>BRKX01000013.1:47941725-49328725 GCA_026008535.1 Perilla frutescens
AACGGTTGTAGCAACAAACATCACATCAGATATTATGTTATCTATAACTCTCATACATAACGGTTACTTCCGTTATGATATTTTAACTATCTCCGTTATGTATGAACTTTTACATAGCGGTTTTTTTTCATACATAACACTCTTCATTGCGTGATCTATTACTGTTATATATAATGATTTATACCGTTATGAAAATTCATTTTTCTCCGTTATGAAATATACCGCATAGATTAATACATAACGTTGTTTGTAGTTTAGATAACGCTTTTTTACGTTATGTATGTTTTGATACATAACATATTTTTACCGTTATTAAATATTTTTAGTACCGTTATGTATGCCTGCTACAAATTTTTTTATAGATTCAACAATTAAAATAATTCTAAAACAATAAAAATAACTGAAATTCCCATAAATCATCGTATATCTAATTCAAAAAATATTCATACATTCATCCGAATATAGTCAGCATTCTAAACATGTTTATATCGTACTAATGTCCAAAAAATGATAACATATATATTGCAACTAGCTAGCTTGCCATTTCGATCCGAACAACTTTTTCGGTGATTCAGAGACGCCCATTCAAATCAACTGCTCAATTATAAACCTGCCACGGTTGGAGAAATAAGTGGTAACAATTAATTATCACAATACTCAACAACAACTCAATCTCAACAAAAATGACATAAAACATATTCCATGAGTAACAAATAAAAAGGATAATCATTTGTCTCAAGCAAATAAAAGTTCCCCACAAGTTCATCTTTGGCTGAACACTCATAAACAATAGAAGCCAACTTCTCATTCAAGATTTTCAATGAGTTCTCCAGATCTACTTCTTTATCACTCCTAATGCCTGATTAAGTAAATTATCTGTATATACCAAATTAATGTGATTCAATCTTCACTGTGAATGCAATTAAAGTGATATATAATCTATCTATCAATGGAATTTACTTAAGGAAATTATAAGCAATCTAAGCTACTGGAACAAATATGCAAATACAGTAAACTCTTTTTGGATCCAGGGCTTCACAGAAGAGCAAATATTACTGAGACTAAATTATATTAGTTATTCATTATAGAAACCGCCATATAGCAGAAAGATAGTAGAGAGATAATCAGGGAAGACTTCAGAAAACAGACGGGATTACTTATCTTTAAAGAATAATCGTGTTCAATTTACAAACTTTAATTGATGTTTTTTATATTTTCTACACAGCATAATAACAAACCTGGGTACAAGCCATACACAAAAGTGCGTCAATTATCCCCCAACCTCTCCTTTCTCACCTGTGTCAATTATCAACCCAAATATAGCAACAACAAAAACTAGTTAAATAAAAAAATGGATGCATGATCGAATAATTTCATGTAATTTAAATGCTAAGCCCATAAATTTATGTCTAAGAGAATCTCAAGAACTGAAAAAATAAATAAGTATAATATTGCTCGAACTATGAGCAATATAATGTTATACCAGTATTACTTAAAGGCCAGCTCTCCACACTGTAGCCAGCAAAAGATTTGATTGGATAAATAGTTAATGATTTTTCCAAAGTATCTTGAAATCCTTTCAACTTCTACAATAACATAAGGACAGATACAAAAATTATCTCAAACTCGTGTAGATAAATTCTTAGAAAAAAAATTCAGGTCAGACCTACAGCCTTTTAGGTATAACATTCTAAAATATATAAAGATGAATAAGATCAAGATAAAGCTCATGCAGGACCAAGTAGCAACCATATAATTTGACACATTACAGTAAAAACATAAAACCACAGGTTAACAACATATATCTTGCAAGAAAAGCTCACAAAAAGACATGCAATGTTGTCAAGACAGAGTACACAACGGTGAGGAGAGTACAACAACAATAAGATTTCCATCAAACTGAGCAATCATATTTTTGCACACCACAAAAGATCAAGAAATATCCAAAATAGAGCTAAAACCAACTCTTTTTGACTGGAAATTATGAGGCCTCCTTAATCTGCACTAATCATCATTATGCTGCTCTTAACTACTGTACGTTATTTCTAATTACATACTAGTGTAATAGTTTTCTGCTCATCTATCATTTTGTGGGCCCAAACAGATCATTTCGATTATTACTGGACTATTCCTATCACTAATTGATAGCCCAGGTTAATTAGTAAAAGTAAAACGATCAATCCATATTCTTTATCACCATAATCTTATCATTTAAATAATGATATTAAACAAATTGAGAATTCATCTTTTCAAGGTAATTAATTGTTCCCACGAGCTCCCTTTTCTATAATCTTACATCAATTTTATAAAAGGATGATTAATATAATTTCTCACTTAGAAGACCTTAAACAAGCTTTCAAAAAATATTTCATATACCAATAGAAAGGTAGCCCGGTCTAAATTAATGTTTATACTAATACAAGAGGCTGGATATTAACACAAATAGTAGTCTGATTAGATATATTTTCATAACTAAAAAAATTTATAACATCAAACAGAAATAGAGATGTGATAATACACATAGATGAGCCTAAATATGCGACAAATCATCACAACAGTTTAGACTTTGGAGAAGTCATAACACAAGCAGTATCCAAGAAAATATTTCACACTGACAACTATGGTTTAATTCTAAGAGGTATTTATGTCTAGACCAAACCAAAACCAACCCCTGATAGCGAGCAACAACCTTGGTTGGTTTATTCTCGCGGCAAGCGCGGGGTTGTTCGTTACTAATTATTATTATGTTATTGTTATTTTATTATTATTAGTTTCTAGTCCAATTATTATTCCTAGTTATTTCAGAGTCAGGCCCAGCCCAACTTGTCATGGGCTTTAGTTTGCTAGGGTTTATTATTTATAGTTTCTGCTGGAGTTTTACCAGCTGTCTTTTGTGAACCTGGATAGTTTTGGACGGTATTTACCGTAGGCCTCTTGGAGGATTTCAGTTTTCTATCAAAGTTTCCCTTTCTCTACGCCTTAACTCTATCAAATTGGTCCGACCTGCCAGATCCGATGGTGACTACCCGCAGTATTGAATCTCGATTGGAGGGATTAGAGAAGGCCGTAGAGGATCTCACTATCGCCGTTAGTGAGTTGCAGGTTTCCAAAGTCTCCGTTGACACCAAACTGGATGCCTTGTTGAAAAAGTTCTCTGTCTCCATCGATTCTCCGCCCGGCGAAGAATCTGAGGGCAGTCACGGCACATCCCTGCCGGACGATCATGCCTCAGGCCCCCACTCCATACTTCCAAAAATGGATTTGCCGAATTTTGATGGGTCTGATGCCTTGTCATGGTTGGCACGTGCCGAACAATATTTTCTCGTGCATGACACACCCATGGATCACCGTCTGAAGTTTTCTTTGATTGCACTGAGCGGCCCGACGACGGCCTGGATGCAGTTGTTGATGCGACGTTGCCCTAGCCTTGATTGGTCTCGCTTCTCACGCGAGCTACTGATTCGTTTCGGCGATGGTTCTACTATTAATAGCTTTGAGGCTCTCATAACTACACGTCAGACCGGCTCTCTTGAGGACTATATCTCTACTTTCGAAAGTTTGATCTCACAATTACCGCCGTTTTCTGATGATCAATACTTGGGATTTTTCCTGGTGGGTTGAAATGACATATCCGGGTGCAAATACAGGACCCCACTATTTCTGATTATTCCGCGGCAATCCTGATTGCACGGAAAGTGGACTATGCGGTGACCCCACAACAACATTCCCCTCGTCCTGCATCTATCAGGGGTTTCTCTTCGCGCCCAACATTTCAACGTTCTGCACCAGCTCCATCACAAGCCTCATCTTTCTCGTCGGCGACATCGCCTCCTGTCCAACATTCATCTGCAGCTCGTCCCCCTCACCGTTTTCGCAACATGTCGGAAGAAGAGTACTTGAAACATCGTCAGGCAGGGACGTGTTTTCGGTGTGGCCTGAAATTTAGGCCAACTCACCGCTGCCCTCCTAAAACATTGCACGTTCTGGTTGGTGACGATTTGGATGATCCAGGGGACGACTCACCGCCGGATGCAGGCCTCATCGATGAAACAGAATTGGATGCACAACCTACATGTCACTCCCTTCAGCTCTCTGTATTATCTTCCAATGGGTTTGATGGCCCCCAAACCATGAAACTGTTTGGTAGGGTGGGTGAGACACGAGTGAGGGTAATGATAGATAGCGGAGCGAACCACTATTTTGTATCGGGTCGGGTGGCCACTAACCTGAATTGGGTTATTGAACCGACAAATTCCTTCTCGGTTATGCTAGGCGATGGAACCCGTGTTCGAGCCGGTGGAATTTGTAAGGATGTTTCACTCTTTCTGGACTCCGAATTATATTCTATCTCCTGTTACGTGTTTCCTCTTAGCAGCATTGACATCATTTTGGGCGTTTCATGGCTCGCCACTTTGGGAGATGTGAAAGCTAATTGGAAAAAAATGACAATGGAATTCTCGATGGGGGGTCAAAAACGGTGCTTACAAGGTGATCCCGCTCTAGCGCGCAAGTCCTGTACTTTTCAGGAACTACAATCCCTCGAGCTAGGGGATGATTGTTGGATTTTTTAGCATCTGGATGGAGAAGTGGTCAGGCCTCCGAGTGGAATTTCGACGTCGTTGTTTGAGACAGATCAACGGGCATTAGAGGCTGTTCTAGCATCTTTTTCCTCAGTGAGTGCGCCTCCAACAGGTTTACCGCCAACACGCATGGGCGATCATAGAATTAAACTCCAACCAGGAGCTCGTCCGGTGTCGGTACGGCCGTATCGCTACAACCACTTGCAAAAGGATGAGATGGAAAGATTGGTGGAGGAAATGCTAGTATCAGGAATTATGCAGCCTAGTACTAGTCCATATTGTAGCCCCGTTCTTTTAGTTCGAAAAAAGGATGGTTCATGGCGTTTCTGTGTGGATTATCGTGAACTTGACAAGCTCACCATTCCGGATAAGTATCGTATTCCGGTCATTCAAGAACTGTTGGACGAGTTACATGGGGCTCAATAGTTTAGTAAATTAGATTTGTGAGCAGGGTATCATCAGATTCAGGTGGCTGCTTCAGATGTGCATAAGACTGCTTTTCAAACTCATTTCGGCCACTATGAATTCTTTGTTATGCCGTTTGGGCTGACAAATGCGCCAGCCACATTTCAGAGCCTTATGAACGACATTTTCCGACCTTATTTGCGAAAGTTTGTGTTGGTATTCTTTGACGACATCCTGATTTATAGCCACACATGGACGGACCATTTACAGCATCTACATCAAGTACTACGAGTACTTCAAGAACATGAGCTCGTTATAAATCCAAAAAAATGTCTTGTTGGCCATAAAGAGGTAGAGTACCTAGGCCACATTGTGTCTGCCAATGGAGTTCAGATGGATCCTGCCAAGGTCTCAGCAGTTATTCAGTGGCCCACGCTAAAGAATGTTCGTGGTCTTTGTGGTTTTCTAGGACTAACAGGGTATTATCGTCGATTTATCCATGACTACGGCAAGTTGGCTGTCCCACTTACTGCGCTACTGACAAAAGAGGCTGCGAAACCGTGGACTTGGACAGAGACAGCCGCATCCGCCTTTGAGTCTCTCAAAGTGGCCTTGACTTCGGCACCCTTGCTGCGTTTGCCAGATTTTTCCAAGGAATTTGTGGTGGAATGTGATGCCTCTGGATGAGGTATCGGCGCAGTTCTGATGGAGGATAAGCAACCTATTGCTTATTTTAGTAAAGGCTTATCGGCACATCTTTTAGCCAAGTCAGCATATGAGAAGGAATTGATGGCCTTGGTGTTAGCGGTGCAGCATTGGCGCCCGTATTTACTTGGGTGACGATTTACCATATATACCGATCAACGCAGTTTTCACCATCTTGTCACTCAATCGTTAACTACTCCAGCTCAGCAAAATTGGGCAGCTAAGCTCCTAGGTTTTGACTTTGCCATAGTCTACAAAGAAGGTAATTTAAATGGAGCAGCAGATGCCTTATCGCGTCGCGATGAGGAAGGAGAGTTGGCAGCAGTTTCGATTCCTCAGTGGGTGGAATGGTCGTCATTGCAGAGAGATATTCGAGGTGATTCCGAGCTTGCAAAAATTGTGACTGCTTTAGAAATGGGACAGCCCGCCCCGAAACACTACTCCTTGGTGCATGGAACCCTCTTTTATAAGGGGCGACTCGTGATTCCAACGAATTCTTCGTGGATCACGAAACTTATTGTGGAATTTCATTCCACTCCCACGGGCGGCCATGCTGGGGCATTCCGCACTTACCGACGTTTGGCTTCTAACGTTTACTAGCCTGGCATGATGCGTCATGTCACTCAATTTGTTGCAGCTTGCAGAGTTTGTCAAAAGAGTAAATATGAAACCAAATCTCCTGCGGGATTGTTGCAGCCGTTACCAATTCCAACGCGTGTATGGGAAGATATTAGTCTTGACTTTATTACAGGTTTACCGTGTGCAGGTGGGGTGGATTATGTGTTGGTCGTGGTAGATCGCCTCACAAAATCGAGTCATTTTTTAGCCTTAAAACACCCTTTCACAGCAAAAAAAGTGGCTGAAGTTTTTACTAGGGAAATAGTAAGGTTACATGGGATTCCGGGATCGCTTCTCTCTGATCGTGATCCTATTTTTCTCAGTTCTTTCTAGCAAGAATTATTTCGAGTGACAGGCACTATATTGAAGATGAGCTCTGCCTATCATCCAGAAACCGACGGACAAACAGAGGTGGTTAATCGTTGTCTTGAGACTTACCTTCGTTGTTTTAGTTCTGAGCGACCTCGACAGTGGAGTTAATGGCTGTCATGGGCAGAGTATTGCTTTAACACAGGCTATCACACATCATCAGGAACCACACCTTTCGAGGCCGTTTATGGTCGAGCGCCACCTGTGTTGCGCAGCTTCTTGCCGGGTGAGGTCAGGGTGCAAGCATTAGCTGAAACATTACAATCTCGTGATGATATGCTGACTCATTTGCGTTTTCATCTTGAACGAGCACAACAACGGATGGTTCGTAAGGCGAATAAACATAGACGGGATGTTGAGTTTCAAGTGGGTGATTTGGTTTATTTGAAATTTCGCCCCTACCGCCAACTCACCTTGTTTTCTGCTGCAAATCGCAAACTGTCACCCCGTTTCTATGGACCTTTTGAAGTTGAGGCGCGAGTGGGTTCCGTTGCATACCGTTTAAAGTTGCTGCCGGATTCACGTGTGCATCCCGTATTTCATGTTTCCCTGCTAAAGAAGGCTATTGGAGCTGCATCAGCCGATTCGACGCTGCCCAGGGATCTTGATATGATCCTGAAAAGCCTTGAAGAATTAAATCCGGAGCTATCATTCAAAGGTTCGAAGATTGTTAGAATGAGGGCCATCAAAGATTGGAAATCAAGATTTGAAGAACAATACATGATGATCAAAATCACACCATGGGATATCATACTTGAAGAAGTTGAAGATGGAAGTTCGAAGAGACAGTCGGTATGGGCATACTGATCAGATTGCATGAAGACAGTCGGTATGGGCATACTGACTGGGTTGACGTTGAAAATAACGTGTGGATTCATCCAACAATAGTCCAACACGTTATTGAAGAGCCCAAGTCCATAAGTGGTGAATTTTGAAGGCCCAAAAATCAGTTTGGGATTTATCCTTATCTAGTTAGATTTAGATAGATTTTTGTTATCTTATTTTTGGTATCTTTTGATTTTATCCTAGTTTGATTAGGATTAGTTTAGGATTGATTTTTATCACTTCTTTAGATCAAAAATTCGTCCCCTATGTTACCTATAAATAGGGATACCATGTGACACTTTAAAAGTTAGACAATTGCAAGAAATAAAGAGTTATTCTCAATCTGTCTCACGATCCTTCGGTTGATCAAACTTTTATCTACAATTCTATTGTTCTAGTAAATCAATAGTCTTATTTAGGTTCTTCAGGGTATAATTAAGTACTTGGGAGAATTGCTATCCGGAGAAGCTAGACGTGCGCGTTCGGGTTTTCAACACGGGTTCGCCGAATTTAGCCGATTCCACAACATACATCGCCACCATCCATCCACCGAATTCCAGCCATACCACCGTGATTCCAGCCACCTCAAGTCGTTCCAAGAGTCTACGTTGAGTCCTAGTTGTGTCTACGTTCCTAGTAAGTTTCTTTATTCGTTCGAGTCTTATTCGTTTCTAGTCGAGTATTTCATTTATTCTCTTTATTCGTATTGATCCCTTACGCATCCGACGTTGTTCCGTTCCTTAGCTTCCGCATATTTCGTTCGTGTCGTGCCCCATAGGTTCCGGGTCACATCATAAATTAAGCAGCCTGGAATAGCTACATCCAACCCTGATGGCAGCTCGGAAGAAGTTTTTAACTCTCAAGTGGAGATCCACGAAGAGCTGAAGTTGGAGCATAATGATGTTCGACTTAGAGATCAGCTTGTTCTAGATAAGTCGTCCAACACCCACGTTGTTTATCTTAAGGACGTGTTACATGAAATCGAGAGAGGTAAGTACCGTCTATCCTATTCTAGCGTTGATAGGTATTTGATGTATATAGTTGAATCCATGTTTCTTTTAAGAATCAATTTAACATTTGGATTTGACTTGAAATGCATGAAAAGGTTGGATAGTAGAAATCCATTGTTTGTTCCAACCAAGTGTAAGATGAGAGCATGGTATTTGAATTCAATTAGTTTGTGTTTTTCCATTGCTCATTTGAAAGCTATTCATAGTATTGAACATGCTGGAAATTGGATGATTGTTTGTTATACCACGTTCGATCAATTATATGTTATATGTTGGATAGTTCATGGTTTTGTTGAGATTGAGTCGTGCACACCACTGATTGTGATGAATCAATTACTTTGGACTCGTCGATTGAGGTTTTAGTGTCCTATCCGGCATTATCACCGTTGTCATTGTGTATCAACGTATGCTCTTAGTTGGTATTCGGTATACATTTGGTTTTATCTAGTATCTCTTGTTGAGTGTTGTGCTAGGCATAACCAAGCCATCAAACTTCAAAGACAAATGGACGTTGTCCGTATCTACGACAACCCTAATGGCATTAACCTCCAAGGTATGGGACATCTTCATTCCATGGTTTATTATACTGATTTATTGTCCATTCCTGCAGGTGAGTTCGAGCATGCAGAGGATCCGAATTCGAGGAAGAATTCTTTTCAGCAGGGGGGGAATGATGAGATCCAGATCCAACATGGCAATAAAGAAGAAGATGATCCGGAGCTGCAGTTTAAAGGTCCAATGACGCATTTGCGAGCGAAGAAGTTACAAGCTTATTTACAAGCTTCCATACGTCGCAAATTCAAAATGCATGAAGATAAAGTCAAGGACAGCTCAATATTGATCACCATGCTATCCATTGATGATGAAGAAGGTAGCATGAAGACGTGAGAAGAAGAAGGAAGCCATTTGGACGTGTGCATGAAAAGTTCTACGCGTTTGCATAGGAAATCGGGAGATGTTGTTTTTCATGCAAAGGTGGCAAGAATTATTTACACATGGGCCACGAAATTAATCACATTAATTCAGCCCATTGTTGTGAATAATAAGGTCCAAATAGGCGAGAATCATCAAGCCCAAGCCCATTGGGATTTATCCTTATCTAGTTAGATTTAGATAGATTTTTGTTATCTTATTTTTGGTATCTTTTGATTTTATCCTAGTTTGATTAGGATTAGTGTTAGAATCAAATTCTTCTAGTTTTAGGACTCTAATTTTCGTCCATATTGCCTCCTATAAATAGGAGTACCTTGTGACATTATTATTCAGACAATTGCAAGAAATTAAGAGTTATTCTCAATCTGTCTCACGATCCTTCGGTTGATCAAACATTTACCTACAATTCTATTGTTCTAGCAATACAATAGTCTTATTCAAGTTCTTCAGGGTATATTAAGTACTTGGGAGAATTGCTATCCGGAGAATTAGTTGTGCGCGTTCGAGTTGATACAACACGGGTTCGCCGATCCTGATTTATCCTTCTACCTTTCATCGCTGCCGAGATTCCTTCCACCACCGTCGTTCGCCGTGATTCCAGCCATCACCGCAGAGTTCCAGCCATCCAAGAGTGTTCATCGTGTCAACAGTCGAGTCCTAGTTCGTGTCTTCATTTCCTAGTAAGTTTCTTTATTCGTTCGAGTCTTGTTCGTTTCTAGCCGCGTCTTTTCATTTATTCTCTTATTCATATTGATCCATTACGCATCCGACGTTGTTCCATTCCTAAGCTTCTGCATATTTCATCCGTGTCGTGTCCCATAGGTCCCAGGTCACATCAGATCTCTTGTCAGTGGATCCCCCATATCTTCCCGAACAGGTGTTGGATCACCGCTCAATTAGTAGGGAGAATCAACAAATTGCTCAGGTGCTGATCAAATGGAGTGGACTTTCTCTAGATGAGGCTACTTGGATGGATGTTGCTGATGTTCGTGGCCAGTTTCCCTATTTCCGCCTTGAGGACAAGGCTGTTTCGAGTGGCGGGGCAATTGATAGCGAGCAACGACCTTGGTTGGTTTATTCTCACGGCAAGCGCGGGGTTGTTTGTTACTAATTATTATTATGTTATTGTTATTTTATTATTATTAGTTTCTAGTCCAATTATTATTCCTAGTTATTTCAGAGTCAGGCCCAGCCCAACTTGTCATGGGCTTTAGTTTGCTAGGGTTTATTATTTATAGTTTCTGCTGGAGTTTTACCAGCTGTCTTTTGTGAACCTGGATAGTTTTGGACGGTATTTACCGTAGGCCTCTTGGAGGATTTCAGTTTTCTATCAAAGTTTCCCTTTCTCTACGCCTTAACTCTATCAACCCCACAATGGAATCCCCTCCACATCAGTTGAAAAATGAGCTGAGGTATTATACTCAGAAATCAAAATTCTCGTTCTGCTATTTCATAAGATGATGCGTTATTGCCCGATAAATTTGACAGACAATCAAGAAATAAACTAAAAAAAATAAAAATAAAAAATGGTAAGATAGACCTGAGGTATACTTTGAGATCGAGAAAACTCCATTCACAGCTTTTTGGAATTTTTTCAAAGTGCTCAAGCGATAATAAAGCTTTTGCCGTTGCGAATTCACCACATACAGAGCTACTAGTGACAGCAAACACGGAGAGAGTTTCCAAGGGTTAATCTGAGAGAAATAGAAGAAGAAAGGGCTAGGGCACAGTTGAGCGAGAGAAGACGACACTTACCGGCGAAGAAAAGACGACCACCGCTGACTGGGTCCGACGAGAATGTTCATCATAGAGGTTTGTGAAAAAGGAGATATGAATTTAGCCTTCTTGGTTATTCTTAGAGAAATAGAGAGAGAATGGGCTAAAGCACAATTGAGTGAGAGAAGATGAGATCGGCAAAGACCGCTGCTGACTGGTTTTCTACCGGTGTGAAGGCTCACCACCGAGAGACTGAGCAATGATTCAGGTATTTTCGTCTAGGGCACAAACGAATTGAGCGAGAGAAGGGAATTAGAAAACTCACTTTTTTTGGCCAGCTATCGGAAAAGGTGAATTCCACCTGAACTTTGCTTCAATTTCACAGAAGCCGCCGGCGATTGAGTCAACAATCGGCGGGAAGGTTCATGGGTAGAAGAGAAATTAAGGCTAATTGAATTAGGGCTTTTTTTCTACTGGATCTGCATACAAACGAGAGAAGAGGAAAGAGACGACCAGCAAAACCCCCTGTGATTGACTCGATGACCGGAGAGAGACGACTGGAGAGAAATTTTGCAGGAAGAAGAAGGGATGAGCGCCAATATTTTGAGAATTGTCTAAAATGAGTGCGACAGAAACTATGTATTGATCTTACATAATTAAAAAAAGATCTTATATAATTTAATTTTGAAAAAAAAAATTAACACATATAACATAACACAACGCATAACGGTACCAAATGAGCATTATAAATGTGAATAATATATAACACTCACAGATAACGTAAGACTCGAAAACGTTATATATGATCGGAGATAACACTTCTCTCGTAAAGGATTTTTGAAATATGCGTTATCTATACCGAAAATGCGCTCATATATAACGGATATTTAAAATATCCGTTATGTATGAGGTGTTATGTATGAGAGTTTTTTTGGTAGTGCAAAGAACTCGGTGTATCAACAAGGACCCGATATGAAACGGGTCCCTAAATGCTAATCCTTATTTTTGTAAGATAAGAGCATCCTATCTATAAAGAAAACCAAAGACATCTGGTATCTAGATAGCGGGTGCTCTAAGCACATGACCGGAGACATAGAAGATCTCGACGGTTATGAAGAAGTCAAAGGTTCACTTGTCACATTTGGAGACAACTCCAAAAGTCGAACCATTGGAGAAGGGTTCGTGGTCAAGGGAAAAGTTGTAGTAGATGGAGTCTCCCATGTGGATGGAATGAAACACAAACTACTCAGCATCAGCCAGCTGTGTGACAATGGCCACTTAGTTGACTTCACCAAAAACTCCTGCAACATAAGAGACAAGTCAATTGGAGTCATTCTTCTTACTGGCATAAGAAGAGGCAACATGTATATTGTTGACTGGTCAACCGGCTACTCAGAAGCTTGCTTTCTTTCAAAAGGATCAACTGAAGCAAGCTGGCTATGGCATCGATGATTAAACCACCTCAACTTCAAAACAATCAACTACCTAGCCAAGAAGGAGGTAGTTGAGGGACTTCCCAAGGAGATATATAAGAAAACAGGCGTGTGTGGACCGTGCCAAAAAGGGAAGCAAGTGAAGTCATCCTTCAAGAATAGAAGTCATCCACCAGGCACAACTGAATGTCTCCAACTGCTACATATGGATCTGTTTGGTCCAGTCAGACCACAGACCCCAAAAGGTAAAAGATTCACTCTTGTAGTAGTTGATGATTTCTCAAGATATACGTGGGTGGAATTCTTGAGGAGCAAAGATGAAACTTACGACAAAGAAGCAGCTCCAGCAATGATAGCTGATGCCAACATAGCTGAAGGTTAGTGGGCTGAAGCAGTCAACACAGCTTGCCACACTCAAAATCAAAGTGCCATTGTCACCGCACATGACAAAACACCCTATGAACTGTATAAGGGTCGTAAGCCTTCTATCTCTTACTTTAAAGTATTTGGTTGTAAATGTTATATTCACAACAATGGCAAGACTCAACTGAAAGCTTTCAGTGCTAAAGCTGATGAGGGAATATTTCTTGGGTATAATTTGCCTCACGCACAAGCTTACAGAGTGCTCAATAAACGAACTCTTGTTGTGGAAATAACATGTCATGTGGTATTTGATGAATTTGCTAATGAGTACAGGAACAAAGAAACAATAGACACATCAGTTCAAGTACTACCTAGTGAAACTGAGAACTCGCAGGACTAAGTGAATCACATTGTTCCAGAGCGGTTTGAAGTCTCACTAGAAGAAGGCAATGAAACTGGTACTAAACCAGTTGAGAATAATCTGGTCAATGAAGATACAAATTGTGCTGAGACCACAAACCCCACAACTGAAACAGGGGGAAGAACTGATGAAGATGCCGGACCAACTGATGAAAGGGCGACTGATGATGTCACCACAGTAGAACAAGCGGAAGACCCAACTGAAGCTATCTTGCCCAAATGGCTCCGAAGCCATCCAACTGACAAGATAGTTGGAGATCCAAGAAGTCGAGTCCAAACCAGAAGTTCAACTGAGCATGCACTATTCACATGCTTCATATCGCAAATAGAACCAGCAAATGTCAAAGAAGCCTTAGAAGATTTAGACTAGATCATGGCCATGCAAGAAGAACTGAATCAATTCACAAGAAATGACGTATGGTTTCTTGTTGATAGACCAAAAACCCAAAAGGTCATTGGCATAAAATGGGTTTTTCGCAACAAGCTGGACGAACAAGGTGTGATCACAAGGAACAAGGCAAGACTGGTAGCCAAAAGATACTCACAAAGTGAAGGGATCGACTTTGATGAGACATTCGTGCCAGTTGCAAGATTGGAAGCCATCAGACTATTCCTAGCCTATGCAGCTCACTTCAACTTCATAGTCTACCAAATGGATGTCAAGAGTGCGTTTCTTTAAGGAATGCTCAAAGAAGATGTATATGTTGAGCAACCGCCAAGCTTCAAAATTGGTGATCAAGTCTTCAAACTGAAGAAAGCTCTCTACGGACTGAAGCAAGCTCCTCGAGCGTGGTACGAAACTCTCACAACATTCTTGCTGAAGAATGGGTTTCAAAAAGGAGTCATCGATCGAACTCTATTCCGAATGGAATGATCAACTGATATCTTAATGGTTCAAATTTATGTGGACGACATAATTTTTGGATCAAAAGGCAAAGATCTATGCACACGATTCGCTCAACTGATGTAAAGCGAATTCCAGATGAGCATGATGGGAGAAATGACATTCTTCCTAGGACTCCAAGTGAAGCAGCTGAAAGATGGGATCTTTATCAGCCAAGCCAGGTACACTAAGGAGCTAGTCAAGAAGTTTGGAACTAATAAAGGAAAAACTCTCAAAATTCCTATGAACACATCAGTTCAGCTAACTCTTGATGAAGAAGGAGAATCAGTTAGCCAAACATATTACAGAGGAATTATTGGGTCGCTACTGTATCTAACAGCTAGCCGACCAGACATCTCCTATTCAGTCGGTCTATGCGCGCGGTTCCCAGCCAACCCAAAGAAAAGTCATCTTGAAGCAGCAAAGAGGATTATCAAATACCTCAAAGGAACCATAAATCTTGGACTATGGTATCCCAGAGACGACGGTTTGAGTCTAATTGGTTATTCAGACTCAGACTTTGGTGGATGCAAGATTGACAGAAAAAGCACCAGTGGAACATGTCAGTTTCTTGGAAGCAAACCGATATCCTAGTTCAGCAAAAAGCATCATTCAGCTGCCACGTCAACAACTGAAGCAGAATATGTAGCTGCAGGAAGTTGCTGTGCTCAGATACTCTGGATGAAGCAACAGTTGAAAGACTACAAAGTCGAAACTGAAGAAGTACCCATTTTCTGTGACAATAATAGTGCAATCGCAATATCACAGAATCCACTTCTGCATTCAAGAACTAAGCACATTGACATAAGACATCACTTCATCAGAGATCACATCGAAAAGAAGGACATATGCATCAAATATGTCAACACTGAGAAGCAGATAGCTGACATCTTCACCAAACCATTGTCTGAAATAAGGTTTATAGAGCTATGCATACAACTGGGGCTACTCAAGCTAGCATCAAAGGACGAAGATAGTCAACTTGAAGAAAAAGGTCATAAGACTACCCCAGCTGAAGAGAGGAACTGAATCAAAAAGGGCTTCAACTCATCATTATGAGTAGTTCACAATTGAGAAAATTGTTGAACTAATTAGCTGGACACATAAGCTATCAGTTTGAACTGAAGCGAGAAGCTGTACAAAGAGGGTAAACTGAAGTTGATCACCCTACCCCATCAGCTCAACTGAATCATCAGTTCTTTTGCTCAAATTGAGGCAAGGAGCAAAGCTGAATTGGCCAAAGAGTCCCAACTGATGATCCAGTCAATCAAGTAGAACGTATCAACTGCAAAGTGTTCAAACTGATGAAGAAATCAAAGGAACTTGAATCAACTCGATAGGAGACATCAGTTCAAAGAACCAGCTGAAGGAAAGCAGCAGAACTAAAGGGATCAGCTAAACTAAGAAACAGCTGAATTAAAAGTCCAAGTAGTCGAGGCAGGAAGGAACTGATAAGAAAACATAACAGTTGGAGCTGATCAACATGGAGATCATCAGCTACAGTCGAAGCCAACTGATGACATAATCAGTTTTAAGCCAAGAAGTAACCACTAGAGAGAAAAGATAAGTTCAAAATTTCAATAGTGGAAACGGTAAAAATACGTGTCACTCAAATATTACCGTTGAACTCTCTCTCTCCTCATTTATCCCCAACGGATATAATCGAAAGGCCAATCAACGGGTCGATTGAATTAATCTGACCGTTGAAATCTAGGCATACGAAATGTCGTAACCGTTGGATGAACCCCATCTCCTTCTATAAAAAGGATGGCTGAATTCTTCTATCACTTTTACCGATCCAAAACTCAGTAAAGAATTAAATCCTCTCCCATCCTTCATTTTCTCAAGCAGTTCTGCAAAATAGTTGCGAGAATCAAAGATTCAGTTTCAAATCCAGCCAACATATCCTTTTTTCTCCAAATCATTCTGCTAGCCTAAAAAAAATCCCATGGCTGAAAAGAGCGCACCAACTGTTCGACGAAAGTTCAATTTCAAAAGAACTGGTGAATCATCTCAAAGATTCCAAGTGAATCTTTACAGAGATAAGTTTCTAGATCAAGTCACATATAGAGAAAAGTGCTCGGATTCTCCACTCTGCAACTCATTGATCTCAAAGATTGATCAGTCAGGACTAAAGCAATTCACTGAAGTCTATCCAGCAAAGATCTACCCTGAACCAGTGGTTGAGTTCTATTTGAACTCAAAAGGGTATGATGACAGAATCACAACAGAAGTTCATGGAGTTGAACTGGTGATCACTCCAGAACTGCTCGGGAGGATATTTCAAGTGCCCACATATGGGATAAGATTGCAAGACGTGGAGGTTGATCAAGAACAAGTTTACCATCTCTGGAAGCGAGCGAACTGTGAAGATCCCTACAAAAGCAGTACACTCATGTCCTGCTTCCAGGAAGAATACAAAATTCTAACATCAGTTGCAGCTCGGATGATTGTCGGCACAAGAGGGAGTCACTCTGAGATGTCAGAGCACAAATACAAAGCCTGTGCAGCAATCTCCTCAAACATCAGAGTAAACTGGGCTCAGTACTTCTTTGAACAAATCAAGAAGTATGTAGACATTGTTGAAAAACATTGGAAAGAAACTGAGTTCCATCAGAAGATGTGCTATGCCTGTAGAATCAGCAGCATGCTAGAAAGCACCTTTAACTTTATGGATGAAGAAACTGACACATTAATGATTGAGAAACTGGATTTTATACCGTCAACTGGCAGAAGACAACCAGCCTCAAAATCCATAAGCATCAAGAGCAGTCAGCAAACTAATGCTCCTTCAAAGAAAGCAGAGGAATTTGCTAAAAGAAAAGACAAAAGGATCGCCACAGGGGTACAGTAAGAGGACTCCGACTCTGAAGACAATGTCCCAATAAGTCAAATATTGGGAACCACAATCAGAGCCCAGCCGTTACGACAAGTTCAATGTGGATCAATGGTTGATCCACCTGAACAAGGAATCTCTACCAGACCAGTTCAAGCTAAGGAAGGAACTGGCAGAGCAAAGAAGAAGTCTGTAGCATCTCAACCAGGAAGGAAGAAGAAGCAACCAGGACCTCCACCCCCTTCAAAACTGCCTTCTTTCAACATCAAAGCATTTGATATGGCATCAGTTAAAGGAGATTACATTGTGCCTCTTAGGAAAGTTCCACCAAAAGGCACAGGGACTGATTACTTCAGAACTGCGTGTCCCCCGATGGCGGAAACTGAAGAGAATATAAGAGCTCTGTCAAGAGCTGAAGTCATCAAGAGCTGGACAAATGAACAAGTAACCAAGTTCATTGCTGAAAACTTTGTTGACGATGTGATTGGCACGGCTGCTCTGTATAAAGCTCTCTCAAGGTACGTGTACTGGTACCTATAGAGACATTTCTTCAATTCTGAAGCCCACTTTCTCCTAACCACCCTTTAGGGGATGGGCTTCTGGAGAAGAGAAGAGAGATGGAGCATGCAATGGGCTGGACAGGAGACTCCTGAACAAAATCCAGTTATTACTTTGAAGAGAATGCGGGCCATACGAAGAAACCATCCTCATCCAGAACAACAAACATTGTTGGAAGTGATGAACGATCTGCTCAACTGGGCCACATCCGACTGCCACCTCTACAAACTGAGGCTGAACAACAACATTGGAGAAATCCCCAAGTTCAACAGCATTGGTTGCTTAGGGAACTGCTCATCCTCAGACAACAACAGCATCAGCAGGGACAAAATATTTTTCACAGAGAAGCCCAGAGCAGTCAACAAGGAGCTGAAACTGTAGAAGTTTACAGCTCAAGGCAAACTGTCATAACATCTATTGCTAGGCAGCTAACTTTTGAAGAATCCCCTCGACCAGATGACGTCATCATCAATCTCCTTGATGATTCTCCAGAGGTGCAAGCAGTTGATGAGCGAACTGCTAGTGATTTGGAGTTCGAAGAAATGCTCAAATCTCCTACTCTACCAGTTCCTCCAAGTGATGAAGAGTCAGAGAAGTCAGCTGAGAAGGCTCAATTGTTTGAGGAGCAGCTGAACCTCAAACCGCTCCTCCCCAAGAGCCAACTCCAGAAGCAGCTGAGTCTGATCAGCCAGCTGAACAGACAGCTCAAGTCGATGATCAACCTGCCTATCAAGGTACACTTACAATAATTGTGTACTTTGATCCAATTCAAAGAGCTCTCCAAGCTACTGCCCAAGTTGCTGCACGAGAGATATCACCAGAATCAAGTTATAATGAGACTATCATCATGGAGAAGGACGAACTGACTCACACAGTTCCTTGTGAGGAACTAATTGGAACTGAAGCAGGTGAAGAAGTTGACTCAAGAGCAGTTCAGTTCAATGCTCAACCAAGCAGTTCGACAGTTGAGCTCTCTGCTTACTATGTGGAACTGATCCACAGCCTGTAGCAACAGGTTAAACTGCACTCAGAGCAAATTCAGAAGTTACAAGCTCATCCAAGACTCGAGTCAGCTGAAACTGAGTCATCAAGCAGTGATGAGGATGAGAAAGATGATGTCACAGAACCGCTGGCCAATAGAAGAAAAACTGATCACAAGAAGGACTAAGTTGCTGATCAAGTTCAAACTGATTAGAAAGCCCTAAGTTTACTTCTTGTAATTCAGTTTGTAATTACTTATTTTGATTTATAAAAAGTTTATCCTTTTGTTTTCAAATAAATGTCGATCTTATCATTTATTTTTGAATATTTTGACCGTTGCAAAATGATGACACGTCTCAAGTCATTAAATGCCAACGACCAAAATAAAAGAGGCCAGGGGCCAGTACCATTCCAACCATTAGATCTATAAGCCTTCCCAAATACTCATAAAAAGCCCTCTCTCACAAGCCTCTTAGAAATACTCCTCCTTCACTCTCAAAAACACACACACTCTCTCTCTTTCTCTCTTTAAAAGCTCTTGGAATTTCTCCAAATTTCAGCAAACCCCAAAAATGGCCGAGTTATCCAAATCTTTGAATTCCTTCAAAGAGTAACTCCTGAGAGACAAATTCCTAGATAGGAAAATGTTTCAATTGATTCTAAACGAATCAAACAATCCAACCTTTCTATCAAATATTGACAAGACATGAATTCTTCACTACCTGGAAACACCACCAAAATTCTTTAGATAAAATTTGGTGAGTGAGTTTTTGCTTCAAGAAAAATTGTCTGCAGATGGAAAGACAGTGTCATCAGTGATTCAAGGACGGCCATGCCAAATCACTGAAAGAACAATTGCAGAAGTGTTCGAGATTCCACAAGAAGGTTCATCCGTTCAAGAACTAAAAGAATCTGCAGAATCATACTGGAGAGAATGGAAAGCTTCAACCTGCAACAAGCAATTCAGTTTTACAACAGCTAAAACTAATCTGAAGCCAGAGTATGGAGTTCTACTCGATATAACGAACAAGATGATGTTCGGGGCAATTGGAAGCCTGAGTCAACTCACTCAAGAGAGATACAAGGTTATGATTTACCTTGCTGAAGGGAGACAAACAAACTGGGCAGAATTTGTTTTTCAACAATTCAAGCATCAAGTCGTCAAGGCTTCTGACTCAAAGAAATCTGGCAAATTTGAGTCCAAGGTAGGGCTTGTTCTAAGAATGAGCAAGATGATTGAAGACCTGCTGAATCTTCCAAGTGATGAAGTACTACCAGTCCTCATCTCTGACTGGATTCCCATGAAGGGAACTGCCCATCTTCAGTCACTAAGAAAGAAACGAAGAGCCAAGGCCAAGACAAGCAACAACACCTCCAGCAATTCAACTGCCAACACCGTTCATTCTCCAAAATCAAAGAACGGATCGCCAGTTGATTTCCAGGTTTGCTCTGATCCTGATGAGCTTATCCCATTCATAGGAATCCCTCATCCAAACTATGGAGCAAACTACTTCAGAAGCACATGCCCTCCTCTCCAGCTGATTGAAGAAAATATTCGCACTTTCTATAGTGGTGAATATGCAGTCAAAAGTGCACAAAAGGAAGTGACTAATCTCCTTCTCACACACTTTGCTTTTGTTGCACAACGTGACCAAGAGCTGTTCTAACAACTCCATCGGTATTTCTATTGGTATAACTGGAGACATTCTATGTCGATCCAGTCTCATTTTCTGCTAACTTCCTTTCATGGCATGAGCTACTGGTAACGTGAAGAAACTTGGAGCATTAAATGGATAGGATCGTCAAATCCATTCCCTCCAACCATTGTGCAAGTTCAGCACATCATGAATCATCGGCTTGTCAATAAAATTCTAGCAACCGCTCTGTTAGCTAAATTCAACAACAGATTGATGCCTCAAGGAGCTGTGGTTGCAAACCAATCAGTCAACTGCCCAACTGGCTCGCTCTGCCGAAAAACACATCAGTTTCCATTCAGCAACTCCACCAAACCAGGAGGACAGCAAGGCCCGAACTGCCAAAGAACAAAATTGGATCTACATCGACGATAAAGCGATCAAACTGCTTGAAAGGACACAGTGCAGCTAGTCCAGTTCGGTCCTGCAAAAAGAAGAAACTGACTCAAGAAGGCCAAGCAACTGACCACATGAACTGATCAATTCAGTTCAGTTAAAGCCTCAAAGTCAGCTCATAAGCGGCAACTGTAAACCGAGAGAAAACTGATCATCCAACCGCTGACTTATCAAACCAATCAGTTGGACTGTATCCCAACTGACTCAGGATAAGTTTTTCTTAATCCTCAAGCTTATCTTAACTTAATTATTTCCGTTGTGATCATAATTTCTCATATTACACCCAACGGCTACAATTTGAAAATAGGATTCTCTCTCTCTCACAAGTTGCCATTTATATCTCTGCATTGACATTAAATTGACTCCAAAAAGGAGACGAGAAAGATACATTTAGATATGAGATATAAATAGCAAAATCTGCAGAAAATATTTTGCTATTTATGGCAACTACCCCATTTTCAAATTTGCTCTCTCTCAGCCACATGATCATAAAGTGCTTCACAATCGGACGGCTGAGATGCATGAATCATTTATTCATCTAATCATCCATCAAATCGGATAGTTGATCAGCTAAGAGAAGCAATCGAGTGTCCTCGATCAATGCATGCAAAGCTGAATATATATGCAAAGAAATGAAGGCTCCGATCACCTGCAAATTATCTCTCATCCTTGCATTGATCATCTACAAACTTTCTCTCAACACATCTGCAAAACTAATACAACCATTTCTCTGCAGAAATGAAGCCATCATTTCAAATGGTGAATATCAAATTGCTCATCAGCAAGCTGAAAAAGGATAAAACTCTCAATTTAGAGCTTTCTCAAGCACGTCTAGGCCTAGAGAAATTCCAAAAAATCATTCGGCCATTGGAGGAAATAGGGTTGCTACCATTCTTGACGATCATGCCAGTCAAGAATCTACCCACACATGTTGCAGAGTTCTACTACAACGCAATCATCTCCGGCGACAACATCATCTCCATGGTTCAGAACAGAGTCATAACGGTGACGAAAGACATTATGATGTCTACACTCCTCCTCCCCGGCGAAGGCCAAGACGTACTGGAGGTGGAAACGCCGAGCAAATACGCACTGTGGATCCTTTGGAAACATCCACACGTGCATCACCATGACTGCTCACATAAGCTGAAGGAAAGCTTGCCCAGTGAGATCAGTCAACTCCTAGATATTGTCGGCCACATCCTGCATGGAAACTTTGAGACGGTCCAGTTCTCCGATTTCAAAACCCATCTCACGGCTGCTCTATTTCTCGGTTGCAAAGCCGACTGGGCTTTCTTTATTCTTGCTCAACTGCGAGCACAAGTTGACCGAGCAGAGTATGATCCGACCACTGGCTCGTTCT
Organism: Perilla frutescens; assembly: GCA_026008535.1. NCBI lineage: Eukaryota > Viridiplantae > Streptophyta > Magnoliopsida > Lamiales > Lamiaceae > Perilla > Perilla frutescens. The sequence continues at coordinate 47,963,814 of BRKX01000013.1, forward strand.
GAGAAAATGTTGGGTTTATAGGTCGCATAAGCCACATCATTCTCAGTCAGTTTGACGAGGTGATTCCGACCGGAGAGCTAATTGGATTAAGGGATATGCTCCCGACCATCTATTATCATCCGATCCCGAAGAGATCGCACCAACCGGGCACTTCCGACTCAAGTCGTGGAAAGCAACCGTTGGTAGCCAATGCCAGCTCCTCAGAAGAAAGACAGCTGATGATTGAGAATGAGTCACTCTCGAGACTGAGTGATCAGTCTACAATACCCGCCAGCTCACAACCTCTCACAATAGTCCATCATGACTTAATCGAGGTTGAGTTTGTGCAAGTTCTAGACCATCAGCTATGGAGTTGTTTCGGTCTAATTGAGGGCAGCGATCCCTCTTTATTCGAGCAACTGAGACGGTACCTCCAGTACCATATTTGGAGATTTCAACTCGATGAGGCCACCATGTTTCACCTCATCAACACTCGTGGATCCATCTTCTGGATCAACGAAGGAAATTTGAGTAGAAATTGGATGAACCATCCATTCTACTCGCCTCCTACGCTCTCAGAAATAATGGATTCCATGATCAGAAGGTATGATGATGAAAGGTATGATGATGAAAATGATGAAAACTTAATTTTTGGGATCAGATCCAAAGAGAAGTACATCCTGAGGGGGAAGCTCAGCTTCAGGGGGAAGCTTGGAGAATATATAGAGTTCTGGAAAGAGGAGAATCAAGCAGGAAGAGATGAAGCTCAGCTTTAAAGAGATCATTTGACATATTTTGATTTATACTTCATACATGCTATGCTCTGATACATGCTTTAACAAAAATGAAAGTGGTTGTTTTGATATGCTTTGAGTTATGCTTTATGCTCTGATACATGCTTTAATATCAAGCATTGCGCTATGCTCTGATACCTGGATAATCATGCACTAATAACTCAAGAGATCATGTCTAAAATGAGAACATGCTCTAATACTTGAATTCCAGCTCTAAACTTGATGAGGTCGAGCTAGGCAAAGAAGAGGATGATCCGGAGCTACAATTTAGAGGTCCAATGACGCGTTTGCGAGCGAAGAAGTTACAAGCTTATTTACAAGCTTCCATACGTCGCAAATTCGAAATGCATGAAGATGAAGTGAAGGGCAGCTCGAGATTGATCACCATGCTATCTATTAATGATGAAGAAGGAAGCATGAAGATGTGAGAAGAAGAATCACGCCATTTGGACGTGTGCATGAAGAGTTCTACGCGTTTGCATGGGAATCCGACAAGTTGCTGTTTTTCATGCAAAAGGTGGCAAGAATTAATTAACCATAATATGGGCGACGAATTTATCCATTGAATTCAGCCCATTGTTGTGTTAATTAAAGGTCCAATAGGCGAAATTTCAAGCCCAAAAATCAGTTTGGGATTTATCCTTATCTACTTAGATTTAGATAGATTTTTGTTATCTTATTTTTGGTATCTTTTGATTTTATCCTAGTTTGATTAGGATTAGTTTAGGATTGATTTTTATCACTTAATTAGGGTTAAATTTCGTTCCCCTATGGTCCTATAAATAGGACATCTATTTGTTACATTGAAAGTTAGACAATTGCATGAATACAAGAAGTTACTTCTCTTTTATCTCCAGATCTTTTGTTGATCGAATTTTAGACAAACCATTCTATTAAATTAGCAATCCAATAGTCTTATTTAGCTTCTTCAGGATATGATTAAGTACTTGGGAGAATTGCTATCCGGAAAAGCTAGACGAGTGCGTTCGGGTTGATTCAACACGGGTTCGCCGCATAGCCGATTCAAGCTATCCTTCACCGTCGCCAAATCCACCTTTACGATGACCTCTGCCGTTCACGTCACCGTACGCCGTCGCTCCAGCCACCACCGAAGCCATCCAAGGGTGTTCGATCGAGTCATAGTTCGAGTCTTCGTATTCTAGTAAGTTCTTTATTCATTCGAGTCTTGTTTGCTCTTAGTCGAGTCTTTCTCGTGTTTTCCTTTATTCGTATTGATCCCTTACGCATCCGACGTTATTCCTTTCCTTGCTTCCGCATCTTTTCAATCCGTGTCGTGTCCCATAGGTCCCGGGTCACATTATAAATTGGTATCAGAGCCACATCGGTTTCTATCGTTCGTGGTTCAATACGTTATTTTTGTTCGTTTTCTCATTTTGAGTTTTTCGAGTTGTAATACTTGCATTGTTCATTGAAAAAAAGAAGAAGAAAAGAGCAGAGGGATCGAATCCCTATAGCACAAAAAAAATCGTCAAAATAAAAAAACGAAAATCAGATTGTTTATTGTGTTTTTGATTTTAATTCCTTGTTTTTAGATTTGTTTCCATATATTTAGGGATTTTTAGATTGTGTTCACATTGGTTAAACACATCCAAAAGTCTTTTTCCTTATCTACTAGATTTATTTCCTTGTTTAGATTTCCTTCCATCTTAATCCATATCTATTCAAAATCTTCCATCCTCATCCATTATATTTCGATTCCTACCTCATCTAGGTTCGAAAATTACAGTCCATTTACACATACACCCGGTTCACCTTATACACCACATAGTCCATACACCCGTACAGCCGTACATTCGTACACCCGTACACCCGTGGTCCATATACACCATCTACTCGAATTACTCATTCCACATGCCTACTTCTACTCTTAGCAACCTTCCAGCTTGATTTTATCCGTTGGAGCTTGAAGAAGACCCAGAGGAGCTAATCAACAGAAGCAGCTATTTTCGATCAGCCCACTCCCATACTTATTCACACACGTGCACCACATATTTGAGAGACATACACGAGGGGAAAAATCAAGAGTGCTTAAACACGAGAGTTTGTGAGGATTGTGAGGTACAACCTTTATTTCTTCACATTTGTTCGTCTGTACAGGTACAATGAATCCGAAGAACACCAAACCACCGAATACTAAAGGAGGTCAAAACACACCCCCTTTGGACGATCCCAAATCGTCCCATGCAATGGAAGAGACGTCCTACACCGCTGAAAATCAATGGGACGCCAAAGACTCCAAATACCATTTTGATGCACTGTCTCAGCATATGATGCGCATGCAGTGCGAATCTGAGAACCGTATGGCCGATGTATTGGCCAAACTCACGGAGCAGATTGAGTCCCTCAAAACCCAGTCAACTGCAGCTCCCACAGTGCAAGGAAACGCCACCACTATTACAACCACTGCAGCAACTGGCGCAGTTCAAGGAACCAACACCGGAGCCGTACATCCGAATGTGCAACGGAGAAACGCAGCCCCTAATGAGCCTCCAGCTCCCGGAATTCAGCTAGATCCACCCGAGTTTAACGAGTTTGAGTTCGACCCTGAACTTGAGGAGGAAGCTCCATTTGAGCCTCTAAGAAGAGATGCACACTGACCCCGTGGTCCCCAGCATCGTGTAGTTTGGAATGAACGACCCCGATACGGAGATGCCGAAACATTGCTGAATAACATTAAGACGAGCATCCCGGAATTCAAAGGCCTTCATGATCCTGATCTTTACCTTGATTGGGAACATAAGGTAGACAAAAAATTCGAGTGCTACGACTTCCCTGAAGTCAAAAAGGTGCAGCTCGCTGCAATGGAGTTCAGAGGCTACGCAGCGACGTGGTTCGATCATCAACAAAAACGCCGCCGCCGTGATAGATGGCCTTTGATCGACACTTGGCAAGAGATGAAGGATGTGATGCGAGGCCGATTTGTTCCTGTTCATTATGAACGAGACTTGGAGAAAAAGCTGAATGCAATTCGGCAAGGGAATCGCACCATTGAGGAGTATCACAAAGAACTCGAGACGACCATGATTCGCATCGGAAAAGAGGAGTCCATAGATGCTACCATCATCCGGTACATCAAAGGAATGCACCCAGACATTGCTTGCGAGGTCGAGTTTCGTGACTTCTCCACCATCGAAGAGATGGTACACTACGCATCGAAAGTTGAACGACAACTCAAAGATGGCTGGAGGAAGACCGCGAGTAGTTCAGCCCCTCCACGCCAATCTTGGCCACGAGGTACACCTCCTACAGCCCCATTCGATCCTACACGGTCCAAGGGTGCTCCAGAACAGCCCGTTCGACGCTTTGATCGCTCTGCACCGCAGTCCAATCATAGACCCGAGTCTACACCACCGAGGCCGGCCCCCACACGGCCAAATCAAGGGAGTTCGACCCCTACAGCCCCTACACGAGCTCGTGACGTTCAATGTCACAAATGTCAAGTTTGGGGACACTTTCAAGCTCAGTGTCCAAACCGGCGCGTTCTATACTTGACGGAATCAAATAAAGTCGAATCTGCCAGTGAGGAAGAGACAGAGCTAGTGGACGACACCACACATGAGAGAAAAGTCGAGAATGATGCAGCTCATGAGCAAGTCGATCCGGAAGCTCAACAAGTCAGTTTGGTTACAATCCGGAGTTTGAGCATCATTCGAGAAGAGGAACAAGAGCACCAACGGGAGAACATCTTCTACACCCGTGCAGTGATAGAAGGTCACACGTGCTCCATGATAATTGACAGTGGCAGTGTCATAAATTCCATCAGTCAATATGCAGTGGAAAAGTTTGGTCTACCAGTACAACAACATGCAAAGCCTTACAGACTGCAGTGGCTTACAGATAGAGGCGAGATACGCGTTGTTCACCAGGTACGTATATCTTTCTCAATCCATAAGTTTTCTAACACTGTTTTGTGCGATGTTATCCCTATGGATGCAGCACACTTGTTCTTAGGTAGGCCTTGGCAGTATGATCGACATGTAGTCCACGACGGACGACTGAACACGTACACGGTCAACTTACATGGCCGAATCAGCACCTTGAGGCCATTGACACCTAAAGATGTTGCTATAGATCAGCAACACATGCAAGAGAGGTTCAAAGAGGAAAAGGCGAAGCAAGCAGCCACAAAACGGCCCCCGAAAGCCACGGCTGATTTGGCAGCCCCCGGACAGCCCCTTGGCGACACCACCTGCCCTTCTAAACAACCTCATTCGGACTCCTTAGCTGTGGAAAAGAAGAAAGAATCGAGTACAAGCAAGCCACACATGAAGAGCTTGTTTATTTCGGTGAAAGGAGTTCAGTAAGCCGTGAAAGCAAGTATGCCCCTTGTCTTACTCACATTTAAGAGCAGTGCTACTAATGATTGTTTGTCTAGTGATGTGCAGCCCTTACTTGAAGAGTTCAAGGACGTTTTCCCTGAAGAGATACCCGGAGGACTTTCACCAGTGCGAGGAATCGAGCATCAGATCGATTTCATCCTCGGAGCTGTGCTACCCAACCGAGCAGCCTATAGGACATGTCCCGACGAGACTAAAGAGATCGATAGGCAAGTCAAAGAGCTGTTGGAGAAAAAGCAAATCCGTGAAAGCCTCAGCCCGTGTGCCGTCCCAGTGATCTTAGTGCAGAAGAAGAACAACGAATGGCGAATGTGCATGGATTGTAGAGCAATCAACAAAATCACAGTAAAGTATCGTTTTCCCATTCCTAGGTTAGATGATATGTTTGATGAGTTATCTGGTTCGCGTGTCTTTTCTAAAATTGATTTGCGTTCTGGTTATTTTCAAGTACGTATGCAAGAAGGTGATGAATGGAAAACAGCATTTAAAACAAAACATGGATTGTATGAATGGCTTGTTATGCCTTTTGGTCTCACTAATGCACCAAGCACATTTATGCGTTTGATGAATCATGTTTTGCGTGAAGTGATTGGAAAATATGTTGTTGTGTATTTTGATGACATCTTGATCTATAGTGACACATTGCACACGCATATGCAGCACCTTAGATGCGTTTTTGAGCTTCTTAGGGAGTCGAAATTATATGGCAATTTGTCTAAGTGTTCGTTTGGTATGAATGAAGTCGTATTTTTCGACTTTGTTGTAAGTATATGTGGTATAGAAGTAGACCGTTCCAAAATCAAGGCGATTGAGGAATGGCCCACTCCTAAGTCTGCGTGTGATGTGAGATCTTTCCACGGTCTTGCTAGCTTTTATCGTCGCTTTGTGTGTGATTTTTCCAGCATAGCCGCGCCGCTTACCGAGTTAAGCAAGAAAGATCGAAAGTTTGAATGTGGTCATGTTCAAGAGCATGCGTTTAACACTTTAAAATCTTGTTTATGTAATGCGCCTGTTCTTGCTCTTCCGGACTTTAATAAAACTTTTGAGATTGAATGTGATGCCTCGGGCAAAGGGATTGGTGCTGTTTTGATGCAGGAACAGCGTCCAGTCGTCTATTTCAGTGAGAAGCTCCACGATGCAGCCCTTCGATATTCCACCTATGACAAGGAGCTGTACGCACTCAAGAGAGCTTTGGAAACGTGGCAGCACTATTTATGGCCTAAGGAGTTTGTGATTCACATGGATCACGAGAGTTTGAAGCATCTGAAGGGCCAACAAAATCTAAACAAGTGACATGCACGATGGGTGGAGTTTATCGAGTCTTTCCCGTATGTCATCAAGTACAAGAAAGGCACCGATAATGTTGTAGCTGATGCATTGTCGAGAAGGTACGTTCTCTTGAACCTTATGCATGCTAAGATGTTGGGATTTGATGCGATTAAAGAGTTGTATTCGAGTGATCCATATTTTGTGTCGATTTATGTTGAATGTTGCTCAAAATCTCGTGCATTTGATGGCTTTTTCGTGCATGATGGGTTCTTGTTCAAAGGTTCACAGTTGTGTATTGCTAAGTCTTCTATGCGTGAGTTGTTAATTCTAGAATCGCATGCGGGAGGTTTAATGGGTCACTTTGGTGTGTCTAAGACATTAAACTTGCTGCATGAACATTTCTTTTGGCCACGTATGAAGCATGATATTGAGAATGTGTGTAGTAGATGTATTACATGTAGAAAGTCAAAATCTACCTCACACCCGTTTGGTTTATACACGCCTCTACCAGCCCCGTCTTCTCCGTGGATTGATTTATCTATGGATTTCATCTTAGGTTTGCCACGGTCTAGATCTGGTCGAGACTCCATCTTTGTTGTAGTTGATAGGTTTTCCAAGATGTCTCATTTCATAGCATGTAGGAAAACCGATGATGCTGTACACATTGCCAATCTGTTCTTTATACATGTTGTGCGTTTACATGGAATACCTAAAACTATTGTTAGTGATAGGGATTCTAAGTTTTTGGCACATTTCTGACGAGTATTATGGGGTAAGCTAGGTACCAAACTGTTGTTTTCTACTGCATGTCATCCACAAACTGATGGACAAACTGAAGTAGTTAATCGCACTTTAGATACTTTGTTGCGTGCTTTAGTTAAAAATAACTTGAAATAATGGGAAGATTGTTTGCCATATGCTGAATTTGCTTATAATCGTGTTGTGCATTAATCTACGAACATGTCTCCGTTTGAAGTTGTTTATGGTTTTAATCCGCTAACACCTACTGATCTTTTGCCTTTACCTGTTGAGCATCTAACAAGTGTTAAAGGTACACGAAAAGCGGATCAAGTGAAGGAGATGCATGAGAAAATACGTGCGCGTATTGAGGCCGTTGGCGCACGTAATGCTGTTCAAAAGAATAAACGGCAAAAGCAAGTGATTTTCCAGCCCGGAGATCGTGTTTGGATTCATCTGAGTCCTGGCCGTTTTCCTAACTTGAGGAAATCGAAATTGATGCCGAGAGGAGATGGACCATTCACCGTGTTGAGTCGAGTCAATGACAATGCATATCGCATTGATTTACCCGGTGAGTACAAGTGTTCATCTACATTCAATGTTGCTGACTTATCTCCCTTTTCTGCAGATGATGAGTTCGATGATGATGAGCCTGTGAATTCGAGGACGAATTCTTTTCAGCAGGGGGGGACTGATGAGGTCGAGCTAGGAAAAGAAGAGAATGATCCGTAGCTACAATTTAGATGTCTAATGACGCGTTTGCGAGCGAAGAAGTTACAAGCTTATTTACAAGCTTCCATACGTCGCAAATTCGAAATGCATGAAGATGAAGTGAAGGGCAGCTCGAGATTGATCACCATGCTATCTATTGATGATGAAGAAGGAAGCATGAAGATGTGAGAAGAAGAATCACGCCATTTGGACGTGTGCATGAAGAGTTCTACGCGTTTTCATGGGAATCCGACAAGTTGCTGTTTTTCTTGCAAAAGGTGGCAAGAATTAATTAACCATAATATGAGCGAAGAATTTATCCATTGAATTCAGCCCATTGTTGTGTTAATTAAAGGTCCAATAAGCGAAATTTCAAGCCCAAAAATCAGTTTGGGATTTATCCTTATCTAGTTAGATTTAGATAGATTTTTGTTATCTTATTTTTGGTATCTTTTGATTTTATCCTAGTTTGATTAGGATTAGTTTAGGATTGATTTTTATCACTTAATTAGGGTTAAATTTCGTTCCCCTATGGTCCTATAAATAGGACATCTATTTATTACATTGAAAGTTAGACAATTGCATGAATACAAGAAGTTACTACTCTTTTGTCTCCAGATCTTTTGTTGATCAAATTTTACACAAACCATTCTATTGAATTAGCAATCCAATAGTCTTATTTAGGTTCTTTAGGGTATAATTAAGTACTTTGGAGAATTGCTATCCAGAGAAGCTAGACGAGTGCGTTCGGGTTGATTCAACATGGGTTCGCCGCATAGCCGATTCAATCTATCCTTCACCATCGCCAAATCCACCTTCACGACGACCTCCGCCGTTCACGTCACCGTATGCCGTCATTCCAGCCACCACCGAAGCCATCCAAGGGTGTTCCATTGAGTCATAGTTCGAGTCTTCATATTCTAGTAAGTTCTTTATTCATTCGAGTCTTGTTTGCTCTTAGTCGAGTCTTTCTCGTGTTTTCCTTTATTCGTATTGATCCCTTACGCATCCGATGTTGTTCCGTTCCTTGCTTCTGCATCTTTTCAATCTGTGTCGTGTCCTATAGGTCCCGGGTCACATCAAAACTTGCTTTGATATCAAGCTTTGCCTATAAGCAAACTACAGCATGTCTATCAAATGAACAGTTACAGTTTTTCCATCATCATTGACTAAGTTTTGACATCATCAAAAAGGGGAAAATTGTTAGGAAAAACTATCAAAGAACTCCTAGATAAGGTTTTGATGAGATGTCAAAACTATTACTGAAAAACTGACCAAAATCCAAGCTATAGATCTAAGCTGACCAATCCAGAGCCTCAAGAAGGAATTCAACTGAAGCTAGAGTCAACCAAACTGGAGCATAGTCGACTAGCTGGAAGGATACGCAACCCAGTCAGAACTCAATTCAACTGAGGGTTCGAAGAGATGAACCAGTCGAAACAAACTGACAGCTAAGTCAGCTGAGCTGAGAAGAAAATCGACAAGATTGAAGAAACTGATAGGAGATCAGTTTAAGCTGAAAACTAGAAGTATCCAGCTAATGGCCAAACCTAACTTCAACCAAACTGAAGTTAACAGACAAATCAATCAAAGGCCAGAACTGAAGTCAGCCAGCCTGTGATCAGTCAAGCTGACAAGAAAGTTAAAGAAAGAACAGTCAAACTGACAAGCTAGTCAATAGCTTGTGATCAGTAAAGCTAACAAGAAAGCTCAAGAAAGAACAGTCGAACTGATAAAACCATTAAACAACTTGAGATCAGTCGAACCGGAGGAAGAAGCTCAGAACTGCCAACTGGAGCAATAGCCGAACTAATCAGACAAGCTCATAACTGCCAACTGGAACTCAAATTGCTAAACTGGAGTAATAGCCGAACCGTGCAGACAAGCTCAGAACTGCTAACTGGAACTCAAATTGCTAAACTGGAGCTCAGAACTGCCGGCCAGAAAGTCCTGGAGTTAATAGCCCAAAATGAAGATCTTGGAATAATGCTTCAACGAAGATCCTGGAATTAAATGTCTAATAGAGATCGATTGGCAAAGCAACGGCTACTAGAATCAAATATCCAACAGAAATCAATTGGCAAAACAACGGCTACTTCAACCAAAAGCTCCAATAAAGACCATCTGTCATTGATAAACCAACAGAGCTATCATTCAATGGAACTCAACGGTCACAAAAATCACTCCTCTATAAAAGACGAGTGAAACAAAGTTTTCAAGTGACTTTAGAGTTTCGAAGCTTTTGAGACTTTCGAGACTTTTCGCAATCTTCATTCAAGTAGAGCTTTCTTTCTCCCTCCCACACAGCTCAAGTTTAGCACTTGCTAAAACTGCGAGAGTCCAACTGAGAAGAAGAATTCATAGAGTCAAAGCATTCAGCTAGCTTCTCAGTTCAAGCAATACATCGATCAATTACCCAACTCAATTGAAGGAGTACACCAGTTGATATCCCCTGTTCAAGACTAACCTCTTGAAGATCGAAAGAGATCTAAAACCTTGTAAAGACGACAATAGCACCTACCTCCCTAGCGAGCAGTTAGGGACTACAAGTGTGAATCGTCAACCCGCTGAGGTATCGAGCAGTTACCAGGTTCAGCCAACTGTCCTTCATTGTGTAATTTGTAAAGAAACTCAAGTTATATAGTGAAGTTGCCCTTCTGCGGAAGGAAGAGAGGACGTAGAAGTTTGAGATTTCGAACCTCTATAAATCATCTGTGTGCTATACTGTTTTGATTATTTACATATCTTTGAAATGTACACAAGCTCACACAATCTGCACTCGAGCTGTCTAAAGTGCTCAACTGAATCGTGCATAGATAAGTTACTAAGCGAGTCAAGGGCCCTTATCATTCCGTATTTGAAGTAAAGTTTTTTAATTAGTTTATTCACCCCCCCTCTAAAATGATATCGACTCGCCCGGGACCAACAGAATGAATTTAATCAAATTACATGGTTGGTGGATTATGAACTTGAGAGTAAAGCTTTTTCTAGTTATTTATTTTTTTATAATCTTGTGTGTATTAATTAAGAACTAACTAGCTATGGTCTTGTAGTGGAGTCTCTAGAATTAGGGAATAATAAACCTTACAACATTAGAAAGTAATTTAGATAAATTCTGGGGGAGAGTTAAACCTTGCTTGGTGAATATCTTTAGTCTTCCTTCTTTGAAAATGACTTTGAAGATCATGAGGGAAAAGTGGTGATTATGTAGGTGATTTACTTTGGAGGCTTGCTGATTTTGCTTGAAGAAGAACGTGTAGGAGATGATAGCTTTATTAGATGCGAATAAGGCTAACTAGGAAGCTTCTAGGCTACGATAATACTAAGAATAAAATTAGAAGATAATCATAAAAAAATTGGATAAATTTTAAGAATAAAAAGATAAACATATGAATAAATTTTGAAGATAAATTTAAAGGATATTATTTTTATTTTTCTCATATTTATCCTTAAATAAATTAAGTTCTTTGCATTTCAAAAAGATGTAATAAGTAAGTTTTAAGATATTTAACAAGCTCAAATAATAATTCTAAGGCCGAAGTTTAAGTTCTAAAATTTCTCTTCTAAATTAGGGGCGCAATATTAGACTTCCTCAAGTCCATTTAATTTTGTTGAACATTATCAAATGAATTAAATCTTAAATTTAAAGCAATTAAATAATTAAACTAATTTAAATCACGTAGATGTGGGATGTTACAATCCTACCCACTTAAAAAATTTCGTCCTCGAAATTTATCTTACCAAGTTGTCCTAAGGATGGGAATTTAGCTAGGATCTCCTTTTCACATTCCCAAGTGGCTTCTTCCTTCCCGTGCCTACTCCATTGTACTCTAATTAATGAAGCTTGTCTATATCTCAGCTCGTGGGTCTTCCTATCGAAAATAGCGACAGGTTCCTCTTCATAGGTCAAGTCTTTGTTGAGTTGTATGTCCTCATAGTTGATGGTGTGACTTGGCTCATGCAAATACTTCCTTAGCATAAAAACATGGAAGACATTGTGCACCAACGATAATCGGGTAGTAGAGCTAGGCGATAAGCCACGTCACCAATTCATTCTAAAATTTTGAAAGGTCCGATAAAAAGAGGTCTTCATTTTCCTTTCTTCCCAAATCTCAACACCCCCTTCATAGGAACGACCTTCAAAAACACTTTGTCACTTGCCTCAAAATGTAAATCCTTTCTTCTTTTGTTGGCGTATGATCTTTGTCGATCTTGAGCAAGTTTAAGGTTGTCTCAAATCTTCTCCACTACTTCCACCATTCTTTCGATAATTTCGGGACTTAATATCTTTCTCTCTCCAACTTCATCCCAATACGTCGGTTATCTACACTTTCATCCATATAGGGCTTCATACGGAGCCATGTGAATGCTAGAGTGGAAACTATTATTATAAGCAAATTCCACTAATGGTAAATGCGCATCCCAGCTACCTCCTAAATCCATGACGCAAGTCTGCAACATATCTTCCAACATTTGTATAGTCCTTTTCGATTGGCCATCTGTCTGAGGATGATATGCAGTTGAGAACCTTAGCTTCATGCCCAAAGTTGTATTATGTAAACTCTTCCAGAATATTGATGTGAAACGGGGATCTCGATCTGATATTATGGACACTGGGACTCCAAGTAGTCGGACTACTTCTCGAATGTATAGCTGAGCGAGTTGATCCATGGTAAACGTCATTTGTATGGGTAAAAAGTGAGCTGATTTTATCAGTCGATCAACTATAACCCAAATCGCATCATGACTCTTCACGCTCTTGGGAAGTCTGACCACAAAATCCATTGTAATATGCTCTCATTTCCATTGTGGTATTTCCAGAGGATTCAACAATCCTAACGGTCTTTGGTGCTCTGCTTTTACTTCTTGACAGGCCAAACACCGTGCAACGTAATCAGCAATCGATTTCTTCATGCCATACCACCAAAAACTTCTTTTTAAATCTTGATCATCTTAATACTTCTAGGATGTGCTGTGTAAGGCGTTTGATATGCCTCATCCAAAATTTCTCTCATTATCTCGTTGTTCGGCACACAAATTCTGCCCTTACAGAGTAGAGGCCCATCTGATGATATCGTGAATCCTTTAGAATCGTCTGACACTTCTCTTGCTCGTATCTTTTCTAGGAAACCATCTTCTCTTTGTGCAACTCTAATTCTATCTCGTAGCGTCGGTTGAACTACTAATGCTGCAATTATAGCATTAGCTTCTTCGGGTGTGGACAAAACCTCGAGACTCAACTTCTCAAAATCCTTAATCAACTCTTCTTGTTGCATGATTCCCTTAGTGGGATTCACTTTCTTTCGACTAAGTACATTAGCCACAATGTTGGATTTTCCGAAGTGATACATGATCGTACAGTCATAGTCTTTAACTAATTCCAACCACATTCTTTGGCTCATATTCAATTCTTTCTGAGTGAAGAAGTATTTAAGACTTTTATGATCCGTATAGATTTCACACTCACCTCCATAGAGACAATGTCTCCAAATCTTCAATGAATGCACAACAGCGGCCAACTCTAGATCATGAGTGGGATAATTCAACTCATGCGGCTTTAATTGTCTAGAAGCGTAAGCAACTACGTTTCCTTGTGCATCAAGACGCATCCTAGTCCTTGTTTTGATGCATCATTGTAAATCACGAATCCCTTACATCCATCAGGGATGGTCAATACTAGGGCTGTTACTAGTCTTCGTTTCAGCTCCTGAAAACTCTTCTCAAATTTTTCTTTCCACTCAAATGGTACCCTTTTTCGTGTCAGCTATGTGAGTGGTTCGGCTATCTTGGAAAATTGTTCAATAAACCTCCGGTAATATCCAACCATTCCCAGAAAACTCCTCACTTCTCCTACATTTGTTGGTGGATTCCAATTGTTGACAGCTTCTACTTTTGTTAGATCAACCTCGATACCTTCAACAATCACTACGTGCCCAAGGAATGCTATCCAATCTAACCAAAACTCATACTTTTTAAACTTAGCATACAATTTCTACTTTCTTAGAGTTTCCAGCACAACTCTCAGGTGTACTGCGTGTTGCTCCTTATCTTTTGAATAACTCAGGATGTCATCAATGAACACAATGATGAATTGATCTAAATATGGATGAAATACCCGATTTATTAGATCCATGAACACTTCTGGTGCATTAGACAATCCAAAAGGCATCACCACAAACTCATAATGACCATATCTTATCCTGAAGGCCGTCTTAGGAATATCATCTTCCTTCACCTTCAATTGGTGGTATCCTAATCTCAGATCTATCTTTGAGAACAGACTAGCCCCTCGAAGTTGATTAAATAAATCATCAATTCTCGGTAAAGGGTACTTATTCTTTATTGTGAGACGGTTTAGATCTCGATAATCTATGCACATTCTCATACTACCATCTTTCTTCTTCACAAATAGAATTGGCGCTCCCCATGGGGAAACACTTGGCCGAATATATCCTTTGTCAAGTAGCTCTTGAAGTTGGACCTTCAACACTTGTAACTCCAATGGTACCATTCGATATGGTGCCTTAGACATTGGTGTTGCTCCTGGTATTAAGTCAATCGTGAAATCTACTTGTCGATTTGGCAGTAATCCGGGTATCTCTTCAGGAAATACATCAACAAAATCTCTAACTATTGGCACATCATCTAGTGTCGGTTCAGTTGGCGTAGTCCAAATAATATTTACCAAGAATCATCGGCAGCCACATTTCTTCAACATCTTCTTAGCTTTCATTACTGATATGATTCTGGGTCTTCCACCTAACTTAGCTCCGTGAAAGATATACTTTTCCTCATCTGGTTTTTGAAATACTACTTCTCATTCACAACAACATATAGTCGTAAAACTTCTGCTTAACCAGTCCGTTCCCAAGATTAAATCAAATTCTTACATCTTGAGAGCATGTAAATCAGCTACAAGCTCTTTCCCCCCAAAATCCAATTTAACATCTTTAGCAACCCTATCAATTCTTAATGTCTCTCCAGTAGGAATTCTAACATTAAGGGCAAAGTTTTCTACTTTTAAACATAGTCCTAGCTTAACACAAAGCTCAGTTGAAATAAAAGAGTGTGAAGCACCATAATCGAACAGAGCCAAAGTTGGCATTCCAAGAATTGATATCACACCTGACATCGTACCACTATTCTCCCCAGCTTCTTGTTGTGTGAAGGTAAAAAGTCGTGCGTTACCACCTTTCTTCAGCTCCTCACGCCGCTTCTTGGGACAGTTCGTCGAGATATGCCCTGGCTCATGACAAGTATAACAAACTCATTTTCCCCAAAACTAAGGTCCTGAATGTGGCGTTTTGCATTCTTAAAATGGAGGAACTCCTATAGGTGCTTTATTTATGGGATGTGCTTCCGTCCTCTCCTTCTTGATGGGAAAATTCACATTTCCTCTATTTCGATTGTCCCACTTTCTTTTACCACGGGAATCTGCATTTCTTAGAAGAGCTTTATCTACTTCTAGTCCAGTAGCTACTTCATGACCTTGTTTAACAGCTTGCCCGTAGTCAACGATCCTTTATGCTGTAAGAATTCCACATATCTCTGGTCGAAGACCTCTTATGAACCAGTCAGCTTTTTGATCTTCAGCGTCTAGTAGACGTGCTGCATAATGTGAGAGCTGATTAAACCTTCACTCGTACTCTGTCACTGACATATTTCCTTGCTTCAATTCTAAAAATTCAGTTTGCTTCTGCATATGAAAAGCACGAGAAAAGTACTTGTCCATAATGATCTCTTTAAACCTATCCTAAGTCAAGCCTTGACGTTCTTCTTCGGTTATGCCAATTTTGTACAACTTCCACCAGTGACCAGCATCCTCAGTGAATTGAAAGACTGCACATGAGACCTTGTGTGCATCATTGCACTCTATGTGTTTGAAGATCCATTCGAGCTTCATTATCCATTCTTCGAGAATGAGTGGTTCACTTCTACCATTGAATCTAGGTGGAGTGTAGCGACAAAATTGCTCGATCACCTGATTAGTGGTTGGCGGAATAGGTGCATTAGGTGCTGCATTTTGGTTCACTGTAGCATGTGTTTATTGTTGTACGAATCTCTGTAGTGCTCTAATCAGTTCTGGCACAAAGTTGCCACCGCCTACATTTGGTGGTTGATTGGCCTCGGGATTCCGTGGTAGATTACGATTGAGAGGCATTCGTCCACGTCTCATACTTCTGTAATACACATAGATAAATGAAGAAACACATACTACTAAGTTGAAGCCAAATGATAAGTATCTGAATGTTTTAGATCTAAATAGGGTAACCATCTATGAAAAAATATTTCTATGTCCACTCTAAATTTCGAGGACTTAAATAATTTCTTTCTCATTCATCAAATGCATTTAAACATTATAAAACTTTCCTACAGAAATTACTTCTCAACATTTCTCATCATTCACATATTATCCGAAATTTTCTTAATGGTCACCACATTAAACAACTTTGCAAAATAAATAAATCAAGCAAAGTACCTTGGAGCAGGAGCACGTGGCAGAAATGGGTGGCATACTATAAATTCAAATAATATAAATTCTTTCAAACACATTGAGTGTACAGAAAAGTAGACCCGCTCTGATACTACTAAATATAACACCCTAAATTCTATAATTTAAAAGGTTACTCTTTCTATTCTTTAAAGCGGAAAGTTGTTAATAAAAATAGCAGTTCGAATAATTTTTTTATAGTTAATCTTCCTAGAAATTCTAAGAAGAAAATAGAACCATATATTTTCAGAAATATATGTACTTAGATCGAAATACCTACATTTCATAAACACCAAGTTCATTTCAAAAAGGAATTCACAAGTTCTAAATATAAAATTCACACTCCTAATATTAATAAAACCATATTAGCAAACCACTAGTTTAGGTTAGTTCAAAAACACTAACAACACACATAATATCAAGTTCAAAATAATAGACTCTAAACAATAAACCCAAAAATTCAGGTCAAGTAATCTAAACATCTTGAGCATGCCCACCCTATTTCCTTCACGCGGCTGCAAGCTCACTGACCTGAAAATATTTAAAAATGTGGGGTGAGCACTCTTAAAACGTACTCAGTGGTGGGGGATCATGTACATTTCTTTCTATTTATCCAACTGAATTTGAATCGTATAAATAATGGATTTAGAGTACTCTTCTTCTGATTCTAGAATACATCTTGAACTATGCATAGGACATATTCTGGTGCGTACAAGACGCTTCTGTGCGTATAAAACACTATTTTATGCGTACGAAACGCTATCCACATTCCATCCACGATAATTCAAGTTGGATTAAAAATATTTCTATCTCAAAAAGCATATATCATATACTTTTATTTCAAAGATAATACCTTCACCCACCTGATAATAACGAGCACATAAAATTATGTAGAGAATCACAAAGTAGACGAGGGTCCTAATTGCGCCTTACCTAAGTTCAAAATAATTTAATTTTAAATAAATCATTTGAGTCAACTATAAATTAAATAAAATTTGAAAATAAGAAATTTTATGGGCTTATTTAATCAATTTATATAAATAAAATTATTGGCCAAAATCTATGTTCTAAAAAAATTTAAGGTCAAATTTTAGGTTTAAAATAAAATGAGAGAGCTAAATCTAGAGTTCATAATCTTTTGGAATCATTAGTTATTTCTAAGAATAAATGGGTCATAAGTACAAAGAAGGGTTGGTCTCCTGTGCATAAGGTGCATGGGCCGGCCCATGAGACGGGTCGACCCATGAACCCGGATCCAGCCCATGCCTAACCTAAAAAAAAGGAAAATTAGAAACATCACGAGAGAGAGCGAGAGAGAAGAGAGTCGAGAGACAGCGCAGAGGACGACCACAAGACGGTGAGAGAGGATCGGCGACCTCACCCGACCGCCGCCACCATCAGGGCCGCCGCCGGAAGGCCAGCACCACCGCGCCGGAAGCTAGGACAGAGACATTACATGATATATTGAAGAAATTCAATTTTGATTCAATTTTTTGTTAAGATCGAAAATTTCAAGGTAACACTCTAGAATTCAATCAAACATATTCAATTGTGTCCATTGTAGTTGGGAATTTTATTTTTCAGATTCTTAGAATTGAATAATTTAGATTTTCGAAATTTTTTTTGAGAATTTGAAAAATATACTTGGATGTGTATATTGCTTAGGATGGATGAAATTAACATGAATGTGGGAAATTATTCGAAAGCTCTTGTGATAATTGATGATTCTGACAGTGAGGCAATCCCCATACGAGCACAATACGGAGGTAAAATTTTTACATAAACTGATCAGGTTTTACCCCCACGACTCTGATACTGTACAATATTTTAATTGATACTTTCGTGCACATTAGGTGATACTGTGACCCTATCTGTATCTCTGATTGTTGAATTCGAGTTCTTAAATTAGTGTTGGTGAATTATGCTTATTTAATCGAGTGTTTATGTTTGCTGAATTCACCCACAATTTTGCAGCTCGAAGCATTTTAGAATGCACTCTTCTTAGAATTAGAGCAATGAATACTACAAGCTCGAGTCATTCACTTCATTTCTTTCCGGACCACACTTATAGTAGCCCAGAGTTCAGCAGTTAAAACTAGAATTTACTCTTCAAAGATTTCAGTACAATTTAATCTTATAAGAGTGCATTTTAAAATGTTGTATCTGTGATATGCTTTAGAAGTGATAAAGGATACTTAATTAATTAGTGGTTCTTAGCCTGATTACATCTGGTTCTCCTTTTTTTTACTTTTCTGAGCGGTCAGTGATTAGAAATTTGAAATATAGAGCAAGGAGTTGTATATTCGAAAGAAATTGGAAAGAGAATTATAGCATCGGAAAGTTGCTCTCTAGTTTGATAATGCCAAATAGAGTCAGAACTTCTTTAATCATGTGATTATCTAAATTCATGTGCATTTAACTGGGACAAGTTGCTACTTGCTAGTGGATGCCATGATACTATGGAAAATTATATGTGAAACTTGTGTTCCAGGTTCCAGTTGTTGATGGATACTCATTCCCTCATCTTACAAAATGAATGAATGTAGCCGGCGCCATATAACATCATATCTTGTTGATTTGCTCATGAGGAGGGGTTAAGTGTTCTTGAAATTTCAGAACTTAGTTATTGCAATATGTTGGTGATGCTGAGTATGTGACATGTTCTAGCAAAAGCAAAAACCAAGGGGAGGAAAAAAAGAATTAAGGGGCAACTTGAAAAGGGCCGAAAGAAGAAGAGCAATGTTGAAGGAAGCTCAAATTAGTTGAGTGAGTTTGGCTCCAAGACTTCCAACCCTCGTTTGTTTTAGATCGATATTAGGTTGGTACCTGTCTTCAGCACAATTGATACTTTCATGCTTATTAAATGGTACCTGTTCTATCTGACTGACTCACTTCTTAAATTTATTTTGTAGATTATTGGATTGAAGATTGCTCATTTATTAAAATTTATCTTGGGATGTTTTAAGAGTTCAATTTGAATCAAAAATGTTGATTACTCTTGTGAAGTTTAAGAAGAAAAGGCACTTCTCCACATGTAGTAGAAACTAAAGTTACAATGGATGCATTAGCTAGTAGCAGTTGCATTTATTTGTTTTTTATCCTTTTTTGCACTCATATGTAGTTAGGTTGCAATGGTGTTAGGTGATTGATTCTAGTCTACTTTATTTTGCACATTCTATATGTATGAGCTGAAAAGGGAGTCCTTTAAACTTGATATATTGTGAAGCGGGAAAGATATAATACGCTCTTTCTCTGTTTGTGATTTTAAGATCCTCCTTAAACTGATATTACATTTGTTTCTAAAAATGATACGTTTTTGTTTTACAATTGATACCTTTACGCTAAATAAATGATACTCTTCAGGATGTATTGTTACTTTTTTTTTAAATGTGATGCTTTATAAATACACGAATGATACTAATATCATTTCTGAAAACAAATTTGACTTTTCATAAAATCAATATACGTATATCAAAATTACACCTTAACATTGAATCAACAGTTACTTTTTTATTGAAGATTTGATACTATATAGATTAACAATTGGTACTGCGATTGTATGTGTGAATAAATATAGGTCTTGTTTAATACAGGTTATGCTAGTTATTAAAATGACAAAATTCAACATCAACCTGTAAACTACATACAAAACCACCATTCCATTCAATCAAAATAAATAATACAAAAACATCCATTCACCAACATACATCCCACAAAAATAAAACAAGAACAATATTTCAACCCATCTCCAACATTATAACCAACTTCATGCAAATAAACCCAAACCACCAAATCCAACACATCTAACAAATCCAAAGCACCACATCAAAATATTCCTAAGTTTTGATCTAATATCTAGCGTAACACCACAAATATCCAACAAATACATACAAACTTCTCACTCACTTCTTCTTCCTGTTCATGAATGCAAGCACCATCTTATACACTTCGAATCTTAAATCATTTGTTCCAGTAAGGGCAATACGAGCACAGTACACGGCCTTCCTTCGACCAACAGACTTCACGATAAAAAAAAAAACAAAACATAAAACATCAAACACTTCACGGTGACATTCACACCCTTGGAAGCTTCTTGCTTCTTGGACACCTTTTTCTTCATTGAGCAAACCTGATATAAGTCAATGAAACCAAATATTAAAACACACAAACTATGAAAAATATAGATTACATAATTACTGTATGAAATAGTTTGATACTACTATGCATATAAAATGGTACTAATAAGCATACAGAGTGATACTACACCACACGATGATAAAAATATAGACATATAAACCAATAACACTAACTAAACCAAAATGCATATAAAAATTGAACCCATACATGCACATATAAAAAGCACAACATACTATACAACATAATACTTCGAATTTTGATACATAGAGTCAAGATTTAACAATTATGTTTCAAGATTTTGAGAAAAAAATATAAATTGCACACACATACAAAACATAAAATATAGTACAGAATTGATACTTGTAAACATCTCATTTGGTACTAAACATCATGCAAATTGATACTCTGTACACAAATGCACGCACATTCAAACAATAAAAGTGTCAAAACATGCTATACAAAATTTTACAAAGATAAACATCATATTTAACAAAACATATAACAAACAAACATAAATTGAAAATTTTGATACATGTTTCTGATTCAATTGGTACTAATAAGCATTGTAAATGATACCTAAAATCATAATTCATAATAATTATACACAATTTCAAATTAATCAGTCAAATCAACACATCAAATGGTTCCAATCAGTTTCTAATGTCAAAATCAATAGACAAAATTCAAAATGCACAGAAACACACAAAAATAAATATGTTATAAAATTCAGATACTCACACGAATCTCACCTGGTACTATTCATCAGTAACATTGATATTGAACTATAATATGCAGACTATTCAAAAGAACACAGATGTGATATACAGTAATATATAATACTAACTTAAGATTCTCCCAAAAACTTAACTCGCATGAGAGTTTGTAGCATTTCATTAAAATTCCAAACCAAATTCTACCTCTAACATCATAACACTCAATAAAAAAATCTAAGTTAATTTCAGAAAACTAAGTTCCATTTTACAATTGATATACATTACTAACAATTTAAAAAAAATTCAGGCACATCAATCCTTATACAGACTTTCACATAAACCCCATTACCAGTAAACTCATATTTTCAACAACTTTTAACTACAAAAAACCACTTCTCCCATCAAACTAATTACAAATAGAAGCATGATAATGAAATTCATTTCCAATTTCATGAATTTGCTCAAACACGAGCATCAATAAAAAGGGCAAAAAATTTATATAAAAAAAATTACTAAAGCAATGAAAAATAAATAGAGATTTGAAATGCAAGACCAAATTATGGATAATATTCCAATTCCAATAAATTAATTTGGGGAGAAGAAATCGATGGAGAGAAGTACAGAGAGAGAGAGACAAACTTGAGAACGCCGAACCACCAATCTAGTGTCGCGAACCACCGAACACCGAATCCAGTATGAACGCTGGAGCAGAGTGGGTTAGGGAGGCGGCTAGGGTTTGGAATCGCGGTGGAGATGAGACGGCTAGAGGTTGGAACCGCAGTGGAGATGAGGTGGCTAGGGGTTGCGGACGATGTGGAGATGAGGCGGCTAGGGGTTGGAACCGCGGTGGAGATGAGTCGGCTAGGCGTTGGAATTGGGGTGGAGATGAGGCGGGTCGTGGTTGCAGACGACGATGAAGAATCGCGGTGAACAAAAAGGGGGCTAGGGTTTTGCAGGCGAGATGAAGGGAGCAAATGAGTGAACAGTGGCCCAAAAATCTATTTATATGGCGGGTCGGAGCGCGGGTCGAGTCGGTGCGGGTCGGGTCCGTCTCACGGGCTGACCCATGCATCTGATGCACAGGAGAATTTGTGTACAAAGAATTTTTAATTACTATTAACCCCCGTCCCTTCCTCTCTAAAAACAAGAGAAACCCAGTTGGAAACCAAAATATTTAAGTCAACTCTCTCCTTTCTCTCACTATCTCTCTCTTTCTCTCTCTACAGTAAACCAAGAACAAAATAAATAGAAATCCCCAATTTGAAAGCAAGATTTTATACATCAATTTCTTCTTATATAAATTCCAGCGAACGGGCACCGCTGTTCCAATCAAAGATACCACCTACCGATTAACGACGACGAAGACCCAGTTTCGGCTAAGACCCCAAACCCTACGCGAACTCGACCAAGACTCTTCTCTTCTCTCTATTTGGTTAATTTATGTATTTCTATTTATTTTTCTGATTTTCCATAGTTTCCAAATTTTGAATCTATTACTTTGTTCATACATATGAAGTTCACGAGTATGTACTTAAGAATGAATTTAATCAAATTACATGCTTGGTGGATTACGAACTTGAGAGTAAAGCTTTTTCTATTTATTTATTTTTTTATAATCTTGTGTGTATTAATTAAGAACTAACTAGCTGTGGTCTTGTGGTGGAGTCTCTAGAATTAGTGAATAATAAACCTTACAACATTAGAAAGTAATTGAGATAAATTCTGGGGGAGAGTTAAACCTTGCTTGGTGAATATCTTTGGTCTTCCTTCTTTGAAAATGACTTCGAAGATCATGAGGGCAAAGTGGTGATTATGTAGGTGATTTACTTTGGAGGCTTGCTGATTTTGCTTGAAGAAGAACGTGTAGGAGATGACAGCTTTATTATATGCGAATAAGGGTAACTAGGAAGCTTCTAGGGTACGATAATACTAAGAATAAAATTAGAAGATAATCATAAAAAAAATTGGATAAATTTTAAGAATAAAAAGATAAACATATGAATAAATTTTGAAGATAAATTTAAAGGATATTATTTTTATTTTTCTCATATTTATCCTTAAATAAATTAAGGTCTTTGCATTTCAAAAGAATGTAATAAGTAAGTTTGAAGATATTTAACAAGCTCAAATAATAATTCTAAGGCCCAAGTTTAAGTTCTAAAATTTATCTTCTAAATTAGGGGCGCAATATTAGACTTCCTCAAGTCCATTTCATTTTGTTGAACATTATCAAATAAATTAAATCTTAAATTTAAAGCAATTAAATAATTGAAATAATTTAAATTCACGTAGATGTGGGATGTTACATACGGTGCGGCCAGGATTGAGCCGCGGCCAGCCTAGCACGACTGAATTAATTCAGCGAAATCCCACGTAGGTAGGATTCGAACCCTGGCCTTTGGGATGGCAAGGCTTAAGGCCCCTGAAACCATGTGTGCTAGTGAGTCTTTATGTTATAATTTAGAAATAATATACATATATATATACACACACGAAATCAATTTTAATTGAATTTTAATTTCTAAATTATATAATTATAATATTCTTAATTTATTTAAATATATTTTATAATTTTTTAATATTATATTTTTATTATAAAATATAATTATATTACATCATTTATTTAATAATAGGTTGTTTTAATTAATACTCTCAAATATTATATGTTTATATGATTAATAATATTCATAAAAATAAAAATAAAGTGATAAAAATTATTAAAACAAAAAATTATTTAATTAGTAATTTAAAAATATGAAAAACTAAAAAATATTAAAAATAATATGAAATATTATAAAAAATTAAAAAATTAAAAAATTAAAAAATAAGAAAAATGAAAATAAATAAAATATTAAAAAAAACCAATATTAAAATCATAATTAATTAGTAATTGAAAATAAAAAATATTAAAAATAATATAAAATATTAAAAAATTATACAATATAAAAAAATTTGAAAATATAATAGTTATAATATTCTTTATATATTTAAATATATATTATAATTTTTAATATTATATGTTTATTATAAAATATAATTATATTACATCATTTAATTAGTAATTTAAAAATAAGAAAAACTAAAAAAATATTAAAAATAATATAAAAAATGAGATATTAAAGAAAATAAAAAAAAATTCAAAAATAATAAATGAATAAAAAAGTAATATATTGAAAAGATTTATTTCAAATTCGTAATTAATTATTAATTGAAAAATAAAAAATATAAATTATTATAAAATTAAAAGTATTAAAAAAAGACTCAATATAATTATATTTTAAAAGATTAAAAAAATTAAAAAATAAAAATAAAAATAAAAATATATATATAATATTAAAAATTAAAAAAATCTAAAAATGTAAGATTGAATATTAATAATATTAATTTCAAATTCATTATTAGTAGTAATTGAAAAATAAAAAAAAATTAAAAATTTAAAAATAATTTAAAAACAATATAAAATATTAAAAAATAAAAAGAATAAATAATAAATTAAAATATTAAAAATATTATTTTCAAATTCATAATTAGTAGTAATTGAATAATAAAAATTTTAAAAAAATGAAATAATTAAATAAATTAAAAAAAATAAAAAATTTAAAAAAATCAAATTTAATTTTAGCTAAAGAAATAATTCGTAGCTAATTCCGTCGCTAATAATAAAAAAATTAAAAAAATATTAACGACGGATTGAATTAATGAATTAATATTCGTCGCTAATTCCGTCGCTACATTTACAAAGTAAAATTTTAAAATTGAATTATGATGTGTAATTATTTCATCGTTAAGTTAGTGACGGAAAATTCCGTCGCCTTTTCCGTCACTAATTTAAACCGTCGCCATTTCTGTCACTAATTTAAACCGTCGCCATTCCGTCACTAATTCTGTTGCGATTTCAGTCGCTAATTTCACATTTTCTTGTAGTGTATAAATTTATATGTATTAAAGAATATTTGATAATATACCTGCATGGATGCATTATCTAATAATATTTATATATGACATCATTTTTAGTATATACAATCATATTTATCTATATGTATATGTACATATAACATTAAAAAAATTAGTTAATTTATTTTCTTCAATAACGGAAGATAACATCTTAGTTATTTTAAATTTAATTTTATAATTTGAAATTGCACACCCGTGTGATAAGTATCTGTCTGCACCACTTTCACAGAATAGTTGTTGAACATTATAGATATGTTCACAATAAAGTTAAAGAACGTTATTATGAACATTTATGCTGTTTGCAGAAAGTAAAGCACACAGAGGTTTGGTAACCCTGTTCGATCAATCGATCTACGTCAGGGGGACTTGTCAAGTCCGTCAGAAACAATTCACTACTCTGGTGTCACGTTTACTGAGGATTTTACACGCAGCTGACCTCCCGTCAGTCACTACCCTTTCTACTCGTACACCCTTTTTCACTGAATTGAATCGTGAGATCCTCTCACAACCTAGATGTCTAACCTATCTATTTCTCATAGAAAATCTCTCCCGAGACTCCTTTGAATAGTGTATGAAGAAGTGTATTTCAATACATAATGACTAGAATACTATTCTCTAGTCTAAGACACTACCGAAACTATGTGGCTCAAAATAGTTAGAGCTCTTGAAAATAATATCTGCAGTTCTTGTTTAGGGTGAGAAAAGATAGCCTAAACAAGGGAACAGAAGTCCTAATTTGATTCGGAAATAAACAAAGAAACTTTCCTTTGACTTCAGTCTTGAACTTTTCTTGCAGCTTCTGGAAAAATCTCTGAATCTTCTCTTGGTTGTAAACCTTTAACAACTCCATCGATCTTTGAAAGAATAATCTGGACAAAGGATGTTCATGGAAATGTTCAAGAACGTTACAATAAACATTGTTGATCTTTGAGTCTTCTCTTCAATGCAGACGTCCATGTACTTTACAATGTACATTGTTGATCTTGAATCTTCACATCAGGTAGCACAGCGGAATCTTTTGTATGTCCACACACTGTCTTCAGGCTATCACTCAAGCTAGCTGGCAGTACATAGCATGTTGAACAATCTCTGTTGTGGCATGATGCATAACAGTTTTCTTCTCAACTCAATCCAAACTCCTTCATTTAAGCTGTCTTCAGAAAGTTCAAATCACGTTCATGTATATTGGTATGAATGTTATCCAGAACAGTGGAAATGTACTTGGAAAAACTAAATATTAAAGTGATTTATGAATTGCCATAAAGATGAATGACAATCAACCACTTATAACAAGAGCAATGTAGAGCTCTTGATAAATAATCCTAGTGCAGTGACACCGTTGATTCCAACTTCACTGATTGGTGTCATAAAGGCACTAACACAATATATGTGACTTTTGAAATTCCGTAATTTGGACCAACACACATTGACGATATCTACATTTTTTTCTACAATTAGAGCCAAACGAACTCAATGCTCAATAATTGTTGGACATATTCCATACATCTATATCTATATATTATAATAAAATAGAGTTGTAATCTAATCAGTATTCCCACCCATTGTCTCTTCCCAAACCTATTATCTGAAGGAACCATGCATGCATACTTATATTAAATTCCAGCTGGTGAAATTCTTTACAATATTTTAAATTTAGGAAGCTTTCCATAGAAGTTTTACCACTTTCGAACCTTTAATTGTACATCCCATTTGAAATTTATAATCTCCAGTTTTGGAGCCTTCTGCTATGTGAAAATGAATCATCTTGACAAAAAATAATAATTAAATAATTAGTATTAGAGCACCTCCAATGGTGTGGAATATATTGAGGTGGTACTCAACATATTCCACACCATGATGAATTTTATGTTATGAGTGGGGAAATGAAGGATGAGAATATTGGATGAGAAAGTCCCGCCAGCTTCCTAGGAATTTTGGATGTAAAAAGGAATTTACACAACTTTTTATGTTTGTTTTTTTTTTCAATGCAAAGACTTTAATGCTATATATAATTAATTTTTCGACCACAATTTCCGTGTTTTCTAGAAAATTAATGAGCTAAGAAGCATAGCAATAAATCCTCCAACTTGTTTAGTACAATAACTATTTAATAAATATAAAAGATTGAAAATGGTTAACTAACCTTAATAGATAGGGCGAGCCAAAAAAAAAATGGAGGAAATCAAAGAAAGGGTGATATGTTGCGTTTTTATTTCAGATTTTGGTGTATTGAAAAAGAAATATATACTAATATAGAAAATAAGCCTATCGATTGACCATCAGATTTTAAAAATCCATTGGCAAAACCATGAAACAAAGTTCGATACGAAGATTTTGTTCTAAATTAGAGTGAGCTTTGTCACTGGGTCTGAGATAGGGTTGAGGATGAAGAAAAATCTGGAAGATTGACCTTGCATTAAGGTAGATTGAAATAACTCGAAGAAGATAGATAAACATATCGGTGCAGCCGCTGACACAAAAAAGAAGAGTAGAAGATTTAACCCTGCTAATTTAATTTGTGTTTAACTTATGTTCTTTTGTTATTTGGGTCGACATTTTTTGTAAGACTACTTATAACGACAACATTAAGTAGGGGTGGTCGATCCCCACGCCACCCAAAAAATAAAAAACAAAAAAGAAAAAATTCTGAAATGAAAAATAGGGTGGTCGACCATGCCTCTCTCGTGACCTCTCCGACTCTCATTGCAACCATCACTTTAGTTAATGAGATAGAGATATTTGTCTCTATTTTATTGGCCAATTCATCTTATTTAGATATATAAATAAAATTGGTATACTTTTTATATAATATAATAAAAATAAATAAAAAATATATGAAAATTCATATTTTTCAACACACTTTAAAATTATCTTCTCTTTCTCTACATATTACATCTTTTATTTTTTTTCTATGTATCCAAATAATAAATCACAGTCATTCGTAGAAAGCAAAAAGCACAATCCATGTCAATTAATTTGATCTCCACCATTCATAAAAAAAGTAATAAATCTCAGCCATCTATTAAAAACACAATTAATGTCAATTTGATCTCCACCATTAATAACAAAGAAAATAAATCTCAGTTATTCGTCAAAAACACAATCCTTGACAATTTGATCTCCACACACGGTCATATTAAAAATACATACTACATACATACATGTTGTATTTTCTAGTATTTCTCTATATTTTTTAGTTTTCCCTTCCCAATCTTGTAAAATAGTGAATTAATATAGTGATTTGTAATGTCAATCAAACTGGGTAAAGAAATGGAGGAAGAATTCAGAGAAGTTGAGGAAGAAGATATAGATTAAAAGAGGCGAGAATTTAGATTTCTTAGCTTGGTTTCATTTCATGAAAATAAACCGTATATAGTCTTAGGGACCACATAAAGTGCAACCTAAACCCTAAGCATAATCTGAAATACAACCATAAAAACAGGCCTTAGGAAAATATAAATTGGCCAAACATCATGGGCCTTAAGGGAAAACATAAACTGGCCCAAAACAGATACCAAACTATTAATTCAATTTAATCATCCGGGTCAGCAACGGGTCGGACCAGGGTTTCAATTCGATACCCTCTTCTCCTTCATTTGGGCTCAGCATCGAATTTTCAATCTTAATTCCAAGATTGAATCTTTTCTCCTCCTCCGCCACTTCCGAACCCTAATCCCCAATTCGCGTCCTCCGCCTTTGTTCATGACAATAACGCCCCCCTTTTGAGATCCTTGTCTACAAGGATTAGTCTTGCCAAATCTAGCGACCATGAATTTCGAATCCTCCCATATTGTCAGCCCTTGGCCAGAATCCTCCCAAAGAACTAAGCTTTGGCGAATTGGCAAACCACCCCTGTTAATAATCCTCTCTAATAGCACAGCAGATGGAGTGATGAGGAAAACCTCGTCATCATCGTGAGCTGGAAGTGTAGCAGATGAAATGGTGGAATTTCCCAAGACGCTTTTTAAAAGGGACACATGAAAGACCGGATGGGTCTTAGCTCATTTAGGTAAGGCTAGGCGGTAAGCAACTCTCCCTATCCTCTTTGTAATATGATACGGTCCATAATATCGGGCAGATAGCTTCATGCTCTTCCGGAGGGCCACGGAGTTCTGCCGGAAGGGCTGGAGCTTAAGATAGACATAGGCTCCAACCTCAAATTTCCTTTCACTCCTCTTCCTGTCCGCATAGACTTTTATTCTATTATGGGCAAAATGTAGGTTAGATTTTAACTCAGCCATAAGTTTTTGCCTCTCCTGTAGCAGTTCCCGAACCTCCTCATTCATTATAGGAAAGTAGGCTTGTAGTAAATGTTGTGGGAAAGGGTACCCGTACAAGGCTTGAATAGGGGTAGTTTTTAGGATAGTATGATAGTTGATATTGTACCAATACTCAGCCAAAGATATCCATTTAGACCACTGATTAGGCTGTTGATGCACCATACACCTTAGGTATGTCTCCAAGCACTGGTTCAATCTCTCAGTCTGCCCATCAGACTGAGGGTGGTATGATGAAGTCATATCTAGGCTTGTTCCCATGAGCTTGAAGAACTCTCTCCAAAACCCACTAGTGAAAATCTTATCCCTATCTGTGACCAAACTGAGTAGTTGCCCATGTAGCCTATATATATGTAGCGACCCGATTTTTTTAAAAATTTCTACATTTCCTTCCTAAAAATATTTTATTTGTTTTATTTATTTATGTGTGATATTAAGTGCTTAAGTTTATTAAGTCGCGCCTAAGTAATTTATAAGCATGAATTCATTTTAATATATAGTAATTTTCATAAAATGAGTATGCATTTAATTTTAATTTGAGTGCCTAATTTGTTGCATTTTATATATTTTGTCCAAGTTTATTTTTATCCCATTTTATTTTATTTGAAGCCCAAGCCTATTCCTTTTTAAGCCCATAATTCCAAGCCCAAGAAGGGATGAGCCCAAAATCTAGAGCTTTCACCTTATTCTTCCATTTTTTTTATCCCACATTTTATTTTTCCTTTTGATAAGATAGCACCTTAAAATTCAAAATCTCAATGTTTATCTTCTCATCCTTACCAAGAGACTTTCGGGATAACTACAAAATCTACACTTAAACCCTAATCTATCATTATAAATAGAGAACTCTACCTCTGTATTTTTCCCCACACGTAGAAGATCCGAGCTAGAGAGAGAGAGACCGTGAGTTGAGTGCTCTTCATAGTTCAATCCATGTAAAATTCTTTTCCTCATTTCTCTTTTCTCTCGTGCATGAAGTTTGCATCTGTGAGTGTTGTGATGGAATAAAGTTGTTAAGCAAGAATCATAGGCTTGTTTAATTAATTGGAGTGATATATACAATGTGGGTATGCATGTTTGTTGTGCGTGTGTTTATATATATAGAATGCATGTGTGGGTGTTGTGCGTTATATATATGTGTGTTGGATATATATATATATATATATATGTAATGCGTCTGCTTGTAGGTAATATATATATATATATACATATATATTTGTTTTGTAATGTACAAATATATGTATATATATAAATGAATGCTTGTCCATGTATATATATATATACAAGTAAATTATGCATGTGTTTTTTTATTGTTGTATTTGGTTTTGATGCATGATTATTCATATACGGAACTTGTGTATATATATATAATTATGTATGTTATGTTTTGACATTGGTGGTTTAAATGAATAAATGAAGAGTAAAGAATTATGTCATCGGGTTTTAAACATGCATTATATGGTTTAGTCTCATGCATTGATTATATAATGTGGCTCATATAACATAATTATTTATAGGCAAGGCGCGCACGACTTAATCGGTTAATATCGAAGTCAAGGTCAAGGTGGGGTTTTACGTGATCTTGTCCTGATTATTCTCTCCATATTTTATTATCGAGTATGTGATGACACAGGCATGGGCCTTCGGGCTAAACAAGCATGGGCCTTCGGGCTAAAGATGAAAATGGGCCTCCGGGCTAAATGAAAACGGGCCTTCGGGCTAAACAAGACAGGGCCTACGGGCTATATGGTTTGGTCTACGGACTGAACACTTTTACTATTCTCACTCACTCGCTTAATTTTATATAGCTTGGATAATTGGACACTCCCCACTGAGTCAGTAGTACTCACCCCAAAATCTACTTATCTTTTCAGGTGTTGTCTCGGATGATGCGCAGCGGACAAGATGTGATGATGGTGGTCAAGTGATCAAGTATGATTAAAGATTTAATTTATTTTTGACTTTATTTTATGTAATAAATGTCGAGTTATGCTTTGAAACTTCCACTGTATTTCAAGAAAAGTATTTTATTAATTAAAAGCATGGATAACGTGCCTTTTTCTATTAAAGTGAAATTGGGGCGTTACAGAGTGGTATCAGAGACATGTTTACTTTCCTGCATACTAAAAAAAACGCAAGCAAGTAAGTATTGACCATCATCACATCCGCCGCATCACTCCGAGAAGAGGTACAAGTTAAGTTTTGGTTTCATGTTAAGTTTATGATTATATGGAAATTATAAAATGTTTTGATAGTCCTCGAGATTTACTTTAAGATTGCAATCTTTCCATATGATTAGAGCTTGCAAGGAACGCAAGATTGTGACAGAAAGGCACCAACTAACTTTGTCAGTAGAAGAACGTATTAGAACCCACAAAGCTAGATTAATTGATGTTCTATATGGGAATTTCAATTGGATGAAACAATAGGAGTAGAAAGATAGTTGATGAGAATCTACAGGATTTGGAAGAAAATTAAGTAGGGGGAGATAGAATTTGACCCTATGATAGCTACTTAAATAGTCGGTGTAGCTATACCCAAGTTATTGAAGCCCTTAGCTAAGGAGATTGCTAAAGAAATTTTGGAATATACTCCAGGGTTTAGGAAAAGAATAGATTTTGAAAAATTCATGCTCCGCCTTATGGATGAATGGAGAGGCAAGGAAGAGAACTAAGAGATTCAAATAGAGGACTAAGTATTGAGACCAATTCAAATAAGAGACGGAAGAGGCGAAGCTAGTAATACTTAGAAATGATAGAGCAGGGTAGATTATATATTTTCTAGAATTCACGTTTTTGTAATTAAGCTCTTGATTAATAAAATTTGTTGTTATTATTATTATTATTATTATAAAGTTAGAACTCTATAAAAAAAATATATAATAAGATTGGTGGAGAATTCCTAAGCTGTAGTTAGGAGATTTACGTATTATGAAATGTAAGAAGCATAACGATTATTTTCTTAGATAGAGTAAGTATATCGATGATAAGGTAGCATAGAAGAATATGAGAATAGTGTTAGGTCTAGATACGCTACAACTAGTGAGGAATCGAGAGTTGGTATTATGCATAGATTTTTGCAGTTTGAGGTTTAGGTAAGTAATTTCGAAGACGAAATTTTATTTTAGTAGGGAGGGATGTAACGACCCGATTTTTTTAAAAAATTTCTACATTTCCTTCCTAAAAATATTTTATTTGTTTTATTTATTTATGTGTGATATTAATTGCTTCAGTCTATTAAGTCGCGCCTAAGTAATTTATAAGCATGAATTCATTTTAATATATAGTAATTTTCATAGCATGAGTATGCATTTAATTTTAATTTGAGTGCCTAATTTGTTGCATTTTATTTATTTTGTCCAAGTTTATTTCTATCCCATTTTATTTTATTTGAAGCCCTAGCCTATTCCTTTTTAAGCCCATAATTCCAAGTCCAAGAAGAGATGAGCCCAAAATCTAGAGCTTTCACCTTATTCTTCCATTTTTTTTTATCCCACGTTTTATTTTTCCTTTTGATAAGATAACACCTTAAAATTCAAAATCTCAATGTTTATCTTCTCATCCTTACCAAGAGACTTTCGGGATAACTAAAAAATCTACACCTAAACCCTAATCTATCATTATAAATAGAGAACTATACCTCTCTATTTTTCCCCACACGTAGAAGATCCGAGCTAGAGAGAGAGACCGTGAGTTGAGTGCTCTTCATAGTTCAATCCAGGTAAAATTCTTTTCCTCGTTTCTCTTTTCCCTCGTGCATGAAGTTTGCATCTGTGAGTGTTGTGATGGAATAAAGTTGTTAAGCAAGAATTATAGGCTTGTTTAATTAATTGGAGGTTCTTTTCTTTTCACAGATTATATATATAAATCTTGTGGGAGTGATATATATAATGTGGGTATGCATGTTTGTTGTGCATGTGTATATATATATAGAATACATGTATGGGTGTTGTGCGTTATATATATGTGTGTTGGATATATATATATATATATGTAATGTGTCTGCTTGTAGGTAATATATATATATATATATATATATATATATATACACATATATTTGTGTTGTAATGTACAAATATATGTATATATATAAATGAATGCTTCTCCGTGTGTGTGTGTGTGTGTGTGTGTGTGTGTGTGTGTGTGTGTGTGTGTGTGTGTATACAAGTAAATTATGCATGTGTTTTTTTTATTGTTGTATTTAGTTTTAATGCATGATTATTCATATACGTAACTTGTGTATATATATAATTATGTATGTTATGTTTTGACATTGGTGGTTTAAATGAATAAATGAAGAGTAAAGAATTATGTCATCGGGTTTTAAACATGCATTATATGGTTTAGTCTCATGCATTGATTATATAATGCGGCTCATATAAGATAATTATTTATAGGCAAGACGTGCACGACTTAATCGGTTAATATCGAAGTCATGGTCAAGGTGGGATTTTACGTGATCTTGTCCTGATTATTCTCTCTATATTTTATTATCAAGTATGTGATGACACAGGCATGGGCCTTCGGGCTAAACAAGCATGGGCCTTCGGGCTAAAGATGAAAATGGGCCTCCGGGCTAAATGAGAACGGGCCTTCAGGCTAAACAAGACAGGGCCTACGGGCTATATGGTTTGGTCTACGGAGTGAATACTTTTACTATTCTCATTTACTCGCTTAATTTTATATAGCTTGGATAATTGGACACTCCCCACTAAGTCAGTAGTACTCACCCCAAAATCTACTTATCTTTTCAGGTGTTGTCTGGGGTGATGCGTAGCGGACAAGATGTGATGATGGTGGTCAAGTAGTCAAGCATGATTAAAGATTTAATTTATTTTATTTTGACTTTATTTTATCTAATAAATATAGAGTTATGCCTGGAAACTTCCGCTGTATTTCAAGTAAAATATATTTATTAATGAAAATCATGGATAACGTGTCATTTTCTATTAAAGTGAAATTGGGGCGTTACAATATAGAATCAAAGAAGACCTTGGCTATAGATTGAGTTGTATAGGGGTTGGAGATAGGAATAAAATGGCCATATTCAGTAAACCTATCAATTACCACCATGATCACATTTTTCTTGAATGATGTGGGCAGACCCTCAATGAAATCCATTGAGATATGAGTTCAAGCTTGGCTTGGTACTTGCAAGGGTTGCAACAGCCCCTGATATAGCCCTCCTTGTGGTTTGCTGACACAGCAAGTGGTACATTTATTGACCCAGGTTACCACATCCTTTTTCAACTTAGGCCAATAAAACAGTCTCTTGAGTCTCACATATTTCCATGGATGTCAGAATGCCCCCCATAAGGTGAGTTATGCATTTCATGTAGGAGTAATTGTCTGACCTCAGCTCCACTGCCAACTACCACTCTGCTTTTATACCTTAGCAACTCTCCCATAAGCTCATAATCAGGGTAAAAAGTTAGATCTGACTTCTTAGAATCTAGTAGGGATGTGAACCAGGCATCCCCTTCATAACTGTCCTTAACCTGTTGGATCCAGGTAGGGAACACAGTAGTTATGGAATAGCATTGCTGTTCTGGGTGTTCCCTTCTTGATAAGGCATCAACTGCACGGTTTTCAGCACCCTTCTTGTACTCAATTTCATATTTGAGTCCCAACAATTTGGTAATCCACTTCTATTGCATTGAAGTCATGATCCTCTGATCTAATAGGTGTTTTAGGGCTTGTTGATCTATTCTAATGATAAACTTATGCCTCTGTAGATAGTGTCTCCATTTTTGAAATGTCATTAACACTGCCAGAAACTCCCTTTCATAGATAGAGAATAGCTGGTTTTTTGCACATAAGGCTCTGCTCATGTAGGAAATGGGTCTTTGCTTCTGTATAAGGACAACACCCACTTCTAGGCCACTGGCATCAGTCTCTAGAATGAAGGGTAGTGTGAAGTCTGGTAGGGCCAGAACTGGTGTTGTCACCATGGCTTGCTTGAGTAGTTCAAAAGCCTTGGTGGCCTCTTCAGTCCAATGAAAAGCTCCCTTCTTCAAAAGTGATGTTAGGGGTTTGCTCAACAAACCATACCCCTTAATAAACTTTCTGTAGCAACCTATCAAACCCAAAAAAACCCTTAATTGTTTGATGTTTTTAGGGATTGGCCAGTTCACAATGCTAGCTAGCTACTCCCTCTGATGAAATAACATGCCCCAAGTACTCTATTTGTTCTTGCCCAAAATGGCATTTGCTCTGTTTAGCATAAAGTTGGTAATGTCTAAAGATGGTTAGAACCTCCCTTAAATGCCTCATGTGGTCATCCCAGCTGCTGCTATACACTAGGATATCCTTAAAGAATACCAGGACTGATCTCCTTAGTTGCTATCTGAATACTTGATTCATCAAGGATTAGAAGGTGACTGGGGCATTGTATAGCGTAAATGGCATCAGTAAGAACTCATAGTGGCCATTATGGGTACTGAAAGCTATGAGGAATCTGTCTTCAGGCTTCATCAAGATTTGGAAATACCCTGATCTCAAGTCAATTTTTGAGAAAAACTTGGCCTCATGTATCTCATCCAGTAGCTCATCTATGGGTGGTATAGGATTGTCATGTTTAACTATGAGGCCATTCAAGTATCTATAGTCAACACACATCCTCCAACTACCATCTTTTTTCTTCACCAGCAGAACAGGTAAGGCAAATGGGCTCCTACTGTTCTGGATCATGCCACTTTCCAATAAATCTGTCACAATTTTTTCTATCTCATTTTTTTGGACATGAGACACTCTATATAGGAACTGGTGTTTTGGGAAACTGCCAAGTTTGAGCACTATCTAATGCTCTACTCCTCTCTACTGGGGGGTAACCCTTGTGGCTCAGCAAAAACATCCTGAAATTCCTGCAATAGTCCATCCAACTTTGGGTTGCCTTAATTGTGGACAACTTTTAACCTCACCCAATATATCTCCTCCATAGGAGATGGGTGTGAGTGGTTCATTATCTGGTACAAAGTAGGGTCAGATATAAGGTGACACTCACCTGCAGTGGTTAGGGCTTGTATCTTAACCCTCTTTACCATCCAAGTGACAATGAAAGTCATCTTATCATAGTCTAATTCGATTGGGGTACATGACTTTAGCCAATCCCCTCCCAATATTAGATCACAGCTCTCAGTGGCAAGAGTCCTAGGTGAGTATGTGAACTGTTGCCCTTGCATGTCCCATTTGAAACCTTTGACCCTAGTGGAGGTTACCATCCTAACCCCATTAGCTACCTTCACCATAAGTGGTTTGGTAGGTTCCATTTTACACCCTAGAGCCTCTGTTGTACTTTCCTTTATAAAGCTTAAAGTGCTTCCAGAGTCAATGAGTATGTGGACTTTGTGTTCTCGTACTTGCCCAAATAGCCTCATCGTAGTAAGTCCTCCCTCTCCATAAATTATATTAAAGGCCATTTGCACTTCCTCTAGATCCAAGGGGGGATCAGGAGGTTCTTCACTCCATTCTAGCCCTTCTAGAGACTGTAAGTAGTGCATTTCTTCTTCTGCTCTCATGATAATGTAGGAGGTTCTACTCTTACACCTATGGTCCGGTGTAAATGACTCATCACAATTATAGCACAACCCTTTATCTCTTCTTGCAGCCATCTCTAATGAAGTGAGTAACTTAAAAGGGGGTTTGCTGGTAGGGGTTTGTGTCTTCTGCATAGGCGAAAAATTAGAGCTATCCCTTTTGTAGCTACTCTTGAACTTCTTAGACATGGCTTCCATATTAATGATCTACTGCTGACCTAATTCAATAGCATGACTAAGAGTAACTGGCTTGACTATTTGAATCAGGGATTGTATTTCTTCCCTAAGCCACTAATGAAACTTGCAACAAAGTATTGCTCAGTGAACTGTCCTTTCCCAATAGAGTCATGCATGCTTTTAGCTCTTCAAACTTATCAACATATTAAGTGTAAGATCCACAGTCTTAATTTGTTAAATTCAGCAATTATCTTAACATCTTTGAGCTTCTCAAACCGTGCAGACATAATCTCTAAAAATTGATCCCAGGTGAGGCCAGCTTTCTTAAGAGAGGAATTTTCGTACCACTGCGAGGCTTTTCCTTCGAAATGCATTGTTGCCAGAACCACCCTTTGATTGTCCAGAATGTTGGGGATCATCTTAAAATAGATTTAGCATTTTAATATCCATTCCCTAGATTGCTCCCCATCAAACTTAGGGAAGTCGAGTTTTGGGAAGTGTGGTGTCATATTTGTACCTTGGGATGGTACAAATTCCCTATTATACATGATGTGGTGTGGTCTGGAGTAGCTGCCATCACTTCTTCCACCCGAAGGAAGATCTCCCAGAATGGAGCTACCTTCACTCATCTATTTCCTCTTGTCAAGATTTGAAAGTTGAAGCTGAATAGAGCCCAAGCTCTTTGCAAGGCTGTCCATCTTACCATCCATTCCTTCAATATAACTATTCATCTGTATTAATAATGGTAATTTGTTCATGTAGCTTGAGTTCAACTGCTTCCTGTTTTCTCACCTCGGTGGTAATAACTTGATCAAGCTATTTCTGGTTTTCTTGTAGTTCGCGTAGACGGGTTCCCTCAGCCATCACATTATTTCTCTATATTTTTTGGTTTTTTCCTTCCCAATCTTGTAAAATAGTGAATTAATATAGTGATTTGTAATGTCAATCAAACTGGGTAAAGAAATGGAGGAAGAATTCAGAGAAGTTGAGGAAGAAGATATAGAAGAAAAGAGGCGAGAATTTAAATTTCTTAGCTTGGTTTCATTTCATGAAAATAAACCTTATATAGTCTTAGGGACCACATAAAGTGCAACCTAAAGCCTAAGCATAATCTGAAATACAACCATAAAAATAGGCCTTAGGAAAATATAAATTGGCCAAACATCATGGGCCTTAAGGGAAAACATAAACTAGCCTAAAACAAAAACCAAACTATTAATTCAATTTAATCGTCCGGGTCGGCAACGGGTGACCAGGGTTTCGGTACCCTCTTCTCCTTCATTCGGGCTCAGCATCGAATTTTCAATCTTAATTCCAAGATTGAATTTTTTATCCTCCTCCGCCACTTTCGGAACCCTAATCCCCAATTAGCCCCATCCACCTTTGTTCACGACAATACACACACACACACACACACACACACACATATATATATATATCAAAATTCTTAATTTTCTTCTCTATAAATAGAGATCTCATTTGCTATATTTTTGCACACACAAATCATCTCCTTTTTATTTCTTATTTCATCAATTTTCATTACTTAAATTCTATCTTTCTTAATTTTCAATAGATCCAAATAATCTAAGTAATTTTTTCTCAAATCCTCAAAATTTCTCTATCTCCCAAGATTATTATCCTAATCTTGAACAGATTGATACTCAAGATTTTGGAATCGGTTCGAACCTCCAATTTCCATACAATCTCACTCATTAAAATTTCTGACCCACAAACACCTACACAAACACAAACACTTCAAACGGTCTTAAAGGTTGGACTAATCAAGAAAACCTAGCACTAATGTATGCTTGGATTAAAGTCAGTGGAAATCTAATTGTTGGCACTAACCAAAATAGTCAGACTTTCTAGAAGTGTCTTTAGGAAATGTGATGAATCCACGACAAACATCAAATCAGCTCTTCCAAAGCTACCATTAAAAGATCCCAAGATTGTTACTTTGTTGAAAATTAAAGATTGGAGATCAAGATTTGAAGAGCAATGCATGAAGATAGAACTCATCAAGTTGTGCATGCATGACAGATTCACGTTGCATGCACGAGTTGCATAGAATTTTCGTCCCTTAGTTATTTAATTAAGGGATTGATTTATTTAGACTATAGTCCTAGGTGATGCTTGCTCGTTGGTTTCTCTACAGATTCGTTGCAATGAGCTGATCTATCAGGAGAATCCTAGGCTGAAAACCGCTTTGGAAATGCTTAGGACTAGCATGAGTCTTGAGGAAAGTTTGAATGAGGTGATCAATTTTGTTGCAGTTCTTGATGTCAAGAGAAAATCAAGAAAATATGGCCTAATTCATGCTTACAACTCGTGAGACAGAAATTCCTTTTCAGTATTATTTTTGAAAATTACATATAAAATTATATATAGAGTGGTATTAGAACGGGTTTACTTTTAAGTTATTCTTAAAAAGGTCGAGTGGATCTCATGGTATTTGGCGCGTTGGCCTTCGTTTTGATTTGATAGGTAACACTGCCATTCTTCGTGCTGCACGGTGAGTCAGACACGGTGACTGATCCAGAGGTGAGCAGGGCTCTATATGAACGAGTCAGCAGCGTGGACAGGACCTTAAATTTGTATCCGGATATGTGGCACGGCCTAACAGCAGGCGAGCCAGATGACAACATTGAGGTAGTCTTCTCGGACATCATATCATGGCTCGACAAACATGTTGCAGAGTATTGTCTGACTGATCTTGACCACGTGCCTAATGGCTCAGCTGCAATGGCCCACCTCTCACAACGACCAAACAAAAGCCCGTTAGAGCGCGTTCGGGAATGAAGTATCTGTGTGGCTTGAAGGGCCGTAGCCGTAGCTTGTGCCATCGTCATTCAGCAACCTAGCTAGCTTATTACTTATGTTTTTGTCCATTCACTATATATTATGACTACAATTTGGTTTAGAGTTAATGAATTGATGTGCAATACTTCCAAGTAATAAAGCAGTAAAATGACGTTATTTATATATTAGTTGCAATTCCAAGATGACATAAATCTATGCTTGATTCTAAAATCTTATAAAATCATGTGCAAATCACATATTCATGTATTAAAATTGGGGGTTTGGTTATTTTTACACTTTTAGTTAATGTTTGATTCTACCCAATTAAGATTCATAATTATTTTTTAGTATTTAATTTTCAATTTATAATTAATTATCATGAGGGTTGACTATTTCATAAATTAGGATTATATTTTTTAATTTTTTTTTTACATTTATTATACATTCTAATATTAAAATTAAAATCTTAGTAATCTCTTTGATTATGAGTTTTTTATTGATATTTATTTGTGCTAGAACTTGTACGCATTTCTAATTAACTAGATGTAAAAAAAAAAAAAAAAAAAGCTGGGCAATATATAATTAATCATTTTCCATCTCAACTCACTTATTATAATATAATCTCGACAAAAAAAAAATCATAGGTCTTGACATGAAAAACCATGATGATATATCGATGATGGGATAGACATTATTGAAATATTAAAAAGTATTAACAATGATCAAAAACAATTGAGAAAATGGTGTAGGCCCTTGCAGTGGCTTGCTTCAACTGAGTGGGCTCGTTGGGAAAATCATCAGCGGAAGTATCAAGATCAGTTAAAATAGCAGATCCTTTGGTTTCCAGATCACTAATGCTGCCTCTATCTCCCTTTCTTATCAAGGGCTTCGACTCTTCTAAGTTATCTATTGCATTATTGAAGTTATCAATGCACGTATCGATATTATTTTTGGGAGTTTCTATTTGTACTACCAAAAATACTCTTTGCACCATAAAATAAATTAATTCAAAAATAATTAATTATAAAATTACTTAAATATTCTTATTAAATAAAAATCAAAATAATTAATAAATTAAAAAAAAAAGAAGAAAAAAAAACTCATAGCTTCTCCCCGTTCTCCGCTGACTTGCCGGCAACAATGGCAGCCAAAGTTTGGCTGTGACCGCCCTCCTCCACTCCTTCGAACGAGCCATGGCCCCCTGCCCAACATCCTCAATCACATTGGTTAAGAAGACGAATAAGACAAATTGGAGAAGAAGATGAAGCCATTCATGGCCGCCACCGCTAGGAACGAGATGAACATCTCTTCTCTTCCTTGGTATTCTCTCTTCCTCTCTCACCTCTCTGGAATCGTGGCTCAAAGAATAAGCAGGATAGAACTTCTCAGCGCTCTCAAAAGGGTTCGAAAATCCCACGTCGAACTTCTCGGTGGAGACGGCGGAGGTGGCGGCACTTTTGAAGTCGAAGCCCCCACCGGAGGAGCTTGTATAGAAGATTCGCGAGACCAAACCTCGAGCTAGGAGTGGTTCGAACTGAATACTTCGAAGAGTGGATGGTGGTTCGAAAAATTATTTTCGAATCACCCTTGGGGAGGAGGAGAGATGGGGACTAGGAAGGGTGGGGAAGAAGAAGAGGTGGCGGTAGGTGGAAGGTTGGTTGAAGCGGCGGCGGAAGGTTGGCTGAAGTGGCGGCGACGGCAGCGGAAGTTTGGCTGGTGGGGAAGAAGGGTGGTGTCGCGGAAGGTTGGGGTCTTGGAGATTAAGTTTTTTTTTTTTTTAAATTAGATATTCTTTTTAATTATTAATTGGGTTAAATTAATTTAAAAAAGAAATTAATTTTAAATTTAAAATAAAAGGGTATTAATGTAAATGTGCGTGGTGCAGAGAGTAAAAATCGTAGTGCATTGAGCAAGTGTGGTACAAAGAGTAAATTAAGTGGTGCAAATAGAAACTCCCATTATTTTTATTACCACCATTTACAACTGATTTAGCCACGTTTATGGCCGACTTTGTGCTCGATTCTGCATTTTCAACTGCAATTTCAGCCAGCCCTCGAGCATCCGACCTTCCTGATCGAGGGTTGGATCTCAAAACCTGGTTGCATAGAGAAAGGTTATTCGATTTTG
This sequence comes from Perilla frutescens, assembly GCA_026008535.1. Classification (NCBI taxonomy): domain Eukaryota; kingdom Viridiplantae; phylum Streptophyta; class Magnoliopsida; order Lamiales; family Lamiaceae; genus Perilla; species Perilla frutescens. The sequence continues at coordinate 48,005,872 of BRKX01000013.1, forward strand.
AGCACAAATCACCTATTAAATCACCTTCGCATTTGCTTAACAAACCTAATGAAACAACAAAGATTGCCACAAATAATGAACCCATTCTTTTTCTTTTTCCTTTTCAAGTTTCTGTGTGTTTTTATTTGAGTTCAACTGCTCCTTTTATAATAGAGAGACATAATTACGTGCCCTTTTACATTCAATTCATCATTTATTTCACAATTTGAATTGTTTGATTACGTAATCATGCCCCTTGATGCTGTAAAAACTAGTGTGATATGATTAGTTGCTTTGTTCGAATTCGAATTAATTATGAAGCAGATCCAGTCGTATAATTTTGACTTAATTTACTGCAATCCACATTAACGCAAAGCATATATTCCTTTTCTAAAATTCACTAATTAGAATAAACGTGGGATTTAAAACAAGAAAAAGATTTTTAATTTTTTTTTTAGTTTTTTGCGCTTGTTGTACCAATTTCCATTCCAATTTAATTATTTTCAGACTTGTTTCCATTCTGAATGGATCGATCTTACCATTAATCAGGATTTGCCATAATATATTCTTTTTAAAACAAATATTACGAAATAGAAGAGGAAAAACAAATGAAAATTACCAAATCCCAGAGTCTATCCCCAGCCCATTAAAATATCATCTTAAGGAATTTTTAGCTTTTCCCCCAAAAAAATCTAATGACTGGAAAATAACTTATAATGAGATGATGCAATTAAAAAGTTATGTTATTATTGACGCGGGTAACTACAGTAAACGACCCATCACCACTAGGCATTAGCTTTGATTTCCTTAAGTTAGGGAAACGTCATGAGTGAAAGTGAACCCAAATCTTATCACTGGGTTTGAATAACACTTGTTTGCGGTGCGAGTTCACCTTGGCTGCATTTCGCACACCTTGAAGCTCAATTCTCGTCTTCGCCTTTTCATGCATCTCTCGGACCTGTTCAGCTTTATGAATACATTGCAAACTCGAAAGATGACTAATAGGCAAAGGAATAAGATCCGTTGGAGTCAACGGATTAAAACCATACACAATCTCAAAAAGGGGGAATATGTGTAGAAGAATGCACAACACGGTTATAGGAAAACTGTTTGAACGGTGTACTTCTTTCCGGTTGGCTACACCCGCGCAAGAGAACAGGGTCGACTGTAGGGTGGTGAGCTAACTCGGGTTGTGTCTCCCAAGGAAAGCTTCGTGTGGGCGATTATCTTTCTATGCCATAATTGTCAACGATCACATGAAATAAAATAGAACCTAAACATTCTAAACGAGGGGAAGAAGGGTTTTTTAATAAATTACCTAATTAAAGTAACTAAAACTAACTAACAACACCACCAATCAAAAAGATAGAGGATCAGATCATGAGAAGAGCATTAGGGTGTAGATTCTCTCATTGGTTTCTCATTAAGCTTGCCTCAAGTTGGTTATATTGGTCTTAAACATACAATAGGACCATCAATTGGTTTAACTTCAATAATTGTCACCGTCTATCCATTTAACGTCTATCCACTATATCATACGAGCAAGATCAATATATTAGGCTTATGAACCAAATTCACCTAACGTTGAAGAAATCTAGGTCGGAATTTAGAATCTCCTCTCGGTCTCATCTAAAGCTTAGCAATGCTAAGTGGTGATCAAGCACTCAACTTGATAATCACAATTCCAACAACAACAACCAACTATCACAAGCATAAATCAAAACCAAATCGATCATCCACCCCCTAATGGATAAATTAGCCCAACACTATGCTCAAAACCACACAATAATCATAAAAGTCATTTATTCATAAACCAAAAGATAAATTCATACAACTTTTACAATATTGTTTGTTATCTCGAGAGTTTTGGGACAAATCTCCACAAATGGGCTAAAGCTAAAGGAAAGAATTACCAAAGTGCAGGTCCTCGTTCAAGCTTAGCTTCCGCGGATGTCTTGGAGTTAGACTCCTCTTCTCGGGCCGTCATCAAAGTGGATCTCCTTCCGCAAGCCTAGCTTCCGCGGACGGCTTGGAATTGGACTCCTCTTCTCGGTCCTTCCTTCTTAAGCTCTAACCCTTTGCCTCTTCTCCTCCTCCTTTCTCTTTCTTTGGATCGGTGGTGATGGTGGTGAAGGTGAAGAGAAGTGGCGGAAGAAGTGGTGAATGGAGAGAAGAAAAATGAAGTGATGTGGGTGTGTGTGTTGAGAGATGTTTAATGAATGGGAGAAGTCCCCTTTATTTGCTGAAGGGGGAGAGAGAGAGAGAGAGAGAGAGAGAGAGAGAGAGAGAGAGAGAGAGAGAGAGATGAGAGCTGAGGTGAGAGGAAAGTTTTGTTGGAAGATTTGGGGACAAAAATCACAAGGCTAGGAATTAGGGGAATTAAACCCCTACAAATCTAGGTGCCAAAGTCCACCCCTAATCTATTTTTCTCAGCTGGCCATGTGGTGAGAAAATAAAGGCGTGGGGTTAAAACTAATGGAAGACGGAAGAGGAACGAGAAAAAGGGTCAAAAATTGATCGGGAGAGGCGAAACTGGGCACCCGCGCGCCCGCGGGGTGGTGCGCGGGCGGGGCCGAGGGAGAGTGCGCCATAGCGGGGCCATACGCGGGCAATGGGCCTCTTTTCTGAGAGCCTCCATGCGTCGCGGCGGGGCAATGCGCCGCAGCGGCTGTGACAATTCCGTCTTCAGCAGTTTTCACGGTTTTGCTTCATTCTCCCTCATTTCTTGGCCGATTGACCCGATTCAACTTGCTACGCGCTCCTTATTTGATTTTCTATCTTCTCATTGTCTTGAATCCCTCAAATTTTTGCACCCATTTATCCTCCATTTTCTCAAGACATTGTGCAAATCTACACAACTCACCAAAAGAGCAAAAGTGAAGGAAATAACATAAAAATCACACAAAAACAAGGGAGAAACACCTGCTAAAGATACAAAATGCTTATGATAAAATAGGACAAATATATACTAAACAACTCCCCCACACTTAACCTTTTGCTTGTCCTCAAGCAAACACAATCATTCAAGATATGAAGCAAGAAAGAATTGCCCCCAAGAACATCATGCACACTGGAACAATCCACACTATTTCAAACTAGAAAGCTTATCATCAGAGAGAATGAAAACATTTATTAAACAAGGCATATGGCTCGTCCAATGAGAATAAGCAGGCAAGATTTTCTCAAGGCAAAATGCAACAACTAGCCTGGAAAACATTCCTCTAACTAACTCCCCCACACTTTATTCAAAAATAACTCGGAAATGCACCAAAAGGATATAATTTGTTAGGTGAAATCATCGGGGTAAGCCGAGCTTCCTAACGTCGTTTTCCATACTCATCATGGATAGATTCAAAGAAACGACACATATGATAGGAGTAGAATCCAAAATGCAATCCCGTTTATTATAACAATTAAACAAGAGGACGTGGATCAAGCTTCACAAGGTTTATTCCTTGAGGATAAAATCTCAAGTGTCGTTGTGTGGTTTCCCATGCTCATAGTCGATTTAGCCGACTAGAGGAGCAGAAATCCTTATTATCCTCGCTTATTTTAACATACATTTGTTTCATTTATTTTTTATTCATTTCTTTTTTTTACATAAAATACATGATAGGAAGTTAGAGGAGATAATGATTTTTTTTAAGCATAATTGACACAATTGACAAGAGAATGATTCAAGTCTTCAAATTCTTAGAGGATGAGACCCCACAACACAATTCATGTAAATATAATCATTCTCAAGACAACTTACATTCTACAATGAAATAATGGGAATGATTTCATGCAACATGAACATCTTAACAATAATCCCTTGAAGATTTATATTCCAAATAATCAAGTTTGACAATTAGACAAGACAAATCATGCTAAATACGGGTATCCACCAATAAAACATAACATAAACATAAACAAAGCAAAACAAAAATGACACATAACAATTTTAAAATTCAACATAAAATCAAAAATATAATCATAAAGACATAAAAACACAAGTTCACCCCCCATACTTAAATCATGCATTGTCCTCAATGCAAGAAATAAATGGAAGAGAAAACATTACAGAATGTAAAAGACCGACAACAGGTGCAGGTTCCTACAAAACAACACGAACAACAAACGATGAACAACCAAACAAAATAATACAGAAATAGGAAAATAATAAATAAAACAACTTCACTGCTCTGGTGATTGAAAATGTGGTAGAGGATGGGGCCACATTGGCTGCGGGAGTTGTGAGGAGTAGGGTCGAAATTGGACTTTTTATTTGAGGGGCTGAGTGTTGGTTTTCTATACTAGAAGATCTGTCTTCTGTATACTTTATTGATGATAGTTTTATGATGATATAGAATGAATACAATTGCAGTCATTGTTTGCATTTAAATTGTTATATTTACATGCATGTTCACTATACTTGCATTGTAGATGATATGGTGTGGGTAAACATATGGTTAGATCATATCATCGGTTCCTTGTAATGTATTAAAAGACTCACGGTCTAGATGACACTGAACCTGCTATCGGTACGCCGTAGAATAATCTGATAGTTAGTTTGTCTTGACTAACTGATTATTCTAATACATGGACGAGTGTATTGAGGAGGATCTACTTAGGATTCTATTCTCTATTCTGATCTTAAATGAGAGAATAACAATCCACAGAGTTCGGGTTCTTAACCCCTATATGTTGGCGGACATATACGTGTAGTGTTTGCAGCTTTGATTTATCAAAGGGTGAGATTCTTTCATAGGATCAATAATCTCGATATCTTGGGTTGTGACATTTACACTTATGATGGGTACTCGTGCAATATATAGGGGCACCGTGTCCTGGTGCGCCAGGTTGATGGTGTCCCCTTGAGGAAATGCAAGTTCATGCTGAAACCCTACAGGTGGAATTTATTCCGTGCATGAGTAAAGCTTGTGTGGTACTACTCAATGAAAATATATTAATTAATTATAGTTATCAGAAGCTTACCTAATTAATTAATGGGCATTATATCTTAAACATGGGGAATGGCTGGACTAAAGGAGAAAGCATATTCAGAAATATGTATTAAATTGGTAGGTCAGTATTATTTCTTTAGTGGAATAAAAATAATACTTAATTTATTTAATTATATATCCTAAGTTTATTGGATATTGGATATTAAATAAATTAATGAGCCAATTTAATATTCTTCTAGGTCCCTGTTGTAGCCCAAAAAGAGACTGAATTGGATTGGAGATAGAACAAGAGATAGAGATAGAATTCCAGTTCAACTCGGACACTAATTTCATCCACCCCTTTATAAATAAGAGGGTGGAGGGCACGAAATTAATCATCAAAAAATATCAGCCCTCTCGTGTTCTCTTGACCTCCACAGATTCCACACCGATCTAGTAGATTTCAGCCCACCCTGAAACTTGATTCAGTCCGGGAATACAACAGAAGATCAAGGAGTGGAATAGCATCAAGGGGCGCCTATTATCATTCATACAATAGCAATATTAGACCTTTAATCTTGTCTTCAACCCGTCATTTAATTTGTAAGTCGTTTTTCGGTATTCTATGTTTCTGCTTTAGTATAATCGAAAACCGGATTTGCATGTTAATTAAACTCGGTTAATTAAAACATATGTGCTACATAAAATTATGATCTACATGACATTAGGATTAATGAACATCCAATTAGATCCTGCGGTGGTTCAATTTGAAAAAACCCCAACACTGAGGGTGCGCGCTAGTGGAGGCTCTGCGCTCGCAGAGAGCTACACTTAGTCATTTTGCATCAGTTTCCTTCTCAGCAGCGCACTCTCAACTCTTTGTCCCCTGTGAGACAACAATAAAAACACACTTAAACACACAAAAGGGGTAAAAATTAACTAAACATGAAAGCAATAAAATCATGGGTTGCCTCCCATGCAGCGCTCATTTTAATGTCCCGAGCTGGACAGAGCCTTAGTAGATTATCATAGAGGATCATTGAGCACGATCGGCTCGAAGCCGTGCTCCCATAGTTGGCCTTCTTTTCAAGCTTCGTTACTCTAGGAGTAAGCTTCACTCGAACTTTCCTCTTCCTAGTTGGGCAGTCCTCTCCTCCTTGGTCTGTGAATGTTTTTGAACACAGGGCTAGCTTCCTATTTAGACATCTTTGACCTTGCATACACAGACTTAAACAAGAAAAAGGATCACACGCAACTGGGGAAGAAGAGTTGAAGGCTTAAACAAAAATAAAAGAAAATAAACACGAACAACGAAACAAAAACAAGATAACATAAAACACACAAAAATACAAGCACTTAAACAAACACAAAAACACAAAAATACAAAGATAACACAAAAACAATTACAACACAAAAAGATAACACGCCTAAAACTTTCCTCGGCAACGGCGCCAATTGTTTGAATGGTGTAGTTCTTTCCGGTTGGCTACACCCTAGCAAGAGGACAGGGTCGACTGTAGGGTGGTGAGCTAACTCGGGTCATGTCTCTCGATTATCTTTCTATGCCATAATTGTCAATGATCACATGAAATAAAATACAACCTAAACATTCCAAACGAGGGGAAGAAGGGTTTTTTAATAAACTACCTAATTAAAGCAACTAAAACTAACTAACAACACCACCAATCACAAAGATAGAGGATCGGATCATGAGAAGAGCGTTAGGGTGTGGATTTTCTCATTGGTTTCTCATTAAGCTTGCCTTAAGTTGGTTATATTGGTCTCAAACATACAATAGGCCCGTCATGAATTAGTTTAACTTCAATTACTGTCACCGTCTATCCACTAAACCTCTATCCGCTAATCATACGAGCAAGATCAATATATTAGGCTTATGAACCCAATTCACCTAACGTTGAATGAACCTAGGTCGGGATTGAGAATCTTCTCTCGGTCTCATCTAAAGCCTAGCAATGCTAAGTGGTGATCAAGCACTTAACATGATAATCACAATTCCAACAACAACAACCAACTATCACAAGCATAAATGAAAACCAAATCGATCCTCCACCCCCTAATGGAGTAATTAGCCCAACACCATGCTCAAAACCACACAATAATCATAAAAGTCATTTATTCATAAACCAAAAGATAAATTCATACAAATTTTACAATATTGTTTGTTGTCTCGAGAGTTTTGAGACAAATCTCCACAAATGGACTAAAGCTAAATGAAAGAATTACCAAAATGGAGGTCCTTATTCAAGCTTAGCTTCCGCGGATGGCTTGGAGTTGGACTCCTCTTCTCAGACCATCATCAAAGTGGATCTCCTTCCGCAAGCCTAGCTTCCGCGGATGGCTTGGAATTGGACTCCTCTTCTCGGGCCTTCCTCCTTAAGCTCTAACCCCTTGCCTCTTCTCCTCATCCTTTCTCTTTCTTTGGATCGGTGGTGATGGTGGTGAAGGTGAAGAGAAGTGGCAGAATAAGTGGTGAATGGAGAGAAGAAAAATGAAGTGAGAGGTGGGTGTGTGTGTTTAGAGATGTTTAATAAATGGGGAGAAGTCCCCTTTATTTGCTGAAGGGAGAGAGAGATGATGTGATGAAGAGAGAGAGAGAGAGAGAGAGAGAGAGAGAGAGAGAGAGAGAGAGAGAGAGAGATGAGAGGTGAGGTGAGAGGAAAGTTTTGTTGGAAGATTTAGGGACAAAAATCACAAGGCTAGGAATTAGGGAAATTAAACCCCTACAAATCTAGGTGCCGAAATCTACCCCTAATCTTTTTTTCGCAGCTAGCCATGTGGTGAGAAAATGAAGCGTGAGGTGAAAATTGATGGAAGATCGAAGAGGAACGAGTAAAAGGGTCGAAAACTAATCGGGAGAGGTGAAATTGGGCACCCGCGTGCCCGCAGGGTGGTGCGCGGACGGGGACTAGGGAGAGTGCGCCGCGGCGGGGCCATACGCGGGTGCGGGGGCTCTTTGCTGAAAGCCTCCATGCGCCGTGGCAGCTGTGACAATTTTGTCTTCGGCAGCTTCCACGATTTTACTTCGTTCTCCCTCGTTTCATGGCCGATTGACCCGATTCAACTTGCTACACGCTCCTTATTCGATTCTCTATCTTTCCATTATCTTGAATCCCTCAAATTTTGCATCCATTTATCCTCTATTTTCTCAAGACATTGTGCAAATCTATACAACTCACCAAAAGATCAAAAGTGAAAGAAATAACATAAAAATCACACGAAAATAAGGGAGAAACACCTACTAAAAATACAAAATGCCTATGATAAAATAGGACAAATATGCACTAAACAAAAACTCAGCAAAAGGCAAACATTCTTCCCATGGCTTCAAATTATTCTTAACTAAAGCACAAAGTAAAGTACCTAGCGTCCTATTGACTACCCCAGTCTGACCATCTGTCTGCGGGTGACATGCAGTAGAAAATAAAAGCTTAGTAACTAAGAGGTCTAGTGATGAGATTAAGAGCTATGAAGCTGCAAAGCTATTTCCAATACTATGTTCAAAAGAAGTTGGAAGACGATGGAGTTGAATTCAGATAATACAAGTTGGTGAATTTGACGAGCATCGAGGAATAACGTTGGCAAGGCAACGTGAGTCGCGGCCATACATGGGATGTGAATTATATAATTAAATCATCTTGATTTAATTATTTATCCATTAGTATAGTTTGTTTTATTTAATTTAATTAGAATCCCAATTATCATAACTTGTTTAGGTGTTGTTGGGGTAAAGGAATTATTTATTTTATTTTAAGTCTAGTTCGAAAATACCAAGCCCAAATACTTGTGATTTTCGTACACTAGGATATTTATTAAGCGCTACATGAACACAATATTTCTCAGACTCGTTTCAATTAGAATGCACATCGCTATTCACTTGTCTCACAAATCATCGATAGTTCTCGTAGAGTTTATTGTTGGCACTTCAAACTTGAAATCATTTGATTCGTTCATGATATCCAGTAGTATCCGGGTTAATCAAGCCATGAAGATTGCTCCATAGGCGCGTTCTAAGTTTGTGTTGATTCGGGGTTCGTTTCGGGTAAGATTCACAATATATTTTTCGTTATCACCACCTCCACGCCATTACACACCTTCACAGCCTCTTTACACATTTCATATCCATCCTAGCATCTTCCTATACATCATATAGCCACCCAAGTCCAGATATTATCCATACAAACCAATCGAGCCCTAATTAAACCCCAATAGTCCGAAAATTGACCACCGAGCTAAATTACAAACCACTCGTGCGAATTGGCTGAATCTTGGGTATGTTTTTCCTAATTTATGATTGTACTTTGTGTTAAAATTTGAGCTTCATTGGAGTTGATTTGCTTAGGTTTCTGATCGTGTCTTGTTTAGGGTTTCTAGCGCTAGTTTGTGTTGTTTTTAGGATAATTGCTTTGCTCAATTTTATTTGTGTTTAAGGTCAGATTATTTAGCATATTAGTACTCTTTATTTCAGTTGATATTTGGGTTGAATCATCATCTATAGTTGACGTGTATTCGTTCTTACTTCCGCTTATTGATTGGTCGTATCAAAATGTTTCAAGAATCTCAAGCGGATCACCCGTGACTTATAGGAGATGAAAGAAGCAATGAGTCACTGAGAAATCATTGCAAAAGGTTGAATACAAATGTAACCAAGTAGGTGGCTATCTACAAGGAAGTATATGATCGAAAAAGTAGCGGCATGTTGGATACACTTTTTCAAAAATAACCAATTTTTTCAAAATTAACAAAACAGTGCTCACTTTTTCAAAAAAAATAAAATTATAAACCTAACATTTAGTCAATTTTACGGCTTGAAAATAATGTATTTGATTGTATTTTAATATTTTTTTATGGGAGACATTCCTTTTACGTGGATGGGAAAATATAAATATTAAAATGCAATTAATTATGTATGATTTTCGGGCCGTAAAATTGCTTAAATGTTATATTTGCAAAAAAAATTTAAAAATAGATAATCAATTTTATGGCTCAAAAATAGTATGTAACTGATTGTATTTTAATATTTCTTGATCGAAGATTTTTTTTTTACGTGGTGGGGAAATAGAAATATTAAAAAAATTATATATGATTTTTGGGCTAAAAATTTACTTAAATATTACATTTGTAAAATTTTTGAAAACTTAGATTAAAACTGAGCCCGAAATATAAATATCAAAATGCAATTACTCTATAATTTAACACCCCCCCACCCCAGCCCCAAACAAGTATACCGATTAATTCATATAGTTTGGATTGTAACTACTTACAACTACCACTTGTTTTTTCTAGATGAGAAAATTACTATATGCGAATATATGCGATATTAGAACAACGGAACCAAAATACAACAAACAATAGCATTTGAAAATAATTTTATTTTAATTCATGTAAATGAGTATGTAATTCTGTTTTTCTTAGCACATATATATTCGGACACAAAAATCATTGTTATTCTTGAATTCTGATTATATTTATATTTTTTATTGACTGGTAGGGGTAATGAAAATGACATCGTATTGTTTGATCATGTTTCATAAGAATATAAAAATTATTTTTTATTATCAAAAAGGATGAATATCTATACATATATTAAGGCAAAATCATGTGATAGATAATGATTCTGGTATAAACCGTTATCTATTACACATTTTGTCTTAGACAACAGTTTTTGAATAATAGACAACAGTTTTGAGTTAATAGACAACAATAATGATATTTATTATTGTAACTTTTCCTTTTTTTTGTTGCATTTTTCATGACAACTTAGGTTACAACCGTTGTAGTTTAAGAAATTTTTGCAATCTTATTTATTATTTTTTTACTTAAAAATTTGAGATTTGTAATTTTTTTTATTTATTTTTTATGCATTAGTGGATGATTTATAGTACTCAACATTTATCGCCTAAAAAAATAGCTTTCATTTGTGTTGCACTAATAATAATAATAATAATAATAATAATAATAATAATAATTTGCAATACTTAATTTATTATTTTTTCTATTTTAATTTCATCATTTAAAATTAAGTAATTATATTTTTTATACAAGTCATATATTCAAAGAAATCAAATGTTCTATAATCACGGACAATTATACATTGTTATTTATAAAATAATGATGTTGGAAATATTCCAATTTGATCTTTCTAATATGGATTTCCATTTAGTTCCTAAAATTTAATTTTCTTTTTTCTTTGTCGTAACTACACAAAATTCATCTTATTATCTAATTATTAATTAACGCATGTGCATATCATTTTATTAATTTGTAAAAATTGAACACAATATATATAATTTAAAAAATATTCATAACATTACAGATCTAAAAAATAATAATTCTTTGTGCATCGCACAAGAGAAATACTAGTTAAAAATAAGTCGGTACCCTCTATTTTATTTTTTTTATATTATCACGACTTCGGTGTGTTTGTTCGAAAGAAAAAAAATTCCTTAAGTTAATTATATTTTTGAGAAATTAAATAACTTTTCTTATTATCCATTCTCAATAAATTAAAATTCTTGTTAATTCTTTTTGAACATCGATATCAGCCCTTTACACCGTAGAGATAAGGAATAAAAATATAATTAATATTACCACTGTAATATTAAAAATTACAATTTAAATAACCTTCAAAAGTTAATAAATAGATGTGAACTACAAATATTTTCTTATCATTCTTCTGTACGCATAATTTTCCTTTTTTTTTTAGAATCTTGTAAAGAACCGCAGTAGCAATAAGGATTGAACATACTCACAAAAAAGAAGAAAATGCTACTGGTCCACTGTCCAGATCTAAACATGTAATTAGTAGCCACTTTTCAATTTTATCAATAAATACTTCAACAAATGGGAATAAAAAAAATTCATAGACTCGATGTAACAATATTAGGGGAAGGATTAACATTGTCATATGTTTAACTATGTGATATATATTAGGAATTTTGAGACTCAATATTCCAAACTTTCACAAGTTCAACAACAACAATGAAATAGAAAAAAATGGTTCAAAACACGTTCCTAAAAATCATTAGATTTTGAAAAAAAAAACAAAGAAGTAGAAACAAAAGTAAGTAGTCAAAACAATGTGTGGGCCAATGCAATAAAAAGGATATTATATTGAGGAGAAGAGAGAACAAAATAAAGAGATTACGGAGGAATTTATTAATCTGGCGACGGTTTTATTCTCACAGCCCACCAAACTGAAGCCATTCCATTTATCTGGCGGCGGTTATTATTCTCACACACTATCTCATTCTACTGTGTGTTCTCTAGAGAGTTCTAAGAGAGAGAAAAGAGTTTGTGAGAGATCTCGTAAGCTGAGTGCTTTCATCTTCGATCTTCTTCTTCTTCTTTTTCGTGAATCTTCTTTCTTTTTCTTCTCCTCTTCTTCTTCACTCTGTGTGAGGGTATTTTCACCGTCTTTGTAGAAATATTGTAGCTGTGTGGAAGTGTGTGTTGGAAAGGGTTTAGTCTTGAGGATGCTTTGTGTCTACGGTGAATCTGGAGGTTAAGTAAAAGGTGTAGAAGATTCTGAGTCATACTACGTTCCATCTGCGAAGCTTGAATTTGTTCATGGCTGCAAATCATCGGTATATACAGGAGTAAGATGTTTGGAGAAAATCGAGTTGGTACCCAACAGTGGTATTAGAGCCACTAAACACTCCTTTCTCATCCTCCGCCGATGACAGCTCGTCATCGCATTCAAAAATGCATAAGATAGGTAAGAGTACCCTCTCCTAGGGCTCCACTCTGGTAATGCGGTTGTAAGCTCTCCATCTTTCTAATTCTAGTGCCGTGATGGGCCATAGGCTTGGATTTTTGCTCTGTTCGTGTTTTATGATATTTGCATTCTAGATCTACTATATGGTCGCAACTAGGGTCTTCTGTTGAGATTCTTGGTGTATTTCTTATTTTCACTGTTATATTATGGTTTCTTGCTATGTTTTTTAGTATATCTGAGTGTTTCTGATTTCAGTCTTAAGGATCTGTAAGATCCTTGGTTGAGTTCGGTAAAGAACATAAGGAATTTGGTAAATTCCTCTTGCTCTGGATTTGGTGTTAACTAAATCCATGTACCCTTCGAAACTGAGTGTTGTAATCTAGGTAATCCTCCCATTGTGGAAAATCTTGAGTGACACTGCATGCGTGTGTGAGTTTCTACTGTTGGTGGTCTGCCTGTTTATCCCCTGGTTCATTATTGTGCATGTTCTACCTTTGTGGTTGTATTGTTTCTTTGTCAAAATGATGGCTACCAATTTGTTTGGTATTATTCCTTTTAACGGTAAGAATGATTTCAGATCTGGAAGTAAAAAATGAAATGTATGTTAGTTGGCTAACATGTTGCTAAAGGTATTGATCAGTCTTATACTACTACTGAAACTATTGAAAAACTAGCTGAAATGGATGAATTAGCATGTTCAGGTATCATTTTGAACTTATCTGACTTTGTGATTAGAAAAGTAGGCACTATTGAGCATACTGCTATTAATAACTGTACCAACATTACCGTAATGAATACTATTCCCGACTCTTACTCTGATGTGAAATCTGCCATTAAGTATGGTAGAGAAAGTGCTGATGTGGATGTGATTGTTAGTGCTTTAAAATCTAAAGAATTAGATTTGCTTGAAAATGGTGCTATTAATTCTCAGGAAAAGGCAATGAATGTAAGGGTTGGGACTAAGAATAGATCCTCTGATAATAATGAAAATGGTGGTAAGAAAAAGAGTGGTAAAAGCAAGTCAAAATCTAGGAATAAGGGCTCGAAAAAGTGCTATAATTGTCATGAAGCTGGTCATTATGCAAAGGAATGCCCTAAGACAAAGAAAAATAACAAGAATAAGAATAGTAATGAGTCTGATATAGCTAATGTTGCTGCAGGTGACAAACTTGGTTATTTATATATGGTTACTGATTCTAATTCTCTGTTCATTAACTCTGCAAACTATATGTCTGATTCTTTGAGTGAATCTGAATAGCTTATAGATTATGGCTGCACATACAACATTACCCCATTTAAGAATTTATTATTTTCTTTTAAAGAAGATGAAAATAGTTTTGTGTCTATGGCTAATCAAAAGAAATGCAAAGTTGTGGGTATTGGAATTGTATGCCTAAAATTTGGAAATTGGTCTGCTATTACTCTAAGAAATGTCAGATATGTGCCTGAATTATATATAACTTGCTTTCATGTGCTGCATTGGATGAGCGTGGGCTTGAGCCAAGGTGGGGAAATGGTCAAATGAAGATTTTGAAAGGTTCTTTGGTTATTTTCAAAGCTCAAAAGAACAATAATTTATATATTTACAAAACCTTACCCCCCTGTGCCTGCTGCATGCTCTGTGAATGTTCTACAAAAAGATAAGATTGTGTTATGGCATAATAAGCTTGAACATATAGGTAATAAATTAAAACCCTCAGAACTGATAATGGTTTGGAATTCTACAATACTCAAGTTGATGATTTATGTGTTAAATCTAAATTTAAAAGACACAAATAAGTTCCTTATAACCCTTTGTTGGGGTTTTTTTGAATTAAACCACCACAGGATCATTTGGATGTTCATTAATTCCATGTTCACACAAATCATAATTTTATATCCATGCATGTTTATTCACGTCAAGCACAGAGCCATGTAAAACGAATCTAATAAAGCAGAAAACATAGATTCAAATTTTTTACAATTGTCAGACGGTCTGAGGACAAGATTACAGATCTAATCTTGCTTTTGAATGAAACAGAATCGGCGCCCCTTCTTCTCACTGTGATTGACGGCCACACCAAGTATTCCACTCCGAGATCTTCTGTTGTATTCCCGGATTGAGTATCAGATACATAGTGGGCTGTATACTACTTATAGGGTTGTGAAATCTATGGATATCTTAAGAGACAAAAGAGGGGCTGAATATTATGATATTATTTTCATTCACCTCCCTATGATTAAATAGGGAGGTGGTCGAAAATTCACTTTCCAACCCTACTAGGTTTGGGCCTCTTTCTCAAGTTCAATATCCAGTCCACTAACAGTCTATTTGGGCTATAACAAGGATCTAGAAGAATATTAAATTGGCCCACTAATTTATTTAATTTCTAATATCCAATAAACTTAGGATATAATTAAATAAATTAAGTTTTACTTTTATTCCACTAAAGAAGTAAAACTGACCTACCAATTTATTACATATTTGCGAATATGCTTTCTCCTTTAGTCCAGCCATTCCCCGTGCTAAAGATATAATGTTCATTAATTAATTATGTTAGCCTCTGACAGCTATAATTAATTAACATCTAAAACCTTGAGTAGTACCACACAAGCTTTATCATGTACGAAATAAATTCCACATGCAGAGTCTCAACATGAACTTGTGTTTCCTCAAAAGAACATCATTAACCTGGCGTACCAGGACACGGTGCTCATGCATACTACATGACACATCATGAATATATTATTATTACCCAAGATATCAAGTTTATTGATCTACGAAAAGATCTCACCCATTGATAAATCAAAGCAATAAACAACGTACACATATGCTTGCCAATATCACATGAGTTCATAACCCAAACTCTGTGGATCTTTATTTTCTTACTAACTGGGTCAGAGACAGAGAATAGTATCCTATCATGATCCTCCTTAATACACTAACAAGTGTACTAGAATAATCAGTTAGCCAAGATAAACTAACTTATCAGATTATTCTACACTGTACCGATGGTTTTTTCAGGACCATCTAAGTCGTGAGCTCTTTAATACAATACAAGGGTCTAATGATATGATCTTACCGTGTGACTCCCCACACCATATCATCTACAATCTAAGTATATGGAATATTACATAGAACAATTATTTAAAACAATCTAAATGCAAACAGTGATTGCAAAACTTTCATTCTATATCATCATATGATCAGAAAAGTATACAAAGACAAGTCTTTGAGAAAACAAAACTAACAATCTCCCACTTATACTTGAAGCATGTCTTTCAAGCATAAAACTAATAGCCTAACTCTCCAATCTAAACTATAAACTCGAAACGCGCCACCAGGTCTGCATGTCACTCTCATTTTCTCCAAGTGACCATCAAAGGTCTTAGCCTGCAGGCTCTTCATGAATGGATCAGCCAGATTATCCTCTGATGCAATCTTGACCACTGCCACATCTCATCTCTTAATGATTTCTCATATAAGATGGTACTTTCTCTCTATGTGTTTACTTGCCTTGTGGGCTCTGGGTTCTTTCGGATTTGCCACTACACCAGAGTTATCACAGTATATCGTGATAGTCTTAAGCAAATCAGGAACCACGCTCAAGCCCAATAGGAAACCGCGGAGCCAGACAACCTCTTTTGCAGCCTCAGAGGCAACTACATACTCGGCTTCCATAGTGGAATCAGCAATGCATTTCTGCTTTATGCTGCTCCATGCAATGGCTCCGTCTCTTAATGTAAAAACACATAGCCCAAGGTAGATTTACTCTAATCTTTATCAGATTGAAAATCTGAGTCCGTATAACCTAAAGGCACTAGACTATCAGAGCGGTATACCAACATGTAATCTCGAGTCCTTTTAAGGTACTTGAGAATGTTTTTGACCGCAGTCCAATGACCTTGTCTAGGGTTAGACTGATATCTGCTTACCATGCCAACTACATAGCATATATCAGGTCTAGTGTATAGTATGGCATACATCAGGCTTCCCACAGCTGAAGCGTGTGGTACTTTCTTCATTTCCTCTATCTCAGACTGTGCTTGGGGACACATTTCCTTGGATAGATAAATTCCATGCCTGTAAGGTATAAAAATTTTCTTGGAATCTTGTATGCCAAATCTAGCTATCACTATATCGATATAAGTCGCCTGAGACAGACATAACATTCTTTTCTGGCGATCTCGAATGATCTTGATGCCAAGGACATGTCTGGCTTCACCCAGATTCTTCATATCGAACTGCTTGGACAACCATACCATAATGTTTGACAACATCTTCTTATTATTTCCAATAAGCAAGATGTCATCAACATAAAGTACGAGGAATACCACCACATTTATGTCACATTTCTTGTACACACAGCTCTTATCCGGACTTTGCATGAATCCATATGATTGAATAACCTCATCAAACCGAATGTTCCAAGATCTCGATGCCTACTTAAGTCTATAAATGGATCTTCTTATTATTTCCAATGAGCAGATGTCATCAACATAAAGTACAAGGAATACCACCACATTTCTGTCACATTTCTTGTACACATAGCTCTCATCCGGACTTTGCATGAATCCATATGATTGAATAACCTCATCAAACCGAATGTTCCAAGATCTCGATGCCTACTTAAGTCCATAAATGGATCTCTTAAGTTTGCACACCAGGTGTTCTTGGCCCTTAGCAATGAATCCCCCTGATTGCTTCATGTGGATGTTTTCTTCAAGACTTCCATTTAGAAAAGCTGTCTTGACATCCATTTGACAAATCTCATAATCCAAATGAGCAGTAATTGACAAGAGAATCTGGATTGACTTAAGCATTGCTACCGGTGAAAAGGTTTCCTCATAATCGATCCCTTCTTTTCTGAGTGTACCCTTTAGCCACCAATCTTGCCTTGAAGGTTTCAACCTTTCTGTCAGGTCCACTCTTGCGCTTATAGACCCACTTACAGCCAATCAGTTTTACCCCATCTAGTGGTTCTACAAGTTCCCAGACTTGATTACGATCAATAAATCCAATCTCAGATTCAATTGCAGTTTTCTAAGAATCTGCATCTTTATCTTGAATTACCTCATCATAGGTCTTGGGATCCAATTTATTTAGTCCTTCTAGGAAATCTAAAGCCTCTCCCAGAGCAATGAATCTATCAGGTTAGCGTAAAACTCTCCAACTATGACGAGGCAGTTCTCATACTTCTGTGACACGTTGTGCAGTATCTGGTGGTACCTCTTCTTGTACCATTAGTGTAGGATTCGATCCTTCATCTCTTAACTCCTCAAGGATGATCTGACTCCTTAGTTTGAGTTTTATAACATAGTCTTTCTCTAACAATCGAGCATTGGTGCTGACAATGATCTTCTGATCCGCAGGACTATAAAACAAACCACCTTTCAGTTTTTTAGGATATCCAACGAACAGTCTTACATCAGTACGAGGAGCTAGCTTCTCAACTTCCTTATCCAACATGTGTGCAAGACTATCCCAAATCTGAATATGGTTTCAACTGGGCTTTCGTCCAGTCCATAATTCAGTGGGTATAGAAGGAATTGATTTTGATGGAACCAAGTTAAAAATATAGGCTGCTGTTTCTGGGGCATATCCCCACAACAAAATAGGCAACTCAGAATAACTCATCATCGATCTAACCATCTCTAACAATGTTCTATTCCTTCTCTCTGCCACGCCATTCTGCTGTGGCGTTCCTGGCGCAGTTAACTGGGATGTAATCCCATGCTCTACCAAGTAATCCCTAAATTCACTTGAGAGGTACTCACCACCACGATCAGAATGTAGTGACTTCATACTCCTGCCTATTCGATTCTTCGCTTCCGTCTTAAATTCTTTAAATTTCTCAAAGCATTTAGACTTGCGTGTAACAGGTAGATATAGTCCTATCTAGAGTAATCATCAATCAAAGTGATGAAATACTCAAACCCTCCTCGAGCTTGAACTGACATAAGGCCACATAGGTCAGAACGAATCAAATCTAATACCCTTTTGGATTGATTTCCTTTTGACTGGAAAGGACGCTTGGTCATCTTAATCTCCAAACAAAATTCACACAAAGAAAACGATTCCAGTACCAAAGAAGACAATAGTCCATCATCTACAAGCCTTTGTATCCTCTTAAGGTTGATGTGACCTAGCCTTAGATGCCAAAGATAGGTTTGATTCAGGTCGGAAGGTTCTTTTCGTTTGTTAGGGTTTATGATGGATGTATTCAACAGTTGTCTTTGTGTAGTGTTTTTAATTGGTTTAAGAAAGTATAAGTGTCCATCCAATGTGCCAGAACAGATAAAATGTTTACCACTGAAGATAACTACTTTGTTATCAAAAGAAACAGAATATCCATCCATAATCAATCTAGAAACTGAAATCAAGTTTCGCCTAAAACCAGGCACATAAAGACAATCTTTCAAAATCAAAGTTCTATCACTAGTGAAAGGTAAAACAATGTCTCCCACTGCAACAGCCGCCACTCTCGTAGCATTGCCCATGAAGACGGCGATCTCATTCTCACTCAACTGTCTTTTTACCAAGAACCCCTGCAAAGATTGGTGCGTCATTTTACACCAAAAATAATCCGACCAGTAGTCGGTATGCCCACACTACCCAGAACAGTGGCAAGCAAGATCGTCTCCCAAAGGACCAACGAGAATTACTCCAAACCTTCAGTCTGCAGAACCAAACTTTCCAAATGGTTTTTGTTGTTGTAAAGTAAACAAACGAAAGTAAACAAATAAACAGAAGGTAGTGTTTTAACAAATTATGAAAGATATTCCGGCTTCCAATTAACTCCACCATAGCTCAACTGTACCGATCCTTGATACAAAGATAAATTCAATTAATACATGCAAACCAGTAATAGCCACTGAAGACATTTAATGATGCAGCCTAATTTCTCCTTAGTTTCTCGATAATCAGAAAGACGTTTCACCAATTATTTCCCTAATCGGCTGATAACCGTAAGAGACACTCTATAGGTTTAATGAGCCGACAACATTAAGAACTAGAGAAAGCTGATTCAAAACCAACAGACTCTAACACATGACCGTTGAATTAAGACTGTTATTCCCTCGACTCTGAAGAGTCGTTGTACCACTAATTAAACTTAAACCACAATTACGGATGGCCGGTTTAATTAACTCCGATATACTAGATATTTGCAATTACCTAGCAGTGTCGAAACAATTAATGACTTTAAACACCGAGAATAACAGATGCATGCAATTAATTAAAGTAGAAAAGCAATTAGATCTCACAGTATAGCTATGCTAGGGCTTCGTTAATCTTCACAAGAATAAGAACTGATTTAGCTTGATTGCATAATTAAAATTGAACTCCAAAGTAGTAAAACGCTAAACACGATGAAATCGCAAAGAAGATGAAAATAAATCTATTCAAAACAGGTCTTCGTTCTCGCTGGGAAAGTCTGGAATGCGGCCAAAGATTATCCTAATCTATATGAATATCCTTAAATACAAATCTTTAATTATGGTAATAGAATTCTAGATCAATTCAAACTAGGAAAGAGTTAAAATAAAATCCACAAGGCGGCTGGACTCTTGCAATCCACATCTAAGCCCAATAGAGTAGTAGAACCCGCGCCTCAGCCCAAACTTCGCGTGCACAGGCCCAAATCTGAATTCTGGCCCTTCTTTCTCTCAGTATGCCCATACGGCCTAGCTTGCAACTCTTCCAGCTTCAGCTTTAATCCACTTGGTTGTACTCTCTCAAAAGTAGATCGATTCCTCCAAATTCATGTTAATTACCTACAATACTTATAAACACGCTTTCCTTCTACAAAACACATTCATACGACAATTAACGCTATCAATTTATACCAAATGGCCAAAAAGATATATACAAAAGTAGCCCAATCAAACCCCCCCACACTTAGGCAATGCTCGTCCTCGAGCATATCTAAAGAAAGGAAAGACTCTAAACAGAAAACAAAAACCAAGCACCGACTGCCTTAAACTGAAAATATTTAGAGTTGAAATTGCAACATAATCAACCACAATCCATAATCCCATCTCGTTCATGAAACACACCTATGCTCTTCATTCAAGTTAAAAACATGCAACTTAATCCAGCCTCACCAGGGTACGCTCAATGTCTCTAAAGAAAACAAGGGCAGATTTGTTAAAATTCACACAAGTCGCGATTTGCTACTCTCAACATAGATTTGCCCGTATGTCAAAATAATCACCAATAATTAAGATTAAGCATGAATCAAAAGGTATTTTCCCACATGTTGTAATAGGGCTCGGGTCCACAGGTAGGATACTTATGGATAAGTGGCTCAATGAGATAAAACATACAAGCACATCATGCATCATTCTTTAAAATCTAGCTGCAACATCTCAACCATTTTTAAATACAGTGCTGGCTCTCCAAAAATAAATCAAAGTAGGACAACAATTCATCATCAAGTACTGCCCTTCAACCTCTTCGTGTCCTATTCCTTATTCAGTTTTCTTCTCTTTTTTTATGTATGTATATTTATTAATTATTTTTTCTTTTTCAGAATAGGACAGGAGCACACCCTTTTTTTTTCAATTCCCAGCACTAACCCTTCTTCATGCAGCTCAAACAACCATGAAAGTACTTGCATGTTTTTAGAGACAAACGCAAGCCAAAAAAAGAAGCTTAGGCTAAGTGTTTAGTGGTTGTTTTCAATAAAAAGATTGGGAATTGGGCTCAAACAGGCTCACTAATGGTCAATTAAGGGTATGAAATTTTTCTTTAGGCCAAATCTTAGGTAAATCCTACATGCCTTAATCATTTTCATGAAAATACTCAAAAATAGTGAAGTTATGGCAACAAAGCAAATCAAGCTTCGAGCACTCAAAATCCGACACACTCATCAAAAAGAAACTGAGCTTTCTAGATATATGTTATGCTCACAGGCTCAAACCTCACGTTTATAAGCTCATCAAAAAGTGATCAAATTGCACATTTCATTGTTCAAGAACACATACGAGCATGGTATATTTCAGTCACAAGACAACAGTCAATCCAACCAGTCAAATCCATGTCACAAGTCCTTCTCCTCATATAATGCAATCTCAGGCAGCCAACACTTAAACAATCAAAACACCAAAGTTTGTTTTTTTATATATGTTTCCAAAAAAATTAACCATCTTTCAAAAATCAAAACAACTAGCACTCTCCCCCCCCCCACACTTAAACAACACAGTGTCCTCACTATGTAGGGAAGGGGGTCAACAAAAACCACAAATAGACACAACAGTAATAAAAAAATGGAACAAAGACAAGAGGGGAAGAGAGGGCAAACGAGCAATCAAGGAGAGCTGGCCAGATGGCACACGACCTGCTCTACAGCCAAAAGGCGCTCATCAAGAGTGTCCAAGCGGGTGCTCCAGTCTCTGTGTGAACTGCTCGAGCAGGGCGGCAATCTTAGGAGGCAGGGAAGCAGAAGTGGAAGAGGTACCTGCACTAAAAACAAGACTCGGGCCTTGTACACCTGGTCGAGACAGCTGATAGTGCCCTTGCCCTTGGGTATTAACAAAAAGAAGCTTCATAGCAACAAAATCAGCAATAGTAAAGTAGGTGGCAGGTAAAAACTCAGGCTTAGCAAGGGTGACATGAAGACGCTGGGCTAACAAGGTAATGAAACTACCTAAAGGAGCCTTGCACAGAAAATGATTGGCAGTAAACTGCCACTACTTAGCTAATCAATTTCCAAAATTCAACTTTTCACCTAAAAGCATGCTATCGAGTATAAAAAGTTCCTGGACAGTGACTACGTTCAAACCATCAATTTGACCAAAGAAAGTAGAAGCAAGAAAGCGATGACATAAACGTAAAGCATCATCCTTGATGTGAGCACCCCTAGAGGAACGGGGCACAAATTCAGAGTCTATAGAAATAGCGCTCCACCGTTCATGCACATTAGATGAAAAAGACGCAGGCATATCACAATAAGTAGACTCATAGGCCTCATCATGCAACGACTCCTCAGACTCGAAACCAAGCAAAACATTTAGTGCATTCACTGACAAGTTAAATTTACGACCCCTCAAAGTAAATAAAATTGCATGGGCATCATCAAGTGCCTGCGAGGCATCAAAGATATATGAAGACAGAAATTCAAGGCTAAGCACCCTATAAACAGGTAATGACACATCAAGCACTGCACCCCAACCTATTCTAGCAAAGTGAGCACGAATTGCATCATTTATGCCTAATACAACGATATTGTCCCAATAAAAAACTCACACGCCGATGAGATAGCGATCGACATTTTGATCGGTGCTCTTTTATACCTGATCTGATGGCCGGAATGGGGGCTGCTGAACAAATGTTCGTCTAGATGAGGAAGGGGCATCCGCAGAAGGGTTTACCGGCGGTGCAGAATGGTCTGGTGGGGCTATCTGGGAGCGAGTACGGCGGCTAAGCGGTGCAGGTGGCGGTGAAGGTGTGGTTGAACTCTCTGAGGCCGTATCTTCCACAGCCGCAGATGGTGAGTGGATGGTGGCAGCGTCGGTGATCAGCTCAGGCTCTACCACAGAGGGTGGATCAATAACTGGAAAGTTGTGTAGAGGCGATGAAGATGGTGAAGGATCAAGCGCAGTCGGAGGAAAGGCTACCACAGGGGGGAGAGTGGTGGCAGGTGGTGCAGAAGTTGAAACGCCGGTGTTGAGGTCTAGAAAAATAGGTGGTTTAGTTCGCCAGCGCTTGCTCACCGTGGGTGGGCAAGTCTCAGTCCTCTCGCTACGGTGGCGAGAGCGGCGTAGAAAAAGGAGCACCGATGGTGATAGAGGAGAACTAGCCCGTTGGGGTGAGAAGGAGGTAGTAGCGGCAGGCCTGGTGGCGTGCGGTGATATTAACAGAGACGGTGGCTGCGCGGAGGTTTGCAGAGGGGAGTTGGGCGCAGTGAAACCCATAGATGGAGCAGAAGCCGCCGGAGGGTGCTGCGGAGAGGTCTCCTGTGGAGGCGGTGATGGTGGAACGGCCGTCGAACAATGCGGTGGAGGCGACTCGATGGTGGTCACTTTCCTGGCAGATTTCCTCTGTCCCATTATGAGAGTTCCGGCAGTGTGAACTTTTCGGAGGAGACGAAGGGGCGACGCGAAAGAGGCGGCGGTGAAAATATGAGAAAATAGTAGAAATTTGAATTAGAAGAGGGGTAAAAGAGCACAAGGGAAAATGGGTTCAATTGAAAGGGAATTAGGGCTTGGGAACAGAAATCCCCAATTCAGGAGTGCGATATTTGCACTTGAGTCCCTTCTTATTTCAAAATTACAAACTAGTCCCTCCCCACACTTATACTGTGATCACAGGAGCCCCTTCTAGAAACGATTTTTGTTCTTTTTTTTTGTTTTATATATATATATATATATATATATATATATATATATAGAAATGATAAAGAAATAAAATAAAAGAAACAAAGGGAATAAAAAAAATAAAAAACACACAAAGAAAATGAAAGAAAGAACGATAAAGCCCGGGTTACCTCCCGAGAAGCGCTCTTTATTTAACATCGGAGGCTCGACGGGAGTAGATACGATCAAGTTACAATAGTAGGGGTCGCCAGGTCGACCCCATCAAAATTATGCATCTCTAGTCCAGCAAAATACGGCTTTAGTAACTGGCCATTTACTTTGAACAGTTTGAGAGTTGTAAGACTTTGAATCTCGACAGCTCCATGAGGACTAACACTCACAACTTTATATGAACGGGACTTCAACTTGCCCGGCATAAGTAGCATTAAACAACAACACTTTCTGGCCAACTTCAAAGTGCTTTCTCCGAATGTACCTATCATGCAAAAGCTTTGTGCGTTCTTTGTAAAAACTAGCACTATCATAGGCCTCTAATCGAATCTCCTCGAGTTCTTACAGTTGATACCGTCTTTCATGGCCCGTAATTGCCGGATCCAGACAACATTGTTTAACAGCCAAAAAAGCTCGATGTTCCAGCTCCATAGAGTGGTGGCATTGCTTTCCGAAGATCAATCTGTAAGGTAACATCCTGATAGGTTATTTATACGCCGTGCGGTATGCCCTTACGACGTCATCCAGACGCAAGCTCCAATCCTTTTGATTTGGGTTCACTGTCTTCTCCAGAATATTTTTGATCTCCCTGTTCGAAACTTCAGCTTGCCTGTTGGATTGAAGGTGGTAGGCGGTGGCAACTCGGTGATGAACCCCGTATTTCTTGAAAAAGGCCTCCGGAGTGCGGTTGCAAAAGTGCATACCTTGATCACTTATGATAGCTCGAGGAACACCAAATCGCTGAAAGATATTGGTCTTGAGGAACTTGGAAACTATCTTATAATCATTGGAGTGAGTAGCCTTGGCCTCGATCTACTTGGAAATGTAGTCGACGGCTAACAGGATGTACGAATGTCTGAATGAACTGGGAAAAGGGCCCATGAAGTCCATGCCCCAGACATCAAAAATCTCGCACACCAGAATGGGGACTTGAGGCATCTCGTTCCTTGAAGAGATGTTACCAGTGCATTGGCATCGATCACAGTTCTTGCAGAAACAGTAAGAATCCTTGAAGAGGGTTTCCCAATAAAACCCACAATGGAGGACCTTTCGGGCTATTCTTTTCGGCCCAAAATGGCCTCCACAAGCATGGGCATGGTAGAAGGTCAGAATGGATTAGATTTCATCATCGGGAATGCATCGTCGAATCACTTGATCTACATAATTTTTCCACAATTAAGGATCGTCCCATATGAAGTACTTAGCTTGGCTCTTCAACTTATTCTTCCTTGCAGTTTCAGTCCCCTTCGGAAACATCCCAGTGGTCAAAAAATTCACTAAATCAGCATACCAAGGAGTTGTACTCGTAGCTGCTAGCAAAAGTTCAAAAACATCTGGTATGGGCATACCATTTGACTTTGTCAACAGTCTGCTTAAATGATCGGCAACATTATTCTCAGCTCCTTTCTTGTCTTTAATCTCTAAATCGAATTCCTGCAGCAAAAGCACCCAACAGATGAGGCGAGGCTTGGATTCCTTCTTGGAGAGCAGATATTTTAGAGCAGCGTGGTCTGAGTACACCACAACTTTCGTTCCGACAAGATAGGATCGAAATTTTTCACATGTAAAAACCACAGCTAGAAGTTCTTTCTCCATCGTTGTGTAATTGCACTAACCTGGGTTAAGGGTTTTCGAAGCATAATAAATGACGTGACTTTGCTTCCCATTTTTTTATTCAAGCACAGCACCAACAGCGAAGTCGCTTACATCACACATGAGTTCGAACGGTAGCCTCCATTGGGGTGGCTGAATAATAGGTGCAGAGGTGAGCTTTTCTTTCAACAGGTCGAATGCTTCTTTGCACTTATCATCGAAAAGGAATGGAGCATCTTTTTGCAGCAACTTTGTTATAGGTTGGGCTATCTTCGAAAAGTCTTGAAGAAAGCGCCTGTAGAAACCCGCATGGCCTAGGAAGGCCTGAATCTCCTTCTCATTCGATGGGTAGGGCAGCTTCAAAATCAGATCAACCTTTGCTCTATCAACTTTGATTCCTTTTCCAGAAATTACATGCCCGAGCACCATGCCTTGCTTCACCATAAAATGACACTTCTTAAAATTCAACACCAAGTCGGTCTCGACACATCTTTGTAGTACCTTATCCAGATTACTCAAACATTGGTTGAAAGAGTCTCCATGAACTGTAAATTCATCCATAAAAATCTCGATGCAGCTCTCAATCAAATCTGAAAAGATACTCATCATACACCGTCGGAAAGTGCCAGGAGCATTACATAAACCAAATGGCATTTTCTGACAAGCGAACGTTCCAAACGGGCATGTGAAAGTCATCATTTCTTGGTCTTCCTGGGCCACAAAAATTTGAAAGTAGCCCGAGTATCTATCCAGGAAGTAAAAGAAGGATTTTCCCGCCAATCGTTCTCATCAATGAATGGTAAGGGAAAATGGTCTTTGCGTGTGGCATCATTCAACTTCCGGAAGTCGATGGACATGCGCCAACCTGTTTGTAACCTTATCAGAATCAATTTATTATTCTCATTCTTGACAAGCTGGAATCAGGATTTCTTTGGTACCACGTGCACTGGACTGACCTAAACATTGTCGAAGATTGGGTAAATAATCCCTAGTTGGAGCAGTTTGAGGATTTCTTTGAGGACCACTTCTTTCATTACCGGGGTTAATTTTCTCTATGGATCTCGAGAGAGCTTGCAATCTGGCTCAAGAAAAATTCGGTGCATGCATATGTCAGGGCTGATCCTTTGATATCGGCTAATGTCCAGCCAATTGCTCCCTTATGCCTTTTCAATAGCTCAACCAATCGTCCTTCCTGCTCTGCGCTTAGCACTTTACTAATGATGACGGACAGCATTTCTTGCTCTCCCAAGTAAGCATATTTCAGATGCTCGGGCGGGACCTTCAACTCCAGTACGGGAGCCTTCACATGTGATGGCAAAATTGGCTCTGAGTTGGTCGGTAGGGGCATACGGCCTGGCAAATTCCGAGCCAGAAACTCACTGGTGGCGTACAACTGCTGGATAATCTCTCTGATTGTCTCTTCTTCCTCTGTATTTGTAGCAGCTTTAGTCACTCCACCAAAAAGTACAGGCTCTAACTTATCTTCCCTGAGATTTTGCTCAACAAATTCATCAACTAAAGTATCAACAATATCAACCATATAAAGAGCTTCAGCAGGATCTTCAACATGCTCATGGCTTCAAAAATATTAAATGTAACAATATCGCCATCAAATTCAAAACTAAGCATGCCTTTATCAACATCAATTTTTGTTCTTGCTGTTTTCATGAATGGACGTCCTAACAGAATCAATGATCTATGTGCAGAAAAGGTGTCATTCATTTTAATAATGTAAAAGTCCACATGAAAAATTAAATCATTAACCTTAATAAGAACATCTTCTACCACACCCTGAGGATATGCATTAGATCTATCGGCTAACTGAATAACAACACGAGTTTCTTTCCTAGGTCGTAACTGCAAATCTTTATACATAGACAAAGGCATAACATTGATGGATGCGCCTAAGTCTAACATGACTCTTTCAACTTTCTTACTGCCAATAATGCAAGGAATAGTAAATATACGAGGATCCCTACATTTTTGTGGTAATTTCTTTGACTGACAGCAGAAATATTTTTACCCACTTTAATCCTCGCATATTTCCCATATCTCATATTTTTAGCACACAATTCTTTCTAGAATTTTGTGTACCTGGGAACTTGCTTAATGGCATTAATCAAAGGCAAATTGATTTCTACCTTCTTGAACAACTCGAAGATCTCCTTTTCATCATCCTCCTTCTTATTTCGAACCAACCTGGAAGGAAAAGGTGCTGCAACCAGAGAGTTAGAAATTTTTAATTCAACACTGACCTTAGAAGGAGTAGGCTCGGAAAGTTGTTCTTCCTTGGCTCTAGGGTTGTCGTTGGGCTCTGCAGTATGGCCTTCCTGATCCTTTTCTTTCTTCTTGGCCTCCAACTCGACTAATTCCTTCCCACTTCGTAAGGTCACTGTATTAACATTCTCCTTCGGATTCTGTTCAGCTTGGGAGGAAAGTTTGCCTTGATTCCTTTGCAGCTTGTTCATTTGAGTGGCAAGCTGGGTGATCTGTATGACCATACTCCCCAGAGCGGCTTGCGTCACTTGATGGAATCCTTTCTACCTCTGCGCCAGATTGTTCACGAGGGCACTGCTTTGCTCCAGAAACTTCATCATTTTACTCATACTGGGTGCAGACTTTTCAGTATGCCCACACTGACCACCCGGCGGCTGCCTCTGAGGCAAAACTCTAGGTACTTTCTGATCTGGCTGTCTCCAGCCGAAATTTGGGTGATCCCTCCAGCCTGGGTTGTAAGTACTGGAATATGGATCATACCTTTTTCGTCACAGAGCATCTTGTTATGCATCACCAGATCCATAGCAGGCTTGTTCTGGTGGAGAATTTTGCAAAGTTGGGCAAGTATCAGTAGGATGCCCATTCTCTCAGTATGCCCATATGGCCTAGCTTGCAACTCTTCCAGCTTCAGCTTTAATCCACTTGGCTGTACTATCTCAAAAGTAGATCAATTCCTCCAAATTCATATTAATTACCTGCAATACTTATAAACACACTTTCCTTCCACAAAACACAATTATACGGCAATTAACGCTATCAATTTATACCAAAATGGCCCAAAAGATATATACAAAAGTAGCCCAATCAAAGACATGTTAACATGATCAGTAGCTCCAGTATCTACTACCCATAACTGGGTAGAACAAGTTGCTAAACATGTTTCTACAACTAGAGTGTAAGATACCTCTCTTCTTCTTCTTGTTAGGGCACACCGCCTTCTAGTGTGGTTGGCCGCACTTGAAGCACTTAGTCTTCAACTTGAACTCCTCAGGAGGAATCTTCTCCTTTGGCTTCTTCACCTTAGGCGCCGCATCTGCAGCCTTCTTGGGTATGTATCTCTTCTTCTTTTTCACACCAGAAGAAGACGCCCCTCTCTTGGCATTGTGGGCCTCAAGATTGTTCTTTTGAAGTAATTCAGCCACCTGAAAGTCCATGAGCAGTTCAGACAAGGTAACATCTTTCTTGATCATGTTGAAGTTCAATCTGAACTGCTCAAACTTCGAGGACATGCTATGAAGAACGATGTTAATTTGCAATACGGAATCCAGTTCTCTACCTAAGGTCTCGATCTTAGCCAGATACCCCATCATCGTGACAACGTGATCCTTAACAGGTGTGGAGTCAGCCATTTTCGTGTCCATCAGTTTGTTCATGGCCAAATGATGTGCTGAGTGGTTCTGGTAACCGAAGAGCTCCTTCAGGTTGAGCATGACATCATAAGCAGTCTTCATAGTCTGATACTGATGTTGCAACATATTCAACATAGAAGCCGAAATGTAGCAGCGCACTATCTCATCAGACTTAACCCACTTATCATACGCGGCCCTTTAGGCTTCGTCAGAACCCTCATCTGGCTTATCAGAACATACCTCTTCAAGTACAAACTTGTGTCCCTCAGCAACTAGGATGAGGTTAAGATTACGAATCCAGTCATTATAGTTTTCACCGACAAGTTTATTTTCTTTGAGGACAGGTTGGAGAGTGTCATTAATGAGTAACTGAAATTAAAACATACAGTACAGTCATAAAATTTTAGAATAAACAGTATATAATCGAAAACCTCATAAAAAATTATATACTTTTCCACCGACACTTTAAAAATGTCTTTTATAAGCCACGGTCGTGTGGACGTTTATAAAATTCATTTTTAAATAGATTATTAAACCTTTAATTTGTCTCTAGTTGAATTTCCTTACAACAATTAAATTAATAGCTGGATAATAACATGGTCGTGTAATTATCTAACTGATAAGCCACGATCGTGTGGACGTTTATCAATAAATTACATCTAACTGTGAACACCATTATCTTCGCACCAAGATCACTATTTTGAATTTAACTGCTCCAGATGGAGGGGTCAGTTAGGTCTAATAGTGTTCTACAGTTATCCATTTAGGAGATTTAATTTCTAGAGAAATCTATGATCCGATATGGAGGAAGACCAATGTCAACGTGCATGCCCATCACTTCTCAATTAAATTAGATTTAATGGAGACCATATGAGATTTCTACATACTTTGGTATGAATCTCTCCCACTTAGTTATTTATGCTTGAGGTTTCATTTTATCCCATATAAAGAACATGCAAACATCACATAAAATGATAAACATCCATTATATGCTTCAAACAACATAATAAGCAATAGTAAATAAACCAACTATCATGGCTTATATCTCATGTTGATTGATGAGATAAAACTGGAAAGACAGCTCTGGAATTAGGGCTTGACCGCCGCCCCCTTCACCGTGCCTCGCCGAAACCTTAACTCCAATTAGGGTTTCGGGACGTGAATCGGTTAACTTTCTTTCTTGGTGTTGTACTTCTTTCCTCTTTTGAGTTGATCTTCGATCTTCATTCAATACAGTCTATTTAGTCCGAAAGGAAAAAACTAATATTTCTAGAATAAAAATTACAACTCAAAAATCGGTCTAATAATTTTATTTCTATTACATTAAAACAGCATAAAATAAAAACTAGACCTAATCCATGAATTTTCTCATGGATTAAAATTCACATAGCCAAACCGGCATATGGTCAATAATTCATTCAACAAAAAAATAAACATTCATCACATAAAATAACAGGGCCATGATAGTTGGTAACCCAAAAACAAACATAGTCTACAAATTCAACAATCATATTTATATGAAACACATAAAATAACATATGATATCTATGCATGAATAATGAATTTCGAATATTACAATTAATTAAATTAATAAATTCAAAATTATCCACAAGATAAAAATTGGAAATTAAAATAATTATCCACCAGTATAAAAACTTGTGATTTTCGAAAATTACCCAAAATAAATTTGGAAATTAATTAAAATTATCCTTCAAATTTATGTATTATTTTCGAACCACCCTAATTAAATAATATTTGGATATCTTGATATAAATCAAAAATCCAATCCAAATATTATACATAAGGATCGAAATTTTCAAAGAATAAAATCTGAAAATTTGATCCTCTTCAAACTCTTCCAAGTTATATCCTAATTTAAATCCTTATCACTATTCGACTTTGATAATTATTTACCTATATCAAAAAATTACCTTATCCAATTTTAATATATAGAAATCGAAAATTACGAAACAATAAATTTGGAAATTTAGTCTACTCCAAATATACCAAGATTTAAAATTCTATTTTCATATCTATTTGTATCAAAATTAAGTAAACCAAGGTATACATCAAATAATATCAAATCTCATTCCAATACACATAATTTTTGTCCCCTATTAATAAATAAATCTGGAGACTTAATTTTCATCAAAATCTACTCCAAATTAATTTATTAAAACTGAAAATTAACCATATATTTCATATTTGGAAATTTTGATATTAATAAAAAAAATTCCAAATAATATAGATAGGATTCGAAATTTTCAAGAAAAAATAAATCTAGAATTTTTGATCCACTTCAAAAATTATTAAATTTAAAATTCTAATTTTAAGTGTAATTAGATTAGAATTAGGTAACTTTTGATGTACACCAAAAATTATCTATCCTTATTCTAATCACCAAATTTTCGAACCACATCCAAATTAAATCTAGAAATTTTGATCTTGATCAAAAATCCATCCAAATTTAATTCTAGGTGCCGAAAATTCAAGACAAAAAATTAGGGAATTTTAAACATCAATTTTCAAAAAAATTGAACTCCAAATTTTCGAACATCATGAAGATTAAATTTAGAAATTTGAAGAACATCAAATATCAATCCAAATTAATATTCAAGAGGATTGAAAATTCTATTCTCATCAAAACTAGGATTTTCGAACCAAATCAAAAAATCCATCCAAGTTTTGAACAACATAAAATCGACACACAAACATAATTAAATATGAAAATTTAACAACAATAAATTTAACATCAAATTTAATTAAATATGTCAAAAATAATCCTAGGATTAAAACTAAAATAGTGTCAAAACCCGCTCTGATACCAATTGTTGGAGTTTTTTCGAATTAAACCACCGCAGGATTATTTGGATATTCATTAATCCCATGTTCATACAAATTATAATTTTATGTTCATGCATGTTTATTCACGTCAAGCACAAAGCCATGTAAAATGAATCTAATAAAGCGGAAAACGTAGATTCAAATTTCTTACAATTGTCAGACGGTCTGAGGACAAGATTACAGATCTAATTTTGTTGTTGAATGAAACAGAATCAGCGCCCCTTTCTCTCACTGTGATCGACGACCACACCAAGTATTCTACTCCGAGATCTTTTGTTGTATTCCCGGACTGAGTATCAGATATAGACTGGGCTGTATACTACTGATAGGGTTGTGAAATCTATGCATATCTTGAGAGACAAAAGAGGGGCTTAAGATTATGATATTATTTTCATCCCTCTCCCTCTCTATGATTATATAGGGAGGTGGTCGAAAATTCACTTCCCAACCCTACTGGGTTTGGGCCTCTTTCTCAAGTTCAATATCCAGTCCATTAACAGTCTATTTGGGCTACAACAGGGATCTAGAAGAATATTAAATTGGCCCACTAATTTATTTAATTTCTAATATCCAATAAACTTAAGATATAATTAAATAAATTAAGTTTTACTTTTATTCCACTAAAGAAGTAAAACTTACCTACCAATTTAATACATATTTGCGAATATGCTTTCTCCTTCAGTCCAGCCATTACCCGTGTTTAAGATATAGTGTTCATTAATTAATTATGTTAGCCTCTGATAGCTATAATTAATTAACATCTAAAACCTTGAGTAGTACCACACAAGCTTTATCATGTACCGAATAAATTCCACCTGCAGGGTTTCAACATGAACTTGTGTTTCCTGAAAAGAACATCATCAACCTGGCGTACCAGGACACGGTGCTCATGCATACTGCACGACACATCATGCATAAATTGTTATTACCCAAGATATCGAGTTTATTGATCTATGAAAAGATCTCATCTATTGATAAATAAAAGCAATAAATAACGCACACATATGCTCGCCAATATCACATGAGTTGAGAACCCGAACTCTGTGGATCATTATTCTCTCACTAACTGGGTCAGAGAAAGAATAGTATCCTATCATGATCCTCCTCAATACACTAACAAGTGTACTAGAATTATCAGTTAGCCAAGATAAACTAACTTATCAGATTATTCTACGGTGTACCAATGGTGTGTTCAGGACCATCTAAGTCGTTAGCTCTTTAATACAATACAAGGTTCTAATGATATGATCTTATCGTGTGACTCCTCACACCATATCATCTACAATGTAAGTATATGGAACATTGCATAGAATAATTATGTAAAATAATCTAAATGCAACCAGTGACTGCAAAACTTTCATTCTATATCATCATATCATCAGAAAAGTATACAAAGATAAGTCTTCTAGTATACAAAACTAACACCTCTCCCCCAGCAAAATGGGGTTGCTAAAAGGATGAATATGACTCTTTTAGACAGAGTAAGAAGAATGTGTGCTTTATCTAGTATGTCTAAAAAGTTCTAGGGTGAGGCAGTGTGTACTGTTGCTTACCTGATTAATAGGTCTCCTTCTGACCCCTTGAAGGGTAAGTGTCCTGAAAATATGTTTACTAGAAAACCAATTGATCTGTCAGATTTTAGAATATTTAGTTGTGCTACTTATATGCTTGTTATAGATGATAAGCTTGAACCAAGATCTAAAAGATGTGTTTTTTTGGGTTACCATGAGAGAGTAAAAGGATATAAACTTTGGGTTAAAGATGTAACTGGGTTTAGAACTACTGTGAGTAGAGATGTTATGTTTAATGAAACAAATTTCCCCTACCTGTCTGAACCTAAGCCTATTGCCCCTGTGAATGATTTTACCCCCCACTGTTCCTTTTGAGGTAGAACCTTTGCATGTTTATGAAAATGTTCATCATGCAAATAATGAAAATGTTGATTACGAGCATGGAACTGAGCAAAAATGTGATGATAATGCTAATAATTAAAAAAAGTGAGCCTCAAAACTTGAATGATTATCAACTTGCTAGAGATAAGATAAGAAGAACCATTAATAAGCCTATTAGATATGTTGGACATGCTGAGTGCAATTTGCTTGATTCGGCTTTTAGTGTGCTTGAGTTTCTAGATAACAATGAACCCAAAATTTTTAAAGAAGCTCTAAAGTCTAAAGATGTTGATAAGTGGTTAATTGCTATGCAAACTAAGATGAAATCATTGCATGTTAGTAAAACATGGGAGTTGGTTCCTAAACCTATTCATTGCTCAATTGTTGATTGTAAGTGGTTGTTTAAAATAAAAAATGAGTTTAACAACGTCAGATTTAAGACCAAATTAGTTGCTAAAGGTTTTACACAAAAAGAGGGGGTAGATTAGACTAAATTCTTTGCTCATGTTGTCAAAATTCACCACTATAAGAATTATGTTGGCTCTAGTTGCTCAATTTAATTGGGAGTTAAAATAAATGGATGTGACTACTTCGTTCTTGCATAGTGATCTTGATGTTTCTATCTACATGTATCAGCCTGAGAGCTTTATTGATTGTGATAAACCAAATCATGTGAGTTTTGTTGGGATTTTTTTGAATTGAACCACCACAGGATCTATTTGGATGCTCATTAATCATAGCTCACGTATATCATATTTTATGCATGTGATGTAAATAATTAACCGAGTTGAATCATCAAACAAGTTGTATTTTTAAATCTACAAATGTGGAACATAGATAACATCGAAAATATTAACCTATCAATTATGCCGGGTTGATCAAAAGATTAAATGTCTAATCTTGTTGTTGAATGCAGTAGAACTATGTGCCCCAAACCTTGCTACTCCACTTCTCGATCTTCTGCTGTATTTCCGAACCGTGTCTAGATACAGGAAGGGTTGTTTACTACTAAACATGTGTGAATAGTATAGGGATAAAGAGAGCACAAAGAGGTGCTAATTTCTTGTGTGTGTTTTCATCCTCCCTTCCTTAATTAAATAAGGAGATGGATGAAAATCCCTTCTCAAACCCTAATGGGTTGGGGCCCCTCACTCTTGTTCCATCCCAGTCCACTAAGGTTATTGGGCTACAACAGTGATTTAGAAGAATATTAAATTGACCTGCTAATTTATTTAATTTCTAATATCCACAACTTAGGATATAATTAAATAAATTAAGTATTATTTTTATTCCACTAAAGAAATAATAACTAACCTACCAATTTAATACATATTTTCGAATAAGCTTTCTCTTTTAGTTCAGCCATTCCCCATGTTTAAGATATAATGTCCCTTAATTAATTATGTAAGCTTCTGACAGCTAGAATTAATTAAGTAATAGCTTGTTCCTTGAGTAGTACCACACAAACTTTATCATGTACGGAATAAATTCTACCTGCAGGGTTTCACATGAACTTTGTGCTTCCTCAAGGGGACATCATCAACCTGGCGCACTAGGACACAGTAGCCATAAATAATGCGTGACTCATCATATATGTAAATGCCACTGCCCAAAATATCGAGGTTGTTGATCCTATCGAAGAATCTCACTCATTCATAAATCAAAGCAATAACATAACATATATATGTCCATCAATATATTTGTTAAGAACCCGAACTATGTGGATCTTTATTCTCTCACTTAAGGTCAGAATAGAGAACAGTATCCTATCGTGATCTACCTCAATACACAAACCAGTATACTAGAATAATCATATAGTCAAGATAAACTAACTATCAGATTATTTTATGATGTATCGATGGTGGGTTCAGAATCATCTAAGCCGTGAGTCTTTTACTACATTGCAAGAAATCTGATGATATTATCTTTATCGTGTGTACACCCACACTATATCATCTACAATGCAAGTATATGGAACTGACAGATAAATATAACTATAAATAAATGCACACAGTGACTGTAATAAATATTTAATCTATCGTCAAATAAAATATTGTAGAATGTATACAAAGAAAAGTCTTCCAGTATATAAGACTATCATGTTTACTCAGAAAGTCTTTGTATGGTTTAAAGCAGTCTCCCAGGCAGTGGAACTTAAAATTTGATAATGTATGAGGTCTTTAAAGTTTAATAGAAGTAAGTTTGATCATTGTTTGTACTTTAAAGAAACCTCAAATGTTTATACGTTCCTATTGATCTATGTAGATGATATGTTATTGATTAGCCAATGCCTAAAGTCTTTGAAGCATGTTCAAACCTGACTAAATGAAAATTTTGAAATGAAAGACTTAGGTGATGTTAAGAAAATTCATGGCATGAATATTATTAGAGACAGAAAGAATAATACTCTTGTGCTAAATCAGACTCCATATGCTGAAAGATTTTGATTAAATTATATATGTTTAATGCTAAAGTTGTGAATGTACCTTTAGCTGCTCACTTTGTGTTGAGTAAGGAACATTTTTCAAAGGTTGCTTCTGAGATTAATGTTATGAAAAAGGTGCCCTACTACAATGTTATTAGCTCTATAATGTATCTTATGGCGAGAACAAGACTTGATACTGCCTATTTTGTGAGTTGCTTCAACAGGTACATGTTTATTCCTGGTGTTACTCACTGGGAAGCCTTAAAGTGGCTGCTAAGATATCTGAAGTCATCTTTGCATGTAGGTTTAAATTTTTCAATGAGTGTTATGCAGTTGTGTGGGTATATCGATTCCAACTATGCTAATGACAAAGATAATAGGAGGTTCACTACCTCTTATGTGTTTATTTTGTGTGGGTCATGCGTTAGTTGGAAGTTTCAATTGCAACATATTGTTGCACTTTCCACCACTAAGGCAGAGTATGTTACTATAACTAAAGGTATCAAGGAAGTCTTGTGGTTGAAAGGAGTTTTATTTGAAATTGATTTTTTAAAGAAAAATGTTGTAATCTTTTTAGTTAGTCAGTCTGCCATACAATTGTGCAAAAACCCAGTTTTTCATGATAGAAAAACAAACATATTGATGTGAGGTTCCATTTTATTGGGGATGTTGTTGAGAGTAAATATGTTTTACTTGAAAAGATACCTTCTGAAGTTAATCCTGCTGATATGGGTATAAAATCGTTGCCTCTTGAAAAACATGCTACATGCATGAAAATTTGAATTTTGACCCAGGTTTAGCTTCAACTGTTAAATGTTTTAGGTCTTATGAGATTGATTTTATGTGTTGATTTTGTTCTCATAAGGATGCAGTCTGGTAATTTCTTATCAATTTATCCCTGGTGATTACCTGAATATTTCCCTAAGATCTTTGTAATCTGATTCAGAGTTTTTATCCGGAACTATCTCACATATAGTTTTGCTGTGTGAACTTTGTAAGTGAGATGTATGGCAGTGATGATCTCTACCCTGTCTCCTCCAGTTGCAGATTGTTGAGAAATTGGCACATTATCAAGTGTGGCTCAACACATGTGATAAGACCCAGATACAAATACAGCTCAACCCAACTCCTGATCAGCCCATCTAACTGAAGCCATTCTATTTATCTGGCGATGTTTACTATTCTCACACACCATCTTATTCTACTACGTGTTCTCTAAAGAGTTCTAAGAGAGAGAGAGAGAGAGAGAGAGAGAGAGAAGAGTCTGTGAGCGATTTGGTAAGTTGAGTGCTTTCCTCTTCGATCTTTTTCTTCTTCGTGATTCTTCTTTCTTCTTATTCTCATCTTCTTCTTCGCTCTCTGTGAGGGTATTTTCACCATCTTGGTAGAAATACTGTAACTGTGTGGAAAAGTGTTTTGTCTAGGGTTTAGGCCTGAGGAGGGTTTATGTTTGCTGTGATCTTTTACGGTGAATCTTTCCTAAGAGTGCCTAATTTGGTAAGATTTGTGGCTAGAGGTTAAGTAAAAGGTATAGAAGATTCTGATTCATACTACGTTCCATCTACGAAGCTTGAATCTATTCATGGCTGCAATCACCGATAAATGCAGGAGTAAAACATTCGAAGGAAGTGGAGCTGGTACCCGACACATCTAGGTCTCTATATAGCTTGGAAGCTTCCATATATCTCAAGGAGAGTGACACCATGTTGTGCCGGGGCTTCTTTCTTTTACATTTCCAATAGTTCATAAATACTGGACTGCTATATTTTGGAGCACCTTTTTATCAATTGGAACATAAAAAATATACAAACCATTTCATAAACTTGAGATTCAAAATTCAAATTTTGTGCCAAATTTCGTTAATTGATGTGTAAGATTAATTCCTTACACAAAATTAAGTTCCCTCTTGTTCTTACAAGTAAACTCTCTGATGTGACCCGGGACCTATGGGATACGACAAGGATAAGATATGCGGAAGCTAGGAATGAAACTACGTCGGATGCGTAAGTGAACAATATGACACGAACAATGAATTAAATTACAACTCAACTAAATGAATAATTTGGACTCAATAATAAACGAATACGACCTGAATTATACTCGACACCTAAGAACTCTAGATAATGACAAAAAAACCAAGCAAAACATAATACCAAGACGAGTAGAAAAGGAACGAACTCGAATAGAAGAGAAAGACTCGAATTAAAACTAGAACTTACTAGAATACGTATAGACGAACAAGGACTCGATGACGAACACGTTGAACACCCTTGAGAGGCTGGACTTACGGCGAAGGTGGCTAGGAGCACGACGGATGTCGTTGGTGGAGGTAGGAAACTCGGCGGTAATGAGGGTAGAAGGATTGGCTAGGATCGGCAAACCCGTGTTGAATAACTCGAACACGCACGTCTAACTTCTCCGGATAGCAATTCTCCCAAGTACTTGTTGTACCCTGAAGAACCTTGAATAAGACTATTGAATTGCTAGAACAATAGAATTTGATAAATAGGTCGATCAACCAAAGGATCGGTGAGACAGTTGAGAAATTAACTCTTTATTTCATGCAATGTCTGAAAAATAAAGTTCACAACTGATCCCTT
Organism: Perilla frutescens; assembly: GCA_026008535.1. Lineage (NCBI taxonomy): Eukaryota > Viridiplantae > Streptophyta > Magnoliopsida > Lamiales > Lamiaceae > Perilla > Perilla frutescens. Next base: position 48,044,999 of record BRKX01000013.1, read on the forward strand.
TATATAGATATAAGGGATGGACGAAAATTCTAAGAGAAATCCTAAAAGAAATCAAAAATTAAAGCTATCATAATCTAACTAGGATTGTTTCCTTATCCAAAATCTGTTTTTAAGGAAAGAATCAAAAGATACCAAAAATAAGATAAGAAAAATCTAACTAGATAAAGATAAATCCCAAATTGACTTTGGGCCTTCTAAAACTCTTCACATATGGACTTGGGCTCTTCTTTAACGTGTTGGACTATTATTGGATGAATCCACACGTTATCTTTAACGGCAACCCAGTCAGTATGCCCATACCGACTGTCTTCATTTAATCTGGTCAGTATGCCCATACTGACTGTCTTCATTCCTTTCTTCTTCTTCATCAACGGATAGCATAGGGCTGCTCTTCATGTTCGAATTTATTCTTGTCTTGTTCTTCAAATCTTGATCTCCAATCTTTAATCTTGAACAACACAACAATCTTGAGGCTGCTCTCAACTCCTTCTTTATCTTCAAACTTCTTACATACAAATGCTTGGAAATATCCTTGCAATTGCATTGCTCGAAGTTGTGTGATTGGATCTTGAAATTGCAGCTCTGGGTTTGGTTCTTCAAGGCTTTTAGTGCTCATATCATTCCCCTCCTCTTGAAAAGAATTCGTCCTCGAATTCAAATCTCCTGGATAAATAACTAAGACAAAACGACCATCGAACTCCTTTTGCACAAGCTGCATAAAACACAACTTCAGAATCATGAACATCCACTTGATGACAAGTGGTCGAAACTTCAGCTCCTCAGAATGTGTGGCATGTGCAAACAAATCTGGGAGTATACCAATATCCACTGGAACATTTGCAAAAACCTGTAGAATATAAACATCACAAGAAAATGATGGACAAATAATGTTAGAACTCGATAGCTCCTCCATGCTTGCTTGAGCGAGTTCTTTGTGTTCCACAGTCACTTCCTCACTGATGTCATTCTCCTTTTCAAAACAAGATTGTATCTCCATCAATTTCTCAACTACTTCAACTTCCTTAACTGTATCATTGGCCTCCATTTCTTTTGCTTTACTCAAAGGTTTATCCGACTCTTCTAGATCAAGATCTTCAACAACCTCCTCACAAGTTATAACATCGATCAGTTCTTCAATAGGTGCATCAACTGAAATTGTTACCTCAAAAGTAGAATCTTCTTTGATGGCAACAATCTCAGATGGTAACTCAACGTGGATCTCCTCTTGGATGTTGCTGGCTTGGCTTGGCACATCCATGGCCAGCTGAACTGGTGATGCAGGCCGTGTAGGTGGTACATAGGTACGTAGAAACTCCTCGAATGACTCAGGTTCGCTCCAATGAAACGGGGCTGTTTGGCGATGAGCTCTAGGTGACAACTCTACATTCGACTTTACTTGAACCACTTCATTTTGCCTCATCTCTAGACTCTCCAACCACTTCTCTATCTCAATGGCGTATTGCACCATGTCTTTCAACTTGTCGAAGTGACACAATGCTACTCTTTCACGGATTACCCTTTGTAGACCAGCTAGGAATCTATCCATGGTATCTTCTAGATACTCCTCTATATCAGCTCATCTCATGGCTTCAATCATTTTGTTGTAGTAGACATCTACACTTCGATATCTTTGCCTAAGCTTGTATAGCTTTTCCTCCAACTCCCATTGGTAGTGGTCTGGAATGAAGCGTTTCCGCATCAAATCTTTCAACTCACGCCATGTGTCGATAGGTGGAAGGTGATCTCGGTGGCATCGATCTTTTTGGAATCCCCACCATGTTGCTGCGTAGCCTTTAAACTCCAAAGAAACTAATTGCACCTTCTTTGGCTCGGGGAAGTAGTAGTACGCAAAGATTTTATCAAATCTGCGTTCCCAATCTAGGAACAACACAACACAACAATAAATCTTGTCTTGTTCTTCATGTTCGAATTTATTCTTGTCTTGTTCTTCAAATCTTGATCTCCAATATTTAATCTTGAACAACACAACAATCTTGGGGCTGCTCTCAACTCCTTCTTCATCTTCAAACTTCTTACATACAAATGCTTGGAAATATCCTTGCAATTGTATTGCTCGAAGTTGTGTGATTGGATCTCGAAATTGCAGTTCCGGGTTTGGTTCTTCAAGGCTTTTAGTGGTCATAACACTCTCTCAACTTATTTCTACCCAAATCACTCAGATACCTAAGTGTTAAAAAGAGTTTCTAAATATTGGAACACTAGATTTCACGTTGAACTCTAAAGTGAATAACTCTACCTGTGATCAAAACCTAAGCTCAAAATACGTAGACCACTAGAAACATGTTTAACTTTGAACACTTGCACTCGATCGACACCAAAACTATGATACGCGTAGAATTTGCCTCCTTTTTACGTATAAGCCACTAGTGTTCCAAAAGTTTATATAGAAATTTTGAAGATATATATGTATTTAAATTTTGAAGAACTCATTATTTCAGTATTTTATACCATTCTGAAATTTTATTTAAAGTTCGTTTATCCTGAAGAGCGGATTCCCTATTAACATTTTTTTAAGAGCAGATACCACCCTAATGTTTATTAAGAGACGCAAATCACTCCTTCCTTCCTCAAAAATTATTTTTTGTTTGGTGGAAAAATACTCTTTTATCACCAGTTTTTTTAATCAGTAATTTTTTATAATTTCCCTTTATTTTTTTAAACGATAATATTTCTTTAATATAGACCTAAAATCATGTATACATCATATGTGTGTATAAAATTAAAATTATTTCATCATTATTGAGTTTGTGCTTTTGTGAATTAAATTTATAAAAAAAAATGTATTAAAAATAATGTAAATTTTTAATAAAACTATTTTATGCGATTTCAATAATAACAAGCTAATTAAAAAAATAATGAAGCCTAACCATCATCGTGGAAGGACTGACATGAATTTCAATTTTATTTTTCTTGCATTAAAATTTTGAATTTTTTTAAAAAGAGCTTAATGACATGGATTTTTCGTACATTTTTTTTAATAAATTTCATTTACAAAGGTACAACTCAATAATACTAAAATGATATTAATTTTATGCACCTAATACAGTATATAATTTTAGGTCGATAATTAAAGAGAAACTGTATTTTTTAAAAACAAAGGGAAATTATATTAAAATAATTTTTTCTTAGTGCTGAAAAAATGGTAATAAAAGAGTAATTTTTCCACCAATAAACGAATTTTTAATGACGGAAGAGGGAATTTGCACCAATTAATAAACGTTAGGATGATATTTACTCTTAAAAAAACGTTAAGAGGGAATATGCTCCTCAGGATAAACGTTAGGGGTATTTTTGCACATTTTTCTGTTTTTTTTAATATAGAATATGGAGATTTTTTTTTAAAAATTCATAGAGACACCCTCATCTTATCGTAACCCTTGCTAATGAATCGGTGGGAAAACGACTTCGGACACAAGTAGAACTAAACCAATTGATATTGTATTTTAGATGTGATTTTATGGACAAGGTACATTTAGCCCTTTTGCATTTTAACCTCAAGAGCCCGGCCTCCACTCCTTAATTATTTGGCTCAATTGATCCATTGTATGTTAAAAGATGGAACGTGTTGCCGCCTCATTTTCAGTCTGGGCTAATAATTTTTTTTACTATGAAGCTCAAATTACGAAAAGAAATCAAATTTTCTTTTTACACTATTATTTAGGGTTTATAATTATTTTTAAGTACTTAATTTTCATTTTATAGTTAATATAATTGATTTTTAGAGTTGATTATTCCAAACTTGGTGTATATAGTTTTTTCAAATTTTATTTTTTTACTAATAAATATTAGTTAGGACTAATTATAATACAATAAATTTTATTATTATTAAAATATTATTAAAACTAAAAATTTTAATATTGACATACGGTTGACACACAAAATTTTGGATTAGATGATTTCATCCGTCGGAAAACTTGTTCCCGTTTAACTAACACATATGACCCACTATTTATAATATTATTAAAGTATTTTTTACATAAATTGCTGAGTAATGAAGCCCTTTATATTAATTTCACTAAAGGTCGACGCTTCTAAATTTTTAACGAATAGAATATGCATGTGGATCAAATGTTAGCAAAGTTGACTGTTAAATTAAATATGCACCCATATCATGTGCTTCAATTTCATAATCATTTGAATTAGGCCAAATGAAATTATTTAATCTAGTATTACACTATTAAAATTAACCACGCACCATCTGCTAAAAAAAGATTGATTAAATATGTTCAAAACAATATTTCAAATAGTCGCGTGTAATTCGGTCAATATTTTTTTGCATCACAAATTTTGGGTGATAAATTAAGCTCTATCGTATTAAATTGCATATGAAATTTTTTAGTACAAATTTGTATGTGTCAACCATGTATTAAACATTAAAGTTATTATTTTTTCTTCATTTTTTTAATAACTATTAATTAGGATTAGTTATAAGCTAATAAATTTTGTTTTCATTATTTTTTTTATTAAAACTATATAATTTTAATGTTGGCACACGAATGTAACACAACAATATAAATTAGAGGATCGCATCTGATTAAATTGATATTTTATTTTAGATGTGATTTTATGAACAAGGTGCATTTAGCCCTTTTGCATTTCAACCTCAAGAGCTTGGCGTCCACTCCTTAATTATTTGGCTCAATTAATTAGTCTATTGTATGTTAAAAGATGGAACGGGTTGCCCCCTCATTTTCAGTCCAGGCTATTAATTTTTTACTATGAAGCTCAAATTACGAAAAGAAATCAATTTTTCTTTTTCTTTTTTTACATATATTTTCGCAAAAATTTGTGTGCAGCAAGATGTAAATAACATTATGTGAGACGGTCGGATCCGGGTTTTATCCGACCCGTCATATATATAAAAAAAAACCGCAAAACCTTTCATTCTAACCCTAGCCTTTGCGTATTCCGTTCTCGACGCAGCCTTTCTCAATTTTCTTCTTTTTCCATTCTCGCTCGCAAAACCCTATCGTTCCCATTCTCGATCGCAAAACCATACCATTCCCATTCTCAACTTGCCATCTAGTTTTCCGGCATCTGTAATTGCAAGCGAAGAGCTCCGTTATTCTTTCGATCCACTTTTCCGACAATCGCGAGGCCTGCTTTGAGTCGAAGTCGCGACGTTTTCAGTTGATCGAGTGCTCTGTTGAGTTTATTGAAGACGATTTCGTGCCAGGTTATTTTCAGTTTACAATTTTTTTGTTCATTTCAGTTTATAAATTCTCGTGCTAGGTTAGTTTACAATTTTTCAGTTTAAAATTGACTTCATCGAGTTCTCCGTCATTCTCTGTTGAGTTTATTGAAGACGATTTCAGTTTACAATTTTTTTGTGCATTTTTTTAAGCATCTGATGTATATCATGTGAAAGATGTGTTGCTTTTGTTTGTTTCATTGTCGATGGAGTGTGTTTTCCCCTCTTGTGTATTTTTGGCTGCTGTTTGTTTGATATACATTTTTGTTTGTCAATTTTCTTAGATTTGTTATTCAGATATCATACTTAGGTTATTCAGCTTTGTTTCAAACTTGATTTGTGGAGTCATTGCTAGATAATTGATATGCATGTTTGTTATTTGCTGTATGGTTTTCTTTGTATGTATTATTCCACAATTCTAAGTGAGTTCATTATAGTCTAACCATATCATATATTTTGTATCAGTTTTTCAACTGTTAAGTATCATTTTATTCACATATATGTATCAATTTAGTGTGTATCTGTCTTATAAATTGATATACAATCAATGGACTGAGTTTTATAATTTGAAAAATGATGTGTGGATTATTTTGTTGTCTGCTCTTTATGATTGTGTTTTCACTTTTATTATTTTTTTTATGTTGTAGGTTTCCAAAATGAGGAGGAAATCTAAGAAGGAAATGAAATCTAAGGAGACAGATAATCGCACTGATACTGATGCTGAGAATGAGTTTAAGAAAGCTGTGAAAGGGAAATCACCAGTCAGGTATATGTTATGAAAGTTATTTTAAATTTGAATTTATTTTGTTTTGTTTGGTATTGATTTTTATTTTATGATGTGATTCTAATTTTTTTTACTGTTTCAGGTCTGTGGAGGTGATGAAGACTAAGAAGCGGAAAAAGTGTGACGATGCCCCATCAGATTGTGGAGGAAGCAGTCGTTCAAAGAAGAAGTCGGTAAGGAAAGTTTCTGACACATCTTGTATCGATAAGAAAGAAAAAACAATGAGGTAATTTATTCATGCATAAGTAGTACCTTTATGTGATTTCAGTGGTACTTTTTATGCATGTAGTTAGTACCTGTATGTTTATTTTTCCTTTGCGTTGTATGGGTATTATTTTATACATGCTTAAGTATCTTTGTTTTGTGGAAAACATCCCCACCTTCTTGTGAACCTTGGCATTCAATGCCCGTGAGCCAAGTGCTCGAACTGCCCCTCTGCTTACGGTCCAGTTCATCTGGATTCCCCTGTGGGTCTCCTCGTGCGAGTAGCCTGGATAGCAGGGGCAGTGGAGGGTTCACCGGAAGTCTCGGGTCTTGCCTGTATATTTGTTTGTTGGTTTCATGCATAAGTAGTACCTTTATGTGACTTCAGTGGTACTTTTTATGCATGTGGTTAGTACCTTTATGGTTATTTTTCCTTTGAGTTGTATGGGTATCATTTTATACATGCATGATTAGTACCTTTATGTGACTTCAGTGGTACTCTTTATGCATGTATTTAGTACCTTTATGTTTATTTTTTTCCTTTGAGTTGTATGGGTATCATTTTATACATGCATGATTAGTACCTTTATGTGACTTCAGTGGTACTCTTTATGCATGTAGTTAGTACCTTTATGTTAATTTTTCCTTTGCGTTGTATGGGTATCATTTTATACATGCATGATTAGTACCTTTATGTGATTTCAGTGGTACTCTTTATGCATGTAGTTAGTACCTTTATGTTAATTTTTCCTTTGCGTTGTATGGGTATCATTTTATACATGCATGATTAGTACCTTTATGTGATTTCAGTGGTACTCTTTATGCATGTAGTTAGTAACTTTATGTTAATTTTTCCTTTGCGTTGTATAGGTATCATTTTATACAAGCATGATTAGTACCTTTATGTGATTTCAGTGGTACTCTTTATACATGTAGTTAGTACCTTTATGTTAATTTTTCCTTTGCGTTGTATGGGTATAATTTTATACATGCTTAAGTATCCCTGTTTTGTGAAAAAACATCCCCACCTTTCTGTGAACCTTGGCATTCAATGCCCGTGAGCTAAGTGCTCGAACTGCCCCCCTGCTTACGGTCCAGTTCGTCTGGATTCCCCTGTGGGTCTCCTCGTATGAGTAGCCTGGATAGCAGGGGCAGTGGAGGGTTCACCGGAAGTCTCGGGTCTTGCCTGTATATTTTTTTGTTGGTTTCATGCATAAGTAGTACCTTTATGTGACTTCAGTGGTACTTTTTATGCATGTGGTTAGTACCTTTATGTTGCAGATTGTGAATTATGTTTCTTTTTTATTTGAATTTTTTATTGCAGTGGAAATGATTATGTATTTAAATCCCGGCCCTCTTCAATCTATTCTCTTATGAGTTCACTAAATGAGGAGCAGCAAAAGGCTGTAAAAGATATTGGTTTTGGGGGTTTGCTTTTCTTTCAAAATTTTGCATTAGTTTCTTGGTCAAATGTGCATTGGTTTGTTGAGCATTTTAATCCAGACACTCGGTTGATGTGTTTTGATAATAGGGATAAGTTTGTAGTCACCCCAGATGATATATGTGATGTGTTTTTACTGCCTAGAAATGAGGGTAGTGATGTAGAGAAGGGTAGGAATGATCCATTCATAAAGTCTTTTCTTAGTGACTGGAATAAGAAATATTCTGAAAAGAGGCTTATGACAGTGTCTGGTGTTCGTAGTTTATTGGGAGATCCGTGTTTGGCTGATGGCGGTGATGATTTCAAACGTTTGTTTGTGATATATGTTATGTCTGTTTTCTTTGCTCCTACTATGAATCGGACGACTCATCTTAATCTGATAAAATCAGTAGTTGAGATTCATAGGATTTCAAGCTTTGATTGGTGCTCTTATGTGTTGGACAAGTTGTGTAGAGCAATTGTTTACTTCAGGAAAAATCTGGATACAAAGCATGTGATTGGTTGTGTTCTTGTGCTTCCTATTTTGTACTTGCATCGTTTAAAGTGGAGGGGTTTCATAGAACCTAGTACACTGCCCTTGATAAGGCATTGGAATGCCTCAAAATTTAACAAGAGATTGCTTGAGGAGACAAAAGCAGAAGGTTATGGTCAGGGGGAGTTTGTAAATGGTGTCTATCCTGTGAGTTGTAATGAAGGTAGAGATGTTGGATCTTCTGAGGGTGTACATGTGGATGGTAAGGGTAGTGGTCCATCTGTGAGGTACGGGACTGATGCAGCGGGGAGGTATATTCGTTATTTGCTTCCTCTAAATGAAAAAACTGATGAAGAGATTCATCGTGTTTCTCAAGATGTTAGTATTATCTTTTTTTTTGTTCCTTGCTTTTTTTTTAATTTATATTATTTTTCATGAAGTGTGAACTAATATTTTCTTGTTCCACTTATTTTTAGGGGTTTGAGGAGTCCTTTTTCTTATTGAAGAGGGACCTGAATGTGATTACGCATGCTCACATGGAACGCTTAGAAGATTTTGTAAAGTCTTCTAAGCAACGTGATCCATATCAGTCTTCATCTTCTTGTGTAGGCGGGCCCCTGTCTGATAGCAATGATTATTTTTCATCGGACAAGTTTTGCTGTCTTGTAGATGAAGTTGTAGCGTTCTTCAAGGCTATGCAGGAGCACTGCAAGTCTTCTTATCCAACATTTGCCGTACATGCACCTCATTCACCTGTTGGTGATGTGAAGGAGGATTCAACTGAAGCTTTGATTGATGCTGTGTGTAAGGATCTTACAAGCGGGAATGGAACTGCAGTTAGAAATGAAGGAGTTGCAAATCAAGTTGAAGTTGTCGCTGTTGGATTTGAAGGAGCTCGTACTGATGATGCTGCCGGATGTGGTAATACATTCACCATAATTATTTTATATATCTGTTTTATTGAAATGTTTTAAAGAAATATATATATATATATATATACATGTTTTGTGAACTAATGGGTTTGAAATGCTGTAGTTTCAGATGATGGGAAGAAAGAATCTTTGCCAGATGATGATGATGGTAATTTTTAGAGTTTTTATTTTTATTGTGTCATTTATTTCTATCTATGTATTTATTGATCTATTTTTATGATGTAGATGTTTCTTTTGTTGATGAAGTTTTCAAGTCTGTTGGTCCAAATGGGACGCAGAATCTTGATATTGATCCTATTGACCCGTGGTTTGTTTCAAATGATGAATGGGAAGTCGATGAGAAAGTTGGGTTCAGGTCTGCGTTTTTGAAAAAGAATGAAAGGTATTTGAAGGAACTCAGCGCAAAAGAGAAGGATGTTGTTGATTATGTTTTTCATAATCACCATGGAGGAATCGAGTAAGTTATGTTTATTGTTCGTTTTGTTTATTTTGTTCATTACAGAGTGATCTTTTAATATTTATAATTTGTTTTTGCAGTTCAATTGTCTTCTCATGTAGGGGCAGTTTCTTCTTGTCCTTCTCGGTCATACAATCCCTGCAAGACAGCTCGTATATCCATATAAATGTTATTGATGTATGGGCATTGCTGCTGGATCAATTGGAGAAACACAATGCCGTTATTGCTGACAGGGATCAGTTGAAGGTGTACTTCACTGGCCAATGTTCAGTAAGTTTATAAAGGAATTTTTTTTTCATTATTTGTTTGTTCTTTACGTGCACATGTATGCGTTTGTTTTTTTTTTAATTTTTTTCTCTTTTTGCATATCAGTTGTTTCTGGGTGATTTGTTGAGGCTTTTGCATGAGTTGGAATGTGGCAAGTCAGATAAGGACGAGATGGTGAATCTTGTTGAAGCCAAGAGGAAAGGGTTGAGGGGGAGTTGGAGTTTCAGTTTGCAGCTGATGGGGTCTTTCAATGGAGCAAAGACTGCTGAACTGATGTACTTCCCCGTGAATTCTTCTGATCATTTTTTCGTGGTGGTGATTGATTTCCGGCAAAGATTGGTTCATTTTCTGGACAATTTGAAGCGTTCTTCGGGTTCAGATTCTTTGTTTTGGAAGCTGGCAAGTTTGTTGGTAAGCATTATATGTTGCTATTTTTGTTTATTTTGTTGTCCTGTTAATTTTATTGTTGTTGACATGATATTTATTTTGATTTTCTTGGTGTAGCATGCAGAGCTTGCTGATTTTCTGGAAGAGATTGGTCATCCTCGAGGATCGGAATTGAAGTCTTTTGCTCTAGTAAACGTTGATCTAGAGTGGCAAAAGACTTCAAGTAATTTCGATTGTGGGGTTTTTGTCATGAATCAGATGCAAAATTTTGAAGGCAAACTATATGAGTGCAACGATTTGATGAAGGTCGGACTCATTCAATTAATTTTTTTTTCTTTTCTGCTTCATGTTTTTTTTTGCTTATTGAAATGTTTAAATTTCTTTTTGCAGTCGTCTGGTAGAAGAAAGTTATGGGCATTGTATTGTGCTCGGATTTTACTTTCAGGGACGAACGACATGCGGTTTCAAGTTCACCAATCTGTGCTGGAGTTCATGAACAAGAAGAAGAAATGATGTTGTGTTTGTGTTTGAATGATGTTTTTTTGGTGGGATGTTGTGGGATGACAGATACTTTGATGTTATAATTAAGGTTGATCTGTGTTTGATATCAAAATACTCTCGTTTATGTAACTGCTTGAGAATACAATTGTTTGGATATATTGGTCAGGGTTTTAGATATTATGAATAGATTGGATGTCTGGAATGTTTTGAGAATTATGTTATCATGTAGTTTGTATATATTTTTTGATCATTAGAAAATGAGCTTTCTTTATGCTACAGTTTATTGTATTTTTTTTGATCATATTATGTTAAGCTTATAAAAAGTATCACCTAATGTGAAATTACGTACCAATGGACATGTAACTTTGTCCACACTGTATGCTCAATAAAAAATTATCGTGTGTTTCAGAAATATTTTTTGCTTCAACTTTAGTTGTAAATTAGATATTTAATTATCATTCATAACCTGATTTTAAAGAAACATGGTTCTTGTTTAGATATAATAATAGTATAACGTACAGAGCATAAACGTACCACGCGATAAATGAAAGAGTACCATTTTATGTTTTTTGTAGTCTCTTTATTTTGTATGTGCTTTTTTAAATAATTAAACGAAACTATCATAAATTAATGATCAACAAATCCTTGTATATGGGGAAAAGAAATCCCAACAGTAAAAAATATAATTAAAGCAAAAAATGAGTATGATACAATAAAAAGTACCATGTCGTAAGAAAAAAAGTATCAACTACTATAAAAAATCTAATTAAAGGAAAACATGAGTTGATACAAGAAAACGCACTGTGTGGTAAGAAAAAGACTATCAAGTTCCATAAAGACAGGTATCAACTTTAGATTAATCTAAATCAATCATCATTCCAAGAATTTCAAAGCAAAGCAAAACATGAGTCTGATACAAAAAAAAAGTACCATGTGGGAAGAAAAAAAGTACCAAGTATGATGAAGATAGGTATCAACCTAAGATTAATCTAAAACAATCGAGGGTTGGGAGTTTTGGATCCAAACTCATCCAACTGAACTGAATTTGATGTGTCAATTGCCTTCTTCTTTCTGCCTTTCTCAAGTTGTCCTTTAATTCTCTTTATTCTCCCCTTGGTTGTTGTTTTGGAAGGATCAAGGACGGTCATTCATGATGAGGAGACATCGGTGTCGTGTATCAAAGCTTCCGTTATATTCAATTCTTCAACAGCCTCAAATATCTTCTTAGATCCCTCTTCTATAATCATTCTGGCATCTTCACTTTCTTGAGCCTTGATAAGAACATTGTAGTACTGCCTTGCCATCTTATGCCTCCAACTGTTGGAAGTGATCGCCTCTGCAATTCGATCACCTGAATTTGCAAGTTTATCCCACAAGTCCTTTTTCGCATATTTTGTCCATCTTTTCATAATATAACGAATGGGTATTTGGTGCACTGAATTTCTGTCCAATATTTTCAAGCTATGAGAACACAATAGCCCACACTCCTCAAATCTTCTACATGTGCAGCTTATGAAATTTTGCCCATGGAAAAAAATCACCCTATGAGCAGAGCGATCATCATGATTTTGAACATCATACACTCTAACTTCAAATTGTTCACCCAACACACTAACAGTTGACGATATAGATTTCAATAGCTCATCCTCAAAATCAGTGAACACAGATAGTGTGTATACCTCAGAAGCATGCTTCAGTATTCCTATCAGGGGTATACGCAAGATTGGTATCACTCTTGAGCATTCGAATTCAGCTGCTTGTTCTCGGCTTCTCCATCGTTGGACTGTTCTGTTAAAAATTGCGTAGAACTCGTGCAGATTTGTAGCTTTGCTTGCCTTGAATCTGATTGCACTATTCGTATTCTCACTCCGTTGGGAAGAAAGAATTCCGGCTGAGAAGTAGTCCTTATTGTACGCGGTGCACCATTTCTCTCTCAAGTCATAAAGTCGTACAAACCAACTATTACCTTCCAATCCATGAACTGACACCATTGATGCCCAACATTGCTCAAATTCTTCTTTGTCAACACATCCAGTTAAACATCTCTGAAAAGCATCATTGAAGGCCTTGTTGCCTTTCAGTCTCCCAAAACGGCTTACGGCATTCTGGTACAAATGCCATATGCACAGTCGGTGTCTTGCATCTGGAAAGACCTGAGCATCAGTCTAGAAATTTAATACTTTGCGCAACAGGTATCATGTACTAATAAGAAACGTATCACAGAAAGGGTAACAGGTATACCTTTGACAGTGCATTTGTAATTGCAAGATCTTGATCGGTGAATATTGTCACAGGACATTTCTGCTTCATCGATTTCTTGAAAACCTCAAACAACCATTGAAATGTATCAATCTTCTCGTCTGTTAAGAATGCACACCCAAACATTACATTCTTCTTATGGTTATTAAGTCCAACAAAGGGCGCACAAATCATGTTGTATCTGTTGGTTCTATAGGTTATGTCAAAGACAACCACGTCACCATACAAGTCATAATCTTCAGACATCATCGAGTCTCTCCAGAAAACATTCGATAGTCTTCCATCACTATCCAACTTAAATCTATAAAAAAAAGTGTTCATCTTCAGTGGCATCCTGAGCTAACATGTCAATGAAACTCTGTGCATCCCCTACTTCAATCGTACCCATCTTCATCATGTTTACAAAATTCAAGTGATCCTTCATCGTATGACCAACCAAATGCTCCCCCCCTGCTTCTTTTGCCATATATCGATATGAGTCACTTGCTCTCATGCCTGAAGATATCATGTCTTCAATACGAACAACTTTGTCATCTTTAATTGATCTTTGAGATCTATGTCTGTGACTCCATTCCTTCTTAGAAAGCTCGTGGTTATGTTCTTGAACATGTTCAATGACTTCAAGCAATCCATCTTGGTCTCTCTTTATCCTCAATGATGCTTTACAATTTGTGCGTGTAATATTTCTTCTTCGTGTCCACTTTTTTTCTTGATTGCTCAGAGGATCAATTTCTGCAATATTTTTAACCCCCTCACTTGAACAAACATAATATTTCTCTGTCACAGCACCAGTAGTATTGCGCCTTTGAGAATTTTTCCTGACACTAAATCCAACTTCCTGAGCATGTAGACAGTATAATTGATACACCTCTTCAAAACTCTCTCTCCGGAAACCAATTAGAGAACCACTGACATCAAACGTTTTCACTGTATAATAAAAAAGTAACAATGACTATAAAATAAAGTACCAAAGCATGTAAAATTCTTGAAATACATAAGATTAGATATATGACCTGCTTCAATCAATGTACTGTTGTGTTCATTTTCGTCAGTATATTCATGATCCTCATCCCCAGATTTGTCAAGAATTACTATATCTAATTCATTATCTGCCAAAATAGCTTCTTCATCCATTTTTTTTATCCTAACAGTAAATTCAAAAATAAAAATAAGAAATCAGAATTTCAACTCAAATTATATAAAACTACGTCCAATGATGTTCTTATAGTTGATTTTACCTCAATTTGGATGAATGTAGATCGAATTCAGATTTGCAGGTGAAATTTTGATTGACTTTAGCTTCGAGATTCCTTGATGGTTGCGTCGATTCACTCTTTGCGGTGGTCGCAAACCCTAATCGATGGAAATGACCGTGATACTTGAACTTGGTATGAAGGTTGACGGCGGTGATAAGGCCAACGTTCACGGCGGCGACGACGGTGTCTGCGATCGCGAGAGATGAGGCGTGAAGGATGCTAGCCAATGTTGAGCTTCGCTTATGATTTTTTCTTTGGGCTTGAGTTGTAATTTTTTTTTTAGACTATTGGGCTGGATCCGAATTGTATTGGGCCGACCCGTCTGAAATACCATATATGAGACCTACTGCATGCAAGTCCAGCCCTATATTTTTTATTGAATTTTTGTATGGAAAAAAATGTGTATTAATGTATATAAACTCTATATAAGAATAACTTCCATATAGTAATATTTTTCTCCAGTCGCAACAATATTAATGTATAGATGTTTTACTATAATACAATAAATTTTATTATTATTAAAATATTATTAAAACTAAAAATTTTAATATTGACACACAGATCTTTGGATTAGGGTATTCCATCCGCTGGAAAACTTGTTCGCGTTTAATTAACACATATGACTAACTATTTCTAATATTATTAAAGTATTTTTTTACATAAATTGCCGAATCATGAAAGCCCTTTATATTAATTTCAGTAAAGGTCGACGCTTCTAAATTTTTAATGAATAGTGAAAAACAGTAATCCGTGCTTATACATTTTTAGTTAACTGCTTAAAAATTGTTCTGTGATATGTGTGGGACAGATGCAAGAACATAAAATAACAAATCAGTAAAAACGCACGAGATGATAACCCAGTTCGGTTCAACCAACCTACTCTGGGGGGATTGCTCCCAAACTTGATGATTCGACTGGTACTCCTTCGAAGAGTGTATTAAGGATCTTACACATACAAGCCTCCCGCCTTATGTCGCCCGTTCTTCTCCTCGAACTCTTTCGCTAGCCGAAAGTTGTAAGATCCCCTGACAACCGTGACACTAGACTCCCTCTAGCTACGCACGACTTCAACTTACAATATCTCCCGAGATTGCGTATAAAACTGGAATAAAAATCCTCTCACGTGTTTCACTCGTAAACAGTCAAGACTAGTCTATCACGTTGAACGTTTTAATGAACAACTACTAGTTACAAAAATGACCACAAACTGATTCTAACACTAGAATCTAAATAAAATATCAGTGGTACCGATTGCTCCTCAATTCGGTCTTCATATAGGCGTCAATCTCCATCCGCCGCCAATATGGTATATGGATTGTGGTTTGTGGCCTTCCATACATGTGTAGATACTCTCCATGTGTAGAGGGGTTAATTCAGCACTGGATCTACACCACAAGGCAGTAAAACGAATTAATCTTGACCTTCCAAACTCGTTCGGCGCAAGATCTTTCCAACATGGAAACTGCCATAAATAGAGTGTCCCTGGTTCTATCTGGGACATACTCTGGAACAGTTCACCAACTGTTCTTTCTTTTCTTGCACAGCGGAAAACAAATCTTCGTGGGACATATCCAGGCACACATTGTCGAACATATCTCGCCAATTCAACAACACAAAACTTAGTGCATGACGATGGCACTAACAATCTCCCCCTTTGGCGTTTATGGTCGGAAATTATCATCACGATCTGCACAACACTTGAATAAACTTCGCAGATCAACAATATATCAAAATGAGTGATATATGTAAAAACTGTCAGAGACAGTTACAAGCACACTCCCCCTGAATCTGAACTGGGAGTGCCTTCATCATGATTAGAGCATTGTCAGTTGATCAAAAATAAAGTACAGACCAACAAAAACTAAAGTGGGGTAAAACAGCATCCCCAATAAATTGTTTGTTCATAAAACATCAAGTATAAAAGAATGAGCACACGCTCATCATAGTAGCATCAGCAAAAGACCATCTTTCTTCCAACCGTGGCCTTTGTGCACCAACATTCTTCTCCCTCTTAATTGTTGCCAGAAACGGCAAACACTAAACTTCAGAACGGGGAGGTAGCAGCATCATCATCATCGGCATCAGCAACAGTCGGCTTATCAGCAGCAGGAACAGAGGAAGCACTCGGCACATCAAGCGGCAAGGCAAGGCCAAGGGCTCGGGCCCGGAGATCAAACAGCAAGGCCTCCAACTCCTGTTTCCTGGTCTTGAAAGTCCGAATGGACTTGCTTAGAAACACAACTTCACACTCCAGAGACTTGATATGCTTGTCAAAGAAAACAGAAGTGACAGCAAAAGAAGCAGCAGATCTGTCTGGGATAGATGGTGGCACAGGTCTCGAGCTTTCATCAGCATCGCGGGCAGGAACATCCGGAGCATGCTGAGACGAAAACAACTTATGGCTGATTGACAGCAGCTGCGCAACAGGTGCATACAAATCATTTGCAGAAACAATATCACGCTGGGCCATGATGATGCGGAAGATTCAGCCAGGATATCCAACAGGTTGCTGGCTACGAGTTGATTCGGCATGAGCAAAGACGTTCTCAAAGATCAGCAGGCCAAGATTAAACTGACTCCGAGTGCCTACTTTGAACAGCAACAAGGCCATGGACATGCCAACAGTAGAATCATGAGTACTGGGCAACCAATTCCTAACAGCAACCTTGTGAAGTATTGAGTACTTCACACTCAAATCAGACGCCAACAACGCACGCCCCGAGGGCCAAACCACCCGACTTCCTCCAGTCAATTCCGACACAACTTCATTCAGATCAAACACAGGCACAGGAGCAACTAGGTTCTCACGACCCAAAAAATTATTGATCACAGCAGGGGAAAAAACAATCCAATGACCCCGCACAAACACAGAAAAAGCATGTCATAGGACGCATCACGCATACGCTTGGACAAGTTTGCATAAAATTCATGCACAACAGCAGCAATAAAAGGAGGAGCACAAAAAGTAGATTTCTCTAATCGGAGATCATGCAACAACGAGTCAACACCCGTTCCCTCTAAATCAGACTTAACCAAACACCGCTCGGAAATCAACGAGCGACCAGCAACAATCTTGAATTGATTTTGGTAGAGAGCAGAGATAAACTTACTTGAATCAAAGACCTCAGAATCAGAATCTGATCTGTCTGGTACAGACTCAGGGACATCCTCTGCTTCTTCATCAGAGGGGGAAGGTGCTCTGGCTTGCTTCATCAGCGGGCGACGACGACCCGACATCAATCCCATCCTCTGCTCAGACACACTTCGTGTCACACGGCGAGTAGGAACAAGCTCAGGCTTCTTAGGAGCATCCTTTTTCCCAGCAGGCTTCACAGATTTGGGGGGTTTTGATGAAGTCCCCTTCTTTGCAGCAACCTTCTTAGGTGTTTGTGAAGAAGAACCTTTCTTCGCAGCAACCTTGGCCAATACTTTGGATTTCAATTTGGCAATGGGCGTGTCATCTTCATCATCAGACACCGGATCATCTCTTAACTCCATCTTGCGTTTGGACTCGCAAGTTTTGGTGGAGGTAGCCTTTGGAGGAGGGACAGACTCATCCTCATGAACAGGAGACTCCTCATCGAGAAAGGAGATATCAACATCATCATCACCTTGATCATGAACAAGGTTTCCAGCAGCAGCAATAGGTGAAACTTCACCAAGAGGGACTTGAACCGTGACAACGGGCGTGTCACTAAACACCGGAACATCAGCAGAAAGGGACGGCGCTTGAACAAATTTCAGAGCATCAAGAGATGCGGCAAATTCCTCAATCAAGGTAGGTTCTTCGCCAATAGTAACGGTGACAGCATCATCGACAACAAAAGCCATGGAGACTTCATTTCCTCCAACATTCTCAACAACAGCCACAATTGAAGCTTCCAAAGTTTCCGCAGACACCATGGGCGGAGAGAATTGCTCTTCAGAAACCCTAGGAGAGGGTTGAGCAACGAGATCTGTCTCAGACACAGATCGAGGCTGCAAATCAGCAGAAGGTGCCATAGAAGTTGGCACAGAAGCAAAAGCTTCAGAGGAAGCAATAGAAGGCTTCAGAGAGACAGAGGACATTGAAGACGAAAACACAATGGGTTGAGAGAGCTCCGCAAGCTGTCGTCGCAAGTCTTCAGTAGAAATTCTGGGTTTCTTCGCTTGAGAGGGCTTAGAAGAAACACCTTTGTCCGCCATTAGAGTTTGAACAACAAAAAATCAAACACACACCACAAAGAGAGAAAGCTTGGAAATTTTGCAACGATTCTGTCTCTTTTGAAAAATAAGGTTAAGACCTTAATTAGGAAACTCTAACAAGGAAATTTCCTTAACTCACTTATTCCTCACACATCACCCCGCAGCTAGGTGTGGAGAAGTGGAATCGATCGTGGTGCGAAAATCAAGGCACTACTATCTGTTAAAAAGTAACCGTTCGTCCAAAGCAGAAACTGTCCGAGATAGATATTGGCATAATACTTACAAACCATATTAACCATGGTCATTTTATACTCTCTATACATACATCACCGACCAAGACCGTATAGAGAGTCTTCTCACAATGGAGAAGTTTAGAGAACACAAAGACCCAAGGAGGATCTTAGTGTTTCAAACCTTCTGCTATCAAGTGCCTTTGTAAAGATGTCCGCAAGCTGGGCATCTGTTCCAACATATTCAATCACAAGGGATCCGTCTTCAACAAGCTCCCGGATGAAGTGGTGATGAATGTCTATGTGCTTTGTACGAGAGTGTTGAACTGGATTTTTCGAAATGTTTATCGCACTCATATTGTCACAGTATATGGTAAGGACAGACTGTGGGACACCATAGTCATGTAGCATTTGTTTCATCCACAAAAGTTGAGTGCAGTAACTTCCAGCAGCGATATATTCGGCTTCGGCAGTAGACAGCGAGATAGAATTCTGTTTCTTGCTGAACCATGACACCATGTTATTTCCAAGGAAGAAACATCCTCCAGAGGTACTCTTCCTATCTTCAGTACATCCTGCCCAATCTGCATCGCAAAACCCCACCAAACTAGGGTTTATATCATAGGAAAACCAAAGTCCCAACTCAGAAGTACCCTTTATGTACTTGATTATGTGCTTGACAGATTTCACGTGACTTTCTTTGGGTTCAGATTGGTAGCGAACACAAACTCCTACGCTGTAACAAATGTCTGGCCTACTTGCTGTAAGGTAGAGCAGACTCCCAATCATACTCCGGTAAAAGGTTTGCTCAATGGCAACACCAGCTTCATCTTTTGACATCTTTGAAGATGTCCCCATCGGAGTTCTTTTCAGGCTGCAACTTTCCAATCTAAAATTACTGATTAAGTTCTTTGCATATTTCGATTGAGATACAAAAATTCCATCATCCTTTTGCTTCACTTGAAGCCCCAGAAAGTAGGTTAGTTCACATACAAGACTCATCTCAAATTCAGAAGTCATGTCCTTCACGAAGTCTTTCACCATTCTGTCCGAGACAGATCCGAAGACAATATCATCCACATAAATTTGAACGATGATTACATCAGATTTTTCTCTCTTGATGAAGAGAGTTCTGTCAGCACCACCTCGAACGTACCATTTCTCCAGAAGGTATTTGGTAAGTCGTTCGTACCAAGCTCGTGGAGCTTGTTTGAGACCGTAGAGGGCCTTCTTTAGTTTGTACACATACTCAGGATGGTATGGCTCTTCAAAGCCTTTGGGTTGGCTTACAAACACATCTCCAGACAAGTACCCATTTAAGAAGGCACTCTTCACATCCATTTGGTACAATTTAAACTTCATCCATGCAGCCATGGCAAGGAGTAACCTGACAGATTCAAGACGAGTGACAGGAGCGAACGTCTCGTCAAAATCCACACCTTCAACTTGTGAATAGCCTTGTGCCACAAGTCTCGCCTTATTTCTGGTTATGTTCCCATCTTCGTCGGTTTTATTCTTGAAGATCCACTTCGTGCCGATCACATTAACACCTTTAGGACATGGAACCAAATCCCATACTTCATTTCTTTCAAACGGCAAGAGCTCTTCTTGCATGGCATGAATCCATCGATCATCTTGTAAGGCCTCTTTAACGTTCTTGGGCTCAGTTGTAGAGGTATAGCAGACATTTGCAATCATCTCACAATAGTTCTTTCGAACTCCTCTGGTTCTAACTCCTTCACTCACATCACCAATGATGTCTGCTACAGAATGATGCTTCTGCACACCTTTTGAAGGTTTGAAGCTATCTAGATTCTCCTTCCTCAACTCAGCGCGATCATGATGTTTCGAACTGTCTGGAACAGAAGCTGGAACAGGAGTTGTAACTTCAACAGTTTCCTCATCAATCTGGGCAATAGGTTCTTCCAGATCATCTACCACAATATTGATAGACTCCATCACCATCTTGGTCCTCTTGTTGAACACACGATAGGCCCGACTATTTCTCGAATATCCGAGAAAAATGCATTCATCTCCTTTGGCATCAAACTTGTCAAGCTGCTCTCGGTCCCTCAACATATAACAAGTACTCCCGAAGATGTGAAAGTACTTTAAGTTTGGTTTCTTCCCTTTTCACAGCTCGTAGGGAGTAAGTCTTGTCATGGGTCTGAAGTACACCTGATTAATAACATGACATGATGTATTCACAGCTTCTGCCCATAGATTATCAGTGACAGATTTTGCCTTCAACATGACTCGGCTCATTTCTTGAAGAGTCCGATTTTTCCTCTCAACAACACCATTTTGTTGAGGCGTTTTTGGTGCAAAAAACTCATGAGCAATACCTTTTTCTTCACAAAAATATTTGAAGTAAGCATTTTCAAATTCACGACCATGATCACTTCGAATTCTCATTACAGCTGTTGTCTTCTCCACTTCGAGCTTGAGACAAAGATTTTTGAACGTCTCAAAAGTTTCTTCCTTATCTCTAAGGAACTCCACCCAAGTGAATCGTGTGAAGTCATCCACACACACAAAAATGAACTTCTTCCGTCCAACACTTTCAGTTTGAACAGGCCCCATCAAATCCATATGCAACAGCTCCAAGGCTTTTGAGGTGGTAATCTTCTTAACAGATTTATGTGATGTATGAATCTGTTTTCCCACTTGACATGGCCCACAAATTTTGCTACGATCAATATCAAACTTCGGGACTCCATTCATAGCTTCTGTCTTTAAGAGTCGCTGCATGTTTCTGTAACTCACATGGCCGAGCTTTTCGTGCCATATGTTTGCTTCATCAAGTTGAGTTCTGAAGCAATTACCTTTCATGTTGAGGAGGTAACAATTGTCCCTTGATCTGTCTCCATCCATCAGCAACACACATTCTTTGTTCTTCACAAGACATTTATCTCTAGTAAAATGAACCAAGAGACCTTGATCGCAGAGTTAACTTATGCTAATTAAGTTGGCTTTCAGTCCTTCAACAAGCAGAACATCCTCCAAGTTAGGCATCCCTTCAACATTTAGATGACCACGACCAAGAACTCTTCCCTTAACACCGTCTCCAAACGTAACGGATTGAGAAGAACAATCCTTTTGGATATTCTTCAACATACTGGCATCTCCAGTCATGTGTCGCGAGCATCCGCTGTCAAAGTCCCAGCTGCTCTTTGCGTGAATATTGAGGGCGGTGTGAACAACATAGTTCCTGTGACTGTGCCAGGATCTGTTCCGCACAGATTGTCTTCTGAAATTTAGGTCATTCTGAGATCGACCTTTCCTTCTCATTCTTCTGAGATCATTGATATAGTACCTACAATATAGTCGAATGTGACCAGGTTTTCCACAATAGTGACAGACAACTCCATTCTTTCGAGGCTATGACTTTTGAGGCTGTGGCTGCTTGATCTCAGATTTAAATTCAGATTCTGGAACAGATTCATCATGCTTTCTAGATGTTTGTCCTTGTGATGAAGCCATGGCCCACAAAGATGATGAAGAACCAGAGTTGCAATTTAGAGGACCAATCACAAGATCAAGAGCTAAGAAGTTGCAAGCTTACTTGCAAGTGTTGATTCGAAGAAAGCTCGAGATTGGAGATGAAGAAGTCAAGAGAAGCAATTCCAAGATAGTTAATTTATTAACTATTGAAGATCAAGAACACACCATGGAGTATTAATCTTGAAGAGATGAAGATGAAGAGTTCAAGAGCATGTGTGCATGTGCATGGAATTGTCGTGCATGTGTGTGCGGTTTTTAGTGAAGATATCGGTCCCATAGTAATTAATTATGGGGTTGATTTTATTTAGACTATAGTATTTATTTTATTTAATTAAGACTATAGTTGGATCAGATTTATTTAATTATTTAGGAGTAATTTTCGTCCATATTGAGGTCAAGTTTGACTAGAATTGTATTTAAGGAAATTTTCTACCTTGAATAGAATTCTAGTTTAGGTATCTTCCTAGTATAGTTAGAGATCTCTTTTGCATCAATTTTTAGGCCTTTTTATCTTATTATTTTCGTTCCCCCATAGTCCTATAAATAGGGGAACCATGTCATATTGTTACTTTAGACATTATTGATTAAAATTGCTTTTCCATTCAATTTGTGTCTCAAAAAATTATCATTCTTGAAGCCTAGCAAACTTTGAGTCTTACATCAAGGGAACGTTCTAATTGATATGAAGAATTAGGGTGAACTCGCTATGAAGAACAACTTAGAGATTCGTTTTCATCGTACAAGATACGCTGGGGATTAATCGGGTCGCGATTCTCAACACTACCACCTTCGACCTTCATCAAACGACGTCCTACATCCTTCACCAACGTTCGTGTCTCTCCCAAGCCATCAAGGCCTGATCGTGTGTCGATCATCAAGGGTTCGGTTCCATTCAGCATAAATTCATCGTGTTTTCCATCTATACAGTAAGTGCTTCGAATCTCTATCATATCCTATCTACTCTAGCTATTCTAAACCCATTCATCACCATCGAATTACCTTCATCCAAGCCGTCCATAAACTCGTCCAAAACAACCCTATTTCTATTTGGATTTGTGTTATTTTGTGTGTCATTGTCTAGGTATTTTAATTGAGTCTTAGTTGTCTAGTTATTCGAGTATAGAATCCTTTCGTAATCGACGTAGTTTCCTTCCTTTGCTTCCGCGTCTTTTGTGTCTCGTTGGTCATTGAGTCCCGGGTCACATCATAAATTGGTATCAAGAGCCACGTCGGTTTATATCGTTCGTGGTTCTATACTCGTTTATTTGTCCCGTTTATTTTGTTTGCGTTTTATCGAGTTGTAATTTAATTTCCGTATTATTCATTGTTTAAAAAAAAAAAGGATCAGATCGTACAAAAAAAAAGAGAAAAGAAATGATCAAAAAAAAAAAAATCGGATAAAAAAAAATCCGAAAATTCAAACAAAAAAAAAGAGGTATATCCATTGTTTCCTTTTATTTTGGTACCTTCCTTTTAGGTACAAATCCATAGTTGGTTATTTCCTTTTAGATTCTCCTTCTTTTAGGCAGTTTCCTTCTTAGTTTGTTTTGATTTTGGTAACTACCTTAGATATCTTATTTTATTTTTGGTTCTTTCCTTCTAGAGTCTAGGCTAATTAAGGTATTTAGATTGTGTCACATAGATTGATACATATCCAAATCCTTTTCTTTCCTTCTTCTTCATTTCTCTCCTACCTTTTACCCTAACACACCCAGTTTTCCGGTTTTCCATCTTCTCCCTACTATTTTTGCTCCCGAACTCCGATTTTTCTCCACCATAAGGGCTTTTTAGGCCAAATTCCATCAGCTTCAAGGTGAAATCGCCCCCAGAAGTTCGAGAGAAGCCGATTTCAAGCAACGAAAGAGTCGATTAACACCACCATATATACACCTCTCACACGAGCACCACTACATACTTGAGAGCATACACGAGGGGTAAAATATAGAGAGAAAACACGAGTGATTGTGAGGGATTGTGAGGTCGTATACCCTGTTTTCCTTTCACGTTTGTTCATTGTTTGCAGGTACGCATGGAATCCAGAGACGGGTATAACAAAACACGTGATAAGGCACCCGCTTCACCTAGTTCTCATACAGACGTGGCTTCATCGATGCCACAACCATGGGATGCACAGTTCCACCATCAAGAACTGGAGCATAAGCTAGATAGTTCGTTGGCCAAGATGATGGCGCAACTCGAGCTTATTGCTGCTCGAATTCCTGTCCAACAGCCAGAAGTAGTTCATCAACCTGAAGCAGCTCGTCAGCCAGAAGTTCATGTAGCCGAGCCAGCCAGGGCGAATGCTGGGGCACCACAAGCTCAGCGGCGCCAACCTCAAGTGCAGTTTAATGATCACTATGATCGTGAAGCTGAAGAAGACTATGGTTACTATGCAGAGGAGTTAGAGGCTGAGTATGATCCATATCAGAGACGTGACCGACCACGTCTGCCCTACAGACAAGCACCCCGATGTGCAGATCCCGACAGCTTGTTGAACAACATCAAAACAAGCATCCCAGAGTTTGAAGGCCTTCACGATCCTGACCTGTACTTGGATTGGGAACGTAAGGTTGAGAAAATCTTCGACTACTATGACTTTCCTGAGCAGAAGAAGGTTAAGTTGGCATCATTAGAGTTTCGAGGCTACGCAGCCTCATGGTGGGAGATGCAGCAAGATCGATGCCGACGTGAGAGATATCCACCCGTCGATACTTGGGAAGAGATGAAAGGTTTGCTGCGTAGCAGGTTCATTCCTGTACATTATGAGAGAGAGCTCGAGAAGAAGCTCACCCGGATCAAGCAAGGGACCCGATCAGTTGAAGAATACCACAAGGAGCTTGAGACTGCTCTGAATAGAGTTGGGAAACAAGAGACCTTAAATGCTACCATCATTCGGTACATTGAAGGCATGAATCCTGACATCGCATGTGAAGTTGAACTCAAGAACTTCACAAGTATAGAAGAGATGGTGCACTACGCATCAATTGTGGAGAGACAGCTCAGAGAGGGAAGACGGAGATCGCACCACAGTTCAGCCCCTGTTCGACCCCCATGGAACAAAGGTACGAATCCCACATCATCTTCTACCCCTTCTACTGAGCCTACTCGACCCCGAGGTCAGTCCGGACCATCCGAGCGGCGTTTCGACCGTTCTACACCGCAGTCCAGTCGTAGACCCGAGTCTACACTGGCACCACTGTCCAGACCAGCCTATACACGACCTAATCTACCCAGCCCAGCACCTAGTGCCAATCAGAATCGAGCTAGAGACATCCAGTGCCATAAGTGCCAAGGTTGGGGCCACTTTCAAAACCAGTGTCCGAATCGGCGTGTTCTGTTCATTACCGAACAGAATGAGATCGAGTCAGCCAGTGAGGACGAGGACCAGCCCGTAGTTGACACCAAGAAGGAGCCAGAGACGCCTCCAGTAGACTCGGATGAAGAGGAACCCGAGCTTCCTCATCTTAGTCTTGTGTCTATACGCAGTCTGAGCATCAATCGTGAAGAAGAGCAGTCGGATCAACGTGAGAACATTTTTTTCACACGTGTTACTATCAAAGACCAGACCTGCTCGATGATAATAGACAGTGGGAGTGTGATCAATGCCATGAGCCAGTATGCAGTTGACAAATTGGCGCTGACCACCATCAAGCATCCGAAGCCATACAAGTTGCAGTGGCTTACGGATCGAGGAGAGATCAAAGTAACGGCTCAGGTAAGTGTCTCATTCTCTATTGGTCGATTTTCTGACTCTGTTGTTTGCGATGTTATTCCTATGGATGCAACACACATGTTGTTAGGTAGACCATGGCAGTTTGACAGACAGACGATTCATGATGGCTTCGCAAACACGTACATCGTGAAGAGAGATGGACGGACTACTACACTTAAGCCGCTGTCCCCTAAAGTTGTTGCAGAAGATCAGAGAATTATGCAAGAGAGGTTTAGAGCTGAGAGAGCAAAAGAGGCCACCGCCGCAGCCCGGATCGCCGCCAACGGTACCCAATCGACTGAGATCCCCAAGAAGGCCGCCACTACTACTTCTTCAGCCCCTAAACCGTCCTCCAAAGATTCCCTTGTGCATGGGAATTCGTCTGGATCAGCTGCAAAGAAAGATCAAAACCGCAGCCTGTTTATTTCAGTGAAAGACGTAGAGAAAGCATTGAAAGCAGGTTTACCTTTTGTTCTTCTATCTTATAAGAGAAGTGCTATTAATGATGTTTCTTTGCCTAGTGTTGTGCAGCCACTTATGGAGGAGTTCGCGGATGTGTTCCCGGAAGAGATTCCAAGTGGATTACCTCCAGTTCGTGGGATCGAGCACCAGATCGATTTCCAGCCCGACGCCGTCTTGCCAAATCGACCAGCATACCGGATGTCCCCTGAAGAGACCAAGGAAATCGATAGACAAGTGAAAGAGTTTCTTGAGAAGAAGCAGATTCGAGAGTCGATGAGCCCCTGCGCAGTTCCAGTCATTCTAGTGCTGAAAAAGAACAACGAGTGGAGAATGTGCATGGACTGCCGCGCCATCAACAAAATAACAGTGAAGTATCGATTCTCTATCCCTAGATTAGATGATATGCTTGATGAATTATCCGGTTCTAAAGTCTTTTCCAAAATTGATTTGCGTTCTGGTTATTTTCAAGTTAGAATGCATGAAGGGGATGAGTGAAAAAAAGCTTTTAAGACTAAGCATGGTTTACATGAGTGGTTAGTTATGCCTTTTGGTCTCACTAATGCACCGAGCACTTTTATGAGATTAATGAACCATGTTTTGCGTGATGTGATTGGGAAATTTGTAGTTGTGTACTTTGATGATATCCTGATTTACAGTCACAATGCACAGGCGCACCTAGCACATCTTAGGTATGTTTTTGATATTCTGACATCAGCCAAGTTGTATGAAAATCTGTCTAAATGCTCTTTTTGTTTAGATGAGGTTGTATTTCTTGGTTTTGTTGTGAGTGTACGTGGTATTGAGGTTGACCGTTCTAAAATCAAAGCGATTGAAGAATGGCCAACACCCAAGTCAGCCATGGAGGTTCGATCCTTTCACGGCCTTGCCGGATTTTATCGTCGCTTTGTGCGCGATTTCTCTAGCATTGCCGCGCCTCTTACTGAGCTAAGTAAGAAGGATCGTAAGTTTGAGTGGGGTAAAGCACAACATGAAGCATTTACACATTTAAAACATCTTTTATGTCATGCACCTGTTTTGTGTTTACCTGATTTTGATAAGATTTTTGAGATTGAATGTGATGCCTCTGGGATAGGTATTGGTGCTGTTTTGATGCAGGAACGGCGTCCAGTTGCCTACTTCAGTGAGAAATTGAATGGTGCAGCTCTGCGTTATTCTACCTATGACAAAGAGTTGTATGCATTGAAGAGATCATTGGAGACATGGCAACATTATCTGTGGCCAAAGGAGTTCGTGATTCACACGGACCATGAGAGCTTAAAGCATTTGAAAGGACAGCAAAATCTGAACAAGAGGCATGCGAGATGGGTCGAGTTCATCGAGTCCTTCCCGTACGTCATCAAATACAAGAAAGGAGAAGACAATGTTGTAGCCGATGCACTATCTAGACGGTACACGTTGCTGAATTTAATGCATGCTAGAATACTTGGTTTTGAGTCTATTAAGAGTCTGTATGCATGTGATCCATTCTTTGCTTCGATTTTTGATGAGTGTTCGAAAAAGTCTAAGTCTTTTGATGGATTTTTCGTGCATGATGGATTTTTATTTCGTGGTTCGCAGTTATGCATTCCTAGTTGTTCTATGCGTGAGCTACTTGTGTTAGAATCGCATGCGGGAGGTTTAATGGGTCACTTTGGTGTGAATAAAACATTAAGCATGCTGCATGAGCATTTTTATTGGCCGCATATGAGAAGAGATGTTGAGCATGTGTGTAGTAAATGTGTTACTTGCCATAGGTCTAAGTCTACTTCACATCCGTTTGGTTTATACACGCCCCTACCTGCTCCTAGTTCACCTTGGATTGATTTGTCTATGGATTTTATCTTAGGATTACCTAGGTCTAGATCAGGTAAGTATTCTGTTTTTGTGGTTGTTGATCATTTTTCTAAAATGGCGCATTTCATTGCATGTAGAAAAACTGATGATGCTGTGCATATTACCAATCTGTTCTTTGTGCATGTAGTTAGATTGCATGGTATTCCTAAAACTATTGTTAGTGATAGGAATTCCAAGTTTTTAGCACACTTTTGGCGAGTTTTGTTGGGAAAATTAGGGACTAAATTGTTGTTTTCTACTGCATGTCATCCACAAACCGATGGTCAAACTGAGGTTGTGAATCGCACTTTAGGCACACTACTTAGGTCCTTAATTAAAAATAATCTGAAGTCTTGGGAAGAGTGTTTACCTTACGCTGAATTTGCATATAATCGTGTGGTACATTCTTCTACTAATATGTCTCCTTTTGAGGTTGTTTATGGATTTAATCCGTTAACGCCTACTAATTTGTTACCTTTACCTGTTGAGCATCTAACAAGTGTTAATGGTTCCAGAAACGTGCGATGCAAGCAAGTGATATTTCAGCCCGGCGATCGCGTTTGGATTCATCTGAGTCCCGGACGGTTCCCAAATCTGAGAAAGTCCAAGTTGTCACCACGTGGAGATGGTCCTTTCACAGTTCTGAGTCATGTAAACGACAATGCTTACCGCATTGATCTTCCCGGTGAGTATAAATGTTCTTCAACTTTCAATGTTGCTGATTTATCTCCGTTTGTTGCAGATGAGTTCGATCAAGATGATGATCCAAATTCGAGGATGAATTCTTTTCAGCAGGGGGGGAATGATGAAGCCATGGCCCACAAAGATGATGAAGAACCGGAGTTGCAATTTAGAGGACCAATCACAAGATCAAGAGCTAAGAAGTTGCAAGCTTACTTGCAAGTGTTGATTCGAAGAAAGCTCGAGATTGGAGATGAAGAAGTCAAGAGAAGCAATTCCAAGATAGTTAATTTATTAACTATTGAAGATCAAGAACACACCATGGAGTATTAATCTTGAAGAGATGAAGATGAAGAGTTCAAGAGCATGTGTGCATGTGCATGGAATTGTCGTGCATGTGTGTGCGGTTTTTAGTGAAGAAATCGATCCCATAGTAATTAATTATGGGGTTGATTTTATTTAGACTATAGTATTTATTTTATTTAATTAAGACTATAGTTGGATCAGATTTATTTAATTATTTAGGAGTAATTTTCGTCCATATTGAGGTCAAGTTTGACTAGAATTGTATTTAAGGCAATTTTCTACCTTGAATAGAATTCTAGTTTAGGTATCTTCCTAGTATAGTTAGAGATCTCTTTTGGATCAATTTTTAGGCCTTTTTATCTTATTATTTTCGTTCCCCCATAGTCCTATAAATAGGGGAACCATGTCATATTGTTACTTTAGACATTATTGATTAAAAGTGCTTTTGCATTCAATTTGTGTCTCAACTGTTTAAAGCTTTTGATTGTTTTCCTCGAAAATTATCATTCTTGAAGCCTAGCAAACTTTGAGTCTTACATCAAGGGAACATTCTAATTCATATGAAGAATTAGGGTGAACTCGCTACGAAGAACAACTTAGAGATTCATTTTCATCGTACAAGATACGCCGGGGATTAATCGGGTCGCGATTCTCAACACTACCACCTTCGACCTTCATCAAACGATGTCCTACATCCTTCACCAACGTTCGTGTCTCTCCCAAGCCATCAAGGCCTGATCGTGTGTCGATCATCAAGGGTTCGGTTCCATTCAGCATAAATTCATCGTGTTTTCCATCTATACAGTAAGTGCTTCGAATCTCTATCATATCCTATCTACTCTAGCCATTCTAAACCCATTCATCACCATCGAATTACCTTCATCCAAGCCATCCATAAACTCATCCAAAACAGCCCTATTTCTATTTGGATTTGTGTTATTTTGTGTGTCATTGTCTAGGTATTTTAATTGAGTCTTAGTTGTCTAGTTATTCGAGTATAGAATCCTTTCGTAATCAATGTAGTTTCCTTCCTTTGCTTCCGCGTCTTTTGTGTCTCGTTGGTCATTGAGTCCCGGGTCACATCATTTTGACAGAAACGATCAGAAAACTTCCCACCAGTGTATCCCAGACCTGTATGGTCCTGCGGACTTTTTCCTTTAGAAAGGATGTCATTGAGCTGAGATGATCCAGAATTCATCATCTTGACAAGCTTCTTAAGATGAAGCAGTTCACCATTCTGAGAGTGAGAATTGTTTCTGGACTGTTGAAGGTCATTCTGCAATTCACTAAGGCGTGTGAACAAACTATCCCTTTCTTTAATGAGATCACCATTCTCTTTCATCAGCCCTTCATTGACTTTAACCACCATGATCCAGCTCTCATGAAGCTTTTTGTAAGCTTCTATGGCAGACTCTTCAGTGAATTCTTCATCATCACTGCATTCCGAAACATTGTCAGTATGTCTGTCAGGGATAGAATTAGACACAGGTTCTTTGTTGGAATGTGTCATGAAAGCAATATGGTTGCTCACGCATTCTTCATCACTCCCACTATCATCTGGATCATCACTTTCACTAAGCGTGGAACTGTAGGATTTATTCTTCTTCTTTAAGGTGTTAGCACATTCAGCTTGATAGTGCCCAAGACCACCACATTCTCTACACTTGACCTCTTTCTATTTATCTTCAATGAAATCTTCATCTTTAGATCTCTGAGATTTGGAGAATCTATTCTTGACAGAATTATTCTGTGAAAGCTTCTCATAACGTTTGACAAATTTGGAGAAGTTCTTTGTCAGAAGGGCAATTAACTCAGCCAGATCATTTTTGTCAGGGACATTACTCGGAACATCAGAACTGGAGCCGGCTTGAAAAGCTATGCTTTTCTTCTGAACTGTCTCTTCATCTGTGAGACCCATTTCAAAAGTCCTCAGGGATCCCATCAGCTCCTGTAACTTCATCTTCTCACGTCCTTGGCCTCTTCTATCGCCGTGACTTTATAGGCAAATCTCTTGGGAAGAGATCGCAGAACTTTCCTCACAAGTTTCTCCTCAGAGATGGCATCACCAAGTGCAAAGCTTTCATTAGCTATGTCACAAATCTTGGCGTTGAAATCAACAATCTTTTCACCTTCATCCATTCGAAGGTTTTCAAATCTGGTAGTGAGGAGTTGCATACGAGATGCATGAACACTACTTGTTCCTTTGAAAGCAGTTTGAAGGATATCCCATGCATCCTTCGCCTTATCACATGTGGAGATGAGTTTGAACACGTTCATGTCCACTGCAGAAAAAATGGTGTTCATGGCTTTAGCATTCAGCCCCATGATCAGATAATCAGTATCATCAAATTCTTCTTCTGGCTTCAGCACCGCTTTACCTTTCTCATCCTTCTTGATAGGAAGCTTCCACCCTTCAGTCACCATCTTCCAGGCACGCTCATCAATTGAGCGAATGAAAGCTGTCATACGAGCTTTCCAATAGGCATAATTTATGCCATCAAGGAGCGGAGGTCGTATCGTCGAGGCTCCTTCTTTCATCAAGTCCATCTCGGTAAAAACAACACAATAACACGGATTAATACCCCAAGATCAACCCTGAATACAGGTAACCCGCTCT
This sequence comes from Perilla frutescens, assembly GCA_026008535.1. NCBI lineage: Eukaryota > Viridiplantae > Streptophyta > Magnoliopsida > Lamiales > Lamiaceae > Perilla > Perilla frutescens. The sequence continues at coordinate 48,076,701 of BRKX01000013.1, forward strand.
GGTGCCAATTGAAAAACAATAATCCGTGCTTATACGTTTTTAGTTAACTGCTTAAAAACTGTTCTGTGATATGTGTGGGACAGATGCAAGAACATAAAATAACAAAGCAGTAAAAACGCACGAGATGATAACCCAGTTCGGTTCAACCAACCTACTCTGGGGGGATTGCTCCCAAACTTGAAGATTCGACTGGTACTCCTTCGAAGAGTGTATTAAGGATCTTACACATACAAGCCTCCCGCCTTATGTCGCCCGTTCTTCTCCTCGAACTCTTTCGCTAGCCGAAAGTTGTAAGATCCTCTCACAACCGTGACACTAGACTCCCTCTAGCTACCCACGACTTCAACTTACAATCTCTCCCGAGATTGCGTATAAAACTGGAATAAAAATCCCCTCACGTGTTTCACTCGTAAACACTCAAGACTAGTCTATCACGTTGAATGTTTTAATGAACAACTACTAGTTACAAAAATGACCACAAACTGATTCTAACACTAGAATCTAAATAAAATATCAGTGGTACCGATTGCTCCTCAATTCGGTCTTCATATAGGCGTCGATCTCCATCCGCCGCCAATATGGTATATGGATTGTGGTTTGTGGCCTTCCATACGTGTGTAGATACTCTCCATATGTAGAGGGGTTAATTCAGCACTGGATCTACACCACAAGGCAGTAAAACGAATTAATCTTGACCTTCCAAACTCATTCGGCGCAAGATCTTTCCAACATGGAAACTGCCATAAATAGAGTGTCCCTGGTTCTGTCTGGGACATACTCTGGAACAGTTCACCAACTGTTCTTTCTTTTCTTGCACAGCGGAAAACAAATCTTCGTGGGACATATCCAGGCACAAATTGTCGAACATATCTCGCCAATTCAACAACACAAAACTTAGTGCATGACGATGGCACTAACAAATAGCATATGCATGTGGACCATATATTAGCAAAGTTGACTGTGTTAATTAAATATGCATCCATATCATGTGCTTCATTTTCATAATCATTTAGATTAGGCCAAATGAAATTATTTCATCTAGTATTGCACTATTAACATTTACCCACGCACCATCTATTATTAAATATGTTCAAAACACTAGATTAGAGTTCCATTTATAACTTCATTCAAATAAGGAAAAAAAAAATCAATTATTAATTGTATTTTTTTAATGATAAAAACTCGTATGATACTGTCTAACGGGTCTCTTGCATTAGACAGGTCAAATAGGATCCAAATCCGTTCAAAAAATCCTTCCAAACCCGCAAAAACTGTCAGGCGCGTGGGCTCCATGCGCCCACCCAAGCGAGCTCACTCGGGTATCACTAGATACAAAGTAAAGTATCACTATGTGTGAAACATGACTAACTGTGAAGTGAAGTATTATTAAATATATATCTGGTAAGTATCATTAACTCTAAAGTGAAGTATCATTAGATCGATATAAATTTGGCAAAATATTATTCATTATTGAGTGAAGTATCAATATATATATATATATATATATATATATATATATATATGGTCAAGTATCATTAACTCTGATGCGAAATCATTACCTATGAAATGAAGTATCATTAACTATGAAGTGAATTATCATTAGATATAAATTTGACAAAATATCATTAACTATTAAGTGAAGTATCAATAGATATATGAAATGAAGTATCATTAACTATAAAGTCAATTCTCATTAGATATAAATTTGGTAAAATATCATTAATTATATATTAAGTGAAGTATCATTAACTCTGAAGTGAAGTATCATTAGATATAAATTTTGAGATAATTAATGATACTTCACTTCGCAGTTAGTGATACTTCACATATAGTGATACTTTAATTACTTTATACCTAGCTAGTGATACCCAAGTCATTTTAGTTTTTAATTATATATTTTATTCAACTCGGATCTAGGTTGAGATTTGTCTAACATAAGAGACACGTTAGACGGACTTACACAAGTGTGCCCCTTTTTTAATTTGATAATTCTATCTATTCTTGCATTAAATTTTTAAATATTTGGTTGGTATACTATATTTTCTGAATTTCTTATTTAATTTTGTAGGATTTATATATTTTAATTATTATGGTTTATTTTTCAATCTTTTTAGAGTTTACATTTAATTTTTAGGGTTTATTTTTCTATATTTTTTTGTTTATATTTTTCAAACTTTAGGGTTTATTTTTAAATATTTTAAATGTTTATATTTATTTTTAAGTAGGTTTTAATTTAATTAGGATATAGCATATGCAACATTTCAAGATTCAGTTGAAATAAATTGAAAGTTCGAGGCACCGTGATGATTACAACCAAATACAAATTTTGAGGACCAATTAAATGAAATGAAAGTCTAATTAAGACCAAATTTTAAATATTATGAAATTCAAAAGATTTCTTTATTCATGTATTAATTTTAAATAAACAAGCTGATGAAGAGGGGAAAAAACCAAACCAAACTCCTCTTAACCTTCGCTAACTACCCAATTACATTTGGCTGATCATCTCTCTCTCTCTCTCTCTCTCTCTCTCTCTCTCTCTCTCAAGATCAATACAGTACAGATATGAAGTCAACCCAAACTTTAACATTCAAAGTCACCAGAAAAAACCCAGAGCTGATTGCTCCGGCAAAGCTAACTCCTCACGAATTCAAGCTCCTCTCCGATATCGACAATCAAAAGTTCCTACCAATCCAAATTCCGGTCATACAAATCTATAGGAGAAACCTCTCCGCGGAAGGGAAGGATCCTGTCAAGGTTATCTGCGACACCATTGCAAAGACCTTAGTTTTCCACTACCCTTTTGCCGGGCGTCTGAGGGAAGGTTCCGGTATGAAGCTGGTGATAGAATGCACCGGCGAGGGCATCTTGTTCATTGAGGCAGATGCCGATGTAACGCTGCAGCAGTTCGGCGACGTCTTTTACCCGCCCTTTCCATGCAAGGAAGAGCTGCTTTATAATGCCTCTGCCTCTGCAGGAGTGCTCCATTGCCCCTTATTCTTGATTCAGGTACCCAACACACGAGATTATCTATGGGATAAATTTTTATCTAGACAATTTAATTCTAAAATTCGGTTAGTTGGATAACTTTTAAGGCTATATGAGTTATATGGACTATTTGTACTACATTGACCAACAATCTAAATATTCTCATACTTTTCTGAAAAATGCCTTACACACACTTGTACTTTCCATGCAAAACAATAAAATGTCTTTGGAATAAAATCTCTTGGATATTACAAAATATATCCAAACTCAAAATAAGTTTGAAAAAAAAAAAACGATTCAGCTTGTGAATCTTATAATTTAATACCGTATTAAATCTGTAAATACCCTCGATCTCTACTCTCTTTCTCTCTCTCTCTCCCACACAACTCCATCAACAACAACACACAACCTGAACGGGCACTCTCTGCCATGCTTGTACATATAGACCAGTCGTGTCTTGTTTGATCGATACACGGCATACTCAACTCGATTCTGCATGTGATAGAATCTCACAGCTAGGGCCAAATCATCCTTGGTACGGAAAATCGCACCCTTATGAAGTGCATCCGTGTTTGCTGCTGAAGGCTCATCCCAACTCAGTGGGCCTGCAACGTCAAGATTTGCAAGTGGAACAACCCAATTGCTCCCACCCCTCTCAGATACATCCTCAGCCCTAGTGTTCGATGATGATGCTCCTCCGGTCATGCCCATCAATCGTCATGTACCCCTGTAGAATAACAAAAATTTAAATTTAATAATAACGAAAATTTCATTTTAAAAATAACGAAAATTTAATAAATATCATAACGAAATTTAAATTGAACAATAACTATAATTTTATTTATCCATAATGAAAATTTATTTTTAACATAACGAATAATTAAATTAAACAACAACGAAAGTTTAGTTTTTGCAATAATGAAAATTTAAATTAAACAATAACAAAATGAAATTTTAAGAATAACGATAGTTAATTTTAAATATAACGAAAATTTAAATTTAACATTAACAAAAATTTCAATTTAACCATAACGATAATTCTACCAAATCATTAACTAACCCTAACGATATTTCTATTTAACCATAACTATAATTATATTTAACCATTAACTAACCCTAATAATAACCATATCGAAAATTCAATTTCAACATTAATTAACCATAATGAAAATTTAATTTAACCATAACGATAATTCAATTGGACAATAACGAAAATTAAATTAAAACTAGGGTCATACTTTAATAATAATTGAAACTAACCATAACGACAACAAAATTAAAACTATCATTATACTTTATCGTTATGCCTTATTTAAGATGATCGTTATGCCTTCTATAGATTAATCGTTATGTGAATAATTTTCGTTATAGCCTAATTGCATGTACATAATTTTGGCTAAATAAAACGTAGAAGAATTTTCTAAGTAAGCAACGTAACAAGACTTGATACTTACCTTTCAAATTTTGAGAATTTTTCTACGCAATTTCAGGATGTAGTTTTGTTGATGAAGAAGATGCTGCCTTCTTGATTAATCTTCTGGCTCCACGATCAAACTCTCCATATATTTCTTTTTTTTTTATATAAGGGAATTCACCGATTTTCCTTCTTCATCAAACTCTCAAACTATTTTTCTCTTTGGTTTGGTTTGAATTAGTAGATCGGTGTAGTGTAAATATACATATATTATATCAACCTCTCTTACATAAAATTAAATGCATTAAATTTTATTTAATTTGGGCCAACTAATACCTACCTATACAAATATACATATTTATGCATTTTACCTACCTCAATTTGACTGACTCAGAAAGAGAATAATGCATTGATGTTCATTTAATGTTGGCCAACTAATACTTAATCGGCCGTAACGATCGTTATGCACAACTAAAAAATCAATATAAGTATTTTCGTTAGGGCCAACCAAAAAAAAATCGTTGGCCTAGTTATTTGAAATTCGTTATTATTAATTTCGTTATGGCCTATTCAAAAAATAATAATAATCATTAGTATTATTTTTAATGATAATAACGATAATTAACTTTCATTATTAATAACAAACTTTCGTTATTATTAATTAGTAAGGATAATAACGAAAATAACAAACTTTCGTTATTAGCAAAATTTCGTTATTAGCAAAATTTCGTTTTTAGCAAACTTTCGTTATTATTAAACTTTTGTTAAACTTTAGTAAAATTTCATTTTTAGCAAACTTTAGTTTTTAGAAAAATTTCGTTATGGTTTCAACCCAACGAAAGTAATAATTATGTTAAAATAAATTTTCGTTACGGCTATTGTTATTAATTCTCAGTTCCATTAGGTGAAATTTGGTAAGGATCGATATGTTAGGTTCTGGTGCATTTAATGTTTAGTTATTAAAAAAATGTAAAAGGTATACTTACCCAATAATTGGGGTGTGGGGATAATTGTGTTATAAGGGTATTCAAGACATTTTAACTCCAAATTGCCCATAAAACTACTATGGCCTTATATGTTGCTTTTTTCCCGATTTCACTTTTCTTCTACATTTATAGATTTACACATTATCTATTTCAAATAGTTGTGCCTAATTCTGTCAATATTTTTTGGCACGACAAACTTTAGGTGATAAATTTAGTTTTACCGTATAAAATTGTGTTGGTTTTGTATACTAGAAGACTTGTCTTTGTATATTTTTCTAATGATATGATGATATGAAATGAAATTTATTGCACTCACTGTTTGCATTTAGATTATGTTCTATAATTGTTCTATGCAATGTTCCATATACTTACATTGTAGATGATATGGTGTGGGGAGTCACACGGTAAGATCATAACATTAGAACCTTGTATTGTATTAAAGAGCTCACGGCTTAGATGGTCTTGAACACACCATCGGTACACCGTAGAATAATCTGATAAGTTAGTTTATCTTGACTAACTGATTATTCTAGTACACTCATTATGTATTGAGAACCACCAGTTGTACAAGAAGAGGAACCACCAAACACTGCACAACGTGTCACGGAAGTACAGGAACTGCCTCATCGCAGTGGGAGGGTTGTACACAAACCTGATAGATTCATTGGTCTGGGAGAGGCTTCAGATTTCCCAGAGGGACTAAATGAATTGGATCCCAGGACTATTGACGAGGCAATTCGAGATAAAGATGCAGATTCTTGGAAAACTGCAATGGAATCTGAGATTGGATCTATGGATCACAATCAAGTCTGGGAGCTCGTAGAACCACAAGATGGGATTAAACCCATTGGGTGTAAGTGGATCTACAAGCGCAAAAGAGGAGCTGACGGGAAGGTTGAAACCTTCAAAGCTAGATTGGTGGCGAAAGGGTACACTCAGAAAGAAGGGATCGATTATGAGGAAACCTTTTCACCGGTAGCCATACTTAAGTCAATCCGGATTCTCTTGTCAATTGCCGCTCATTTAGATTATGAGATCTGGCAGATGGATGTCAAGACAGCTTTCCTAAATGGAAGTCTTGAAGAAAACATTCACATAAGACAACCAGAGGGATTTATTGCTAAAGGCCAAGAGCACTTGGTGTGCAAGCTTAAGAGATCCATTTATGGACTTAAGCAGACATCGAGATCTTGGAATATCTGATTTGATGAGGTTATCCAGTCATATGGATTCGTGCAAATTCCGGATGAGAGCTGTGTGTACAAGAAATGTGATAGAAACGTGGTGTCATTCCTCATACTTTATGTTGATGATATCTTGCTTATTGGAAACAGTAAGAAGGAGTTATCTAACATTAGGGTGTGGTTGTCCAAGCAGTTCGATATGAAGGATCTGGGTGAATCCGGGCATGTCCTTGGCATCAAGATCATTCGAGATCGCCAGAAAAGGATGTTATGTCTGTCCCAGACGATTTATATCGATACAGTGCTAGCTAGATTTAGCATGCAAGATTCCAAGAAAGGTTTTATACCTTACAGGCATGGAATTCATCTATCCAAGGAAATGTGTCCCCAAACACAGTCTGAGATAGAGGAAATGAAGAAAGTACCATATGCTTCGACTGTGGAAAGTTTGATGTATGCTATGCTATGCACTAGGCCTGATATATGCTATGCCGTTGGCATGGTAAGCAGATATCAGTCTAACCCTGGACAAGGTCACTGGACAACGGTCAAAAACATTCTCAAGTACCTTAAAAGGACTCGAGACTATATGTTGGTTTTCCGCTCTGATAGTCTAGTACCTTTAGGTTATACGGACTCATATTTTCAAACTGACAAAGATCAGAGTAAGTCTACCTCGGGCTATGTGTTTACATTAGGAGGTGGAGCCATTGCATGGAGGAGCATTAAGCAGAAATGCATTGCGGATTCCACCATGGAAGCTGAATATGTAGCTGCCTCTGAGGCTGCAAAAGAGGCTGTCTGGCTCCGTGGGTTCCTATTGGGCTTGGGCGTGGTTCCTGGTTTGCCTAAGACCATCACGATATACTGTGATAATTCTGGTGCAGTGGCAAACTCGAAGGAACCCAGAGCTCACAATGCAAGTAAGCACATAGAGATAAAGTACCATCTTATACGACAAATCATTAAGAGAGGAGACGTGGTGGTGGTCAAGATTGCATCGAAGGACAACCTGGCTGATCCATTCATGAAGAGCCTGCCGGCTAAGACCTTTGATGGTCACGTGGAGAAAATGGGAGTGAGATGCAGACCTAGGGGCGCAGTTTGAGTCCATAGTTTTGATTGGAGAGTTAGCCTGTTAGTTTTTATGTTTGAAAGACATGCTTCAAGTATAAGTGGGAGATTGTTGGTTTTGTATACTAGAAGACTTGTCTTTGTATATTTTTCTGATGATATGATGATATGAAATGAAAGTTATTGCAGTCACTGTTTGCATTTAGATTATGTTCTATAATTGTTCTATGCAATGTTCCATATACTTACATTGTAGATGATATGGTGTGGGGAGTCACACGGTAAGATCATATCATTAGAACCTTGTATTGTATTAAAGAGCTCACGGCTTAGATGGTCTTGAACACACCATCGGTACACCGTAGAATAATCTGATAAGTTAGTTTATCTTGACTAACTGATTATTCTAGTACACTCATTGTGTATTGACAAGGATCACGATAGGATACTATTCTCTGTCTCTGACCCAGTTATTGAGAGAATAAAGATCCACAGAGTTCGGGTTCTGAACTCATGTGATATTGGCGAGCATATGTGTGCGTTGTTTATTACTTTGATTTATCAATGGGTGAGATCTTTTCGTAGATCGAATTCGATATCTTGGGTAATAACAATGTATACATGATGTCTCGAGCAGTGTGCATGAGCACCGTGTCCTGGTGCGCCAGGTTGATGATGTTCTCTTGAGGAAACACAAGTTCATGTTGAAACTCTGCAGGTGGAATTTATTTCGTACATGAATAAAGCTTGTGTGGTACTACTTAAGGTTTTAGATGTTGATTAATTATAGCAGTCAGAGGCTTACATAATTAATTAATGAACATTATATCTTAAACACGGGGAATGGCTGGACTAAAGGAGAAAGCATATTCGTAAATATGTATTAAATTGGTGGGTCAGTTTTACTTCTTTAGTGGAATAAAAGTAAAACTTAATTTATTTAATTATATCCTAGGTTTATTGGATATTGGATATTAAATAAATTAGTGGGCCAATTTAATATTCTTCTAGATCCCTGTTGTAGCCCAATTGACTGATAGTGGACTGGATATTGAACTTGAGATAGAGGCCCAGCCCAATAGGGCTGGAACATGAAATTTTCGCCCCTCCCTATTTATAAGAGGAGGGAGGCACGAAAATTTAAGGATATTAATCATAAGAAATCAGCCCCTCTTTGTCTCTCAAAGTTATCCACAGATTTCACAATTCTATCTAGTAGATTTCAGCCCACTCTGAATCTAGATACAGTCTGGGAATACAACAGAAGATCTTGGAGTAGAATTGTGCAGTGGCCGTGTGTGACATAAGTGGTGCCATTATCATTGTTCATTCAACAGCAAGATTAGATCTATAATCTTGTCCACAGACCGTCTGTCGATTTGTAAGTAGATTCGTTTTCTATGTCTTCCGCTTTGTTAGAATCGAATCTGTTTTACATGCTATTTGATTAGACTGTGATGAACATGCATGTTACATAAAATTATGATTTGCATGAACATGGATTAATGAACAACCAAATACATCCTGCGGTGGTTTAATTCGAAAAAACCCCAGCAAATTGCATATCAGATTTTCTAGTCCAAATTTATGTGTGTCAACCGTGTACCAAATATCAAAATTAAAGTTGACTTCAGTACTTTTGGTCCCATTAGAATGTGACAAAAATACTTTTAGTCCCAATTGTTGTAAATGATATGTTTCCACATTTTTGGCCCTAAAACTAACCAGATACTTAACGGCCATAGAATTTCAGATCCAAAATCTTCGAAACATATCATTTAGGATCAAAAACATCGGAAAAATTTAAATTTGAGACAAAAAATGTTAGGGTCGAGACAAAAAAATGTATACATCAATTTTTAGTTTATTTTTTATTTTTTCTTCAATTTGTACTTTAATTTAATTATATACTTATTATTTAAGGTACATCCTACCCAATTATAATTCATTATTATTTTTTAGTATTTAATTTTCAAATAATCAATTAAATTTTTTGTTTTTTTCTTAATTTTCAATTTTAAAAATAAAGACCGATGGGTATTATAGTAATGGTGACTAAAATAATTTGTTTCATTATAATAAAATGGAGTAAATTTCACTTTTGGTCCCATTAGAATAGGGTCAAAACACCTTTAGTCCCAAATGATATTTTTTCGACAATGTTGGTCCCATAAAAAAAATTTCCGATAATTTTAGTCCCATAAGATAGTTTTCCGATAATTTTAGTCCCAAGCTAATAGAGAAAGTTAACTACCATTAAATCTAAGGTCAAAACGCGTGAAATGATGGTTTTGTTGGGCATTTCTTTTGTATCTACTCATATGGTTTAGTATTAGTGTTGAAATTACTTTGCACTTTCTTTGTTGGTATTTATTTTGATATTGTTGATGTGTTTGAGGATACCATTTTTTGACCTTGATTTTAACTGTTGTTAACTTTCTCTCATAGTTTGAGACTAAAATTATCGAAAAGTATCTTATGAGACTAGAATTGTTGGAAAAATATCTCACGGGATAAAAATTGTCGAAAAAATATCATTTGTGACAAAAAAATAATAATTTTTGGGACTAAAAGTGTTTTGACCATATTGTAACGGGACCAAAAATGGAATTTACTCTGATAAAATGTGAATAATCTGGATTAAATTACTTGAGTTTGATATTAATAAATGTTAATTGTTTTATTGGGGTGTTTTTATTTTTTTACACATCGTCTATCCCAACATTTTTAGTTGGATGAATTATCCTAATGCATTTTCTCTTTTGCACTATTTTTTTTTTAATTTTTCTTCATTTTTTCTTCAATTTCAATTTATAGCGCTTTAGTTTAATTTTTCAGTTGTTATATTAGCATTCATACTTTTTGAACAATTAATATTAATTTTTTTAATTAATTGATGATTTGAAATTTTAATTTAGCCACTCTTCTAAAATTCTCCTCAATTTTTATTTTTCAATATTATATTTGGTATATTTTGAAAATTTTAATTAATTATTTAAAGAATAAATAATAAAAATTTATAATGAATCATTACTTGGGCAAGATAATCATAAATGACATGTATACATCAAAATAATTATAAGAATTTGGAATTGAAAAAATAATGAAGAAAAAATTAGAATGATTAAAATATATACAGTATCTGTTCCAACAGTAAGTTTTTATTTTCCAAATTTAATTTCGCGACATTGTTGGTCCCAAATGATATATGTTGTGCCACTTTTAGTCCCAAAATTTAACAACCGTTAAGTGTTCGATTAGTTTTGGGACCAAAGAGTCAAAACATGCCATTTGGAACCAAAAATGTCTGAAAAAATTCTCTTCGGACAAAAAAAGTAACAATTGAGAATAAAAGTATTTTGACACTATTCAAATGAGACCATTTACTCATCAAAATTATTAGTTTTCATTTTTATTTTTTATAGCTATTTTTTATTGAATTTTTATGTGGAAAAAATGTGTATTAATAGGTGAATAAGGAAATTCTATGATGCGTACTCACGTAATGTGTTGTGTCTCAATAAATCTAATGTGATATTTTGATGTTTCATAATAGATCTATTATGACAGATCAAACTGTCACATTAGGTCTATTGTGGCATATAGGACTACGTCCTGACGTGTCATAAAATTTCCTTACGTGAATAATACATACACACACAAACAATATATATATATATGTGTGTGTGTGTGTGTGTATGTGTGGAGAGAGAGAGAGAGAGAGAGAGAGAGAGAGAGAGAGAGAGAGAGAGAGAGAGAGAGAGTTCAAATAATAAATAATTCCATGTAGGAACCTCAGAACTCATTGCCACCAAATAAAAGTTTGATTCTAATGTCCCAAATTTACATAGAAATTAAAGTGGTGGCATAATTGTAAATAAGATGAACTTAAAAAAATGTGTGGCATAATATTCATGTTTTATATTGTAAAATTGTGGTATCATTTTCGTAAATACCAAGTTCGTCATATATATATTGTTCATAAGTTAGCAAACAATGCTAATATGTTACCACATCTATGTTAATATAATGTATTTTTGTTGCTATAATCAATTTAAAACTACTTTCATGGAGAAATAATTAAATGACGAGTATATATGATTGGAAAACTCATCTCATCTGTTTTACAACAAAAAATAATTTTTAAAAAATATTAATTGTGAAGAGAGTTGTAGTTGTTTGATTAAATGTTAGTTCCTTGCAAAAATTGTTCAACATGTATATACTATATCAACACCATTTAATATACAAATGAGCAATAAATTGGAATTGTATCATTAATATTAGAAATTTATTCGATGAAATGGTTATCAACCATATGTATGAATCAAACGATCCTGATTTATGTGTTAGTCTAACATCAAATATTAGTGATAATAATATCATTTATCAATCATCATGGAAACCGGCTTACAACCACTATGAAAAATACACATTAATAATGTCTTGTGTTGACCACTAATTTATTAGCTTTAAATTAGCGCAAGTATATGATATAATCATCGATAATAGAGAGCATGAGTATCATATGTACGGGGATTGTATATGTGAATAAAATGCAAGTACTAAAACATAGACAACAAATTATTATCCAGACGACCATAAATTTAAGAGTAATGAAAGATAATGAAATGAACTTTAAGTTGATATATGATTTGCGTAAATCATGAAAATGAACAATTTGTGATTATTTAAAGTTGCTACAAAATTGTTATAAATTTGCTGATATCATTTTTTTTAAATCAGACAAAAGTACCCCGCGTTTTTACTTAATTTTCACAAGGTTGCTACCACTTTTTATATTAAATTTTAGACTTTAGATCATGTAATTGGATAATGTTAGACATATTCTTAGTTCACATTTGACCCATTTCCTATATATTACAGTAAATATTCTTGTTTGCAGGTCACGTGCCTCAAATGTGGCGGCTTTATCTTTACTCTCCGCTTTAATAACTCAATGAACGATGCTGTCGGACTAGTTCAATTTATGTCCGCAGTTGGGGAAGTTGCCTGCGGAGCCGCAACCCCTTCCATTCCCCCCGTTTGGGATAGACACCTGCTCAATGTGCGTGAGGCATCGTGCGTGACATGCACACAACATGTGCATACTAAGATTCCCAACACCGAAGGAATTTTAACCCCACCGAATAACATGGTGCACCGCTCCTTTTTTTTCGGTGCTGCTGAATTCTCTGCCCTTTATAGCCATCTTCCTCTACACCTAGGTGTTTGCTCCACCTTCGAGCTTCTCACGGCATGCCTTTGGCGATGTCATACGATCGCCATCTCACTGCAACCTACTGAAGAAGTCAAAATCTCATGGGCCCATAATTTTCGTGAACGATGCAATCTGCTACTCCTTGTTGGCTACTATGGTAATGCGATCACTTTTCCCGTCGCCATTTCAACTGCTGGTGAATTATCAAGAAATCAACTGCATTATGCACTGGAGCTTGTGAGAAAGTCAAAACTTAAGGTGATGGAGTAGTTGAAGAAATCATCGGTAGATCAATTGGTTAGAGGCGAGCAGCCGGAGCAGGCTCTCATTGTGGCGGAAAGCTATGGAGTATCTGATTTGACCAGACTTGGCTTTGAAGAAGTGGATTTTGGGTGGGGAAATCCAGTGTATGGTGGCCCAATGGAGGACAGCTTCTTCTGTTGCCATTACATTCCTTCTAAGAACAATGGCGAGATTGGAAAAATTGTTCCGGTATGCTTGCCAGCGAATGCCATGGAAGTGTTCGTGAAGGAGCTTGCAGAAATGCTCAAAGGCAGAGATCACCAGAAAAGTACTTCGTTGATCAAGTCGGCACTTTGAATTATTTTGAAAGTTGGATTGATGTGTGTGTTTTTTATGAATTGTTATCAAACCGTTTCTATAAGTTTATAACACAATATCTCTATATTTATAAATTTTATCCATACATCCCACGGTGGGTAGTGCTATTAACTCATAAAATACCACACTAGAAAAGGGGACAAATTTTTAAATAGTCGTTTTGACTTAGTAAAAAGTGTTTTTAGCCACTAACTTAAAAAATATATGGTTTTATCCACTTTGATAAAATACCCCTTTGTCATCTGTCGTGCAATCTAATTCTATAACAACGTAAAATTGTACTAGCTAGTGCACGATGACACACAATCATGTAACCATAATTATGTAGTAGTGCAAATTTGTACTGTTGCACGACGACGCTCAATCGTGTACCATGAATTCGTGAAACAATGTGAATTTGTAATGATAATTTTCTTTTCATCAGAGTTTGATGAGATCTTGCCTAGCAAAGAAGATGAAAATCCGGAGCAACCCCAAATGGTAAGAATGTTGTCAATTGAATATGAAGAAGACCAAGGCATGAGGAACACAAATACTTGAAGAGAAGAGAAGGGACGTGTGCATTGGGATTTAATTTAACGTGTACATGTGCATGTTAATTAATTAAGCAGCCCATGAAGATTAATTAATTCAGCCCATAAAGACGCCCATGAGTTCTAATTGAAGGCCCAAATTGTTTGGGATTTATTTTATCCTAGTTTGGATTTTTATTTATTTAATTTTTGGTCTTTTTGAACTACCTTAATTAGAGTCCTAAGTAAGGTAGAATTTCTTTTAATGTTCGTGCATTTAGAGTTTTATTAGCATTATTTTTGTCCATCCCTAATATATAAGGGGATCATGTGTAACATTATTATATTCAGACGTTGCATGAATTAAAGAATTAAATTCTCAATTGTCTCATTGATCTTCTGTTGATCTAGCAAGTCTTTAGTCCTATCAAGGTTCTTTCTAGTTCCATCGAGTTCTAGGGGGAATTGCTACAATCCGGAGTAGTTCGAGATATCACGTTTCATCATCAAATGATGGGGGTTCGAGTAAGTCCTACTTCTTCTATATCTTTACAACATCACCGTTCGTTCATCATCAAATTCCAGCCATAATCATCCATTACCCAATCTGCCATAACCGTACCTTTTGCATAAATTTGGTATTGTGTTTTATTTATTGTGGATCATAATTTGAGTTTCCTGGAAGTATATTAAATCGATTCTTTTACAGCATATTATATCGAGTCTTATTCAGCCTATTTCGAGTCTTTTTAGTTTGTTTATTTCCGCATACATTGATAATTCGAGTCTAGTTTAATTCGTTGGCATTGAATCCTTACAAGTCATCGTGAGTTACGTTCCTTATCTGCGTACTTTGTTTATTTTGTGTTCTCGACACCCTTGAGATCACATCATAAAGTGGTATCAATGCCACAACGGCGTAGCTGTTCATGGTTCAATACCGGGTCGATTGTCTTTTGTTTATTTTGTTCGTCTTGTTCATTTGAGTCTTGAGTTGTATACGTTCTGCACATTGAAAAAAAAAGAGCAAGAGGTAGATCGCTGCCCACAGCAAAAAAAAGGTTAAAAAAAATCTGAAAAAAAATCTGATCTGATTTTGTTCTATTGTTCAGTTCATGGTCTCTTGTTCAGTTTGCTATTGTTCTTGTTTAGAAGAGTTGAATTGCGGATAAAAAAAACGTGAAAAAAATACATGATTTGATTCTACCATTCCAGTAGCATTCTCTTGTTTAGGTGTGTTCATTGTTCTTGTATAGGTTAAGAACAAGCTGATTTGCAGTTAAAAAAAAGTGTTCGACAAAAAAAAATTGCACTTGTTTAATTCGTCCCCATTGTTCTTTCTAGTTGTTTTTAGACTCTTTCCTTCTATGATAGATATCTTAGGCTATTTAGATTGTGTCCACTCTAGGTGAAACACATCCAAATAACTCCTACCTTATCTATTCTTTTTCTTGCCTTATCTAGCATAGTCCCATCCCAATCCTTTCCTACATCAAAAATACTTCCCACACCCTTTATTTTTGTTCCTTATCACCCTTAGGATCGAAAATTACAGCCCCATTCCATACACTCTTATCTACACCCGTACACCACTTGTACACCATTCGTACACCATCCGGACCATACACCCGTACACCATACACCCTACACCAAGGCAGCTAGTTCGTGTACACCATCTATACGATTTCATACTCCATTCTATCTAGCTTTCACCGTGGTTCTTGATCCACTAGTTCGAGCTTACGAGAAGACCGAGAGGAGCTGATCAAAAGCACTGAATCGCGATCAACACACCACCAAAATTCACATCACAGATGCACTTCATATTTGTGTGATACACGAGGGAAAAAATCAGAGTGAAAACAAACGAGTGATCATAAGGATTGTGAGGTCCTTTGATTTCTTTACATTTGTTTCTTGTACGTACATTTGAATTGTCCAGCCGGTTCCTCCCCTGGGACACTAAGTACCATTTTGATGCAATCATCAAAAGCGTGTATAAAAGTACACAATCATTGGTGGACGAGCTGGGTAGTCGCGTGGCCAAGTTAATACAGCAGCTTGAGCATCTCCACACGCAAGAAGCACCGCCTCCACTACCTAGAGCTCGACGCCAAACAGCCCACTTGACCATTAGTTATTAATTTCCTTGGAGCCAACCTTCGACCACTAGTTATCAGTTTCCTTGGAGCCAACCTGAGTCACCCTCACCCTATTCGGAGTTTTCAAGACTCCTAGCACAGTCCAGTCAGCCCGTGAAATGATTTGATCATTTTGCACCAGAGTCCAGCTATAGGCCACCCATTGTGACACCACCACCACCCACACGGCAAACACTACTAGTTCAACCTTCCATTGTCACACTGAGTCCAGTCTGTGATGCACAATGCCATGATGAAGTCGAACCATTCAGTAAAGGAGAGGATCGACAAGTCCTGCTTGTTTCTGAACAAGATGAAGTCAAGTTATCTAGTGAAGGAAAGATTGCATCAAGTACAGTCAAAACCGTAGTCGAGCTACATAAAGAAACAATTTCAATTGAGAATTTGGAGGTCAAGACTATCGACGATGATACCAGCATGGATGAAAAGTTGGAGGAATTACAACCATGTTCTGAAAAGGAGAATGACATCAGTGGAACAATGGTTGAAGCTCACAAAGAGCTCAAACCAGCATACATAGAGGCACTGCTGAGTTCTAATGTTATTTGCCAACCATTTTCTTGTGATGTTTCCATTTTACAGGTTGTTGAAGAGGTTCCATCGGTAATCAATGTGTCACCCAATTTAATTTGGATTTCCAAGTCAGAGTATACCATGGAATTCAAGTGGCAACCGTTCAACACTAGCTAGAAGTTCAAGTTCAAGATATTAAAGATGTGCCTGGTGTGAATTATTCCAAAAAGCTTTGATGGTCAGTTCGTGTTAGTCTTTGATCCCAGAGGTTCGAATTCGAGGACGAATTCTTTTCAAGAGGAGGGGAATGATGAGATCTTGCCTAGCAAAGAAGATGACAATCCGTAGCAGCCCTAAATGGATAAGAATGTTGTGAATTGAAGATGAAGAATATCAAGGCACGAAGAACACAAATACTTGAAGAAAAGAGAAGGGACGTGTGCATTGGGATTTAATTTAACGTGTACATGTGCATGTTAATTAATTGAGCAACCCATGAAGATTAATTAATTACCTATGAGAACATCCACGAGTTCTAATTGAAGTCCCAAATTATTTGGGATTTATTTTATCCTAGTTTAGATTTTTATTTATTTAATTTTTGGTCTTTTTGAACTACCTTAATTAGAGTCCTAAGTAAGGTAGAATTCATTTTAATTTTCGTCCATTTAGAGTTTTATTAGCATTATTTTCGTCCATCCCTACTACTATATAAGGGGATCATGTGTAACATTATTATTCAGACATTGCATGAATTAAAGAATTAAATTCTCAATTGTCTCATTGATCTTCTGTTGATCAAACCATAAATTACAAGTTCTATTGATCAAGCAAGTCTTTAGTCCTATCAAGGTTCTTTCTAGTTCCATCGAGTTCTAGGGGGTATTACTACATTTTGGAGTATTTCGAGATATCACGTTTCATCATCAAATGACGGGGTTCGAGTAAGTCCTACTTCTTCTATATCTTCACAACATCACTGTTCGTTCATCATCAAATTCCAGCCATAATCGCCCATTACCCAATCTGCCATAACCGTAACTTTTGCATAAATTTGGTATTGTGTTTTATTTATTGTTGGTCATAATTTGAATGTCCTAGAAGTCTGTTAAATCGAGTCTTTTATAGCATATTATATCGATTCTTATTAAACCTATTTCGAGTCTTCCACATACTTTGATAATTCGAGTCTAGTTTAATTTGTTAGTATTAAATCCTTACAAGTCATCGTGAGTTACGTTTCTTATCTGCGTACTTTGTTTATTTTGTGTTCTCGACACCCTTGAGATCACTTTAGAGTTGTTCACACTCAAAGATAAATTTGGAGTCTCGTTTACTCTACAAGAAAAATTGTAGACTGTAATTGTTAGAAAAAATTATATAAAGGTTTTGATAAGGTGTCAAAAAACCAACAAAGTATAAAATAAGAAGAAAACTGAGCCAAGTTCATTCTAGAACTTGACCAAAGAAAACTAATGTAGAAAAAGGTCTTGATCAGTTGCCAAAACAAATTCAGTTCGTAAACTAAACTAAAGCAGAGACATCAAGACCAGTTTGTAAATCAAGATGAAGAAGAGACTTCAAGTTCAGGTCACAACTCAAACCGATCTAAGAAAATACCATCAAGCAAAACTCGCAAAGAGAACCGAACTAAAGAATATCGCAACTGAAGAGCGAGGCTTCTGAACTAAAGGTTCTCAAACTGAAGATTGTCATGAGCTGAAAAATCTTACAACTGAAGAACGAGCCTTTTGAACTGAAGCTCCCGAACTGAAGGATATCAAGCATTATACAATTGAATAAAAGAATGCAAAAGTCATCTCAGACTTTAAATGCTAAAAGGAGCTCAATCTCTCAACCGACTCCCTCCACCAACAAGATAACAAACCCTCACTCAAGCTAAAATGACCAATGGTCATTTTTCAATTCATCTTTATAAGATGGATGAATCAAACTTCTAAGTAGACTTTTTCCGAGCAATTAAAAGAAACTTCTTGTAAACATTTGTGTGCACTATCTTAATCTTCACTATACAATCTATTACTTACTAGATAGACCTTCAAACTACGCCAAACTGATCGAATCTATTCAGTTTATGCATTCTAAAAGTGAAGAAAAGTTTACAAGTTTGTAATAGCTAGATATTGAGGGAAGCTATAAAGTTATCTGAAAAAGTCCACACGAGCAGAAAACAGCCTCATATAACAAAGCCAAATCTAGCTTGCGATCAAGCTCCGACTAAAGTTCCTCTCAAAGCTCCACATCAACATCAACATCAACACCCGCTTAGTTCAAGGTAGTGTTTTTAAACCCGGACTGAACCGACGGGTTAAACCGCGAACCGGTCATGTGTCCGGTGAAAAACAAGTCAAAAATTGATTGAACATCTTAAACTTGAAGGAAACCGGTCGATCCGATCAAAATGGTCCATATTAATTCTTTTATGCGTAAGGTGGATTCGGACCCACAATCTCCAAAAAAATATACAATTTTGTATTATGCACTTAGCCAACTATTCTAATGCTTTTTTTATTATATATATATATATATGCAACTTGAAAATAACTAAATCTCATTTTAATTAAAATCAATGTTTAGTACATAATTAAAATAAATGTTTAAAATACATCTAATTTATCATTTTAGTTAAAATAAATGGAGAGAAGAAATAAAATCTAAAATAGTGACATAAAATAAAGATGAACAATGTTTTAATTTTTATTAATTATACAATATTCTTTATAAAAAAAATTAATATTTAATTTTTTACATTTAATATATATCTTCTCATAATCTAATATTTCGATGTTCTATGTTTATTTTAATTTAATAATTACTATATTTTAATTGTTTAAGTTATGGAAAAAATATTGATAAACACTCTATTTACTTAGCATTGATATTAATTAAGTGCATTTTTTAAACTTCATTTAATATGTTTATCATGATACAAGTTTGTTTATTTTATTTTAAATTTTAACATGTACATAGATAAAATATCAATAAATATCATATAACAGATCATTCGGTTTTACCCAGTAAATTGACCGGTTCGATGTCCGGTTTGAGATTAAAAACATTGGTTGAAGGAGCTCATCCAGTTGATAATCCAAGTTCAAGACCAACCCACTTGAAGATCGAAAGAGATCTAAAACCTGGTAAAGACGTCAATAGCACCTAACTCTCCGACTAAGTGTAAGCCGCCGCTAAAGAAACTGCCGCCGCCATAGCTATTGCCGGAGACTGTAAGTATGAGCTATTGACCAGCTGAGATAACTCTGTAAAGTAACTCATTGTTAACAGGTTCAGCTAACCATCCTTCATTGTGTAATTTGTAAAGTGAACTCAAATTACATAGTGAATTTTTCTTTTCTGAGGAAAGAAGAGAGGACGTAGAAGTTTTAAGGATTCGAACCTCTACAAACTGATTGTGTGCTGTACTTTATGTTTAAGTGCTTTGTTTATCTTGAAAAATTTACACACATGCTCACGCACACAGCTGATACTACATTGTGGAAACTGAAAATAAACAAGCAATCTAAGCTAAACAAGCAAGGGCCCTAAAGAATTACACACTTATTTTTCAGTTTGGAAAATAGTTTATTCACCTCCCCCTCTAAATTGCACATGACTCATTCGGGACCATAAGTAATCACTTAAAGATTACCCCATCCGATAAGATCTCAAAATCAGGGTCGTATCATAAAGGAATCCTGACCAACAATATTTCTTGGTTTTCCTCTTGATGTAAGCATTCTAGTGATTAACTAAGCGTATCAAACTTTAGGTCACATCTAGGGATGGGAAGGATGTTCTTCACGGTGGACACAATAAAAATCTTTATTCGTATTTCTCCAATTTCTGTAACCTGTAAGAAATTTTATTCAAGGACATAATACATATCGGTAAAGTCTTTTATAGAATACTAGGGTGTTTGTTGTTGGTGAGTATTTTGATCTCTTAAGGAATTTGAAAAGACTAGTGCAACTGTCAACAATCACGGTGTGCAATTCAACCAAACCACAAAAGATTTTTGGTAACTCCTTGAGCTCTTTGTTCTTGCTTAAGTCTAAGCATCTGAAGTGA
The DNA here is from genome assembly GCA_026008535.1 of Perilla frutescens. NCBI lineage: Eukaryota > Viridiplantae > Streptophyta > Magnoliopsida > Lamiales > Lamiaceae > Perilla > Perilla frutescens. Next base: position 48,097,462 of record BRKX01000013.1, read on the forward strand.
ATCAAATTTTCAATTTGAATTAGAATGTGTGTTAGGGTGCAAGACCTTAACAAGAGTTTGCAAGTAGTCATAAAGATACAAATGATCATAACATCTTCATCGGACAAAAGACCAAAATCTACACTCAACCATCTCAAGTGAATAATGTTTTCCATTCCGCCTAGAATACCTTTCATTATGGCACTTTTGTAAACCCTAACACCTTGCAACTTGTGAGGAATTCTTTACAAAGTCTTGGAGGAGTTTTTTTTATTCAGAAATAAGTTATGATATGCTTTCATATGAGCATACTCAACAATATGTTTCTTCCTTACTTCATTGTCTCGTCTCTCCTAAGAAATTCAGAAAAATCATGCACTATATCATACATTTTAAGCTGCTTTATTTGTCAATTTAATGGATCTTTGTTGAAGTCTTTGAATAGACATTGACTTGCTAAATTTTTAAAGCACATTTGCCTTATGAGTTCCAAATTATATCCAATAGTGTTGCTTAAATAACCTTGTGCCATCCATTTTCGTATCACTTCTTCTATTGAAATCATCTCGCTTTTATTAAAACATGCACAATATGATAAGCAACACTTTTGCATTGGGGATAATTCATTATAACTTATAATCAAATGTGAGAAAATATTTTCTTTGACCTTTTCCAATCCCCACATTTCACTGTTCAACACATTCTCCTATTGATCCTCGGAGTCCTTGAAATGAAGAAGACCACCTAAAGTCATTGCACCAAGGGGACAAACCATATCATTTACTTGCTATTTTCCTACCTGTGACCTCAAACTTCTTTGAATTACTTCTAGAATGATCTATCATGCTGCTCAATAACAGCCAACAATCTCCGCTGACGGGACTCCCAATTGATACATGTTATGATCCTTTGTACCCATCATTTTTGCGACTTTTCATTCTTTGTTGTTACAAAAATTTTACAGCTTGTTCCACCATCTTTAAGGAAATTTTCCAATAGTTCCCACTTATGATAACCTTGTCTTCAAATATCATCGAGGACCAGAATAATATTCATCCCATAAATGAAGGTATTCAACTTTTCAACTGAGTCACTCAATTTGTGGGCATCATGAGGGCTTCTTTCTATGCCCTTTATAATCACTTTTGCAACATCAAAGGGATAGGGATCATGATATGATACAAACACCTAGATTTTTAAAATCAAATAAATCATTCAGTTGACGGCCAACATAAAATATGTGTGTATCGTTGTTTCAAATAGATGAAAGTGGCTAAGATTCAGGTGAAAGATAAGTGGCACATTGAAACTACTTATAATTATATATTTCTTTTTGCATCAAAATCTCATCAAGGTTAGCTATTACATCATGTATCAAATGCAATGGATATTAAAATTGCACACCTCGAGTGAAGGTTTTGTATTTGCAAACATTCACAGCAAAGTTCATGAATGTTGTAGGGTAAAGTTCACAATAATGTTCAGAAACGTTGTAATGAACTTATTGTAAATTGTAGAAAGTAAAATACACAACAGATTGGTAACCTTGTTCGATCAACTGATTTATGTACGGGGGCCTTGTCAAGTCTATGAGAAAGAATCCACTACTCTGATGTATCATTTACTTAGGATCTTACATGCAAATAACCTCACGTCACTTAAAACTGTTTCTACCTCAACACCCTCCTTCGATGGATTAAACTATGAGGTCCCCTCATAGTCTATATTTAAACCTATCTAGTTCCTACATATATTCTCTCTCAAGAACCCTTTGACAGTGTATGGAAAGTGTTTCAATACACAAATACGATAACATTAATATCTAGCCTAATAATGACAACGTACCAAAACCTATGTAGCTCTTAAACAAATTAGAGCTCTTGTGCAGATGTGTATTTAATTGTTCAGTGTGTGTTTCGGTGTCTATCTAATAGGTCTGTATCTGGGCTTATTTATAGATGAATAATATAGCTTTTAACAAAGGAACAAAAGTCATAATCCTAATTTAAAACGAGTAAGGAAACTTTCCTTATTAAAGCCGAAACCTAGGACTATCCATGTTAGGATATCTTCTATCTTTAGAACTCTATCTTGACTTCAATCACGTCCTCTTCAAGCTAGATAAGGCATTATCTAGAATGATATTTAAATATCCTCTTAGTTTTGAAACTTCAAACAACTTCAATTATCTTGGAAGAACAGTCTGGACAAAGGATGTTCATGTAAATTGTTGGTCCTAGTGTGAGTCTATGTCAGTTTAGAGGGGGGGTGAATAAACTGACTTCAAAAACTTAAACTGATTGCGGAATGTATATGGCCCTAACTCGCTTTTAATATTTTATCTGTGCACTTTTTCAGTTGAGAGAGAACTTGACTAAAGCTTAGCTGGTGAGCTGATCAGTTAGAACTGATAGCTTGAAGACTTGGCTCAGCTTGTGTGCTATAGTGTGCAATTAAAGAACATGCAAAGCTGAAACAATGAGTACAACACACACAAGACTTATAGAGGTTCAAAGTTTCCTACTTCTACGTCCTCTCTTCCTTCTGTAGAAGGGCAATCTACTATGCAAGAGTAAAGTTTCTTTATTACAATTACACAATGAAGAATTCCTATTGGACCTGAAAATGGCACCCTTCAACTCGAGCATGGCTTCCTTTCCAACTGTTGCTGTCCTGGAAGAATGGACCCATCGGTACACGCTCCTCCATAGCCGGTTTCTAGGTCGACAGCTCATACTTACCGATCCCAACTGCTCACTGAGACTTTAGGTGCTATTACCTATCTTTACACGATTTTAGATCTCGCTCGATCTTCAAGAAGGCAGTCTTGAATCTGTTATCAACCTTGAGTGCTCCTTTAATCTTGAGATGAGTGGTTGATCTTTGAGGGACTGAACTAAGAAGCTTTGCTCTTACTGGAATTCTGCGTCAGCTAGCTGCTTGCTTAAGACTTGAAGCATGCCTTCTTAGTTGAGACTTTTCACTTAGGAGATTAAGCTCTTGAGTTGTGGGGGAGGGAGAAAGAAAGCTCAATGTCTATAAGATAGCAAAGTTAGTTTTGAGAGAATCTTAGCAAAAGTCGTCGAAAAGTCTTGGCTAAAATTGAGTTCACTATCTTTAAATAGATGAGTGATCTTTTGACCGTTGTGATTGGTGAATATGCTGAATTCTCCGGCAGCATTTTAATGCCTGTAGTCGTTTGAAGCTTTTACTGAACTAGCCGTTTGACTTTAATGACTTCTACTCTAATATCGTCATGATCTTTCAAAGATTTCCTGTTAAGATATTCATTGACTATTTGTCAGAGAGAGTAGGTGTTTCGGCTATCAGTTTTGGACATTCAGCTGATGGGCTCTTAGCTGTCTCGGCTTTTACCTCTGAGATTGTCCAGTTGGCAGTGCCTTAGCTGTCTTGAGCTTCAATCCAGGACTGGTCCAGCAAAGCTGACTTGGCAGCTTAGCTTGAAAAAGCTTTCAGTTCTGGACTATCATTCAGCTACTTGTTTGAGCTTTCAGTATAGGCTCAAAGCTTTTAGAGCTTTTCTTCCAGCAATCAGTTTGGGGATGGCTCTTTATGACTGACTGATCTTTGGTCAGTTCAGTTTTAGCTTTCAAGATGGCTCTGCTCTCATCAGTCTGTCTTAGCTTTTAGCTAGACTAATGGTTACTCATCTATGGATGTCTTACTAGTCTCCAAAGTTCTCTTCCCCCTTATAGCTTTTCTTAATCTTTGAAGAGTTAACTCTGACTGATCTGATCGAGGCAACCTTTTAAGCTGGTTGACCATGCTTCAGCATAGCTGTCTCTCATTTCAGCTAGGTTGATGTCTGAAATCTTACTTGGTCATTATCCCTGATTTTCAGCTTTTCATAACCTGCAGTTTTTCATTAAATCATCACTCATGTTTGGACATTTCATCAAAACCATCAGTTGGGACTTTTCAACAATTTTTCCAACAATTTTTCCTAATAATTTCCCATTTTTGATGATGTCAAAACCAGTTAGTTTGATATGGAAAACTGCAGGAGGTTATCTTTCATGAATGAGCATCTGAGCTTGTACCAGTTTTTGGTATCAAAGCTGATATCAGATCATGTTCCTAAGAACAGTCTTAGATGTTTGTAGCTTCTAAAAGCTATCAGTTTGATATTCATGAGTATCAGAGCTTTGATATGATTATCAGAGCTTTGATATGATTATCAGAGCTTTGACAATTAAATAAGTATCAGAGCTTTGAAAAATAAATGATATTTGGGCTCAACGAGTTTTATCTTTAAGGCATTAGGGTTTTTGCTGACAGAAGTTGCAACTTAAATGACCTTAAGATATTTTGATATTTGTTTGCACAGCTTGAAAAGCTTTAAATGTTTCAGTTCTAAAACAGCTCAATTCTGATTATCATGCAGATTTTATTCATTTATCAGAATATTTGTATTGATAAAAAAAGAGCATTTTTAGAAACTGATTTGAGCAAAGAAGATGAAGAAATATAAGAAAGTAACAGAGAGAAAATATCAAGAACTGATATTTTTAACTTTCTTCTTCAGTTGGAACTATTCACCACTCAGTTCCTTCTTCTTTTGCTCAATTCTCCTCTTTCATACTTGCAGGGAGAGATGATGGGTATACTATGGATACCTCATTCTTGCTCTTGCTGTAGCTGAGCATTCTCCCAAGTCCAAAAGTATTTTTGAGCTGGGCATTTCTCAAATTGGACCTTCCCCTCATGAGTAGCTTCTCTCTGATAGGTAGCTTTCCCCTCGCGAGTAGCTTCCCCCTGAAAAGTAGCTTCTCCCTGGAGCTGTACCTCTCTTTGTACTTCTCTTTGGATATCATCCCAAAGAGTTGAATCACCTTGCCAGAGAGCACCACATGCTTTTCCATATGGTTTTCCATCATCACTATACTTTTCTCCCTTTTTGGCATCATCCAAAAGGATGAGCTGATGGAAGTCATGGTTTGGTAGTTGACAACTGTGGCAGAAGAGAGAAAGAAGTGGCCAACAAGTTGTCGATGATGTGGAAAGCTTGGGGTGCAGGCATTGGAGCGGACAACCATGCATAAGACTTCTCTGTTGACATCAGTTGGTCAAGATCGGATAAAGAGAGAGGATCTTGCCTGGTAGAAGAGGCTGATACGAGTTTGAGAAGTGGCTCATCCGTTATGGTGAAGAGGGCATCCTCTTAAAAAGGATGAGTTGGAGGGCTCATGGTTGGGAAGGGGTGCATCATGAGGCACCCAAGTTTGAAATCTCTAAATCATGGAATCCATGATTTTTTAGACTGATGGAGGTGTACTGAGCGGATAGTTCATCCAGCTCCTGCTCCATGATCCTTCCTCAATCCAATATGAGTAGCCTCGCTTATCTGCCATGTGCAGCATTGTGGTATCATCCACTTGTAATCTCCATAGGTGATATTGGAGATATCTTCAAAGATGTTTGAAGATGAAGGGGCTGAGATCCCCTATTTGACAAAAGCAGCTTTGCAACTGATGGTCAAGGCTTGCATTGAAGCCTTCTTCCAGAATTTCAAAGTCAGTGATGTAAGGAGGCTCGCTGGTTGCAGGTGCAATTCACTCATCACTTATATAAGTGAAAAACTCACTGTCAGTCAAAGACTGATCTGTATCAGCTGGAGGTTCAATGTAAGGAAGTGGCTGCTTTCCTTTGGCTGGGCTGTGGCCCTCCATTATCTGAAGTCTCGACTTTCTAGCGCGGGCCCCGTACCATGAGCCAGTGTCACCACAAGCGTGCACCTTCTCTTGCCCGCAAGTACTGCACTTTCCACGTCCACGACACCTCATCTTCTATATATAAAGAGTCCAATTTCGACCCTAACTCCTCGCAACTTCCACAGGTAGTGCCACTGTCTTCTCAACCACCCGAGCAGTGAAGTATTTTCTTATTTATTTTCCAATTTTTTGTTTCGTTTGCAATGTAAAATATTTTCCTATTTCTGTATTGTTTTCCTTGTTTATCTTTTCTTGTTCGTGTTGTTTTGTACAAACCTGCACCTGTTGCCGGTCTTGTACATTCTGTAACATTTTCTCTTCTCTTTATTTCTTGCATCTCCTTTCATTCGTTAAGGGTAATGCATGATTTAAGTGTGGGTGGGGGTGAACTTATGATTTTGTCTTGTGTTGTATTTTGGATTTTGTTAGGTATCGTTTTAAGTCTTGTCTTTGAATTATGTCTTGATTTTATTTTGTGTTTTATTTGTTTAAACTCCCCTCTTCGCATGATTTGTCATGTCTAATTGTCAAACTTGGTTTGGGATATGAATCTTCAAGGGATTGTTCTCATGGAGTCACTCTAGAGCATGAATTGTCTTTAGAACGTTGATCATAATTCGATGATTTGTGTTGTGGGGTCTTGTCCTTCAAGGGTTAGAAAGCATGATTAGCCTCTTTTCATGAAGAATTATCCTCTATAATTATTTATCCACATAAAAAAATGTGAAAGAAATAAAAGAGGGCAATAAGGATCTCTGCTCCTCTAGTTAAGAAAATTAACTATGACTATGGGAAACCACACAAGGACACTAGGGGTTTACTCCCTAAGGACTTAACCTTGTGAATTTTGATCCACACCCTCTACATGTGTTTGAATAAATGGGATTGCATTCTAGATTCTACTCCTCTCATGTGTGCTAATTCTATAAAAATTTTACATGAGGAGTATGGAAAACCACCTTAGGAAGCTCGGCTAAGCTCAATCATTCTACCTAATGACCCTTATCCTATGTTTGCATCCCCTAATGCTATTGAGAAAAAAAATACTTTCTAAATAAATGTGGAAATGATTCATGGGAATTTGGTTCCAAATGGATCGAGTCTAATGTGTTTTTCTTATTCTTGAAACGGCAAACAACTCACCTGATTTGATAATTGTGTTCACTTTCTTTGATGATAAATGTTTTAGTAGGAAACTATGTAACAAAATCCAATAAGAATGATCACCTTGCAAACATTCGTCCTTGCTTCATATCTTGAATGATTTTGTTTACTTGAGGACAAGCAAACGTTTAAGTGTGGGGGAGTTGTTTGGTGTGCATTTGTCCTATTTTATCATAGAGTTTAGTATCTTTAGTAGGTGTTTCTCCTATGTTTTTGTATGATTTTCATGTTATTTCCTTCACTTTTGCTCTTTTGGTGAGTTATGTCAGACTTGCACGACATCTTGAGAAATTGGAGGATAAATGACTGCAAAATTTGAGGGATTCAAGATAATGAGAAGATAGAGAATCGAATAAGGAGCATGTAGAAAGTTGAATCGGGTCAATCGGCCAAAAAACAAGCGAGAATGAAGTAAAATCGTCGAAGCTACCGAAGACGGAGCTGAACACTACGTGGGCGCGAGCGACGCGCGCGACCACGCGGCACCCCTCTCGGACAAGACGCCCCCGCGCACGTACAAGGGTCTACCGGCACACATTCCCAGTCCCCGTGGGCACGAAGTACCCCGCCGGCGCGCGAGGTGCCCAGTTCCGCTCCTCCCGCACAGTTTCACACCTCGATCAGTTTTCCGCTCTCCTTCCCATCTATTCCAGCCTTCAACTGATTCTTTACTCCTTCATTTTCTCACCACATGGCTAGATGGAGAAATAGATTAGGGGTGGACTTTTTGGAGTCTAAATAAGTAGGGGATGTAGGATTTCATTTCTCTAAATTGCTCCCATTTTGATTTTTTTGTCCCCAAATTTTCCAACAAATCTCCTCCTTTATCTCTCATATCTTTTGAGATATCAACCATCATCATGCCTAATCTAACCACCTATCATCTCACTCCATCCCACTCCATCTCACACATACAATCTCCCACTTTCTCTCTCTTCCACAAATAAATAAATGATCTCCCCATTAAAAAGGGTATTCTACCATCTCTCACTTCAATTTTTTCTCTCCACTCACCACTTCATCTACCACTTCTCTTCACCTTCACCACTACCGCCGCCGTTCCAAAGAGAAAGAAAGGAAAAGGAGAAGAGACAAGAGGGCTAGAGCGTGAGGAGGAAGGCCCGAGAAGAGGAATCCAACTCCAAGTGGACGCGATCGCTAAGCTCGCGAAAGGAGCTCCACTTTGATGACGGCCTGAGAAGAGAGATCCAAGTTCGAGTGGACCGTGGTTGCTAAGCTTGAACGAGGAGCTCCGCTTTGGTATTTTTTTCTTTTACCCTTAGCCCATTTGTGGGGATTTATCCCAAAACTCTCGAGACAACAATATTGTATAAGTTTGTATTGTGTTTATCTTTTGATTTATGAAATAAAGAACTTGTATGATTCTTGTGTGTTCTTGAGCATGGTGTTGGGCTAATTCCATCATTAGAGGGTAGATAATCAATTTGGGGTTCGATCTATACTTGTGATAGTTGGTTTTTGTTGTTGGAATTGTGCTTATTTATGTTGAGTACTTGATCACTACTTAGCATTGCTAGGATTTAGATAAGACCGAAAGGAGATTCTCTAGCCCGAACTAGGTTTCTTCAATGTTAGGTGGACTGGATTTTATAAGCCTAATTGTTAATATTTTGGTGGACTGGGTTATATAAGTCTATGGGTTAGAATGATATAGCCGATAGAGGTTTAACGGATCGATGGTGACAGTAATTGAAGTTAAACCAATTGAAGGGACTATCGTACAACCGGGATTAACATAATCAACTTGAATCAAGCTAGGAGAGAATTTAATGAGAGAATCTACACCCTAATGCTCTTCTCATGATCATATCCTCTATCTTTGTGTTTGGTGGTGTTGTTAGTTTTACTTGCTTTAATTAGGTAGTTTAGTAAAATCTTTCCTACCCCTCGTTTAGAATGTTTAGGTTGTATTTTATTTCATGTGATCGTTGACGATTATGGTATAGAAAGATAATTGCCCACATGAAGCTTTCCTCGAGAGACACGACCCGAGTTAGCTCACTGCCCTACAAATCGACCTCTTCCTCTTGTAAGGGTGTAGCCGACCGGAAGAACTATACAACGTTCAAACAGTTACTTCACGATGTTTTTGGTGAATGTAAACTGTAGGAAGGAGATCTCTTCTGGTGAGGTAGAATCCACCAGGAACTGTTTCAAGCTGCTCCTCGATGATGTGACTGAGTCGATTGGCAAATCCTAACTTGGCTTTGAAAGTGCTAGAGGTTAGATCGATCTCAGCATGCTTCACATGCATGCGAAGCTGAGCCAATATAAAGGATGCCCAATCAGCCTTACATACGTAATATATGGCGGCCATAAGATGAGCGGTGTTGTCATTGAACTGCGCATTTATGATGCTGCTGAGCAAAATATGGCTTTCCAGTCTCTCCAGTGCGACTCTGCCGATTTCTTTAGATCTTGAACGGATAAGCCTTCTTGCGGGAGTTGAAATACTTCAGTAATTGTTTTCTCATTGATGTGTAACATCCTTCCTTGAGCCACTGAAGATATCATCTTCCCATCTGCAGATAATTTTGCTTGAAGCAAAAATTCACTCACCAAATTTTGTCTAAAGAATTTTGGTGGTGTTTCCAGGTAGTGAAGAACTCCTGTTTTGTGAAGATTTGACAGAAGAATTGGATTCTTTGATTTATCAAGAATCAATTGAAATTTCTGTCTGTCAAGGAATTTATCTCTCATAAGTTGGCTTTTGAAGGAGTTTGAAGATTTGGATAATTCGGCCATCTTTGAGTTTGGCTGAAGTTTTGGAGTATTCAAGATCTTTTGAGAGAGAAATAGATTTTTAGATCTTTTTGGAGGAGGAGGCTTTTTGAGAGGCTTGAGAGAGAGAGAGGCTTTTATGAGTGTGTGGACAGGCTCATAGATATGATGGTTGAAATGGTGATAGCCTCTGATTTCTTTTGGTTGTTGGCAATTAATGACCTTGACACGTGTCATTGATTTGCAACGGTCAAAAATTTCAAAATAAATGTAAAGCTTGACATTTATTTGAAAATAGAAAGAAGCAAATTTTTATAAATATAATCAAAAGATAATTACAACTGATTAACAAGAAGTGTACTTAAGGCTTTTCTAATCATGTTTTAAGTGTGATCAGCCTCTAGTCCTTCTTGTGATCAGTTTTTCTTCTTTTGGCCAGCGGCTCGGTAGGCTCCTCATCATCATCATCGGTGCTGCTAGCTGACTCGGTTTTAGCGAACTGGAGTCTCTATTGCACTTGCAGCTGCTTGATTTGCTCGGTATGCAGTTTAACCTGTTGCTGCAGGGAATTAATCAGTTCCACATAATGTGGAGGGAGCTGGACCATGGAACTACTGGGTTGAACCATGAACTGGACCGCTCTTGAGTCCACTTCCTCCCCTTCTTCAGTTCCAACAAGTTTCTCACAAGGAACTGTGTGCGAAATCTCGTCTGTCTCCATAGCGATGATCTCATTATAAATTGACTCTGATGAGGTTTCTGGTACGGCAGTTTGAGCGACAACTTGGAGTGCTCTTTGTATTGGATCAATGTACACAGTTATAGCAAGTGTACCTTGATATGTGGATTGTTCAGTCTCTTAAGCTATCTGATCAGCTGACTGGTCATGCTCAGCTGTCTTCGGAGTTGACTCGAGGAAAGGAGCAATTTGTGCTTCAGTTTGCTCCTCAGGCAGTTGAGTCTCTTCAGTTGGTTCTTGTAGCTCTTCATCAACTGGGAGATCTGGCAGAATGGGGGACTTGAGCATTTTCTCAAATTCCAGATCGCTAACTGTGCGCTCATCAGCAGCTGGCTCATCAGGTGAGTCATCCAGAAGATTGATGATGACATCATCTGGGTGAGGGGTTTCTTCAAATGTTAACTGCCTGGCCACAGATGTTATGGCAGTTTGCCTTGTGTTATGAACTGCAGAAGATTCAGCCCTTTGATGACTTCTCTGGACTTCTTGGTTGAACAGCTCCTGCCCTTCGTTAAGCTGCTCCCGTCTGAATTTTAGCAGTTCATTGAGCATCCAGTGTTGTTGAACTTGAGGGGCCTTCCATTGTTGCTGCTCAGCTTGAGTTCGTCGATGTGGCAGTCTGATGTTGGCCCAGATAAGCAAATCATTCATTGCTTCCACCAGAGTTTGCTCAGCAGGACGTGGGTGGTTCCTTCGAATGGCAAGCATTTTTCTCAATGTGATGATTGGATTTTGCTCTAGAGTCTCCTGTCCAGCCCAATCCATACTCCATCTTTCTTCCCTTCTCCAGAATCTCATCCTATGCAGTGTAGTTAAAAGAAAATGGGCTTCAAAGTTGAAGCAGTGCCTCCAAAGGTACCAGTAAGCATACCTTTTTAGAGCTTCATACAGAGTAGGAAGTCCAGTCACATCCTTGATGAAGTTCTCAGCTATAAACCTTTGGACTTGTTCATCAGCCCAGCATTTGATAATTTCAACTCTTGATAGAGCTCTGATGTTCTCTTCTGTCTCTTCCATCGGCGGGCAGGCAGTTCTGAAGAATTCTGCTCCAGAATCCTTTGGGGGAACTCCTCTGTACGGAACTATATCATCATTCTCAACTGGCATAATATCAATTATTTTGATGTTGCGAGGAGGCAGTTGAGGAGAAGGTGGAGGCCCTGACTTCTTCTTCTTCTTTCCTTTTGTTTGAACTGCTGAGAGCTTCTTCTTCGGCTTCCCAGTTCTTTCCTTGAACTGAACTGGTCTTGTAGATATTACTTCTTCTGGTGAATCAATCAGTGATCCAAATCGAACTTGACGCAGAGGTTTCGCTTTGATTGAGCTTCCCAACATCTGGCTTATTGAGATGTTATCATCTGACTCGGAGTCTTCTGGCAGAGTTTCAACTGCAATCTCCTTGCCCTTTCTTCTTGATGACTCCTCAGTTTTCTTGGAGGAAGCAGCAGTTGGCTGACTGCTTTTGAAGGATATTGGTTTTGCAGATGGCTGCCTTTTTCCAATGACTGGTATAAAATCTATTTTGTCAACCATCAGTGTGTTGGTTTCCTCATTCATGGAGTCAAAGATGTTCTCCAGTATGATGCTGATTCTGCTTGGATAACACATCTTTTGATGGAACTCAGTTGGTAACACATTCAGTTTCCAGTTCTTCTCCACAATGTCAACATACTTCTTTAATTGCTCAAAGAAGTATTGAGCCCAGTTGATGTTGATCCCTCTGATGATCGCCGCACAAATTTTGTACTTGTGCTCCGACATTTCTGAGTGGCTTCCAGTTGTTCCGGTGATCATTCTCGCAGCAACTGAGGCCAAAATCATGTATTCTTCTTGAAGAAGAGACATGACTGTACTGCTTTTGTACACATCCAAGCATTCCTCCCGCTTCCACTGGCGGTAAGCTTCCTCTTGATCCACTTGAACATCTTGCAGTCATGTTCCGGTGGTTGGCAGTTTGAACAATCTCCCGAGCAGTTCTGGAGTTATGATTAGTTCGACTCCACGAACTTCCGTCTCGATTCTGTCATCATAGCCTCTTGAGTTTAAATAAAACTCAACCACAGCCTTTGGATATATTTTTGATGGGTACTCTTCTGTGAAGCTCTTCAACCCACTATCCTTTAACTTTGCGATCAGTGAGTTGTAGAGGGCGGAGTTTGAGCACTTCTTTCTGGAAGCGCCTATATCCAGAAACTTATCTCTGTAGAGATTTTTTTGGAATCCTTGTGAAGAATCACCAGTTCTTCTGAAGTTAAAGTTTTGTCGAACAGCTGGTGCGCGTCTGTCAGCCATGGAGTTTTTGTTCCATGATCTGGACTATTGTTGGAGGGAGACTATCTTTCAAATTATTTGAAAAGTCTCAATGATCAACGTGTGGAAGCTTTCAGCCATTCCACAACTCTAACTTTGAAGGGAGCGCGAGTTTATCCACCTGTTGGCCTTTATCGGGGAGCTGAAACAGGTCGGTTAACACATCTTTGTTGATGATGATAACCTGATCTTGGACAATAGACATTATGTTGTGTCCAGTGATCTCCGCATTGTAGTAGAACTCAGCTACAAGCGAGAGATGTTTCCTCTTGGACTGAGTTGTCATGAAAGACAAGAGCCCCCACGATTTCAGCACATGAAAAATCATGCTAGTATTCTCTAGACCTAATCGAGCTTCAAGGAGCTCTCGATCAATGTACTTATCCTTTCTAAGCTTCTTGATGAGAAGCTTGATGTTCATCGAGTGAAATGAAAAAGTCATTTTTTGATGACAGATTGGTATGAGCAAGAAAGAGCTTTGGATAAGTGAGAAGACAAGGAGAAGGAATGTGATTAAGAGTTCTATTTTTCATTAAACTTCTCCACTGCTTATAAAAATAGTGATTTTGCATGCATTAAACCATAGCAATCGAGTACTACTGGCTAATCAGCTATTTGATTTGATACAAAGTTAGCTAATTAAATGATGTATGCATCTCAGCCGTCCATCTGGAATTATGCTTTTTGATCAAGCGGCTGATATCTGAGGGTTTGAAAATCTGGGTGGTTGCCATAAATAGCAAAATATTTTGCCAGAAGATTTGTTATTTATATCCCTCAGAAAAATCATCTCTTTATACTTTAATGCTTAGTATAGAGACTTAATAGTAACTCACATAAACAGTAAGCTTATTTTGAAATGTTAACGGTAACTTTTTCAAAAATAAGCTTGAGGAATAGAGAGTAGAGAAGCTTATCAAGGAGGATTTATCAGGCAGCTGATGGGGAGACTTTGAGCTCGAGGCATCAGTTTTCTGCTAAATTGATGAGAGCGCCTTTAAACTGATTTGATTAGTTTCGTTGATTGGCTGCTGATTGACTTTTCATCAATTTCCTCTTCTTGACTGGTCGGAAGGGGCTAGCTTCTCTACTTTCTCTAGAGTTGTTTGATTTTTTTCCTTTTAGGAGCTGAACTGATGATGTCCTTAAAAGGATCAGTTCTGGCTGTAGTCTCAGCTTGCTGAAGTTGCTTCAATGTGGTCATCTCTGTAATTCCTCTGTAGGATGAGCTGGAATGATTTACCATCAGTTTTGCAGCTCTTAAGCAAGACTTGATAAGAGGAGTAACATAGCTCCAGGATAGGAGATCTGGTGATGTGGAAGTATCTTCATCGTCTTTTGCTCCATTGTGTCCACGGTGTTGACTGTTTGGGGTCGCGATAACTGGAGTATGAGTTAGCTCTTGGTCTATCTTCTCAGTGGTGCTCGCAACTTGTAAGAGTGCCTCTTCTAACTGAATTGAATCAAAATTCAGTTTTAGGCAACATCGATCGACTAGATTTTTGACAAACTGCTTTTGAGTTGCAACTCCTTGCGATCTCAAGCTGGCTTGAACATTAGCTAGCATGGCCTTAGCTGGAATGTTATTATCAAGTCAATGCTTCATAATCCGCTGGACTTGCACAATAGTTGGAGGAAATGGATTTGAAGCCCCAATCTATTTAATACTCCAAGTCTCTTCACATTGCTAAAAGCTTATTCCATGAAAGGCAGTTAGCAAGAAATGTGACTGGATTGAAATAGAATGTCTCCAGTTATACCAGTAGAAGTACCGGTACAGTTGTTTGAACAACTAATTATCTTGCTTGGCAACATAGGTGAAGTGAGAGAGAAAAACATTAGTGACATCCTTCTATGCACTCTTGACTGCATATTCGCCACTATAGAAAGTGCGAATATTATCTTCAGTCAGCTGGAGAGGAGGGCAGGTTCTCCTAAAGTAGTCAGCTCCATAGTTTGGATGAGGGATTCCGATGAATGGAATGAGCTCATCTGGATTAGTGCAGGGCTTGAAGTCAACTGATGATTCATTCTTGGAGTGTAGAGAGAGAACTTCATTGGTAGTTGAGCTGCTTGAAGTTGTATTGCCAGTTCTGGCTTTAGATCTCCTTTTCTTCTTGAGTGACTGAAGATGTGCTTTCCCTTTCTTGGGAATCCAGTCATATATGAGGACTGGTAGCGCGTCATCATTTGGAAGACTCAATATATCTTCCAGGAGCTTTCTCATTCTTAGAACAAGTCCTACCTTGGACTCAAATTTCCCAGTCTTCTTTGAGTCGGTAGCTTTGTTGACTTGATGCTTGAATTGGGAGAATACAAACTCTGCCCAATTTGCTTCCAATCCTTCAACAAGGTGTATCATTACCTTGTATCTTTCTTGAGTTAATTGACTCAAGCTTTCAATGGCGCCAAACATCATTTTGTTCGTTATATCGAGTAAAACTCCATACTCGGGCTTCGAATCAGTTTTAGCTGTGGTAAAACTAAATTGCTTGGAGCAAGTTGAAGCGCACCATTCTTTCCAGTATGGTTCAGCTGAATCTTTCAGATCTTGAACCCTGGAACCCTTTCTGGGAAGTTGAAAGATTTCTAAAATCTTTCTTTCAGTGATTTGGAGTTTCTTTCCTTCAATCACTGAGTGTATAACCTTCCCATCTGTAGTGACCTTTGCTTGAAGCAAGAACTAACTTACCAAGTCTTGTTTGAAGAAACTTGGTGGAGTTTCAAGGTAGTGCAGAATTCCAGTCTTGTGGAGATTGACCAGAAAAAATGGGTTGTTTGATTCCTTAAGAATCAATTGAAATTTTTATCTTTCCAGAAATTTATCTCTCATCATTTGCTCTTTGAAGGAAGTAAGACCTTTGGATGATTCATCCATTTTTGAAAGCTTTGGCTGAGTTTGAATTGAAGCTTTTTGAGAGAGAGAGAGAGAGAGAGAGAGAGAGTACTCTTTTTGGAAGATGATTTTTGAAAGAGTATGTGAATGTGCTTCTTCTGTATTCTCTCAAAAATTTTGAGCAAGAGGATTTATGAGTGAGGGGAGGAACTCATAACTTTTTGTTGGTTGAAAGAATTAAATAGCCCCCTTGTCGTTTTCTTTTGGCTTTTGATTTTGAGCTCAAGACCAACGGTCAAAAATAATAAATACTGACACAAGCATTTATTTTAGCCAAAAGATTTTTATTAAAATATTAAAAAATAAAATGATTTACAAGAAATTATCCTAAGGCATCTAGTCAGCTGACTTCTCAAGCCTTCAGGTCTTCTTGTGATCAGTCTTTCTTTTCTCGTCTCTTCTGGAACTGTCTGGCATGTCCTCACTGTTGGAGGAATCTTCCTCACATTCTTTAGTTCCAAGAATTACTTCCTATTGTAGAATTGACTCAGAGAGCAGTTTTATCTGATCTTTCATGCTTTGAATCAGTTCCTTGAACTACTTTGACGACTTGCCCAGTTGCTGCTTCTTCGCTTGTTTGACAACTCGTCGAGTCCTCCCTGCAATCAATGGATGCTCTCCAGTCGCTTGGCCTGCATCTGGCTAATGCTCTGCAAACTGGTAATTGGCAGCTAGCTTCTCAACTGTCTCAGTATGAGTCGGTGATGTTGTCTTTTGTCTAGTTGGACTTTTCTTAGAATCCTTTCTTCCATCACTTCCTTCTCCAGATGACTTTTATCTTTGGACAGCAAAGAGGACATCATCTGAGCCGGTGTTAGATTAAACTACTGACTCTGCCATCTTGGCTTTCCCTTTTTCCCTTATTACTGGAGTGGATGAAATTAGCTTCTGCCTCAGTTGTTGTTGGGGCTCTCTGATTACCACAGGAGACAGTGCTCTTTGTTCTACCTTTGGAATGAAATCATCAAGATCAACTGGCTAATAGTTTGTCTCCTTGGCCATCAGATTGGGAAGCAGCTTTTCAAGAATAAAGTTGACTCTGTTGATGTAGTACATCTTCCTAGGGAAGCACATTCTGCACTTAGTGTCATCTTCCATGATGTCTACAAATCTTTTAAGTTGTCTTAAGAGATATAGGGACCAGTCTATTCTCTTCCCTTCCCAGATGGCTGCGTAGATCTTGTATTTGATCTCTGACATTTCATTGTGACTTCACACAGGCCTACCATTATCTGTATACCCACTGTAGATAACACTTGAAATTTCTTCTAGAATTTAAGTGTTGAGTGATCGAGGTGGAACCTTTCTTCAACATGATTCTTTGCCCATTGATTGAAGCAAGATTCAACGTTTGCTTTTATGTCTTCAATGTTGACTCCTCCTTCAGGTAGATCAAAGATGTTTTTTAATGTTGAATGAGTAATTTGAATTTTTACACTCCTTACTTCTGTTGTGATAAGAAGAGAGTCCTTATCACTGAGGAAGTTGAGAAAGAATTCTGCCACTGCTTCTGGATACACCTTTGTGGGAGTACTTTCGATGTATGTTTTTAGTGTTGCAGATTCGATTAGTACCAGAATAAACTCACCCATTCGTGAGTATTTGGTGAAAAATATGCAATTGTCTCAATTCAAGATCTTGTCGTGATATAGATCCTTGCAGAAGACATATGAATCTTTATCGGTAAATTTGAAGTTGAACTTCCTTTGGTGAATATTGGTAGAGAATTGAGCCATTGAAGAAGTTTTGGGAAGATTTGGAAAACTGAGAAGAATGGGGATACTGGATGAGTTTTGAGAGAGAGACTGGATGCTTGAGTTATTTGATCAGCTGTGTGGATGATTT
Source organism: Perilla frutescens (assembly GCA_026008535.1). NCBI lineage: Eukaryota > Viridiplantae > Streptophyta > Magnoliopsida > Lamiales > Lamiaceae > Perilla > Perilla frutescens. Next base: position 48,114,869 of record BRKX01000013.1, read on the forward strand.
TAAAGAAACAACTAACCTATTTATAGACTCAAGTGAATAGTGAATCCAACGGTAAAAAGACTTTGATTTCAATCAAAATTGAACGGTTCTGATTAATCCGTTGATTTTAATTTCACATTTATCCGTTGAGATTTATTAGAAGAGAGAGAGTGGGTCCAACGGTAATCTTGAGATGACACGTTATTTTACCGTTCAGTAATAAATTCAACTTTGAACTTATCTGATTGTAGCTCTCCTCTAGTCTCCACGTGGCATTAAGCTGCTGATGTCATTAGTTGGCCTCACGACTGATGATCTTCTTGGTTTGGAATGATCAGTTCCAGCTGGAGTCCCTTCAGCTTTGACACCTTTGTCAGCTTAAGTTGTCCTCTTAGCTTTGCTCTGCCTAAGCTTGTCAGTTGCTTCCTTCAGCTGAAGCTTTGCCTTCTTCAGTCAGTTTTGGTCTCGACTGCTCTCATCAGTTGAACATGACTGGTTGAGAACCGATGTCTTCTGTGATTAGTTTACTCATCTTCATTCTTCAGCTTCCATTTAGCCTTCGCCATTTCTTCAGAACTGATTTGGCTCATCAGTTTAAGCTCCAAAGCTTAACTAACTAATGCCATCTTAGGTCAGTTCTTGTTTTCAGTTAGAGTGTTCCTCTTCACTCCTTCTCTTGGCTGATCATCGTCCTTCTTTGAAGCTAGTTCGAGCAATCCCAGTTGGATGTATAACTCCACATATCTAGCTTCTGGCAATGGCTTGGTGAAGATATCGACTATCTACTTCTCTATGTTGACATATTTGATACATATGTCTTTCTTCTCGATGTGATCTCTAATGAAATGGTGTCTGATATCAATGTGCTTCGTCCTTGAATACAATACTGGACTTTTAGATATTGCAATAGCACTATTGTTATCGCAGTACATCGGCACTTCTCTAGTCTCCACCTTATAATCCTTTAACGGTTGCTTCATCCATAGGATTTGAGCATAACAGCTTCCAGCAGCTACATACTCGGCTTCAGTTGTTGACGTGGCAACTGAGTGCTGCTTCTTGCTAAAATAGGATATCAGTTTGTTCCCAAGAAACTAACATGTTCCACTGGTGCTTTTTCTATCGATCTTGCATCCTCCGAAGTCTGAGTCTGAGTAGCCAGTTAGACTCAAGCTATCATCTCTGGGATACCATAACCCAAGATTTATGGTTATTTTGAGGTACTTCATGATCCTCTTTGCTGCTTTAAGATGACTTTTCTTAGGGTTGGCTTAGAACCTTACACACAGTTCGACTGAGTAGGAGATGTCTGGTCGGCTGACAGTCAGGTAAAAAAGGGATCCAATGATTTCTCTGTAGTGCATCTGGCTGACTGATTCTCCTTCTTCATCGAGGGTCAGCTGCACTGATGTATTCATTGGGATCTTAAGAGTTTTTTCCTTATCGGTTCCAAACTTCTTGACAAGCTCTTTGGTGTATTTAGCTTGACTGATGAAGATTTCATCTTCCAGCTACTTCACTTAGAGTCCTAGGAAGAATGTCATTTCTCCCATCATGCTCATCTCGAATTTGCTTTGCATCAGTTGAGCGAATCGAGTATAGAGATCTTTGCTCTTGGATCCAAAAATTATGTTATCCACATAAATTTGGACCATCAAGATTTCAGCTGATCATTCTATTCTGAATAGAGTATGATCAATGACTCCTTTCTGAAACTCATTCTTCAGCAAGAATGTTGTAAGGGTTTCATACCAAGCTCTTGGTGCCTGCTTCAAGCCATATAGAGCTTTCCTCAGCTTGTAGACTTGATCTCCAATTTTGAAGCCTGGAGATTGCTCGACATACACATCTTCCTTGAGAATCCCTTGCAAGAATGCACTTTTCACGTCGATTTGATAGATCGTGAAATCATTGTGAGTTACATAGGTGAGGAACAATCTGATGGCCTCCAATCTTGCAACTGGTGCGAATGTCTCATCAAAGTCAATTCCTTTACTTTGAGAGTATCCCTTGGCTACCAGTCTGGCCTTGTTCCTTATGATCACACCTTGTTCATCTAGTTTGTTGCGAAACACCCACTTAGTCTTAATGACTTTTTTGGTTTTCAGCCTATCAAAAAGAAACCACATGTCGTTTCTTGTGAACTGGTTCAGCTCTTCTTGCATCGTAATAATCCAGTCTGAGTCTTCAAGTACATCCTTAACATTGGTTGGTACATTAGTTGGTTCTATCTGCGAGATGAAGTATGTGAAGATTGCATGCTCTATTGACCCTCTGGTCTGGACTCTGCTTCTTGGATCACCAACAATTTTGTCGACTGGATGGCTTCGGAGCCATTTGGGTGTGTTGGCTTCTGCTGCACTTTCAGCTGGTTCATCAGTTGCTCCTTCAACTGATTCTTCGGCTGCTCCATCCACTGGTCCTTCAACTGCTGCCTTGGCTCCAGCTTGTTCGTCATCTTCACTGATTCTTCCCCCTGCTTCAGTTATGGGGTTTGAGGTTTCACCACAATTTGTGTCCTCATTGACCACGTTGCCTTTAACTGGTCTAGAATCAGTTTCAATGCCATCTTCTAGTGAAGCTCCAAACTGCTCTCGGACAATGTGATCAACATAGTCCAGCAAGCTTTCACTAGGCAATGCTTGTACTTATGTAAAAGTTTTCTCTTTATTTTTGTACGCATCAGCAAGCTCATCAAATACCACATGACATGTTACTTCCATAAGTAGTGTTCTTTTGTTGAACACTCTGTAAGCTTGTGAATGAGGGGCATTATAGCCAAGAAAGATCCTATCATCAGCTTTGGCACTGAAAGCTTTCAGCTGGGATTTGCCATTGTCGTGGATGTAACATTTGCAGCCAAATACATTAAACTAAGAGATAAAAGGCTTACGACCCTTGAACAGCTAGTAGGGTGTTTTGTCATGGATGATGACTATGGCAATTCTGTTCTGTGTATGGCAGGCTGTGTTAACTATCTCTACCCAATAGCATTCGGCTATGTTGGCATCTGCTACCATTGCTTTAACTGCCTCCTTTAGCGTGTGATTTCTCCTTTCAGCTACACCATTCTGTTGAGGAGTCTTTACAGCTGAGTGTTCATGAGTGATTCCCAGTTCACTCAGAAAATTGATCATTTGCTGATTGACAAATTCAGTTCCATTGTCGGATCTTATCTTTTGATCTGATTTTCCCTTGTCAGTCTACAATCTTCTGATCAATGTTGATAGCTTTTCAAAAGTCTTATCCTTAGTTCTCAGGAACTCCACCCAGGTATATCTTGAGTAGTCATCTACTACTACAAGAGTAAACTTCTTACCTCTAGGAGGTTGGTGGCTTCACAGGTCCAAATAGGTTCATGTGTAGCAACTGAGGAATTTCAGTTGTTCCTTGAGGATGGCTTTTGTTCTTGAATGATGACTTCACTTGCTTCACTTTCTGACATGGTCCGCAGACTCCAGTTTTCTTATAGATTTCCTTGGGAAGCCCATCAACGAGCTCCTTCTTGGCAAGGTGGTTGATAGTTTTGAAGTTGAGATGGTTCAGTCATCAATGTCACAGCTAGCTTGCTTCAGTTGATCCTTTGGAGAGAAAGTAAGCTTCTGAATAACCGATTGACCAGTCAACAACATACATGTTGGCCTTTCTTACTCCAGTCAGGAGTATGGCTCCAGTTGACTTGTCTCTGATGTCATACGAGCTGTTACTGAAGTCGACTGAGTGCCCATTATCACAAAGCTAACTGATGCTCAATACCTTGTGCTTCAATCTTTCAACATGTGACACGCCATTTATGACAACTTTTTCTTTGACCGCGAACCTTTCTCTAATGGTTCGGCTCTTTGAGTTATCTCCAAAAGTGATTAGTGGTCCCTTAACCTCTTTATAACCATCGAGATCATTCTTGTCTCCGGTCATATGTTTGGAGCACCTGCTATCCAGATACCAAGTATCTTTGACCTTTTTCTTGGATAGAATGCTCTTTCTCTGTAAAACAAAAATCATGTTTTAGGTACCCGCATAATATCGGGTCTTGAGAGGTTAATCATGTGTTTGGGATCGCCACACTTTTGGCTATCTTTTTTCAAGAGATCCTTCAGAATTAGATCTCTGGATCAACTTTGGACTTTTTGTAACTTTTTCGACTGAGAGTTGAGTCATGTGATCTATACCTCCAATGAGATTTAGGATAGAAGACTTCGAATAATATCCTTTTATCTTGTGACCTTGATGCTCTCTGTCTTGGCTAATTTCTTCTGACCTTTTGACTCTGAGCTTTTTGGTGTTTGTATATGGCCAATTGGCAAACTAGTTATGATTGGAATTGATTCTTAAATCATCCCTTGAGTTTAGATACTCATTGTACTGGGTTGCAAGGTCACTTGGAGTGAACTATGTTAGAGAGATTGGATTATGCTGTCGTGCATCATACAATCTTCTATGTACATTTCCTTTGGGGTTTGAAGAACTCTCAGGTTGAAATATATTGTAGGAGTTTCTAGATCATTGAACTGATGGCCTGTTTTGAGCTGAGGCCTTTGTTTGAAAGGCTGGCCTTGGGTGAACTTCAGGTCTCAATTAAACTGATGACCTGCAATGAAATGGAGGCCTTTCAAAGTTTGGCCTTTGATGAGCTTTAAATTTCGATCGAGCAGTGTATCTGGACTGCTGAGCTAATCTATGTTGAACTGGTGGCTTTGACTAAGCACCAAGCCTTTGAAAGACCAACTGTCTTTGAGTTGCCCTTCTCAACTGATTAGTCTGATCATTCGGCTGAGCTTGAGGAGTTTCTAAGATGCCCTTGTCTTTGGATTCCTCAACTGGGGGAGACTGAGCTGGTCTTGTGAATCCTTTTAGGATTCTAGATTCGCAGCTCTATACAACTGTCTTGCCCTTTTCTGTGGCAGTGTACTTTCTATATCCCAGCCCTGGACTTCCAGCTTCAATTCTCTGATGACTCAAGATTTCATCTAGAGTCTGGGATTCCTTCTTGAATTTGAGGGTTAATTCCTCTTTTTCAAGGATTTCTAGCTTAAGCTACTCATTCTCAGCTTCCAGTTCTGCAGTTCTCAGCTTTAGCTGATCCATTTCAGTTGACTGAGTTTCAAGAATTTTCAGTCTTTCATTTTCAACACTTAGCTCATCAACTCTTCTTCTTAGCTCATCATTTTCACCCTTCAGTTCAATGTGCATATTTGATACATAAGCTAACTGATCTTCTAGGATTCTTAACTGTTCATCAAGTTCATTCCTAGAGATCGAAGCTTTATGTATGTGATAGAAAGAGGTTATTAAATCAGACATACTAACCTCTTCATCCTTGTCGGCCATGAGGCATAGTAGAGCTTCATCATCGGAGCTATAGCTGTCTGAGTTGATTCTAGATGGGTAGTCTGAATCGTCAAGCACGGCATTTTCAGAATTTGCGATCATTACTTTCCTTTTGAAGAAGCTTCTCTTCACTTTGGCCTTCTTATCTTCAGGAAGCTCTGGACACTCGTATCTATAATGTCCTTGCTTGTGGCAGTGGAAACATTCCTCCATGTTTCTATTTTCCATCCTGAATTGTTCAGCTGGTCGATCAGCTAGCTGCTGGTTCATTTCTCCCCTAGCAGCTTCATCAGCTTAGGGTAGAGCTGATTGTTGATCTCTGACTTTTCTCAGCTTCTCCAGCAATCTTGTCATTTACTGGATTTGCTCATTTATATCCTCAGTCAGGATCTCTTTTTTATCGGCTGACTCTCTTCTTCGATCGGTTACCGATCCCCCTGGGTTCTCTTTGACAGGCGAGCCTCTTGGTCAGAAGTTGTTTCTTCCACGGGCTTCTCTGAACCGATTTCTTTCAGCATAGAAAGAAGTATCATGAGAGGAGGAAGTGGATGCTTCCCTTTTAGGATTTAGGCTGTATTCATGAGCTTAGAGAGATACAAACAACTCTCTGTTAGTAATGCTATTTAGGTCTTTTGACTCTTTAATAACAATTACTTTCATATCCCATTCATCAGTGAGATTGTCAAGAACTTTTGAGTTAATCTCATTGTTGGGATAGTTTCTTCCCAGATTGTTCATCTCGCTTATGATGCTAAGAAATCTTGTTTCTAAGCTCGAGATGCTTTCTTCCGGCTGCATTTTGAACGACTCATATTTGTCAACTGCAAGTTGGAGCTTATTTTCTTTAATGGCCTCGGACTCTTTGCATAGATCAGCAAACAAGTCCCAAATCTCCTTCGTTGTTCTGCAGTTTTTTGTGTCTTTCATGCGATCCTCATCTAGAGTTTGAAATAGTGTTGTTTGAGTAATAAACTCTAGATTCTTCAACTTCTTCTCTTCACCCGTGAGAAGATGAGTTAGTTTTAAGATCCTGACCGGTTGGTTAACGTCCATGATGTGGGCTTCATTGTCCATCATAATGATGATTGGACCGTCTTCAATCACCTCCCACGTATTCTCATGGATGGAGCATAGATGAGCTTTCATCTTCTTGCTCCAATTGTCATAGTTCTCAACTGAAAAGAGAGGTAGCTTATGGTTTTCCATAGCTTTAAACGTTAGCACAGATAAACATATCTGATTCAAATGATCTGCAGAAATGGTTGATCCTTAGAATCAACCGATTTGATACCACTTGTTGGTCCCGGTGCAAGTCTATGTCAGTTTAGAAGGGGGGGTGAATAAACTGACTTCAAAAACTTAAACTGATTGCGAAATGTATAGGGCTCTGACTCGCTTTCGATATTTTATATGTGCACTTTTTTCAGTTGAGAGAGAACTTGACTAAAGCCTAGCTAGTGAGCTGATCAGTTAGAACTGATAGCTTGAAGACTTAGCTTAGCTTGTCAGTGCAGCTTATGTGCTATAGTGTGCAATTAAAGAACATGCAAAGCTGAAACAATGAGTACAACATACATAAGACTTATAGAGATTCGAAGCTTCCTGCTTCTACGTCCTCTCTTCCTTCCACAAAAGAGCAATGCACTATGCAAGAGTAAAGTTTCTTTACTACAATTACACGGTGAAGAATTCATGTTGGACCTAAAAATGACACCCTTCAACCCGAGCGCGGACTCCTTTCCAACTATTGTTGTCCCAAAAGAACGGACTCGTTGGTACACGCTCCTCCTCAGCCGGTTTCTAGTTCGACAGCTCACACTTATCGGTCCCAATTGCTCACTGAGACTTTAGGTGCTATTGCTCGTCTTTAAACGATTTTAGATCTCGCTCAATCTTCAAGAAGACAGTCTTGAATCTGTTCTCAACCTAGAGTGCTCCTTTAATCTTGAGCTAAGTGGTTGATCTTTGAGGGACTGAACTGAGAAGCTTTGCTCTTGCTAGAATTCTGCGTCAACTAGTTGCTTGCTTAAGACTTGAAACACGCCTTCTCAGTTGAGAATTTTCGCTTAGGAGATTTAAACTATTAAGCTGTGGGGGAGGGAGAAAGAAAGCTCAATGTCTTCAAGATAGCAAAGTTAGTTTTGCAAGAATATTAGCAAAAGTCATCAAAAAATCTTTGTCAAAATTGAGTTCACTATCTTTAAATAGATGAGTGATTTTTTGACCGTTGTGATTGGTGAATATGTTGAATTCACTGGTGGCATTTTAATGCCTATAGCCATTTGAAGTTTTTAATGAACTAGTCGTTTGACTTTAATGACTTCTGCTCTAAGATCATTAGGATCTTTCAAAGATTTCCTGTTAAAATCTTCATTGACTGTTTCGTCCAGCAAACTGATCTTTGATCAGTTTAGGGATGGCTCTTTATGACTGACTGATCTTTGGTCAGTTCAGTTTTAGCTTTCAAGTTGACTCTGCTCTCATCAGTCTATCTTAGCTTTCAGCTACACTGAGGTTACTCATCTATGGATGTTTACCAGTCTCTAAAGTTCTCTTCCCCCTTATAGCTTTTCTTAATCTTTAAAGATTTGACTCTGACTGGTCTGATCGAGGTAACCTTTTAAGCTGGTTGACCATGCTTCAGCATAGCTATCTCTCATTTCAGCTAAATTGATGTCTGAAGTCTTACTTATTCATTATCCCTGATTTCCAGCTTTTCATAACCTGCAGTTTTTCATTAAATCATCACACATATTTTGACATTTCATCAAAACCATCTGTTGGGACTTTTCAACAATTTTTCCAACAATTTTTCCTAACATAAACGTTCACAAACATTGCAATAAACATTGTTGATCTTGAAATTTTACTTCAGGTAGCATAGCGGGATGTCTTTTATGTTCACAAACTGACTTTTGACTATGACTCAAGTTAGCTGGTAGTACTTAGCATATTGAAGAATCTTAATTGTAGCACAATGCACAACAATCTTTATCTTTAACTCAATCCAAACTCCTTACTTGAGCTATCTTCAGGAAGTTCAGATCACGTTTATGTACATTTTTATAAATGTTGTCCAGAACAATAAACATGTACTTGGAAAAATGAAATACTTAGTGATTATTCAATGTCATATAGATGAATGACAACTAATCATTGTAACAAGTGCAATGTAGAGCACTTGATAAATAAAAACATAGTGCTCAGCATGACCCTAGTAATCCAACTTGACTGTGTATCTTCTTTTAGTGTCAAGCATAACACTAACAATCTCCCCATTTGTCTTCATCTACTGGCAAATCAACTTCTTCAATTTTCTAGGCACAACTCTTTCTTATTTCCAAATGTATCTTCATCGGCAGCAGGGACATTCATCTAGATCTTCACGAACATATATTGTTATAAACTTCAGCTATGTTTTGTTTTGTTTTCTTTTCTTTTATATTTCCCCTTTTATCATTTTTATCAGAGCATTGAATATCATTAACAATAAGGTAGTAAAGATAAAAGTATCATGATGGAGAAGTGTTGATTGATGTAGTGAAAGATAAGGCAATTACAGTTCTGACTACATCAAAATGAACCTCAAAGTAAAGAGCTTCACAAAAAGACTAAGACTCATCAAGGGAGTCTTACAAGGATTAGAGCAAAGAAAAATGATATATTTTTAAGAAAAACCAATACTCCCCGTATTTGCCTACAAATTTAAGCAAAGGAGCATGTTGTAGATAGCTTTTCTATTATTCAGATTTGTCTATATCGGATTATGCAGATTCAAATTCCTTAGCTTCTGCTTCATCATCATCATCATCATCACCATCTTCTTCTTCTTCTTCTTCTTCTTCTTCTTCTTCTTTGTTAGTGTCTTTGTGACACCAATCAATGAAGTTGGAATCAACGGTGTCACTGCACTATGATTGAGTATCAAGAGCTCTACATTGCTCTTGTTATAAGTGATTGATTGTCATTCATCTTTATGGTAATTCATAAATTGATTCTGTATTTTATTTTTCCAAGTACATTATCACTATTCTGGACAACGTTCATAATAATGTACGTGAGCAGTACAAAATATCTCATTTAAATTTATGACTTTTATATGATTAATGGAGTAAATAAATAGTTGATGCAGTTTTTATAAATGCCTGCAAGCATAATACCATACCCAGAAATAAGTCAGAAGAAGATATATAACTTTTTTATTAATAAAAATTTCAATTTTATTCATCAAAATTAGGGTTAGGTTGATCACCTCCTTAATATTTTGAGGTGTTTAGGCAGAAGCCTCCATGAACATCAAGCCATTCTCCTTAGCAAATTGCTATTTGCTAACCTTCCTCACTGCTTTGTGCACATATTTCTTTTCGAATGTTGCCTTAAATCAACCAACTTGGAAGGTGGTTAGAAGTTTCCCTCCAGAGTAAATCAAATAATTAGCTTCACACATTAATTAAACTAATTGATTGTATTTAAATATTGATTGATTGGAAGATTTATTTTTACATGGCAAGGGAAATAGAATATTAAAAGCCAATCAATTATATAAGATTTGCAAAACTTTTGAAAAAGTAGGTACCGTTTTATTAGTTTTGAAAAGTGAATTATTTTTCATAAAGATCCCAAAATATAGATATCAAAGTATAATTTACTCTCATAAATGCAATAAAATAAAAAATTGATTTTGTAAAATTTCAACGTTTTAAATACATAAACATAATATCTATGGAAAGTGCGTAGGATATTATGTCACTTACGTGATTGAAAAAAACACAATAAACTTATTAAGGTGAGGGGATACAGCAGTCGAGAGACGTGGTGGTGGTAATGTTGAGTGATTGATTGGTGAGACTTGGGAACAGCAGCAGCATTATCTTCTTCTTCTTGAATCGTGATACTAATTTAAGCCCGCATGATTATATATTATAATTAATGAGGTCGCGGAATTAGAGATCGACGTGGTAGCGATTGTAAGTAATTTCTTCAACCGTGACCATAAGGAGGAGGGCTTTCGAGGGCTCGAAAACCACGTGAGATTCTCTAGTTCAAAATTTTTGTGTGTCAATTGCACCGACTATCAAAATTATTAGTTATTCTTTCTTTTTTTTCTTCATTTTTAATTTATTCCTGTTTAGTATAATTTTACACTATTATGTAGGGCTTATAATTATTTTTAAGTATTTAATATTCATTTTATAGTTAATATAATTGATTTTTATGGTTAATATTTACCAATAAATATTAGTTAGAATTTGTTATAATACAATACATTTTATTATTATTAAAATATTATTAAAAGTAAAAATATTAATATTGACACACAAAATTTTGATTAGAGAATTCCATCAGCTGGAAAACTTGTTCGCGTTTAATTAACACACGTGACTCACTATTTATAATATTATTAAAGTATTTTTTACATAAATTGCCGAGTAATGAAGCCCTTTATATTAATTTAATAAAGGTCGACGCTTCTAAATTTTTAACGAATAGAATATGCATGTGCACCATATGTTAGCAAAGTTGACTGTTTAATTAAATATGCATCCATATCATGTGCTTCAATTTCATAATCATTTAGATTAGGCCAAAAAATTATTTAATCTAGTATTACACTATTAACAGTAGCCACGCACCATCATCTAAAAACAAAATTTATTAATACATGTTCAAAACACTATTTCAAATAGTTGCAAGTAATTCGGTCAATATTTTTTTGCATGACAAACTTTGGGTGATAAATTAAGTTCCATCGAATTAAATTGCATATGAAATTTTTTAGTACAAATTTGTATGTATCAACCATGTACCAAACATCAAAATTATTCGTTTTTCTTCGTTTTTGTCAATAAATATTAATTAGAATTAGTTATAAGCTAATAAATTTTGTTTTCATGAAATTTTTTTTATCAAAACTATATAATTTTGATTTTAATCAGTACACAAATGTTACACACAATTTAAATTAGAGATTTCATCTGATTAAATTGACATTTTATTTTAGACGTGATTTTATGGACAAGGTGCATTTAGCCTTTTTGCATTTCACCCTCAAGAGCTTGGCATCTAGTCCTTAATTATTTGGCTCAATTGGTCTATCGTATATTAAAAGATGGAACGTGTTGCCCCCTCATTTTCAGTTCGGGCTAATAATTTTTTTACTATGAAGCTCAAATTATGAAAAAAAATCAATTTTTCTTTTTCTTTTTTACAGTTATTTTTTATTGAATTTTTGTATAGAAAAAAATATGTTAATAAAATGCAAGAACTAAGACGTAGACAACCAATTATTATCTAGACAATCATAAATTTAAGAGAAATGAAAGACAATGAAAATAACTTTAATTATATGATTTATGTAGATCAGATTGGAAACGAACAAGTTATGGTTATTTAAAGTTTCTACAAAATTGTTGTAAATTTGCTGACATCATTTTTTAAATTGAACAAAAATACCCGACATTTTTCGTTAATATTTACAAGATTGCTGCGGCTATTTACATTAAATTTTAGAATTCAGATCATTTAATTGGATTGTGTTAGATAGGTTTTTAGTTTACATTTGATCCATTCCCTATATATTAAAGTAAACTATAGATAGGGTTTTTAGTTTTTAAATTTTCATTTTATAATTAATATAATTGGTTTTTAGGGTTGATTATTCTAAATTTAGAGTATATAATTTTGTAAAATTTCAATTTTTAGCAATACATATTAATTAGGATTAGTTATAATATAATAAAAATTATTATTATAAAAACATTATTAAAATTAAATTATTTTAATGTTGACACATGATTGAAACACAAAACATTGAATTAGAGGATTCCAAAAACTTGTTCGTGTTTAATTAACTATTAAACGCATATGACTCACTGTTTTTAATATTATTAAAGTATTTTTTACATAAATTGCCGGGCCACGAGGCCCTTTATATTAATTTCACTAAAGGTCGACGCTTATAAATTTTTAACAAATAGAATATGCATGTGGACCATATATATGTTAGCAAAGTTGACTGTTTAATTAATTAAATATGCATCCATATCATGTGCTTCAATTTTATAATCATTTAGATTAGGCCAAATGAAAGTAATTCATCTAGTATTACACTATTAACATTAACTACGCACCATCATCTAAATACAAAATTTATTAAATATGTCACTAGCTAGAGTTCCATTTATAACTTCATTCGAAAAAAGGAAAAAAATGAATAATTAATTGTATTTTTTTAATTATATAATTTTATATATTCTTGCATTAATTATAATTTTATATAATTTTAACGTTCAAAATGACCAGAAAAAACCCAGAGCTGATCGCTCCAGTAAAGCCATCCTCAGGAATTCAAGCCCCTCTCCGATATCGATACTCTAGAGGTCCTGGGACTCCAAATTCCGGCCATTCAAATCTATCGGAGAAACCCCTCCGCGGAAGGGAAGGACCCTGTCAAGGTTATCCGCAACGCCATTGCAAAGACCTTGGTATTCTACTACCCTTTTGCGGGGCGGCTGTGGGAAGGCTCCGGCGGGAAGCTGGTGGTGGAGTGCACCGGCGAGGGTGTCTTGTTCATTGAGGCAGATGCCGATGTAACGCTGCAGCAGATTGTTGTGTTGTATTACACTTCACTGGAATTACAACTGAAGTACAAGAAGGTAGAAGGAGTAGAAGAATAACAATTACAATATAAACTGAATTTAAACAAAGCAAATAGACTGGAACCGATGTGACGATTCCGGCAAGCCGAGTCGAGGGGACCTCTCTCCGCAAGACAAATACACCCCGGCTAGTGCTCACGGTTTTGCGGTTGTCTTTCAAAGATGAAACGGCTTCGTCCTTCCGGCAGTAGCACCACAAATCCGGCAAGGTTCCGGCGAACTAGACAACGTCGAGAACTGGAAGCTCTGACTCGAAGGAACTCGTATGCAAGAATATGAATGTGTGATCGTTTATGCAGAATGTAGCATTTGGATCCATCCAGGATGTCCTATTTATAGGCACATCTCCACTGCAGGGGACAGCTAGGGTTTGAGGGCATTCAAACCTGGTGTTGTAACCTCCCTGGAATTATAGCTCTGCCATTAAGCCCTCCAAGAGTTACCTTCTGCAGATCCCGACAGGTGTCCCTTGTCAGCTCGGATCCCAACACGTGTCCAAAGGCAGCTGCAAACTTTGACGAGACGAGACGAGACGAGCCGAGCACGGGCACCGGGCACCGGGCACGGGCACGGGCACGGGCGGGCGCGCGCGTGTGGGCTCATGGCCCACATCCTTGTGCACTTAATTACTTCACTTAAGTGTTAATACACTTAAATACACTTCTTAATTTGATTAAGAAATCAATGTGGGATTATTTAATGTGTCTTAAACACATTGTCCCACACACCATAAATGCCCAATCGTGTGACCAACTTCAACCATTAATTTCTCACTCACCGAAAATCGGATTTGAGCAAATAAAAATACTACGATTATCTACTCACGATATAGAACAATCATACGGTATTTAATTCCTCCAAAATGAAATATCCCGGTCACGAAAAATCGAATTAAATGAGTCAAACTCACTTTATTAAATCATATTTTCCAACAATCCCCCACATGAGTGGAAATAGTGCATGCATGTATGTAGACAAGCAGCCCAGTTCTCTTAGAAACACAACTGCACCAGGATAGGTAGCTTGTGACTTTGAACCTTCCATATTCCAACACTATCGAGTATACCGGTTGTTTAGTGAACATGATGCCTTGAACTATACATCCTTATGTATACCGAGATAATAGTATTGAAAACAGCTGTATATCAAACATTATCTGTTCTCACGTTTGTGTCCTTTTCAGGCCATGGACAACCTCTTTGAATTCATAAGTATCTTTTTAGAAGCGGCCCCACTTCTCACTTATATAGGTGATCTCCTCTTCCGAGTATCCTGCCATACTCGACCTCATTAGGTTTAGGAATCATTAAAAGTCATAGGACTTATCCTCACCACATTGACAGGTGTGCACTTGGTTTGCTCACAGGGAAAGGTACACTTATAATTTTCCAAGTGCTACCAAACCGAATGTTTGTAGCTTAGTTTTCCCATTGAACCAAGTTCTTGGGATCTCCAGTCATCATGGTTGGGTTACCACTACAAGCACTCTTAGAGTGTGGATTTCAAACACATTCCCTCTAGCAACTTAGCCATTTGATCTCGGTTTAACCCTTTTGTTAGCGGATCCGCTAGATTATCTATTGACTTCACATAGTCAACTGAGATAATCCCACTTGAGATCATATGCCTCACAGTATTATGCCTCCGACGTATGTGTCGAGACTTACCATTGTACATAGCATTGTGTGCCCTTCCGATAGCCGCTTGACTATCACAGTGAATCATCACTGACAACACTGGTTTTTTCCAACATGGAATGTCTTCTAGAAAGTTGCGAAGCTATTCTGCTTCTTCACACGCTTTATCCAAAGCGATAAACTCAGATTTCATGGTAGAACGGGCTATACAAATCTGTTTCGTGGATTTCCACGACACTGCTCCACCTCCGATAGTGAAAACAAATCCACTAGTCGAAAATGAGTCTTTTGTGTCTGATATCCAATTCGCATCACTGTACCCTTCAAGTACAGGAGGAAACCTTGTATAATGCAGCCCGAAGTTCAAAGTATACTTCAAGTATCTTAGAACTCGTACTAGAGCTTTCCAATGTTCTTTGCTTGGATTGCTCGTGTACCGACTCAACTTGTTCACAGGACATGCAAGATCAGGTCTAGTGCAGTTAGTGATGTACATCAAACTCCCAATGACCCTTGCATACTCTTTTTGAGCTACCGGTTCTCCCCGGTTTTTGCTCAAGTGTACATTGAGTTCCAATGGGGTCTTAGCCGGCAGACTATCAAAAGCGTTGAATTTCTTAAGCACTTTCTCTACGTAATGAGATTGTGTTAAAACAATTCCACCACTTGTCCGTACTATCTTGATCCCTAGAATCACATCGGCTAAGCCCATATCTTTCATGTCGAAATTTCGTTTCAACATTTGTTTCGTTTCAACAATCACTTGGTGTCCACTGCCCATGATTAACATGTCGTCTACATAAAGACAGACTATGACATAGCCATTAGAACTGCTCTTTATATACACACATTTATCACACTCATTGATTTTCAAACCATTTGATAACATCACATTATCAAACTTCAGGTGCCACTGAATAGGTGTTTGTTTCAGACCGTACAATGATCTAACAAGTTTACATACCTTTCGTTCTTGCCCTGGTGCAACAAACCCTTCAGGTTGTTCCATGTATATTTCATCCTCCAACTCACCATTCAGAAATGCAATCTTTACATCCATCTGATGAATTTCAAGATTGTGCAAAGCAGCAATCGCTAAAAGCACCCCGAATAGATGTAATCTTGTTACTGGTGAGTAGGTATCAAAGATATCATACCCCTCTTTTTGTCTAAAGCCTTTGGCAACCAAACGAGCTTTATACTTGTCAACAGAACCATCTGCCTTATATTTTCATTTTAGGATCCATTTGCATCCTAACGGCTTACACCCACTTGGGAGATCTGTCAACTCCCAAGTGTGATTTTGCATGATGGAATCGATTTCACTGTTGATAGCTTCTTTCCAGAACGCAGCATCTGGACTAGATAGAGCTTCTTTCAAAGACTTTGACTCATCATCTAGCATATAGGTGATGAAATCTGGACCAAAGGTCTTAGCCATCCTAGCTCGTTTGCTACGTCTCGGTTCTTCATCCACAGGATCAGAACTAGTAGTAGCTTCAGAAGTTCGTTTCTCAGAACTACCTTCTGTCCTATCCTTATTCTTACGAGGATAGACATTCTCGAAGAATATAGCATTCCTTGACTCTATCATCGTTCCTTCAGTCAACTCGGGAATCTCTGATTTATGAATAAGAAAACGATATGCACTACTGTTAAGTGCATACCCAACAAAGATACAATCAACCGTTTTACGGCCGATTCTAACTTGTTTAGGAAGTGGCACTTCAACCTTAGCCAAGCACCCCCACACTTTGAGGTATTTATAAGACGGCGTGCGTCCTTTCCACAACTCGTAAGGCGTCACATTCTTACCTTTAAGTGGAATTTTGTTCAGGATATAGTTGGCTGTCAACACAGCTTCCCCCCACAAGTTCTGTGGTAATCCTGAACTTATCAACAAAGCATTCATCATCTCCTTAAGAGTTCGGTTTTTGCGTTCAGCAACACCATTAGACTGTGGTGAATAGGGAGCCGTAGTTTGATGAATTATACCAGCCTCTGCGCATAACTCTTCAAACGGGGCAACATACTCTCCACCTCTATCACTTCGAATTACTTTAATTCGACAGCTTAGTTGATTTTCGGCTTCATTTTTGAAATTCTTAAAAGCTTCAATTGCCTCATCTTTACTTCTTAAAAGATAAAGATAACAATATTTTGTGTAATCGTCAATAAAAGTAATAAAGTACTTTTTATCGCCTCTAGTGTGCACAAACTTTAAGTCACACACGTCTGTGTGAATTAATTCTAGAGGTTTAGTGCTCCGTTCAACCGATTCAAATGGTAACTTGGCCAATTTAGCTTCGACACAAACTTCACATTTATTTTGTGTATTAAATTGGTTCACTTTTAGCAAATCTAAATTTACTAAATGTTTTATAGCATTTAGATTAACGTGTCCTAATCTACAATGCCATAAATTCGAGCACTCAACAAAGCAAGTAAACAGAAGAATCAACTTTATTAGCATTTTCTTTTGCAATACGGCGCATAGCCATTACATTCATTTTGAAAAGTCCATTGGCGAGATAGCCCTGACCAAGGAACCTTCGGTACTTGCTCAAAATAAACTTTTCAGACTCAAACACTAGTCTAAAACCATGATTGACTAACAGCGCGCCTGAAACTAGATTCTTGCGGATGTCCGGAACATGCAGCACATCCTTCAAAGTCAGCTCTTGGCCTGAAGTCAGCTTTAAAACCACGTTGCCCACACCAACCACTTCAGACGAGGCTTGGTTCCCCATGTGCAACTTTCTACCTTCAACAGCTTTATAGGTAGCAAACGAGCTCTTGTCCGAGCAAACGTGACAAGTAGCCCCGGTGTCGACGAACCACTCTCTCGGGTTGTCCACGTGATTGGCCTCGAACACAACGGCAGCCAAATCATCGTCATCCCAATCATCTTGACGGGCCTTGCCTTTGCCTTTGTTGTTATGTTCCGCCAAATGTGCATCATAGTTAGTACGTTTCTTCTTTGGAGCCGTGCAATGCTTGGACATGTGCCCCGGCTTATCACAATTGAAGCAATTGCCGTTGAACTTCGTCATTGGCTTCTTCCCTTTGTCAACTTGACCCGGCCGCTTCCTTTTATTGCTATTCGATGGTCCACCACGTTCCATTAAGTTAGCCTTGGCCTCGATCGGGACTCGTGGTCTCGGATCCGCCATTCGGTTATCAGCTTCAATTCGAAGCTTAACCACAAGATCTTCAAGAGTCATCTCCTTTCGTTTGTGTTTGAGATAGCTCTTGAAATCCTTCCAACACGGTGGCAACTTCTCAATCACCGCAGCAACGGTGAAAGAGTCGGGAAGGACCATCCCTTCAGCATGAACGTCGTGCACAATGAGCTGAAGCTCTTGCACTTGATCCATCACTGACCGGGTGTCCACCATTTTATAGTCGAGGAACTTTACCACCACCAACTTCTTAGTTCCGGCATCCTCAGTTTTGTACTTCTTTTCTAGAGCTTCCCACAATTCCCTAGCACTAGTTACATTCCCATAAACAGAATAAAGATTATCTACTAAACCATTCAGAATGTAATTTTTACAAAGGAAATCGCCATTGATCCATTGGTCGTACGCCGTTCGTTTGTTGACGTCCGGCTCATTCACTTCGACCACAGGAGCCTTCTCTTTGATGTATCCAGCAACTCCCAGTGTGGTTAGGTAGAAGAGCATCTTCTGCTGCCACCTCTTGAAGTCCAATCCGGAGAATTTTTCCGACTTCTTGGCTTGGCCATAGGGAATGGTCCTTGGAGCAACGGTGTTGGATGATGACGTCATTCCAGCAAAGGTAGTTGATTGTTTTTTTTAGTCTTAATATTTGTCTTGCGATTGTTGTGTTGTATTACACTTCACTGGAATTACAACTGAAGTACAAGAAGGTAGAAGGAGTAGAAGAATAACAATTACAATATAAATTGAATTTAAACAAAGCAAATAGACTGGAACCGATGTGCAGATTCCGGCAAGCCGAGTCGAGGGGACCTCTCTCCGCAAGACAAATACGCCCCGGCTAGTGCTCACGGTTTGACGGTTGTCTTTCAAAGATGAAACGGCTTCGTCCTTCCGGCAGTAGCACCACAAATCCGGCAAGGTTCCGGCGAACTAGACAACGTCGAGAACTGGAAGCTCTAACTCGAAGGAACTCGTATGTAATAATATGAATGTGTGATCGTTTATGCAGAATGTAGCATTTGGATCCATGCAGGATTTCCTATTTATAGACACATGTCCACTGCAGGGGACAGCTAGGGTTTGAGGGCATTCAAACCTTGTGTTGTAACCTCCCTGCAGTTATAGCTCTGCCATTAAGCCCTACAGGAGTTACCTTCTGTAGATCCCGACAGGTGTCCCTTGTCGGCTCGGATCCCAACTAGTGTCCAAGGGCAGCTGCAGACTTTGACGAGACGAGATGAGACGAGCTGAGCACGGGCACCGGGCACCGGGCACGGGCACCGGCACGGGCTCGGGCATGGGCACGGGCACAGGCGGGCGCGCGCGTGTGGGCTCATGGCCCACATCCTTGTGCACTTAATTACTTCACTTAAGTGTTAATACACTTAAATACACTTCTTAATTTGATTAAGAAATCAATGTGGGATTATTTAATGTGTCTTAAACACATTGTCCCACACATCATAAATGCCCAATCGTGTGACCAACTTCAACCATTTATTTCTCACTCACCGAAAATCAAATTTGAGCAAATAAAAATACTACGATTATCCACTCACGATATAGAACAATCATACGGTATTTAATTCGTCCAAAATTAAATATACCAGTCACGAAAAATCGGATAAAATGAGTCAAACTCACTTTATTAAATCCTATTTTCCAACAATTCGGCGATGCCTTTTACCCGCCCTTCCCATGCAAGGAAGAGCTGCTTTATGATGTCCCTGCCTCTGCAGGACTGCTCCATTGCCCCTTATTGTTGATTCAGGTACCCAACACACGAGATTCTCTATTTCAAATAGTTGTGCGTAATTATGTCAATATGTTTTTGCATGACAAACTTTGGGTGATAAATTAAGTTCTACATTAAACAATTGCACATGAAATTTTCTAATCCAAATTTTTGTGTGTCAACCGTGTACCAAACATCAAAATTATTAGTTTTCTTCCATTTTTCCTTCAATTTTAACTTGTTTGGTTTCGTATAATTTTATATTATTAATTACACTTTATCCACCCAATTAAGGTTTCACAATTATTTTGTACTATTTAATTTTTTTTTCAGTTATTATAATTAATTTTTCGGGTAGATTATTCCATACTTATGTTATATAATTTTTTAAAATTTCAATTTTTAGCAATAAATATTAATTAGGATTAGTAATGATATAATAAATTTTATTTTTATTAAAACCGTATAATTTTGATATCGGCACACAGATGTGATACGCAATTTGGACTAGAGGATCTCATTCGAGTTCAAATAATAAAATAATTAACAATTCCATGTGGGAACCTAAGAACGCATAGCTACTAAATAAAAATTTGATCCTAATGTCCGAAATTTACATAGAATTAAGGTGCTTGTGGTGACATACAGAGAGTTATAGTTGTTAAGGTTAGTTCCTTGCGAAAATTATTCAACGTATATAGACTATATCAACACCATTTATCATACATTAATGTTAGAAATTCATTCGATGAAAAGGTTATCAACCATATGTATGAATCAAACCATCATGACTTATGTATTATTTTAACATCAAATATTACTAATAACAATATCATTTATCAATCATAATTGAAATTGACCTTCAAGCACTATGAAAAATACATATTAAAATGCCTTGTATTTACAACTAATTTATTAGCTTTAAATTACCGCAAGTATATGGTCTAATTATAGATAATAGGGAGCATGTGTAACGTACGTACGAGGATTGTATAAGTGAATAAAAAATGCAAGTACTAAAATGTAGACAACCAATTATTATCTTGATAACCATAAATTTAAGAATAATGAAAGATCATGAAAAGAACTTTAATTTAATATATGATTTGCATAAATCAAATAGGAAACGAATAAGTTATGATTATTTGAAGTTTCTACAAAACTGTTGTAAATTTACTGACATCTTTTTTTTTAATCGAATAAAATACCCTGTGTTTTTCCTTGATACTTACAAGGTTTCTACCACCTTTCACATTTAATTTTAGGTTTTAGATCCTGTAATTGGATTGTGTTAGATAGATTCCTAGTCACATTTAATCCATTCCCTATCCATCAAAGTAAAATATTCTTGTTTACAGGTCACGCGCCTCAAATGCGGCGGCTTTATCTTTACTCTCCGCCAAAATCACACAATGAGCGATGCCATCGGAGTTGTTCAATTTATGTCCGCAATCGGGGAAGTTGCCCGTGGAGCGGCAATCCCTTCCATTCTCCCCGTTTGGAATAGACACCTACTCAATGCGCCTGAGACATCATCTGTGACATGCACACACCATGTGCACACTGAGATTCCCGACATCGAAGGAACTTTAACCCCACTGAATGACATGGTGCACCGCTCCTTTTTTTTCGGCACTGACGAATTCTCCGCCCTTCGTAGCCGTCTTCCTCTGCACCTAGGTGCCTGCTCCACCTTCGAGCTCCTCACGGCATGCCTTTGGCGATGGCGTACGATCGCCATCTCACTGCAACCTAATGAAGAAGTCAGAATCGTTTGGGCCCAAAATTTTCGTGAACAATGTAATTTGCTGCTCCCCGTTTGCTACTATGGTAATGTGATTACATTTCCTATCGCCATTTCAACCTCTGATGAATTATCCAGAAATCCACTACATTACGCACTGGAGCTTGTAAGAGAGTCAAAAATTAAAGTGATGGAGGAGTTGAAGAAATCATCGATGGATCAGCTGGTGATTAGAAGTAAGCAGACTCGCTATGTGATCTTACACGAGTTGGCTTTGAAGAAGTAGATTTTGGGTGGGGAGAGCCGGTGTATGGCGGTCCAATGGAGGACACCATCTTCGGCAGCCATTACATTCCTTTTAAGAACAATGGTGAGATCAGAAAAATGGTTCCGGTATGCTTACCCACGAATGCCATGGAAGTGTTCATGAAGGAGCTTGAGAAAATGCTCAAAGGCAGAGATCACCGGAGAAGTATGTCGTTCATCAAGTCGGCGCTTTGAATTATTTTAAAGGTTGGATCGATGCGTGTGTTTTTGTGAATTTTTATCAAACTATTGATATAGTTTATAACAAAATATCTCTATATTTATAAATTATATTAGTGCATCACATGGTGGGTAATGCTAGTTAACTCATAAAATACCAAACAAAGAAAATGAGACAAAATTTTAAACAGTCATTTTTACTTAGTAAAGAGTGTTTTCAGCCACTTTGATAAAATATCCATTTGGCCTCTGTCATGCATCATACTTGTACAAAAATGTAAAATTATACTACTGTATGATGACACTCAATCATCTAAACCTTATTATAAATGTATCTTTGAGTTATATAAACAATGTTTATGAAAATTAATTAAAATTATATCTATAGCAAGAAAATGGTTTAGCTCTTATCTATGTCTCCAACAAGAGAAGATGATTCGGCTCCCTTGCCTAAGTTGGTTGTTGAACGGTCTAGTAAGAAGATCGGTAGCCAGTTTTATGAGTTAGATTGGAACTAATATAAGATGAGAGAGAGAGAGAGAGAGAGAGAGAGAGAGACAGAGCGCTCCAGAAGAATAAAAAAAAGCTTTGCCATATGCAGAATCGATTTTACCTTTTAAGGTGTAATACCCTGAAATATTTTAAAAGGTTTTATTCAGCTTATGTTACCCTCTGGTAGGTTAGAAAATAAGTGGGTCCTTAAAGGATTCAAATAAAGGAAAATCGCAACCATGGGAATCTGTTAAATTAATTTTGGTCAAAAATTACTTTAAAAATATGTTCTTATATTTTTCTCAGGTTGATAGAAAAAGTTTCAAGAATTGTGCCAAACTTTGAATTCTCCAATTTGGAGTCCAAATGACATCTCGGCACAATTTTAAATTGTAAATTAATATATTTTAATAGATTTGGATAACAAGGCACATCCGTCATTATCCAATTTCTTTTTCAAAAGATTATCCTATTCGTAATTATCCACTATCAAAAAAACTCTCATACATAACACTTCATACATAACGGATATTTGAAATATCCGTTATCTATGAGCGTCTTTTTTGTATAGATAACGGATATTTCAAAAATCCGTTATGAGAGAAGTGTTATCTCCGATCATATATAACGTTTTCGAATCTTACATTATCTTTAAGTGTTAGATATTATTCACATTTATAACGCTAATTTGGTACCGTTATGCATTGTGTTATGTTTAAACACATTATATTTACCGTTATGTATATGTATTAATTATTATTTTTTTAATTCAAAATTAAATTATATTGATTGAAAATTTTCTAAATATATATCTTTGCCGCTGCTCTTCATCCCCACGAGCCTCTTCCGACTGCTCTTCATCCCCACGCCGTTCACCACCGTCCTTTGACGCCGTCGTTCTCCGTCGTCTCTTCTTCTTGCTCAAAGGTAAAGCCCTAAAATCTCTAAAATCCCCAATTTTTTTCTCTTCCTAAAATTCCCAAAATTGAAATCCCCAATTCCCTTATTGTTGTCGCCGGCGCCACTGCGCCGCCTCCCCCGACCACCCACTGTGCCACAATCCAACCTCGCACCACAGGTAATTTCTCTATCTTGCACTAACATTAGTTAGGGTTGGTTTAGCAGAAAGCAATTCTTGATAGGGTAGAATGGAACTCAAGCTGTTGTTGTAGGGATTCTTCTGGAAGCCTTAATTGATCTGGTTGGTTTGGAGTCACTTATATAATTTAAATATTTGTGTGTGTGTGTGTGTGTGTATTCATTCATTTTTTGGTTCATGTCAATTTGTTTGGAGCTGGGAGGTGGAAACTTACTTTTGTAGGAAGAAGCAGATCCCAAAAAAAACCCAACATAGGACAACTAAGATCCAACAAAGTGCTATTAATCTGCAATAGTATATATCTATGAGAAACTCTTTTCAGTTTAATCAAAATAGTAATCTAAGCACTAATTCTGAGAACTTACACTTGAAGGGGCCTCTGAAACTTTAAAACTCTGAAGGCTGTATTAACAAGAGCATTTTGGTGCCAGTGAAAAAAGGAAAATGCAGAAAAGAAAGCTCGATTGTTGTAACTAGTTGGTGGTTTACTTTCAACAAAAGACTGGTTCGTTTTAATACAACTTATCTTTGGAATCAGAGTAGCAGATATACTTATTTAGCCTTACCTAGTAGAGAAATTACTACAAGTAGAGTTAATGCTATCATCACTGTTGTTATTGCATACCTGCCAATATCAGAAATAAGTAATAATAGATCTATGTCAGCATTGAGTTAAAACAAAACAGAGAGAGCATTGAGGAAACATACGATGTTTTCAGGCCCTTTTGGATTAAGTGCTTGTTCTTGGATGCATGTGTTTTTATATCAGAAGCCCGAGTCTCGAGCTTTTGGGTTGTTGAAGTTATTAAGTCATAGCCCTTTCCATCAACTTCTTTCAATGTGGTGTTTATTTCCTTCATAGCTCCAGTTATGTTGTATATTGTGCTGGATACGCCATCTGATGTATCAAGAATAATTCATATCACTTTCTTTGCTCTGGAATGGGACTTTGAAATGCCTCTAAAAGCCAGGCCACAGGCTGTTCTGAAATGATAGGAATAGGTAACAATCATTTAAATCCAGTGTTCTGAACTTAGAGAACTAATTTTGATGTTATATATGTTTTTCACTTATTGCTTATAATTCATTGGAATTTTTTATGTGACTTCTCTCTTTTCATTTATATCCTTATCAAGACAATCAAGAAAAAAGTAGAATTTCTTTTTTGCAACAGAGAATTGTTGCTGCTGCTTTGCTTCTATTTTCTCACTATGTGATAAAGAGTAGATGTGCTGCCTATTACTTACACTGCAATGAGCGTACAGAAAATTGCCAAAAGAAGAGGCATTAGATGGTACCGCTCACGACACGATGATCTATTTTTGTGCTTTCTGCTGCTCTTACAGCAACCCGTTCTTACTAGAAGAAGTACTCCATACCCTAGACCGCACAGGAGCCATATTAGTGCAATGGCATATCCAGATATGCTTGTAAAAGCTGTTGACTGCACAAGAGCGCGGATGCATTTGGTTATCTGATCACTTAGTCCTTGCAAATTTTCTCTCTGTTTTCACATGAACATGCAAGTTAAAAGAGATGAGGCACTTAAGACCTTGCCCCGATACTTACACTCCAGTAATGGTTATTTGTTACATTATATCCTCCTCTGTATTTCTTCAAACTGTTTAAAGGGTCTATTCTTACAGTATTATCCATATCTGTACTCTCTTCTGTTAAAACTCGTCCTGAAAGTTTAAAAGCCATCTTATCAATTTTCTTACCAACTGTGCAGACGTGTAAGCTACAGAGCTTTCGTACAAAGTTTATAGCCACATCAAAGTTTGTGCAGAGAATCAAAGGAAGACATAAATGAGTGAGTATTCAACTAAAACATGTCACTCAGTTTTTATAATTTAGAATTGTTTATTATGCGTCACATTTGAAGGATTTTACGGGTGTATATATAGCATATATGATCTGCTGTATGCAAGCACAGACAAACGATCTATATTATATTGAGGTCTTAGCAAACCATGTCCTTATAAGAATGGTGTGATTGTAAAGGGGGAAAACATTTTTCTTGGACCCTACATTTAATTACGTATTAAATTAGGCAGCCCATTGGGTCACATGTTAAAAATACAATACATATTTCTCATTTTTAGTCCTATTTTAAATTTTCTACATTTTTTTAAATTGACGGACCAAATGGAGCTTTCCCTTGGACACCCCTAAGCCTTTAGTTTCCGAAGCCCTCAACCAGTTATGAGATCTGATTTGGTGAAATTTTCAATTTACAGGTTTGGTGATTATGTTTGTTTTAGTAGAACGTATATTGCTCTAACCGGAACCACCATGACATCATACGAGATTCTGAATGGTAAAAAACCCAACCTAAAATATTTACATGTATTTGGTTGTGTTTGTTATATTTTGAATGATAGGGACTATCTTTACAAGTTTGACCCTAAAAGTGACAAAGGTGTGTTCATTGGTTACTCACTTAACAGTCATGCCTAACGTGTTTATAACCTCAGGACCAAAACTGTAATGAAGAGTGTGAATATAAGATTTGATGATATGGCTAGTTTGTATACTCCTACTGATGATACTGACAGTGTTATTGATATACAGGGAAGTACTGATGCCGCTGATGCAGAACAAGTTGACCCTGAAGTGGAGCCCACTTCAGTGACAAACAAGGATACACCCTCCGATGAGCCTGACTCGGATGCTGATCTTGATGATTCAGTAACCCCAGAAGTTATACAAAATAGTGTTCGTCGAGACCCTTCCAAGAGAATTTGCAAAGATCATCCAATCGACCAAGTCATTGGAGATGTTCACGAAGGGGTCCGAACTAGAGGTAACACTATTGGATTTGTTGCATTTTTAGTTGTCACCAACTTTAAGAATAGATATTGATCTGAACAATTCTTAGTTTGACCGAATAGCAGCGTCTATTTGGTGACACCTTAATTTATTGTTAATTAATAATTTTTTTTTTGTTATTTCCATTTGTGTTTTTCAGGGGAAACCACCAGATTGGCAGGACTTCGTTGGAATCATTTCACTTCTTCTAATAAACTCAACCATAAGTTTCATAGAGGAGGACAATGCTGGAAATGCCGCTGCAGCACTCATGGCACGACTTGCTCCCAAAGCGAAGGTGCGTGGCTCATTCTAGCTGCTGAGCATATTGCATATTTCTGCCTGCTTCTTTTTATGAATTTGCGTGCTATTTTTCTTGGACTTAATTAGTGTAATTTTACTCTGTCAGTCTATATGTACACATAAATATATACATATAGACCATGAACAATACATACAGAATATTATAATGAAATAATGTTAATGCATTTCCCACTTGTATATAGAATAATAGAAATTCACGTTTTGACCACTTATATATAAGAATAACAGTGATTGAATTCACTATGAAAGTGGGATTCAACATTTTTAAAAATACATTAGAATATGCAATATGCTTAGATTTGCTATTCTGAAAAAGAATAGTTCCCTGATGGCAATCGGGGGGCCATGGGATACAGTTGATGGAGGGGATCCACAGGAATTGTTATATTATGATGAAACAACATATCTAAGTCAACTAAATGTTTGAATTATTATTGGTGTGGTGATTGGAATGTTATTTTTCTGCCTTCTTGATGAAACTAGATTGATGTAATTCTTTTGAAGTTATTTTTCTTCATTCTAGATTGGTGATTGTATCTTCACTTTGTAATTTGTATGGTTGTTTTTTCTGAAGGTGAGAAACCTTGCCTACTCTTATACTTCCGTTCTTCTCTCAATTTTTGATCTTAGAGGGCCAGTGCAAAGGAACTTCTTAAGTATCCACAATAATTTCTTGAGGGGGAATATATTTTATGTCATCTTAGTTGAGATTGGGTTGTTGTTGAGTATTGTGTTGATTAATTGTTATCACTTACTTCTCCAACTGTGGCAGGTTTATAGTTGAGCAGTTGAGTTGAATGAGCGTCTCTCAATCACCGAAAAAGTTGTTCCAATCAAAATGGCTAGCTAGCTAGTTGCAATATATATGTTATCTTTGTTTTGACATTAGTACAATATAAACATGTGTAGAATGTTGATTATATTTGGATGAATGTATGAATATTTTTTGAGATATACGATGATTTATGAGAATTTCAGTTATTTTTATTATTTTGGAATTATTTTAATTGCTGAAAATCTATAAGACCGTTATGTATAAGACCTAAAGATAACACCTAAAGATAACGAAAACTAAAAATATTTAATAACGGTAAAAATCTGTTATGTATCAAAACATACATAACGTAAAAAAGCGTTATCTAAACTACAAATAACGTTATGTATTAATTCATGTGGTATATTTCATAACGGAGAAAAATGAATTTTCATAATGGTACAAACCGTTATATATAACAGTAATAGATCACGCAATGAAGAGTGTTGTGTATGAAAAAAAAAACTGTTATGTAAAAGTTCATAGATAACGGAGATAGTTAAACTTTCATAACGGAAGAAATCATTATGTATGAGAGTTATAGATAACGTAATATCCGATGTCATGTTTGTTGCTACAACCGTTATGTATAATAACATAGATAACGGATATTATTCAGTTACGTATGAGCGGCAACATACATAACACCAGTATACGTAACAGAGCTTTTCTTACATACATAACGGATAAAATCCGTTATCTATGAGCGTCTTTTTTGGTAGTGATCCCATTCTTTTTCCATCATTATCCTATTCCATCATTATCCTCTTTCTTTTATTCGCTATTATCCTATTTATTTTTCTTCTATAAATAGGAGGTTAATGTTTCATTTTTCATTCATTTTCAAAATCGAAATGCAGAGCAACTTCTAGAGAAGGTACGACTCTAGTTTCCTATTTCAATTCTGAAATAGTCATTTTGAAGTTGTCAATGTGTAGATCACGAATACGTAATTGAAACGATGGCACGACGGACGATCACAATGGAAAATCATCGTGACCGCCGCCAAAAGTTGGCACCACCCTTCAAATCGGTTACTCTTTCAGGTTACCGAATCAAAACGTGTCTTTAGGGTTTTATGTTCTATGTATATCTGTATACATTTTCCATGTTGTCACTTTTTAATTTCGGGTATATTTTGGGTATCCGAATATTAAATTGTAGTCTTTTTCAGATATATCCTTCATGGATAACCCTATCGTGTTTTTAAGCTCAAAAGTTGTTCCATGTCAAAATTTAGTATTTTTATTTAAAGTTTCATATTTTTCCAATGGGCAGATCTTGCGGTATGAATTTATTTGTACTGAGTTAATTTTAGGATACGGGTTTGACCACCCCGTATACTAAATCTTCCAAAAGAGTTTTTCTTTATAAAAATGCCCTGAGTAAAGTTCCCTTAAAGTCAAAATATTTTGATAACCCGGGTGTTGCGTATTAAGATAGTAGATATTATAATATTTACTTCATAGCTAAGAAATATTAGATTTTAACCTAATGAGGGTCTTTTATCGAAATTAAGTTGTCGAATAATCTTGTAGGCACAGAAGAAGGAGACTTCTAGTTGAGACCAGAATCAGAATCTAGATCTAGCTTTCCAGATCAGTTTGCCAGGTGGGTTTTTATTATATAAAAATATATTTCGGGTTATTAAGCCCTGATATTTATAAAATGAATGTGATTGAATATCCAACTCATGACTATATCTAATGTGCTCTCCTGACTCATGTAAGTCTTACTACTGTTTTTGGTGATGAAACTACAATGGTTTACGATATCGAGCCCCAATCAAACAGGACAGAGTTCAACCTTAAGCAGCCGTGTTGTGTACACGAACCGACTCACCGTAAGCATTCTAGGGGAGAATGGCGCGCAATGATGGAACTAAATGATTTTTGTATACATGGAATTCACAAATTTTTTCTGTTTTCCATGATATGCTTAAAATATGATTGGATATTCTGTTTTATAAAATGATTGTGAAGGTTTTTCTCAAAAGTACCCACTGAGTGCATTAGTACTTGTAGCTCCCCGGTCCCGAAAGACCGTGGAAATGGACGCCACGGGGATGGGAATTAAGAAGCGGGAAAGAAATGGGGTAATTTAATTAACGACGGGGTGATAATCCAAAAGGATTAATGTTTGGAATAAAATTTAACAACCGAGTATGCCAAAGATAGGTTATGCCTTCCGGAAAATTAGGCAGCATAACCTCTGTAACTAGAGCGAATCCCCGTTTATAACAGCTTATAAGAGAAGAATGGAAGCTGTAACAATTCAATAAGCCCTTTCATAGGCCAAACGGAAACAAATAACCAGATACCAACAATCAATAGACCCATTCATAGGTCGACTTAAGAAACAGACACCAATATGCTGAATAAATGAAGCCCTTCCATAGGCCAAAATAAATGATCAAATAGACATAACGAAAGACGGGCTTCCTCTCTTTGGAATAATTATGTAGCTAAGCATATGATACATGTTAACTAGGAAGTTAACAAATGTTCAGAATCAGAGAAGCAGAATTATATCAACAAAATACCAAGATCAGAGTTCTTAGCATTTAGCAAAAGAATACCATAAGTGAGAAAGCTCAATTCTTAACAAAATACTAACAAAAAGAGACAACGGAAAAATATGTAAATCATAATAGCCCATATCTCAGTCTCGTCACCTCCACGCTCCAGCCTACTGACCTGAAAATATTTGAAAAGATTTGGGTTGAGTACTAATGCACTCAGTGGGCAAGTTTTACAATTCAAGTTATGCAAATCATTTTGTTAAAGTAATCTATTTGTGTTCATGCAGGTAGTGAAACTTAGGAGGTTTAAAAGTTGGAAGCAACCTAAGTTCACCAAAACATTTTATCGTAAAGCGCTTAAGAGTATAACCCGTCACTGCCCGCAACCCAAACTATATCACCAGCGCATAACGTTGAGTATGGCCATAGTATACCCAAAGAGTATAACCAATAAGTGTTTCATTTTAGTCTCACCGACAAGGAGTAGGGCATGACAAATAATGCATGCATACTGTAGCTACTCACATTGACACAGCGCTGGTTTATGAGACTCCGACAACATACAGTAGCATGTAAATAATTAACACAGATAGTCACATATGCAATTTTGACAAAAGCAGAGCTTAATAACTCAAAAGATACAATTTGCAAAGATATAGTATAGTATAACTCACCTTTCTCGGGATTCAGAAAAGCTAACTTCTGAAGAATCAACCCAGATACTCTTTCTCTAGCTCAGCTGGTACTACAGAAGGTAAACTTCAACTCAGGATAATCGCTATATTTTCGGGAATTAGTCTACTATAAACGGAACTATTATTAATTCTATTATATTCTAAAATAGATTGTGCGACTCTAGAGACCTTGAATAATTTTGATAAAACAGGAAATAAATTTCAAAACGTTATTCTTGCTTTACTGGGATCAACTGATTTGACAGAGGTATCTTTCCAAAACTTGTCATTTATCCAAAGTTTACCAGATCTACACAACAACACTTTTCAACCGCTCAGAAATTACGAAAATATTCAGGGATGATACTATATATGCCAAGACTAAAGAATGAGAATTTTAGAATTTTTCGATAATACATGCTCCCGGTATAAAAATAACTGTCTACTTTAAATAATCAAAATTATTCAAAACTCGCAACGAGATCGCGAAACTCGGCAGCCTTATAGGAAATAATATTTTGAGCAACTTTCGAAAAGAAACATTTTCAATTTGACGATCCAAAATGGGTGAAACGGGAGTTTTGGTAAATATTTTAGCTGAACATGTATCGGTCTCGATCGAGCTCGATACTCGTTGAATTTTCGCTTAAAGGTATAATTTTTGATAGTGCAGAAAATAAGGAATTTAATGGTGTAATCAAATCAAAGATCGGACGGTTAGAACATAAATTCGAACTGAGCAGATTTATAATATAATATTCGGATCTAGATTTCAAACGACGAGAAATCAAAAATCTATTCCGGTTAACTACAAGATCCAAATGATCAAAGACTATTTATAAAAAGAAGATTTCTAATACGACTATCCAGGAAGAGTAGATCTGAGATTTACATAAAATGAAAATGGGGAAAAATACCGAAAACTCACAACATCAAAAATCGGAATCGGTAGAATTAAAGATAATAGAAATATAAGCATATTTAGAACTTGAAATTTCTAAATTCATCGGTCCGAATGACCAGAATCGGAGAAAGTACCTTCTCCGATGAATTGGCGGCGGTCACGATGATTTTCCATCGTGATCATCATTCGTGTCATCATTTCAATCATGTATTCGTGATCTACGCGTTGACACCTTCAAAATGACTATTTCAGAATTGAAATAGGAAACTAGAGTCATACATTCTCTGGAAGCTGCTCGGCATTTCGATTTTGAAAATGAATGAAAAATGAAACCTTAAGCTCCTATTTATAGAGGAAAAATAAATAGGATAATAACGAATAAAAAAAAGAGGATAATTATGGAAAAAGAATAGGATAATTTCGAATAAGATAATCTTTTGAAAAAGAAATTGGATAATGACGGATGTGCTTTTTTCTATTAAATTTATTATTTTCCAACTTAAAGTTGTGCCAAGAGTTCATTTGAACTCGAAATTTGAACTTTCAAAGGTTGGCACGATTCTTGAAATATTTTCTATCAACCCGAGAAAAATATCATAACATATTTTTAAGGTAATTTTTGACCAAATTAGATTTAACAGATTTCCCTAGCTGCGATTTTCCTTTATTTGAGTCCTTTAAGGACCCAGCTTATTTTCTAAATTACCAGAGGGTAACATAAGTTGAATAAAATCTTCTAAAATATTTCGGGGTATTACAGTACTCACACCCAAAATCTTTTCAAATATTTTTCAGGATGAGTTGCGGGATGATGGACGGCTGTGCTAAGGCTGAAGGGCTATCGTTTGATGTATATGTTTCCTTTTCCGCTATGGAGTTTAACTGAGAACATGCTTCCTTTTGAGTCTGAATAAATGCACTACGTTCTTTTCCGCTTTACTCTGATTATTGCTACGAAGTGTTCAGTTCTCCGAATCCCGTTTTCTTTAGTGTTATGGAGTGTTCAGTTCTCCGAATCCCATTTTTTTATTATTACGGAGTGTTCGGTTCTCCGAATCCCGTTTACTTTCCTTTCCTGACAGGCAAAAGCCTGGCATTTATTTACTTCCTTATTCAGACAGGTAGAAGCCTGGCTTTACGCTGTTTTCCATGTCAAGGCAAAAGCCTGGCTTTATATTGCTTTCACGACAGACGAAAGTCTAGCATCTCTTTACTTCATGTATTTGGACAGACATCAGTCTGGCCATTTTCATGCCTAACATATTAACAGTTAACCTTTGAACTGTTATTATTTACATTGAAGTTTGCCTTTGTTATTCTTTCTTGGGTTCATCCTAAGAGTCATGGTATCTGGTTTAAGTCATTTCATACGCTTTAAAAGCGTGGATTGATCCATTTATAGAGGTTATGATGCCCAAATTTGTGGAGCACCAACCCTATTTCTTTGATTACTTCTGTTCAACAACCCCTTCCCCCTTTTCCCAAGTAGCGTACCGATCCCCTGCCCTTCTCTCGGGATCAGGGTGTTACATAAGCATTCTGTTATGTGTTGTTGATATGATTGGATATGTTTGCTAAAATAATTTATCAAATATTTTATAAAACTCTTAACCCTCTAAGTACATTAGATCTCACATTCAAATATTTCCAAATGTTTTTCAGGTTGAAGATGTTGGCAGTGGTGGTGCGAGTGTGGGTTGGCCGGGCTTCCTTTATATCTCTGTGATGCTATTTTACATTTATTATAATTTTGTTTTAATATTCAAACAGTGTACTATGTTTCTGTATACCCCGTATCATGTAGCATTTTATGATTTTTGTTGGTCTTTGAACAATAAATTCGTACTTTTGCCACCGGATCTTTCCTAATCATTGTGAGTACCCGAATTAAGTTGTCCTTGAATTCTTACACTTATTCATTTCCAACAAATAAGTTTGGGATAACTTGGATTTAATTTAACTCAATCTTTTATTTTTAGTTTTTCTTGTTATTTTCGTTTATTTTTGTGTTTTTGTGTTTTTGTTTAGTTTAGGAACTTAGATTTGATGGTATTAAGCCGAGAAATGAGTCCAGGAGTTGAGAGTTCAGAGAACGAGGAAAGATTCAGACAAGTCACGTTCGAGCACCGTGGGTCGACCCAGTCACGTGTATTTCACGCACAACAGGGTTGATCCATCCGTCGACCCGTGCCTTCACATTTTTCAAAGACTTCGATTGACCCAAGTTTTGAGATCAGTTTAGTCAACCCCCCTCTAAACTGAATATGACTCGTCCGGGACCAACAATGTTCATAAAGAGGTACATAAATGTGATCTGAACTTCCTGAAGACAGCTCAAACAAGGAGTTTGGATTGAGTTGAAGATGAAAACTGTTGTGTATTGTGCCACAACTGGGATTGTTCAATATGCTAAGTACTACCAGCTAGCTTGAGTGATAGTTAGAAGTTAGTTTGTGAACATACAAGATATTTTGTTATGCTACTTGATGTGAATGTTCAAGATCAACAATGTTCTTTGCAACGTTCGTTAACATTTGCATGAACATCCTTTGTCCAGATTGTTCTTCCAAAATCGTTGAAGTTGTTCGAGGTTTCCAACCAAGAGGAGATTCAAAGATCATTCTAGAAGATGCCTTATCGAGCTTGAAGAGCACGAGATTGAAGTCAAAGGCAGATTTCTAAAGATGGAAGACATCCTAACATGGATTGTCCTAGATTTCAGTTTTAATAAGAAAAGTTTCCTTATCTGTTTCAGATTAGGATTAGGATTTATGTTCCCTTGTTAAGGTGTTTAGTGTTTATTTGTACTATTTTATCGTAGGAATTCAGTGTCTTTTGTATATGTGTTTCCAGTATTTTCGTGTTATTTTTATGTCATTTCCTTCACTTTTGGTCTTATGGTGAGTTGTACCAGGTTTGTGCAAAACTTGAGCTTTTATGTCCAAAAGCAGGATTTTATGACACAAAGGTGGCTAGGAGGTGAAGCTCCCAACTGAAGCTCCAGCTTGTTGATAGGTCTTAAATCTCCCGCTTCGCCGAGCCCAAGTTATACCCTGAACTGATCAGTTTTGGGGTCAAACTGAAGAGTTGGAGCTGCAGCTGAAGAACCGGAGCTGAAAGTTTGGAGCTGAGCTGGGGCTACAACTGATGGGATCAGTTGAAGTCCCCGACTGATGAACTGAATTGATGGAGCCAAGAGCGTAGAGCTGGGCTGAAGAACTGAGAGCTGAGCTGAAGCCAAACTGAAAGAACGCAACTGATGAAAAGCGCCAAAACTGAAGAGAAAGGCCGGAAGCTGGAGCTGAAGCAGCCCCGCCAGCCCGGGACCCCCGCGACTGCGGGACAGTGCTCACGGCGGACGTGCCCCGCGAGCGCGGGGCGATCAATTTCAGCCTCTTCGCGATCAGTTTAGCTGCAGTTTTCGAAAGCTTTCCGCTTCATTACTCTCCGCCTACTTAGCCAGCTGTGGGAATTAAATGCACACGGTTCTAGAGTTGTAGGAGGATTCGGGAACCATCTACCAATAACTCCACCTTTTTGCTCTCTCTCTTTACCAATAAATCAACCATCTCCCCATTCATTCCTTCATCAACACTTCTGGGGGATTGGAACCATTTTCCCCCCATACTTCACCATTCACC
This sequence comes from Perilla frutescens, assembly GCA_026008535.1. Lineage (NCBI taxonomy): Eukaryota > Viridiplantae > Streptophyta > Magnoliopsida > Lamiales > Lamiaceae > Perilla > Perilla frutescens. The sequence goes on from BRKX01000013.1 coordinate 48,149,904, forward strand.
AACACCACCGTTCTAGAGAGAAGGGGAAAGAAGAGAAAAGAGGCATGGGAGCTTAAGCTCAAGGAAGAAGGCACGAGAGGAGGAGCCCAACTCCAAGCCGTCTGCAGAAGCTAGGCTTGCTCAAGGACTTCTATTTCTTGGTATTTCTTTCCTTAGCTTTAGCTCATCTGTGGGGATTGTCCCAAAACTGATGAGACAAATAATATTGTAGAAGTTTATGTTATATTTATCTTTTGATTTATAAAATGAAGAACTTGTATGATTCTTGTGTTGTTTCGAGCATGATGGGCTAATTCCGTTCATTAGGGGGTCGATAATCGATTTGGTTTTGATCCATACGTGTGATAGTTGATTTCTTATTGTTGGAATTGTGCTTGTTTATGTTGAGTACTTGATCACTACTTAGCATTGCTAGGCTTTAGAGGAGACCGAAAGGAGATTCTATAGCCCGACTTAGGTTCCTTCAACGTTAGGTGGACTAGGTACATGAGCCTAATTGTTAATCTTATTCGTACAATATAGCCAATGGGGGTTTAACGAATTGACGGTGATAGTAAATGAAGTTAAGCCACTTGAAGGGGTCTATTGTACGTCTAGGATTAACATAATCAACTTGAATTAAGCTAGGAGAGAAACCAATGAGAAAATCTATACCCTAATGCTCTTCTCATAATCTTTTCATCAATCTTTGTTATTGTTGGTGTTGCTAGTTAATTTTGCTTGCTTAAATTCATTAGTTTAGTCAAACCATCCAACCCTAGTTTAGAATGTTTAGGTTTATGTTTAAATTCATGTGCATGTCAACAATTATAGCGTGAAAAGATAATCGCCCTGTTAAGTTTTCCTCGAGAGACACGACTCGGGTTGTGATCTTTTGATCACTAGGAAGTCACATAACCCTGTCTCATACTCAGTGGGATATTTGAGGTAACCCCTCTCTTATCCTTAGGCATACTTCAGGGTGCAGTAGACATCAGGTTTGAGCCAGGATGGGCCCAAAGGAAGTGAAATATTTTGCAGATATGGGAGGAGCTTTCGCGTTTTGTTTTTCATATGCTACTAGTTAATGTTGGATATTTCTAATGTTTTACGGAGTTTTCTCATAAAACCCCACTGAGTGCATTAGTACTCACGCCCTCTTTTTTAAATATTTTTTAGGTTGGGATGGAGAGGTGGATGGTGGTTGTGGAGTGGGTTGGTTGCTGAGGTTATGAAACAATACCATTATTCCCACGATGTTTCTTGCGACTCTGATGAATTTAGTATTTCATTGCTTTGAGTTTTCATAAGATTCCGCTACTCTGATTATGAATAATTGTTAACTCCCTAGTTAGCATGTTTCATATGCTTAACTATATAATTAATCAAAGGAAAAGTCCCACCTTTTGATATGCATGTTGTTAATTTTTTTTATTTTATTTTTTTTTCCTATGAAGAGGCTTTACAAGCATGTTGATTTTGCTTACTTTTAGTTGACCTATAGCAAATCTTAAGTTGTTTTATTGCTTCCATCCTATGAATGGAACAATATGATTTATTTGACTCTGACCTATTGATGAGTCTTAATTGTTATGACCTATGAAGAGGTCTTGATTATTTAAAGACCGAATTCCTATTTGTTAGCTATTGAATTCTGTTTAAATTCTGATTGGCCTATGAATAGGCATCCCTTTGACTTGATTGAACCATTTGACTCCTTTGATTTGTTGAAAAACGTGGATTCCTTCCAATTATAAAGTTATGCTGCCAAAATTTTTGAGGCGCTAACTTAGTTTGATCCTAAAAACACCCCCTAGATTTCCAATTAAACTACCTTTTTCCTTCTATTTTTCCATATAACATCCCCGTCCTAATTCTCGGGACTGGGCTGTTACACGCTCGATATAAAATAATAATTTAAAAAAATCAAAAAAAGAAATGACAAGGAAAAAAAGAAACAAAAAAGAAAAAGAGAATAAGAATAGAAAAAGAAAGCAGCAACACAGCAGCCGCCGCCTGGGCCTCGCACGCTAGAAGGCTTTTTTTTTTAAAATCACCCTAGGTGCATGGGCAGGTACATCTCACATAACGTAAGAGATTCATTAGACGGTCTTATAGAAGTTTTGTCATTTACTTTTATCCTCTATTCCTTTGCTCTAACTGTATATGTCATCTCATATCTCATATTCCAAATCGGCCGAATTTTGGCATAGGATTATCTATTTCATATTTAGTGTTCCAATCTGTGTTCCACAATCAAATTTATGAAGTTTTCTTTCATTTTTTTTCTTCAATTTTAATGTATTATGTTTTAGTTTAATTTTATGATTGTTTTTAGAGTTCAACCCACCCAATTAAGGTTTATAATTATTTTTCAATATTTAATTGTCAAAGAAATTATTATTATGGTTGATTATTTTAAAAATATGATTTATAATTTTTAAAATTTAAATATTTTATTAATAGATTTGACTAGGTTGATTATATTATATATAATTAATTTTTACTTTTATTATATTTACTATTAAATTTATAAATTAGATCGTGAAAAATGGATTGCAGCACCAAAATTTAAAATACAGGATCTCATCCCAAAATTTGGACCAGCCTAACCATGTCGGCTCTGATTTATAAGTTGGCACAAAATTATATATGGAAATATGACGATTATGGGCATCGAATCTGACATCCCTTTAGCTATCTCGATGCAATTAAGATCTTGAAATTAACAACACATATACGACAGTACGTGCATGAAAAATTATATATGTCACGCATGCACAGAAGAGGATATCATACATAACTAATTTCATAATTCCCATTTCGATCGTGATATTACATTACATAAGCTGCATGCAACACACAATTCATTAATCAAATGGACTATATATATTTATACCACACTCGATCACTAGTCCTTATTCACACACACTGTTGAAGTTGACTCAGATCTCACTCGATCGCTAGTCCTTATTTAATTATAAGTAGTCATACAACCACACTATTTATTTTACACGACCTGTGTGATGTGGTTCTCGCCGTTGGCGTTTGTGCGAACCATGGTGGCTGTGAAATACCAGGCGACAACGTCGTGAACGGCGACGAACTGTCCGGTGGAGGCGGCGATTCCGACCTGAACTTGCTGAGGAAGAATGGTGCTCAAGTCATACTCATACCTCACCTCGTACCTCTCGGAGTTGGTCGTAGCAACCACGCTTATAACTCTAGTTGCTGATACGTAGTTCACGCGCATCGTCACCTCATCACGGATCATGGAGTCCGAAATCTGCGTCGTGTTCACGGATACTCTCGACTCGATGTCGATCCCGATGTGGCGGAACCGGGGGTCCCAGAGGCCGTTAGAGAAGATGTCGAACTCCACGGCGAACACGGAGGATCTTGTGCCGATCAACGGCGCGAATATTCCGAAGTTTCCGCCGGAGGAACCGGCGGGGATGGTGCTGCCGACGGGGGCGATGAAGAAGGCGAGGCCGTCGGCGGGGTTGTTGCTGTTGGCGTTGGGTTTGATTTGAAATTTTACGGTGGTTTCGAAGTCGACTTGTGCTCCCGGTTGCCAGAAGGGAACCGGAGTCGAGTGGAGGACTCGGCCGGCGCTGTTCCGCAGCGCGTTGGTGGTATTGTCGGTTTTGGTGAGGCGGAGGTAGGTGGAGTCGGAGGGGAAGTGGGCGTCGCCCTGGTAGGTGAGGGTCGTCGGTGTAATGCCGTAGAAATCGTAGGTGAAGGAGGTTGTCTGCGACTCAGCGGTGTTCGCCATCGCTAGGATGACCAACACAGCTGCTATGGCTGCTGCCGGAGAGAGAAGAGGAGAAGTTAGGGTTTTGGAGTTGGAGAGCGCCATTGGCTTTTATTATATTAATGGTCCAGAACTATATATGAATTTGGTTTGGATGTGGTGCATCGATCGTCTTCGGATCTCTCCTATTTATACTATTTTGGGGCCATGCCCATGCATGCATGCATCCCCCCCCTCTCTATATACATACACATATATACATACATACATACATATTATATCTATCTTCAATTCTTTTAAATTCTAGTAGCAAATCCGATGGTCAATGTATTGACTTAGTCAACTCGCAAAAAAAAAAAAAAGAATGATACTACTAGTGATACTTGGATATATTTTGAAGTTTTGAATTATAGTTTTTGGTGTTATGGTTGATTCTCATTTTAACATTTTTTTTCTGGTTGACCGGTGTTGACCATATAATGTGCATCTGGTGCAAATAAGACCACATCTATATATAAATATTCTTATGTCGCCTGTTTGTACAGTTCACTTCGTATTCGCAAAGAATATAATTTAAGCAGCAAATTAATAAATTGAGAAAATGAAATTTGTGTCAATTGATGACGTAGTATTATCTCATATTATTTCTCAAATAACAATTGAATGTATTATTAGGTAGAGTATTTTACATCGGAAACACACGTGTAGCCTACTCGGGAACAAAATAATATACTAACGGCATTTGATTTAGATTTATGACGTTATCCGATACAATATTATAACATAAAAAATCCTGAAAAAAGGAACTGGATTGTGCATAGGGCGTCCTGGCAGTCTATAACTGGGCAGTCATAACAACGTCGTCAACTATTATTTGGGTAATTGGTTTTGAAGGTAAAGATTAAACTTATCAATATTTGTTTTTTTCATTTACAATCGATGCATTTCTGATTTTTTTTTTCATTCTTAAAATCATTGGATCCGCCACCACGTTATTATATAGGATTATTTTCATAATGAAAGACGGAATCTAGTACTTTATGATAGAAACAATAATAAAATACAGAAGAAAATGGACGGGATCTTGTAAGCTTAGTTATGTCTCATGTAAAGTTTTGTGACTTACTAAAGACTAATAAATAAATAAATAAGGAATCATGTGTGTGTTAAGGAACAGTTTTATTATATCTGTTATTTGATATATAGGAATAGCAGGTTATGTGGAATAAGGTCCTATTACCGTAAAACTAGATCCACTTCCTTATATAAAAGATATTTTCTAAAAACCCTAGTCATCACGAACCATAGAGGGTAGAAATAAACATCAAAAAAGTGAAACACTGATTTTCTATTCTTCTCAGGAAAACTCAATAGATCACTTACAAATTTAATCATGGAGAAATGTACATAATGTTTTATCTATTATGCAATATATGTTAGTAGCATATCGTTCAGGATCTTGGCAAAATAAAGTTAAATTTACTGGTTCAGCATTAAAACACGTTTTTTATAACATATTATCATATCGAAAGACAAAATCTTATTACTTTGAAATAATAAAAATACAGAAGAAAACGAAGGTGGTCCAGCATGATATGAATGGATTCAATTATAAATGGTACATTCATTTAAATCACGTTTTTCTTAACATATTAACGTCCATATATATACAGACAATGATTTTATGTTTATCTCTCTATTTTAGATTTTAGATAAATATTTTTTTTTTGAACAGATTTTTAGATAAATAATTAATGAAGGTGTTGTGTGGAGAAAATATCGATTTTGATCTTTGATCAGTTCGATTTTGGTTCCGGTATTGTCTTTTTTATCCCAAATAGAGTAAATATTGATTTTGGTCTCGCTTTTCGCCTTAAAATCATGGGACCAAAATTAATATTCTTAAACCTGTGGAACTAAAACTGGACAATTTTTTGAAAAAAGACAAAAAATTATATTATCGGGACCAAAATCGAACTGAGACGTGTCCTGTAAAATCAAAATTGATATTTTCTCGTGTTTTGTTTAATGTATGTTAATTTAATGACTTAAAATATAATTAAATAAATTTAATCAATTTACTTAGGGTCACTTAGTTTGATGCAGTAGAAGTGGATAGGAAATGGATGAAATCCATATATTCTCATTCTTTATTTTTAAGTACAACGTAAATTAAATGAGTATGAAAATAAGTTAATCATTCTCTTAGTTTTATTAACTACTCCCGCATTATTTATTCATGAACTCCTTCAATAAAACCGATTGTGGTTCTTCTTTCAAGATTTTACCCAAACGGCCCCTCAATTCATTGGTTGTAAGCTACATTGTATTAATTAGTGTTAATTTGTTAAAATTAAAAGTTTAACCAGGCCTATATCACATCACAAATTTGTACATATTATGATTATAGAAGTTGATATTTTTATTGTTGAAGAAAAAGAGTTAATGTAAAGAGTTTCAGTGTAATGGGAAGAAGAACTAGGATCATTCAATTACGTAAAGATTCGAAGTAGATATGTTTGAAATATTTATATTCTTGAAAGTGTTGATTGGATAATTCCTTACCTAAAAACATATTATACAAATTGTTTGCTTACCCATAAAATTATACTTATATTATAATTCTCATATTAAATTTTGAGTTTAGTCGTCCAAATATTCAGTGCATGCATTTATTGATAATCCGAGGGTGGAGGAGAATATGTAAGAAAGTTCAGTACAAGTTGATACATTCCTTAAATTAGAATTTATGTTTATTTAATTATACATTATATATTTATGTTTTATTTTAATTAGTTAAGGTAGTTTACATAATTGAGTTTGTTAATTTTCATTGTTTAGATTATTAGGGTTTCTAACTTACAAATTATTCCTCGTTAAGTTTTACATATATTAGTATCAAAATAATAATATTGTTCTTTTCATTGGAGTTTTTAATGCTGGAATGTGAATTTCAAGTCTTGCTTGCTCTAAAAGCGAAATTAGAATTTGTATTCACTCAAAGTGTACCCTATCCGATACGATCTCAAAATTAGAGTCGTATTACAAGGAAATTCCGACCGGCCAACAATATACTTCTTGGTCTTTCTCTTGTTGTAAGTGTTCTACTGCTACACCAAACATCAAACTTCAAGTCATGTCTAGGGGTGGGAAGAACGTCCATTCACGGTGTACACAACACAAATCTTATTCCTTCCAGTTCAAGCTCCAAATTGGACCTTCAAATCTCTATAAATCTTAAAATAAATAAAGGTAAAAAAATAGACGAAGAATAGATGAAATTGAACATAATCTCTCTCTCTCTCTCTCATATATATATATATATATATAATTGAGTTTTTATATCTAAATATTCTTATATGGATGCCATGTTTTTTCGACAAAAGTATATAAGAAGTGGGAAAAAAAGCAAGATTTAAATTGTGGTAGTTTACTCGACAATTTGTACATTTCTTGCACACAATCATTTGTCATGGCCCCACACAATCTGAAAAGAAACTGAAAAAAGTTGCTTTCCAATTAAATTCAAACTTGCAAAGAATATTTATGATTTAAGGTTTGATATTAAAAGATTCAACTACCCCACACCTCCTCTCTTCCATCTCCATCGCGACTCTGAAGCAAAAAAAAAAAAAAAAAAAACAGCAAAAACCCCCAGCCGACCATTAACCCCAGCAAGTATCACACTATCCGTCTCCATCACACATTCCTTTGTTGAAGCAAATAAAAATTGTTGAGGTAGACCTTGTCGACAGCCATCCATTCGAAGAAAAAAAACTGTGAAAGCCTCTCTCTCTCACATCGGCACCGACGAGCATAGGCCGCAGATGGATCGATGACTCGGAACACTGCCAGAGCCATCATCTTCTCAAGTAGGCTTCATTTTTTCAATTTAAATCTGTAAATATAACTTCGTCGATTAATGCTTTATGCTTTATGTTTGTGATTTTGAAATTCATCGGGCATGATTTATTTGGAATTAGTCGAGAATTATGTTATATTCATTAGTCAATGATTATTTGATAGTAATCAAGGACAGTCGATGTAATCGAGTCTAATTTGATAGTAATCGATGCTAATTTGATAGTAATCGAGGACAGTCAATGTAATCGAGGATTATTTGATATTAATTGTGGATTGTTTGATGTTAATTGTGGCTAGTTAGTGGATTGTTTGAAATTAGATGTGGATTATTTGGCATTAATCGATGATAGTTTTATAATTAATCGAGGAATGGAGGGATTTTTTAAACTAATCGAGGAAATATAATAATCGATGATATTGTTAAACTAATCAAGGAAATATATAACAATCGAGGCTATTGTTAAAATAATCGAGGAACTCTATAATTATCGATGCTATGTAATCGAGAGTATTTTTAGACTAATCGAGGAAATATATAATAATCGATGATATTGTTAAACTAATCGAGGAAATATATAATAATCGATGCTATTGTTAAACTAATCGAGGAACTCTATAATAATCGATGCCATGTAATCGAGACTATTTTTAGACTAATCGAGGAAATATATAATAATCGATGCATTAAAGGTCCTTGATTAATTCATTAAAGGCCCTTGATCAAGGCACTAATCGATTAATTCAAAAAAAAATCGAGGCACTAATCGATTAATTTAAAAAAACTAATTGAGGCACTATTCGATTAATTCAAAAAAAAATTAAAAAAACTAATCGATTAATATTTAAAATTATTACTCGATTAATATTAAATTATCCTCGATTAATATTAAATTATCCTTGATTAATTTTACAAATTGCATTTTCTGAGATTAATTTAAATTTTAAGAAATTCCAATTTATATGAAATATTAAAAGAATTTACTTTAATAGTTGTAATTTTGAAAATGTTGTTAGATTGATTGGTTTAGACTGCCATTATGGAGCTTGAGGCCCTCGGTCGTCGTGTATTCCCTACCAGATATTATTGATCTGATCAGAGCCACACTGCTCAGGATTGGTGGTGACGACACCGTCTGACTATTCAGATCCGGTTGTTTCGGACATTTTCTGGACTACAGGGGTGGTGACGTCCAGAAGAGGGTGATTCATGCTTTGATGACATACGAGGTGCACATGCCGGATCATGCACGTGTGGGGCAGGAGGCATGGTTTCATATTCATCACTCCCAGCTGCGTTTCGGTTCGAGTGAGTACAACCTGGTGTCAGGTTTACGATTCGGCGGCTCGACATTCGATCCGAATGAAGATCATATTGTTCCATTGAGATCTGTGTACCACCATTTATTCGAAGGGAAGCGTACGACCGTCAAACAGATGGAGGACATGTTCAAAGAGATTGGGATGGCCAGAGACGCTCCGGATTATGTGAAGGTTGCGAACATATTGTTCGTATATCGGATGATTATGTGCGTAGATCAGTACCGGGTCGTGGATCCATAAGTGTGGGTGCTAGTGGAGGATGTGGAGCGATGGAACTCATTTCTATGGGGTGCATATTCTTACCAGATGTTGATGTACTTCATCGGCCTCGTCCCCAGAACTCGACAGGATATGGGCAGGAAAGGATCCAGGCAGTATCATTTTTACGGGCCGATCTGGCACTCCAGGTAATTAGTTTAAATTTAATTGTTCTAAATTAGCGATGCATATTGAAATCAAGTGAATATGTAGCTAATCCATTAATCCATTTTACAGGTATGGGCTTATGAGGTGATACCGGAGTTGGCCCGTGAGACTGGTATGCATAGTGGACAGCTCACCGTGCCTCGATGTTTGAGGTGGACATTCAGTCGCCCTGCCACTGACCCAGCCACCTTATTACAGCGAGCGGTACGTTTTGAGGTTTCTTTATCTATTTAGAAGATTCAATCTATATTTGTTAATTCATCTTAATGATATTATTATTAATTCCATGCAGTCACGTGTGGTTATGTTGGTGCCATCTTCCGAGAAGACGGGGACTTCATATTACCTGAGCATACAGTTGGAGCCTGGAGCTCAGAGCGTGAGATTTGTTCCCTCTTGATCCGGGAATAAGAAGAAGATGTTTACAAATACATCATCTTGTTGTTCCACATCAGCAGAGGAGGTTGTCCCCCCCCCCCATCAGCCCAAGGCACTAGAGCTGCTCAGACACCACAGAAGGGTCGTCAGATGACCAGTCGACCCTCTAGCCGAGCATTGAGGGACGAGCTAGATCCAGACTACATACCTAGTCTCCGGCCCCCCACTGAGGAGGCACCAGAGCACACAGCAGATCCGATTCATCGAGAGAGACCTCCTCGAACTTGGGGAAAAAAGCATTCGATGAAGGATCGATCTCAGAGTAGTGGGGAGCCCTCAGAGAGTTTCCTGCAGAGGGTTGTGGATGATGTGATGCCCCGTGTCAGGGAGCTTAGTGACACAACTATTGCGCCCCGTGTCCAGGAGTATGTGGACCGGGCTATCGATCGGGCATTAGCTGGTCTGAGTAGCCACGCTCGGAGGTCACCCACGCCTGACTTTAGAGACCGCCATAGCCCGGAGCCGAGCGACCATAGTGCAGCTCATCGGGCGCCCACTCCACCTCTCCAGAGGGCTCCACAGCCCACTGTAATACAGGAGGGTACTAGCACTTCGGGTCCACGCCCTATTGGATTTAGTGCGGCTTATCAGCTCATGAATGGCATTGATGATAGCATTCTCGAGAGCGTCTACTCATGATTCAGACTGAGCGGTCTGAGTGCGAATTTTCAACTCTAGCTCAACGACCTCAGCTTATGGCAGGAATGGTTTGACGAACTTGAAGATCCGAGTAAGGAGATGTGTAAGGTTCACATTGGCTACTTCTTGAGCGCGGTGTGTCGATGACTACGGAGGGACGCCAGTTGTCCGACAGTGGTGGCTAATACCGGTCTATATGTGAGTTCAAATACATATTCTCTTTTTTTTTGCAAAACATTGTTAGTTAGTCTTTTTTTACACCACGCTTAATCATAATTCATTTTTTTTCAGGAGACCCTCCTCGGAGCATGGAGGAGACTTCATCCTCTTGACCCTGATTGCTTAGAAGCATATGGGGATGATGACTACCAGCGGTGGAGGCCTGCAGAGGGACTGATACATCGGATCCAGGGGACTGATGGAAGGTATCAGGTGCCATAGATGGGGCATGATTATGTAAGTGAACTTCATGAGAAAATAATATACTGTCATATATTATTTTTTGACATTGTATTTGATATGATCCCTATCTTATGTTGTAGGCAATCGTGGTATGTAACGCCGCAGATGAGCACTGGATAGTGGTCCGGAACCGCTTTTCTGACTGGGTCGTAGAGTTGTACGACTCACTCCTGTATCAGATGGATGATCCAAGCAATCATACAGTCTACGAGAGGCGAGATAGAGAGTTGATGCCCCTACTCCGTCTACTTCTATGTCTACTCATATGTGTCGGATTTTGGGAAGGTCGTCACATGCCACCCCAATGTGCCTTTGGTATGACCCTGGACAAGTCTATACCAGGTCAGTACGTGCAGACAGATGGCAGTAGTTGTGGAGTATATGTATGCATATACGTGGAGCGTCTACTGGGTGTAGCCCAACCGACAACTATCACAGAGGAGGTTGTAAATGCGTATCGAAAGGTTATAGGGGCTCGGATATTCTTATTGACTTTGTAGACATTGACATTATATTTGTATGGACGTACTTGTGATATTATATTCCCATTTGATGTTATATTATGATTGCTTACAGACTTTTAAAAAGTAGTGATTAGGAAAAAACAACTTAATTTAATCGACTAAATGTCGTCGGCCGACAATCGAACCGGACATGTGGGACGTGTATGCTCCGTACTACCGCAAATGTTGCACTTCTTAGGCGCCCTTCTTCGTGGAACATCTTCGGGCGGTGAATTCAGATCAACACCGCCAATAGGCAAATGGGCTGTGCATACACGCCTGTTGTGCCCCTGTCCATGGCATCTAGTGCAAAACTGCCTCCATGCACTGGATGAGGCCTCAAACGGGGCTCGAGCTCTGGATGTAGATGGATGTCCAGCACGTCGTCTGATCTCTGGCGCCAAAACCACTCGTGATCCAAATATATCGGGCATAATCCATTGTTCTGGATGAGGCAGATCCTTGATGACCGAGTTATACATACCGACTAAGCTCTCCACCTTGTAACACCTGTCCACATAATCATATATAGCCGCGCTAGTACAACTGCGAAAGGGAAAATAAAGTTAAACACAGTTGATTAGGTGCAGGTAAAAAAATAATAACAAATGGAGATTTAAATGTCCAGATGACCGTTGCCGCGTGAGAACAGGGGATCAAGTCCAGCTCGAACTCACGACAGTCACAGGTCCAGTTCTGAAGATCAACCATGTAGACCTTCCTCCCAACCTCGACTTTCCATAAAGTTGCTAATGTAGTGGGCCTCACGGCATAGCAGTGTCCCTTATCGACGTTCCCGGAAAGCTTCAGCGCAATGCCATCAGTCAACACATGATTCGAGCCCTATGCTGCCGCACGTCGCTCGACGAACCACTTCTCAACAATTGATCTAAACATCTCGAATAGTGAGCAAAAAGGTAATCTCTTCACCCACAATAGATGAGCATTGAGACTCTCCGCCGCATTAGATGTCATGAACCTGTAGCGTCATACGAGACAGTGTGAACGGGACCAATGCATTGGGCCGATATTACACAGCTTCTGATATGCATTTGGACAGACCTGCTCCAATGTTGACATACTCTCCTGGAAGGTGTCTCTCTGATATGCGTAGGCAGCCTCCTGAAATAGCGTCGTCACGTGTTTCCCTCTCTTCGTCATCTTATTCTTCAAATGGTAGTAGCACAGTCCGTGCATCTCTCTCAGGAAAACGGCCTCTACAGCATTTTTAATGCTCTGATGCTGATCCGAAACAATGAGAAGATCATCTATATCACCCAGAGCCATGTGCAAGTGAGCCAGAAACCATATCCAAGATTTATCATTCTCTATCGGTCCGAGCCCAACTGCAACAGGTAAGATCTGTTCGTTGTCGTTCTTCATCACAGCAATAAAGAGAACCCCCTTGTTCTTTCCCTTTTGGTGGGTCCCATCGATCATAAGTACTGGACGAGCATACTTGAGAAATGCATTGACACACGCACCGAGAGCAAAGAATAAATGCTTGAACCGACCATCACTCGTGATCTCCATGTCTACTACAGTCCCAAGATTCATCAATTGCAGAGTGTGAAGGAATGCGGCCAACTGTGCGTAGGACTTGTCAAAGTCTCCATATACCATCTGAATGGCAATGTTCCTCGTGCGCAGAACGAAGCTGTAATCGATATGGATGCCAAACTCACACACAAGCTCCGCCATCATCTCCTTCGGCTTAAGAACAACCCGCTCGTCCACCAATCTACGGGTGAAGTATTTTCCAAGCACTCGTGCAGGAACCTGTCGCGGAGCAATTCGACCCATATCAAGATGGCAGGTGTTAGTGTTGTTGAACTTCTATATTCTCCACATATGCCCATCAGCAACCGCAAAGCACTTGAACAGGCAATCACCACCATGCTTGCAAAAGTAGCCCAATCGTGACCTATTCAAGTGATACACGGCATACTCCACTCGATTCTGCATGTGATAGATACCGATCGCCAGAGCCAGATCATCCTTCATCCGAAAAATAGCTCCCTGGTGCAGTGTATCTGATTGTGGTGCTGGTCCCTCATCCCAAGACAGTGAGCCCGCAATGTCCTAATCAGCAATGGGAACCACCCAATTGCTCGAAGGTCCGTCAACTCTGAACGGAACACCAGTGGTAGATGTTGGGACGACTCCCATCAAGGACAACAATCTGTCAGTACGATCAGCAGAAGAACGAAGCCATCCACTGAATTCTGTCAATAGTGACTCCACCAACCTCGTTCTATCATTCACCTCTTATTGTTCTTGTTCTTCCCCCTCTTCTTCTCCTTCTCCCTCTTCTTCCCCTACTCTCGCTTCTTCTCTATTATCAACATGCGTCTTTGCTTGTGCTTCTTCATCAACAGAGTTACTCAAACCCACATGGTAATGTGGAAAGTAGGGAACATAGTCGTCCCTCAAAGATGGCCCGGCTCCAAAACCTTCAAATTGTCTTGAAATCACGTACACGACCATCTCAGTAGTTTGCTCGTGAAGCAAATCGAGCAAATCTCCATCATCTTGCAAAGACGCTCTGATCCGTCTGCCAGTATTGGTGCTGGTGAGGTAAAATAATTCATACTCCATCCTGTTCGGGTCAGTCCGCAACAACTTGTGAATCTCCCTCACTAGTGAGCTAAAACACAGCTTATCGGATGACATTGTCACGAGTTGCTCGTCCCCATCTACATATTCTGATCTCTCCCATCGTCCACTGTGTCGTACAATAATGCGACGTCTAACCATTTGCAATTTATAAACAATGCTACATGATTAAACCCAAACCCTATTAAACCATAAACCCTAGCTAAACCCTATTAAACCCTAAAACCTATTCCCTAAAAAGCCATGATCAAACCCTATTAGCCATGATTACATTTAACATTAGACACGATTTAAACCCTCAACCCTATTAAACCCTAAATTATAAACCCTATTAAACCCTAAAATCCTAAAACAGATTAAACCCTAGAAGAAGTGACGATTAATACTAACTAAAGCAATTAAATAAAATTGAACTGGAAAAATGGATAAAATTATAGAAGTTCAAATAGAAATGATTAAATTTAAAAAGAATGCACGATTAATAGTTCAAATAGCATTGATTACCTCTATTAATTATATGGCTCGATTAAGTTTAAATAGCATCGATTAATTATATTAATTACATGACTCGATTAAGTTAAAATAGCACCGATTAAACTTAATAGCCTCGATTAACTCTAAAAAATAGCCTCGATTAATAATAGCCTCGATTAAATTATAATAGCCTCTAAAATTAACCTTTATATTATTTATAATAGCCTCGATTAAGTTATAAAAAATACCCTCGATTAAACTTGATAGCCTCGATTAAATTTCATACCCTCGATTAACTCTAAAAATTATCCTCGATTAATTATAAAAATTATCCCGGTTAAATTTGAAATAGCCTCGATTAATTCTAGGAGCCTCGATTATTTCTAAATAAAATCTCGATGAATTCTAAAATAGCCTAGATTAATTCTAATAGCCACGATTATAGTCTACGACATGCAACTCATCAATATATTAAAGATTAAAGGGTATGACATGCAAATCTCTCTACGTCGCCTATTTTCAAATTAAATCTAACAGCACATGCAATATATAATCAAAACAATAAATATTTGCAAAATAAGTTCAAAAAAAGGGAGAGTACAAAACGTACCTTTGAAAGTTGTTCGTGCACTACTTTTTTCTTCAGAAAAATCTTTTCTTTTGCCCCCTTGCTCCAAAAAATTTCTCCAACTTTTGCTCTTCTTCGTCGATTTGCATTGTAGTGTGAAAAAAATCTTGTACTGTAATGGAGATTTGTATTGTAGTGTGAATAGCGAGCTCGTCTATTTATTTAAAAATTTAACCTACCTCATCACAGAACATTAAATTATATTAAATTCGGTCCTACTTTCCCTTCTTTTCATTAATTCGGTCCAACATTCCCCTTCTTTTCATTTAATGAAGCCACTAACCTTAACATGCATTAAATTCGGCCCCCTACCTTTCTTTCTTTTCATTTAATGAAGTCATTTACCTTCCTTCTTTTTATTTATTGAAACTCAGTTACACAAGAAAGAAATAAATGCATTCATTAATCGTGGCTAGTTAGATATTAATCGAGAATCTCTTAAAATTAATCTATGTATTTTTTAATAAATAATCGAGGCTCTTTAAAAAATAATCGAGACAATTTTAAAAAAATAATCGAGGCTTTTTAAAAAAATAATCGAGACAATTTTAATTAATAATCGAGACTTCTTCAAAAAGGTTCGATTCTTCTTAAATAATCAAGGCTTATTATAAGCCTCGATTAGTTTTAACTAATAATCGAGGCTTTTTCACAAATAATCGATTCTTCTTAAATAATCATAATCGAGGCTTTTAAGAAGCCTCGATTACTTCTAACTAAATAATCGATTAAATTTAACAAATAATCAATTCTTCTTAAATAATCATAATCGAGGCCCTGATTTTAAAAGCCTGGATTACTTTTTAACTAATAATTGAAGCTTCTTAAAAAATAATCGAGACCAGATTTATAAATTAATCGAGACATTTCAATTGAGACACTTTTAAAAAATAATCGAAGCTCAATATATAAAATTACTCGAGGCTAAAAATTAATTGAGTCTTGTAATTTCAATCGTGGCAATTTTCAATAACTAATCGAGGTTAAAAATTAATCGAGGCTTACTCAAATATAATCGAGGCATTTAGAATTGCGTTTTTAGAATTAGGGTTTCGGTTGTTAGGATGCATTTAATGCCTGACAAAAGTACAATGTGCCAATCATTGGGTGTGGGGACCAAGTCTATTATAGTACAAATTACCTAACAAACTACTTGTTTTTAAAAAAAAAAAAAAATTTCCCAAAAACTATTTATTTTTATTTACTTTTATCTATTTAGACTTTTTATATCATCTATTTGTACAGTTCACTTCCTACTAGCAAATTAAAGAATATAATTTGATCAGCAGCAAATTATTAAATTGAGAAAAATGAAATCTGTGTCAACTGATGACGTAGTATTATCTCATATTATTTCTCAAATAACAATTGGATGTATTATTAGGAAGAGTGTTTTATATTAGAACACAAAGCGTAACACAACCAGTGAACTAGATTGTTCGTATACAAGCGTATTTGCACAATTGGAAACGCACATATGTAGCCTACTCGAAACAAAAGAATATATATCCTATATAACAACATTTTATTTTAGTTTTATTATGTCATTCTATACAATATTATTATAGCATAAAAAATAATGAAAAAGGAAACTGCAGGTTTGTGCGGCAGTCAATAATTGGTCGTCGGTCATAACTACGTGAACTATTCTTCGCGTAATTGGTTTTGAATGTAAAGATTAAATAGGTTAATGTATCAACTTTATCAATATTGTTTTGTCATTTACAATCGATGCATTTCTGAAATTAATTTTTTTTTTTCTACTTTCAGTTCAATCTTATCATCATTGGATGCGCCACCAAGTAATTATATATATATATATATATATGAACATTTTCATGATGAAAGACAAAGTCTTAGTACTTTATAATAGAAATAGTAATAAAATACAAGAAAATGAATGTGGTCCAGCATGATATAAATGGATTCAATTATACATGGTACATTCATTTAAATCACGTTTTTTTAGCATATTGACATCCATATAGATCGACAATGATTGTATGTTTATCTCTCTGACTCTCTATTTTAGATGAATAATGAAAGTGTTGTGTGTGATATAGGTTAATTTAATGACTTAATATATAATAATTATTAAAATTTAATTAATTTACTCAGGGGTCAAATATATAGTTTGAGGTAGTAGGAGTGGAGATCGAAGTGGATAATGGGAATGGATGAGATCCATATATTCTCATTCTTCATCTTTGATAAAATGTTCAAAGGAACAAATTAAATGGGAATGAAACATTCCATTGCTTTTAAGGTTTGTGATGAGGTTACAATTGCGAGAGACAGGGAATGTGAAAATATATAAAATAACAAATATTTTAATAAAAAAAATTAAAATAGCAGTTATAAAGAAACGGAGGCCATGTGTATGAATTAAGAAATATAAATCATATTTCAACATCTATATATTATTAACTATCCCCTACCTTTTATTCGTTAACTCTTTCAATGATACCCACTGTCGGAAGTTGAACCAAACAACCCCTCAATTCATTAGTTGTAAACTACATTGTATTTACTGTTGATTATATTTGTTAAAAGTAAAAGTTTAACCAGCCCTATATCAAATAAAAAATTTCTACATATTATGATTATAGAAGTTGATTTTTTTAATGTTGAAGAAGAGTAAGGATAATGTTATTCGGGCACACTATGGCCATCCATAATTTTTTAATTATGGTATTCTTGAAATATATGGTAAGTATTTAATTAACTCTTTAATTAGTGATTAATACTCCCTCCGTCCCAATAGCAAGGTCCCCCTTTTTATTATTTACTCTCTCTATTTTAATAAAAGGGGGACTTTGCTATTGGGACGGAGGTAGTAACATTTTACATGTAGACCCTTGATATTCATTTTAGAAAGATTTGACTTATATATTTTTTTTAAATCCAAATTATACATATAATCCTCTCTCTCTATCTATCTATCTATCTATCTATCTATCTATCTATCTATATATATATATAGATGAATTGTTATATAAATTAATCTTTGGTGAATTGATTTTTTTAGAGATTTGTGAATTGCAATTCAATTAACTCTATTTAATTTCTTTTTATTATTCTCAAAAGCTTAGGGATCAAATTAATAAAACATATGGTACATCGTTATCAAAAATTACATAAAATTTCTAAAAATGTATAAATGGATTATGAAATGATTTTTTGTCACATCAAAATTACAAATCAAATAATGAACTAGTAGAAATGGAGAGGAATCATCCTCAAAATTATTTAATATTTTGGTAAATTGAAATTAGACAATTTACCAAATTTCTTAGATAAACTCTAGAAAATTATAAATGTTTATGATTTGATAAAAAAATTCAATAAAATCTCTAAAACAAATATAATTCAAGAAAATTATAAAAGTTTATGAAATGATTTTGCTTCATGAACATTACAAATCAAATTATGGAATCATCTTCAAAATTATTAAATATTTTGATAAATTGAATTAGACAAACTACTTAATTACACAGTTATAAAATTGAACAAATTATCTTAAACTATGTTGGAGGGAGTCAATTTTGAATATGATTATTAGATCAAATTTAAAAATAAATAAATAAATTATTGAATACGAAAATGTTGAAGTAGAGAATATTATTTTAACACAAATGAAATCCTTAAATTAATTTTGTGTATAATTTACTTAAAAACTTTAGCAACAACTTATAATAATGTGTATTAATATTATTTTAGAATACTTGATTATATATATATATATTTTTTATTATTGTAATATATTTGTGTATTTTATAACTTATTTTATATTTTTATTTATTTGTTAAATTAGGCTAGTGATTTGTAAATCATTGAAGAGAACAATAATAAATACTCCTATGAAAGACAGAATGAGATCCAATGTAATTTATTATATTTGATGATAGATAAATAAACCGAAATATAAAATTTCAGTATAATTTTACATAAAAATTGAAGAGAAAAATTTAAAGTCGGTACAAAAAAGATGGGAATTAAAGATCCCAACATATAATTAGAATAAACATTAATTATTTATTTGTCTAATTCAATTCAAAGATTATCTAAGGAAAAAACTTCAATTCATGGAAGATTGATTTAATTAATAATCCATCCATTTATTTGATTTTTAATATTGATGTGGCAAAATCATTTCATAATCCATTTATATATTTTCAGAAATTTTAAGTAATTTTTGATAAATATATACCATATGATTTATTAATTTCATCTCTAAATTTTTTAGAATAATAAAAAAGAAATGAAATAGAGTTAATTGAATTGCATGGATCTCTCAAAAAAAAAAAAAACTCAATTCACCAAAGATTGATTTATATAACAATTTATCTTAAATTAATTTTGTGTGTAATTTACTTTAAAAATTTAGCAACAACTTATAATAATGCGTATTAATATTATTTTAGAATAATTGATGATATATATATTTTATTATTGTAATCTATTTGTGTATTTTAGAATTTATTTTATATTTTTATTTATTTGTTAAATTAGGCTAGTGATTTGTAAATCGTTAAAGAGAAGAAGAATAAATATGAAAGATAATATGAGATCCAATGTAATTTATTATATTTGATGATAGATAAACAAACTGAAATATAAAATTTCAGCATAATTTTACATAAAAATTGAAGAGAAAAATTTAAAGTTGGTACAAAAAAGATGAGAATTAAAGGTCCCAACACATAATTTAAATAAACATTAATTATTTATTTGTCTAATTCAATTCAAAGATTATCTAAGAAAAGCACTTCAATTCACGGAATATTGATTTAATTAATAATCCATCCATTTATTTGATTTTTAATATATATTGATGTGGCAAAATCATTTCATAATTCATTTATATATTTTCAGAAATTTTAAGTAATTTTTTATAAATATATACCATATGTTTTATTAATTTCATCCCTAAACTTTTGAGAATAATAAAAAAGAAATGAAATGGAGTTAATTGAGTTGCATGGATCTCTCAAAAAAAAAATCAATTCACCAAAGATTGATTTATATAACAATTCATCCATATTGAGAGAGAGAGAGAGAGAGAGAGAGAGAGAGAGAGAGAGATTATATGTATAATTTGGATTTAAAAAATATATAAGTCAAATCTTTCTAAAATGAACATCAAGAATATAAACATAAAATGATATCGATCACTAATCAAGGAGTTAACTAAACACTTACCATATATGTTAAGAGTACCATAATTAAAAAATTATGACTAGTCATAGTACGTGTGGCCAAATAGCATTACCCAAAATTATACATATATAATAGTTCTCATATTAAATTTTGAGTTTAGTCGTCCAATTCAGTACATTTATTGATAATCTCGAGGGTGGAATAAGAGTAAATGTAAGAAAGTTTACTACAAGGGGATACATCCCTTGAATTAAAATTTAGGTTTATTTAATTATTATTTATTTATGCTTTATTTTAATTAGTTTAGGTAGTTTAGATAATTGAGAGCGCATAAATACTGCAAGTTTCAATGACTTCTTTTAGTTTAAGCGATAATTTAAGACCCAAACCAAATTTATAATTTTCAGTTTGCTGCAAGTTGGATCCAGAATTCTATATACAAAATTAAGAATTGTTCCATCTACGACTACACGTAATACAGATGGAATCCTAGAGTAAACTTTGTTTGCTATAAAATTAAAGTTATTAGTTTTTCTTCATTTTTTTTATTCAATTTTAACTTCTTATGCTTTAATTTAATTTTACGTACACTTATTAATTAATTTGGATTTTGTAACATAAGAATAGATAAAATTATATTGTGAGAGATTCGGTAATCATAACTGGACGACTAAATTCATGATCGAGTGTGTTTGTTAAATTTGATTCAAATCCAACCCGGAACGTTTTATTATTTGATTCTCACAACTTTTTAATTTTAGTTGTTATATATGACCACAAGAATACCCAAAATCACTTTTAAAAACTAGTGACATTGGAAATAGAGTTATACAACTCTTTATGGGAGCAACCCTGGACCCACACACTGACTTCGTCTGTTGTGGATATAAGAAAAAATATAAATTCATCTTTAGTGCAAAACGACCGTTCATCATCACGAGTGGCGGAATCAGAAGCAATATTAAAAGGGAATGTACAATTTTTAGAGTGTAATTTTTTTTACACACAATTATATATTTATAAATAATAACAATTTATATATAATTTTTTTAGTTGGAATTTTACACTTTTTATTTTTTGTTTTTGTTTTTTCAAAAGAAAAGTGCTGGGTTTTTTTAAGAAACATTTTGACCGAAAGAACACTTCGTCACCTTTAACCTTCAAGCCAATAAATATATTATTAATTATTATGAATTCTAATATTATACCTATACAATACAATATCTTTCTTCTTAAACCTCCCATCATTGCTTCGATTTCAATAAATCAAGAATCAATCTTTCTTCTCTCCTCCCTATACTCGCCAACTCTCCCGCTTATCTCCCTTTTTTATTTTCAAAAACACATCGGTCTGCAACCTCCTCTCTTCCTTTTCACCTGCGTATATAGATGTCCACAGTTCCGGTTACAAACTGCCAGTTAGGCAGTTCCGAACGACACAAATCGGAACCGCACCGTCCGGCGGAGGCTGGCAGTTACGGTTTGGAATTGTAACCGCCAGTTTTAGCAACCGTCAGTTTTTTCCGATTTACCGGCGGTTACCCGGTTAACCGTCGGTTTCCAGATTTTTTTTTATTCGATCGGATGAACTATGAGTCTATGAACCATTATCATGTTATAATTTGTATAAATCAACTAAGTAATAAATTTACGAGTTAAAAACTATAAAATATGACAAAATTATTTTGATAAATAAATTAATAAAATTGACTTTATATTTATATCCCACTTTTTATTCTTACAGCTTACAAGAATATTAATTGAGAATACATGTTTATTTGATAAATTAACATTATAAAATTACAAATTGTAAATCAAACTTACAAACTATGGAATTATGATTTTACAAGTTACAATAATACAATTTAAGTATTTAACATTAAATTACAATTTACTTATTTACAAATTAGGGGGGAAAAGAAAAAATTTAAAATTTGGGCTTGCACTTCAAATGAAACTGCCTACTCATCCCTTACCTTGGAGTCAAAGCCCTCGTAGTTTATTTTACCTTTTTTCATTGACGAGTCTAGAAATTAGAAAAACTTACAAGTTACAACTTAATATTAAATTACAATTCATTATCATGATTTTAATATATTCATTATAAAATATAAATTAATTATAACATAAATAATCATATTAAACATTTATTAACAAAAATGAATTATAAAATTTAATTTGAAATAACCAACTATAATAATGAATTATTAATTAAAAATTAAAATCTAAATACTAAAAAAATAATTATAAACACTAATTGAGTGGTTTGAACCCTAATAAACAATCATGAAATTAAATTAAATCACAAAAAAAGTAAGATCGAAGAAAACACCCGTCTCACTGGATTATTTTTAATTTCTTTGGAAATAATTTGTCAAATGTTACATGTGTCAGTGGAAGGTAAATAATTTTTTCCTAAATGACAATTGAATTTATTATTACCAAAACTAAACACGATAAATTAATTATAAGATTTAGTGAATATTTGTGCAGTCACCCGAGGCAAGTAATCGATCATTTGCATATGTATATTAAAATTTATTTTTACCAAAATCATTAACTTTTACTACTGAAATGCAAAATAAATGAAAGATGGGATAATCAATCCTACATGAAAGTGAAATTTACCATTACAATACATGAATGAAATAGAGGATTAAAAAAAAAAACACCAAACCGCCGGTTTGTGAAGTTCGAGAAGGTTAAACCAGAACCGCATCGGCAGAATCCAGTTGATAGTTACGGTTTACAAACCGTAACCGTCCCGACGATTTCCAAACCGTCGAAAACCGGTTAACTGGCGCCGGTTCGGTTCCATTTGGGCATCTCTACACCTGTCATCCGACATAATTGGGGGTTGTGAGAAAAATAACCTCACGAATTTGGCACTGCGCATCACCATGGTTGTACGACAACAGTTTGCAATCGTGGTCTATATGTGTGCTAAATTGACAATGGTGGTTAAGGACACACTAAGGAACACCTAATATTTTTTTAGGGATAATTTCACTTTTGGTCCCATTAGAATAGGGTTAAAATATTTTTAGCCTCATATCTGGCTTTTTTGGTCCCAAGGTTTATTTACTCGATATTTTTAGTCCCATATTTTATTTTATTTTTAACTTTTTAAGGTCCCAAAATTAATAACTTCACAAATATTTAGAAATGTTAATTTTGGAACTAAAAAAGTCAAAAATTAAAATTGGTAACCATAAAAGTGGAGATTATTATAATACGTGCAGAGATGGACCCAGGTTAGGCCCAAGGTGGTCATTGTAAACCTTGAAATTTTGAAAAAAAAATTAGTGTTCATATAATAATTATATATAATTTTGTTAAAGGTTTATATAAAACTGATTATAGAATTGCAAAGCTGGTCTAGCAGAAAGGTGGTTGTGTTTTGTCCATCAGGTCACGGGTTCAGCCTTGCTTTAGTACAGTATTCCCTTTTAAAAGTCACCCTTTACTATTTTTCCTTAGGGTGTCTCCTGAATGCTGTGGAATTGTGCTTGTAAGGGAGCCGCTCCAGCCAATTTAGGGGAGAGGATAGAGAAACTGTAAATTTACCGTCCCTCGACGCCAATTTTTTTTTTCCATTTTCTTTTCATGTTATATTTTATTTAGTGTTTTGTTTTGTATTTTGTGTATGTTATTTGATATTAATTTTTTATATTGTATTTTAAATAATATGTTGTAATTAATATTAAAATTTATTATATATGATAAATTTAATTAAATACAAATGTTGATAAATAAAATTAAATTAGATAAAAATTAGACCAACAGTAAAAAATACTAAAATAAACAAAATTGCACCAATAATAAAACTACATCAAATACTAAAATAGATAAAAGTACATGAAATAAAAACATAAAAATAAGTATAAATTATAATAAAAAGATACAAATATCTTCCTAATAATACATAAAAATACCAAAATAGATAAAAGTATATTTGTTCTAAAAAAAATATTTTAATAATTATTATGAAAATTTGAATTTAAATATAGATATCCATTAAATGAAATTTCATAAATCGTTATATGTTATCAATTATAAAATAATAATTGTAAAAGAAATATTATGAAATATTCTCTTTTGATGTAGAATTATAGTGCAAACTGTTGGAGATGAAATTGAGAATTTGCTGTTGGACTTAATCAAAATATTCACTTAATCAAAATATTCTCTGTATATATTTATATTGTTATCAATTTATTTTATGTTTATAATGTATGTGTATGTAGTTTAATTTTTATAGTATTAAAAATTGGTGGATTACATTTTAATACCTACAATTTGAACACTTTTGCAAAATAGCTCAGTTTTTCAAAATTAGCAAAATAGCAACCACGTTTTCAAATAAAATTTGCAAATCCAACATTTGTTCAATTTTACTGCCCGACTCGCATGATTGTATTTTATGGTTTGTTGATTGTAGGAATTTTTTTACTGCGGCTAGAAATAGAAAAATATTAAAATACAATCAATTACATATGGTTTTAAAATTGGGAAATTGATCAAATGTCATATTTGTAAAATTTTTGAAAAGTGGTTATTTTTTAAAAAGTGTCCAAAATATAAGTATCAAAGTATAATTTACCATATTATAAAATGCCCCCTTCCCCCGCAAAATTTCTGGGTTTGTCAGTGATTATGTGTATTGTAATCGCTTGATAAAATATAGGTAGGGAAAAAAGTTTATATAGATAATTTATTTTTAAAATTTATATAGTTGGACAAGTTTTAAGGGTGTAGGAGTTATATAGGCAATTTATACTATATCTGAACATTTGACCGATAAAATCAGAATATATTCCCCACTTTTCTGAAAAGTGTCTTACACAATCTTGTACTTTCCATACAAAATGAATAAAAGATTTATTTTGGAACAAAATTTCTCTTGGTCTATCCAAACTCAATTTCAGTTTGAAAAAAAAAATATGGTTGTGGAATCAATTCCATTAATATCGGTATTTAATTCTTGTAACCACCTCTCTCTCTCTCTCTCTCTCTCTCTCTCTCTCTCTCTCTCTCTCTCACACACACACACACACACACACTTGTTCGCCGGAGGAATGACGTTGAAGACCGACCGACGATGGAGGAACGACGTGAAGACCGACCGTCTGAAGCGGGAGAAGTTAGACGAATAGTTGGTACTATGATTTATATGTAATGAATATATAGGTTTAGGGATCTTGCATAATGATAAATATATAGGTCGGGATCTTGCATAACGATAAATTTTTGCTTAATGTAAGATTAAAATATTATGGATGCTTAAAAGCATTTTTTTTTGTGAAATTTTCATGTTTAATTTTGAGATCTAGAGTAACAATAGATTTTTAGATATAAAATGATACTGTTTTGATGCTTAACGAAAGTTTCTTGCATAACGAAAGTTTTTTTAATTAATCGTTATGTTTAATAAATCGTTATGGCCTTTTTTTAATTAATCATTATGCTAATTTTAATAAATCATTATGGCCTTTTAGTTCAAATCGTTATGCTAATTTTAATGAATATTTATGCTAATTTTAATAAATCGTTATGGCCTTTTAGTTCAAATAATGTGTAACGAAAGCATAATATTGCATTACGAAAGTTTTATTTAATTAATCCTTATACTTATTTTAATACATCGTTATGGGATTGTCCAGATTCAAATAATGTGTAACGAAAGTATATTTAGATATTGCATAATGAAAGTTTTATTTGATTAATCGTTATGCTTATTTTAATAAATCGTGATGGCTTTGTAGTTCAAATAATGTGTAACGAAAGTATATTTACATATTGCATAATGAAAGTTTTTTTTAATTAATCGTTATGCTATTTTTAATAAATCATTATGCCCTATTTCTAGGATCGTTATGGCCGTTTAAAGTAATTATAATGCTAATTTATTCATAATCGTTAGGCCACATTTAACAAAATCGTTAGGCCACATTTTACCAAATCATTATGTCCTATTCAACCTTAATTATATGAAATCATTAACGATAACCTTATCGTTATGCCTACAATTTAATTTAAGTATATAGCATTATCGTTATGATAGAAGTATAATTTAATTTAACGATAACCTTATCATTTTGCACTATAATTTAATGTAATTACATTAAATCATGAATGAAAATCTTAATCGTTATGATTTACTTTAATAAAGCAATATCGTTATGCCTTAATTATAATTTAATAATAATAATACAAATAATAATAGTACAAGTAGTAGTAGTAGTAATAATAATAATAATAATAATAATAATAACATAAAATTTTAAATTTTAACAACGTAGCTTTAAATTTAAATTTAAGATTAAATGTAAAATTAACATAATAATAATTTAATAATTATCTACTTGTGTATTGTAAATTAAATTTTAGATTCAGTGAATTAGACGCGCCCCCTCTAGAGGCTGAAGCTGAATGTTTTGATGTACATGAAGATGGAGTTAATAGAGAAAATTAGGGAGGTCTTACAGT
Source organism: Perilla frutescens (assembly GCA_026008535.1). Taxonomy (NCBI): domain Eukaryota; kingdom Viridiplantae; phylum Streptophyta; class Magnoliopsida; order Lamiales; family Lamiaceae; genus Perilla; species Perilla frutescens. The sequence continues at coordinate 48,176,656 of BRKX01000013.1, forward strand.
ATTTCGATGGTGATGATACGATCCAGATGTTTAGATCTAGATGTTTTGGATATTTTCTGGACTTTAGGGGGGTAGTATAGCACGCAAGGTGATGCATGCCTTGATCTGTCGCGAGGTGCGTGTCCAGAATCCTGCACGCGGGGGTAGATAGTGTTGGTTCTATGTTAATGGAACCACACTACGCTTTGGGCCCTTAGAGTTCGCACTGGTGTCAGGTTTATAGTTCGGCCCGTCGAGTTTCAATCTGAACACAGCTCATCCCATTCCGCCCAGAGGCATCTTTTACCAATTATTTGAGAGGAAGAAGACGACTGTGACACAGATGTATGATAAGTTCATAAATAAGAGGCTAGCCAATCACCCTCCAGATTATGTGAAGATTACGAGCATCTTAATCATATATCGGATTTTATTTTGCCATAACCCCGCACGGGTGATCGATGGTTGTGGGCCCTGGTGGAAGATGATGATGCTTGGAATTCTTTTCCATGGTGGGCCTATACATTTCAGATGCTGATGCACTTTATCAATCTCATGCCCAGAGTTTGACGGACTATGGGCGAAGAGAGGGATGGAGCGTATCATTGGTATAGACCTGTTTGGACCATTCAGGTAATTAGTTTAACTTATGTTTTAACTACTTGATATTTTAATCAGAAAATATTACAATTTGTTTTTATAGACATGGGCTTGTGAGGTTTTTCCCGAGCTTGGACATCAGTTGGGCCGTTGTTGGAGGTCAGTTGACAACACCTCGCTGCTTGAGGTGGTCATTCTCATCCCGGAGCATTGATTTCTCTAGATTTTTTGATGGACAAGTAATTCTTTTTATATAAATAATTTAGAATATTAAATTTATGTTTTAATATTCACATGGTTAATACTTTGATGCAGTTGGATATCCAATTCATGGTGCCATCAGCTAAGGAGCTTCTCAGTACAATTCTTTCAGAGTTTGGAGGGAAAGAGTGTACTGGGTGTCAGGTATGTCGCACCTCGAGTGCTCTCCAAGAAGAAGTTACTCACTGACGTGGCTTGTCGTGTGATCTCGAGGACATGTACTAGGTCATCTAATGTCGCGGGCCCATCACGGCCTCATAGGAGTACCTAGACTACACAGCAACAGGCTTCACAGGTGCATCGATTGATTGATGAGCCAGATGAGGGTGTTGGACCCTCAGATGAGGGGGTGGGTGAGAGGGCCTCGGATGAGAATCGTCTGTCAGATCCTAGAGTGAGCCCTCCTCGAGCATCCCGAACTAAGCACCCTAGGAGGACTAAGGAGGAGAGTAGTAGAGAGCCCGAGAAGCCTGGGCAATGTTTGGGGGAGTCATCTGATAGCTGGTTCAATCGCTTTGTTCATGCCGTGGCTGGAGTTGTAGAAGACCGCGTGATGCGTTGTGTGGGACAGATGCTCGATACATTTTCTACGCGGATAGAGAACAACATTGTAGCTTGGCTGGGTAGATCGCCCACACCGCCTCCCAGAGGGCCCACACCTCCTCCCAGAGGGCCCACGCCCCCCAGAGAGCCCATATTGCCCCTCAAAGGGCCCACACCTCCTCCCAGAGGGCCTACGCCCCCCAAAGAGCCCATACCGCCCCCTAGATCGCCCATACCGCCCTCAAAGAGCCCACACCGCTTCCCAGATTGCCCACACCGTCCCCCAGAATGCCCACACCTCTCCCTCCTCCTCCTCCCAGACAGGCCACGACCCCTCATACGACCCCCCATACGAGCGGGGGCAGAGCTAGAGGTTGATCGTCTACTGGTCGATCATCTGCTGGTGAGTCGTCTTCTCGCCCTTCATCTGCCGCACCGTCATCTCCTCACTCTTCGTCTGTCATGTCGTCGTCTGATTTGCCGGATCCTTCATTGTCTGGTCAAGCAGCTATCGTTGACTTACTGGAGGCGCAGGATCGGCGTATGGTAGAAGCTGGAGACTCGGAGTTCAGACGGCTGGGATATGGTGCTAGTGTCTAAATTCTGGTAAACCACTCAGTACTCCCCAGACATTTTTTGAGCGGGTGGAGGACTGTACGGAGCTTATTGATACAAAGATAGTTGATCACTTCTTGCTTGAGGTGAAGTGATGACTACACAGAGCGTACAGGAGCGACGTTGTGATTTGCTCTCCATATTTATTTGTAAGTTCAAAATTCAGATTTTTATATTCAATTATCTTTTCTGTTAGTTTAACTGATTTGTTTATATATTTTTTTCAGCTTGGGCTGCAAGTAGCATGGGGAGAGCTTCATCCCAGAGACCCTTAGTGTCGGGATCAGTATGGACTTGACAGATATTTGGAGTGGGAGCCTCATAGGGCCTTACAAGATGTAGTCAAAGGTCTAGGTGGCGTTTATAAGATCCCGTAGGCGAGAGCTTAGTATGTAAGTGATCTTTCAAATACACTTATCATATTATTTATAATGATATGTTTTTTCCATCCGTTAAGTATTATCGTATATGTAGGCGATCACGATATGCAATGTGGTTATAAAGACTCGGCTACTGGACTGACGGCTGTCCTCACAAACTAACACAAGTCTTTCTAGCGTGCTTTGTCCGCACTCACAGGCTCCCTGAGAAACTTCCCAGAGGGTTACCCATCCCACTATTGCCCTAGGTCAAGCACGCTTAACTTTGGAGTTCTGGTGGAATGAACGTCAGAAAAGAATATGCACCTTGTTAGTATGAGTAGCACCAATCAAATCCTTTAAGCTCTCCTCAACTATACAGTCTCATTCCTGTATAGCCTCAGAATCCCTCTCTTTTGGGTGGATTCAGATCATTCATGTGTCCCTTCGCTTGGAAGTCTTATAGGAGCCACTCTTTGTCCATGCCTTGCACTGGCAATCACTCCATACTTCGGTCCCGAGCGTCACATGCCCATCAGCTTCCGCTTGGTTCGTCCCCGAACCACACCTTACTGCGAGAGGAACCTCGCTCTGATACCACACTGTAACACCCCAAAAAAAATCACTTTCCACCCTAATGTTACCACACATAAAACATAACTCATTTAAACAACCAAGCAGAAGTATATTAAAACATCTTGCAAAACAATTATCAAGAACCGGACCAGATATTAGCCTTCTAGAAAGAAAACATCCTTACCTATCTAGATTGAAAACAAACTATGCGCATTCCTCATAGTTTTAAAAAAAATAAAAACTTATGTAAATTTTCCTAGGCCTTCAAATAGACCCTAACCTCACCCACGAAGCCTTAGAGAAATAAGGACAAGTAGAGAAATCAAAACAACATTTAATAGAGAATCATACGCAGGTTCTTTTCCAAACAAAAGAAACAAACTTAAATTCATGAAACAACCGATCAACATGTAAATCTAAAATTTATGAAAGAAAAACAAATTAAAGCCAAAACTAAACCATTTTTAAGAAAACAAGTCTGGGAAACTAGAAATCAACTAAAGCTAGTCTCTCTTCACAGCCATAGTCATATCGATTCCCAAGACTGCTCCGATCATCCGAACCTGAAACAAACTAAAAAAAATAGGGGATGAGCATATCATAGATAATACTAAGTGGAGAACCATGCAATTATCTACAATGTTAAACATGCTCTTAAATCAAGATATTATAAACCACGTAGATATTCAATGCACATTCTTATACTATCGGGGCAGAACCTTGGTCCCCATAGCATCATTCTTTATGTCGAGGCGGAACCTTGGTCCCTAACATAACTATCTTTACTTCGGGGCAAAACCTTGGTCCCCTTATCTTCATATATAGTTTTCGCCGGGGCGAAACCTTGGTCCCCAATGACAATCATCATCGACAATTTAATTCATAGTAAATCATGAAATAATAACATATAAAACATTAATAGATAATGATAACAACGTGCAAAGAAAATTCCCCACCTTAAGCCTCGGCACGAAAAATCTTTCACCGGTTATAACTTGCGGATCACCTAAACATGAAATAGACACACTTATTTCTTATACTTTGATTCGAAAAAAGAAAACTATATCCTAAAATTAGAACCTTAAATTTACGTGGCTGAAATAAACTCTCTCTCTCTTTTTTTTAGACAACCCAATTCTTTCTCCCCAAGCCACCAATAACAAAGATTACATCTATATTCCTATATCTATTTTCTTCATCTGCCCATATAGGCTAATTTTTCCTCTCTAGCATAGAGTTTCCTATAAAGAACTGATTACAAGCACACACTTATGATTCTAATTTCCATCGACGCAAAAGAAAAGAAAAAAAAAGAAAAAAAAAACGTACCTTCTACTGTCGAATACTTCTACACTTGCTGCTATGAATGATTTTCCCCCTCTGTATCGCTCCTTCTATCTTTCAGAGAAGTACATAAGGCCATCTATTTATACACTTAGATTTTTCTTGTAACAGAAATCCTAAACTGATAAGGTTTGCGCTAAAAACTTGATCCTCTAAGAGTTTCCGGATCCTCCACAATCTCTAATTTGCCAACTAGTTCTCTAAAAAAAACAAATCCTAAAGACACGTAACTCCTGAAAAATTCCTTATTATTTTATTAAGTAATAACTGGAAATAAAAATACTAAAAATTAAACAAAAAAATATCGATTTTTCTAAAAAAAACTTAACCTTAACGCATACACCTAAGAAAAAAAACTTGAGAAAAAAAGGGCTGTTACACTGGTTTTTGGAATGGTCGGAGTAGGCTAGATACAACTTGCTATGCCATGATGCTGGACAAGTCTTTCCAAGAGCAGTTTCTGCAGTTCTATGGTACCAATTGTGGCGTTTATGCTATGATGTATGTGGATCGTTTGCTGTTTGGATCCCCTAGTCTTGACGTCAGTCAAGATGATATTCGGAGATACCATCTTTATGTAGCTCGAATGATCTTTTCCTTAGTTATTCACACCGACAGACAGTTCGTGGTTGACACTGATATTTTATATATGTATTGTATTTGGCGTTTTTCATATATGTATTGCATTTGATATTCTTCGTTTGTGCTATTGAAATATGTTCGTTGACACATGATTTTAAACTAATAAAAACAAAGTAGACATCATCAATCAATTTAGACACACAACGAATTATTTGGGTGAATTTGAGCAAAGTAGAGTCGAATCAACAATTAAAGTCAGGATACAACACATTATTAGTGAATGTAAACACAATAATATAGACATCATTAATCTAGGTTGGTAGCCTGTCTAGTCGGACACCTGGGACGGGTACGAGTCATCTCACCACAAACACTACATTTCTTAGGAGCTCTTCTACGTGCACCCTCCGTAGGCACATCCTCTGGAGGTGCATTTAAGTCCACACCACCAATTGGGATATGGGCTGTGCACACCCATCTGTTGTGACCAGAGGGCCATGGCATCTAGTGCAAATCTGTCTTCGCGAGCTACATGATGCCTCAACGCCTCCTCGAGCTCTTGACATCCGAGAACGACCAGCTTGTTTTTAATCACTGGGGCTAGCACAAGTGGTGAACCATAAGGCGGCAAAATCCACTCTTCAGAACTAGGTAAGCCCATGATCACTGAGTCGTACATGCTAACTACAGTCTTCGTCTTGTAGCACCTATCCACAAAATCATATATGTGTCCACTGGAGAATCTATGTGTGCACAAGAATCATAGTTAAAAATGATGATGGTTGAGCAAATGGATTCTTAATAAAAAAAACATGAAAGTTGGATACCTGATCGCTGCTGCAGCGTGGCTACATGAGATTAAATCCAGCTCGAACTTATGACAATCGCAGGTATGATGCTGAAGATCGACCATAAATGACTCCGTGCTAATATCAACTTTCCACAGGTTTGCTAATGTCATGCATCGAACGGGAAAACATCGTCCATGCTCAACATTCTTCGATAACTTGTTCACAGCTTCTGGAGTCAACACATGATCCCAACTCTACACGACAGCCCTTCGCTCAACAAATCATTCTTCGACAATATCTCTGAACACCTCAAGCATTGAGCAAATAGGAAATCTTCTAGCCCATAGTAGATGAGCATTGAGTGACTCAGCCGCATTAGATGTCATGAAGCTGAAACACCGTGGGGGACACTACAATCGAGACCAATGCTCTAGACCAATTCTACAAAGCTTCTGGTATGTTGGGGTGCTTACCAATTCCAATGCTGACATATGCCTCTGGAATATATTTGTACGATAGGCATAAGCAGTCTCCTTAAACATGGCGATCACATGGGCACTGTGCTTCGCTATCTTGTATTGTAAATGATAATAACACAATCTGTGTGTCGCTCTTGAAAAAACGACCGCGATAGCATTCTTAATCATCCTACCTTGAATAGAATTCTAATCTAGGGCCAAATCATCCTTGGTATGGAAAATCACACCCTTATAAAGTGTATCTATATTTGCTCCTTGATATGAGCACGAAAAGCCTTGAGGAATCTAATCTGAAGCTGCAAATACGTGGTCCATTTACATGACTTTGAGCAATACAATTGCAAGGATTTTTCCAAGCATTTGTATGTAAGAAGTTTGAAGATGACAAAGGAATTGAGAGCATCCCAAAGATTGCTAATTTGTTAATAATTAAAGATTGGAGATCAAGATTTGAAGAGCAATGCATGAAGAGTTGAAGTGCGTGAACCCGTCGGTATGCCCAAACCGACTAGTTTCGGTCGGTATGCCCATACCGAGTAATTCTGACACTTGATATTTTTTATCTAGACTATAGTACTATTTTTATTTAATTTAGAATATAGAAGATCAGATTTTTAATTAATTATTTGTTAATTTTCGTCCATTAGTTGATAGGGTTTGACTAGAATTGTATTTAAGGCAATTTCCTACCTTGAATAGAATTCTAATTTAGGTATCTTCCTAGTATAGTTAGAGATCCCTTTTGGATCAATTTTTAGGCCTTTTAGCTTATTATTTTCATGGCTTTCATCCTTATAAATAGGAGAACCATGTAACATTGATATTTTAGACATTATTGAAGATATTTTGCTTTTGCATCCAATTGTGTCTCAAATCTTATATTCTTTTGATTGTTTTCCATCAAGAAAATTATCATTCTTAGAATTAGCACATCTAAGTCTTATTACAGGGTATTGCTTAATCCACTTGAGGGATTAACCGGTATTCGCTAATCGAAGATCAACTTATAGATTTCATCCTTGGGTACGTTCGAGATTCAAGGAGGCTATCGGGTTGTGATTCACCTCAACGAATCATCATCCATCTACACCAAACGACGACTTCCATCAAGTCATCCACGTCCGTAACCGTCCAGCCACCAATCGATCGAGTCTCTTCCACAAGACGAGTTCGAGTTCTACCCGTTTCATCTACACGTAAGTTCGATTCATCTCTAACATATCCTATCTACCCAAGCCTTTCTTCACCATCAAACACACATTCCATACACCAAATTACAATCATAATCTTGTCCCTATACAGCCCTCTATTCCTTTGTTTTGTGTTACATAATTCGTGTCATTTTCCTAAGTATTCTCATTGTCTAGATTGTCATCTTTTCATTGTTTATCGAGTCGGATTGAAGCCCTTCATTAAGTTGACGTGTTTCGTTCCTAAGTCTTCCGCTACGTTATTATTATCGTCCTAGATTAATTGTCCGGGTCGTATCATATTTTGGTATCAGAGCGAGGTTAGCTCTGCTGGTCGTGGTTCAATCCGACTTGTCATTTTATCCTACGTGTCGTCCTACGTGTCTTTTATTTTATTACGTGTCATCGAGTTGTAATAGCATAGCTATCATTTAAAAAAAAAGAGAAAAAGCCGATCAAAAAAAAAAGAGGCGATCAAAAAAAAAAATCGGATAAAAAGAAAGAAAAATCCGAAAATTAAAAAAAAAAAGAGGCATATTCATTGTGTTACCTTTTGAGTCTTGTTTTAATTTTGGTACTTTCCTTGTAGTACTTTTCTATAGTTGGTATTTTCCTTATAGTCAAGTTCTATAGTTGGTACTTTCCATTAGAGATTTGTTTTATTTTAGGAATTTTCCTTTCTAGTTCTAATTTTATTTTGGTAATTTCCTTTAGAGTTATATTTTATTTTTGGAACCTTCCTTCCAAGTTTTATTTTATTTTGGTAATTTCCTTTTGAGTTGTAATTTATTTTTGGTTCTTTCCTTTTAGAGTCTAGTTCAATTAGGATATTTAGAATTGTGTCACAATTGTGTAACACTTTCCAAATTACCTAATCTTTCTTTCCTTTTCTTTCCTACTTCTTTCCTTCTTTCCTTTTGGATTTATTTTTTGGATTCCTACACTATTTAGGACTTCAAAAATACATCTAATTATTTTCTTATCTTGATTTCTTCCATTCCAATCCTTTCAAACCTTCCATATACTTCCCCATACCCATTAATTTCCGTTCCCTATCCCTATAGAGTTCGAGAATTTCAGCCTTAGTCATAACACCCATGCACCATGCTCCCCATGGGCCGTACACCATATACACCAAATTCTCGCCATCTCCACAGCTACAATAAGACAATCATTCCCGAATTTGAAGGTCTATATGATCCCGATGCTTACCTTGATTGGGAACAAAGAGTCGACAAAATCTTTCAGCACTACTACTTTCCCGAGCCAAAGAAGGTGCAATTAGTTTCCTTGGCGTTTACAGGCTACGCAGCAACATGGTGGGAATTACAGCAGAACCGGTGCCACAGAGATCACCTTCCACCTATCGACACATGGCGTAAGTTGAAAGATTTGATGCGGAAACGCTTCATTCCAGACCACTACCAATGGGAGTTGGAGGAAAAGCTATACAAGCTTAGACAAAGAGATCGAAGTGTAAATGACTACTACAACAAAATGATTGAAGCCATGAGACGAGCTGATGTAGAAGAATATCCAGAAGATACCATGGATAGATTTCTAGCTGGTCTACGAAGGGCAATTCGTGAAAGAGTAGCATTGTACCGCTTCGACGAGTTGGAGGACATGGTAGATTATGCCATCCGAATAGAAAAATGGCTAGAAGAACTAGAGATGAAGTCAAAAGAGGAGGTTCAAGTAGAGTCGAAAGTAGATTTGTCACCTAGAGCTCATCACCAAACAGCCCCGTTTCATTGGAGCCAACTTGAGTCATTCGAGGAGTTTCTACGTACCTATGTACCACCTACACAGCCTGCATCACCAGTTCAGCCGATCATGGATGTGCCAAGCCAAGCCAGCAACCTTCAAGAGGAGATCCACGTTGAGTTACCATCTGAGATCGTTGCCATCAAAGAAGATTCTACTTTCGAGGTAACAATTTCAGTTAATGCACCTATTGAAGAACTGATCGATGTTGCTACTTGTGAGAATGTTGGAGAAGAAGAGAAGGTTGTTGAAGAGCTTGATCTAGAAGAGTCGGATCAACCTTTGAGTGAAGAAGAAGAAGAAATGGAGATCATTACTGCAGCCGAAGAAGTTGAAGAGTTGTTGGAGATACAACCTTGTTATGAAAAGGAGAATGATATTTATGAGGCAATGGTTGAAGATCATGAAGAGCTCGAACAAGCTAACATGGAGCAGTTGCCGAGTTCTAACATTTTTTATCAACCATTTTCTTGTGATGTCTTTATTTTATAGGTTGTCAAAGAAATTCCATTGGAAGTTGATGTACCACCAGATTTGATCGTGAATGCCATGACAAGGCAAACTATGGAGCTAGAGTTTCGGCCATTTGACACCAAGTGGATGTGTACGTTCATGAAGAGGTGTTTTATGCAGCTTGTGCAAAAAGAATTTGATGGTAAGTTCGTGTTCGTCTTTGATCCCAGAGCTTTGAATTCGAGGACGAATTCTTTTCAAGAGGAGGGGAATGATATGAGCACGAAAAGCCTTGAGGAATCTAATCTGAAGCTGCAAATACGTGGTCCATTTACACGACTTTGAGCAATACAATTGCAAGGATTTTTCCAAGCATTTGTATGTAAGAAGTTTGAAGATGACAAAGGAATTGAAAGCATCCCAAAGATTGCTAATTTGTTAATAATTAAAGATTGGAGATCAAGATTTGAAGAGCAATGCATGAAGAGTTGAAGTGCGTGAACCCGTCGGTATGCCCAAACCGACTAGTTTCGGTCGGTATGCCCATACCGAGTAATTCCGACACTTGATATTTTTTATCTAGACTATAGTACTATTTTTATTTAATTTAGACTATAGAAGATCAGATTTTTAATTAATTATTTGTTAATTTTCGTCCATTAGTTGATAGGGTTTGACTAGAATTGTATTTAAGGCAATTTCCTACCTTGAATAGAATTCTAATTTAGGTATCTTCCTAGTATAGTTAGAGATCCCTTTTGGATCAATTTTTAGGCCTTTTAACTTATTATTTTCGTGGCTTTCATCCTTATAAATAGGAGAACCATGTAACATTGATATTTTAGACATTATTGAAGATATTTTGCTTTTGCATCCAATTGTGTCTCAAATCTTATATTCTTTTGATTGTTTTCCATCAAGAAAATTATCATTCTTAGAATTAGCACATCTAAGTCTTATTAAAGGGTATTGCTTAATCCACTTGAGGGATTAACCGGTATTCGCTAATCGAAGATCAACTTAGAGATTTCATCCTTGGGTACGTTCGAGATTCAAGGAGGCTATCGGGTTGTGATTCACCTCAACGAATCATCATCCATCTACACCAAACGACGACTTCCATCAAGTCATCCACGTCCGTAACCGTCCAGCCACCAATCGATCGAGTCTCTTCCACAAGACGAGTTCGAGTTCTACCCGTTTCATCTACACGTAAGTTCGATTCATCTCTAACATATCCTATCTACCCAAGCCTTTCTTCACCATCAACCACACGTTCCATACACCAAATTACAATCATAATCTCGTCCCTATACAGCCCTCTATTCCTTTGTTTTGTGTTACATAATTCGTGTCATTTTCCTAAGTATTCTCATTGTCTAGATTGTCATCTTTTTATTGTTTATCGAGTCGGATTGAAGCCCTTCATTAAGTTGACATGTTTCGTTCCTAAGTCTTCCGCTATGTTATTATTATTGTCCTAGATTAATTGTCCGGGTCGTATCACTCCTGAAGGCTTATCCCAACTCAATGGGCCTGGTAAGTCAAGATTCGTAAGTGGAACAACCCAATTGCTCCCACCTCTCTCAGATACATCATCAGCCCTAGTGTTCGATGATGATGCTCCTCTTGTTATTCCCAACAATCGTCTTGTACCTCCTGTAGAATGAATCCATCCTATGAACTCTATGAACATTGATTCGAGTAATCTCGTTCTGACGTTCTCCTCCGCTTCTTTATCAGTAGTAGGAATATCTTCTTCTTCTTCTTCTTCTTCTTCTTCTTCTTCACGCGGGAATGCATTGTCATCAAAATCGTGCTCTGGAGCCTCATAGTACTATGTATCATCACGAAAGTCCTCTCTAATCGGATTTCTTTCTTAGGACACGGTGTCAGAGATGACCCTTGAGCTGCTGCAGCCTCTCTGAACAACATACACAACTATCTCTGAGCTCTGTTCGTGTAGCAAGTTGAGCAAACCTGCATCATCTTTCAGTCTTGTCTTGATCTGTCTATCACTATTGGTACTTAACAGCCATGATAACTGGTACTCGACGGATGTGGGATCAGTCTCTAGTAACTCATGAATCTCTCTGATTAGTGACCTAAAACACAAATCCTCGGATGGCATAATGATCAGCTCCTCCTCACCATCTACGTATTGAGCTCTCTCCCATCGGCCACTATGTCGTACGATAATATGATGTCTAACCATCTACCATAAACAAAAATTTAAATTAAATAATAACAAAACTTTAATTTTAACAATCATGAAAGTTAATTTTAAACATAACAAAAATTTAAATTTAACAATAACGAAAGTTTAATTTTAAACATAACGAAAATTTAAATTTAACAATAACGAAAGTTTAATTTTAACAATAATGAAAATCTAATTAACATAACAAAAGTTAATTTTTAACATAACGAAAATTTAAATTAAACAATAACGAGAGTTTAATTTTAACAATAACAAAAAGTTAATTTTTAACAATAACGAAAATTTAATTTAACCATAACGACATTTAAATTTAAACATAATGAAACTATAATTTAACCATAACGAAAATGAAATTTACACGATGACTTTTTGCATAACGATAATTCAATTTAACCATAACAAAATTTAAATTAAAACTATAACTAACCATAACGATAATTCAATTTGACCATTTCAATATAACAATAACGAAAATTAAACTAAAATTTTATGCAACCATAACTATAATAGCCCGGTCCCGAGAATAAGGACGGGGTTGTTTTGTGTAAAAATAACAGGAAAAAGGTAGTATAATTGGAAATCCAGAGAGGTGTCTCTAAAATCGAACTAAGTTAGCGCCTCAAAATCTAGGCAACTTAACTTTATGACTTGGAAGAATTATCATTTTCAATGAATCAAGGAGTTAAAGGGTTTAGCAAGTTGAAGGAATGCCTAATCATAGGCCAATCGAAATTTAAACAGAATCCAATGATTAGCAAGTAGGAATTTGACTCTTTAAATAAACAAGACCTATTCATAGGTCATAACAGCTAAGACCCATCAATAGGTCAGAGGCAACTAAATCAAGATGTTTCATTCATAGAACGAAACAAGAAATCAACTTAAGACTAACTGGAAGATAAGCAGAAACATGCTTGAACAGTAAAGCCCCTTCATAGGCGAACAATAATAATAAGCATGCAAAACCCATTCATAGGTCAACTGAAAATGAATAGGTACCACAATGCTCAACAAGTACGACGTTTTAAATAGCTCGAAATCAATAAAGGAATAATTGGTATGTAAAAAGAGCATGCTTCTTCTTCTGAAAGACTTTATTGATGTTTAGAAATCATAGCGTTTAAGACATACTATTATCAAGAATCAAATCTCCTATATCAAGACTAATACTAACGTCAGAGTATTCAACAGAAACATAGTGGAAGAAATCATGTAACCAGATAGAGCAGCAATTCAGACAACCCCACCAACAGCACATCACCAGCCTCAGCATCTCAACTTGAAAAACATTTGAAAAAGAGGGCATGAGCACTAATGTACTCAGTGGTGTTTTACGAGAAAACTTCTTTGATAAACTTTAGAAATATCTAATTCATAACTAGCGATATATGGAGAGGAAAACACAAAAGCCTTCTCCATATCCGTAAAAACCTTTTACTTCTTTTCCTGGCGCCCTTCATGGCTCAAACCTGATGTCTACTGCAAATATCCTCCTGAGTATGCGAGGGATTACCCAGCAGTGAGTTCATTTACTTTATCAAAGATTTAACTTTAGTGACACGAAGGTCACAATATGATAATGCAATAAAACTGTTCTTTTAGCTCAATAACCCGCTTAGAAATAATTGAATCATAACATTCAATATCAAAACATTAACCTTAAATCTTTAATTCTCAATCCTACACATTGAATTCTCACATTCAATCCTTAATATCAAAGCCTCAATGCTAAATCATGCTTAGCATAAATCATAACCTAGATTGAATCATCTAGATTGCATTCCTCAATTAGTACTATAGCATTAATGCCACAAGGGATACTATAATCAACCTACAAGACATTACTCACTTAAATAACCTTCCTCAATAGTAATATCGATAACAACTTAACTTACGATCATGATCGTCTATACCTTATATAAATCAACTATATGATATCACAACATATCAAAACATTCTTTACTTCATTCAAGAGCTCAAACAACAATTAACATAATCATGTTATAACTTCCTTCCTTCCTTTCCTTTCTTTGCACAGAGACTAATTAGGTAGAGCATAAAATATTTATTGGATATTTTGTCTTGCCCTATCATGCTTCTAGAGCTTACTAGCTCAAACCATATATTTGGTTTGGAATTACCAACTTCGAAGACGAGCACGTGGTTGCACGATAATTTCAGAAAATTTCTTCATTTATCCTGACAAGCTCTGCGAGTCCTACAAGCGTTGATCTTTGACTCAGAACAACCACTAAATTTTTGGGATTTAATTTACTATAAATGGAGTTATTATTTAATTTTATTCCTTTCAAAAATAGATTGCGCGACTCTAGAGACCTTGAATAAATTCGACACAGATGGAAATAAATTCCAAAATGCTATTCTTGATTTAACGACACCAACTGATTTGACATAGGCCTCTTTCCATAACTTTTCATTTTATTCAGCGGACCTCGAATGCACTTTTTACTTGCCCGAAAATTACGAAAATAATACGGGATACTCTTATATATACGAGGACTCAATACTGAGACTTTGAGATTTTTTGGATAACATATGCTTCCGAAATAAAAATAACTATCTACTTTTAAAAATCGAGATTCATCAAAACTCGTTCAAAAATTACGAAACTTGGCAGATTTATAGAGAATAATTTTTCATGTAACTTTCTAGAAGGAACTTTTTCGACGCCGGTAGGAGTTTCTATTTTCCGGCTATCTGATCGGTTTTCAGTCACTGGATGATCACAGACGAAACGTAGAGAACTTCAAGATGCACAACATATTAAATTTTCAACTTAAATAGAGAAGAAATGAATCGAAACGAGGCGTCGTAAGCCAGCAACTGTGCGGGGACGGGGGCTAGCCGGCGGTGGCTTCGACGGTTTGCCAGTAGTGCGCGATGGCTCTCTGGTAGCGGCGGCAGATCCTCCCTCTCTCTTCCTCTCTGCTCGCCCAACACTACTCGTTATCTCGAAGGAACACTCACAAAGAATGTCCCTCACTCGACTCGACGCTCACTCGAATCGCTCTTTCTCAAGAAATGGAGTTGACGATGAAATGAAGGTGCAAGAAATGAGGGGAGGGGAGAGCTCTATTTATAAGGATGAGATTAGCTTCCAAGGGAAGCCATTACAGTGCAATAATACTGCAAAAGTTACTCCAGATTTGGTTAAAAGCTGTTTCATTCGATATCGAGGTCTAAATGACCTCAGACACAAAATCTGAAAATACCAAGAGGCTCGTTGGCTCGAGTACTATTGAACCAACCTGACTCGAGATGAAGAATAGGTCATCTTGAAAGAAAATGAGAAAATATTCTCTTTCCAAAAATAGAATTACTATTCCACACAAGGTACAAATAAAATTCTCGAGTGTTTGATTGATTTCTGATTGAAAATCCGAGAACGCCAACGGATTCCTTGAGAAATTCTATAAGGATGGCTTGATGAAACAAGGCTCGGGTCAACACACGTGATTTCGTGAATTTCTGAAAATCACATCTTTACGGAAAAAAACTATTCACACTCTTACTTTATACGCTTTTCGTTGTCGGGGTCTCAAATGACCTCGGATTAAAATTCTGAAAGTATCGACATACTCCTTGGGTGAATACCTTTCAAACAAGACTAAAATTGGCTATATTCGAATTGAGATCGAAAAATTTTAATAGATAATTTTTGAATAAAACACACTTAACATCGTGACTTACATCCGAAACATCTTTATTTGTAACGTCCCGGTTCCGAAAAGAATAATAAATAAAGTGCGGGGGTGTCATTTAAAAAGAATAGGAGTTGGAAATAATTATTAGTTAAATAAAATAATTGTTGGAAACAAGAATAGATTATATTTCCCAGAAATTTGGGCAGCATAACCTCTGTAACTAAAGCAAATCCCCGTTTAATAACGGCTTATAAGAGTGCATTTTGAGATGACAGGACATTCAATAGTTCGCACATGGACAGGATAAAATGATAAACAGATACCAACAAGTAATCATCTATTTATCAGAGTTGACTAAGAATGTTCTATTCATAGGACAGAGTCAAAAACATGTAAGACCCATTCATAGGTCGACAGAAAAGTAAACAAATACCAATATGCGATTCAATGGGACCTCTTCATAGGTCAAAGCGAATAAATGAACAGTTGGTATTTCAAAAAGGGCTTCATCCCTTAAGCAAGTATTTATTTAGAATAGGCATCATCATGGTACTAGTAGTTTTTGGACATGCTATAATCAAGTTCGAATTTCAAATACTAAATACGATTATCAGAGTATTCAGCAGAACTCATAGCGGAAATAATTTATTCAGATAACCAGATAAGCGGCATCTAAGTCAACCCCGCCATCGGCTTACATCACCAGCCTCATCATCTCAACTTGAAAACATTTTGAAAAGAGTTGGGTATGAGTACTAATGCACTCAGTGGGTAAGTTTTGAACTCAATTTACAATATGAAATATCCAAAAATAATACACAGCATATCCTTTGGGATCCATTTTGCTCAGTCTGTCGTCTACTGCACTATGTAGCATGCTGCTGGTAGGAGAAGGGATGGGTTACCTCGCTAATCCGAGTAGAGTATACCAGGGGTTACCTAGCATTGACCCTGAGTGTGCTAGGGGTCACCTAGCAGTGACTCCTTGTAGTGACATCCGGTCACAGTGTATGTGTGGGGTTAGCTCACAGTGACACCTTTAGTGATAATCATCACAGCTGCAAAGGTGTACAGTCCTGCCTATGTTTAATAATTACTTGCACTACAAAATCCAAGATTCTAGCACAAGCCTATTTCAGCTAAGTTCAACATCATCCAATAATATCTCATAAAACTTAGCAATTAAATCATAGCTTAATCATGCTTATACAACAACTATTCCACAAGTATTCTCATATCCTAGTCACAATATCCCAACAATATTCCAATAATATTCTAACAATATTTCAACAATATCTCAATACTATCCTATTCCATAGCATAATAATATTCTATAATTCCTCCTATAACGGTGACGTTAAACAGGTAGAGTATAAAATATTTATTTGGATATTTCTAAATTATCTATCATGCTTCTAAAGAGTTATTACTCTTAAATTGTATTTATTCTTTAAAATAAACCCACCTTGCTCACGAGCAGGCGGCGGTATGACAGCTTCCGGGTTTACTTCCTTCCTTCCAACGGGCTCCACGGGTCCTACATTGATGGTGCATGCCTTAGAACAACTACTATAATTTTCAAAATTTATCTACTATATTTGGAGCATTTATCTATATATATATTTAATATTATTCTATTCAAAAATAGATTGCGCAACTCTGACGACCTCGTATAAACTCGACACACAAGGATGAAAATTCCAAAATAATATTCTTGATTTATTGGACTAAAAATATTTGACAGAGGTCTATTTTCAAAATTTATCATTTTACTCGATTAACATTGAATATCCACCACGACACTTTTTAACCATTCAAAAATTATAAAATTAATCCAGGATGATCCTACACATGCCAAGACTATAGTTCGAAAGTTTTAGAATTTTTCGATAACACATGCTTCCGGAATAAAAATAACTGTCTACTTTTAAAAATCAAGATTCATCAAAACTCGTCGAAAAATTATGAAACTGATTTATAGAGAATAATTTTTTGAGTAACTTTCATGATCAAACTTTTTCGATTCGACGAGCAGAAATGGGTGAAAATGGTGAAAAATAGAATCTGTACGGTTTTCATGACCCAGTTCACGTTTTCCGGTGATATCGCAGGTTTCTGGCCACCGGATAGAGACGACATCAAAAGACGAAACGTAGAGCACACTTAAATACAAGACATACTAAAATTTTAAATTAAAAGGACAATAAATGGACTGAAACAAGCTCCAGGAAGGTGGCAGCTGGCGGCGGGCGGCAACCCCAGCGGCGGCGGCGATTTCCGGTGGCCGGCGACTGGTGGCTGCCCTTGCCGGCAGTCCCTCCTCCCCGGCTCCTTCCCGACTCGATTCGTACCTCAAAACTCCACTCGAACCCCGACTCCGCTCAAGAACACTCGAAGAACTCGAAGAACGCTCGACTATTTTTCTATTTAGAGTTGCTAACTCGATTTTGGGATGGAAAATAATGAAAGGGGCTGCCCCTTTTATAGGAAAAGCTTGGGGGGTCGGGTATTGCTTTTTCGGATATAAAATACTGATAAAGTTAGTTTGAACGCGATTACTTTTTCAAAAACACTATTCATAAGTTGCTTTATTGCAAGGAAAGTTCATTTGACCTCGTACACAAAAAGTAAGGACACCGGAAGATTCCTTGATTTATTTCCTATCAAGTTGACCAAAAAGGTCGGCCGATATGGTTGTTCGATACAAGAACGAAGAAAGATTCCTTTTTCCGGCTATCTGGAAATCACTATTCACGACGCTCTGGACACTACCGTTTGCTCGTTTGACCTCGGATTAAAAATCCGGGAACATCGGCGGATTCGTTGGCTCGTTTCTTATTAAGGAACCTTGCCGAACAATTTCTCGGGATAACGATCAGAGTTTCGTGAAAGATCGAAATTAACAACGAGTCAAAAATCACTATTCATCCTTTTTACCTTTTATCTTTTTAACCGTCGGGAACTCGATTTACCTCGGTTTAAAATTCCGGGAGTACCGGCGGATTCCTCGAGTCGACCCCTTTCATCGGAGTCTAATATTGACCATAACTCGAATTTTGTTTGATCGTATTTTAAAGAAAATGACACCTCGAGTTGCGTCTTACATCGATTTTACTTTATTTAGCTCCAAAATAATTCTTTAGTCTTCTAATATAATTAGAAAACTTCTTTATCTAAAATTTAAAAATACGGGGTGTTACATTATTTAAGCTCCACTTATTTTCTGGGGTGTTACAATAACGATATTTCAATTTAACCATAACGAAAATTAAATTATACTTAAACGATAAATGGAACTAACCATAACGATATTTAAATTAAAACCTAGAACAATTTTCTAAGTTAGCAACCTAACAAAATAACAAAACTGATCAATTCTGGGTTCTAAAAAATTGAAATCGTACCTTTCAAATGGGAATTGTCTGCGCAATTTCACGATGATGATGTTTTGTTAACGAAATTAATCTTTTGGCTTGCAGGATCAAACTCTCAATATATATATATATATATATATATATATATATATATATATATATATATATATATATTAGTGTAAATTCAACGCTTTTCCTTCTTCAACAAACTCTCAAAGTATTTCTTCTTTGAGTGTGGTTTGAATTGGTGTATCGGTGTCGTGTAAATATACATACATTATACCAACCTCGTTTACACAAAATTAAATGCATTAAATTTCATTTAATTTGGCCCAACTAATACCTACCTATATAAATACATATTTATGCATTTTACCTACCTTAATGCATTGATGTTCATTTAATGTTGGCCAACGAATACTCAATTATGACATAACGATTAAGGGCATCGTTATGTATTTTGTTTAATCGTTTAATCCTTTAATAACGAAAATAGTTGATGCATTTTCGTTATGCATAATTAAATCAATCGTTATGCATTTGTTTGTTTTTATATATGTTTCGTTAATCCTTTAATAACGAAAATATTTTATGCATAATTAAATGGCCAACGTTATGCATAATTAAATCATTATTTAAATGGCCAACGTTATGTCGTTATGCATAATTAAATGGCCAACACAATGTTTTATTATTGGCAACTAAAATATCTAATCATTAAATGGCCAATATAATGTTTTCGTTATTGGCAACCAAAATTTTTAATCATTAAATGACCAATCGTTATGTATTTTGTTCTTTATAAATGTTTCGTTAATGCATAACGGTAGTCTTTAAGAACTTATCGTCGATCAATTTTTATTTTTTATATGTTAGCTGCGGGTGCATTTAATATTTACTTATTAAAAAAATGTAAAAGGTACAATTATCCAATAATTGGGGTGTGGGAATAATTTAAATTGTCCATGAAACTACTATACCCTTATATCTCGCCTCTTTTTCCCACTTACTATTTGCTTTTGCCTCTTTTTATACATTTTCACATATAGTTATTACAGTTAATTTTATTTTTTCGACAAAATATACAATCAAATTTTCATTGTCAACACGTTTTTCGTTCTCAATCTTTACATTTTTTTTGTCTTCAATTTTATTTTCTTGACTTTTGTGGTCCCAAATTTTATTATTCGACGTTTTTTGTTCCAAAATTAACATTTACAAAGATTTGTGAAATAAATTATTAATTTTGGGACCAAAAAAGTAAAACACAAATAAATTATGAGACCAAAAACGTTGAGTAAATAAACATTGGGATCAAAAAACATTAGATACGGGAGTAAAAGTGTTTTTACTCTATCCTAATGGAACAAAAAATGAAATTATACATTTTTTTTAATACTAGGATCTAATTTTATTAGACAATAACTCTTGTGCATAAGGTGCATGGGTCGACCCATGAGACAGATCCGCTCCGACCCGGGCCGACTCGCATCTGACCCGCGCAAAAAAAATAAAAAAAATTCACCACCCATAGTACCAATTCGAACACTAAATAGTACTAATTCATGTTTTTTTGTGTTTTTTAAGGTATTTTTTTTGTTTTTTTTTTTCTGTTTTTTGGGGGTGTTTTTAGGGGTTTATTTTATATTTTTGGGGGTGTATTTAGGGGTTTATTTTGTATTTTTTAGGATTTTTGGGGGATGTTTTTAGGGGTTTATTTTGTTTTTTAAGGATTTTTTAGGGGGTGTTTTTAGGGGTTTATTTTTTATTTTTTATGATTTTTTGGGGGTGTTTTTAGGATTTATTTTGTATTTTTTATAATTTATTTGGGGGATTTTTTATAGATTTATATGTATTTTTTTTAAGAGAAAATAAAATGAAAAACAGAAAAACGAAAAAGAAAAATAGAAAAAAAGTAAAAGAAAACGTAAAAATAAAACAGAAAAAGAAAAAGAAAAAAAACGTGGACGCGTGTCGTTCACGCGCCACGCGTGGGTCAACCTTGGCTGCGCGTGGGTCACGCCGCACGCGCCGCATGGGGAGGCTCCTGCACAGGAGACCTCCCCAGTTTACCATAAAACCCTAAAATATTTAAGACTTTTTGCTGCAGCGCGACATCACATCACTTTACCATCTATGTAAATTGAAAAAGAATATATGTTAAAAAAGATGACAAAATACAGAAGGTGGCCCTGTTGATTCAATCATATATAAATGGTGGGGATCATAAATGGTCCATACACAAATGTTTAAGTTTTAAGGTTTAAATATAGCACGTGCATTTATTTTGTGTCTATTTCGTAATTAATCGAGATAGTGGTAGGTCATAAAATCTTATAAAGTTATAATTATCAGATATAGCAGAATTATATTCATCGTTTATTTATATAATTGTATGTAGAATAAAATATTATCCAAATTCATTCACCAACTTCATTTTCTAATTGGTCCCATATATCTAGACGGTGCCGGGCTGATGATCGGTATGAAAGAAGTTAACCCACTAATTATCAGATATGACTGTTTTAAAAAATACACATGCATAAATTAAAGTTAAATGTATCGAAAATTAATATATATGAATATGAAATTTTGTGCTATAAGGATTAATATAATAGCAGGGCGTTAATTTCTTGAGATAAAATTGAATATAATTATATCTAGGTACATATCCCAAAATACTCCTTTCTCTACAAATTTTTACAGAAATAACTAAATGATGTTTACAAAAAAAAAAAAAATCATATCATATCATTTTTGTAACATATATGCTCGCTGATGTACACTATTTTGATTACTTCGAAGGTTAGTGGGCTCATCCGGGTTGAAATTGCATGTTACATTTTTTTTGTGTTTCATTCCGTATTTTATTATTAAATATATGATTTTAATATTATTTATTATAAAATATAAATTAATTACAACATAAATATTCATAGTCAACATTTTTCAACAAAAAAACTGATTAAAAATTTATAAAACATAATTTTTAAAAAATCAACCATAATAATAAATTATTAATTAGAATTAAAAAATTAAATATTAAAAAACAATTATAAACTTTAATTGGATAGAGAGAACCCTAAAAACAATCATAAAATTAAATTAAATCATAAAAATATATAATTAAAGAAAAATACAAAAAAAAAAACTCGTAATATATTTGAAAGTATAACACAAAAAATGTAACATGAAATTCCACGTGGACTAATCTAAATGTAAAGTGAATGTTTTAAACAAAAATATTGACATGGCACTAGCGTGAGATGCTTCAGGTTTTTTTTTTAATTATTTTTTAAAATATCCATGTCCTCGGTAGGCCATTCAGCCTTTTGGCACCAAAAACATACATGGATGACATATTTATATCTATAAAATATATAATATCAATATTATGGACGCAAATAGAAAATGTTGATTTTCTCGCCCATCTCTACCTTCTGAAAATGGAATTGCAATCTTATATTATTTAATTATTTACTTTTATGTATAATTATGAATATTAATATATTGTAAATCCATTATTGTATTGTTTTTTCCATGACTAATGTGAACCTAATTACGGTGGGATCATCGCCCATTAATCTTTAAAAAAATATAATTAGTAAAATCCTTTTTTGTTTTATTCAGGATATTAAAATTTATATAGTTTAAATATATATATATATATATATATATATATATATAGGGTTAGGTTCCAGAAGGAACCACACCCTAGGTAAGAATCGAGAACTAATCTGTGTCATAGATCTCCTATATTTGGACGACTAAGATATGCTCCAGATTTTAAAAAACACGGTGGCATAATTGTAATAACGTCTAACTTTGCTGCCCCTGAATCTTAGTAAGGGTAAAATCGAAATTTTCAATGTATATGTGATTTTCGTGTATATTTTTCAATTTAAGGTTTTAGCATTGTCATTCTTTATTTTAACACTGTCATGACTTGTTTTAGCACTGTCATCACTTATTTTAACATTAATATGACCTATGTTTAATTTTTTTTTTTAGCACTGTCATGATCTTTTAACATTGTCATCAACCAAATTAATTATATTTGGATGAAAGAAGCGTTAATTTCATCAGTTATTTTGTGCTAGAAGGCTCAACCACACATGCATTTTTTGTTGACACAATACCAAAGTGAAAACAACATTTGTAAAGTCAAAATTAATTATGAAACTCTCGATATGCAGAATCATCCTCAGCGCAGCATGCATATTGCTCGCTCCTTCAACTTTTCCACGTCAGAGATGCTCAAGTTCACATGTGGATTGGATTTACGAAGCTCTTGAGCAAATAAGCTGGTCAAATCCAAACCACCTATCTCAAATCTTCTAGAAGATAATTACTGATGCAATATATGAGAATTTTAGAAACAAACTATATCTTAATAGATAGAGCTTGCACATGACACAAACTACATCAAATGAAGGAAAAAAACTCAAGATGGAATGACAAGGCGGCTTACGACTTCAGGTAAAATGATACAAGTGATGTACAAATTGCACTGACATACAGACACGTAATAATATTACCTAAAAAATGTTATATATTTTTAGCACTGTCATGTCTTATTTTAGCACTGTCATGACTTATTTTAACACTAATATGACTTTTGTTTAGCGCTTTTTTTAGTACGGTCATGGTCTTTTAACATTGCCATCAAACAAATTAATTATATTTGGATGAAAGAAGCGTTAATTTCATCAGTTTTGTGCTAAAAGGCTCAGCCACTCATACATTTTTTTGCTTATAAAGCAATGTTTGGATTTCTATTTTAGCGCTGTCATGACCTTTTTTAGCACTATCATGACTTATTTTAGCAGTAACATTGTCATGACTTATTTTAGCACTATTATGGCTTTTTTTAGCACCGTCATGACTTATTTTAGCACTGTCATAGCTTATTTTAGCACTAACATGACCCTTGTTTAGCATGACAATTATTTAGCATTACAATAAAAAAAATATCATTGGCATCATAAAAAAACAATGAACAAACACTGTTACATGTTGTTGAATTATGAATATAGTACGCAAACACTATTACAATTGCAAACTCTCATTTTTAGCATTAACATAATGCTATATTAGCATTATGATTAAAAACTTGTCATAATCATTACAATTAGCACTATAGTTTAGAGTTTAACATTGTATATGCGATTTACGTGTATATTTTTCAATTTAGGGTTTTAGCATTGTCATTCCCTTTTTTAGCACTGACATTACTTATTTTAGCACTAACATTGTCATGACTTATTTTAGCACTAACATGACCCTTGAATAATTCACAGTAGTGCTAAACTAGGTTACAACATTGCTAAAATAGTTCACAGTAGTGCTAAAGTACTCATAGTGAAAAATTCAAAATAACAACTTAATTAGCTTCGTCAATCTAAGTGCTAAAATAGTTCATAGTAGTGCTAAAATAGGTTACAATAGTGCTAAAATAGATCACAGTAGTAACCTATTTTAGCACATTAATATATCACACTAATTCATCAAATCAAGCCATCAAGGGCTCAAGACAAACACGGCGAGCTACACACACATATAGATGCATCAATTATAACATAATTTTAATCGAATGCACACTATTCCAGGAAAATAAATTACAAACGTACATAAGTTTGAGAACATACACACAGTCACACATATATGTATAGTTGGAGTAATTAATTAAGTAGTTGGATGAGGATCGAGTGATCATTTTTGGCATTCGCATTAATTTGCAGCAAAACACACAATTCTTCCCAGAATCAGGACAACCGCACTGCAACATCCAAATAACTAATAATTTCCTGTACATGTGGATATATAGCATTGGAAACGTGTCGCCGTTCGAGTGGATCATATCATCAGTACTTAAGACAGATGAAACATCGAAAAATTATTTGCTTGATGCCCTCTATTACGAGGAAGAAAAATGGGGAGATGTTGAGGAAGAAGACGAATTACAGACGGAAAGAAATTCATTCCAAATAAAACACAATTCCTAAATTACAAAAAACACCCCTGGTTCATTAAAAACTCGGTAATATTACAATAATGCTACCGTTTTTTTTTTAAAACAGATCTTGGCCGTCTAAATCAAAGCAATATGTGGCTGAGATTAGTTATCGGTTCTCACATGGGTTTGTGGTTCTCACATGATACCATATATATATATATATACACATATAGTAAATATATTGTACACCTATAAATAAAAATATAGTAAATCCGTAATTAACAATAATCCCCGTTAGAATGGGATCCTCGCCAATCAATCATGGTGTAATATTTTTAGAAAGAGAGAGACCTTTTTATTCTTTTTTCTTTTTTTTCGAAAATATTAATTCTAAAGATATTTTGGTAAATGTGGGTAAATTATATAGTTTTAAAGGTGGGTAGGTAAAAAAGAAATTCAAAACTTTAAGTGGGTCTTTTGCTACATGGTCACTTATTAAAATTATTCATCATAATTTTAATATAATAATATTTAATAAAAATAAAATTCCTCTCTCTCCAATCCTCACATCCGTCTCCCCACACAAACGTTTGTCACCCATACGGCCATACCCCAACCCCTCCTCTCTTTCTTCCACAACACACATCCTATCGCCGTCCTCCCAAATTAATTTTCACCGTCCGCCTCCCCTCCTCGTTTTTTTATAATTTTTTTAATTTTTTAATATATTGAAAATGTGTATTTATAATGCTTGAGATTTGGTGAAGAAGACAAATTAACATAGTTAGTTGTACAATAATTTATATTTATATTGGTGCCGAATTGTCGAGGGGGTTCAATAACATACTCGTGCACGTGTTTAATTTTGAATTGGTGTACGAGCATAAACCCTTATGTATTCATTTATTTGCATGATTTTGAACTGATGCACGAGTAGAAGCCACTGTGTAGTTGTGTATATATATGTGCTATTTTGCACTGGTGCACAAGTGAACGCACTTGTATGTTCGTGCATCTATTCAATATTGAACATGTACTCAATTACATTAATGATTCTATTTGTTAATTTGTGCACAAGTTTAAAAATGAACAATTACACAATTTCATAAATAGTTTTAGCTGTGAACTCGTGCGGCCATTAACAAATTAATTGATACACGAATAGGCGTAATGGTATATTCATGCAGTATGTTGTGTTTTAATTGCAAACTCTTAAAGTATGTATTTAAATTGCAAATCATGTCAAAATTTATGTATTTAATTATAATAAACCCTAAAAAACATTCTATTTAATTTTAATAATAAATTTCAAAACATTAGCATTTACAATTGTATTTTGACAAAAAAAAAACCGCAAGAAATTCAAATTACTTTATTTAACTAATACAGGGGGGGTATTATATATTTTTATTGCTTATTAAAAACATACATTTACTTAAAAATAAAAATAAAAAATAGAAATTGGGCCCTCTAGATTTAGGGGCCCTGTGCAAGAGTCCACCTTGCACACCCCATTCACCGACAATGTACCATATGCCGCAACACCCCATTCACCGGCACTATACCATATGCGGCAAAAAAAAGACACGATGTCAACAAAACTTACAAAAGAAAAAAATTGACAATGAATCCCTAATTTTTAAAATTACATCAGATAATTTATTATTGATACGGGGATTAGAGAGAGAAGGAATTGAAGGTGATAATCTTCAAAAATTATACTTCATCATCTTCGCCAATAATAGTATTGTTTCAATTGATAAAACAGAGACTGAAAGATCAGAAAGAGCTAGAGAAAGGCCGATGCGGGAGAGAGAGAGAGAGAGAGAGAGAGAGAGAGAGAGAGAGAGAGAGAGAGAGAGAATTAGATATTTTTTGTTAGGGCAAATTTCATATTACTCCCATCTGTTTTTCCGAAAAATAAAAAAACCACCTGTGTTAAAAAAATAGTATAAAACCCCCCCCCCCCCCCATTATGTATAATTCATCAAAAAAGGCCCCATTTTTGAGAAAGTGAATTAGATTTGCCAAAAAAGAGTATATGATTCTTATTTTTACAAAAATTTAATTAATTTTTTAAAATAATAGTTTGACCAACTATTATAATTTTTAAATAATATAAAATATATTTATATGTAAAAAAAATACGTAACATAGGAAATTATCAAAATAGCTAAAAATTAGTAGTATAACCAAATGCTAAAATTTTTAAATGATATAAAATATATTTATCTGTAACAAAAATTGTAAAAATAAGAATCATACATTCTTTTTTAGTAAATGTAATTCACTCTCTTAAAAATGAGTTTTTTTGATGAACAATACATAAAAGAGGAGATTTTTAGACTATTTAATCAACACAGGAGGTTTTTTGATTTTTCAAAAAAACACAGGGGTAATATGAAATTTGCCTTTTTGTTAACATTATTGAAATATGAATATAGGAATGATAAATTGTAATAAAATACTCCCTCAGACTCGACCCCTTTCTTCTCTCAATTTAAAAATATTCGAAAAACTCCATTACAAAACACACATGAAATAGAATTCAATTCTGTCATCCTTATCTTCCACCGCCGCCGCCACTGATGAAGATGTATAGACGAGTCTAGTTTGAAAACTTTTTTCAAAGATGGGAGACAGATTTCGAACATCATGTTTCGAACATGAAACCTTAGTAGGAAAAAGAAAAAACTCTATATAGTAAGAAAATTTAATTTGGTTCAAGTGATGATGGTGGCAGATTTTGGCAGAGTGGAGAAGGCATGGCAGTGAATTTCTCATTTGAGAGAGGAAGAAGACAACCCACAAGACAACCGATTAATCATTTGAGGGGAGAGAGCACCGCGGCAATTGATTTCTTGTTTGGGGAGAGGGGGAGAATGGAGAAGATGCAGACTGCAGAAGACTTTTTTTTTTCTTTCTTTTTTTTTTCGATTGGTTAAATTTGTGATTTTTGAACTAAAGTGTGAAAATATAGTGTATAAAGAAAAAATACTGAATCTCTTTTTATATTGGTTGTATATGTAGTGAAGAAGTCAGTTCCAAAAGCTATATAAGAAAAGAACCGCATCATTTCAGTACGTATTTTGTACAGGCTTACAACTTTAAGTAATGTTCGATCTCAATTATTATTCCATATACTTAAAAAATAAATTAGAAATTATATTATTTTAGACAAAAACTCATATGAGATCTCTAATGGGTCTCTTATGTTAGACGGGTCAAATAATACCTAACCTGCCCCAAAACCCGCCCAAACCTGCCCAGCAGAGTTTTTTTTTCTTTTCTGTTTTTGGCAGTTGTTGGGCCAAAAGCCCACTCCTCCTTTTTCTTCTTTTTTTCATTCTTTATTCTCATTTTTGTTCATTTTTTTTCTTTTTTTTTTGTTTTAATAATTATTGTATATCAAGCGCAATACACGAGTTCACACGTTAGCGTCGTGCGAGACATCGAATAAAAAATAATAAATTAATTCAATTTAATTTTAGTTATATATTTATTTCAAAAATTATTTTTTTTTTGAAATAAAAAATAACCTAAAAATAAATTGAATTTAAGAAAAAATTAATTCAATTCAATTTTAGGGTATACATTTATTTTTAAATACTAACACGTTTTCTTCTTCTTCTTCTAAAATTGTAGAAAGAATCAAGGGATAAGGGTCATGCAGCCCCTATACTTTTTGACGGGGACCTCCTAGGCCCCTGTACTTTTTTTTTGCTCAATTGGGCCCTTAAACTTTTTTTTTCCGGGTCTATTAGGCCGCTCCGTCAAGCCCCTCTTGACGAAGCCATTAACTCAAGATGAAACGACGTTGTTTCATCAATTTTCCAAATAAAAAAAATTCAAAATTAAAATAATATCCATTAATTGACCCTTGCCCATCTGTTCAAGCCCGACTCGTGTTAATCCATCCCTAACCCGTATATTTCATCTTCTTCCTCATTATCTCTTCTAATGTTAGAGACAAAAATTACTTATTTTGATAATTGGCAGCCTCAATTCAAGATCCCCCACCATGATCTATGATGAGAAGACTATAAGGAAAGAGAGGTAGGTTAGAAGTTGGTTTTAAAAATATGAAGAAGGGGCACGTCTTTTTCATCGCATTTTGCTTCATTTGATTCTACAATTTTGATAGAGATTTTATCAAATTATCAGCACATGTAATGATATACAATTTTTGAATTCAACCCACAACCCAAATCTCATTCCTAGCTCTTCATCAAAGATGTAACATCAGTCGATTTCTTTCGTTTTCAATTAGTGGATTTCTTCCCTAACTTCATCTATCAGCCCTAAACGCCGAAATTGGAGAGGATGAGGAGATGGGGGACGGCAACGGGGAGATGGTAGTGATTGAATAAGGGGTGGTGGAGTATGTTACGGAAAAGATGGAGATTGGGGAGAATGAGAAGTTGGGGTGGTGGCGTCGAATGAATGTCGAATGATTCTTCAAAATTGATGCAGTAATTCAGAATTAGATTAGGATGCTGCATCACATTGGATTCTTGAGCCAAATTCAAACAAATGTAAATACATTTGACGTGGTAACAATCATAAAATTTGGAAAGACAAATCGATTTCTCTTACTCTCTTGATGACTTGATTTGATTTTCTTCTCGATCCCCAATTATTAACACGATTCGGGCTTGAACAGATGGGCAATGGTTAATTAATGGATATTATTTTAATTTTGAAGTTTTTTTTATTTGGAAAATTGATGAAACGACGTTGTTTCATCTTGAGTTAACGGCTCCGTCAAGAGGAGCCTGACGGAGGGGCCTAATAGACTCGAAAAAAAAAAAGTTTAAGGGCTCAATTGAGCCAAAAAAAAGTACAGGGGCCTGCGTGACCTTTATCCCAAAAATCAAATACCCAAATTCCATTTCATATGCAGATTTTGTTTTTTTTTCTTTCTTTTTTTTTTTTTTTGTTTCCTTATTTTTCTTCTTTCTTCTTCTTTTTTTCTTCTTTCTTCTCATTTTTTTTCGTTTCGTTTTGTTATTTTAAATAATTATAATATATTCTTCTTAGGGTATACATTTATTATTTAAGAAAAAAATATATTTTTTTTCTGGCGGTTGACTAATTATTGAGCCAAAAAAAGTATCATTAATTATAAGGTAAAGTATCATTAACTATGAGTAGAGTATATCATTAACCAAAGTATTATTTATGAGGTAAAATATTATTAACTCACATATGAGTATCATTATTTATGGGGTGAAGTGGAGTCTCATTACTATGGAAAAAAGTATCACTAATTGCAGAAGAAAATGTCACTAATTGAAGAAAAGTATCATTAATTGAAGAAAAGTATCACTAACTAGAAAGAAAAGTATCACTAATTGCAGAAGAAAGTATCATTAATTAGAAGAAAAGTATCACTAATTAGAAAGAAAAGTATCACTAATTGCAGAAGAAAGTATCACTAATTAGAAGAAAAGTATCACTAATTAGAAAGAAAAGTATCACTAATTGCAGAAGAAAGTATCACTAATTAGAAAGAAAAGTATCACTAATTGCAGAAGAAAGTATCACTAATTAGAAAGAAAAGTATCACTAATTGCAGAAGAAAGTATCACTAATTAGAAGAAAAGTATCACTAATTGCAAAAGAAAGTATCACCAATTAGAAGAAAGTATCACTAATTGCAGAAGAAAGTATCACTAATTAGAAAGAAAAGTATCACTAATTGCAGAAGAAAGTATCACTAATTAGAAAGAAAAATATCAGTACAAACATATTGCAATTCAAAAAATGAATCATTAGCTACATAAAAGAAAATATTGCAATTCAAAAATTGAACATGATAATGAGTAGTAACTACTCATTATATTAGCGATGCTTCATTTTTTATTACTAGTGATACTTCTTTGTTGTTAATTTAATAGTTAATGCTTAATCATCGACAATTTTCATTTTAATGAAAATATAACTTTTATCTGGTGAAGTGTCATTAACATTGATGTGAAGTATCATTAATTATGGATGAAGTATAACTGCCGAAGCCAAAAAAAAAAGAGTTAGAGGAAAAAAAAATAAAAATTGAATATCAAACAAAAGATGGGAAGGGGGAGACAATTAAAAAAATAAAAAAGAAAAAGAAAAAAGGGGGATCACTTTGTGGGTCAAATAATATCCGTCTAACGTAAGGGGATTCATTAGACGGTCTCATACAAGTGTGCACCATTATTTTATTATTTTAAATTGTTAAAACTAACATTGTAAATTTGAAGAATTTCAAACAAAGTACTAACGATCCCTTACGACAATTTACCGAATTGAAGAATTTCAAACAAAGTAGATCTAGTAGCTTGTGGTTAAATTAAATATCATGACATTGAATCTCATCAATATTCACGGATTTCCTCATCACGATGAAAATGAGAAGATGGCAAAATGCATATTGAAATATAAGGTGGTCCTATTGGGATTCAATTAAAATTAATGGCTCATACTT
This sequence comes from Perilla frutescens, assembly GCA_026008535.1. NCBI lineage: Eukaryota > Viridiplantae > Streptophyta > Magnoliopsida > Lamiales > Lamiaceae > Perilla > Perilla frutescens. The sequence goes on from BRKX01000013.1 coordinate 48,207,880, forward strand.
TCACAAATGTTGAAAAAATAAATTAATAAAATTGGTGTTACATTTGATTGAAGATGACATGAGTGGACAGAATGTAGGGCAGAAGATATTCATCAGGGCCGGTCTAAAGGGGTGTTTGGGTGGGTCGTCGTCCATGGACCCTCCAAATTTTAGCAACAACAACTCCTCTCTCTCTTTCTCCCTCACTCTCCATTGCATCGACACGCGGTCCTTGTCCCTTCGCAGTGCTCACACCAAGTAACACGAGTACACCATCTCCTCTCTCAGTTCGCATAAAAGTCGAAGAAAATTAGGTTAGGTTTTGATGTTGATGCTGTTTCCTTGTTGAAGTGCGAGTGCCAATCGTCTTTCTTGTAAAATCTAGCATTTGAGATCAATCAATTGGTTGCGAGGTGAGTTTAATGGTTCATTTTAATTTACAATCAAATTATTTGGGTTTATTTATTTTCTACTTCACTAATTCAATCAAACTTCTGTACTTTTAATTGCAATAAAAATCAAATTTTTAATTGCTATTGAAATTTGTTTATAATGACAGTAACATATTGGATTAGCTCTTGCAGATTGGAGATTTTAGCACTGTCAACTATTGATTGGAAATTTAAAATTTAAACAAATTGGCAATTGGATTTTATTGCTCAAGTTTCTATATTTTTTTATTTTGTTGCTTGTGTTTGTTCGCTTGTTTTAATTTTAAACTTGAATTTGTAATGTAAATATTGAAATACAACTCTAGAAATTATCCATGTTGAAGGATGTTGGAAAATTGGATTTAATAAATTGAGTTTTGACTCATTTTATCTGATTTTTCGTGATCTGGATATTTAATTTTGGAGGAATTAAATACCATACGATTGTTTTATGTTGTGAGTAGATAATTTTAGTATTTTTATTTACTCAAATTCGATTTTCGGTGAGTGAGAAATAAATGGTTGAAGTTGGTCACACGATTGGGCATTTATAGTGTGTGAGATAATGTGTTTAAGACACATTAAATAATCCCACATTGATTTCTTAATCAAGTTAAGAATTATATTTAAGTGTATTAACACTTAAGTGAAGTAATTAAGTGCACAAGGATGTGGACCATGAGCCCACACGCGCACATGCGCACGTGCCCCACTCATCCTCGGACTTGGATCTCGGCAATTGGACTTTGGGCATACATGGGCTTCCGGGGCTTAGCCGTACCAGTTTTACGGTACAGAAACAGTCGGGTCATGGAGCGGGTCGGCGGATTGGCTATATGGATCGCCGGGTCGTGGGTGCACTTAGTGGTGCATGTCCAGCCTTGAAGTTTGTAACTCCTAGCTGCAGCTGTCTAGACACGTATTGGGATCCGAGCTGACATGGGACACTTGTCAGGATCTGCACCTGCAGCTGCTTTGGACACGTGTTGGGATCCGAGCCGACATGGGACACCTGTCGGGATCTGCAGAAGGTAACTCCTGGAGGGCTTAATTGTAGCCTTGAAGTTTGTAACTCTTAGCTGCAGCTGTCTAGACACGTATTGGGATCCGAGCTGACATGGGACACTTGTCAGGATCTGCACCTGCAGCTGCTTTGGACACGTGTTAGGATCTGAGCCGATATGGGACACCTGTCGGGATCTGGAGAAGGTAACTCCTGGAGGACTTAATTGCAGAGCTATAACTCCGGCAGTTACAACACATGGTTTGAATGCCCTCAAATCCTAGCTGCTGTCCCCTGCAGTGGAGATGTGTCTATAAATAGGACATCCTGCATGGTCCAAGATGCCACATTCTGCAAAATTATAAACATATTGTTGCATACTTTCTTTCGAGTCCTTGCTTTCCAGTTCTCAACGGTGTCTAGTTCGCCGGAGCCTTGCCAGACTTGTGGTGCTACTGCCTGAAGGACGAAGCTGTTTCATCTTTGAGAGATGAATCGCCAGACCATGAGCACTAGCCGAGGCGTAATTGTCTTGCGGAGAGAGGTCTCCTCGACTCGGCTTGCCTGAACCTGCTTCGGTTCCAGTTTGTTTGTTCTTAATTTATGTTACTTCGATTGTTGCATTTGTTCTTCTTCTACTCCTTCTGTTTCTTTGTAACTCAGATTGTAACAATTCCAGTCAAGTGTAATGTTGCTCTATAACAATCGCAAGACAAATTATAACTAAAAAGAAACAACTACCTTTGCTGGAATGGCGTCATCATCCACTACCGTTGCTGCAAGAACCATTCCCCATGGACAAGCTGAGAAGCCGGAGAAGTTCTCCGGATTAGACTTCAAGAGGTGGCAGCAAAAGATGCTCTTCTACCTAACCATGTTGGGAGTTGCTGGCTACATCAAATGATTGGACTTCAAAAGGTGGCAGCAGAAGATGCTCTTCTACCTAACCATGTTGGGAGTTGCTGGATACATCAAAGAGAATGCTCTAGTGGTCGAGGAAAATGAGCCGGACGTCAATAAATGAATGGCATATGACCAATGGATCAATGGCGATTTCCTTTGTAAAAATTACATTATGAATGGTTTAGTAGATAGTCTTTATTCTGTATACGAAAATGTAACTAGTGCTAAAGAACTGTGGGACGCTCTAGAAAAGAAGTACAAAACTGAGGATATGCCGGAACTAAGAAGTTTGTGGTGGCAAAGTTCCCCGATTATAAAATGGTGGACACCCGGTCAGTGATGGATCAAGTGCAAGAGCTTCAGCTCATTGTGCACGATGTTCATGCTGAAGGGATGGTCCTTCCCGACTCTTTCACCATTGCTGCGGTGATTGAGAAGTTGCCATCATGTTGGAAGGACTTCAAGAGCTATCTTAAGCACAAGTGAAAGGAGATGACTCTTGAAGACCTTGTTGTTAAGCTTCGAATTAAAGCCGATAACCCAAAGGCGGATCCGAGACCAAGAGTCCTGATCGAGGCCAAGACTAATTTGATGGAACATGGTGGATCATCAAACAGCAATAAAAGAAAGCACCTGGGTTAAGTAGACAAAGGGAAGAAGCTAATGACGAAGTTCAACGGCAACTGCTTCAATTGTGACAAGTCGGGGCATATGTCCAAACATTGCACGTCTCCAAAGAAGAAGCGTACCAACTATGGTGCACACTTGGCGGAACACAACAACAAAGGCAAAGGAAAGGCCCGTCAAGATGATTGGGATGATGATGATTTGGTTGTCGTTGTGTTTGAACCCAATCACATGGACAACCTGAGAGAATGGTTCATCAACACCGGGGGAAGCTATGTTGACAGCCAACTATACCCTGAATAAAATTCCACTTAAGGGTAAGCATGTGACGCCTTACAAGTTGTGGAAAGGACGCACGCCGTCTTATAAATACCTCAAAGTGTGGGGGTGTTTGGCTAAGGTTGAAGTGCCACTTCCTAAACAAGTTAGAATCAGCCCTAAAACGGTTGATTGTATCTTTGTTGGGTATGCACTTAACAGTAGTGCATATCGTTTTCTTATTCATAAATCGAAGATTTCCGAGTTGACTGAAGGAACGATGATGGAGTCGAGGAATGCTATATTCTTCGAAAATGTCTATCCTTGTAAAGATAATGATAGGGCAGAAGGTAGTTCTGAGAAATGAACTTCTGAAGCTGCTACTAGTTCTGATCATGTGGATGAAGAACCAAGACGTAGCAAGCGAGCTAGGACGGCTAAGACTTTTGGTCCAGATTTCATCACCTATATGCTAGATGATGAGCCAAAGTCTTTGAAAGAAGCTCTATCTAGTACAGATGCTGCGTTCTGGAAAGAAGCTATCAACAGTGAAATCGATTCCATCATGCAAAATCACACTTGGGAGTTGACAGATCTCCCAAGTGGGTGTAAGCCGTTAGGATGCAAGTGGATCCTCAAATGAAAATATAAGACAGATGATTCTGTTGATAAGTATAAAGCTCGTTTGGTTGCCAAAGGCTTTAGACAAAAAGAGGGGTATGATTTCTTCGATACCTACTCACCAGTATCAAGGATTACATCTATTCAGGTGCTTTTAGCGATTGCTTCTTTGCACAATCTTGAAATTCATCAGATGGATGTAAAGACCGCGTTTCTAAATGGTGAGCTGGAGGATGAAATATACATGGAACAACTTGAAGGGTTTGTTGCACCAGGGCAAGAACGAAAGGTGTGTAAACTTGTTAGATCATTGTACGGTTTGAAACAAGCACCTATTCAGTGGCACCTGAAGTTTGATAACGTGATGTTATCAAATGGTTTCAAAATCAATGAGTGTGATAAAATATATGTATATAAAGAGCAGTTCTAATGGCTATGTCATAGTTTGTCTTTATGTAGATGATATGTTAATCATGGGCAGTAACAACCAAGTGATTGTTGAAACAAAATAAATGTTGAAATGAAATTTTGACATGAGCTTAGCTGATGTGATTCTAGGAATCAAGATAGTACGGACAAGTGGTGGAATTGTCTTAACACAATCTTATTACGTGGAGAAAGTGCTTAAGAAATTCAACACTTTTAATAGTCCGCTGGCTAAGACCCGTTGGAACTCAATTTACACTTGAGTAAAAACCGGGGAGAATCGGTAGCTCAAGAAGAGTATGCAAGGGTTATTGGGAGTTTGATGTACATCACTATTTGCACTAGACCTGATCTTGCATGTTCTGTAAACAAGTTGAGTCGATACACGAGCAATCCAAGCAAAGAGTATTGGAAAGCTCTAGTACGAGTTCTAAGATACTTGAAGTATACTTTGAGCTTCGGGCTACATTATACAAGGTTTCCTTCTGTACTTGAAGGGTACAGTGATGCGAATTGGATATTAGACACAAAAGACTCATTCTTGACTAGTGGATTTATTTTCACTATCGGTGGTGGAGCAGTGTCTTGGAAATCCACAAAACATACTTGTATAGCCCATTCTACCATGGAATCTGAGTTTATCGCTTTGGATAAAGCTTGTGAAGAAGCAGAATGGCTTCATAACTTTCTAGAGGATATTCCATGTTGGAAAAAACCAGTGTCGTCAGTGATGATTCACTGTGATAGTCAAACGGCTATCGGAAGGGCACATAATGCTATGTACAATGGTAAGTCTCAACACATACGTCAGAGACATAATGCTGTGAGGCATATGATCTCAAGTGGGATTGTCTCAGTTGATTATATGAAGTCAATAGACAATCTAGTGGATCCGCTAACCAAATGGTTAAACCGAGATCAAATGGCTAAGTTGCTAGAGGGAATGGGTTTAAAATCTACACTCTAAAAATGCAAGTGGTAACCCAACCGTGATGACTGGAGATCCCAAGAATTTAGTTTAATGGGAAAACTAAGTTACAAACGTTCGATTTGGTAGCACTTGGAAACTTATAAGTGAACATTTCCCTATAAGCAAACCAAATGCACACCTGTCAATGTGGTGAGAATAAGTCTGATGACTTTTAATGATTCCTAAACCTAATGAGGTTGAGTATCGCAGGATACTCAGAAGATGAGATCACCTATATAAGTGAGAAGTGAGGGCCGCTTCTAAGAAATACTTATAAATTCAAAGAGGTTGTCCATGGCCTGAAACGGACACAAATGTGAGAACATATAATGTTTGAGACATAGCTGTTTTCAATACTATTGTCTTGGTATACACTAAGGATGTATAGTTCAAGGCATCATGTCCACTAAACAGCCGGTATACTCGATACTATTGGAATATAAAAGGTTCAAAGTCACAAGCTACCTATCCTGTTGCAGTTATGTTTCTAGAGAACTGGACTGCTTGTCTGCATACATGCATGCACTATTTCCACTCATATGGAGATTGTTGGAAAATTAGATTTAATAAATTGAGTTTTGACTCATTTTATCCGAGTTTTCATGACCTGTATATTTAATTTTGGAGGAATTAAATACCATATGATTGTTCTTTGTTGTGAGTAGATAATTGAAGTATTTTTATTTGCTCAAATCTGATTTTCGATAAGTGAGAAATAAATGGTTGAAGTTGGTTACACGATTGTGCATTTATGGTGTGTGGGATAATGTGTTTAAGATACATTAAATAATCCCACATTTATTTCTTAATCAAGTTAAGAAGTGTATTTAAGTACATTAACACTTAAGTGAAGTAATTAAGTGCACAAGGATGTGGGCCATGAGCCCACACATGCACACACGCGTGCGCCCGCCCGTGCCCGAGCCTGAGCCTGAGCCTGAGCCCGTGCTCGGCTCATCTCGTCTCATCTCGTCTCGTCCTCATCCTCGGATTTGGATCTTGGTAATTAGACTTTGGGTGGACTTTGGGCGTACATGGCCTTCCAGGGCTTAGCCGTACCAGTTTTACGGTATAGAAATGGTCGGGTCATGGAGCGGGTCGGCGGATCGGCTATATGGATCGTCGGCTCGTGGGTGCACTTAGTGGTGCATGTCCAGCCTTGAAGTTTGTAACTCCTAGCTGAGTTAAGTGGCTTCAATTGTATTCAAATGTGGTAACTCCCACCTAGAGCTAGTGGAGTTAGTAGGCTGGAATGTAACTCCTGTCGGGAGTCAAAGTCTGCAGCTGTCTGGACACATGTTGGGATCCGAGCCTACATGGGACACTTGTCAGGATCTGCACCTGCAGCTGTCTTGGACACGTGTTGGGATCCGAGCCAATGTGGGACACTTGTCGGGATCTACAGAAGGTAACTCTTGGAGGGCTTAATTGCAGAGCTATAACTCCTGGCAGTTACAACACCTGGTTTGAATGCCCTTAAACCCTAGCTGTTGTCCCCTGCAGTGGAGATGTGCCTATAAATAGGACATCCTGCATGGTCCAAGATGCCACATTCTGCACAAGCATAAACATATTGTTACATACTTCCTTTCAAGTCCTTGCTTCCCAGTTCTGGATGTTGTCTAGTTCAGCGGAGCCTTGCCGGACTTGTGGTGCTACTGCTGAAAGGACAAAGCCATTTCATCTTTGAGAGACGAATCACCAGACCGTGAGCACTAGTCGGGGCATAATTTGTCTTGCGGAGAGAGGTCCCCTTGATTCGGTGATGAGTGCTTGAATTGCACTTAATTGCACTCGCTTTTGAGTGCAGTTACATTAGGTTTATGTATATATGTATGTTAATAATGTAAATATTGTCTTTAATCTTTAATTTTGTTATAAGTGGCCAATACATGATATTTTGGGTTAATATACTACAAATCAAAGTTGAATTGGGGTTTCGATCATCAAAGGCCGCACAAGACTTGAAAAGATAAAGAAAACCAAGTGTTGCACTCAAGTGCACTCACAATGCATGCTGACACGGCCTCGGGACGCGATCAGAGTCGTGTTGCAGAGCCTTTCAGGGGCTGAAAAACATAAAGCCAGGACGCGGCCTAGAGGCACGACCTAGCAGGGGTCGTGTTGCAGACCCCTCCGGGTGTGGCCTCTAGGTGTGAGCACAGGGCAGGTCCTGCCCCAGGGTCTCTGCAACACGGCCTCCAGGCGTGACCCACTTGCCTGTTTTTCAGCCACTTTAGAGACGTGTTTTCCTTTATTCTAAATTTAACCTCCAGACGCGAGTCTGACGGGGTCGTATTTGGGACTGACAAATCCATGTTTTGACTTGTGGCACTCCATGATTGGTCCACTATATCATATAACTCATGGGGAGTTCAAACCTGTCACGAGCCTTGATGGGATTGAAGGGGTGAAGGTGGAAGAGGCAAAAGATGGAGTCTTTAGAAAATTAGGGTTTACTCATGAAGAAGGAATATCGGGAGAATTGTGGATTATTACAAAAGAGAAAGCGAGTTCGGGTCACGAGATAGCAAGCGGATCGTTCTCAGCGGGTCTTATCGATGAATGGGCCGTGAATAGTGGCTGAAGAAGAATTAGGCCCAGTTGTATTATGTTGCATATTATGTTATGTTTTTAATTATCCCATAAGATGCTTTTAGGGTTTTGTAAGTGTGGGGACCATATTGAGTCATATATAAGCTCATATGGAGTTATGCGTAAGGAATAGAATGAAATTATCCAAATATCTCTCCTCTTACTCTATTTCTCTCCTTTCCTACTTCTACTCGTTGCCTATTCCAATCCTCAGACAAATTCTACCAAATATTACACTATTTGTAGTACAGATCACTACAAGTGGTATCTAGAGCCAGGCTCTTGAATATGGCTGAAGGAACACGTTTGAAAGAGCTCCAAGAGGCGCATAAGCGGCTGGATCAGGTCCTGGCAGCGGAATCCATGAAACGAGAAGCAGCTGAAATCAAAATGCAAGAAAAATTAGGGGTTATTACTTCAGAGGTTCAAGATCAGCTCAAAGGAGTAAATAGTAAATATGATAATCTCAACCATACCCTTTCCATTATTCAAGCACAACTATCAAATCTCACCAAAGGAAAGAGCAGTATGGAGGAGCAATCAATCCTTGGGGCACGACCTACTCCAGTGATGGTAGATAGCGGAACCTCCCCTTCAATCCCAGTCTCAATCTGGGTATAGATCTCAACAGGATCAAGTTTCTGGGTAGGTAAAACACCCAACTCCCAAAGTTGATTTTCCCAGGTTTGATGGAACACAGACCCGCTCTTGGATCCTGAAATGTAATCAATACTTTCAATTAGTGCCCAGTGTGCCTGATTCCCAAAAAATGATATTAGCTTCTTTGCATTTTGAGGGAAAGGCTGAGCAATGGTTTCAAAATTATAATACCAAACTTGGAGATTTGACTTGGAATCAATTTTTGGAAGTGATGTCTGCTAGGTTTGAAGAGTTAAGAGAGACCAAGATCATCATGGAATTTAATAAATTAAAACAACAAGGTTCATATGATGACTATGTTGAGAGGTTTGAAGAGTTGAGGGCCTGTATGCTACTGTTTAATCGGGGTGAATACTCAAAGGGTTATTTTATGGCTAGCTTTATGAGTGGGTTGAGTGAAGATCTTCAGTCTGCTATCCACATGTTTAATCCCAGATCCTTACAACAGGTGATTGACTTAGGAAGGAGCCAGATTCAGACTGTTGATGCTATTGCTAGGAAACTAAAAGGGTCTAGCAGAATTAGCTCACACACAACTGGTGTTTATAAGAAACTTGATTCTACTATTAACCTTTCAAACAACAGATCTTCCCAAACACCCCTCAAGCCACTAACTAAGCTTCTCACATCTGCAGAGATGACAGCTAGAAGGGAAAAAGGACTGTGCTACAATTGTGATGAGCCCTATGTCTTTGGGCATAGGTGCAAAAATAGGATAAACTACATGATTATGAGTGAACAAGAGGAACTAGCACTCCTACAGACTCTTCCTAGCAATTTGGTGGATTGTGACCCACCTGATCCAGGAGAGTTACAACTAGAAGAAGTTCAGATGAGAATTAATGCTATTTCTGGGTCTAATGGAATCTCTACTATGAGGGTGGTGGGAAAAATTGGAGGGCAGGATCTACACATACTCATTGATACTGGCCGTACCCTCAGCTTTATACAAGAAGCTACAACAAATAAACTAGGATGTACACTGGAGCATGCTAATCCACTTCTGGTAAGGGTAGCTAATGGGCAGAGAATGATTAGTAGCTCCTAGGTAAAAAGGTTTAACTGGGATGTTCAAGGGCACCATTTCACATATTCCTTAAGGGTCTTGCAGACTGAGGGCTATGACGTTATTCTGGGAGGGGATTGGTTAAGGTCTTGCACCCCCATTGAACTTGATTACCAGAATATGACATTCACTATCACACAAAACGGGAAGAGAGTTAAGCTGCAAGCATCCAACTCCCAGGTGGAGTGCCATCTCATTTCAGGGGCATCCTTATACAAGATGTGTCATTCAAGTTTCAGGGAGGAGATTGAAGAGATGTTCATAGTCAGACCAGTTACCATGGATTCTACTACTGAGTCTGATATGGCAGACCTTTTGGATGAATTTAAAGATGTTTTTGAGGAGGCAAAGGGGTTGCCTCCTAGCAGGGGAATAGAGCATCACATAACACTCAAACCCTACAGCATTCCCAGACACCAACACCCTTACAGGACCTCTCATAGCCACAAGAATGAGATAGAGAAAATTGTAGAAGACCTCCTAAAAATTGGGATGATTCAATACAGCAGAAGCTCATTTGCATCTCCAGTCATTTTGGTCAAAAAGAAGGACCAATCCTGGAGAATGTGTGTTGAATACAGGTATCTAAATTCACTCACTGTCAAACATGAGTATCCTATACCAGTTGTTGATGAATTACTGGATGAATTGCATGGAGCCTCCTATTTCTCTAAAATTGACCTCAGATATGGATATTTTCAGATCTTGGTGAGTCCTTAGGACAAGTACATGACTACTTTCAGCACACACCATGGCCACTTTGAGTTTGTGGTCATGCCATTTGGGCTATGCAATGCCCTAGCTACCTTTCAGTCTCTAATGAATCACACTTTTAAGGAACAACTAAGGAAGTTTGTGTTAGTTTTTTTTATGACATTTTGGTTTACAGTACTAGTTGGGAGGATCACTTAAAACACTTAAGGGTGGTCTTACAACTGCTCAGAGCTAACCAACTTTATGCCAAAAGAAGTAAATGTAGCTTTGGGAGCACCAAGGTAGAGTACCTTGGCCATATTATATCTAAGGAAGAAGTTTCCACTGATCCTAGCAAGGTTGAGTGTATGCTCAAGTGGCCTGTACCAAAGACACCTAAGCAGCTGAGGGGATTCCTTGGCCTAATAGGATACTACAGAAAATTTGTTAAGGATTATGGACTCATCAGTAAACCTCTTACTGATCTCCTTAGGAAGGATAATTTTCATTGGAACCCAGATGCAGAGAGGGCCTTCCATAAACTCAAGGTGGCTATGGCAACTATACCAGTTCTAGCCTTACCTGATTTTACTAAACCCTTCATTCTGGAAACTGATGCTAGTGGTGCTGGAATTGAGGCTGTTCTAATGCAAGAGGGTAGGCCTCTCTCTTATCTAAGCAAGTTCCTCTCCCTTAAGAACCAAGGCCTCTCTATCTATGAGAGAGAATTCCTGGCAGTTCTCATGGCTATACAGAAGTGGATAATCTATCTATAGGGGCACAAGTTCATTATCAAGACAGATCAGCAGGCCTTGAAATATTTGTTAGGCCAGAAGGTTATAAATCCACTGCAACAGAAGGGATTAACAAAGCTTTTGGGCCTTAACTATGAAATCCAATACAAGAAAGGGTGTGAGAACAGAGTAGCAGATACTTTGTCTAGAAGAGAAGATTCAGAGGCAGAATGTGTATCCATTACCACTGCAGTTCCAAGTTGGGTTCAAAAGGTTCTTATGAGCTATAAACAAGACCCTTACTTCTCAAAAATTCTCAGTGCAAAGTTAGTGGATGCAGACTCTTATCCTGAGTTCCTAGTTTCTGATGGATTGATCAGGTATAAGGGCAGGTTGGGAGTGGGAAATCTCCCTGAGCTCAGAACACAAATTCTCACAACCCTGCATGACTCTGCCTATGGGGGTCACTCTGGTATAAATGGCACTTATATGAGGCTTAAAAGCATATTTTATTAGCCTAACATGAAGGCAGAGGTTACCAAGTGGGTGCAAGAATGTGAGGTATGTTAGAAAAACAAAACTGACCATGGACTCTATCCTGGTAAGTTACAACCCCTCCCTGTACCACAACAATCCTTGACTCATATATCCATGGATTTTATTGAGGGGTTGCCCAAATCAGGAGGGAAGGATGTTATCTTGGTGGTTGTGGATAGGTTTACTAAATTTGGACATTTCATTCCACTCTCCCACCCTTATACCGCTGAGTCTGTAGCCAAAGTTTTCTTGGATAACATCTATAAGTTGCATGGCCAACCTATAAGCAGTGACAGACAGGGACACTGTCTTCACCGGCTCTTTCTGGAAGGAATTGTTCAAACTTATGGGAGTCAAAATGGATATGTCTTCAACTTATCATCCACAGTCTGATGGACAGACTGAGAGACTGAACCAATGCCTAGAAAACTACCTCCATTGTATGGTGAGTTCTAACCCTAGGTAATGGCTACAGTGGTTGTCCCTTGCGGAGTATTGGTACAACACTAATTACCACACTAGTTTGAAGTGCACGCCCTACCAAGCTCTCTACGGGGTTCCTCCTTCTACACTATCAGTGTCTAACTACTTTGACTCTCCTAATGAGGCTGTGACAGACTTCCTAAATCAGCGGCAACAAATGATGCACAATCTCAGAGAACATCTCATTCAAGCTCAAACTAGAATGAAGTGGTTCTCCGATCGCAAGAGGCAGGATAAACACTTTGAGGTGGGGGAGCGTGTTTTTCTCAAACTGCAGCCCTTTCGACAAAATACTGTCGCCCTCAGATGCAATTTAAAACTCTCTTCCAAGTTCTATGGTTCTTTCACCATACTGGAGAAAGTTGGACAGGTGGCTTATTGACTGGATCTCCCACCCAATTCAAAGATCCACCCGGTATTTCACGTTTCATTACTGAAGAAATGCATTGGGAAAAAGAGTGTACCTTTACTAGATTTGCCCAGCACAAATGATGACAGTGAGCCCATAGTTACTCCTCAGCAATCTATATTGCACTGCGTTTTGCTCCGGCATGGTCACTCAGTTCCCCAAACTCTGGTCATGTGGCACGCCGACGATTCCAACCTCTGCTCTTGGGAAGACGATTCATTCCTCCGTCGTAAGTTTCTATCTTTTGATTCTCGAGGACGAGAATCGAGTAATCCAGGGAGAATTATCATGAGCCTTGATGGGATTGAAGGGGTGAAGGTGGAAGAGGTGAAAGATGGAGTCTTTAGAAAATTAGGGTTCACTCATGAAGAAGGAATATCGGGAGAATTGGGGATTATTACAAAAGAGAAAGCGGGTTCGGGTCACGAGATAACAAGCGGACCGTTCTCAGCGGGTCTTGTCGATGAATGGGCCGTGAATAGTGGCTGAACAATAATTAGGCCTGGTTATATTATTTGCATATTATGTTATGTTTTTAATTATTCCATAAGATGCGTTTAGGGTTTTGCAAGTGTAGGGACCATATTGAGTCATATATAACCTCATATGGAGTTATGCGTAAGGAATAGAATGAAATTATCCAAATATCTCTCTTCTTACTCTATTTCTCTCCTTTCCTAGTTCTACTCATCAGCTACTCTAATCCTCAGACAAATTCTACCAAATATTACACTATTTGTAGTACAGATCACTACAAAACCATTCGACTCCCACTTGAAAATACACCTAGAAACACACCACATTTGGGTATTTTTGGAAGGAGAAAAAGATCAAGGAAAGGAGGAAGAATCATCCATCCATCTTGAGGATTCAAGCCAAGATATTGAAGAAGAGGGTTCTACATTGGGTTTTATCTTCTCTTTCATTCTCTACTTATGTTTTAAGAATAGATTTTGCTTCTTTCTTCTTTGTTCTTGATGTTATTGTAAATATGGTAGGCTAGAGCCCTTAGGGCTCTAGGATGTGGTGAATCAATGTAAATCTTATTCTTGATAAGGGTTTAATCGATGGTTATGCTTTGTCAAGGTTTTAATCCATGTGAGTTCTTGAATGATGTTGTTTGAGTGGCCTTCATTTAACATCAAATGTATGATTCACTTGTATCTTGCCCATCCCGTGAACATAAGCATGCATGGATTGAATTCATGTATTTGTACTCTTCGTTGAATGTTGAATATGTGGAAGGAAATGTGACTCCTTTGAGCTTTTGGTTGGTGTGACCTTTGAATGTATTAATGATAATCATCCTTATCATATTCACAATTAAAGAGATATTCGAGAGATGCTCTTTCTATAATCGTGGTCTTCCTATCATTGAACTTAGCATGTTTGTTGTTATGACCCTTGTTGTATATTCAAGAGGAACATTATGTATCCATGTCCTAGAGTCTTGCCTTAACTTGTTACCTTAAACCATTTCCCATTAGATCTTGATTTCTTGCATTTCTTTTAAGTTTTGGTTTTGTTGTTTGGTATTTGTTACTTAAGTTCTTGTTTTAGTATTGTGAATGAAAACCAACCCTCATCTAGTTATAGTCTAAATATTTCACTCGTCTATCATCGTGGTACTTGCATTGTCTTATTTAATTCTTTTTCCCTATGGATCGATCTCGTATCATCGTTGCTACAAATATTAGCTTGTACACTTGTAGGCATTGACACAAGTTTATAAATATTGAAACATCATAGTAGAGACAAATCATCTATGAAGTTTTTGGCGTCGTTGCCGGGGAACTATGAATTAATCTGATATATGCAATATTGTGATAACGATTGTGTGGATTAGTTTAGACATTTTATTTTATTTTGTTAAGATTTGCATTGATTTCTTAGTTCTCTGTCAGGTAATGTATGCACACTCGATCTCGAGGTGAGCTACCTATTGACTTGGATCCATAAATTGAAGCAACGGTGCGCCATAACAACGCACGTAGACGGAGAAAAATGACAGATAATCCTCCACCGATTCAAGATCATATGATTGCCCAAATACAAAGGCAATTAGGGGTTATGCAAGAACAATTGAGAGCTCAAGAGGAGGCTCAAAATAGGAATGTGGAGGCACCAATCCGAAACCTCTTCCAATCCGTCGTTGATCAAGGGGTGGCCAATGGACCACCCATTCAAGCCAACAATTTCGAGTTCAAGACTTCTCTCATACTCATGATCCAACAAAACCATTTCCGAGGGACACCTATGGAGGATCCACATGAGCACATCCGCAAATTTCTTGAGTATAGTGGGACAATGAAGATGAATGGAGTCCCGAAAGATGCAATTCAAATCCGGCTCTTTCCATTCTCCTTGACCGACAAGGTACAAACATGGTGGTTGAGCCAAGCCCAAGGGTCATTCCAAACATGGGATCAATTGGTGACGAAGTTTCTTCATAAGTTTTTCCCACCCGAAAAAACTCTCAAATTAAAAGGAGATATCACCATGTTCAAATAATGGGATGAAGAAAGCTTGTATGAGGCGTGGGAACGCTTTAGAGAGATGCTAAGGAAGTGCCCCGAACATGGTTTTGGAACCGATCACCAAGTGTGCATCTTCTATGGTAGAATTAAACCTGAGGAGAGGACACTCATGGATGCGGTCGCAGAAGGATCATTGTTAGCAAGAGGACCGGATGAAGCCATGAGCATCATTGAGGAAATGGCCTCAAATTCATTTCAATGGCCGGTGGTAAGAGAGGAAGTCCAAATAATGAAGAAGGTTGCATCTACGTCAAGTTCGGATGCACTTGGGCTATTGGCGGCTCAAATGGCAACTTTAAATTCGAAGATTGAAGCCTTCACCAATCCAAAAGCCGAGACCTCTCAAGGCCAATTTAAGGAGGCTAACTATGTAAACTAAGGAGGCTATTCAAATCAACAAAGACCATTCAATCCGGGGTACAAGCCCCAATATAGAGGTCAATATGGCGGAAACCAAGGGTGCCAAAATCAGACTCAACATCCAAACTTGTCCTATGGTAACCTAAATAATGCAATCCAACCATCTCCCGGATTTTTGGTTACTAATGGTGTTATTGATGAGGAGAAAAAGCCAAAAATGGATGATCTTTTGATGGCATTTATGGGGAAGACGGAGAAGTACATGAAATAATCTCAAACTCGTGTTGGGAAGTTAGAAAATACCGTCGGAGCAATTGGAAACCAAGCCAACATGTTGGAAAAGCAAATAGATCAATTTGCAACTATCTTGGGAAGCCAACATCAACAAGGCAAGTTCCTAAGTAATGCAACCGTGAATCCGAAGGATCAATGCAAGGCTATTACCTTGAGGAGCAGAACCGCCTATGATGGCCCCGTTATGCCAGATGAAAAAGAGAATTAAGAAAGGGTTGATGAGCAACCAAGAGAAGAGAAGAAAGAAGAGGGCCAAAGTTAAGAGGACTTGAGTCCAAAATTAAAGAAAATTGATGAACAAAAGAAAGGAAAAGAGAAAGAAATATCAACCAAGAAGATACCGAAGGGATACAAAGTTCCTATACCACACCCACAAAGACTCCAAAAGGTGAAGAGTGATGAGCAATTCTCTTAGTTCCTCGACATCTTTAGAAAGGCATAGATCAACATCCCTCTTGTTGAAGCACTTCAACAAATGCCAAACTATGAAAAGTTTTTGAAGGATGTGATTTCAAAGAAGAGGAGATTGGGAGAATATGAGACAGTCAACTTAATCGAGAATTGTAGTGTTCTACTACAAAGGAAGTTGCCCGCAAAAATGAAAGATCCGGGAAGCTTCAACATCTCGGTCACCATTGGAGAGAATCATGTGGGAAAGACGTTATGTGATCTAGAGACAAGCATCAACTTGATGCCCCTATCATTCTTTTCAAAGTTAAAAATGGGAGAGATCAAGTTGACCACTATTTGCTTCCAAATGGCCGGCCGCTCCTTGACATATCCTAAAAGGGTGGTAGAAGACATGCTCATGAAGGTTAACAAATTTATATTCCCGGATGACTTTGTGGTACTTGATATGGAAGAAGACAATGAAGTTCCTCTCATCCTTGGGTGACCATTTTTGAACACGGGTAAGGCCTTGATTGATGTGGAAAAAGGAGAACTTACCTTGAGAGTCAATGAAGAAAAAGTTACATTCTCCCTTCAAAAAGCAATGCAACATTCTGACGAAGAGGCGAAGGCCATAAAGGAGTGCAAGGTGCTCTAAATGGTGGAAAAATGTGTAGAAGAGGAGGAGTTGTGTAAATCGAAAGATACTTTTGAGATTTTCATTTCTAATTCTATCTTTAATTCTTTGCCTAATGATGATTTTGATCTATGTGATTCCGTTTCTATAATGAATTCTTTTCAGGAATCCTACTTGAGAAAGCCAAAGTTCTTGCCATTGAGAGATGAGGACCAAACATCAAAGGAAAAGGAAGAGTTGAAAGCAAAGGAGAAAATGGAGTTGAAGCCCCTACCTACACACTTGAGGTATGCTTACCGTGATGAAGCCAAGCAAAAACCGGTAATCGTTTCTTCCCTCTTATCCGATGAACAATTAGAGAAATTGTTGAGGGTTTT
Organism: Perilla frutescens; assembly: GCA_026008535.1. Lineage (NCBI taxonomy): Eukaryota > Viridiplantae > Streptophyta > Magnoliopsida > Lamiales > Lamiaceae > Perilla > Perilla frutescens. Next base: position 48,224,870 of record BRKX01000013.1, read on the forward strand.
GAGAAAATTCCAAAGCACTATAGAGTGGTCAATTTCTGACCTTATGGGCATTAATTCTTCCTTATGCATGCATAAAATTTTGCTAGAAGAAGATTATAAGCCTAAAGTGTAAAATCAAAGAAGACTCAACCCTATTATGCAAGAAGTTGTTAGGAAAGAGGTTTTGAAGTTGCTTGATGCCGGGGTAATTTTTGCTATTTCGGATAGTGAGTGGGTGAGTCCCACCTGTTAGCGATAAACATGACATGCATCTTGGATAGTTGTGATATCTCTTCATGTTTATCATTTTCTTGTTGCATACGTAGTTTAGTTTTATCCTAGACTAGATCTAGATTATTCTGCTCATGTGTATATAAATTCCGCACTCTACATGTACTTCATTAAGCAAACAAAAATACAAAAATAATCTTTGGCATGAATTTATATCACTCCATGTTTTCTTCACAACTAGGTTTCTATCATGGTATCATAGCGGGTATTTAATACCTGCCTCTGATACTCTCTTCCTCCCCAAACTCACACGCATATTTCTTTTTCAGCTTAATCGATGGAGGATTTACCTTCATCATCTAATTCAACATTGGTAGCGGCAGCACTACCAATAGCACTATGAACTCGGTGCAATTTCAAAATTGCCCCATCACCATTAAACTTTCAGATTCTAACTACCTAATATGGCAACAACAAATTATGGCTACTATCCGAGGTTATGGTCTTGAATCCTTTTTGGAGGGGGAAACATCATCACCGAGTCAATTTATTCTTGATCAAGCGACGAAACAACAAAAAACCAACCCAGAGTATCAGATATGGAATAGGCAAGATCAGCTTCTTTCCGCCTGGCTTTAATCCTCTTTGAGTGAAAGTACCATGATCCTGATTGTAGGACTAACTACATCAAGAGAGATATGGCAGACTCTCAAGATCACCTTCGCTAGTCAGTCTAAGGCAAAGCTCATGCAATATAAATTGCAACTTCAGACCCTCAAGAAAGGAGACTTGAGCATCCGTGACTATCCCTACAAAATTAAAACTTGTTGTGACTTGTTGGGCTCTGCAGGTTATCGTATCTCTGATGATGATCAAATTCTACATATCCTCTCTGGATTGGGTAGTGACTACGATGCTGTGATGGTCACTATCACGTCACAATCTGACTCATGGCATCTTCAGGATGTTCATTCTTTGTTGTTGGGTTTTGAAGCTCGTCTAGAATCATTACGATTTAGCTCTATAAATACAGAAGGATCGCAACCCTCGACCAATCAAATCTCACAAACTTCACACCCATATACCAATAGAGGGCGAGGTAATAATCAACATTATAGAGAAGGACGAGGTAATTTTCGTGGTCATGGTCGAGGGCGAGAAAATAGAACTATTTGTCAAGTTTGCGGTGGCCCGGGTCACACTGCAGATAAGTGTTGGCATCGGTTTGACCATAATTATGGTCCTCCGAATCACCAACAACAGACTTCTCAACAAGGACAATCTCACCAAGTTCCTTTTCAGAATCCAGCTCTCCACATGGCACGTGTTCCTTCTACTTATGCTCCCTCAGAAAGCAGTTATGAAAACATATGGTATCCAGATTCTGGAGCCACAAACCATGTGTCTAATGATCTTGCTAATTTAAACACGGCCTCAGAATACCAAGGGGGAAATCGGTTGCAAATGGGTAATGGAACGGGAGTTGATATAGCTCACATTGGTACCTCCTATCTAAAATCTCCTTTTCATGATCGTGTCTTTGTTCTAAACCAGCTTTTGCATGTTCCTTTTATCACTAAAAACTTACTAAGTGTCTCTCAATTTGCCCGTGATAATAACGTTTATTTTGAGTTTCACTCTTCTTTTTGTTTTGTGAGAGATCAGGTCACCAAGCAAATCCTTCTCAAGGGCACTCTTAAAGATGGATTGTACCAGTTTTCTCTTCACAAGCAAAAGCCATCTTCCAGTCATTCTGCTAGTCATTCTGCTGTTCCTTTCTCTTCTACTCGTTTTCAACCCAGTTCCTTTAAGTCTACTTTTACAACTTCTTTAGATAGTCATTGTATCAATGTTTGGAATAAAAGAATGGGTCATGCGGCCTATGACATTGTTGAAAAAGCTCTAAGAAGTTGTAATGTCAATTTTAATTCCAAAAATTCTAATTCTTTGTGTCATCCGTGTTGTGTTTCTAAGATTCATCGTCTTCCTTATTCGTCTTCTATTACCGAATACAAACAACCTCTTGAATTGATTCATAGTGACCTGTGGGGCCCTTCTCCTGATATTTCTACTAACGGGTATAGTTATTATGTCACCTTTGTTGATCAATACACTAGGTTCACTTGGTTGTACCTTCTCAAGACTAAATCTAAAGTTTCAGAAATTTTTAAGCATTTTAAGATCATGGTTGAAAATCAATTGAATTTCAAGATTAAATGTCTTCAAAGTGATTGGGGAGGGGAGTATCGAGGCCTAACAAATTTTTTGTGAGATCATGGCATTCTTCATAGAATATCCTTCCCTTATACTCCTCAACAGAATGGCTTGGCAGAGCGCGAGCATCGACATATTGTTGAGACGGGTCTTTCATTGCTCTCCCAATCGTCTATGCCGACCAAATTTTGGGATGATGCTTTTATTACTACGGTCTATACAATCAACCGTCTGCCTGCCAAATCTCTGCACTATATATCACCCTTTGAAAAGCTTTATGGTTATAAGCCGGATTACTCCAAGTTCCGAGTTTTTGGATGTTTATGCTATCCTTACCTCCGTCCTTATAACAGAAACAAACTCCAATTCAGGTCCTCCACATGTATTTTTCTTGGATATAGTAATCAATATAAAGGATATAAAGTTCTCTTACCAGATGAGAAAGTCATTATCTCCCGTGATGTATTATTTGATGAAACCATTTTCCCCTACTCTTCTATTTTTCCTTCTCCGCCAATGCAATCTTTTCCTGCTCCATCCACCCCTACTTTCCATACCAGACACTCATCTACTTTGCCTTTAATTCCTACATCTATTCTCGACTCTCTTTTCAATCCTCCTCAAACACCTGTCCAAAACTCACCTATATCTCCTGTCACTCTCAAGTCTCCTTTCTCTTCTCCATCTTCCACTTCATGTTCTAGTGAGCACGTCGAGTCCCATAACCTTACCTAAATGCAACCAGCTATATTTGGCCGACATCACATGGTTACTCGTTCCAAAGCTGGGGTTTTTAAGCCTAAGGCTCTTAACATTATTTCTGCAGATGATTTTGAACCTACTTCAATTGTAGGTGCCTTGGCAAGTCATGTGTGGCGATACGCCATGCAAGATGAATACAATGCTCTTCTCCGTAATCAAACTTGGTCCTTAACCGATTTACCTTCAGGAAAAAATCTCATCGGTTGCAAATGGATTTTCAAGGTTAAACGTCATGCAGATGGCAGAATCTCTAGACATAAAGGTCAGCTTGTTGCTCAGGGTTTTTCTCAAGAGCCTGGGTTTGACTACAACAAAACCTTCAGTCAAGTTGTCAAACCGACAACAATTCGTGTTATTCTCACTCTTGCTACTAGTTATGGTTGGAATGTTTTACATCTTGATGTGAATAACGCTTTTCTACATGGACCTTTGCAGGAGGAAATCTATATGAAACAGCCTCTCGGATTTGAGCAAGACACTACCAAGGTTTGCTGATTGTCTAAATCTATTTACGGTCTCAAACAGGCCTCTCGTTCTTGGTTCCTCACTATTAAGGATGTTCTGATGAAGTTTGGTTTCACTCAATCTCAAGCTGATGACTCTCACTTTTTCAAAGGGTCATCTACCTCAATTACTTATCTACTTCTTTATGTGGATGACATGTTAATTACAGGTAATAATTCCATCGATGTCATGAGCACAATTCAGCATCTTCGACATCATTTTTCTTTAAAGGAACTCGATGAGGTTCAACATTTTCTTGGCATTGAAGTTTCTAAAACTTCCACTGGTATTCATCTCAACCAAAGAAAATATATTTCTGATCTCTTAGCTCGTGTTCATATGTCTGAGGCTAAGGCTTGTCCTACCCCTATGGTTTCTGGTTCTTCTCTTTCCAAATTTGATGGGAATCCGACTATTGATGGCATTTTGTATAGAAGTATAGTTGGAGCTTTACAATATGCCACTATCACAAGGCCTGAACTTGCTTTTAGTGTTAATAAAGTGAGTCAATTTATGGCTGTACCTCTAGACACTCATTGGAAAGCTGTCAAGCACATATTACGATATCTATCTGGGACTATCGATAATGGTTTGCATGTTGTCAAATCTCCATCTCTCAACTTTACTGCTTTTTCTGATTCAGACTGGGCCGCTGATCCTGATGATAGGAGATCTGTTTCAGGTTTTTGTGTTTTTCTTGGTCAAAATTTAATCTCGTGGTGCTCGAAGAAACAACCTGGAGTTAGCCGCTCTAGTACTGAAGCCGAATATCGTTGCTTAGCTCAAGTTGTTGCTGAAATTACTTGGGTTCAATCTTTACTGAAAGAGCTATCTATTCATGTCACCCGGGTTCTGAAAGTGTGGGTTGATAATCTCAGCACTATCACCCTAGCGTCTAACCCCGTTCTCCATGCTCGGACAAAGCACATCGAAATTGATCTCCATTTTGTCCATGATAAGGTGACTGCTGGCCATGTTTCTGTCCAACATGTTCCATCCTCTGAGCAAGTTGCAGACATATTTACAAAGCCCTTGAGTAATCAATTCTTCACCAGATTAAAGAACAAGCTCACAGTTACTTCTTTAACCTCGCTCGAATTGCGGAGGCGTGTTAGCGATAAACATGACATGCATCTTGGATAGTTGTGATATCTCTTCATGTTTATCATTTTCTTGTTGCATACGTAGTTTAGTTTTATCCTAGACTAGATCTAGATTATTCTGCTCATGTGTATATAAATGCCGCACTCTATATGTACTTCATTAAGCAAACAAAAATACAAAAATAATCTTTGGCATGAATTTATATCACTCCATGTCTTCTTCACAACTAGGTTTCTATCACCACCAAAGTGCTTGCTAAGAAAGGGGGGATGACTATTGTTGAAAATGATAATAAAGAAACAATTGCTACCCAAGTATTGACCGGTTGGAGAATGTGTATAGATTACAGGGCCTTGAATGCATACACTAGAAAAGATCATTTTCCTTTACGCTTCATAGATCAAATGCTTGATAGGTTGGCGGGTCATGAATTCTATTGCTTTCTTGATGGTTACTCGAGATATAATCAAATTATGATTGCTCTCGAGGACCAATAGAAGACCGTCTTTACTTATCCATATGACATATTTGCATATAGGTGGATGTCATTTGAGTTGTGTAATGCACTCGCCACCTTTCCAAGGTGTATGATATCCATTTTTCATAGATTGATTGAGAATTTAATGGAGGTGTTTATGGATGATTTTTCCGTATTTGGTAATTCTTTTAATATATGCCTTGAAATCTAACACAAGTCTTGTAGAGGTGTGAAGACACCAATCTCGTACTCAATTGGGAAAAATGCCACTTCATGGTAAGAGATGACATTGTTCTAGGGCACAAAGTGTCGGGTAAAGGTCTTGAGGTTGACCGGGCAAAGATTGTTGCCATCAAGAAGTTACCTCTTCCAACAAATGAAAAGGGAGTTATAAGCTTTTTGGGACACACCGAGTGTTATAGGCATTTTATAAAAGGTATTTCCAAAGTTTCTAAACCTCTTTGTCATCTACTTGAAAAAGCCGTTGAGTTTGATTTTGATTCTAATTCTTTGCAGGTTTTTGAGACATTGAAGAAGGCCCTCATCACGACACCCGTGCTTATCATGCCCGATCAGAGTGAGCCATTTGAGGTGATGTGTGATGCAAGTGAGATTGCGGTAGGAGCCGCTCTTGATCAAAAGAGGGACAAGCTCTTCCGGGTCATCTACTACGAAGGTAGAATATTGGATCCGGCCCAAATCAACTACACCACCATAGAGAGGGAGCTCTTGGCGGTGGTTTACGCATTCGAAAAGTTTAGGCCCTATCTCATTGGGGCCCGAACTATTGTGCACACCGATCATGCCGCCTTAAGGCATCTCTTTGCAAAGAAAGATGCCAAGTCGAGGCTCATAAGATGGATTCTCCTTCTCCAAGAATTTGATGTGGAGATTCGAGATAGAAAAGGATGTCAGAATGTGGTTGCGGATCATTTGTCCCCGTTGAAGCATGTGAAAGGAGAGGAAGAGAACACATGGCCAATTAATAAGAGTTTTCCCGACGAGAGAATCATGTCGGCATCAACAAAAGTCCCATGGTTTGCGGATATTTTCAACTACTTTGTTGCCAAAATCGTGCCTGTGGAGATGGAAAGCTACCAAAGAAAGAAATTCTTCCATGATCTTAAATTCTACATATGGGAGGAGTCGTATCTCTTTAGAAGATGTGCTGATTCCATACTTAGAAGGTGTGTACCGGAGGAGGAATGGAGCGAGATTATAAAGGCATGCCATGGTTCACCTTGTGGAGGCCATTTTGCATCCAATAGAACCGCTAGAAAGATTCTACAAAGGGGGTTATATTGGCCCTCTTTATTTAGAGATTGTGGAGATTTTTTGAAAGCATGGGAGCATTGCCAAAAGATGGGGTCGATTTCAAAGAGGGATGAGATGCCAATGAGCTCCATTGTTGAAGTAGAGTTGTTCGATGTGTGGGGATTGACTTCATGGGACCGTTTGTGGCTTCCAAGGAAAATCTCTATATTTTGCTAGCGGTGGACTACCTACCTCGGTGGATTGAGGCAATTCCCACCAAAACAAATGATCCAAAGGTTGTGCTTAAATTCCTCCAAGGGAACATTCTAACAAGATTCAGAGCACCACCAGCTTTGATAAGTGACGGAGGCACTCACTTTTGCAATAAGTGGATGGCTAGCCTCCTAGTTCGACATGGAGTAAAACAAAAGATGGCGACTCTTTACCACCCACAAGTAAATGGACAAGCCGAGCTTGCAAATCGTGAGGTAAAACAAGTCCTCCAAAAGGTGGTTAAGATGAACGGAAAATATTGGGCAAGCCACCTCGATAAAGCCTTATGAGCCTACAGAAAGGCCTACAAAACTCCATTGGGTATGTCTCCCTACCAAATGGTTTTTAGGAAGTCTTGTCACCTTCCAATTGAGATCACTCACAAAGCCTATTGGGCAACTAAGAAGCTCAACCTTGATTTCAAAATGGCGGAAAAGGAGAGAATTCTCCGTTTGAATGAAATAGATACATTTAGGCTTGAGGCCTTTGAGAATTCTTCCATCTACAAGATGAGGTGGTAACTCTATCATGAAAAGTTATTGAGGAAGAAAGAACTTGTACCCGGAGATGTCGTATTGCTTTTCAACTCGAGGTTGAAGTTGTTTCCCGGAAAACTCAAGACTAAATGGGGAGGTCCTTATTTGATCTCAAGGATTTTTGAGATTGGAGCGGTGGATTTACAAGCCAAGGATGGGAATTAATTTGTTGTCAATGGAGAACGTGTGAAAAAGTTTTACAATACGGAGGAGCAAGCCGAAGTGTTTGTCCTCCATCTCAAAGACGTTTGAAGAACATATCATGTCGAGCTCACAACGTTAAATTAAGCGCTGGTTGGGAGGCAACCCAATCATTTTAATTTTTGTTGGTTTATTTTTCTTTTGTTTTTGGTTTATTTTAAGTTTTATTGTCTAGTTAATTTCTTTTGTAATTGATTGATTCCTAAAGTGAGGAATTGAACTTGATGAATGTTGTTTGTGTGCTTTAAGTGAGTGAAAATTTTGCAAGAATAGAAAACTGGAGGCAATGGGGGAATAAGTGTCGAAAGGAAAACAAAAACAAAGAAATGAAAAAAAATAAAGGCTTGAAGCGCGAGCCCCAGGCGCGACCTAGATAGGGGTCGTGTCCCAGAGCACTTCAGACGCAGGCAGAAGGCGCGACCGTGGCTCGTGTTGCAGAGGGCTTTTGAGAGCCGAATTTCTTCAGCCTGAGCCTGACCAAGAAGCGCGACCTTAGGAGGGATCGCCGTGTAGAGTGCCCGAAGCCCGGTCTAGAGGTGCAAGCGGGGTAAGGTCGCGCCACGCTGAGCAGTCGGGTTTTTCCCCTTTTTCTTCACATTTTGCACTCTATTTTCATTTCACACTCACTCTCACTCACTCCCACTCCCTCACACATGAAAATTTCACCAATTCTATGTACAAGCCTCAAGAAATAAGGTAAGTGATTCTTAACCATAATCCATCAGTGTTACCCTCTTATGCTTGGAGATTTTGAAGTAGAGAGTGTTTATATACAAGAAATTGGGGATTTTTTTTATGCTTTTATGCCCTAGGGTTGGGTAGAACAAAAATTACATGAATTTTTACCCAAATTATGCTTACATTTGAGAAGTTATACAATTTTTAGCATGTGTATGATAGGGGTGTTGGAATTTTGTTAGGATTTTGGTGGAATTTGTTTGGTTTCTTCATGAATTTGTTTGAATTTTTCATGTTTTTGTTGTTGTTTATGTCTCCATTATTGCTTAAATGATGGTGAATGCTTATGATGCTTGCACTTAGACAATTAGGATGAAGTACATTGTGTTCATTTGAGGAAAATATGCCATTTTTGGTTGATTGAATGTTGTATCTTGTTTCTACCTAGTCTAAGTATGACTAATGCATTGTGAGTTGAAAGAATTGGTTGGATTTTGATGCATTTGGCTTGGGTTCATGTTGAGATTGTTGGAATGAAGCATAGAAGCTCGATTTTGACAAATGATTTGTATGCTATGATGTGAAATTGGAACCCTTGCTCTCTTATTTGGTGTTTTTGCTACATCCTTGTGCAATGAGCCTATGTCATCTCTTAATTGGTTTGAAACTTGAGGATTAAATGTCCAAATTGGGGGAAATTTGAATGTTTGAGAATTGGTACAAGAATGTTGGTTTTGAATGGAAATTTGCATGCTCAATGTAACCTTAATGTTGTATAGATAAGGGGGCTCTTTGTTGTTGATATTGTTACATTAAACGGACCCCCTCTTTGTCTAAGATTTGTACTTATGATTGAGTTGGGTTGTAAAGACCTTTGGAAGCAAGCATTGTTGTTCATTATTAGTATTGAAGCATTTTGTTATTTGGTCCTATGTTTTTGATTTTGTAATTTTTATTTAAGGACCTTCTACCAAACTTTCAAACTAACTTTGTCTTGTGTTGATCATGATTGATTTTGGAGCACATATACATTTTGCCTTTGTTCACGATATTGTCATATATGGAATTAGGCATTTTGTAACATTTTAATTATGTGCCTCAATGTGAATTTTGGTGTTGGTACTTTGAAAATTAAAACATGTCTATCATTTGCAAAAGAGGCGTGAAGTTAAATGGATTTACACTTTGATTCACCAAAGTTAGTTGAGGAAGTGTGTTGGATTTTGTCATATGCTTTGAAACCTCAATTTCCTTGGTTGGATTTTAAGTTGGTTATGCCCCTATGTCTTATGGATTCTTTTTCTTTTTCTCAGGTATCGTATCCCAAATAAACAAAAATGGCACCAAGAAGGGGAAAGAACTCTACAAAGAGACAAGAGCCCGAATGATACGACCCGGACAAGTAATCTAGGACGATAATAATAACATAGCGGAAGACTTAAGAATCGAAAACACGTCAACTTAAATGAAGGGAACAATCCGACTCGATAAATAACGAAAAGACGAAATCTAGACAACGAAAATACCTAGAACTATGACACAAATATATAACACAATACCAAGGAATAAGGGCTGTATTTGGACGAGATATAGGGCTGGATTGAGGGTGGATTTTTGCGTGTGAGGTTAGTGAAGAATGGCTTGGAGAAGATAGGATATGATAGAGTACGATTAAACTTACGGATAAAACGAACGGATGAAGATAACTCGAACTCGTGGCTTGGTTTGGGGCGTGCGTGGGGCTGTATGGATGGCGTCGACGGCGTGGATGGAAGGTGTTGTTGTGGTGATTCACAACCCGATAGCCTCCTTGAATCTCGAACGTATCCAAGGTTGAAATCTCCAAGTTGTTCCTCGATAGCGAATAACGGTCAATCCCTCAAGTGAATTGAGCAATACCCTTGAATAAGACTTGTAGTTGCTAGCTCCAAGAATGAATATTTTCGTGTGAAAAGTATTCAAAAGACGAATAGATTTGAGACACAAATTGAATGCAATAGCAATTTAATTCAACAATGTCTAAAGTAACAATGTAACAATGATCCCCTATTTATAAGCTATGGGGGACGAAAATAATAAGCTTAAAAGGCCTAAAAATTGATCCAAAAGAGATCTCTAACTATACTAGGAAGATACCTAAACTAGAATTCTATTCAAGGTAGGAAATTACCTTAAATACAACTAGTATTTCTCCTGTGCGATGCACAAATAATTATTATTTTTTTAGATTTGTTATTATGATTATTTTTTTATTTTTATATGTTGTATTCAATTTTTAAAAATTAATAAAATGATATGCACATGCGTTAATTAATTAGACAAGAAGATCAATTTTGTATAGTTATAACAAACAAAAAGAAAATTAAATTTCAAAAACTAAATGAAAATCCATGTTAGAAAGATTTGAATTAAAATATTTCCAACGTAACGATTTTATAAATAAGAATGTATAATTGTCCACGGTTATAGAATATTTGATTTCTTTGATTATATGACATCTATAAAAAAATTAATTATTTAATTATTTTAAATGATAAAATTGAAATAGAAAAAATAACAAATTATTATTATTATTATTATTATTATTATTATTATTATTATTATAGTCAATATAAATGAAATATATTTTTTTAGGCGACAAATGTAGAGTATTACAAATCATCCATCTATGCATAAAAAAATAAAATTTAAAATTCTACAAATTTCAAATTTCCAAATAAAAAATCATAATAAAGAAAATGGTAAAAATTTATTAAAATACAACGGTTATAATCTAAATTATCGTGAAAAATGAAAATAAAAACAAAAATTTACAACAATAAATGTTAATACTGTTGTCTATTGCTTAGAAACCGTTGTCTAAGGCAAAATATGTAATAGACAACGATTTACATCAGAACTGTTGTCTATTATTTAAAAACTGTTGTCTAAGGCAAAAATGTGTAATAAACAACGATTTACGCCAGAACTGTTGTCTATCACACGATTTTGCCTTAATATATATATAGATAGATTCTAGTCAAACCTATTTAAATAATGGACGAAAATTATCAAATAATTAATAAAAAATCTGATCTAAACTAGAGTCTAACATAATTAAATAAATACTATAGTCTAAATAAAATTCAACTCCTAATTAAATCAAATAAGAGCCGAATTCTTCAACAAAACCGCACACACATGCACGACAATTTCATGCACATGCACACGTGCACTTGAGCTCTCCATCTTCAACTCTTCAAGTGTAATTCTCCATGGTGTGTTCTTGATCTTCAATGGTTAATAAATTAACCAACTTCGAGCTGCACCTTTCGGCTTCTTCATCTCCAATCTCGAGATTTCTTCGAATCATCACTTGCAAGTAAGCTTGCAACTTCTTAGCTCTTGATATTGTGATTGGTCCTTGAAATTGCAACTCCGGATCTTGATCTTCATTGTTGCTCATGGCTTCATCATTCCCCCCCTGCTGAAAAGAATTCATCCTCGAATTTGTACCATCATCTTGATCGAATTCATCTGCATCAAAGGGAGATAAATCAATAACATTAAACATAGAAGAACACTTATACTCACCAGCTAGATCAATGCGAGACATGTTAGTAGAAGAATGAATAACACGATTGTAAGCAAACTCAGCATAAGGTAAACATTCTTCCCATGATCTCACATTGTTCTTAATTAAAGACCTAAGCAATGTACCTAGAGTACGATTCACAACCTCAGTTTGACCATCGGTTTGTGGATGACATGCAGTAGAAAACAACAGCTTAGTCCCTAATTTTCCCCATAGAACTCGCCAAAAATGTCCCAAGAATTTAGAATCCCTATCACTAACAATAGTACGAGGAATCCCATGCAATCTAACAACATGCACAAAGAACAAATTGGCTATATGAACATCATCATCAGTTTTCCTACATGCAATGAAATGCGCCATCTTGGAAAACCTATCAACTACAACAAACACAGAATCTTTACCTGATCTAGATTGATGAGCCCGGTGCTAGCATTGATGATTCAAATTCCGAGTTGCAGCTTAGAGGTCCAGTGACGAGACTTAGAGCCAAGAAGTTGCAAGGATACCTTCAGTGTTATGTCGGGAAGAAGCTGGAGGATGTTGGAGCTGATTTCAAGCAGTCCAAGTTGGTGACTATTTTAAGCGTCGAGGAGCTCGATTGAAGCCATGGCAAAGTCATTCTTTGCTGATTTAATTAGTTAATTTATTTATTTCCAGTCTATTATTTCAGTTGTGGATTTATTTATTTAGCAGGCCCAATTATCACAATCTGTTTAAGTGATATTGGACCCAGTAGTAGTTTTATTAGCCCAGTTCGAATTCTAGGCCCAAAGACACTTTAATTTTCATTCCTTAGGTTTATTATTTAGGGATTTTCGTTCCTATTGAGAATCACACACGTTTTGAATGAAAAAACAGCGCAAAGCTTTTCAACTTGTCTCAAAAATCAATAGTTCTTTGGTAGAGTTTGTTTCTGGTGAATTCAAGCTTGAAATCTATTGTCTCATTCGTGATATCTCGTAGTATCCGGGTTAGACAGCCATTGAAGGATGCTCCATAGGCGCGTTCCGAGTTCTCGTCGATTCGGGGTTCGTTTTGGGTAAGTTTCACCTATCCTTTTCGTTTTTCTTCATCATCGATCCTTCCACCATTACCACAGCCACCATCCACGTCCATAACACTCCCATATCATCATCATCACCCTCAAAATCATTCCACTTCAGATCGAAACTCGGATTCATCGATTTAGGTCTAAAAACCCTAAAATCGGGTCAGAAACTTCCAACCATTAGATCTCTTAAACCAAATTAGCTGAATTTTGGATATGTTTTGCATCTCTACAGATTGTGCCTTGTGTTAAAATTTAAGCTCAATCCGAGGTCGTTTGAATAGGTTTCTGTTCGAGTCTTTATTTAGGAGTTTTCGGTTTATTTGAGTCGTTTTTGTGTTAATTCTTGTTAAATTCGAGTCTTATTGGTTTTATACAGATTATTGGTGTTCTTAATTCAGTATTGTTCAGTTTATTATTAGGGTTGAATCACATACATAGTTGGCGTTGTTCGATTCTTTGCTTCCGCATTATATTTGGTCGTATCATAATTTTGGTACTAGAGCCACGTCGACTTCGGTTGGTCGTGGTTCAATCCAAATTCGTGTATGTGACATAGTAGGGGAAAAAAGAGGGGGGGTTGAAAATTTTGTGTCTAGTGTTATAGGAGTTGATTTATTTGTTTCCTAGTAGGATTGTGATTTGTTGCCTAGTTGGTTTTGATTTTTATTTCTTTGTTGAGCTCGTATTCACACTTGGTACAATCTAGCTCCATAATTCAGCCCATATTCCAACATTATTCTTGCCTTTGCCTCCCACACTTATCCACTGAAAATTCATCCACCGATCACTCCGCAGTAAAAAATCGGTTTTCTGCCAAATTTGCTCCAGAACTCCGATTTTTGCCCATAATACCATTCCGGAAGCGTCTCGACATGCTGAACAAAACTTACTACTTTGCTGTGACATATAGGTACGGTTTTCGGAATTCTATCGTCTTCAGGGTGAAATCTCCTGTTGAACATTTTCCGGTTTCGCCGTTTCTTCGAATTTTCCTACCTTTTCACCCCTACAGCCGACCTTTACCCTTTATAGCCTCCTCGTGGTGTTTTGTGTACCCCGTGGTACTTTGGGAGTCAAGTTCGAGCTCTTGACTAGAGCTGGAGGAGTCAGTAGCAATTCTACTACTGGAATTCGAGTTCTACTGTGAGTCGCTGAAGTTCGAGCTTTATTGAGAGTTTATACACTTTGAGTGCTATACACGAGAGCTAAAAAAAGTAAGGTCCTGTTCTTTTGTTTTCTTTTGTTTTTCTTTGTTTTATTTGTTTTGCAGGTACCAATGGAGTCCAGAGATGGTTATAACAAGACGAATGATAAGGCACCCGCATCGCCTAGTACTCCTATAGACACGGCTTCATCAATGCCACAGCCGTGGGATGCCTAGTACTATCATCAGAAACTGGAGCATAAGCTGGATAGTTCATTGGCCAAAGTGATGGCACAGCTCGAGCTTATTGCTGCTCGAATTCCTGTACCACCACCAGTTCAAGCCCAACCTGTCCAGCCAGAAGGAGCAGCTCGTCAGCCTAAAGTTGTTGTAGTCGAGCTAGCCAGAGCAAATGCTAGAGCACCACAAGCTCAGCATCACCAGCCTCAGGTGCAGTTTTACGATCCATATGATCGAGATGATGTAGAAGCTTTTGGTGATTTCGCAGAGGGATTTGAGGATGAGTATGATCCATTCCAGAGACGTGACCGACCACGTCAGCCTTACCACCGACATGCAGCCCGACGTGCGGATCCTGAAAGCCTGTTGAATAACATTCAGACAAGAATCCCTGAGTTTGAGGGATTACATGATCCAGACCTTTATCTTGACTGGGAGAGAAATGTTGACAAGATTTTTGACTGCTATGATTTTCCTAAGCAGAAGAAGGTCCAGTTAGCATCATTAGATTTCAGAGGATATGCAGCCACCAGGTCGGAGTTCCAGCAGAACCGGCGATGCCGAGAGTGCCACCCACCTATTGATTCATGGCATGAGATGAAGGACGTCATGAGAGGACGTTTCATTCCCGTACATTATGAGCGTGACCTCGAGAAGAAACTGAACCGAATCAGACAGGGTACACGTTCCATAGAGGAGTACCACAAGGAACTCGAGACAGTCCTTAATCGAGTTAGAAAAGAAGAGACATTGGTTGCCACAATCAACCGATACATTGAGAGAATGAATCCAGACACCGCCTGTGAAGTCGAGTTGAGGGACTTCACCAGTATTGAGGCCATGGTCCATTATGCCTCAATAGTAGAGCGACAGCTCAGAGATGGCCATAGGAGACCATCACAGTCGACGCCGGCACAGACACAGTGGGGTTGAGGCGAGTCTTCTACGCCTAGAACAGCCCCTCCACGTCATCAAGACCAGCAGTCTCAGCCCGTTCACCGTTTTGAGCAGTCTGCACCACAGCCGAGCCGCAGACCTGAGTACAATTCACCTGCACCGAACAGAGGCAATCCAAATCGAACAGTACAGCCCAGTCAGTCTTCGAATAGTACTCCAGGGAGAGCACGTGACATTCAATGTCACAAGTACAGAGGATGGGGACACTTCCAAGCCCAGTATCCGAACCGCCGAGTTCTTTTCCTTACTGAGCAGAATGAGCTGGAGTCAGCAAGTGAGGAAGAGCTCGATGAATCAGAAGTGGAAGGAGGCACCGAACAGCCCATTGACCGTCCAGCTGTGGACGAGGTTGAAGATGAGAAGCCGAAGCAAGCCCACGTTAGTCTTGTTTCGATCTGAGCATTGAGCCTGATTCGAGAGGAGGATCAGAATGATCAGCGTGAAAACATCTTCTATGCGCGCTGTGAAATCCAAGATAAGACGTGCTCACTCATCATTGACAGTGGAAGCGTCGTGAACGCGATCAGCCAGTACGCAGTGGGGAAGTTGTATCTGACTCCATAAAAACACCCCAAGCCGTACCATTTGCAGTGGCTGACTGACCGAGGAGAAATCCGCGTTGGATATCAGGTAAGTGTTACTTTCTCCATTGGTCGATTTACTGATACTGTTCTTTGTGACGTCATCCCTATGGAGGCGTCGCATATATTGCTTGGTCGTCCTTGGCAGTTTGAGAGGAAGACGATCCACGACGGATACGCCAACATTTAGACGGTGACCTGGGACGGACGGACCACCAGATTATGGCCATTGACGCCTAAGGACGTCAATGAATATCAAATGAGGATGCAACAGAGATTTAAGGAAGAGAAGACGAAACGGGCCGAGAGCAAGCAGCCTATTCAACCCGGACATCTCACGGCCGTGACTCAGAACGCCAAGGGAACCACGCCCACCCCCAAGGATCCTACTAAGGCCACCCTTTGTGCAGCCACTTCTCCCTCCAGTGCAGCTAGTTCGGAGCCCGTGCACCGGAACTTATTTATAAGTGCAAAAGGTGTACAAAAAGCCGTTAAAGCTGGTATGCCTATCGTTCTCCTTACTTTTAAGGCTAATGATACTTCTGATATTGTTGTTTCTCTTGTTTTGCAGCCTCTGATGGACGAATTTAAAGATGTATTCCCAGAGGAGATACCGAGTGGTCTGTCACCAATTCATGGAATTGAGAACCAGATCGACTTTCAGCCGGGAACAGTCCTCCCAAACCGACCAGCTTACCGTACCAGCCCTGAGGAGACAAAAGAGATAGATCGTCAAGTCAAGGAGTTGCTGGAGAAGAAGTAGATAAGAGAGAGCCTGTCACCGTGTGCAGTGCCCATCATACTCATCCCCAAGAAGAATAACGAGTGGCGCATGTGCATGGATTGCCGGGCCATTAATAAGATAACGGTAAAGTATTGCTTCCCTATTCCCCGTTTGGATGATATGTTAGTTGAGTTGTCTGGAGTGTCTATCTTTTCAAAAATTGATTTACGTTCTGGATATTTTCAAGTGAGAATGAGTGAGGGGGATGAATGGAAGACTGTGTTCAAGACGAAGCATGGATTGTACGAATGGCTTGTCATGCCATTTGGGCTTACCAACGCCCCTAGTACATTTATGCGTCTCATGAACCATGTCTTGAGAGATGTGATAGGGAAGTATGTAGTCGTTTACTTTGATGACATCCTTATCTATAGTACTTGTGTTTCTAAGCATATTAGACATCTTAGGCATGTTTTTGAGTTGTTGCGTGCTGCTAAGTTGTATGCTAATTTGTCTAAGTGTACTTTTTACATCGATGAGGTTGTCTTTCTGGGATTTTTTGTGAGTAGTCGAGGTGTTGAGGTTGACAGATCTAAGGTTAAAGCCATTGAGGAGTGGCCCACGCCTAAGACCTGTGCTGATGTTCGGTCTTTTCATGGTTTGGCTGGATTTTATCACTGTTTTGTGCGGGATTTTTCCACTATAACCGCTCCATTGACCGAACTTAGTAAGAAAGATAGAAAGTTTGAGTGGGGCAAGGCCCAAGAGCATGCTTTTAATTTGCTGAAGTCAAAATTGTGTAATGCTCCTATATTGGTTTTGCCTGATTTTAATAAGATGTTCGAGATTGAGTGTGATGCCTCTGGTATAGACATTGGTGCTGTTTTGATGCAGGATAGGAAGCCAGTCGCCTACTTCAGCGAGAAGTTGAATGGCGCAGCTCTGAGGTATTCTACCTACGGCAAGGAGCTGTATGCATTGAAGAGGTCTTTGGAGACTTGGCAGCACTACTTGCGCCCGAAAGAGTTCGTGATTCACACTGATCACGAGTCACTCAAGCACCTGAAGAGATAGCAGAGCCTGAACTCGCGCCATGCTCGATGGGTGGAGTTCATAGAATCGTCCCCTTATGTGATCAAGTACAAGAAGGGGGAGGAGAATGTGGTTGCTGATGCACTCTCCCGCAGGCATGCTTTGATTTCTGTTATGCATGCACAGTGTCTAGGTCTTGAACATGTTAAGAGTTTTTATGCTCCTGATCCATTCTTTGGACCTTTTTTTGCATCTTGTGTTGGAAGATCTCGTGCTGTGGATTCATATTACATTGTTGATGGATTTCTGTTTAAGGATGCAAAATTGTGTGTGCCTGATTGTTCTATGCGAGAGTTGTTTATTTTGGAGTCACATGCAGGGGGTCTTATGGGTCATTTCGGAGTCAATAAGACGTTAGATCTTTTGCATGAGCATTTTTATTGGCCTCGCATGAAAAGGGATGTTGAAAGAGTCTGTGCTAGATGTATTACATGTAGGAAGGCTAAATCCACTTCGAGTCCATTTGGTCTTTATACGCCTTTGCCGGCGCCATCTAATCCTTGGGTAGATATCTCTATGGATTTCATTTTGGGTTTACCTCGATCGAAATCTGGCAAAGATTCTGTGTTTGTGGTAGTTGATAGGTTTTCCAAAATGTCTCATTTTATTGCCTGCAGAAAAACTGATGATGCTGTTAATATTACCAATTTGTTCTTTCGAGAAATAGTTCATCTGCATGGCATCCCTAGAACCATTGTTTCTGATAGAGACTCGAAATTTTTGGGGCATTTTTGGAGAGTTTTGTTGGGGAAGTTGGGTACTAAACTATTATTTTCTACTCCATGTCATCCACAGACAGATGGTCAGACTGAGGTAGTAAATAGGACGTTAGGTACTCTTCTACGTGCATTAGTGAAAAATAATCTGAAATCGTGGGAAGAATGTTTACCATTTGCTAAGTTTGCATATAATAGGGTCGTGCATTCTTCTACACATATGTCGCCTTTTGAGGTAGTTTATGGTTTCAATCCGTTGACTCCAACGGATCCTATTCCTTTGCCTATTGATCATCTTTCGAGTTTGCAAGGTATTCGTAGGGCTGAACAAGTTCGAGAGATGTATGAAAAGGTCAAGACGAGGATCGAGCTTCAAGGAGTTCGAAATGCATCTAAGGCGAACACGCACCGTAAGCAAGTGTTATTCAAACCCGGTGATAAGGTTTGGGTTCACTTCAGCCCGGGATGTTTTCCTAACTTGAGAAAGTCGAAGCTGATGCCTCGTGGAGATGGACCGTTTACTATAGTTGCTCAAGTCAATGACAATGCTTACCGACTTGATCTACCTGGTGAGTATAAATGTTCTCCAACGTTTAATATTTCTGATCTCTCTCCTTTTCCTGTAGATGATTTTGATGAGGAGGACCCGAATTCGAGGTCGAATTCTTTTAAGGAAGGGGGAAATGATGAGCCCGGTGCTAGCATTGATGATTCAAATTCCGAGTTGCAGCTTAGAGGTCCAGTGACGAGACTTAGAGCCAAGAAGTTGCAAGGATACCTTCAGTGTTATGTCGGGAAGAAGCTGGAGGATGTTGGAGCTGATTTCAAGCAATCCAAGTTGGTGACTATTTTAAGCGTCGAGGAGCTCGATTGAAGCCATGGTAAAGTCGTTCTTTGCTGATTTAATTAGTTAATTTATTTATTTCCAGTCTATTATTTCAGTTGTGGATTTATTTATTTAGCAGGCTCAATTATCACAATCTGTTTAAGTGATATTGGACCCAGTAGTAGTTTTATTAGCCCAGTTCAAATTCTAGGCCTAAAGACACTTTAATTTTCATTCCTTAGGTTTATTATTTAGGGATTTTCGTTCCTATTGAGAATCAGACACGTTTTGAATGAAAAAACAGCGCAAAGCTTTTCAACTTGTCTCAAAAATCAATAGTTCTTTGTAGACTTTGTTTCTGGCGAATGCAAGCTTGAAATCTATTGTCTCGTTCGTGATATCTTATAGTATCTGGGTTAGACATCCATTGAAGGTTGCTCCATAGGCACGTTCCGAGTTCTCGTCGATTCGGGGTTCGTTTCGGGTAAGTTTCACCTATCCTTTTCGTTTTTTTCATCATCGATCCTTCCACCATCACCACAGCCACCATCCACGTCCATAACACTCCCATATCATCATCATCACCCTCAAAATCGTTCCACTTCAGATCGAAACTCGGATTCATCGATTTAGGACTAAAAACCCTAAAATCGGGTCAGAAACTTCCAACCATTCGATCTCTTAAACCACTTGGCCAAATTAGTTGAATTTTGGATATGTTTTGCATCTCTACAGATTGTACCTTGTGTTAAAATTTGAGCTCAATCCGAGGTTTTTTGCATAGGTTTCTGTTCGAGTCTTTATTTAGGGGTTTTCGGGTAATTTGAGTCATTTTTGTGTTAATTCTTGTTAAATTCGAGTCTTATTGGTTTTATACAGATTATTGGTGTTCTTAATTCAGTATTGTTCAGTTTATTGTTGGGTGGAATCACATACATAGTTAGCGTTGTTCGATTCTTTGCTTCCGCATTATATTTGGTCGTATCATAGACCTAGGCAATCCCAAAATAAAATCCATAGATAAATCAATCCAAGGACTAGATGGAGCAGGTAAAAGCATGTACAAACCAAATGGATGCGAAGTAGACTTAGACTTATGACAAGTAACACATCTACTACACATGCGTTCAACATCACGTTTCATATGCGGCCAAAAAAAATGCTCATGCAACAAGGATAATGTCTTATGCACACCAAAATGTCTCATTAATCCTCCCGCATGCGATTCTAAAACAAATAGCTCACGCATAGAACAAGTAGGAATGCACAACTTAGACTCTCTAAACAAGAACCCATCATGCACATAGAAACCATCAAAAGACTTAGAAGAATTCGAACACCTAGCATAAATGGGGCTGAAAAAATCGTCCACTGCATATAAAGACTTAATGGACTCAAAACCAAGCATCTTAGAATGCATTAGGTTAAGCAATGTGTACCTTCGAGAGAGGGCGTCGGCGACGACATTATCTTCTCCTTTTTTGTACTTGATGACGTATGGAAATGACTCGATGAACTCGACCTATCTCGCATGACGCTTGTTCAAGTTACTTTGACCCTTCAAGTGCTTCAAGCTCTCATGATCCGTGTGAATGAGGAACTCCTTGGGCCACAAATAGTGCTGCCATGTATCCAATGCACACTTCAAAGCGTATAGCTCCTTATCGTACGTCGAATACCGCAAACTGGCATCGTTGAGTTTCTCACTGAAGTAAGCCACGGTACATTTTTCCTACATCAAAACAGCACCAATACCTATCCCGGAGGTATCACACTCGATCTCAAAGGTTTTAGAAAAATCCGGTAAACATAAAACAGGAGCAGAACACAATAAAGACTTCAAAGTATTAAAAGCATGCTCTTGTTGTTTACCCCATTCAAACTTGCGATCCTTCTTACTTAGCTCAGTAAGAGGCGCGGCAATGCTAGAGAAATCGCGCACAAAGAGATGATAAAATCCGGCAAGGCCGTGAAATGATCGGACTTCAGACGCGGTTTTGGGTGTTGGCCATTCCTCAATCGCCTTGATTTTAGAACGGTCAACCTCAATACCTCTACAACTCATAACAAAGCCTAAGAATACTACTTCATTCAAGCAAAAAGAACACTTAGACATGTTGCCATACAATTGAGCATCTCTCAAAAGCAAATATACGCGCATAAGGTGATCTAGGTGCGCCTGTGCACTGTGACTGTATATCAGGATATCATCAAAGTAAACAACAATATATTTCCCAATAACATCACATAAAACATGGTTCATCAATCTCATAAATGTGCTCGGTGAATTTGTGAGACCGAAAGGCATAACCAACCACTCATATAAACCATGCTTAGTCTTAAAAGTTGTTTTCCATTCATCACCCTCATGCATGCGAACTTGAAAATAACCAGACGTCAAATCAATCTTAGAAAAAATCTTAGATCCACTAAGTTCATCTAGCATATCATCAAGTCTAGGAATGGGAAAATGATACTTAACTATGATCTTGTTGATGGCTCTGCAATCCATGCACATTCTCCATTCGTTGTTCTTCTTGGGCACTAGAATCACTGGAACTGCACATGGGCTCATCGACTCTCGGATTTGCTTCTTCTCCAACAATTCCTTAACTTTATGGTCTATCTCCTTTGTTTCTTCAGGGGACGTGCGATATGCAGGCCGGTTCGGCAAGACGGCTCTGGGCACGAAGTCGATCTGGTGCTCGATCCCACGAACTGGAGGCAATTCACTTGGAATCTCATCCGAAAATACGTCCTCGAACTCCTTCATAAGGGGCTGCACAACACTAGGCAAAGAAACATCGTTAGTAGCACTGTTCTTACAAGTTAAAAGAATTAAAGGCATCCTAGCTCTAATAGCCTTTTCTACACTTTTAAATGTACAAACCAAAACCGATTCTTTGCTTGCTGTAAAGGGGCTACATTGACGCCTTTTCCACGATCCTTGGCATCGGCTAGAGGTGATGAAGTGGCTGCAATTGCCGTGGAAGGTGAAGGGGTCGGCGGTGATGAATTCGCGGTGGAGGAGGGACTGCCCGCGGCGGCGGCTCGGACGGCGGCTGCGGCGGTCTTCTCACGCTCCTCTTCGAACTTTGCTCACATTATTTCTTGCTCCTCTTGAACAGCTTTGGGTATTAACGGCTTTAAGATGGTGGTTCGGCCGTCCTTCTTGACTGTATAGGTGTTCGCGAGTCCGTCGTGTACAGCTTGTCTATCGAAATGCCATGGTATCCCTAAAAGTATATGAGCTGCATCCATAGGAATAACATCGCATAATACAGTGTCAGAATAATGACCAATGGAAAAAGATACATGTACCTGACCGGTTACGCAAACTGTGCCTCTTTCTGTAAGCCACTGCAAACGGTATGGATTTGGATGCTTCACGATGGAAAATCCAAGCTTGTCGACCGCGTACTGGCTTACTGTATTAATAACACTTCCACTGTCTATGATCAACGCGCAAGTCTTGTCTTGAATAGCAACTCTGGTGTAGAATATGTTCTCTCGCTGCGATTGTTGCTCAACTTCTCGATTTTATGTTCAGACTGTGGATAGAAACTAGACTGACATGTGGAATCTCGGGCTCTTCTTCTTCGAGCTCATCATGGACGTCTTCTTCAGCTATGGCATCGGCTTTGACTGGTTCATCATCTTCACTGGTTGATTCGAGCTCATTCTACTCCGTGATGAATAGAACTCGTCGATTTGGGCACTATGCTTGAAAGTGGCCCCAACCTTGGCATTTATGGCACTGAACATCTCTGGCTCGACTAGGGGCTGAAGTTGGCGCCGTATTGGCCTGATTCAGCCGTGTAAAACTCGACCTCACGGGGACGGCGGGTGTAGGATCGGTCCTACGGCTCGGCGGAGGTGTAGAACGGTCAAAACGCCGCTCGGGTGGTCCGGATTGACCTCGGGGTCGAGTGGAGTCCGTAGAAGGAGTAGAAGATGATGTGGACGGCGTACCTTTGTTCCAAGAGGGTCGAACAGGGGCTGCAGTGTGATGAGATCGACGTCGGCCTTCTCGGAGCTGCCTTTCCACAATAGATGCATAGTGCACCATATCATCTACACTCGTGAAGTCTCTGAGATCGACTTCACACGCATTGTCGGGATTCATGCCTTCAATGTACCTGATGATGGTAGCATTTAAGGAATCTCTTTTTCCGACACGATTCAGGGCGGTCTCCAACTCCTTATGATATTCTTCAATCGAACGGGTGTCTTGCTTGATCCGGTAGAGCTTCTTCTCAAGCTCTCTTCCATAGTGAACTGGTATGAAACGGCCTCGTAGGAAGCCTTTCATCTCCTCCCACGTTTCAATAGGCGGATATCTCTCTCTTCGTCGCCTCTCTTACTGCATTTCCCACCACGAGGCTGCATAGCCTCTAAACTCCAACGCTGCTAACTGGACCTTTTTTATCTCTGGAAATTCATAACAAGTAAAGATCTTGTCGACTTTGCACTCCCAATCCAGATAGATGTTTGGATCGTGCAAGCCTTCAAATTCCGGAATGCTCGTTTTGATGTTATTGAGCAATCCGTCTCCATCTCCATATCTGGGCCTCTCATATCGAACAACTTGTCTAGCAAGTGGCCTGGGACGATCACAGTGATCATCACGTCTCGGTGGTATAAACTCAGCTTCATAATCATCTGCGGCATCGAACTCGGGTTCGAATGCAGCTTGTTGGCGGCGGTTTTCTTGGAACACGGGCTGCCTCGGTGCGCCTCTCTGCTGGGGTTGCTGGACAACTTGACTTGTAGCCGGTTGAACCGAGAGCTGTTTGATTTGCTCGGCCAATTCGGCTACTTGGTTTCCGAACTCATCCTTCATCTGCTAGTTTTGACGTAAAAAGAATTGTGCTCATACGTCAAACTGGTACTTTGGATCCCACTGTGTTTTGGATGTGTAGGAAAGATCATCGGGTGATTTGGGTGAGAATGACTCGACCAAAGGTGGTGTGGAGGCGGTGGCTTCATTCTTGCCTTTATACATGGGACCTACAAAATGAACAAACGTAAAGGAAAACAAGGATGGAACCTCACAATATCACGTTCACTCATTTGTTTTCACTGTTGATTTTACAACTCGTGTTTGCACTCAAAGTGTATGGTGATGTGTGTGTGTCGTGTATAATGAAGGGTGGAAAATAGCACTCTTGTCAAATGTCGAGGGTACGGATTAATTGCACGAAGGTGTAGACGAGTATCACTAACTAGGATCAATGGATGATATGGAGTATGTTGTGTAGGTGGCGTATGGCTTGTGTGGCAAATGAGGTGGGGCCGTGGGTCTAGGTGGCGTGTGGGGTAGGTGGAGTCGAGTATGGTAGATTGGATTAGGGTTAGATGGATCCCCAAGTGTAGAAGGAAAGAGATAGGAAAGAAAAGGAAAGAAAGATTAGGTATTTTGGAAAGTGTTACACAATTGTGACACAATTCTAAATATCCTAATTGAACTAGACTCAAGAAGGAAGTAACCAAAAAGAAAACTATATCTCAAATAGAAACTACCAACTATGAAATAAACTAGGAAAGAAAGATCCCAAAATAAAATAAAACTCTAATTGGAAATTACCAAATAGAATTAAAACTTGGAAGGAAAGTTCCTAAAATAAAATAAATCACTAATGGAAGGTACCAACTATAGAACTTGACTAAAAGGAAAGTACCAACTATAGAAAAACACTATATAAGGAAAGTACCAAAATTAAAATAAGACTCAAAAGGAAACACAATGATTATACCTCTTTTTTTTTTTTGAATTTTCGGATTTTTCTTTTTTTTTTATCCGATTTTTTTTTTATCGCTTTTTTTTTTAAATGATAGCTATGCTATTACAACTCGATGAAACGTACGAAAATAAAAGACACGTAGACGACACGTAGGATAAAATGACACGTTGGATTGAACCACGACCAGCAGTGCTGACGTGGCTCTGATGCCAACATATGATACGACCCGGACAAGTAATCTAGGACGATAATAACAATGTAGTGGAAGACTTCAGAATAAAAAACACGTCAATGTAAATGAAGGGAACAATCCGACTCGATAAATAACGAAAAGATGAAATCTAAACAACGAAAATACCTAGAACTATGACACAAAAATATAACACAATACCAAGGAATAAGGGCTGTATTTGGATGAGATATAGGGCTGGATTGAGGGTGGATTTTCGTGTGTGAGGTTAGTGAAGAATGGCTTGGAGAAGATAGGATATGATAGAGTACGATTAAACTTACGGATAAAATGAACGGATGAAGATAACTCGAACTCGTGGCTTGGTTTGGGGCGTGCGTGGGGCTGTATGGATGGCGTCGACGGCGTGGATGGAAGGTGTTGTTGTGGTGATTCACAACCCGATAGCCTCCTTGAATCTCGAACGTATCCAAGGTTGAAATCTCCAAGTTGTTCCTCGATAGCGAATACCGGTCAATCCCTCAAGTGAATTGAGCAATACCCTTGAATAAGACTTGTAGTTTCTAGCTCCAAGAATGAATATTTTCATGTGAAAAGTATTCAAAAGACGAATAGATTTGAGACACAAATTGAATGCAATAGCAATTTAATCCAACAATGTCTAAAGTATCAATGTAACAATGATCCCCTATTTATAAGCTATGGGGGACGAAAATAATAAGCTTAAAAGGCCTAAAAATTGATCCAAAAGAGATCTCTAACTATACTAGGAAAATACCTAAACTAGAATTCTATTCAAGGTAGGAAATTTCCTTAAATACAATTATAGTCAAACCTATTTAAATAATGGACGAAAATTATCAAATAATTAATAAAAAATCTGATCTAAACTATAGTCTCACATAATTAAATAAATACTATAGTCTAAATAAAATTCAACCCCTAATTAAATCAAATAAGGGCCGAATTCTTCATCAAAACCGCACACACATGCACGATAATTTCATGCACATGCACACATGCACTTGAGCTCTCCATCTTCAACTCTTCAAGTGTAATTCTCCATGGTGTGTTCTTGATCTTCAATGGTTAATAAATTAACCAACTTCGAGCTGCACCTTTCGGCTTCTTCATCTCCAATCTCGAGCTTTCTTCGAATCATCACTTGCAAGTAAGCTTGCAACTTCTTAGCTCTTGATATTGTGATTGGTCCTTGAAATTGCAACTCCGGATCTTGATCTTCATTGTTGCTCGTGGCTTCATCACCGAATCTAACCCCGAAATATAACAGGGAGAGGAACAAGAAGAAGAAGACCTCGGGATAGACAATCCCATGACATATGGGATTCACTTTACAAAGGCAGGGCATAGGACAAACTGGGATCGACTCTTCCCATTGAGTATGGCCACTACACGATTCATATATCCTATATCCATAGAGATTCTTGGGATAAGGGATGACGTATGGACCCTTCTGGATAGGATCAGCTGGCTATAGGCTCTAGAGACAACAAGAAAAACCTACTCCCTCTTGGTGAAAGAGGTGCTGAGTACACTAGACGTCAAGAGGATGGCCAAGAGAGGGCCCGTTAGGTGCACCTTCAGAATGGGCAATGTAGATAGAGCTCTCACGGTTGATGACGTTAACTGAATCTTCAACACTCCTAATGACGGCATCTACCATGCTCCGGCTAGATACGACAAGGACTTTGCATACCGCTTAGTCTGCATTACAGAGTCTGACACTGAGAAGTATGACTCCAACATTGTCAAGGCATCTGCCCTGCCTAACCCCGTCTTCAGATATCTATACCGCATTCTAGCATCTTCAGTTTTTGCTAGATGAGAGAATAGTGGGTTGAGGACTTCAGAATTGCTTGCATTGTGGGCCATGTTGAATGCCGTCCACCTGAACTTCGGTGCATTCTTTTTTGAGCGGCTTCAGAGGCAGGCTCAGATAGATAATGGCTGGATTTGCATTGGGGGATTGATCACCCCAATAGTCGAGCACTTCAACATTGATTTGGATGAGTACCAAGAGAATACAGGATCGAGACTCTTGAGTATCCCCTACTTGAAAAACATAAAGATGCTCACCTTGGACACGACCACATATCTACTATCCATGAGGGGAGGGGGGAACTTTCTGCTGCCAAATCCGGCTCTTACTTATGTGTTCAATTTCCAAGAAAGAGACAACTAGATGATGGATACGCCAGCTCACCGTGAGGCTATACGATCTGCATGACTTCCTCAGGGCATCAGAGATGCTATTGATGAGCAACCAGAAGGAGGAGGAAATGATACTGGAGAGGGACCGTTTAATGCCACTTTCAGATGAGGACGGCGATACACTAAAGAACAAATTGATGGCCGCTTTGATGCACTGGATGGCTATATGATGTCAATGGAGGAGTCTATGCACAACTGGAGGAGTGATGTGCATGATGAGTTTGGGAATCTGAGGCGGGGGATTTATACACAAGATTTGATGATATCCTAAGCGACATGCATAACAGAATGGGTCAGATTCAGTCTAGTGTGGATGAAAGATTTCATGCAATCTAGACAGATATAGATAAGAGGTACACAAGCATTAGAGGTGAGATCAAGGGTCTATCTGATAACATGGGCTCGTTTAGATCAGAGATACAAGACCTAGCCGGACTTTTCAGAGGAATGAACACCGGATTTGGGTCACAGCAGCAGCCCTACACTCCATCTCAGCATCAACAACAGATGACTCCCTACCACTCTTACCAGCCACAGTAGCAGTTTCAGCAGTAGCCATTCCAGTCGATGTAGTAGTTCTCGACTAGACAGTTAATGGCCTCCTCATCCTCCTCACAGCACTTCCAGCAGATGCCGACATGGCAATTCATGGTGACCTCCTCTTCTCATCAGTATCAACAGTTCCAGACCTCCCAATTTATGCCTTTTTCATCATCTATGCCATTCCCATAGCAGTCTCCACACCACCAGCAACATCCACCTCACTAAGCCGTTAGTGACCCTTGCCACCATCTTTCTGCCTCCAAACTTATTTTCTCACTTGGATCAAAATAAGTTTGGGGAAGGGAGAGAGAGTAATGGTGGCAAAGATCTTTTCTGCTCATTTTTATCGCTTTATTTTTAAAACAATGCCTAGTTAATTTATTTATGTTTTTGGATAGTTAAGCATGCTTGCACGCTTATGTTTATTTATGCTTTGAACCATGTTAGGATTTCTAAGTTTGTTTTATTTTGGATTGTTCGGATGGAGGCATTGATGGATATTTAGTTGCATGTCATTTTGTTTCATGAACATGTGATGATTTGTTCTATGTTTTAGTTGCATGTCGTTTAGGATTGTTTTGACTTAAATAGGTGTATGTTCTTGTAACATGATAGGAGTCATGAGCATATTTTTGGTTGAGTTGGAATCTTTGAGGATGATGAGCTTATGTTGAAAATTTTTGAAAAATGCTGATAAAATGCAAGATTGTATAGCATGATAAACAAAATTCTTGTCATGTCTCAAAAGTATAATTATTCAAGAAAAAGCTTACCTTGGGAAGATTTTGATCCAAAGATTACACTTGGTGTAATCTTTTCTTTGATGAGTGATTAATGGTCCCCCTGGTGCACTAGTTTTTCTCTAGAATTTGCTTTGTGACTTAATTAAGGTTACAAATTGTATGTTTGATTTCTTGAAAATGATTTAAGGCCATTCTTTGTTAAACTCATTATTATCCAAATATGTTCCTTCTAATACAAATTGAATCCCTTGCAAGTACTTTTTGAGCCTTGAAATGTTTTCTTAATTTTGTTGGGTTGGGAATGAAATAAATGGCAAGATTTGTGTATGCTCTTTTAATTTGAACTTATGAGAAATCTTGTAGTTGGAAAAAGGTAAAATGTTGAAATACTCTTGTGATGAAAAAGAACAAAATGAAATGAATTATCTTGAATTGAATTGAAAATTCTTAAGTGAAGAAAAAAAGAGATAGGTTCATATTAAGATCACAAACAAAAAGAGTAAGAAATGATAAAAAAAAATTTGGAAAAATCTCAAAGAGATTGGGTTGTGAAATAATAAGGGTAGAAGAGAACTTATTTAGTTCTTCTTGATTGGTAATGAAATGAATTTGGTATTTTTGGGAAGCCACTTAGCCAAATATGTACCTACCTTTCCGAAAAGCCTTAAATACAAACCGAAAGCCCTTAATGATTCTCGATTAAGAACACACGTGAAGTAGTGGAGATGTTAGTCACCTTGCAAGCTTATGGTAGAAATCTAGTGCACTCTTGACCTTGAGCGGATACACATTTTGCCTATACACTCGAGAGTTAGCGTTCTTTGATCCTTGTTAAAGCTTGTACTTCGATAATTGTATCATGATGATTTTATTATACTTATTTATGTTTGATTGCCAATATCATCTATGCAATGATCGTCTTTTCATTTTGAAGCAAATTATCATCTTGATTCTACTTAAATCAAAATCTTTGCTTTGTTACTCTTATTTTTGTTTGGGGACAAACAAATATTTAAGTTTGGGGGAGTTGATGAGTACTTGAATTGAACTCAATTGCACTCACTTTTGAGTGCAGTTGAACTAGGTTTATGTATATATGTATGTTAATAATGTAAATATTGTCTTTAATCTTTAATTTTGTTATAAGTTGCCAATACATGATATTTTGGTTAATATAGTTCAAATCAAAGTTGAATTGAGATTTCGATCATCAAAGGCCGCACAAGACTTGAAAAGATAAAGAAAACCAAGTATTGCACTCAATTGCACTCGATTGCACTCACAATGCATGCTGACACGGCCTCGGGACGCGATCAAGAGTCGTGTTGCAGAGCCCTTCACGGGCTGAAAAACATGAAGCCAGGACGCGGCCTAGAGGCGTGACCCAGTAGGGGTCGTGTTGCAGACCCCTCCGGGTACAGCCTCCAGGCACGAGCGCAGGGCAGGTCGCGCCCCAGGGCTTCTGCAACACGGCCTCCAGGCACGACCCACTTGCCCGCTTTTCAGCCACTTCAGAGACGTGTTTTCCTTTGTTCCAAACTCGACCTCCAGGCGTGAGTCTGACGGGGTCGCATTCGAAACTGATGAATCTACTCTTTGACTTTTGGCACTCCATTATTGGTCCACTATATCATATAACTCATGGGGGGTTCAAACCATTCGACTCCTACTCGAAAATACACCTAGAAACACACCACATTTGGGGATTTTTGGAAGGAGAAGAAGATCAAAGAGAGGATGAAGAATCATCCATCCATCTTGAGGATTCAAGCCAAGAGATTGAAGAACAAGGTTCTACATTGGGTTTTATCTTCTCTTTCATTCTCTACTCTTGTTTTAAGAATGGATTTTGGTTCTTTCATCTATCACTCGACTTGCCTGAACCTGCTTCGGTTCCAGTTTGTTTGTTCTTAATTTCTGTTATTTCCATTATTGCATTTGTTCTTCTTCTACACCTTCTGTTTCTTTGTAACTCACATTGTAACAATTCCAGTCAAGTGTAACGTTGCTCTATAACAAAGGAAAAAAGAGAGGAAATAAAAACAAAAGAAGTGAAGTGATTAAATCTCAAAGAGGAGCTTTTGATGATAAGTTTTAGAAAATTAGTTTTTTTGGTCGAAAAAATTTGATATAATTGAGGATGAAACTTGTGATTTACGTGAAAATGCTTATTCTCGTCATAAAAAGGACAAAAAATTATATATGGTGATTTTTTTGATTGAGTGTAGTACATATTCCTACATGTGTTATAAAATTTTCTAAACAAGGAGAATGACAACCTCTCAAACTTGTCATGACCTTCAAGCCACAAGTTCGTAAACTCCATCAACTAAACCACCTCAAGGGACACCAAAACTGAGCATAGATTTCTTCTTCATATGGTAAACCTCTGGGTTTTAATCCTGCAGCGCAATATGACAAAATTTGTAAAAATGATACAAACATTGTAACCACTTAATTATATGAATGTATGGCCTGAATCAAGATCTGAATGCGAGTTCGAGGTCCGTCTGAATCAAATGATATGATTGGAGACTGTACATATTTAATAAGGTTTAATTGCTAGTTATATCAAGTATTATATAATTGCAACTAGAGCCATCCACAGTAGGACCGTTCCTTGGATAAGGTAAGTAAGTCGGTCAGCTCAAGTCCTGAAAAATATGATAAAATTAGGAATTCCAAATTTTTTGACAGTACTACATATAGATAATTAGTTGTAAACTATTACAACATGGAGTTAGCCTAGTGGTAATCATTTCAATGTAGGGATGGAGGGGAAGTGATTGATTCTTATTTCTGTAATTTTATAAGTTTTTTTTTCTTTATTTATTCTACAAATCTAAATCTAATCCGTATTTAATCCTAAATCTAAATCTAAAAAGCTGGACTTGAAACCACAACTGCTCACTTTTTTTTTTAAATTTGTAATTCTATATCTAAATATTTATGATAATAATAAAATATAACATCTCCAAAATAAAATAGAAAGAAAAATACTCAAAAGAACGGCTGCATACATGTGAACACATCTCTCTCTCAATCTCTCTCTCTCTCAATTTGTATTTTTTATTGCACTCTTTGTACAATCTCAATAACCCGCCCTGCATATCATTATTATGTAGATACGTAACACGACACAATTATACGAATGGCTAGCCAGACCTAAATCTTGACTCTTATATGTACACTCTTCATTCCGGTTATATTGTCTATATTACTATTTTAGAGTGATCCTGTAACGCCCCAGGCCCACGGGGGTGGGGCCCAGCAACGAAACGACGGCACAACGGGCCTGCTAGCAACTACTTGGCATCCGTCCTCGCATTGCCAAAATGGTTAACCCAAGTTGCTAGAGAGTCCATTGAACCCACTTATATATTTGTCATACTTTCGTTCTCCCACCGATGTGGGACATCACATTCTCTCCCCGTTGGAGACACGACGTCCTCGTTGTGCTCCTTCCTCTGTAGGACCGTCTCCCGGGATCCGGTTTGAGCACACCTGGACTGGCTCCAGGGCCCTGTCGAGCGCACCCAGGGTCTTCTCTGATACCATTTGTAACGCCCCAGGCCCATGGGGGTGGGGTCCAGCAACGAAACGACGGCACAACGGGCCCGCTAGCAACTACTTGGCATCCGTCCTCGCATTGCCAAAATGGTTAACCCAAGTTGCTAGAGAGTCCATTGAACCCACTTATATACTTGTCATACTTTCGTTCTCCCACCGATGTGGGACATCACATTCATGTGACGCCCGGGGCCGAAGCGTGGAGTGATCGCCGGTGCAAGGCATGGACAAAGAGCGGCTCCTATAAGACTTCCAAGCGAAGG
This sequence comes from Perilla frutescens, assembly GCA_026008535.1. Taxonomy (NCBI): domain Eukaryota; kingdom Viridiplantae; phylum Streptophyta; class Magnoliopsida; order Lamiales; family Lamiaceae; genus Perilla; species Perilla frutescens. The sequence goes on from BRKX01000013.1 coordinate 48,257,277, forward strand.
GGCACATGAATGAACCGAATCCACCCGAAAGAGAGGCATTCTGAGGTTATACAGGAATGGGACTGTATAGTCGAGGAGAGCTTAAAGGATTTGATTGGTGCTACTCATACCACAAGGTGCATCTTCTTTTCTGGCGCTCGTTCCACCAGAACTCCAAAGTTAAACGTGCTTGACCTGGAGCAATAGTGGGATGGGTGACCCCCTGGGAAGTTTCTCAGGGAGCGTGTGAGTGAGGACAAAGCATGCTGGAAAGACTCGTGTTGGTTTGTGGGGACAACCGTCAGTCCGGTAGCCGGGTCGTTACATTTTGGTATCAGAGAGACACGTTCCTACATACAAAAAAAAATTTATACATATAAGAAATAAGATTTTGACCATCATCCGCCACATCGCTCTGAGAAGAGGTAACGGTTCAAGTTATGTTTCATGTAAAAGTTTATGAAAATATGGTTTATGAAAGTATGTTGTATGAAATAATTTTTGCCATTATCAGGTTTTGAAAATAAGATTTTGAAATTTCGAGGACGAAATTCTTTTTAAGTAGGGTGGAATGTAGCGCCCCGTAAATTTTAAAGCATTTTACTAGTTTTAACTGATTCTGAAATATTATATTATCGAATCATATAAGTCACACCAAATAATTTAAGTTATATTTTATGCATATTTTATTTTGGGCCAATGTCATAATAATTAATTTATTTTTCTAAGCCCAATTTGTAAGCCCTTTAGTTGAGCCCATTACACCAAACCCTAAACCTAATTCCCTTATCCAAGTATATTGAGTTTTGGAAAGAAATCAATCAAATTTCAAACTTTCTATGATTAGTACCCAATTTCTAGTATAAATAGTTGAATCCTCCTACACAAAAATCACACCAAACATTCAAAGTTTCTCTCAAAAATATTTTCGAGTCTCCCTCTTCTCATCTGGGTTCATCGAGGCTGCACGCGTTGATCTAATTAATTTTTTATTCAATGTCAAGGTTAAGGTGGAGATTATATGTTGGAATATATATTGTTATCCCTTCTATATTTTTGTACAAGTTATGTGAAAATGTAGTACCGAGTCCTCCGGACTATAAAGTACCGAGTTTTTAAGACTATAAAGTATGGAGTCCTTTGGACTATAAAGTACCGAGCCTAAGGGCTGAATCAGAAGTACAGATTACAGGATGGTTCACAAATCAAAGATTTTATATTTTTGCATATTTACTTGTCAAATTTATAGTTTGGATAACAGAGAAATTTTCCCCACTGAGTTTAAGGAACTCACCCCAATCTTTTACCCCTTTCAGGAAATGGCTCGGGCGATGTGTGAGTGGGCAAGATGCGATGGCGGTGCTCGATTAAGTTCATTAATAAAATTTAAATGAATAAATTTTGAGACATTATTACCTTTGGATTATTTATGTTTCCCACATTTATCTTTTAAAACTCTGATGTTACATTTATTGTAATGATTTTATTAAGGACCCGGTTTTATGGGATTATTTAAAGCATGGTTAACGTAAGCACGATTAAATTAGATTTTATTTTTGACTTTATTTCTGTAATAAATGACAATTTCTGATTTAAACTTCCGTTGTATTTTAAGTAAATCGTTTTATTAAATGACGAGATTTAGTAGCGTGTCATTTTCATTTAAAAGTGAAATTGGGGCGTTACAGTTTGGTATTAGAGTCGAACCTCTCCCAGTAAGGTGTGGTTCGGGGATGAACCAAGTGGAAGCTGGTGGGCATGTGACGCCCGGGGCCGAAGCGTGGAGTGATCGCCGGTGCAAGGCACGGACAAAGAGCGGCTCCTATAAGACTTCCAAGCGAAGGGGCACATGAATGAACCGAATCCACCCGAAAGAGAGGAATTCTAAGGTTATACAGGAATGGGACTGTATAGTCGAGGAGAGCTTAAAGAATTTGATTGGTGCTACTCTTACCACAAGGTGCATCTTCTTTTCTGGCGCTCGTTCCACCAGAACTCCAAAGTTAAACGTGCTTGACCTAGAGCAATAGTGGGATGGGTGATCCCCTGGGAAGTTTCTCAGGGAGCGTGTGAGTAAGGACAAAGCATGCTGGAAAGACTCGTGTTGGTTTGTGGGGACAACCGTCAGTCCGGTAGCTGGGTCGTTACAGATCCAATTATGTAGTCTCATTATTATAAGTAGTATTAATTTGCATAATAATGCACAAATACACCTTTATTGATTCTTGAAAATTAAAAAACTAACCACTTAAATTTTGAAAGTCATAAATATTAAATAAGAAAATTATTGAAAATTAAAAAACTAACCAATTCAAATTTTGAAAGTCATAAATGGTATTATTATTTATATATTATGGCATGTGTTCAATGAATCAGTCTGATAACAAATTAGTGATTTTCCACCTCTGATGAATTAAAGAAGTTTAAGTAATCAATCAATCAGTTTGAGATCCACTATATGAGTAATTTTCTTGGAATCCCCGTTTCCTTTAATTGCTAAGTTACCTTCATTTCATTTTGCTCATTTGTGTATTACAATAACACCGTGCACTCACTACCAAAAAAGGTCTTTAGCGACAATATTATTAGCGATGAAAAATACCGTCATTAATAATAGACTTAAGTAACGACATGATACGACCCGAGTCGAGGAAAGACTTGATCCGATCAAGGTGCCGGAAGGACCATCACTAGATCAAGAGCTAAAAGATTGAAAGAGAGTCTAAGTACTTTCATTCAAGAAGTCTGAAGCCGAGAGGTGACCAAGAGACCCGTGGAAGGAATAGAACCCGAGCACAAGTAGAGAATATTGATCTCGAGTTGCAGTACGGTGGAGCGCAAGTTGCAGCACGAGTCAGGACGTGAGCAACCGGTCGCGCCCATGGGCGCGAGTTATAGCGTGATCGAGGGCGCAAGTGGATCGCTCTGACCTGAGGTGTGTTGGGGTTTGGGTTGGGCGTGAGTGTCAGCGCGACCCGTGGCGCGAGTGAGGCCGCTCTGACCTGCGGCGTGTTGTGCTTTGGGCTGGGCGCGATCGATAGCGCGACCCGGGGCGCGACTGACTCCGTGTCGCGCCCATATAGGGCATGTTCCAGATTTCCGAGTTTTTTTATGTTTTATTTCCTATTTCTTTTAGGATATTCTTTTTAGGTTTTTGTTTGCACCAACTATATAAGGGTTGTATTACTTTGTTCCAAAATAAATTATCATTATTATTGAAATTTATTCGTGAGTTATTTCTCTTTGGAAAATTATCTCTATTTCACGCACACACCGTGAGATTTATCGGACTTATCAAACAACAGTTTCGTATCTGTTTGTGGCGTCTACACCAATTCCAAGTTAGTGTTTCCAATCTTCACCGGGTCTCATCGTCTATCGTCGTGGTTTGTGTTGTTGTGAAGCTAGGGTTTGGGATATTCCATCAAATCCCCCATTGTAACCTGATAATCCTGAAAGGATCGTATCACGACATGCCGTCTCTAATAATTACATGTCATTTCTAATGACATTTTTTGTGACGACAATGTTGTCATTTAAAATAATTTTTAATTTATTTGGGACGTACTTTTAGGGACGCTCTATTTGCGATGACATGTTGTCATCACAAAAAATATTTTTAAGTGACAACAATGGCATCACAAAAAATTTATTAGAGATGATATGTGATAATTAGAAATGACATGTCGTTACTAAAAGTCTAGTATTAGTGACGACATTTGTCGTCGCTAATAATCTTGTCTCTAAATATCTTTTTTTTTGTAGTGACTTGCAGTCAATGATTTTGTTAACAAATATTGTGTCAATAGGTAAATTTTAATGTGGAGGGGGTGCAATGCAGCCCCTCCTCGTGCAGTTGATATGTGTCCCAGGCCCACCAAATTTTAGCTATTTGCAGCTTTTTTTGTCCAAAAATAAAAGTTTGGGCATGTCAAAAAAATCTTTAATAACACTTCAACTAACATATTATGACACTTAATTACCTATTATGATATTTTATAACCGAAATTATTTTATCAACCGATCAATAAATATTAAAAATAACATAAAATGGTTTTAAATAGTAAAAAAGATGCACGGCAACCCTTCAACTTAGAATTGACCGGATACGATATAAAGAATTATCGGATCATTAGATTTGTTCTGTTTTCTCTTCTAATTGCTACCCCTCAATCAATCAATAATTTATGATTTGTCAAATATGTCTCCTTTATAAAATCTCTACTCTATTCCTTTGTTTTCTTTATGTTATCTTTGCCTTCAAAATTTTAATCCAGAATAAAAGTAAAATAAATAAATAAATCTATCAAACTCGGCAATTTGCCTTTTTATGAGGAGCACAGTGATTTCCCAGTGTGGATGAGGAATATTGTAACTTTAAATTTTGATATATATTTTTTAATCTGAAAAAAAATGTAACATTCTTTAACTTGTGATTAATAAATTTACGAGAGTGACCGAGGAATATTGTAACTTTGGATTCGGCATGCATTATAGTTTTATTATTATTACTAATAATAATAATATTATTATTATTAATATCATATCATCTTAAGAAAAGTAGCATTCTTTCTCAGTGTGTTCTTCCCCAGTTAAGGATCAAATTCGAATATATAGCAATTACTGTAAATAGCAATTTTAATTACAACTAAGCTAAGTTTGTGGTCCATTCAATTCGATGATAAAAACAGCACTCACTCACGCATAGGGTGACGAAGGCATGACATTATATATAGCCATATTTAATTAGGATAATTCTATTTAGCACAAATTGTTCTAGCACGATAGCAAGATAATTATGTTAAATGATTAAATTATCTTTATTAGACTTTAAGTTATGGCGATAATTATTTCTTAGAAGATAACCAATTCTTCAATTAATCAAAAGTTTAGTCAATTTATGATTATTTGATTTAAATATTTTGAAAAAACATTAATTAAAAATTTGTCAATTGTGCATTATGAGAAAATTAAACGAAGCCAACATATAAAAAATATATCATATATTTAATAATATATAATTCATTCATAATATATTCACATTCTTAAGCCAAACTTTTTCATTGGCATTTTTATTAGGCAAACACAATAACATAACTGCTATATGACACTCATATATTTGGATTGACTTGTTAATAATCTAGCCAATTTGGATTCTTGATTGGTAATGTGTGTTTCAATATTTCCTCAAAAAAGTACCAAAATGTACTAAAAATATATTAGAATTTTATTGATTTATAGTCCAAAATATGATATCAGTTCTAAACTTGAAAGATGATAAATATCAAATTAGAACTTGATTATTGAATTCGGCCAAAAAAAGCAAATGAAAATTCATTGAAAATTTATTCACAAATTAATTTAGAGTATATTGGAGATTTATTATATTTAGAGCTTCAGAAATAGATTACGAGCAGTTCAATTTGGATTTTTTTGTAATAAATTTTTATTAACCTGCAGTGTTCTAATATGTTTTTGAGATACATATAAGTTTTCTAAATTATTTTCATATTGATGTTAAAGTACAAATATTAATTTGAATAATTTAATTTCTGCTATTATTTTTTTAAAACAAATTTATTGTACTTAGAAATTGGTGTAGAAAATTAGGAAATGAATCTTATGCATTATTGATTATTCATGCATTCAAATTAAATATTGTGAAATTATGTAGAAAATGAGGAATGAAACTTTAACCAAAATTGTATCTAAAGTGATAGAGTCATTTTACATTGAAATTTTATTAAATTCTAAATTTGTGCCGGAACAATTTGTGTCATTTAACATTGACCATTGAATTAACTGAAGCACTTATACAAGAAAACCGTGAAATTACAAAGATGGGATTTACTTTACTTTGCAAAGTGAAATCACAAAGAAAACAGAAAGAAAATGACAAATCAACCTTATTACTAAAAGGTGAAATAATTATAACTTATAACACGAGAGTTTAACACGATTTGATTTGAAATAGATGATCTCGTGTAGACCATGAGCACCCACAGTCGACAGACGCTTACTCGACACCAAGCTTCTTCTTGAGGGCCAAAGCGAAGTCGTAAACCTTCTTCGGATCTGCCAATGATTTGGACACACTCTGTCTGTGCATGCACCTCTTCACCCACGAAATTAGTTTGGGGCAATGCTCTTCGATGCTGAATTCACCGCTAGTTTCGTAGGTGTGAAACCAACTCGAAAACGTGATCAACGCCACGTCGACAAACCCGAAGGCGTCGCCGCCGAAGAAGGGATTGTCGCCGAGCTGCGACTCCAACTGTTTAAGGTTCTCTATCAATTCCTTCTTCGCTGCTTCTTGCTCTTCTCCTTTGGTCAAAAATATCCTCTTCCCAGCATCATACACCTACCACAAATAAAAAAAAATTAAAAAAAAAAACAATTTGTAATGGAAGAATCCAACAACATGTATATATACATACCTTTTTGTCTATATAATCAGCCCAGAACCTGGCTTGAGCTCTCTCATAAGGATCGGAAGGCAACAGAGGAGACTTTTGATTCCATACCTCGTCGATGTACTCAACGATGATCAAGGATTCGCAAACGGGTTTACCGTTGTGAATCAAAACGGGGATTTTCTTGTGAACGGGGTTCATCTCCAACAGAAACTGGCTTTTGTTGTGCAAGTCCTCTTCTCTGAACTCATATTCAATGCCTTTTTCTGCTAATGCCACTCTCGCCCTCATTCCGAACATGCTTGAATAAGAATGAAGTAGAATCACCTTCTCCGCCATTCTTTTTTTCAGAGAAATTAACTGTGTTTTTTTTTTACTTGGGAAACAAGGGGTAAGCGTCGGCGGTATATATAGTAGGATGATATTCCATTATATTATTACCGGGTGAGATTCTCTACTCCGAACCCAACCGCATGTGCAAATCGTGTTACAACATTAATAATTACCTATTTTAATAATATTTATAATAAAAATAAAATTTATTATATTATAACAAATTATAATTAATTTTTATTGTTATTTTTTTTAAATTGTATGCTCTAATTTTGGATTAATCAACCATAATAATCAATTATATTAACTAAAAAATAATATTAAATAATAAAAAATAATTATAAGTCCTAATTGAATGGAGTAAACCCTAATACTATAAAATTAAAATAAACAACACAAAATTGAAGAAAAACTAATAATTTTAATGTTGGGACATGATTCACACACGAACGTACATATTCTGGACTAAATGATTTCATGTTCATTATTATTATTGGGATGTTGTGTATAGGTAAAATTATTTAATGATAAATATATAAAATGTTTGAAGTTTATTATATGTATTTAAGGAAAAAAATTCTGATCATATTCAAATTAGATACAATCTTTTAATTTCCTTTTTGTCAATTGACTAGTATAGCCTGTTATGTACAATTCTTTAAAGACAAAAACTTGTATGAGACTGTTTAACGGGTCTCTTACGTTAGACGGATCTCCCTCGACCCGACCCGATCCGGCATATATATATTTTTGAAGCTTGACAGTTTAAAAAAAAAAATTAGTTTAACTTTTTGGCGGCTGGATCGGGCCTTTGCCTTTTTTCCTTTTTCTTTTTCTTTTTCTTTTTCTTTCGTTTGTTTTTTGTTTTCTTTGTTTTGTTGGGCCTTTGCCCTTTTTCCTTTCTTTTTCTTTAGTTTGTTTTTGTTTTTTTTTTTTGCTCGGCCTTTGCCCTTTTTCCTTTCTTTTTCTCCCTTTTTCTTTCGTTTGTTTTTATTTTTTTTCCTTTCCTTTCGTTTCTTTTTTTTTAAAATCAATATTTTATTTCGAGTGCAGTGCATTACCTAATGCGTTAGCGTCGAACGAGTGTACTGCGCGAGACACCAGATAAAAAAATTAATTGATTCAAAAATTAAATTAATTCAATTCAATTTTAAGGTTCACTAATTCAATTTTAAGGTATATTATTTATTTCAAAAAATTAATTATCGAAGAAAGTATCATTAATTGAAGAAAAGTATCATTAATTGCAGAAGAAAGTATCACTAATTAGAACAAAAGTATAACTAATTGCAGAAGAAAGTATCATTAATTGTAGAAGAAAAGTATCACTAATTAGAAAGAAAAGTATCACTAATTGCAGAAGAAAGTATCACAAAATTATCACTAATTGCAGAAGAAAGTATCACTATTTAGAAGAAAAATATCACTAATTGCAGAAGAAAGTATCACTAATTGCAGAAAAAAGTATCACTAATTGCAGAAGAAAGTATCACTAATTAGAAGAAAAGTATCACTAATTGCGACGAAAGTATCACTAATTAGAAAAAAAGTATCACTAATTAGACATAAAAGTATCACTAATTACAGAAAAAAGTATCACTAATTAGAAGAAAAGTATCACTAATTGCAGAAGAAAGTATTACTAATTAGAAAGAAAAATATCAGTACAAACATATTGCAATTCAAAAATTAAATCATTAGCTACATAAAAGAAAATGTTGCAATTTAAAAATTGAACATGATAGTGAGTAGTAACTACTCATTATATTAGTGATGCTTCATTTTTTTTTACTAATGATAATTACTTTATAATTAATGATATTTTTCTATTGTTAATTTAATAATTAATGATTAATCATCGGCAATTTTCATTTTAATGAAAATATAACTTTTATGTTGTTAAGTATCATTAACATTGATGTGAAGTATCATTAATTATGGATGAAGTATCATTAATAAAATCATTATAAAAAAACACACAACTTCTAACTCTTTGTAGTGAAGCGTAAATTGGAGGCGAAAAAAAAACTGCCAAAAAAAAAAAGAAAAAAAAAGTGTATATATGTGCCGCAAAAAAGAAAAGAAAAAAAAAGAAAAAAAGAAAAAAAGGTCGAGACCTCGAGTGTTAGAGAGGAGGATGAGGGTAGGGTAGGGTAGGGTGGGGTGGGGTGGGGTAGGGGTGTGTGGGACTGCCGAAAGGAGAAGGGAAAAAAAATAAAAAATATATAAAGGTACAGCTTGCTTGCATACGTGTTAGAGAGAGGGAGAGAGGGTGGGGGTGGGGGTGGGGATGGGGTGGGGCTGCCAAAAAAATAAAGAAAAAATTAGATCCGGGTCGGGTTAGGATCCGTCTAACGGAAGCGACCCGTTAGACGGTCTAACAGGAGTGTGCCCCTTCTTTAAAAGGCTCTTTTTGAAGAAATTAAATTACATTTGATATAAAAGAGTGTATGATTTTTATTCTTATAATTTTTGTATTATTTATTACATATAATTAATTTTTAAAATAGTAGTTTGACTAGACCCGATCCGGCATATATATATATTTTTGAAGCTTGACAGTTTAAAAAAAAAAATTAGTTTGACTTTTCGGCGGCTGGACCGGGCTTTTGCCCTTTTCCTTTTTTTTTCTTTTTCTTTTTCTTTCGTTTGTTTTTTGTTTTCTTTGTTTTACTGGGCCTTTGCCTTTTTTCCTTTCTTTTTCTTTAGTTTGTTTTTGTTTTTTTTTTTTGCTCGGCCTTTGCCCTTTTTCCTTTCTTTTTTTTCCTTTTTCTTTCGTTTGTTTTTATTTTTTTTCCTTTCCTTTCGTTTCTTTTTTTTTTTAAATCAATATTTTGTTTCGAGCGCAGTGCATGACCTAATGCGTTAGCGTCGAACGAGTGTATTGCGCGAGACACCAGATAAAAAAATTAATTGATTCAAAAAATTAAATTAATTCAATTCAATTTTAAGGTTCACTAATTCAATTTTAGGGTATATTATTTATTTCAAAAAATTAATTATCGAAGAAAGTATCATTAATTATAAAAGAGTGTATGATTTTTATTCTAATAATTTTTGTATTATTTATTACATATAATAAATTTTTAAAATAGTAATTTGACTAGACCCGACCCGGCATATATATATTTTTGAAGCTTGACAGTTTAAAAAAAAAAATTAGTTTGACTTTTCGACGGCTGGACCGGGCCTTTGCCCTTTTTCCTTTTTTTTTCTTTTTCCTTTTCTTTTGTTTGTTTTTTGTTTTCTTTGTTTTGCTGGGCGTTTGCCCTTTTTCCTTTCTTTTTCTTTAGTTTGTTTTTGTTTTTTTTTTTGCTCGGCCTTTGCCCTTTTTCCTTTCTTTTTTTTTCTTTTTTCTTTCGTTTGTTTTTATTTTTTTCCTTTCCTTTCGTTTCTTTTTTTTTTAAATCAATATTTTCTTTCGAGCGCAGTGCATGACCTAATGCGTTAGCGTCGAACGAGTGTACTGCGCGAGACGCCAGATAAAAAAATTAATTGATTCAAAAAATTAAATTAATTCAATTCAATTTTAAGGTTCATTAATTCAATTTTAGGGTATATTACTTATTTCAAAAAATTAATTATCGAAGAAAGTATCATTAATTGAAGAAAAGTATCACTAATTGCAGAAGAAAGTATCATTAATTAGAACAAAAGTTTAACTAATTGCAGAAGAAAGTATCATTAATTGTAGAAAAAAGTATCACTAATTAGAAAGAAAAGTATCACTAATTGCAGAAGAAAGTATCACTAATTGCAGAAGAAAGTATCACAAAATTATCACTAATTGCAGAAGAAAGTATCACTAATTAGAAGAAAAGTATCACTAATTGCAGAAGAAAGTATCACTAATTGAAGCAAAGTATCACTAATTGCAGAAGAAAGTATCACTAATTGCGGTGAAAGTATCACTAATTAGAAAAAAAGTATCACTAATTAGACATAAAAGTATCACTAATTACAGAAAAAAGTATCACTAATTAGAAGAAAATTATCACTAATTGCAGAAGAAAGTATTACTAATTAGAAAGAAAAATATCAGTACAAACATATTGCAATTCAAAAATTAAATCATTAGCTACATAAAAGAAAATGTTGCAATTTAAAAATTGAACATGATAGTGAGTAGTAACTACTCATTATATTAGTGATGCTTCATTTTTTTTTTATTAGTGATAATTACTTTATAATTAATTATACTTTTCTATTGTTAATTTAATAATTAATGCTTAATCATCGACAATTTTCATTTTAATGAAAATATAACTTTTATGTTGTTAAGTATCATTAACATTGATGTGAAGTATCATTAATTATGGATGAAGTATCATTAATAAAATCATTATAAAAAAAACACAACTTCTAACTCTTTGTAGTGAAGCGTAAATTGGAGGCGAAAAAAAAACTGCCAAAAAAAAAAGAAAAAAAGAGTGTATATATCTGCTGCAAAAAAAAAAGAAAAAAAAAGAAAAAAAGGTCGAGACCTCGAGTATTAGAGAGGAGGATGAGGGTAGGGTGGGGTGGTGTGGGGTGGGGGTGTGTGAAAGGAGAAGGGAAAAAAAATAAAAAAAAATATAAAAGTACAGCTTGCTTGCATACGTGTTAGAGAGAGGGAGAGGGGGTGGGGGTGGGGGTGGGGTGGGGCTGCCCAAAAAAAAAAGAAAAAATTAGATCCGGGTCGAGTTAGGATCCGTCTAACGGAAGCGACCCGTTAGACGGTCTAACAGGAGTGTGCCCCTTCTTTAAAAGGCTCTTTTTGAAGAAATTAAATTACATTTGCTATAAAAGAGTGTATGATTTTTATTCTTATAATTTTTGTATTATTTATTACATATAATCAATTTTTAAAATAGTAGTTTGACTAGATACTATAATTTTTAAATGATATAACAAAAATTGTAAAAAAAAATCCTATTATCTTTCTTAGAAAGTGTAATTCACATTCTCCATGGATGTTATACATAACAGAGGAGGTTTTTAGACTATTTATTAAATAAATAGTTTTTATTTTTTATTTTTTTAAAAAAACCACAAGGAAGTATTAGGAAATTTGCCCTGTAAATAAAGATGATTAAAAATGTACCCGAGTCTGTCGAACTTGTTTGAGGAACATCTTAAGCTTGTCGATAGGGTAATCAGAAAAGGGGTATATGCATGGAAGCATAGCCTAGTTCGAATAACCATGGATGAACGAACCCACAAATCAACCCATACTGAGGGCATTCCCCGAATGTCACCTTTCCACATTGTCGCGCTTAATAGATTCTTCTCTCTCTCTCTCTTACACAATATAAAATTCTATCGAGTTTATCTCTGAGCTTGTTTAATTATCTATCGACTAGAGCTCAAGCGAGCTTTAATGGAGCCAAATATGAATTGAACTCGATTAGTTTGGTATTTTAATACATATTTGTTCAATTTTTACTTATTGAGCTCGAGTTCAAGTCGAGCTTTAAATCTTATCAAACATAAAATTATGTTAAAACTTGTTATATATATATATATATATATATAGGGGTTGGTTATATTGAGGACAAGGGTTGGTGTGAAAATTAGGGACAAATCTGAACCCTACACATATATAAGATAGATGGATGAGATTACACAGTTTTTTTATGGTAATTTCATTTTTTTTAATTAATATTTAAACAACTAGGGGTATTACTGTCAAATCCCATATTAATTTCATATCGTAGCATGCACTAAAAATGGCGCTAGATTCGGAACATGATATATGGTATCTACGTGAAAGATAAATCCCTGAAAATCTGCAAACTCAACTTCCACATAGAAGGAATGATTACTTCCAGAAATCAAAATTCCATCCTCTAAAATCATAAACCCTAGCAGAACGCAAATCTCAGCGGCGACATTCTTGAGAACCGACGAGTATTCCGACATATCTCAGCGGTTTTCTCGTGCGCGGCTGCTTGAACCGTGAACAAGGCGGCGGTTTTTGACCCTCCGACATCGGCGCTTTCGAAGAAGAAGGCAGAAATAAACATGGGTCGAACGAAATCGAGTAAGATTCAGTGCTTTCAATAGAATTTAACAATGATTTTGGGGAAAATTTTCGTACTAATTAAAATCTGATGCTTTTGATTTATTGAAAAAATATACTTAGAAACTAGGTTTTTTTTCTGGGCGAATAACATAAGAATAGCTATTATGTGTACTGTGGGTAATGTGATTAGACGAAATTGAACAAAATTTGGGATTCCAGGATTGTGGTTTTACAAATTCTGTTATTTTGTCATTTTTTATAAATGGGGATTTGTGGGTTTACAAATTTTGTTATTTTTTGAATTTTGTACTATGTTGTGATTAATGACAGAGTTGTTTACATTTACATGTTAAAGCATTTTGTATGATGCTTAAATATCCAAACAGAATGTATAAGTGCTAAGTTTAATGTCTTACGGTGCTACATAATTAAATGTTTGTGAAATCTTCCACATTTGGTAATTGGTAATGCTATGAATAAATAAAATTCATGCTTTGCAAGAGTTTCAATGGAACTGTTACTTCTTATGTTTACATGAATAGAAAATTGACCGTGTTTGTGGAATTGTGCATGTGATTTGTATTGTTTACAATTATTACATCGACAAACAATGGTAATGACAATTAATATATGTACATCACTTAAAAATTGAATGCTAAATAAGAAGTGAGTCCATGTTTTTTATGTTTTGCTTCAGTTGGTGGTAATGTTCCTCAAGAGAACTCTGATTTTGAGACTGATATGACTTCGCACGATAAGAGTGATGACACAATTGATAAAGACAACGAGCTAAGGTCCAAAAATACACACGAAAAGAGACGAGGTATTTATGTTATCTTACATATGAGAACTAATTATTTTCACCATCTGCCTATATAATGCGCAACAATTCTAAATATGTAATGTTTGTTGCCCTTTAATGCAGCTGAACCAAATTTGGAAGATAAAGCCACGGTTCCAGCTAAGAAGAGTAGAAAATGTTTTTTTGTTCTGTGATTGTTATGTCTTATATCATCCCTTCATTTGCAAATAATGCTTCTTATACTATTCATTATTTTATATTACTGTGTATATTGTTATAGTGTCGAAGGATACCATCCAATCAAATCCTGATGAAGATGACATAATAGCCGAGGAAGATGATGACTCGGTCGTTACTGAATATCCGAAACTAAGAAGCCGAGCGTGTCCTACATTACTATTTCAAGCAATCGAAAACTTCTCATCGGGACAACGAGAAGCAGTTATAGATATGGGATTCAGGCATATACTCCATATGAAAGTGAATAGGGTCCCAACACAGCTAGCTTACTAGGTGCTCGATAATTTTGATGCTAATAGCTCAGAGCTGCGATTGGCAAATGGATGGTCGATACCGGTTGATGCAGATGATGTACATCTAGTCTTTGGATTCCCTAAAGGAGGGAGAAAAATACAAAGAAGGAAGAAATCTGATGTCCTCGTCTCCGAAACAAAATTTTACAATCAATTTGGAGATATGAAAAGGGACAGGATAAAGCTGAAGTTGGTTTATGACAAAATGATGGAGGACGTTAGAGGGGGTGAAGTGTTTAGGATGGATTTCTTGGTTTTGCTTACTGCATGCTTGATTGAGAGCAATATAAACGGGTACGCAGCAGCCCCAATGTTACGGTACATGGATGTTGAAAGCCTAAAATCCATCCATGAGCTTGATTGGTGCGAATATGTGGTTGCAAGTCTAATACAGCACAAAAGGATGTGGGAGGCTAACAAGGCTAATAGTTTTGGCGGCCCAATCTTGTTTCTGACTGTAAGTAACTAATCTTCTATTTCACGTGATAATATTATAAAGAATGCTTTACTAGTGTGATTTATTTATGTGTAATTTGCACATGTTCAATTTGACAACGTTTTGGCTAAATGATTGCTAATATTAGTGCTAAATATATTTAATGTTGATGCTACATATTAATAATTATAATCAGATTGAATTAATGAGTTGTCTAATTATGTGCTCTGCGCTTTGATAATATTCAGATGACATGGTGCTCCATAACTATTATATTCGGTGCATAATATTAATTGTAATAATGCTATGTATCATTTATTTTGATAGCTCACTGTATGTAACATTGAACTGAAAGACATTATTTTTTATGATAAAATTGATTACTTTTGATGCTTATTATGGTTACATTTGGTGCAGGCAATGTATATCGACCGAGTTATCTCGCATGGGAAACGGCTTGTTGACAGGTCCTTCCCAACTGTCAAAGGTTGGACATTCCGTTTAATTCGAAAGCGGGAAAAACAAGAGATGATGGCTGGTGGTTTTGGAGGTGGACGGCTGTGTCCTCAATATAAAAAAAACTGATGAAGAACTTGCAGAATTGACTGCTGATGAAGAAAGAAGGCAACAGGATGGAAAGAATGACGTTCAAGAAGACGAGATGCAGAAATTTGCAAATGAGTTCCTAGCAAAATCAAAGCTCATGGCTGACATGATGATGCAACTAATAATGCTAACAGAGAGAGCTCCAAAACATCTTTGGGAAAACCCACACTTTAAGAAGATTGTCGAGGCTGGGTAACATTTGGTTGGATGCAAGGTAGGAATTCCAAGCACGCCAGAGAATACCAAACCTACCCAATTCTATTAACAAGATGAAGATGACGAAAAATTCTGGAGTAATCCTAGCTGTATTGCTGCCTTGGAAGAGATTGAAAAGGCCATAATGAAAAGTGACGAATGGAAGAAGCATATCTTCGAAGGGCCTAGCTTCAGCCTTGGACTTTCACAAGAGTGGGATAACGTTGTCAACATAAGCAGAGAAGTTGTAGACATGCCACATAAGGGACCAGAGGCAGAATCCCATGTTGACCCACATCAAAAGGTACATTATGAAGCATTACTTAAAAAAAATCAAATTCAGAGTTGTAAAAATTCTGTTTTGCTTACCAACTATAAACACATGTAGATTGAAACAAGAACAGAGATAGGTGGTGCCAAGGATGCAGATGATCATACGGATAAAATAATTGTAAGCACACATATACTTTACACACAAAATAATATTTGTTTTTTCAACAATACTACTTTACTATTATTGTTGTAAATCAGATCACCGAAATAGCGGAAAAAGACAAGCAACCTGCACAAGAGGAAGAAAATATTGGAAGAAGGTTGAGGAGTCGGAAAGAGAAGGTACAATATATAAATTATACACCTGTAATTTACAAAATAATTTAACTTACATTTAACCGTTCATTATGTACAAAGGTTACATCGGATGCACCCGTACGTCCAATGGTGAAACGCAAGGCTGCAATTTTAAAGAAAAATGAAGCTTTCACGTCGCCTTACCATGAGAGAACGGTTGATAGGTCAGGGGAACTAAATATGCAGGATAAGGAGCTCTACTACTGGTTGGTTCATAATTTAAACCAAAACCCGTAAGAGTGTTAATGCCAGCAGTGAATTATACTCTTCTGTTTACGTTATCATAATTTTACATGACACTTAAATTTCAGACAGGAGGTGGTCTTCACATACAAGAACATAAGTCTAAGAAGAGAGGAATTGCGGACATTGTGTACAAGTGTATGGATAAGCACACATGTCATCGGTGTGTAGAGCACTATCCTAAATGGCAACGAAGAAATCAGGAGGAAGACCGCTCCTTGTCGATTCTTTGCAACAACAGATGCATGTGTAAGAATGTGTACTTCATTCCAAAGTTTTAAATTGGTAGTCTTAATTTTGTGTGCCTTGGTGCTATGCATTGTTAATGTTGATGCTATGTATGCGTATCTGTTTGGTGTTGCTGAATTATTTTTGGAATGCTATTTATGGCCATTTGTGATGCTATGTATGAATATCTCTGATTTATTTCTTTTTAATATTATTGTAGATGCTACTTGTGCATGGCTGTGTTCCTTTGTGTTACCTTAATGTGATGCTACGGTTGTATATATGTTATGCTATATGTGCATATTAGTTATGCTAGTTATGCATATCATCCATGCTAATTATGCATATATGTTGGGTGTTGGATACATTATATTTTGAATGATATTTATGTCCACTTGTGATGCTACTTATGAATATCTTTGATGCTACTTTTGCATATTGTGCTATTTCTGTCAGTTGGTGCTTTTTAATATTGTTGATGATGCAACTTGTGCATGGTTATGTTCCTTTTGATATTACTTATCTTTGATTCTACCTCTGCATGTATGTGATGCTATTTGTGCATGATAGTTATGCTATTTATCCATATCATCCATGCTACTTATGCATATATGTTGTTCTATATGAAATTATATAATAGCACTTAATATTAGATTTTTTGGTAATTACTCAATTTGTAGCGATACGCACTTGGAGCTCCTGGCTGGGATAAGACAAGAGTGGAAACAGAGTTCAGTGACTCTCTTAAACTTCAACTATGGCGTAGCGATAAGCACACACTACACAACATTGACATGGTATTCTATAATTACTCTATAAGTTACTTATTTATGCATAAGTCCAATAAAAAATAACAATGATAACTTATACTACAGTTCTTCTTCCCCGTGCTTGATCGAGACCACTACTACATAGTTTGCTTTGACTTAAGAATGAATAATGCATGGATGATAGACAATTCAGACGAGTCCGATGGAGTAGATCTGAGAACAAAGTATGGAGCAACGCCATTTACACTGGTATTACTGTTCTTGCTTTATGAACCTCAATCCAATGCTATGTGTTCACAAAGTTGATGTTTTTTTGCGATATAAATTTCTTATGATTTGTTAAAAAACATATAAATGCGATTCTTGTTTAAATGAATCAATTGTCATATATTTCAGCAAAATGTGTTCGCTGACTTCTTGTACACGGAGGGATGGAAGGTTAAATCAGGAACAGTTAGACGAGCATGCATGGCAAGGCTGGACATGTATTGGCGGGATGTGGAGAACAACAATGACTGTGGCGTCTACAGTATGCGCCACATGGAGACATTCATGGGCCAATCTAGCAAAGCTTGGCATTGCTATCTAGAGAAAGGAAACGTCTCAAAAATGAACGTGCTGCGCATCAAGTATTCTGCATCTATTATGTCATCAGATTTGAATGAACGTGCTACCTACGTTAAAATAAACGCGGAGTCTGTTTTTGCAGCCAACTCTAAGAAGAAACAACAAACAGTGAATGATATTTTGAGTGGAGATGTTTGACTTTTTCTTTCCAACTAACTGTTACATTATTTTTGACAAATGTTGGTAGATATTTAGCTATGATACCATCATCTTTTGAATGTACTCATATTTTGTTGGTATTATTAATGCTGATACAATGGGATAGGGTTTGATTTTTTTACTTGCAATGGTTTGTGTTAGTTATTGCCTCAAATACATATATTTAACTACATATATTGTTCTAATTTTTAATGCTTCATACGTTTAATTATAATGCTTAATTATACTCTCGTTTATTTTCAAGTAAAATATACATTTATTTAGTGCTTCTTATATTACCGATTAGTATTACATATGGTTTAATGTAATTGTAATAACTAACACCTATATGAGAAAGTGAATTTGTAATGACCAACCGAATGAGCAGTTATATATTTAAAAACTTAGCAATGAACGCGATATCTTTTTTCCTCTTAAGGACTGCCATTTTCATGTCAATTAATGCTAGTAATTAGTTATATATATGTATAATTATAATGAAATGAAGACAGTGCTTCCTATATTTCATTTTAATGTTTCGTAAACAAGATTAAGCCTTTTCAGTTTGCATTGTAGTACGAGTTAATGCTATGTATTAACATGTTAAATGCTATAAAATAACAACCCTATCTAATAAAGAAAATGTAAACTAGCACACAAAATGTAAGCAAAAATAACTAAAATACCAGTGAAAACATCACGCAACTGTTTACCTAAAATAAATCATATCTAAGTGAAAAATGAAACAATGGACACAAAAAATAATTCTAAATCAATTTTTCTCTGGACAATTTCTAGCATCATGGTGGCTTTTCTCACCACAAGCACTGCATTTCCTCAATGGCTTCTTCATCTTTTCCACATTCTTCTCTTTGTCAGACTTTATGCGACTGCCACTCCCTTTTGTCTTCACAAGTATTGGTGATTTAATATTTACTTGCTTCGGCATAGACGATTCATAATACTCTTCAAATAGCCTCTTCTTACCATGGCCATTATAATCACTATCTGCACCAGATTTGAATGAGTCTTTAACATCCCTTATAGCTTTCAGCAATGAATTAGATCTATCCAAGTCCCCATCAACCATGCTCAAGCAACTGTAAAATTCAGAAACAATGTCATACAAAGTAAACCGATTATCATCAATAGCAGCACAAGATAGCAATACATCATCAGCAACAACATGGCCCGTACTGAACAATGCTTGTTTTGTCCAACAGCTAACTATGTATTTCTGGAGTATGGACTCGAATTTGAGATCTTTGAATACAAAAAACACATGGCAACACAGTAGACCAATCATCACAAATATTTTGCAGCTACAACTAATATCCTTAGCCATCTTGTCATACTTAACATTGAAAATCCCATTGGTACAATCATCAACCTGGTACAAGCAACTGAATTCATCTTCAGTAATGTCAGTAAGACGACAATTGTAGCAAGCACGCTCGATATCATCTTGCAACTGATTGAAAATTCTCCTTGTATACACCATTGTTGCGTGCTTCTCAAACTGAAGCAAAGTTCTAAAATCACTACAACATGATAAGTCCTGATTATTCAGCTTTGCTTGAGTGTGTCTCTATGAGTCTAATGCACTATCAAAATACATAAAAAACTGGAGAAGATTTGAGTGTTGAGACATGTGCATACGAAAAAAACTATTCTCGCTCTCAGATGGTGATGTTGTCCTAAACAAGCCTCCCATCTTTAAATCTCTAAAATATGCTGGAATCCACATTTCACGAATATTATACATAGATATGAACCATGACTCATCCACCAGATCAAATGTATTCATTATATCACTCCACTTTACCTCAAACACATCTGGCTCAACATTAACTGACCAAACGAGACTACAGAATTGTTTCATAAAGTCAGGATCTTTCTTCAATATAACAAGTTCAAATAAAAACTTATCTTGCTGTGAAAACTGCGGACTGTGCTTATTTAGTGTATTTTTAGTGCTTTTCTTTATATATTTTGATGCTAATTTTTTTTAATGCTTTTCTTATTGTGTTTTGGTGCTGGATGTTTTTAGCACCAAAATAAAATAAGAAAAGCACTAAAAGTACACTAAACAAGCACAGTCCGCACGTTTACACACCAAGATAAGTTTTTATTATAACCAACCCTAGTAATACTTAACTTTTCTATTTTTCGGTTCACTTTAGGTCTAGTGATAATTCATCTGATAGGTATTGATACTTCAGATCATAGTAGTGATATTTACCTTATATTTAGTGACATCTCTTTGTTTTTGTTTAATAATTCAATGTGATGGTTTGTTCTACATGCTCATGATGATAGTGATATATACTTCACATTATAATGAATGATACTCCACATCATATTTAATGATATTCTTAAAAAATAACAAATATGTTGATCGACTTATAAGGTTTCGTGTGTAGTTATGATTCACCTGACGGTTAGTGATACTGCACTTCACAATTAGTGATACTTTACCTCATAGTTAGTGATACGTCTTGTTTTTTGTTTAATAATTCAATGTTAGATGATAGTGATACATCACATTATAATGAATTATACTCCATATCATATTTAATGATACTCTTAAAAAATAATAAATTTGTTGACCAACTTATAAGGTTTCATGTGTAGTTATAATTCACCTGACGGTTAGTGATACTTCACCTACAATTAGTGATACTTTACCTCAAAGCTAGTGAAATGTCTCTATTTTTTTGTTCAATAATTCAATGTGATAATATTTCCTATATGCTCATTATGATTGTGATACTTCGCGTTATAATTAATGGTGCTTCACATCATATATAGTTAATACACATAATAGGCTTATTGCAAATGTTGAAACATTGATGACTACATTGCATTCCGTAGAGACTACATATGTTTCAAGCTCTTCCATTAACATACTGGAGCCTAGGTTCAACCACAAAGGTTAGGAGAAAAAGAATCAAATGGCATCTTCAAAAGAAGAAGAAGAAGAAGAAGAAGAAGAAGAATAAATGTGATACATCAATTTCAAAGGAGTTTGGTTCCAAAACCCCTAATCTTAGATTGTTTTATGATATGATACTTTTTTGTATGACATTAGTAAATGAATCTAATGTTTTATGATATGATACCATTGGTTATGTCATTGATTGTTGATTAATTTTGTGTATCTAATGTTTAAGATGTGATACTTCATAGTTGGTAATATATATCTTGGCATGAAGGTATAAAAAAAATTGACTAGACGAGAGTTCGTCATGTCAAAAATAAATAGAAAGATTGATTGTATTTTTGAGGTTTTTATAATAATTAATTTGCATTTTTTTTTTCAAAAAAAAAATAGTACGTGATATTTCAACATATAACTAGTGATATTGTACTTATTATACAATGATACTTGCTATTGAGAGCATCAACAAATTGTTGGAGAAAAGAAATACATTTAGGATTTCGAAGGTAGTTTTTGTAATTATTCATGTTAAATACATGAGATGAATTAATTCAGATCAAAGTTATCTCAAAGTTCAGAAAACTTCAATTAATTTCATGATATGTAAAATTTAAAACATTATTTGCATAACTTTCTCAATACACGACGCCAAAACATTATATATGCATTTTTTGTTATATATATATGTATATATATATATCCTCATCAATAGTTTAATTTACAATAATTAATATTTAATCATTTCGCTAATATTATATGATAATTCACTTCATATAACTAGTGATACTTAACCTCAAAGATAATGATACTTCATCCCATAACTAATGATACTTTACTTTATAGTTCATGATACTTCAACACATAACTAATAATATTTCTTTGTTCGATAATTATGTTTAATCTTTGATAATATTATATGAGTACTTCACACTAGAGTTAATGATATTTCACCTCATAGCTAATGATACTTCACATTAAAGTTAATACCTTATAGCTAATGATAATATGTATGTATGACATTTCACATCATAATTAATGATAGTTAACATCAAAGATAATGATACTTCACCCCATACCTAATGATACTTCTACATTCTTGGTTCAATAATTAATATTTAATTATCGATAATATATGATATTTCAACTCCAAATTAATGATATTTAAGGTAGTTAATAATATTTCTCGATCTGTTCTTGATTTACTAATTAATATTTGATCATCGAAAATCTCATATGAAACTATAATTGTATGTGAGTAATAACATAGCATCTATTCAGTAGATAATTAATTTTTTAAAAATAAATATATGCGCTAAAATGGAATTAGTGAACCCGAAAATTAAATTAAATTAATTTAATTTTTTTATCCGATGTCTCGCGCAATTAACTCGTCCGACACTAACGTATGGGCTCGTGCATTGCGCTTGATATAAAATGATGATTTTTAAAAAAAATAAAAAAAAGGACACGAAACAAACAAAAAAAAACAAAAAAGAAAGGAAAAAGAAAAAACAGCAGCAGCTACTGGACCTGGCCCACCAGAAGCATTTTTTTTAAAAGCACCCCACAATGGCCTGGGCCTGTGCTTGTCCCTGGCTCGACAGAAGCAATGTTTTTTTTTTTTTTGAAAAAATACCCATGGACGTGGTTAATGGGCGGGTTTTGGGTGGGTTTGGATTTTATTTGACCCGTCTAACATAAGAAACCCGTTAGACGGTCTCATACAAGTTTTTGTCTTTTAAAAAAATGGATGATCTGTTATTTTGATATTTATTTATATTATGTGTATATGTACACATTAAAATATAAAAAATTAAACAAATTAGTATCTTGATAAATATATTAAACTCAGTCTAAAATTAAAAATGCACCTAATTTATATCAATGCAAAGTAAATAAAGTGTTTATCGATAGTTCTTCATAAGTTAAACAGTTTTATGTATAGTATTTATTAAAATAAAGATAGAACATCAAAATATTAGATTATGAGTAGATATATACAATTAAAGATCAAACAATTAAACATTGATTTTAATTACAAAGAATATTGTATAATTAATAATAATTAAACACATTGTTAATCATTATTTTATAGCCACTTTTTTAAATTTTATATTTTCTCTCCATTTATTTTAAGTAAAATGATAAATTAAATATATTTTTAAATATTTATTTTAGTTATGTGTTGAGCATTAATTTTAATTAAAATGAGGTTTAGTTATTTTTAATTTGTGCATCTATTGATATTATTAATATCCACAAAAATAATATAAATATGCGTTGACACAATTGTTGAGTGTATAACTCAAAGTTATGTATTTTTTGAAGATTGCGGATTCAAATCCTCCTCACATTTGGAAGAATTAAATTTGGACCAGTTCGGCCAGTTTTAAGAGGTTTGACTAGGGCTGGGGAAAAATACCGTCATACCATTATATCGTACTGAAAAAAATATCGGAATACCGAACTTTAAGGTATATCGGTATTTTCGGTAAGGTATGATACCGTACCGAGATTTTTCGGTAAGGTAACGGTATATAATTTTAAAAACCGAGGTATACCGGCGTATACCGATACCGATGGTATACCGAATTTTTAAGGTATATACCGTTAATTCAGCATATACCGTTGTACCGGTATATACCGTTAGTTCGGCATATACCGTTGTAACGGTATATACCGGTATATTTGTGATATTATATAAATATATGTATATGTGAATTATAGATACTTGATATATAATACTTAGTAAATATGATAAATTATATATATGTAAATATCTAACGCTTATAATTAATCTTATGTTATACTTAATGCATAGTAATGATAATTAAATGTGTTCTTAATTAATACTTAGTAAATAATTCTTACAATTTCTAAGTAAAAGATTTCAAATTTGTAATATTTAGTAAGTTTATAATATTTTTAATACAATTTATATTAATTATAAAAACATTATTGGTATATAATACTAGTAAATATGTTATACATTTATAAATCTCTAGTAAATTTACATTATTAACACTTATAATTAACCTTATGCTATACGTAATGCATGGTAATGCTAAGTGTGTTCTTTGTTAGTATATACTTAGTAAATAATTCTTACGATTTCTAAGTAAAAGATTTCAAATTTGTAATATTTAGTAAGTTTATAATATTTTTATACAATTTATATTAATTATAAAAACATGATTGATATATAATACTAGTAAATATGTCATACATTTATAAATATATAATAATTTACAATATTAACACTTATAATTAATCTTATGTTATACTTAATGCATTGTAATGCTAAGCGTGTTCTTTGTTAGTATATACTTAGTAAATAATTCTTACGATTTCTAAGTAAATAATTTACAATATTTATTTTATTTTGTTGAATTTTGATCGTTATTAGGAATGTTTCATATATTTTGAGTAAATATATGAGATATATTATATATCCTAGGATGGTAATGGTATGATAAGGTATACCGATGTCAGTAAGGTATACCGATATAGTAAGGTATACTGATGTCGGTAAGGTATACCGAACTAAAGGTACGGCAAAGGTATGTCATTTGTTCATACCGAACTTAAAGTATACCGTTGGAAGGTATACCGAACCTAAGGTAAGGTAACGGTATGGATTTTCTCCATACCGTACAAGTAAGGTAAGGTAAAGGTATGAGGAAAAAAGTAAGGTATACCTTACCGTGCCACCCCTAGGTTTGATTGGGTTTTGCGGGTTCGTTGCGAGTAATTTTCAATCCATCACTGAAATATAACCGGCTCGGGCAAATGGCCGGTTTATATGGTTAAGCCGGTTGGACTGGCCAATCCAATCCGATATGGTCCGATCCTATTTTCAAAGAACTGCTTTCACGGAATCTCTCGGCGCCTCGTGTACTTTGCTATGAGGAGGAAGGTCCAATTCTTATTGGGGATGAGATGACTAAGATTATGGACTTAGTTAATTTTGATTTGGTTATTAGTTTTAATCACATATTTCGGAGTGCCAAACTTGTAGCTCATGCTTCAACTCATGTTTCTGTTTCTCTTAGCGAGGCCTATTAGGATCGTAATTTTTCCAGTGTGAGTTCAAGATCTTACTGCGAGTGATCATCTTGTGTAATTTATGAAAAGTGTTTATATTAAAATACATGCATATATATGTGTGTGTGTACGCATAATACACCAAAAGGACTTCAGAATATTAAACAAAATAATTCAGAAAAATTGAAAATTAAATGAAAAAATAAATACAATAATATAGTGAATTTACATGAACTATGAAATTTTTATTTGCGTTAGAATTTTGAAATAATAACAACAGTCTCACTTATTAAGGTAAAAAATGATCCAGCCCGTAGTTCGATCCAAGTTCCTGTAGGGCCAATCACGAGAGCGCGACCAAAGAAGTTTAAGGAAGTGCTAAACGGATTAATTCAAGAAGTTTGGGCTCAAGAGTTCTCAAAGAAGCCCATTGGAGAAGTTGGAGAAGAAAGCCCAAAATGTATTAATTTAATAGCTTATGTGCGGGCTGATCCATGAAGATCCTTTAGATTATTTATTTAGTCATTTTTAGTATTTATTTGTGTTATTTTCGTGGGTCTATTTAGGGAGGTCTAATTTAGGCCTTAATTAAGTCAGTTTTCACTTTTATCTTTTGTTTTGGCTAAGGATTTGTTTCCTTATTAGTTTAGGAGTTATTTCCTATGTTTAGTTTCCTAATTGAATTAGGTTATCACCCTTATATTTAAAGGGGATTGTGATGGACGAAAATCAGTTCAGATTTTATATAATATTTTCGTGAGTTCCAATCTCTCTTGAGAGTTCTCGAATTCTTCTTGATTATTCCAAGACGAATTCATCATCGACGAATCGGCGAGTCCACCATCCCTCATTCGTGTGTCAATCATCGTCCCCGAGTTGCTGTGTCAACAACACGTTGGGGTTTAGGGATTCCGTTTACCTAAATCATTCCGTGGGTTAGATTCAGAGGTTTTGGGATTTTCCAACCATCGGCTCTTTAAGTCTTCCGTGCGTTTACCTAAATTGTTGTTTTCCACTACTTGTCATCCGCAGACTGATGGTCAAATTGAAGTAGTCAATAGAACTTTGTCTACTTTGTTGAGAGCAATCATTAAGAAGAACATTAAGTCTTGGGAAGAATGTTTGCCACATGTTGAATTTGCATATAATCGTTCTGTTCATTCTGCTACTTTGTTTTCACCTTTTGAGATTGTTTATGGATTTAATCCTCTGACACCATTAGATCTGGTTCCTTTGCCTGAACATGAACATATTAATCTTGAGGGCTCGAAATGAGCTGACTTTGTTAAGCAGATTCATGAGAAAGCAAGGTTGAACATTGAGAGGCGGACAGAGCAGTATGCCAAACATGCCAACAAGGGCAGCAGGTTGTTTTTGAACCCGGTGAATGGGTGTGGCTGCATATGCGCAAGGAGAGGTTCCCATTGCAAAGGCGCTCCAAGCTCCTTCCACGTGCTGATGGTCCTTTTCAAGTGTTGGAACGCATCAATGATAACGCCTACAAGTTGGACTTACCCGGTGAGTATAATGTAAGTGCATCTTTTAATGTTACTGATTTAAGTCCGTTTGATGTAGGTGACGCTTTGGATTTGAGGCCAAATCCTCTTCAAGAGGAGGGGAATGATCCAGCCTGTAGTTCGATCCAAGTTTCTGTAGGGCCAATCACGAGAGCGCGAGCAAAGAAGTTTAAGGAAGTGCTAAACGGATTAATTCAAGAAGTTTGGGCTCAAGAGTTCTCAAAGAAGCCCATTGGAGAAGTTGGAGAAGAAAGCCCAAAATGTGTTAATTTAATAGCTTATGTGCGGGCTGATCCATGAAGATCCTTTAGATTATTTATTTAGTCATTTTTAGTATTTATTTGTGTTATTTTCGTGGGTCTATTTAGGGAGGTCTAATTTAGGCCTTAATTAAGTCAGTTTTCACTTTTATCTTTTGTTTTGGCTAAGGATTTGTTTCCTTATTAGTTTAGGAGTTATTTCCTATGTTTAGTTTCCTAATTGAATTAGGTTATCACCCTTATATTTAAAGGGGATTGTGATGGACGAAAATCAGTTCAGATTTTATATAATATTTTCGTGAGTTCCAATCTCTCTTGAGAGTTCTCGAATTCTTCTTGATTATTCCAAGACGAATTCATCATCGACGAATCGGCGAGTCCACCATCCCTCGTTCGTGTGTCAATCATCGTCCCCGAGTTGCTGCGTCAACAACACGTTGGGGTTTAGGGATTCCGTTTACCTAAATCATTCCGTGGGTTAGATTCAGAAGTTTTGGGATTTTCCAACCATCGGTTCGTTAAGTCTTCCGTCTGCGTTCGAGGATCACACCAATAAAAGTGATCAAAATGTTTTAGCAAAACAAAAGGAAAATTTTAAAATGAGATGTGACTTCTGAGGACTTGAACAAGAAACATGTACGTAGCTAAAAATGAGTTCTAGGATGGTAGACCACCACTCCAACATAAACAAAAAAAATTTAAGTGAATTTGCCTAAAATAGTACTTTAAATCGAGTTTTAACTGATTTTTTAACTAGTACCTCACATCGCAAAAGATGATGTGGTATATTTAAAATAATATTATATATTTTTTAAATTATAATAACATTTAATTTTATATAAAAATTAGAAATTAAAATTAATATTAATTGGTCTGGCTCGGTAGCTACGAACATCCATTATCACTAATATAATTACATCACTAGCTACTCCATATACTTTGTTTATTTATTTATTTTATATGAGGAAATGATTAATGGGACAGCTATGTTTGAATAATTTTAGTGAAGTTTGAATTCTGCTCCGACAACGACGTTGGACTGAAATTGGAGGCGGCGATGGCGGCAGCCGCCGTGATTCCCTCTTTAGAATCTCATGATTTTCAATCAAGAAAACTCATAAAGAATTAAAAGGAATAAAATAATGGCACAAGTAATCAAAGAGAAATATATTAATTCTATTGCAACATCAATTCATGCAAAGAAGAAGAGAAGAAGAAACTAAGATGAGACAGAAAATAACATTAATTAATTAATTTTATACATAGTTGAATCGTTGAAGATGCATAAAATAGCCAGTAATGATTGAAGTCTACATTTTCAAGCTAAGACTACAGATTAATTTCGCCCCAAATAAAGACGGCCCGATGTTATTTTTTTATACAATAAATTAATAATCTTCAGTGGTAGAGAACTCATGATCCAAAAATATAACCAGTTCACATTCAAAGGATTCGTCTAGAAATAATAAAGTAAAGTTGTACAAGGGTTCCTCAAAAAAAAAAAAAAAAAAAAAAAAAAAAAAAAAAAAAGTTGTGGTCAAGGCCACATAGTTCCTCCGACTATTCTCTAAAGTTCACATTACTTTTTCTGTAACTATTTGGTCTATTTAGCTCTCTCAACTTTTTAAAATAACTTACATTGTCCTTTTTATGGATGAAAAAGTAAGCATTATTAACAAACACACACTAACACACATTTTCTAACACACTAAATTATTTTACATACACGTACAATTTTACAATTAATCAAAATTGCAAAAAATCAATAAATTATAATTAATAATTAATAAAATAATAAATACCCACAAATTTATATAATAAATTAATTAACGCATAATAATAATATATGAAAAATTCAATATATATATATATATATATATATATAGGAGTTGGTTCAAATAGGTACTCATCTTGGTGTGCAAACGTGCGTACTGTATTTTGGTGCTAATATATATATATATATATATATATTGAGATTATTTATAAAATTATTTTAATCTAAAAACTAGCATTCACGTATTTCAAATTTACAATTAAGTGTTGATATATGCAAAAATCTACAATCAAATTCATTTTTGAGTTCGCACACTGTTGATCTGCATAGACAAATAACAAACACATTAGAGTGAAAAATGCCCGAGGGGTGGCATTCTTTTGTTCGTTTATATAGTAGGAGGTAAAAAAAATCGGGATCAATATAATTAATATATACTAATGTCAATATTAATGTTCCCAAAAAATTATTTAAAAACATATTTTACAAATATTTTTTAATTAGAATTAAGAATTAGGGTATGCGGGCACCATTGAATTTTCCCCTCTTTTGCCCTTACAGTGTTCGGATTTATTTTCAATGGTCCGACGAACTCACTAATCAATTAATTAATATCATTATATAATGACTTCTGAACATGAGATTCTAGGCAAATCTGAAATTCATAAATCTTACTCATTTTCCAAACATTAAATCATCATAAACGAAGAATATTCGATTCATATTGTAGAATTCATCATATTATATATATGTATGTATGTATGTATTATAAATATTGAGTTTTTCATATGATTATTACTATGTGTTAAGTGTTTTATTAATAAGTTTGTGGGTGTTTATTATTTTATTAATTATTAGTCATAATTTATTAATTTGTTACAATTTTGGTTAATTGTAAAATTGTATGTTAAAATATGTGAAAAAAATCTTAGCGTGCTAGAAAAATGTCAATTAGTATGTGTTTGTTAATGATGTTAATTTTTCCATCCCTAGATTAGACAATGTGAGTCATTTTCGCAAGCTGAGAGGATTAACTGGACCAAATAATCAAAGAGGATGCAATTTGAATATTGTAGAGTAGTCGAAAAGGCTATATGACCCTTAATCAAGTTGTATAATGAATAAATGACATCATGATTTAAAAATAAAAATAAAAATTTGTATCTGATGGTCTGACGGATTAAGATGGTACCTATACATATGAAGATCCAAGCATAGAAAACATATTTTTAATTTTATTGATAGCAACTGCCCCCCCCCCCCCCCCCCCCCAACCATTTTTAAATTTCTGTTTTTACATGTGGTTTTACTTTTTTGCAAATTTTTTAAGATAAGGTTAATAAGTAAGATTGAGAGAAGTTCATATTTTACCACCCTGCCCAAATTAATTTATTTGTTTTACTAAAGTATAAAGCTTGATACATTTTTTTATATGGAATATATATATTATTTATTTATTCTGTTTTATTTTTAATTTATACACCATAATAATTATGATTAAATAATGTCAATTGTTTTTAATTAATTTTTTTCTATTTTAATATAGAGATGTTTTAAAAAAAAATTGTACCAGTATTTTTTACCTCCCGCATACCAGTATTAGTAGGGTAGACAACCTCGTTGGTAAGACCAAAATTAATCATCCGACCATTTGCATGATGAATTTGAAAGTTTTCCTATTTGTCCATCTTCCGGAATTACATGATAGGTTGAAGTAATCAATACTCCCTCCGTTCAATTCATATAGGAGATGATTGAATTTTGCACTGAAATTAAGAAAATAGGCAGGTCTTATGTGCACCTAAGTGTACATCAGACGGTCAATGCATTGACTAAAAAACTCGTCAAAATCAATATTATTCGTAACACTAAAACAAATCACTCAAAAAGAAGCCCAAAAGTATCGTTTGTATCATTAAAAAGTATTGACCAGAAAAAAGAAAAAAATTGTCAAAATTAGTACCAATCATAACACTAAAAAATACGACTCAAAATTCAAATAAATATCACTTTTATCCTTATAAAATATTATATGTTTTGACGTTTTTTTTGGGTCAACGCTTTGACCAAGTAAATGAAAATTAAATCGGTCAATGACCATCTGATATACATTTTATGTACAAGAGAATTTGCATAAGAAAGTTATTGGAAAAGACATTTAAACAAGTTAAAATTCCTAATATGTCTATATTTATTTATTTGATAATGATATAATATGCTCAATGTAATTAAACATATTAAATATGACTATATAATAATAAATGTAACAATCCGGTCCCGAGATAGGGGTTAACGAATGGGGACAGGGTGTTATTAAAGGGTTAATGAGGTAAAGTGGAGGATTAATAGGGTGGTTTTACAGTCAAGATATGCTTTTTAGACGAGGGTACTTGGGTTTACTTTTATTTAAACGGGAGCATGTCTAGCAGAATGAAACGATAATAGATAAATATGCGTGTAAGCCCTTTTGTGGGCGAAAGGAAATCATACTTCGAGAGGTAGAAATATAACTTAATATGCATCTTATACTCGAATAACTATGTTAGGGAAATATTCATCTAGTCTTGATAATCATAATAGAACTTTAAACGGAATTAGAAAGAGTGTATCAGAGTAGCAGATCACATAGTGGGATTTCAAAAGAGTATTAGGTAGTAGCAAAATAATCTTGGCAGCCAACCCACATCCACAAGCACCAACATACTCAGCATCTCAACCTGTAAAACATTTGAAAAAGAGGGGGCATGAGTACTAATATACTCAGTGGGTTTTAGTAAACACTTTAATAAACTTCAAGATATCCAATAATCAACTGACGGTATATGGAGAGCAAAACGCTAAAGCCCTCTTCATATCCGCAAAATCTTTTCTTTTCTTTTGGGCCCAACTTGGCTCAAACCTAACGTCAACTGTACCCTTAGGCATGCCATAGGATAGAAGAGGGGTTACCTCAAATATCCGAACGAGTTTGCGAGGGAAAAACCCAGCAGTGACTCCCTTAAGAGTTCCGAGCTCATATCCTGCTTAAGTGAAAAGCTAGGTTCTTTCCTTTCTTATCCTTGCTAGCAATACCAAGCTTAGAATAATGTCTAAGGTTAAATCCTTTAATACTACATGATCTCGGTCTACAAAGGGTTTAATGCTACCCTAAAGGCAAACCTTAATTCTTAATTCTGCGAGCTTTAACAAGCATAAACATTTAATTACAGGAGAAGAACGTAAACAAGTACGAATCGAAACTAAAGATAATTCTAAACATCTCATGCTAAGCATAAACAATACTTTAGTAATTCTATCATTTCTAAACATGCTTGAGAGCTCAAGTAAAACACAATATCTTTCTTTCTTCCTTCCTTGTACAGAGATCAATCAGGCTGAGCAAAAGTACTTTATTGGATATCTCATTTGCCCTAACATGCTTCTAGAGCTCATTAGCTCAAACTTTAGATGAGTATAGATTTACCCACCTTGATTACGAGATGGAAGATGAGGCAACGAGCTGGTGGTCTTCCTTGGTATTTCTCTGAGGCTCGATTCCCCCTACAAAAGTCCAACCATCGACTTAGCGGCCTCCTTCGAAGATTTCTAATAACATGATATTAAATAATACCCAACTAATATTCTCTTAGCTAGGACTTAACATGGATAGCACGACTTTGACTTAATAAGGGTTCGAGAAGGATTTATTTTATTTAAGGAACTTCTCGACTTGATCTCTAAATTTTTAGACGGAAAATAACTTGAATAGCTTATTCGAAATAAATTGAAATTAACTTGAATACCTTACTATAATTTAAAATTGAATATGGCTTGAGAGTAACATCATTTAGAAGACTCAAAAAGATCGGAAAAAGGGGCTACGGAAATAGCCGAAAAGAAACGGCGAACGAAACAACACGGAGAAGGGGGAGGCCGTCGCGGCGCACATGGGCGCCGGTGGGCTCCCCCCTGCCGCGGGGCAGGGTGCGCCGGCGGGCTCCCCAGCCCCGGCGGGCTAGGCGTGGCCGAGGGGGGTGTGGCGCGGCGGCGCACCCCCCTCCCCCCGCAAGGCTCCTTCTCTCTCTCTCTCTCTTCAACTGGGTTTCTTCAACTGGGTTCTTCAAATGGGTTCTTCGTGTTCGTTGATTCCTTCGACGAACACGAAGAACATGAAGAACAATTAACCCGAAATTTCTTAAAAACAACGAACTTGAATTTAACATGCAACAACATGCCTTAATTTAAAAAAGAATTTTGGCATTATAACGGCATATACACGATAATCCCCCTTTAATTTTTAGAATAACGACAAAATCAATAAATGTGGCTTAAACGGAATTTAACGGAATAACGAGGCTAATCATTTAGAATAATAATAACGGAGGTAGAATAAGAACTATAACGTAAACGTTATTAACTTGGAATTTCAATAAAAATCGAAATACAACTTTTAGACGAGCAATAATGAAGAACGCGAGGAACGTAAAGAACGGAAAGTAAATGCGGAATTTAAAAGACGGAAAAGAAATGGAGTCGAGATCGACGAACAAGAATGGACGGGGTTAGGTGCATCAAAGGAATGTGGTTAGCTCGGCGTCTCGTCGAGTCGCAACGGCGGCAGAGCCGCCTGCTACAATTTCAACGGTGCCCCTAGCACATTCCCTCACCGTATCCCTTCCACGCCACTCCGCTCGTCGTCTTGAAGAATACTCACGAAGAACGCTTTTTACTTCGATAGAACCTTCTCGGCTTTCAAAGCTTTTCACCCTCTCGATTTAGAAGTGAAGTGAATGAGAAATGAGCAAGGAATGCCAAAGGTGTGGTCCCCTATTTATAGGAAAAGCTTTGGCTTCCCTTGGAAGCCATTGCTGTGCAGGAATACTGCAAAAGCTACCCCGGGTTCGGTTAAAAGCTGCTTTATTCGATGTCGAGGTCCAAATGACTTCAGACACGAAATCTAAAAATATTGGGAGACTCGTTGGCTCGAACACTAGTGAACTAACTCGATTCGTGAAGAAGACGGGGTCATCAGAAGAAAGACGAGCAAAGATTTCCTTTTTGGAATTACTTTTTACTATTCACTCAGACTGACAGATTTTGCTCCCGAGCGTTCGATTGACCTCAGAATGAAAATCCGTGAACGCCAACGGAATCCTTGAGTCATTTCCCATAAGAAGGGCCTGATAGAACTAGACTCGGATAAACGAGGAGAATTTCGTAAATTTCTCAAAACACGAACGCACGCAAAAGTTACTATTCATTCCCCTTTTAAATACGTTTTCCATCACCGGGAACTCAAATGACTTCAGATTTAAAATCCGAAAACACCGGTGTACTCTTTGAGTTAAAACATTTCTAAAGAAACCATAAATGGCAATAAAAGAATTAAGATTATATTTTCCGAAAAGACGATCTTCACGAAAACTGACTCCTAAAGTCATGATTGACATCCAACCATAGCTAACCTTAATTAAATTCCTTCTTTAATTAATTAATTAATATTAACAATTCTCTAAATCTTATTCAAAAATTTGGGGTATTACAATAAATATGGACATATATGAACTAGCTTATATATTAAGACATTAAAAAAAGAATAAAAATATTATGAATGAGACACAGAGATTAATATTAATATAATTATTTGAATTTTGGTGAAGGCGACAACAATATTGGACTCATACGGAAGTTGTAGAGATGCGACCATGGCAGCCGGTACTCTTCCTTAAATAATAGTACCCAACTAATTAACTAATTATTAATTTATTAAATTATATTAATCATTTAAATTTTTTATTGTCAGTTACTTTTGTTAATCATAGAATAATTAAGTTCGTAGGTTAGGTTAAATTAATCACATAATTTTTCTGTAATGTGAGTCATGAATCCTAGGTTGACTTAGTCCTAGGTTTGAGACTTAGAGAAGTGGACCACAATCACAATCTAGGTTGCCAAAACATATGTTTAACGTACTCGAATTCTCAAGTCAAAGATATTTCTTTGTGACAAAATAGAAACACCATATCCTTCCTTCAACAAGGCCAGAATAAAAAAAATTATTTGATCAGATTGACCTTCACCAATAATTCTATATACAATTTTTTTTTTTTTAGTTTTCCTGCTTGAAAAATTACATGTAATTTTTATTTTATTTTATTTTGGTTTTAGGGGAAAGGCTTCCGCCTATTTCACATACAAAATGGTCTATTGACATGATAAAAACTTATATGAGACCGTATAATGGGTGTCTTGCGTTAAATGGGTCAAATATGATCCAAATCCGTCCAAAAAATCCTTCTAAAACAGTCAGGTGCGTGGGCTCCACGCGCTCGCCCATGCGCGGCCACTTGGATATCACTAGGTATAAAGTAAGTATCACTAACTGTGAAGTGAAGTACGTATCATTAGATATAAATTTTGCGAAATATCATTCACTATTAAGTGAAGTATCATTAGATATATATCTCGTGAAGTATCATTAGCTTTGATGTGAAGTATCATTAGCTATGAAATGAAGTATCATTAACTATGAAGTGAATTATCATTAGACATAAATTTGGCAAAATATCATTAACTATTAAGTGAAGTGAAGTATTATTAACTATGAATTGCATTATCATTAGATATATATTTGGCAAAATATCATTAACTACTATGTGAAGTGTCATTAGATATATATCTGGTGAAGTATCATTAATTATAAGATGAAGTATCATTAATTCGGAAGTGGAGTATAATATGATACTCTAGTAGAGTAAATTACACTTT
This sequence comes from Perilla frutescens, assembly GCA_026008535.1. Lineage (NCBI taxonomy): Eukaryota > Viridiplantae > Streptophyta > Magnoliopsida > Lamiales > Lamiaceae > Perilla > Perilla frutescens. Next base: position 48,292,497 of record BRKX01000013.1, read on the forward strand.
TGGTCCAGTAAGAATAGGGTCCAAACACTTTTAGTCCCAAAATGTACAATTTTGATCCCAAGTTTAATTTTTCAACACTTTTAGTCCTACAGTTTATATTTCAACACTTATGGTCCCAAAAATTAAAGGACTATATTTAACATATATTAAGTACCTATTTTGGAATCAAAACAGTACCTATTTTGGATTGAAATTTTCCCTATATTCCCTCTATTTTTTACCCTTAATTAGGTGGTGCAACCAAGATCAACAAAATATGTATTGTTTTGGCTTCAAAATATGTACTTAACGGATGTTAAGTATACTCCGTTAATTTTTGGGACCCAAAGTGTTGAAATATAAACTATGGGACCAGAAGTGTCAAAAAATTAAACTTGGGACCAAAATTGTATATTTTGGGACTAAAAGTGTTTGGACCTTATTCTTACAGGACCAAAAGTATAATTTATTCTATTCTAGTACTTTACAGTTAGTGATACTTTACACATAGTGATATATACTTTACTTTATACCTAGTGATACCTGAGTCATTTTATTTTTTAATTATATATTTTATTCAACTCGGATCCGGATTGAGATCATCTAACGTAAGAGACTCGTTAGACAGTCTCATACAAGTGTGCCCTAATAAATATTTGGTGTTGCATTTTCTGTTGCACATGCACTCGATTTTTATATTATTTTTCAATTTTTACTTTGATTTCAATTCATTATCTTTAATTTTAATTTTACACTTATTATTTAGGGTTCATCCTATGCAATTAGGGTTCAATATAGTTTTTTACTATTTAATTTTTTTAAAAATTAATTAATAACTGAAAATTAAATACTAAAAAATTATAATGTATTCTAATTGGATATAATGAATCCTAAATAATAAGTGTAAAATTAAACTAAAGTATAAGAAATTAAAATTAAAGAAAAAAATTGAAAAAACCTACAAAAAATTGAGTGTGCAAATATGCATGCAATAGAGGATTTCTGTTGCGAGTTCCGACCCTATCCTTAATGAACCCTAAAGCGTATATGTGCCTCCGCAAGTTATGGCTACCACCACTAATTAGACTTAATTTACTTTTGAATTACATTATTAAATTTTTGATTTTTTTTTTTGAGAAAAAGGGAAACTAAATTAATTCAATCAACGTTCCGCCGGTGGAAAGTCCGACCACACAATATTCGGAATAGCTCCGGTATAATAAAAGAAAGTAGAATTACAAGACGCTAACTTTGCTAAGGAATGAGCAACTCCGTTGGCTGTTCTACGAGCCCAACTAAAAATCACTTGCTCCAGATGAGCCGCTTCTCTCCGAATTGATTGATATACAGCACCTTGGTAAGAGAAGTCCTCCTGATCTGAACATAATGTGTGGTGAATTTTTTGACAGTCTGTCTCAAATTAATTTTTTGATTTTATAAAGTCTTATAAAATAAAAATAATTATAACATAATTAACCCTAATAAACATTTATCAACAAAAAATAAATTAAAAATTATAATTATAATTCTGAAATAATCACTCATACTAATGAATTATTAATCAAAAACTGAGAATTAAATACTAATAATTTGATTATATACTATAGTTGAGTAGAATGAACCCTAATTAATAATTATAAAATTAAATTATAATATAATAAAGTAAAATTGAAGAAAAAATAAAATTTTCATTTTGAAATATGAAATGAAACACAAAAAAGTGTGTAATAGAAAATGTCATGTGGGCTACCATGACTATAAAAATCGTGGATACTATCAAAATGTGGTTTGCCCCGTGTTTATGTTGTTTTGAATATTGTCTTGACATTAAAGTATTAAATACTACAATGGGAATGTTGAAATTAATTCAACATATTAAATAAATCTGAACATGTTATCAAATAATGATATTTTTAATAAAATGAGAATAGTCAGGAATATATTTACAAGAATAGACAATTATTTTCTCATATATCCACCTAGGATAAGTGATCCTCTTGCTTGGATTCTTTAGGTAGATAGAAATTTATGTATTTTATGCAATTGAATTACAACATCTGTCATTGACATTCTCTCTCTAGGAATCTCCTTTGAGCATGACACTCCGATGCTTAGAATAGAAGTCATACAACTCTTCATCCTATCATTATTCATCATCAAAGCCTGTAGTTGTGGATCCACAACTTCCATTACTCGATTTGGCAAAGCAGCACTCACCAAACTATGAAAATTTACATGATCCTCGAGTAGATCGTCTGTTGGTCTTATGTTCGTAAACATCTCCAACAAAATGATTCCATAACTATACACATCTCCCTGTGCTGAGACCGGGCACCTCATCCCATATTCTACATCAAAACAAACAAGAAAATAAAAATAAAAATATAATGCTTGATCTTTTTGTGTTGGACTTAATTGTATAGAGCATATATATAGGGAAATCATAGATACCTGGAGGGACATAGCCTATGGTACCTCTGATCCCAATTGAACTGCTGCTTTCATGTGATGGGATCATGTCTGAAATGATTTTGGCTAATCCAAAGTGGCCAACATATGCAGTCATATCCTGATCCAAAAGGATGTTGCTCGGCTTCAAATCACCATGAACAACTGACAAATCATGGTCTGTATCAGAATGAAGGTATCCAATTCCCTCAGCAATATCAATGGCGATATTGAGCCTCTTCTTCATGTCGAGACTAATGTTGCTTTCTGCATTTTGATGCAACCACTTTTCTAGACTTCCATAAACGAGTGCTTTGAACTCGTTTCCTTGGGAGTCCATGCTTTCACAAACGCTCAATATTTTCAACAAGTTTCTGTGCCTCACATTTCTAAGTGCATTGCATTCTGTCATGAAGCTTCTGAAAGCTCCTCTTACAGACAGATTAAGAACCTTCACTGCAATCACTATCTGATCATCATCAACAATCCCTTTGTAAACAGATCCAAATCTCCCGAACCCAAGCAAGTTCGTCTCAGAGAATCCAGAGGTGCCTTTCAACAGATCCAAATAAGAAAGCCTCATAATCTGGATGCCAGTGAGTGATGGCAGAGAGGGAGTCACCATTTTTCGCGACACTATTTGTTTATGAATGAATATCAATGCAAAGAGTGTAAGGCATATGCCTCCTGACACTATCGGGATCAAGATTTTTGTCAAAGTTGACAGCATTTTCTTTTTTTGTGCTACTGAAGGGCATGGAGGAAACTTCAACTCCGGAATTCCTCCTGTGTTTCCTTCAACAGAAATCGATGTTCTAATCTTAAATACTCCTGTAGTTGGGACCTCTCCACGCAGCCTATTGAATGACACATTCAATCTTTGAAGATTCAATTTTCCCAAAAAATTTGGGATCTGACCAGACAGATGATTCCTTGAAAGATCCAAGTGTTGTAAAGCCACTAAAGCACTCAATCCTAGAGGTATTTCTCCTTGAAGCAAATTGCCATCAAGATACAGTTTTTCCAAGCTTATGCACTTGCTTAAAGAGTTTGGAATCGCTCCAGACAACTTGTTATTCGACAAGTCCAATGCTGCAAGGTGTGTTAAAGAACCAACTTCATGTGGAATCGAACCTTCCAAGGCATTGTGAGATAGATTCAATACAATAGAAACAGGCGAAAGACTCATAATTTCTAAGGGTATAAATCCATAGAAATTATTACGAGAGAGGTCTAACTCCAGCAAGTTCGTACAGTTAACTAGACTGGAAGGGACATTCCCAGAAAGGTTGTTTTGTTGCAAGTACAACCGAGTCAATAACGTCAAGTTTCCAAAGGGAATTTTCAGTTCATTGGAAAACATGTTCCTTTGAAAATAAAAATTGCGCAGTTTTGACAGTCTAGCAATGTCCACAGGAATTTGCCCCTCAAGAAAACTGTCATGAATAGAAAAAGCAGCAAGACTTTTGAGATTTCCAATACCTGCAGGAACTTCACCATGAATTCTGTTCCACTCCATATATAGTCTACTAAGTCGAGTCGACAAATTACCAATTGATTCTTGCAGGGAACCTGTTAAAAGGTTGCCACCAACCTCAAGATACTCCAATTCTGTAGAATTAGTCAATGATGAAATGAAACTGATATCATCTGCAATGAGGTTCGATTCAAACACGAATCCCTTAAGATGAGTAAGAGCTTCCATCCTAGGCATTGGCCCTGTGAAGTAGTTTCGATAAACTTGTATATATTCGAGCAATGAAGCATTCGAGATGGAAGCTGGAATCGGGCCACTTAATTTGTTATCGAACACATAAAGATACACTATGTTAGGAAGCGTGAGGCCGATTGTAGAGGGTATTTCTCCTTCAAGCTGATTAGCTGAAACACTAAAATACTGTGCAGCAGATAAATTGAAGAGACCAGAAGGAATAGTGCCAGTTAATCTGTTTTGAGCTAGTTGGAGAAATTTAAGGTTCTTGAGTTGGGCTAGTGATGCCGGAATTTCTCCTCCAAACCCACTATTTATTAAAGAAAGCTTCGATAACGATGTTATATTTCCGAGGAAAGGAGGGATAGGGCCGGAAAATTTGTTCCTACCCAAACCTAGAGCTTCGAGTTTGGACATGGAACCTAGCTCCTTTGGTATAGCTCCGGAGAGCTGGTTGTTGATCAAGTTAAGATAAACGAGATTATGACAGTTGGATAAATTGTGTGGAATTGGACCAACGAAGGAGTTATTGCTAAACTCAACGTATTGAAGTCTGCTTAAGAGTGTGATTTGTTGAGGAATGGGGCCATGGAAGGTGTTGTTTTGGAGAGTAATGAATCTGAGGAGAGAGAGATTACCTAGATGAGGAGAGAGAGAGCCAACTAGTCCTTGAGACATCAAGTTTATGGCGACGACTCTGTCGGGATGCCTGCGGCCGCATTGAACGCCATTCCATCTGCAGAAATGAGTTGTTTCGTTCCATGAAACAAGAGCTCCCAATGGATCAAGATCAATGGCGGATTTGAATGCTAGCAATGAACGTAAATCAGTTTCGTTACTCGAATACGTGGCTGCTGGAGGGAAGAATATGATCATAAAACAGAAGATCATCATAAAAAATGGAAGGACAAACATGGCTGTTGTGCCTGAGATAGTGAACGTAAAAGAGAGAAATTTTAAAGTAACCAAATTGAAATTGTAGTATTCTTTTCTAACCAAGAATTTTGAAGTCTTCTTTTCTAACCAAATAAATATGTAAAAGTCTAATTTGCCCTTTGTAAATGTTTGAAAAGTCAAAGATGACAGGCTTGCCATAATGTGGGTCCAAAAAAAAATTTGTACACGGCTCAATTAATTGTATACGGCCAAGGCGGATTTGTACACGGCCAAATTAATTGTACATGGCCAAGGCGGATGTATACACGGCCAAGGCAGATTTATACACGGCCAAATTAATTGTACACGGCCAAGATGAATTTATACACGGGCAAGGGGGATTTGTACACGGCCAAATTAATTGTACACGGCCAAGGCTCCACCAAAGTTAGTACACGGTGAAATCAATTTAAAAAACAATAGTTTTACACGGCCAAATTAATTTAAAAAACTTAACATTTGTACACGGCCAAATTAGTACACGGCCATGTACTATATCCATGAAATCTATACACGACCAAATTTGTACACGGCCGTGTAATTTAATATTTTACACGGTCATTTGTACACGACCGTTTATATATTTATTTTTAATTTATTTCATATTTTCAATTCAATGCTTGGTAGTTGGATTTCAATGTGAAAGTGTAATTTTTAACCAATTTTAATTTGTAAAATATACAGGGCCCCAAAAATTTAACTAAAATTGAACTACACGGCCAAAAATTTTAATTGAACTACACGGCCAAAAAAATAAATTGAACTACACGGCTAAAAATTTTAATTGAATTACACGGCCAAAAAATTAAATTGAACTGCATGGCCAAAATATTTAATTAAACGGTCTCCCAATTTTAAATGTAAAAATTTGTACACGGCCAAAAAAATTTGAAGTACACGGCCAAAAAGCTTAACAACACGGTCTCCCAATTTTAAATGTACAAATTTGTACACGGCCAAAAAAATATTTGAAGTACACGGCCAAAAATTTTAAGTACACGGTCTCCCAATTTTTAAATGTAAAAATTTGTGCACGGACCAAAGCATTTTGAAGTACACGACCAAAAATTTTAACAACACGGTCTCCCAATTTTAAATGTAAAAATTTGTACACGGCCAAAAAATTTTGTACACGGCCAATGAAAATGTAAATAAATGAGATTTATTTCATTATTTCATTTCAAAGCTCTCAGTGTTGGGTAGTTGGATTTTAAATGAAAATGTAAATTTTTTATTTTTTAATTTATTTCATCTTTTCAATTCAATGCTTACAGTGACGTGTAGTTGGATTTTAAATGAGCCGTATTAAATAACACACACCAAACAGGCATAGTAGTTGTTGAGTAAGGGAAAATTAGCACTTCAAATCCATTATACTCCTTTGTCGAAACGTTTGGGTCGATTTTGGTTGAAAAGTTGGGAACGAGAAAATCCGAAAAGGCAAAAACATTGCAAGGTATGTTCATTTTTTTTTATGGTTTAAATTGTTTAGATTTTATCATTTATGGAAAAAATATTGATAAAAATCATAATCATCCGGTTGAAATGTGAAATTCCGCCACATTATATTTCGTATTAGAAAATAGTTGCATCTCTTAAATGATTAAGATATGAAATACATTTTTTATCTTTTTAATTTTATTGTAAGATGTTACAAATAGATTAGCATGTATATAGGAGGATCCATACCTATTGCCAATAGAAATATAAAATTAAAATTATGAAATGCAAAAAAATAAAAATAAAAATTCTAGGTGAACCGTGTACTACACGGTTGTCCACCATGTAGTACACGGTGGTTTCTTGCATTCTACACATTTGACCGTGTACTACACGGTCAACCGTGTAATTTTTTTTTTAACTAGAATCTCAATTCTTGATCTGCAGATGGCTTGGCAACGTGTAGTTGTACAACACAGTGGTAGATGGGAGAGATTAGAGTACTTAGATGGTGAAGATCAAGTTGTGCACCTTCCATTCAATTCGTTATCTCGTGATAGTTTGATACAGGAGATTCATGACTTTATGGAGACATCTCCAAGCACTACTTCGTATACGTTGAATTATTTGACTAGGGCAGGTGATGGAAGAAAATTAAAGGGGCTAATTAAGACAGATGTTGATTTAATTCGCTTAGTCCAAGAGCAAGATGAGCCTACGGTGTATGTTACACAGAAGAGTATTCAAGAAATTGCAACAACAACTGAAGTGCCTCCATTTGTATATACACATGATTCGGATCACGAGATGGATGAGTCGTCCGCTGAAGAGGATGAAGATGATGATGATGATAGCTATGAGAGTGAATTACGGCGTACTCAAATTTCTGAGTTCTGTGAATGGATTCGTGAGACGGGGAATCTTGATGAGTTTGTGTCCATTCTGGAGCAGGGCGGTCCTCACAACATGTCTTCTGAAAATGTTGCTCCTGATGAAGAAGGTCCCACTGTAGAGGGTCTGCCTGTCACTCGTTGGATGATCCCTGTGGGCCACACTGATGACGACAGCCCAATCATTGACGATGATCAGGATGAGTTGGCCGGTGAGGACCTTGCGGTTGGGAATACATTCTTGAAGAAGGATGATGTGCTAATTGCTGTGGGAAACTGGCACATGCGGCGGCAAGTGGAGTATTATGTTTCACGTTCGACTAAGAGCCGACTGGAATTCACCTGTAAGAGAAAAGATATATGTGACTTTAGATTATATGCAAAAGAAAAGGACGGATTATGGAGAGTGCAAAAATTTATGGATAATCATGCGTGTCGGGTTGACTTGACACGTAATGCGCCGAGAAAAATGTCTTCGAAGGTGATGGCTGACTATTTTTCAAAGAAGATACGGTATGAGGGTGCTGTGTTGAAGCCTAAAGCAATGATTGCTGAGTTGTTGAGAGAGTATGGTATTGAGGTCGAGTACGGTGTTGCTCTACGTGCCAGGAATCTTGCTGTAGAGATGGTTTACGGTGGCCATGACAGGTGTTTTGAGATGCTTCCTGCATATCTATACACGTTGAGGGCAAACAATCCTGGTACCGTGTATGATATCCACAGGACGAGCGATCATCGTTTCAAGTTCATGTTTGTTGCACTTGGAGTTTGCATATCGACATTCAGACAGTGTATGCGGCCAGTTGTTGTTGTTGATGGTACTCACCTGAAAGGTAAGAGCAAGGGTGTTCTGTTTGTCGCTGTCACAAAGGACGCTAACGAGAGGTGTTTCCCACTAGCTGTTGGTGTGGGTCCTATTGAGAATGACGAGTTATGGACATAGTTTTTGCAGCGTTTCAGAATTGGATTTGGAACTCGAGATGATTTGGTGATTATTTCAGACCAACATCAAAGCATCAAGAATGCTGTTGCCAGAGTGTACCCAGAGGCCCACCACGGCTTTTGCTATTACCACATAGCAAAGAATCACGCGAGACACGGGAAGCATCTCATTGCTGCGTTCAAGAAAGCTGCATATGCATACAGACAAGAGAGTTTTCTCAAGTATATGTCAATGATTGCGAGGAATGAAGCAGCGTACACGAGCCTAATGAGTATAGGTGTTCATTATTGGGCCCGTTCTCAATCTCCCAAGCGGCGTTACGCTTTCATGACATCTAATGTGGCTGAATCTTTCAATGCACGCTTGCTGTGGGCTAGGAGATTGCCCATATGTTCACTGATTGAGGTCGTCAGGAGCGTGACCGAGAGATGGTTCGATAAGAGACGGGAACTGGCAGTGTCTAGGGATCACGTGATCACAGAAGGGGCATTCCAAAAACTGTCCAAACAAGTCGAGAAGGGACGTCACTTTGTGTCTCGTCAAACCACTGCATATACTTACACAGTGGCGGATGTTGAGAGGAGTTTTGTGGTTGATCTTCAACATCGTACGTGTGACTGTAGAGAATTTCAGCTGGATCAGATGCCCTGCTCACATGCAACAACTGCCATAAGGTACCTCTATAAATACATTCTTAAATGCGTCGTCTGTACTTATATTATCTATAGTTATTACTAATATCTTTTAACTATATGCTCGCAGGAGTGCTGGACATAACATGTATGATTATGTGGAGTACTATTACAAACAGGTCAATATGTGTCTTACATATCATGAACGTGTCTATTCTGTACCAAATGATGATGAATGGACTGTTCCATTCCAGCATGCCTCCTTCACACTCCTCCCTCCCGTAGCGGTTCGCCAAGCTGGACGACCAAAAGAAGGGCGGTACCATTCATCAATGGAAGGTTCGAGCTCCAGGACCAGAAGACAGCAAGTATGTTCAAGATGTGGAGGTACCGGACATAACAAGTCCAACTGTACAGCCCCACATGCTATTGAATGTCCAAGTGTACATACCAATTGGATGTCATGACCCCCTCCAACCTTTGTCTTTGCATGAGGACCCTTGGCTCGAAAGGCTTCATAAGCTACTTCTGCACGCTTATACTGACTCAAGGTGCCATCTCCTGATGATCTTGACCTACGTGCAGGCCTAGAAGAAGTACTAGGCCGAGAAGAAATGCTAGGTCGAGCTGAACTATTCTGTGAGTCCAGGTCCCAACTAGCAGAATTCCACTGGTTTTCATCACCCCCCTCTGGCTCCACCATTTCTTCCACGTGTGCTGAGGTTATCCCTACCTCCTCAACCTGCGTTAAAGTTAGGTAATATATGATATATGATGTATCAAATCATTCAACATAATTTAAATAACAAAAGCCTCACAAGATGCGGGATGACATCCTCCTGGCCTACAGTAGTCTGTCTCCTCTCAATCTGCTCAGGAGCTAACTCTATCTCGTGAGAGCGGCTGTGACTCTTCTCAACCTACGATAAATTCACTCAGTCAATGACACAAAATATTTTGAAATTAATAAACTAATAATTAAAGATACATACCATCTGCTTAGGACTCAGCTCCGATCTGCGGCTGCGACTGTGGCTGCGATTCCTCCGATTATGTCGCCTAGACATCACATCAAACTTCTCGATCATCCCTGTCATGAAGTCTTTGAATTTATTGAACAGTGAATCATCGCGTTCATTCGACTTGGCTATTCTCTTTTCTAGCTCAACCATGAAGCGACTGGACGTCTCGCGTGCAGCCTCCTGTGCTGCCTCCCGAGCTATCTCTCGATACCTATCCACGTGGCGACAACAAACATGTCCCTCACTCGTACTAGATGATCCTGTGGATGCCCTGGCCCGTTTTCCACGATGTCGGCCACTAGTAGGGCCCGTGGAAGTATCCACTGCACCTGTCTCTCCACAAGTACGGGGTAAGCAACCTGCAGACCTCCTCGATGTAGACCGAGCAGCAGATGTGGCAGGAGTCGGTCCTGTAGGAGGGATAGGCGATCTGGGAGGAGTCACTTCTCTAGGAGGGCTGACCACTCTAGGAGGAGTCACTGCTCTAGACTGTGTAACCTTACGTGGTCGCTTTGGCACCTGTAATTTCACCACATAAGGCACGCCCACCGAATTCCCAAGCTGCGTGCTTCTGAAGTAGGGCAAATCATCCTCATTCTCGGTCAGCTGTAAAAATGTATGACAAAGAAGCTGCCAAAATATTATAGGGTTAGTTAGTACTAAAGCAAAAAAATAAATTACTTGATTACAACTTGAACTAAATAATCATACATACCTCTCCCTCAGTGAATAATGCGCCTAGTCGAACCGCTTTATCTTTGAACCTCCACTTCAAACACCTCGGTATTGCAACATCTGACACTAGAATGGCACAGTGTCGTCCCACACAAGGTATAGCCTCATAAGCCCATATCTATAAAATATCATGTTTGTTAGTTCAGTATAAAATACTTAGAAAGTCTAATTTAGAAGCACAATTCATACAGTACCTGCAAGGCCCAGACAGGCCCGTAGAAATGGTAAGTTTTCCTCTTCGCCGTCAATTCAACTGGAATGAGACTAATATAATGCAATAAGGCACCGAATGAATAGGAACCCCATGGAAAAAACTTCCATCGCTGTGTATCCTCCACCAAAACCCATACCCAATCGTCTATGCAGCGCGGCGGGTCATATCCGAGCACCATACCATACAAGAACAACACATTGGCCACCTTCAAATAATCAAAAGCATCGTCTCCCAGCATGTAGTGTGTAAACCTATGATGCAAATCATGTATCGAGATAGGCACACAACTCAATACCCGACTATAAAAGCTGTCTCGAGGAATGCGGTGCTCTACATATGGATCAAAATCAGATCCACCGAACATCAACCCCGTAACTAGTGCATACTCAACGGGGGAAAATCTAAGGTTGGTTCCTCCAATATGGAACCAAACCTTGTGCTCTACAGCACCATCTAGTGTAATCTCCCGTGCCATGACTGCGTGTAACGCTGTATTGCAACTAGTTCCTCCAACAAAGTTCATTAGTAGACCAAAAGGTCAATCCCTAAACTCTCGAACCATATCAACGCCAGTATGCGCTACAGTCTGTAGTATGTCAACAATGCTAGACGCGTAATTCTTCCAGTATAAATTAATCGAGCATGATACGTCCTGCATAGCCTCTCTCTTCCACACCCAATGACGCTAATATTTGCAAACGAACATTTAATAAATAATAAATAAATAAAAGTAATTCATAACATAATCATTATTGTGTTTTTGCATAAATTATTTTTTGATTTTACTCGAATAACGATAAACTAGTTAAATAGGATTTAATTAGTTTTTTCTTCTATGACGATTTCAACATACAAATTGAACTAATTGCAATTTAATTATTTTTGTATATAGCATGGTATAACTACTTTTTTGGTTAATTTTCATATTTAATCTTTCAAATATTTTAATAAAATGAATTTCATAATACAGCTATATCAATCCAATAATATTTGCAAACGAAAATTTAATGGCTATATCAATACACTAACATTAATCGAAATTTAAATTAAATTTAATTTGATCTTAATTTACGATTTAATTAGTTTTTAATCACTACAAGAAATTGAAGTTTTAACCACACATAAATTTGCCACACATAATTATGTGTGGGTATTTCGCCACACATAATTGAAAATGTGTAGGTAAATTTTTGTGACATTCTTTTCTATGTTTTGGCATTTAATGTGTGGTTAAAACATTTTAATACCATTTTTAGTTTAGCGGAAAAAAAATCTGGTTTTACTTTTGATTTTTAATGCCTATGTGGCATTTTATATTAATTATTAATTTTCTATAACTAAATATATAATAATAATTAATCACACATAATTTTTAGTTATGTATATATGTAGGTAAAATGCATGTAAAACTTCCACGTGCATCATGATTCCTTATTTTGTGGAATTTCTTATACCCACTTGAAATTAATTTTTAAAATATTTTATAATTATTTGTTTAATACATAATAATTAACTACACACTTTTACACTTTATCCATATGTGTAGGTAATTAAAAAGAGGTGAATTTCAATTAATAGAAAAGTGTTGAAATAATATTAATTAAAATATATACATAAACAGATGCACACGCAATATTTATAAATGTTATATATAAATAAATATGAACTAAAATATAACGATAGCTATATTATAAAGAGACATGTTAATTAATTTTTAAGTAATGTACTTAATTAATTTTGTACATTTACATATCATATTGGATTAAAATCAAAATTAAAGACTCACAATATTTATTTTTTAATTATTTTATATTTATGATCAACCCACCAATCTTTCAAATCACCTATGTAACTCCTACAATTTTTTCTGATTTTTGAATATCTCGAACAAAATATTTTCACCAAAATAAGGAATTGATTATATTGATCATTCACCAAAAGATATATTTTGATGCGTTTTGGAATATTGGTGGATTAACTTGATTAAGAATATCTTTTCAAAAAAAAACTTGATTAAGAATATAATTCCATATCAAAGAATATTAGATTTTTATGATTAAGGCTCTAAATTAATTACGAGGCCAATTATTTAATTATGACCTTTTCAATTGATTATTTATAGCCCAAATGTGGATATATTTAAATTATTTTAGATTATTTAAATTATTTCCAATTATTTAAATTATTTAGTATCGTTAAAATTGAGGAAGATTTATATATCTTGTTATATTTTAATAATAATCCTTCAAGCTAAATGATATATTATTAATTTTTAGAACATAAAACTAAAATTATCTAGGTAATGTAATCTTATATATTCTATCAAATTAATCGTATCAATATTAATTTATTACCAAAACAAATTGAAACATTAACGGTTATATACTTAATTATTAATTTTCAAAATAAATTAAATAAACTTATAATAAAATATATGTTCAATTGTCTAAATACTATAAAATTTGGAATATATATATACAGTTTATATATGCTAAGGACTTTTTCGTAAGCACTTTTGTGAATATTCACATCAAAATATGTTTATTTCTTGATTTTTTTTTCTATTTTTATCGTTCTTATGTATTAAATTCAGATGTTTTAATTTAAGAACGTGGAAATAGAAAAAAATTCAAGAAATAAACACATTTTGATGTGTGTGATCACCAAAATTCTTACGAAAAGTTCTAATATATATATATTAGTATGTTAATACAAAGAAATATAGTATCTTTAATACTATATTTACTTGCACTCATTGTACGACCTTATATAAGATGATATTTTTGGATTCAAAAATAATATATTAAGTCATTGTGTTCTTTATCTAAAAATATAGAGTACGATGATGATTATATTATATTTTTAAAATTAATAAATATTGTATACTTTCAGTTAATAAAAATTGTTTATATTTGCTACGTTTCATATTTTATTTTATTATTAAATTTTGTTGGGTTCGATTTAATCATGAGATTAGTAAGTGTTATGTATATTATTTAATAAAATGTTGAATTAAATTTTATAGATCGATTATATATTGGATTATTTTTTACAATTTTTATTTTTATTTGCCGTATAATATATTCGTTATAAATTATTTTTTAAATAATGGATAAAAAAAATTATAAAAAATAATTGAAACAATCTATTTAAGATACTAGATAATTGAAACAAAATTAGAAAAATGTGAAATCTAAAAGATAAATCTATCCAATTTAGATATTGAATAATTGAAATTCCAATCTAATCTAAAACTTCTCAAATAATTTTTAATCCTGGTTATTGATAATTATTTTAAATAAAAACTACTCATGTAACAAATATTAATTAAATTTGAATAATTATAAAGTATTATTATATTGTGAATATTTAATTTGGACATTAATCTCCATTGGATAGAAATTTATGATTAAATTAATCTACAAACCTTAAATCGATATATTTTTATATTTGTAGTCTTAACTTGATAATGTTAGATCTTTCGATTCTTAAATCAATAGAATCTATTTTTTGAGTCATTATTGATAAATTAACCATCTTTCAAGTCTTGAATTGATAATATATTTTACAGTTACATTCTTCTTTGAAACATTTTTAATTTTGTTATAAAAATTATTAAAGTATTCTTAATTCTTATAACTTAAATTTGTTTTATTTTTTGAAAACTTTCAAACGCCAACATACAGTTTTTTGGGAAAAAAAAAATAGAAAATATATTGTTAGTACTTTTTTATTTTACTATTTTTTGAAAATATATTCAATGAATTTTTGAATTCTACGAATGTGATAGCTTAGAATTTTTTTTTTTTTCTGGATAAATATAGAGTTAATGATGAAATGTAAATTATATCTAAACAATACAATTTAATTAAAGATAGAAAAATGAGAATAGAACATCAAATACTAAAAAGAAATTTGCGAAATTAAAAATATTTGAATTGGGCATTTATCTACGGTTTAGAAAAAAAATATTTTATCAAAAAAGAAAGAAAAAAAATTATTTGTTCCCACCTATTCAATTATTGGCGGCGACTCAAAAAATATAAAAATTTTTAACGGTAAAACTTGTCACGTTTGCTTCTTTCAAAAATATTAAAGGAAGTTTTTTCTTTCCATATTCTCCCACAAATCCACCATCGATTCAACTTCTCCTTCTCTTGTACTGCAATTTCCTCTCTATCTTTCTATCTCTCATTCTCTCTTGGTTTTGATTTCTCACTCTGCCGCCGTTTGATTTTGATTTTGTTTTTGTTGCAGTCCGGCCTAAGTGCTCGTGCCTCGTAGCTAATGTGAACTGCAGGAGTTGCTGCGTCTATTGATTTTGATTTTGATTTTATTTTTGTTGCAGTCGGCCTAATAGCTCGTGCCTCGTAGCTAATGTGAACTGGAGTTGCTGCTGCGTCTATTGGATTCCAATTTGTCACCAAATAAATGATTTATCCGCTTCGCTGCCATCTAATTCTGTTTTTGTCTACGTCTCATGATGTCTTCTACGCCGCTGCGAACTGGAATAGTTGTTAGTCGATCTAATTCTATATTGATTAACAACTCGTACTCAACTATATTTTGGTTCGTCATTTAATCTATAACTTTAATTGAAATCCTTTTATTTGCATTGTATGTTTGTTTGTTTGGTAGGCTTGTTTTTAGAAATTGTTTGTCTTGTTATGATATTTTCAATGCTTCATTTTTTCAAAGTTTGAGTGTTCTCATTTGCCAAATCAAGTAAGTTATTTTAATTAAAGTTAGTTGATTAGCTATAAACTCAATTGATTGTCATTCTCTGCAAGTTTTTATCTCTATTTCTATGTATTCCTTATCTTTTAATTCCTTATTGCAGTTAATTAATGAGAGTCTAAAGTGTGCTCTGATGACTGATGTGGTTTTGGGAAAATTCTGAACACTCCAGAGGCAGAGGCTGCTTTGTATATATATTTGGTAGGTTCAACTTTAAACAGTTACACTTTAGAGTTGGTTGTTTAATATGATGGATACACTTTAATTTAGGCAAACGTATTTAACAAGAATAATGCACAAGTTGGAGATTGTTATAGGATTTTGCATTAAAAAGTAGTACAAATCTTATAATCATGCATGTTAAGATGTCGACTGTATGGATGATTTATGCAAGTAGTGTGATGTAGCCTTTGTGCATAAGTTGCTAGAATCAGGGGAGTTAACTCTAGGAAACTAGTCTATAGATATTATTGGATCTTGAGCAGCATAAAGTACTCATCTTTAGTCAATTTGTGTGTTGGATGAAAATTGCAGGATCACCATTTTGATGGAGGGCAGTTCAGTTGATTCTTAGAGCCTTTCAAGAATCCAACAAAAGAAAGCACTTGAGAGATTGATTATAATGATTTGCAGAAGCTAACAACTAAAATGAAGGAATCCACACAGCTTGATGCAAGAAACAAGACAAAGCTTTTGAGGCTTTGTAAGTAAAGTAAACATATACCTAGATTTAGTTCTTGTATGTGGAGTTAGCACCGTGTCATTAGATTGTTGTGACATTATTATTATTTGCAATTAATGTTTGTACAATCTCCATTTTGTTTATATTGGTCCTAAATTTATTACAATAGTAGTTGTTTTAATTTTTATTTAATTTAAAAATTATAAATATGAATATTGTACAAAATATGTATTATAATTACAAATAATTACATTTTTAATAATATTGAATTACCTTAAAAAAATATATCAATACCCACACATAAGACATATTTTACATTTACAAATAATAATTAATTTTTGTATTATTAAAAAACATATTCAAATAAAAAATAAATACCCACACATGAATTATAATTTTTAGCCACACATAAAAATTCGTCACATGTTGGGTGACATGGCGCCACATCATCAAGTGACCATGTGGAAAATATCTTTAGACACACATAATTAATGTTTTTGGTGACATATATATGTGTAAGTAATACTTACGGATTCATCCACACATATAAACATGTGTGGGTGAAATGTTTTAGCTACAGTGAGATAACCACACATGTTGACATTTATTTTATGTGTGGTTAAAATATTATACCCACACATAAGCTAATATTTAGCCACATTTACATGTGTGGTTAAAACATCAATTTCTTGTAGTGAATGGCCATAGAAATTTGTTTCAACTAGTTTTTTAATTCCTAATAAATGAAAATTTAATGGCTATATCAGTACACTAACATTAATCGAAATTTAAATTAAATTTAATTTGATCTTAATTTACGATTTAATTAGTTTTTAATGGCCATAGAAATTTGTTTCAACTAGTTTTTTAATTCTTAATAAATGAAAATTTAATGGCTATATCAATACACTAACATTAATCGAAATTTAAATTAAATTTAATTTGATCTTAATTTACGATTTAATTAGTTTTTAATGGCCATAGAAATTTGTTTCAACTAGTTTTTTAATTCCTAACGTCATCATTTATGTTGTGTGTTTTTATAAATTATTTTTTATTTTATTTGAGAAAAAGGAAAAATTAAATCTTTAACATGATATTTTTTAAAATATGGAATTGGTTATTTTTCGAATTAGATATGTTTTCCGACTTATCTTCAAAGTAATTGAAGATAAAATGTTACAAAGTTTCTCCGTTTTTTTTAATTAGTAATTTCAAATTATTTGGAATTAATTAGAAATATTAATACTTAATATTACTTACGAATTCAAGCTTAGCGTGCAATATCTTGACATAAAATGTTTCATTAAAATTTATAAATTCTCTTATGCAAATCATAACAAAATAAATTCTAAATACATCAATGAGATAATAAATACATACCACAATTTTTTCCACAAAAGTTACAAAAGAATTTAAAAAAAAAATTGCCAAAACCGTGTAGTACACGATCGAGCACCGTGTACTACACGGTTCTGGAAAAAAAAAATTCCCCCAAATTACACAGCTTCTTCGACAAAATACACAGCAAAATTCGACAAAATACACAGCAAAATTCAATACAATCATACTCAAAATACACAAGCAACCAAAAATTGATTCAATCTACAATCAAAACACAAGTACCCATACATCAATTAACTAATTCATTGAACAAATCATTCTAATTAAGAAGAAAAACACGAAATGAAAACTTACGGGTTGAGTATCCATTTTTTCCGACCAACTAAAGGATGGGGGCCACGGCGGCCGATCTGCTCGTCAAGTGACTCGGCAGCGTCGCGGTGGCGTCTCCTCTGCGTCGGCGGTGGTGTCCGCACAGTCAGCGGCGGCGGTGAGCGACGACGTTCGTCTCATCTCCGTCGTAATGGCCGTTCCTCACCGCCCGTGTACAATTTTCTCAGCAAGTTGCCGTGTTCAATGTATATGAGCCGGGTATAATTTTTTTAGAGTAGAGTGCCGTGTACATCAACTGCCGTGTTCAATGTTTAAGAGGAGTGCCGTGTACATTCTAAAGGAAACAGCCGTGTTCAATATTTAACATTTAAATTTTTGGATTCAAATTTTAGGTTATTTTTTGGAATTATTAGCCGTGTACAATTCTATAGCCCGTGTTCAATTCAAGACAAACCGGGCCCACATGTTACTAAGGGTATTATGAGAACCGAAAATTTATTTGGTTAGAAAAGAATAATCTGAAATGTTTGGTTAGAAAAGAATTTTACAAGATAAATTTGGCTAGAAACATATATTCTCACAACGTAAAAATTGGTAATATGCCATTGCTCTCCACGTCCATTATTTATTGATCGTAGAAATTGATTAGTGGGATGACTTTTGGCAAACCTAATATTTTTATTCAGATTAACAAGAAAATGAATAAAATAGGGAATAAGAAAATGGCAGAACTAATAAGGGCATCTCCAGTGTGGTACCTAAATTTTAGGTACAAATTGCTGCCACATCAGTGCCACATTAAAAGTTACTCAATTCACTAAATTGCTACCCAAACCTTCACAATGCACCTAGGTACAATTGTTACTTTTTTAGGGTCCCACCATCATATCATTTATTTTATTTATATATTTTTAATTATAAAAATATATATTTATGATTTTCATTATATGTATATATATTTTTTAATTTAATATAATAAATAATTTAATCATACATAATGTTAATTATAATTATATACAAATAATTAAAAAATACCAATTCATATGGCTATTTCATTTGAGTAAAAAAAATTACAATCATTTAATATTTTAATTAATTATTCAAATCTAGCTTTTTTGCTCAAAATTACAAATATCAACAAAGATAACTATTCAAAACTTTTCAAAAATTATTTTAGAAAAAGACAGAAAATATAGAAAAAAAGAGAAAAGAAACAGACAAGAGAAAAGGAGAAAAATAACAAATGAAAGAGAAAAAGAAAAGATTGAGAGAAAAAGGTGTAAAAAAAAAAGGGAAATGGAGGAGGGGCGGCAGGCGTGGGCCCCGCAGAACCCACCCTCCCCATGCAATCGTTTATTATAGGCGCCTTCCTCATTTGCTGCGTGCTCTTCACTTTCATTATACAGTAGCATTAAAGCTATCTGGTAACATTTTATCAAATGTTACCGGTTTTTACCAATGCAAATGTTATCTCATTATTGGGTACAATTAAATGACACGCTGGATTGTTACCTAGCATTGGTGATGCCCTAAGTTTGTGAGTTTGAATTAAAGACATAGCTATTCAAATAATCGCGTGTCGACGAGAAAGTAGAATACTTTCGTATTATTTAATATATTTACAAGGGGCAAATCTCCTATACATAAGATGTATATCAGACGGTCAACGCGTTGACAGGGTCAACGCGTGTATTTTGATCAAAAATCCGTGAAAATTAGTATTGTTCATAATATTGAAAAATATCATTCCAAAGGCCTAAAAATATCATTTGTATCAATAAAAAGTATTGACCAGAAAAAAAATAAAGAAAAAAATTGTTAAGATCAGTATCAATCGAAACACTAAAAAGTATCATTTAAAATTAAAAAAAGTATCAGTTGTATCCTAAAAAGTATCACTCATTTTCACCATTTTTGTGGTCAACGCTTTGACTGAGTTAACGCGCGTTGACCCGATCAACACGTTGACCGTCTTATGTACATCTTATGCACATGAGTATTTGTGATTTACAAGTGTAGATTAGGATCTTCGTTGTACAATAAAATCCCAAAAAAAATTAATTAATTTTATTGAATATGTAATTAGACATATAATAATTATAATATAATAGATGATAAAGTAAGCAAAATAGAGCAAGACAAAAAAAAAAAGAGAGAAGTTTTTTTTTTTATGAGAACGTAATAAGTCACAGGCTAGGAATAATTTATTTTTAAAAATATTTGAAAGTATATATAGATAGTTATTGTGGTTGTTTTTAAATAATACCAATTAAATATTTTGGCATTCACATTCCAAGTTGTATTTTATTTATTGTTATTAGTTTAAAAATTAAATATAACGTGATTATATAATGTAGAAAGTCATTGCGTATAAATTTGCAGAAGTATTTAATGAATTTACAAGTGATATTGATGAAGAATGTCTAATTTATTTTAAATGTAAATCTATATTATGACTATTTTTTTCTATTTTGATCTTGATGATTTGCGAACTTTGCTTCTTCCTTTTAGTTTCATAGATAAGTTTGATCATAGTTGATCATCATCACTTGGAATCTCTCTGCATTCTTCAATTTTCTTCTTTGTGATTTTTTTTTAATTTCTTGTACTTGAGTAGAGTGTAACTCCATGACCATTTTTTTCTTTTCTCCTACCTCAGTTAGATTGGACCTTTGAGTTGAAGCCTCCACCTGTTCATCTGGATTTGACTTTGACTGTTCAATTGAATCAAATTGTGATTTTTGTTTTGCATTCATTTTGGCCCAATGGTTTTATCATTTGGATTGCATTGACTATAATATTTAGATTCCCCTCTCATCTACTATTGATTTCTTGATTGTGAACGTAAAGCGCATTGCGATCTATAATTGCAAACTCAAAGCCCTAAAATATGTAGATTCATTATCGTCCCTCATGAAATTATTTTATTAGAATTGTAGGATGTTAATTGAAATTTAGAAATTTAATAAAGTTGGTGCTATAGGAACAGTTATATTTGATCATAAGTTACCTTACTAATTAAAGAAAGAGACTCATGCACACATCATACTACATATACAGGTGCAACTTCATTGAAAATTGTAATGCGTGCATTGTAATTGCCTATATAACATTTATGGTTATACATCATGTATCTTGACTTATGGAAAATAATAGTTAGTGTATAAAAATCTGTATATTCGTACTTGTATTTTAATTATTACCTTGGTATCATCTCAATAAACTTTCTTGTTGCTCTTTTTGCATATTACAATTTCCTCATTCTTATGGCACAATCATAATCATCATGATGTTTGATAAAAATCAAACTGTAAACAAATATTAAGGAGAAAACTAAAAAATACCAATCTTGGTGATGATGAATGGAGTCTACACTGATGTTAGATTGCTACAAATTACAAAATAAATTATTAAACAATCCATGACACTAGCAATATCAAGAGCAAAGTTTAATGCCACACAAAGACAACCACTACAAGAAAAATGGTTGTAGACGACGCGGAATCCGCGTCTTCTATTATGAAATCGAGCGTTGTCTACATCAGTGTAGTCTATTATTGGGCGGTTAAATATAACATGTAAAACGCGTCGTCTATTATGCATTTCATTAGGAGTAGGTTGTGGAAAATACGACTTTGAGAAATTAAAGCTTCAATGTTTGAAAATATAAATAGCTTCTCGTGTTTGTGGGGAAAAGTCTAATATAAGAAAGGGGAACTAACTCAACTAAGTAATCCATCAAAGTATTGTCACTGATAATTTATTTTATTTTCGATACATTGAGTTTGTAGGGGACAATAACGACGTTGTAGATGAAAATGTGAGAGCTGATGATAAAGCAGAGGCATCTGATAGAGAACATAAGAAGTTAATTGTCTTCTCCGGAAATGATTACTTGGGATTGAGTTCACATCCGATGGTTAGAGATGCAGCAAGGCAAGGCATGTTCATGCACTGTCTCGTATATCGTCACTTCTAAGTTCTAACTACACTTGGTGTTGGGGATTGTGCCCTTAAAGCAATTGTGAATTCTTTTTATCTTATTTATAAAAGCGACATTTATTTTCGAACTAATATACTTCTTGTATGCATTTATTTTACATCACAGAAAATCCCTAGTTTATTTAATGTTACCATAATCTTAGTATATAAGTGTTATATACAAGAGGATTGAGATTATGGAAAATAAACTAAAAAAAAAAAATGAAGTTCGTGACGAATTTAATTTAAAGTATGAGATCTTTAATTAAAATGTCACTAATGCAGCCCAATGACATTATGAATGTGACCGTTTTATCCAAACCGTTGATGTGGATACATCCAGTTGAGTGCATTTATATATGATACAATCATATAGGACTCGGACCGATTTAATTTAATTCTTCCTTCAAATTCCGTTAAAGAAAAGGAATATTAAATTAAATCACAAGATGATCATATATGAATAATCTTAATCCTGAGTAATTATAGACTCCTGTTTATTTTAATGTGATTCTTGATTTGCTCATTAAAGTTTGTTTGTCAACATTCTCTAAACTTGTATTTTAGATCCACGTTTGAATTAAATAGCTGGGAATGTAATTTACAGATATGGAATCCATTCCTTCTTTTGAGAAGTAGAAAGATAATTCTCTCATTTGTTAATTCTGGAACTGAGTGATTAGAGATCTCTAATTTATAAATCGTATAAATTAATCGCTCATTAGTGAATTAATGGTAAATGAGGAAAAGAAATAATTGAAGAGGTTAACGGATATTACCTATCTTCAATTATGAATTATCTATGGATGATTAATTCATATGAAATGATTAAATCAATGGACTGCTCAAATTCGTAGAGTAAAAATGTTCTATAATTAAAGAGAGTGCAATTCCGAATTTTTAGTGGAATAATATCGGAATTAATAAGTTGAATAAATTAATTAAAGAGTTTAATTATTTATTCAATTTATTGGAGCTCTTGATTATAGGTCCATGGTCCCCAATTCGCCTTCCTATATTATTGACAGGTTGATAATAATATTTAAGTTCCTAAAGTGTTATGAAAAAATAAGTTTTCATAAAGTTTGGGCTTATGTGTAAATATTAGTTAATTCCGGGAATATATGATATTCCACAGTTTGACTATGCTAGGAATTAAATAAATATAAGATATTTATATTATTTATATATTAGTAATAATTAATAATTATTAGAGATAATTATTAATTTGTTTCCTTATCTTTTATGATTGTGAATCTGTTTAAAATAGAAAACTGATATGTATTGGGAGTTGATCTAAATCTGTTTATAAATATAGCACGATAGAACAGAGAAAAAGAGATATAGATTTAATCTTCACGCCGCCGTTTTTTGGCAATTCACGTGAGACGTGAATTCTCTTGCTACCAAATATCAAAGAATTGATTCTTTCACGCCATTTCCCTTTAACAAAATCAAAGGAGTTTGGTTTTGTTTTCTCTTCTTTTCATGTTCATATATATTTTAATTCAGATTAAATATGCTCCCAATACTACAGTCCAAGTCTACTATTTCATGTGTTGAAATAATCGTTGAAAAATTACGTTAGGAATTTAATAGATTTATTCCGGTGCCCACTCACTACCGTTCAAAGAGAGGATCGAATCGGAAGATTGCGGTGTTTACGATATTCAAGATTCAAAGGTTGATCAAAGAAGACGAAGGAGATTTAAGAAAAAAAGGGTATTTTCTTTATCTCTTCTTTAGTATTAAATAAATTTAATTTGCATGGATATTATATTTTTATATCACGATCTATATTCTGATTAATACCGCTTCCGCTCCCGTTCGATTTGATCGAAAAGACGGATTCTATTCGACCCGAAATTTGTTTCGAACCGGTTTAATTTCCAACACTTGGCCTCTTATTGGCGAGTATGTATTTACACAAGTTTGATCGTTTTGCAGGCAGCTCAAGAACATGGAATGGGTTCTACAGGTCTGCTTTGATCTGTGGCTACACTAGTTACCATAGGTTAATTGAATCGTCATTAGCGCAAGGGGAGGTCTCTTGTGCAGGAGCCTCCCCAATGAGACATGTGAGACGGCGACCATGCGCAGGTGGCGTTGACCACGCGCGGCGCGTGTTGTACACACGCCCGTGTTTTTAATTTTTTTTTTGTCTTTTTCTGTGTGTTTTTTTTTTCGTTTTCTTTTTCATTTTTTATGTTTTTCTTTTTATTTTTTCTTAAAAACAACACATATAAATCCCTAAAAAATCCCCCCAAATAAATTATAAAAAACACAAAATAAACCCTAAAAACACCCCCAAAAAAACCATAAAAAATAGAAAATAAACCCCTAAAAAACCCCCCAAAATACAAAATAAACCCCTAAAAACACCCCCAAAAAACAGAAAAAGAAAACAAAAAAAAACCCTAAAAAACACAAAAAAAACGAATTGGTACAATTTAGTGTTCGAATTGGTACTATGGGTGGCGATTTTTTTTTTTTTCACGGTTCAGATGCGGGTCGTCCCGGGTCGGAGCGGGTCCGTCTCATGGGCCGACCCATGCATCTGATGCACAGGAGACTTTGCCTTAGCGCAACTAAAGCGAAAAGAGGCGTGACTTCTATGATTCTAGTTTTGATAAATAACCTATGGCAAACACTCATGTACATCAGGATGTATGAGTCAGCCCATCAGACGAACCGACCCGCCCGCGCTCCGCTAGAAAAAAAAAGCGCCAGAAATAGTATCATTCTTAACTCTAAAAAGTATCATAGTATCATTTCGAACTATAAAAAGTATTGGGCCTGGAACTTGTCCTATACGAGTTTCATTAATTCAAATTATGATTTATGTCATCTCAATTAATGTTTAGAGCTTAGAGGTTTAGGGTTTAGTGTTTTTTAAGTTTTTTTAGGATTTTTTTGGGGGTTAGGGTTTAGTGTTTTTTGGGGGGTATTTTTAGGACTTTATTTTGTGTTTTTTAGGGTTTTTTTGGGGGTGTTTTTAAGGGTTTATTTTATATTTTTTTAAAAAAATTTGGGAGTGTTTTTAGGGGTTTATTTTGTGTTTTTTAAGGTTTTTTTTGTGTTTTTAGGGGTTTAGGGTCCATTAAATTAATTTTAGGATATATATTTATATTTATTTTAAAAAATTAAATTAATTCATCTCAATTTTTAGGGTTCACTAATTGTATTTTAGGATATATAATTTGGGGAAAAACAAAAAAGAAAAACAGAAAAATCGAAAAAAAAAAATAAAAAAATCAGAAAAAAAATCAAAAAAATATAAAAAATGAAAAAAAAAATAAGACAGGTGCGTGTACCCCACACGCCGCGCGTGGGCGCGCATGCACGCACCTGCAAATGGGGCTTTTATTTTTTAAATCTGGGCCAATTCGGATTGTGGGCCGGATCGTCTGATGGGCGGGCCCGTCCATCAGACTTATATATGAGAAGGTGCCTCATAACCTATTCGTTGGAGATTGTTATATGGTCTATGCTTGTAGATGCTGCTTCTCATTGAAATTTCACATTAAAGTTATACTAAAATATCCAAGTGCTGAATTTATTAAGTATTCTTCATGCAATCTTTTTCTAGTATACAGTTGATATTCTGTGTCCATATATGCTTGAATATACAATTCATGTATATGTAAATAAGTCTAAATACATAAAAGTAAACAAAAATAAATAGTTTTTAGGAAAAAACAACAACTTTTAAAAACAAGTAGTTTGTTAGGCAATCTGTACTATAATAGACTTGGTCCCCACACCCAATGATTGACACATTGTACTTTTGTCAGCATTAAATGCACCCTAACAACCGAAACCCTAATTCTAAAAACAAAACCCTAACAATTCTAAATTCATCGATTATATTTGAGTGAGCCTCGATTAGTTATTGAAAATTGCATCGATTGAAATTACAAGAATCGTTTAATTTTTAGCCTCGGTTAATTGTATAATCGAGGATTTTATAAATAATATAGAAGTTAATTTAAAGTTAATCAAGGCTATTTTAGAATTAATCTACGTATTATTTAGAAGTAATCGAGGCTCCTAGAATTAATCGAGGCTAATTCAAGATTAATCGAGGAAATTTTTATAATTAATCGAGGAATGCTTAAATATAATTGAGGCTATTATAAATAATATAGAGGTTAATTTAAAGTTAATCGAAGCTATTTTAGAATTAATCTACGTATTATTTAGAAGTAATCGAGGCTTCTAGAATTAATCGATGCTATTTCAAGATTAAGAAGAAATTTTTATAATTAATCGAGGAATGCTTAAATATAACCGAGGCTATTATAAATAATATAGAGGTTAATTTAAAGTTAATCGAGGCTATTTAAGAATTAATCTACGTATTATTTAGAAGTAATCGAGGCTCCTAGAATTAATCGAGGCTATTTCAAGATTAATCGAGGAAAATTTTATAATTAATCAAGCAATGCTTAAATATAATCGAGGCTATTATAAATAATATAGATGTTAATTTAAAGTTAATCGAGGCTATTTTAGAATTAATCTACGTATTATTTAGAAGTAATCGAGGCTCCTAGAATTAATCGAGGCTATTTCAAGATTAATCGAGGAAATTTTTATAATTAATCGAGGAATGCTTAAATATTATCGAGGCTATTATTTATAACTTATTCGAGGCTATTATAAATAATATAGAGGTTAATTTTAGAGGCTATTATAATTTAATCGAGGCTATTATAACTTAATCGAAGCTATTATTAATCGAGGCTATTTTTTAAAGTTAATCGAGGCTATTAAGTTTAATCGATGCTATTTTAACTTAATCGAGTCATGTAATTAATATAATTAATCGATGCTATTTAAACTTAATCGAGCCATATAATCAATAGAGGTAATATATGCTATTTTAATTATTAATCGTGCATTCTTTTTAAATTTAATCGTTTCTATTTGAACTTCTATTATTTTATCCATTTTTCCAGTTCAATTTTATTTAAATGCTTTAGTTAGTATTAATCGTCACTTCTTTTAGGGTTTAATATGTTTTAGGGTTTTAGGGTTTAATAGGGTTTAGAGTTTAGGGTTTAATAGGGTTGAGGGTTTAAATCGTGTCTAATGTTAAATGTAATAATGGCTAATTTCACCCTTTATAAATTGGGACTTCTTCTAGTGTATAGGGTTTGGTCATGGCTTTTTAGGGAATAGGTGTTAGTGTTTTAGGGTTTAATAGGGTTTAGGGTTTAATCATGTAGCATTATTTATAAATTGCAGATGGTTAGATGTCGCATTATTGTATGAGACAGTGGACGATGGGAGAGATCAGAATATATAGATGGGGACGAGCAACTCGTGACAATGTCATCCGATAAACTGTGTTTTAGCTCACTGGTGAAGGAGATTCACAAGTTGTTGCGGACTGATCCGAACAGGATGGAGTATGAATTATTTTACCTCACCAACACCAATACTGACAGACGGATCAGACCATCTTTGCAAGATGATGGAGATTTGCTCGATTTGTTTCACGAGCTGACCACTGAGATGGTTGTGTATGTGATTTCAAGACAATTGGAAGGTTTTGGAGCCGGGCCATCTTTGAAAGACGACTATGTTCCCTACTTTCCACATTACCATGAGGGTTTGAGTAACCCTGTTGATGAAGAAGCACAAGCAGAGACGCATGTTGATACTAGAGAAGAAGCGGGAGTAGGGGAAGAAGAGGGAGAAGGAGAAGGAGAAGAAGAGGGGGAAGAACAAGAACAAGAAGAGGTGAATGATAGAACGAGGTTGGTGGAGTCACTGTTGGCAGAATTCAGTGGATGGCTTCGTTCTTCTACTGATCGTACAGATAGATTGTTGTGCTTGACGAGAGTCGTCCTAGCATCTACCATTGGTGTTCCGTTCAGAGCTGATGGGCCTTCGAGCAATTGGGTGGTTCCCCTTGTTGATTGGGACATTGTGGGCCCACTGTCTTGGGATGAGGGACCAGAACCACAATCAGATACACTGCACCAGGGAGCTATTTTTCGGACGAATGATGATCTGGCTCTGGCGGTCGATATCTATCAAATGCAGGATCGAGTGGAGTATGCCGTGTATCGCTCGAATAGGTCACGATTGGGCTACATTTGCAAGCATGGTGGTGATTGCCCGTTCAAGTGCTTTGCGGTTGCTGATGGGCATATGTGGAGAATATACAAGTTCAACGGCACTCACACATGCCATCTTGATATGGGTCGAATTGCTCCGCGACAGGTTCCTGCACGAGTGCTTGGAAAATACTTCGTCCGTAGATTGGTGGACGAGCGGGTTGTTCTAAAGCTGAAGGAGATGATGACGGAGCTTGTGCGTGAGTTTGGCATCTATATCGATTACAGCTTCGCTCTGCGCACGAGGAACATTGCCATTCAGATGGTATATGGAGACTTTGACAAGTCCTATGCACAGTTGCCCGCATTCCTTCACACTCTGCAATTAATAAATCCGGGGACTGTAGTAGACATGGAGATCACGAGTGATGGTCGGTTCAAGCATTCATTCCTTACTCTTGGTATGTGTGTGTCAATGCATTTCTCCAGTATGCTTGTCCAGTACTTGTGATCGATGGGACCCACCAAAAGGGAAAGAACAAGGGGGTTCTCTTTGTTGTTGTGATGAAGGACGGCAATGAATAGATCTTACCTGTTGCAGTTGGGCTCGGACCGATAGAGAACGACAAATCTTGGATATGGTTCCTGGCCTACTTGCACATGGCTCTGGGTGATATAGATGATCTTCTCATTGTTTCGGATCAGCATCAGAGCATTAAAAATGCTGTAGAGGCCATTTTCCCAAGAGCGACGCACGGACTGTGCTACTACCATTTAAAGAATAAGATGACGAAGCGAGGGAAACATGTGACGACTCTATTTCAGGAGGCTGACTACGCATATCGGAGAGACACCTTCCAGGAGAGTATGTCAACGTTGGAGCAGGTCTGTCCAAATGCATATCAGAAGCTGTATAATATCGGCCCAGTGCATTGGTCTCGTTCACACTGTCCCGTACGGCGCTACGGGTTCATGACATCTAATGTGGCAGAGAGTCTCAATGTTCGTCTGTTGTGGTCGAGGAGGTTACCTGTTTGCTCACTGTTCGAGGTTTAGATTAATTGTTGAGCAATAGTTCATCGAGCGACGTGCGGCAGCACAGGGCTCGAATCATGTATTGACTGATGGCATCGCGCTGAAGCTTTCGGGGAACGTCGATAAGGGACGCTGCTATGCCGTGCGGCCCACTATATTAGCAACTTTATGGAAAGTCGAGGTTGGGAGGGAGGTCTACATGGTCGATCTTCAGAATCGGACCTGTGACTGTCGTGAGTTCGAGCTGGACTTAATCCCCTGTTCTCACGCGGAAGCAGTCATCTGGTATGACGTTTAAATCTCCATTTATTCTTATTTTTTTACATGTACCTAATCAACTGTGTTTAACTTTATGTTCCCTTTCGCAGTTGTACTGGAGCGGCTATATATGATTATGTGGACATGTGTTACGAGGTAGAGAGCTTGGTAGGCACGTATAACTCGGCCATCAGGGGTTTGCCTCATCTAGCACAATGGATTATGCCCGATGCATTTGGATCACGAGTGGTTTTGGCGCCAGAGATCAGACAACATGCTGGGCGTCCATCTACATCCAGAGCTCGAGCCCCATTTGAGGCCTCATCCAGTGCATGGAGGCAGTTTTGCACTAGATGCCATGGACAGGGGCACAACAGGCATGTATGCACAGCCCATTTGCCTATTGGTGATGTTGATCTTAATTCACCGCCCGAAGATGTTCCGCGGAGTAGGGCGCCTAAGAAGTGCAGCATTTGCGGTAGCACGGAGCATACACGACCCACATATCCGGTTCGATTGTCGGCTGATGACATTTAGTCGACTGATTATCTAGAATTTATGTGAAGTCTATTGAATTTCTTAGATCTCATGTGAAATATATCGACTGATTATCTAGGATTTATGTAAAGTCTGTTGAATTTCTTGATATTTGGATCTTATGTGAAATCTATTGAACTAATATTGATAAATGTTTGTAAGCAATCATAATATAAATCAAATGAGAATATAATATCAAAAGTACATCCATACAAATGTAATGTCAATGTCTACATGGTACACTTACCCCTGTAAGTCAAGGAGAATATCCGAGCCCCTATAATCTTCCGATACACATGTACAACCTCCTCTGGTATAGTGGTTGGGTGGGCTGCACCCAGTAGACGCTCCACGTAGATGCATGCATATACTCCACAGCTACTGCCATCTGTCTGCACGTACTGACCTGGTATAGACTTGTCCAGGGTCATCGCAAAGGCATATCGGGGTGGCATGTGACGACCCTTCCAAAATCCGGCACATATGAGTAGGCATGAAAGTAGACAGAGTAGGGGCATCAACTCTCTATCTCGCCTCTCATAGACTGCACGATTGCTCGGATCTTCCATCCGATACAGAAGTGAGCCGTACAACTCTACGACCCAGTTAGAAAAATGGATCCAGACCACTATCCAGTGCTTATCTGCGACGTTACATACCACGATCGGCTACAACATAAGATAGGGATCATATCAAGTACAATGTCAGCAAATAATATATGACAGTATATTATTTTCTCGTGAAGTTTACTTACATAATCATGCCCCATCCATGGCACCTGATACTTCCCATCAGTCCCCTGGATCTAATGTATCAATCCCTCTGCAGGCCTCCACCGCTGGTAGTCATCATCCCCGTATGCCTCTAAGCAATCAGGATCAAGAGGATGAAGTCTCTTCCATGCTCCGATGAGGGTCTCCTGAAAAAAAAATTATGATTAAGCATGGTGTAAAAAAAGACTAACTAACAATGTTTTGTAAAAAAACGAGAATATGAATTTGAACTCACTCATAGGTCGGTATTAGCCACCACTATCAGAAAACTGGTGTCCCTCCGTAGTCATCGACACACCACGCTCAAGAAGTAGCTAATGTGAACCTCACACATCTCCTTACTCGGATCCTCAAGTTCGTCAAACCACTTTTGCCATAACCAGAGGCCATTAAGCTAGAGTTGAAAATTCACATCTGGACCCGAAAGTCTGAATTGTCTGTAGGCGCTCTCGAGAATGCCATCATCAATGCTATTCATGAGCTAATAATGCGCGCTAAATCCAACAGGGCGTGGAGCCGAAGTGCTAGCACCTTCCTGTACTACAGTGGGTTGTGGAGCCCTACGGAGAGGTGGGGTGGGCGCCCAATGAGCTCCACTACGGTCGCTCGGCTCTGGGCTGTGGCGGTTTCTAAACTTAGGCGTGGGTGACCTCCGAGGGCAGCGACTCAGACCAGCTAATGCCCGATAGTCGTGTCAATAAGCTTCATGACACGGAGCATCACAACATCCACAACCCTCTGCAAGAAACTCTCTGAGGGCTCCCCACTGCTCTGAGATCGATTCCTCCTCGAACGCTTTTTTCCCCAAGCTCGAGGAGGGCTCTCTCGATGAATCGGATCTGCCGTGTGCTCTGTGCCTCCTCAGTGGGGGGCCGGAGACCAGGTATGTAGTCTGGATCTGGCTCGTCCCTCAATGCCCGGCTCGAGGGTTGACTGGTCACCTGACAACTTTCTGTGGTGTGCGCGCAGCTCTAGTGCCTCAGGCTGATGGGGGAACAATCTCCGCTGCTGATGTAGAACAGCAAGATACTTCATTTGCAAGCATCTTCTTCTTGTTCCCGGATGGAGAGGGAACAAATCTCACGCTCTGAGCTCTAGGCTCCAACTGCATGCTCAGGTAATATGAAGTCCTCGTCTCCTCGGGAGACGGCACCAACATAACCACACGTGACTGCATGGAACTAATAATAATATCATTAAGATGAATTAACAAATATAGATTGAATCTTCTAAATAGATAAAGAAACCTCAAAACGTACCGCTCGCTGTAATAAGGTGGCTAGGTCAGTGGCAGGGCGACTGAATGTCCACTTCAAACATCAAGGCACAGTGAGTTGTCCACTATGCACACCAGTCTCACTAGCCAACTCCGGTATCACCTCACAAGCCCATACCTGGAGTGCCCAGATCGACCCATAAAAATGATACTGTCCGGATCCTTTCCCGCCCATAGCCTGTCGAGTCCTCGGGACAAGGCCGATGAAGTGCATCAACGTCTGGTAAGAATATGCACCCCATGGAAATGAGTTCCATCACTCCACATCCTCCGCTAACGCCCATACCCATGGATCCACGACCCGGTACTGATCTAGGCACAGAATCATCCGGTATACGAACAATATGTTCACAATATGTTCCATAACAATATGATCATCATTCGGATCGAATGTCGAGCCGCCGCATCGTAAACCTGACACCAGGACGTACTCACTCGGACCGAAATGAAGCTGGGAGTGATGAATATGAAACCATGCCTTCCGCCCCACACGTGCACGATCCGGCGCGTGCACCTCGTACGTCATCAAAGCATGAATCACCCTCTTCTGGACGTCACCACCTCTGTAGTCCAGAAAATGTCCGAAACAACCGGATCTGAATAGTCGGACGACATTGTCACCACTAATCTTGAGCAATGTGGCTCTAATCAGATCAATAACATCTGGTATGACATAGCCACGACTGAGGGCCTCAAGCTCCGTAACGGCAGTCTAAGCCAATCAATTTAACAACATTTTTAAAATTACAACTATTAAAGTAAATTCTTTTAATATTTCATATAGATTGGAATTTCTTAAAATTTAAATTTAATATTAGTCGAGGACAATTAATATTAATCGATTAATTTTTTTAAAATATTCATCGATTACTTATATATTAATCGATTAGATTTGTTTAAATTAATCAATTACTTTTTTTAAATTCAATATTCATCGATTATTTAAATATTCATCAATTAGTTTTTTTTACATTAAATATTAATCGATTAGGTTTTTTTTAAATTTCATCGATTATTCTTAAATTAATAGAGGCAAGCCGTCGATTAGTTTTATTTAGGCTATTAGGTTTTTTTAAAACTAATCGATTAGTTTTTTTTTAAAATATTAATCGATTAGTTTTTTTTTAAATTAATCGATTAATTTTTTTTAGAATTAATCGATTAGTGCCTCGATTAGTTTTTTTTTTAAAAATTAATCGAGGGAAGCCTCGATTAGTATTATTAATCGTGGATCAATTAATATTAATTGAGGATCAATTATTAAAATTAATAGTGGTACTTTTAAAATTAATCGTGGATCAATTAATATTAATCGATGACAATGTATTACTGATCGAAGAAAAATTTAAATATTAATCGAATAGGTTTTTTTTTAATCTTCATCAATTAGTCTTAAATTAATAGAGGCAAGCAGTCGATTAGTTTTATTTAAGCTATTAGGTTTTTTTTTTTAAACTAATCGATTAGATTTTTTTAAAATTAGATATTCATCGATTAATATTTATCGATTACGTTTGTTTAAATTAATCGATTACTTTTTTTAAATTAAATATTCATCGATTATTTAAATATTCATCAATTAGTTTTTTTTACATTAAATATTCATCGATTAGGTATTTTAGGGTTCCTCGATTAGTCTTATATAGTTCCTCGATTGTTTTGAGATGTTCCTCGATTAAACTCAAACGCAACAATTAATATAATTCAGTCCTCGATTAGTTAACCTTGACTAATTAAGATTCCTCAATTAGTCTAATATAGTTCCTCGATTGTTTTGAGATGTTCCTCGATTAAATTCAAACGCAACAATTAATATAATTCAGTCCTCGATTAATTATCCTCGACTAATTAAGATTTATCGATTATCTAATATAGTTCCTCGATTGTTTTGAGATATTCCTCGATTAAATTTAAACGCAACAATTAATATAATTCAGTCCTCGATTAGCATAATAATTCACAAATAATATATAAATCTACATTTAACAATGCCATCATCAACCACAATTAACAAAGTAAGCATCGATTATTTTTAGGGCAACATTAATCAACCGATTCAAAAATAAATTTAAAGTAGAAATCGAAAACATACATGTGATGATGAAGACGTCTCTGGCTGTGCTCCCGATCATTGCTCCATTGTCGGTGACGATTAACTATGAGAAATGTTACCGTTAGTTAGAGAGAAAGCGAGAGAGAGCGAGAGAGAGAGAGAGAGAGCGAGATCGAGAGAGATAAATTTTCCAACCTATTTAACTTGTTCTCGAGCGGCGACAAGACTGAAGGGGATTGAAACCTTATATCTATTTCGGATCGAAAAAAAATTAAGGGAAAGCAACAGTTATTTTTCTGGTTTTTTTAGTTCCAAATCTGTAATATTCATGGGAGAGAGAGAGAGATGGATGTGGGGTTGGTGGGGTGATTAATTCAAAAATAGGAGAATTTATTCTCTTTGCAGCTTTACCCATAATATGTCAGTTTTTTTAGAATAAAGAGTGATTTGGTGGGACCCATTACATGTATGTTGTATAAAATAAGTACACATTGTCGAAAAAACTTCTCACTTTTAAATCCTGTTGCTTTTTCCCTTTTCTTATATGCTTTTGTCGAAATAAAAATTGCACCCATAAGTATATCATTGTTCAATGTTGTGAATCTCTTTAACAATAAAGTATACTATATATGTTCATTTTTCCTGAGATTGAATAATGTACCTGTTCCTTGTGATTCATGGCTAGCCTCATGCGTTGTAGCGTTAACCGTGGAAAAATTCAATTTATTCTCTGAAGCGCGTATGTCTTTTTCCCTCTAATTTTAATCGCACTATATACACAGAACAGCACAACTGCGGCATTAGTGAAGCTAGTTACTGTTTACAGAAAATGCAGTTAAAAATTATCTCTTTTATTTTGTTTCAGTTGTTAGAGTGCACTTGATCATCTCAGACCTTGCTTCATGTCATTATTTGCTATTTTACCTAAATCTTATTCATCATTGTTCTAATTTTAAATATTAGGATTGCCTTCTTTGTCCAACAAGCTTCTTAGCCAACATGGCCTTCATGACTGCTGTTGGAAGTATTGGTAGGCTCATAGCTGGTCACAAACCTTTAAAGATGATGGAATTGCTATATTTTCTGATTCTCTAAATCATGCATCAATAATTGATGGTGTTCGTCTTGCTGAGAAACAAGGAAATGCTGGGCATTTGTATACAGGCACTGTGATATGCGCCATCTCGATGATTAACAGGTCGAACTGTCTAATGAAGAAAAAAGTTGTCGTAACTGATAGGTTAGTCATTTACTGCACTCATTATTTCGAAAATATAATTTTCTTATGCATTCTGTATCCAATTTGTAAGTTCTAGTATAATTTACTATTAGCTGCCACCATGATATTGGATTTCGGAGGAAATAGATTTTGTGGGATACATAAATGGAGTTTATACAGTTACTGGCAGTTTACACCATGTTATCGATTTACAAGAACTTGCATATTTTTTCTTGTAAATATGGTCTTTGTCATGATATTCTAATTTGAGTCCAGATTGAAAATTGATGAATTGATTGTTAGAATGTGGAGAGTATCTACGAATCAAAGAAAAAACTATAAACACAATTATTGGAGAAGACTAGTATATTGCAAAAGACACTTTGTGCAGTGTTGTTCATATCAATCTTTGTAGATACATAGGATATTTATAGGTCTCAAATGTAACCTGTCAATTAAGACCATCATCCACTACCCTCACAATTATCACCACTACTTCCACTATCAACACCACACCCACCACTAACAATAACATTAAAACACACACATAACTCATGACCCACTAACTCAAGACCCACTAACTATTACATTAATATAGATAATGCAAGAAAATAAATTGTAAATTAAACTAATTATTTCAACACTCTCCCTTAATTTGAAATTTCTCTAGTAACTCCAAGCAATTCTCTCAATCTTTGAAAGTCTTCAAACTTCAACGGCTTTGTGAAGATATCCGCAATTTGATCATGAGTCTTCACATAATTGAGCCTCACTTGTTTGTTGGATATGTGTTGTCTAATAAAATGGTACTTCGTATCAATATGCTTGCTCCTATCATGAAACACCGGATTTTAGGCCAATGCTATATCTGATTTGTTATCAACATATATCTCAGTTGGATTTTCTAGTGGCATGTTAAGTTCTTTGAACAAACTTCTCAACCACACCACATGACAAACACATGAGGTAGCAGCAACAAGCTCGGCTTCACAAGTAGACAAAGTCACAATAGGTTGTTTCTTTGAATTCCAAGTAAATGCCGAATTTCCCATAAAAAATACAAATCCGGTAGTACTCTTTCGACTTTCAACATCGCTAGCCCAATCACTATCACAATATCCAACAAGGTTAAAATCATCAATAGGAGCATAAAATATTCCATAATCAATTGTACCTTTGATGTACCGTAGTATTCTTTTGGCTACTTTTAAATGATAGGTAGTGGGAGCCTCCATATATCGACTAACAATTCCAACAGCAAAAAGAATATCGGGTCTTGTACATGTTAGGTACCTCAAACTTCCAACAAGACTTTTGAAGAATGTTGGAGATATCTTCTCACCATCTTGGTCGGATGTCATTTTAGCACCACATTCCACGGGTGTGCTAATAATGCTGCAATTTTCCATCTCAATTTTTTTAAGAACTTCTTTGGCATATCCCTCTTGAGAAATAAAAATACCATCTTCTCTCTGTTTTACTTCAATGCCAAGATAGTAGGACATTAAACCAATGTCCATCATCTCGAACTCCTTCGACATTGCACTCTTAAATTCATCAAACATCTTTGGATTGTTCCCTGTCAAAATCAAATCATCCACATACAAGCAAATAAACAATATATCACCTTCTTTGTTAATTTTCACATATAAAAGCATGCTCATGTGGACACTTCGAAAAACCATTCTCTTGAAAATACGCATCAATGCGATTATTCCAAGCACGTGGAGCTTGCTTCAACCCTTAGAGAGCCTTCTTCAACTTGAGCACCTTTTTCCTTTTAACTAATCTGGTGATTATTCTAAAAAAATTGAATCGTAAATAAACCATTTAATTGAATTGAAATTATTTTGATGAATCTATGAAATCGATGATTTAGATTATTTCTTCCTCTATTAAATCAATTCTTAATTTTCTCCGTTTATCTTTATTTGTCTTTATTTAATTATTTATCTTTAGTAGATATAAAATAAAATATTGAATGTGCAACCTATATATCTAATAATTAGAAGATTGATGTTACATTACTCACATTATGATTAAGTTTTTAGTTTGTGTGGTATATGATCTTGCTCAACATTGTAATACAGATACTTCGTATACTTGTGGATAGGTAATGAGATGTCGAATAATTGTAAAGTAATAAAATAAATATTTTGTTGAGAAGTGCAAGAAATAATATTTAAAAAATAAATTGTTATATTTGCCAGCTAGAGTGTACATTTTTTAATTATAACATTTGTACGTGCTACTATAAAAGTAGTATTATGCTCTAATATAACAGTGTAATTAAACTAATTTTTTCCCTAGTTAAAATAGTATTAGAAAAATTAGTAGTGTTCTAAAATGAATTATTGTATACAGGGTGACTTGTTAGGGCCACTTTGAGACAATATGGCGGCCGAGGTGAAATAATGAATATGTTTAGAAATAAAATATTTTTTAAAAGATAATACACTAATATGTTTTAAATAAATTCATTTATTATTTCTTGTTTTATCAACAATAAAACCACTTATAAATGTTCTAAATCCCAAACTGTGACATTACTCAACTTAAAAACTTATTTCAACAAAAAAAATTGTTATAATTAGCATATCCAATTATATCCGATAGGTATTGTATGTATTGGGAAATGTTTATTTATATAAAATAATATCTCAATATATAATTTTGTATTTAATTTTATGTCCTAGGTTCTGTTAATGTATACTTTAATTTAATTCCTAAAATAAATCTAATCTATCAATATCTAAGTGTTTTTCAAATGTTAGATAAGTTATAAGGTTAAAAATATAATTTGTAAGAGAATAAGAGATGATAAACTTTATTCAGAAGCCATAGATTTAATCATTTTTATATTTAAAATACTTGACATCAAAAAAATTATTAATCGAATGTGGATAATACATATATTTATTTAGATAACTATTTTAATGAAAATAATGAGGCCTGAGGCGATAGACTCGTTTGCCTCATAGTAGAAATAATATAGTGTCATTTCATTTACACACAGACACACACACATATTCTTGATTTATATATATGTTAATTAAATTACTTGTAATAAAATTCAATTTAATATATTCACTTATGAATTTTTTTTCTCCAATCTATATATTTGAAATTATCCTCTATGATTTTACATTAATATTAAAAAATTCTTTAGATTGATGAATAATTGTAAAGTTTATTTTGATAATATATGTAATTTTTTTAGAAATAACATTTTTATGATTTGGAGGGCATGACATAATTTTTACAACTTAGTAACTTTGATAATATTAATTAACTTATCTTTAATACAAAAAGATGAGTGGCCAAAATAACATTTCATTATATATACTATCTTTAATACAAATATGTAAGCGATGATAATTTTTTGGTGCTCGTATAAATTTACATCGCTCTTTTACAATGAAATTGTTTCAATTTATGTACATTATGTAATATTTTTGCTATTTTTTTATCTATTTCAGTTCGCTAATATTTGAGTTATTGATATCACATGATGTGAATCCATAATTTATAAGTAAAAAATTTAAGTTTGAAATATATTGAATACGTTATACGTATAATTCCCAGATAATTAAATTATTATACACTCTACCAATTTTGAAATTCAACATGATTTTTTTTTTTTTAATAATGTCACCTTTTGAATTGTGGAAAATTCGGCGTCCCCAATTACAAGAAAATCGGATATAGACAACGCTCGATAGACAACGTGTTTTGATGCTGACGTTGTCTATGACAGAATAGACAACGTGTCTACACATTTCCGTTGTCTTTTGCCGCTTTTTTATTTTTATTTTTATTTTTTTTATTTTAAAGAAAAAAACTATGTTGTCTATATAAACATAGACAACGTGCACCATTACCAAGTTGTCTATAAGCGTTTTTTTTAATAATTATTTTATTAGACAAAGACGTAGTTCATTTGGCAATCTGTATTCACGCGGGACTTGCAAAAAATTCACATTCCCCTCCTTTTCATGAGCGGGACTTTCACAGCAAATCCCTAGTCAAAAAATTTCCCTCATCTTCTTCTTCCCCTTTGCTGTCGATACCCATCGTCGTCGCCTCGCCGTTGCCGCACCTTGCCGTCGCTGCCCCTTGCCAACTCGATGCTGCCAATTGTCATTCAAAATATAGCCTAAAGGAGTTCCTTGTTTGAATTTGGTGAACTGGAAGAAATTGGGTGTATTGGGTGAAAATCGTACTAACGATTATCTAAATCTCAGAATTGGGTGAATCGGAAGAAATTGGAGTCAGATATGGCACCTCCAGCTCAATCTCAATGATCTCCTTCTCCTTCGCAGCCCTCCAGGTCATTTCCCAATTCCACTATCTCTTTACCTTATTTGTATTTGCTCTCATCAATGCTGCTCTTGGGATGTCTCCAGTTCTGCATTTTTTGCTCTCTCTCTCTCTCTCTCTCTCTATTTGATAGTGTTTGTAGAGAAACGATTGAAAAGTATGTATGAGTATTCTAATTGACAACGAAGAAAAGGGAAAATTTGCTGAAGAAATGTGAAATACTGTTATTTTGTTGTTTCATGATCAGTTCTGAGGAGCTTAAAATTAATAATTTGGAAAATCTTGAACCCTTTGCCGCTGCTATTGCTTGGATGTTTGTAGCATCTGAAACTACAATTTGTCCATAAAGAATTACTTTGTTCATATGTATACATCCATATATATTCATTTATAAATAATATTTAATTTTTTTTTATCCTCGTAATTAGATATTTGTCGTTTTTCCACGGAGCTTCTGCGTTTTTCTGCTTTTGATCGACCTCATCAGTCTATGGTTCTGCTTGTTTCTGATTATTTGTGGGCTGATTAACTTCTGTTTGTGCATGAGAGTATGTGTTTGAGAGAGAGAGAGAGAGAGAGAGAGAGAGAGAGAGAGCTTTTCTTTCTGCTACTCTCTTCTGGTTGGGGAGTGTTAGTATAGTAAATTTGTGTTCTTTGGTGAAATTCTGGGATGATTGATTATTGACTTGATCGGGCTTCTTGCTGGGAATTTGGTTAAGTCGAGATTTAATGAGAACCCTTAATTTGAACCCACAAAAACTGTTAATAGTTTTTAACGCATCCCAATTCTGAAGTTCTGATTCTTGGATGTGTTATATGAGTTGAATTGTTACATGAAATGAGGTTGTAGAGAGTTTCCTCTTTTGTTGCCTAGTTCATGGGAGATTAAATTGCTTGTTTTTGTGGTGGCGCTCTTCATTCTTGAATTACAATTGTTGTTCTTGCGCCAATATCCACAACATAGATGAATTTTTGGCTGTTTTATTTGTATGACTTCTTGATTTGGACTGGACTGCTTAAAATTAATTCTTTTTACTGGTCCAAGAATTAATTCTGGTTTCACCTTCTTTTGTACGAGTGCCTAGGTCATACATATGTAATCATATAAAATGTGCTTAATTAGCTGGTCTCTACAATCTGGAAAATGTCAAGAATTGAAATAAAATGCTCAACTATCTATAACTTCACCATAAGTCATAACAATATTTGTTAGACCTGTTCCCACCGTCTTCCAAAGTTATGAAATGTTTTGACAAGTTAAAAAAATAAATCAACCTATTACGATGGAGATTGTGCAATTTTGTCCTACACAATCGTTATATTAATTGAATTTGAACTTGTAACTTTTGACCACAAGCTCTCCACTCATTATTCTGACTCATTATATATTATATTTACTTTGTGAATTTTGATTTCTTTCCAAGTGTTATACATGAAAATTACCTATTTTGCAGGCATGTAATGGTATGCAGTTCAAAATCATAAAATCGCCCAAAAAGAGAAAAATAATATGTAGTTTAAAGATAGGTAGTGGACATGAACAAATATGCTATACCAAAGCACATAATATGGAGTATATATTTTCTTAATGATAAGATTAGGCTGGCAAATATAAATGAATATTATTTGTCACAAAAAATATAAAATAATCACATGACAATAGTGACAGATTTCATATGGAACTTCCCCTCGAATTTGTATGCATGCCTAACTTGATTTTCGATTTAATTAGTCCTTACATGTATGCCTCCACTTATGCGTAGATAATTCATCCTGCTCAGGTCACTCTACATTTCATAGTGATTGAGATTGGGATACAGAATTGTTCTTGTACTTGTTACTGGATCTATTAAGCCGAGAGACGATAGGTGGAGGAAGTTTTTGCATAATTTTTCCTTGCTGCTAGCTTTTGGAGTTCTCATCTCATTACCAGGTACATTGTCTTCCTCTTGGTTGATTTCAGTCTTCCAATACAGATTAGTGGTGTGTATTATAGCTCTTTGCTGGCTGTCTGATTGATAATGACAATAGGTAGATCTTATGACTAAAAATGAAGTGCTTGTTTATATTTGTAGATTTAAAGTTAGTTGTTTATATTTGTAGATTTAAGAATTTATTATTATTGCTACGTCATATCTATATTACTTTTTTTCGCAATTATAGGATTTTAACTTTTAGGATTATTAGTGTACTGTTTTAGATAGATTATTTTTGTAGTGTGAGTCTCTTATTTGTTTGTATTTTTAATAGATTGAAGACTTAGATGGATAAAGGGTGGATGTCCAAAAATAGATTATCAAATGACTATTGTTATTGATCCACACATTGAGCCTGTGTGTATGTGTTGGATCCATTGAATAACCAAACTCATCTAGAATAACTGAAGGATGTGGTAGACATGTATGTTTTGTCACTTAGTTTTTTTAAAGATGTCTTAAAAAATGATATTTTATTTAAATTTATATTATAATGTGTGCAGGGTCATAAAATCGTTCAATTTGAATAAGGGGAAAAGAGGGAGAAAAAAT
The DNA here is from genome assembly GCA_026008535.1 of Perilla frutescens. NCBI lineage: Eukaryota > Viridiplantae > Streptophyta > Magnoliopsida > Lamiales > Lamiaceae > Perilla > Perilla frutescens. Next base: position 48,334,591 of record BRKX01000013.1, read on the forward strand.
GTTTTATGGGAAGTGATCAAGGTATTAATCTCTTTTGTAAACATTTATCGATCGCACATATACAATTCAAATTATATTTATTCATGCATAAGTATTTTTGATAGTGTCCACAACAACCTGATGGAAAGCAATGCGTGTTCTACGTAATGCTTTACATGAAGGATATTATTGAAAATTGTGGATCTGTAGGCTCGATTCCATTGTCGTCTTCAGTGGTAAGTATTAATTTATTCATAGTTATGTTTCCTTTATTATAAAATTATTTTCAAGGTGGTTATCTAATGTATTGCAATATCATTTTTTGTTTATTTATTAGTTTTTCGAAGGATATTACTCGAAAATAGAAATTGATGAAGTTCGTACAGAATGGGCTGAATTTGTGTATGATTTTGCGGATTGACAAAGTTATCGATGATGTTCTTGTAAGTTTGATAACTTAATTGTGTTTGATTTGGTATTTTTATGTCTTAAGATTTGCTTTTGATGATCTCGTTTTGTTATATATTTATTTAATTTGTGAATGTTGCAGTTGCATCATTTTTGTTGAAGTCTTGATGGAAGTTGGGTGGTTGATTCTCTAAAATGGGGAAGTCTCTGCTATTTTGGAGTAGTTGCGTGGAGTTTGTAATTTTGGATTAATTTGAGACAAAATTTGATTGTTATACTTGTTAATTGGATAAATTTATGATTTATGTAAAACATTGAATTAGTTGTATGATGAATTATAATTTTGTTAGACATTTATAGTTTTATGTTACTTATTATTTGAAATTAAAGCAGGTTATCTGTATAAAACAAAAACAAATAAAATAAAATCTGGGAAAAAAATAAATTAAAAAGTTATAAAAAGACAACACATATTCCACGTTGTCTATAACATTTTTCGTGTTGTCTATCTTTTAATAGACAACGCGTATGCCACGTCATCTATAAGTTAATAGACGACCCGCAATACACGTTGTCTTTTACTTGAAGACCGTTGTCTATTATGAAATAGACTACGTGTTTTATGTGTTGTTTTTAACTGAACACACGTTGTCAATGATGAAATAGACAACGTGCTATGCGCGTTGTCTTCAACCGAACACGTGTTGTCTATGATGAAATAGACAACGTGCAATGCGCGTTGTCTTTAACCGAACAGGCGTTGTCTATGATTAAATAGACAACGTGCAATGCGCGTTGTCTTTAACCGCCCCATAATAGACAACATTGATGTAGACAACGCTCGGTTTTCGGAAAGAAGACGCGGATTCCGTGTTGTCTATTCCGCGTTGGAATGAATGTTAGCAATTTCTTGAGAGAATTCTCCATAACATTACTGAGAACATCAGAAGCTTCATTGTCATGACTCATGTCGAAGTCAAAATCAAATTTGTCCATGTCAGTTAGAGCTTCAATCATTTCATCAAAGTCAGCATTGACTTTTACAAACAACACTGTTTGTTTTCTTGATTCCTCATCTTCGGATTCATCGCTTAACATAGCAGCACTAAAGTTTTTTCTTTATTTCCTATGTACAGTAGGACACTCATTGGCATAGTGTCCAAAACCAGAACATCCCCTACACTGAACTGAGTCAATGTCCTTCATTGGATCATCTGGTGTTTTTGATGATTTTGATGAGCCGGTTGATGTTGACGAGGGAGAGTCAAACAGCCTTCGTGGTTTGAAGTTTGCTGAACCTTTCTTCATAGATCATACCAAGGAATTGAACTTCTTTGTGAGAAGAGCAACACTTGAGGACTCATTTTCATTGATTTCCTGAATGTTTTCAACATCAAGTTGAACATCTGAACTTGATGTCACAGATTGAAGAGCAATTCCTTTAGAAGGATTGTTTGACTTCTGGTTTTTGAGATTCATCTCAAAAGTGAGTAGAATGCTCACAACTTCACTCAAACTCATGTTTGATACATTATGAGCCTGCTCAATAGCTGAGATATTCATGTTGAATCTTTCGGGAAGAGTTCGAAGAAGTTTGCTAACCATGTTCTCATTTGAGATAGGACATTCGAGAGGGGTAGACTCATTAGAAACTTCACATAGCCTTTCAGTGTACATGGAGATAGTCTCATCTTCTAACATCCATAGGGTTTCAAACTTGGAAGTGAGCAGCCTAAGCTTTGTTTGACGTACACTTATCGAGCCTTCACAATGTTCCTGTAGAATGTTCCATGCTTGATATGCGGTGGTGCAATTGCATACTATTTTGAAATATGGAACATCTACCAAAATAAAAATGGCATTTAGTGCCCTAGAATTGAAGTTGGAGATAATTCTATCATCGTTAGTTCACTAAGTTTCAGGGGTAAGGATGAAAACATCATTGGGTCCCTCCATCCTTGGAAGAGTCCACTCTTCAATTACAGCCAACCAAGCACTTTCATCAATAGACTTGATATACATCTTCATGCGAGATTTCCACATTGCATAGTTTTTGCCATTACTATCCAATGCCGGGGGACGACATTGATTAATTTGAATATCCATTTCAGTGAATTAGCAATCAAAGGATCGAATATTTAGTGTGTAAAGTACCGGCTCTTGATGCCACTTGTTAGAATTATTTGCCGTAAACACTGAAAATAGACACAGAAACGTAATGTCAAACTCAATGTTGTAGATAGTTGAATCACTATCTTTAACATAAAATGCTGAAATTTAAACTCAATAACACAAAGGTAAATTTTAAATCACACACAACATGTATGTGATTGCCACATGGCGAAATTATGCTTTCACAAGCCTACACAATGGTTTAGTTGATGATGTCAGACGCTGAGCTCTTGACACATCAAACAAAGTACATGAATTCTAATCTAGCTTACAACTAAATTAAATTCATACAAAATACAAATCAACCTACCGTTAATTTGTATACAAACTATCAATGATTCCACAGCCTTCTATCTATCCTAGATTGTACAATCTATTATCATGAATCCATTGAGCAACTATGAACTTCAAAGAAAAAGAAGAAGGAAAGAAGAAAGAAATCTAAATGTTAAGTTTGTGACTCGAGCTCTTAAATCTTCACACACAATGGTAAGATAAGTTGTGCTCGAATAATCTTCTCAAGTGTAACTCTTGTTTCTTTAATATGCTCTTCATCACTTGAGTCGAACATGGTCCACGTCATCTTCTAGATCGTGTGTTTGCAATAACCGCCGTTCACTTCATGTCTTTGAGAGAAACCGTCTCGACTTGTGAATGGAGAGAACAACCCACGATCTAAACCATTTCTCTTACTTGTTCCTGCACGTTGAACTTCAAAAGAATTGATTAAAAAGAAGATAACTCAAGTCCTATAAAATAGAAGATAGAGTTTTGACTTATTCAAACTCTATTTTAAATAATAAAATATCAATCATGTATATCCATTTATTTGAAATATAAATTTCGTGAATATATTTGATTTAAAATATACAAACTGAAATATAGTTTATTAAATAATAATAAAACCTAAAAACTAGGAAAGGTTAAGTGTAACGCCCCAAACTACTCCGTTTGGCCACGTCACTTAACATACAATCTACTTACATATTTTGTGTTTATATTCAATATGAGCAGAAGCTTAGGTCAAAAAGCATGACTAGGCATGACGTCATAATTCTCAATGTAAAGTTTTCGCGAGTTAGCATGCAATCTAACTAATCTATACTATCACACAATATATTATCAAACGGAAGCATTGAACAGGCCCATCCACATAAACCATGCAATCGTCTAACTTATCGGGCTCATAGGTTGTCATAACCCGCCCGTCTAGCATCCTAAATCAACATGCAAAATATAGGGTCAACAACATACTTCATACGTAATAGGCTCCAAGGTCGAACGACCCGCCTTTAAATTGTTTGGCATAGTTATCAAATTATATACATCATAACCTACAAAAGATCGGGCTATTCCCATCCCCAATAATCATTGATCATAAAGCAAAAAGAGTGATCAATGTAATAATGTTAATAATGAGAGTATTTTCAAAAGAAGAGCATGCAAAAGGTAACACAAGCTTGTGGGGTTCTCTTGTGTTCACAAAGCTCCTACTCGGGCTCCGACTCCTCAACCTGAAATTCATTGAATGAATGGGGTGAGTATTTAACAACATACTCAGTGGGGAACACTGTAAATAGTTATAGCTAATTGCACAAGTGAAAATATAACATATGAACTTTTCTTTACTTTATGGAGACTAGTCTCAACCCCATAGGGTCCAAACATCATGATGCCCCAGTTAATGAACATCTTTGGCCCTGTAGGGATGCCCGCAGACATACTACCCCCCAGGGAGGACATTAACAGGTCTATATTCGATCCCAAAGGATCTCTGCCCCGAAGGGTCTCTTTGTCGACCCCGAAGGATCTCTTTTATGCCCCGAAGGGTCTCTTTTATCTCTGGTCCGAAGACCCTTCATACTTATACAATCAAAGCACAACAATAACTATAACCTTACACATTTTCACAGTTTAGAGTTACCCCACCTTAAGAGACGCTTTCACAATTTCTCAACCTTTGAAATACTCCTTTGCCGCCCACAAGTTGTCCACCTCGAGCCCCAACACGTCACTTTGCACCTTTTAATCCCCTTTTCATTTTAGATGTCGAGTCATACAATTAAATCATAACTTTAACCCAACTCATGCTATACTTTACTTTAAGGATTTCATACATATCCATATACATAACTTTGGATATACCAACTCATAATATGATTTTGGACTCAAAATACACATTAAAGCTCTTTGAAGCATTTGATCGAACACGTTACGGGCACACATTTATTCCACATGCTCATAACTCATTTTAAATCCTTTAGACCCAACATTTCAAATAAAAACACCTTCACCCTAGGGCTCTAACATACATGAAACTCAACCCCATACAACCCTCATAACATCTCCATACAATTATCAACAAAACAAAGGGAAATTAGGGAAGAATTCCAAACCCTAGCAATAATGAACCATAGGAATTCGATATAACTTCACATATAGCCTCAAGGAGGTAAATAAACCATATGTTCAAGACATCAAAGCAAGAAGATTAACAAAAATCCAAAATCCTCAAATTTGGATAACAAACCCTAGTTTCCAAAACAATAAGAAATGGGTGTTTAATCCCCAAGAAGGAGAGGTGTAGAGGTTACCTTTGTTGATGGATGATGATGGATTACGCTTCAGAAGTTGAAGAATTTTGAGAGAGAAAAAAGGAGAAAATCGCCCCCTCTTGGTTGAAAGAAAATGAGGAAGAAATGAACAAGTGTTGTATTTATAGCTAGAGAATCCCCGGACCCGCGCGACCGCGCAGCCCCCGCGACCGCGGAACCCATCTCTCGGCCAACGCTCCCCGCGAGCGCGCGTCTCCCGCCAGCCCCGCGGGCGCACAATCTCCCGAGACCGCGCACGGCCCCGCGGGCGCGCGGCGTGCCCCCTTCAAGCCCGCTTCTAATTTGACTCCCGAACATTTTTAACTCCATTTTAAAACGACTTAGATTTTCAAAACACTTCTAATACACGCCGAAAAAGCAGGGGGCGTTGCCCCCTAGCCCCCATCGGGGCGCTTCACCCCCATCAACTCAGCGTTAAGGTGTTCAAGGTTCTGACAAACTAAACTCAATGCAATGACACGCATTCATTTTCATATAACTCGACACTTTTAATATTAAATGTTATCATGTATTATACACTTAGTATAATACCACCGTGCTATGACGTATCGGCTCAAGTGAGACAACCTGCAATAAAACAACGACATAACATACAAACATACTCACATGATTAATATTCAACAATATTAATTCGAAATCATTTACTAAAATTATAATTTATAATTTAGCAAAAAGGGTCGGGGTATCACATTAAGATTAAATACGACGACTGTCACAGCCAATGTCGTAGGGAGTCTGTAAGACATTGGGTTCAACATTGAACATCAATGTCAAACAGCACTCAACAATCTCCCCCTTAATCTTAGCCTTTCTGCACAAAACATACAACAGGTGATTAGAGTCGCAATGAAAAATGGAGACTACAAAGTCTCCCTCTTAACTAAATCATCATACAACAGGTGATTAACCTATTATAAAAATAATGTTAAACATAAGTTCAACACAAAACATTCAAATGACATTAAGTTACTTGATACCAACATCAAGAAGAACGATGCTCATCAACTAAAAAAAAACATATAAAATAAAAACACAGATGTACGAAGCATCCTAAAATTTATATACATCCAACACATGTCTAAACAAAAATAGATGCATCAAGCATCCTAAAATGTGTCCACCACATACAAAACAAAACAAAAATAATGTTTTGAAATAAAAACATTGTTTGTTAAAAAAAAAGAGAAGCTTAAAACAATCAGCTTCACATTAGCTTCCTCTTCCCTTTAGCTGCACTCTTCTCCCCCCTTGCGGCACTAGCTCCGGCATCATCATTATCATCACCATCTGCATCAGAATGTACTCCCCCTTTTTGTGTAGAAAGGAGAGTAATAAAGGAATCACGAACAACATTGAGATGAGAAATTGTCTGATCTAGCTGAGCTATTTGATATTGAAGAGTCTCCAATGGCATCATAACAATAAGAATTGAGGGTAGGGAGACATCATCAGGATCAACATCAGGTGTAACATCAATCTTGGAGGGAGCATGAGTATCATTGATAGACTGAGTCTCCAGTTTGGCAGCGGCATGGGAGTAGGGAAGGTCTATGATCCTGTTATCATTTTCTTTGGGCTTCTGAATGGACAGAGAGGGCTGCTCAAAAATTCGCTTATTCTTGCTCTCCTTTAATCTTTGGCTCTTAAGGATAGCAAAGATCAAACATGAAAATGAGAGCATATTTGAAGAGCTAGATTTAGAGGCAGCCTTCAGAGTTGCATAAAAAATATAAGCACCAAGATTGAAAGGTAGATGAGATCCATGTTTGTATAGGAGAATTGCCTGATCGACTGTGAGGACAGAGAGGTTTGATTGGGAAGCCAATTACACACAATTAGCTTAAAAAACACTGTGTAGAAAAAAGTTAATTTGGAGGCAGACACCTTATTCATCTAATTTTGAACAAGTCCTCTAGTAATAACCTTCACCACATCATCTATTAAATCTAAGGAGATGATAGTGTCCTCATTATCAAGATCAAGGAACGAGTTAATAACATTAGGGGAAAACTTGTAAATTTTATCCCTAACATACACAGTTCCAAAAGATAATTTAGCAGGATCTCCCATATTAAGTAAGACATTGGCATAGAACTCATAGATAACAGTAGGATCATAAGACAGTAGAGAGGTAGCAGACTTCCATAAACCTCATTCTTTGAGAAACACATCCATCACATGCTTCTTAAAACTTAAAACGTCTATAATCTTTTCAACCCTAAAAGACCTCTTAACAACAAGATTATAAGATTTCTTAGCATCTTCAGAGTAGAAAACCTTACTAAATGCTGAAGACACATCAATGAGAATGTCAGAATCGACGTCGGAATCCTGCTCTAGAAGGCCAGAAGCGAGAGCAACATCCTGTTTAACATCAACAGGACTGAGATTCACAGTTTTAGGAGAAGAGGGGCGTTCATCAGAGGAGTCTGATTCATCTCGCAGAGATCGAGATGTGTCCTTGGAGTCTTGGCGTTTCACCTTCTTGGGAGATGCCTCTTCAGTTTTGACGGGAGAGTCACCATGAAGTTGTTTTGACTTCTGAATCGGAGAAAGTTTGCTGGTTGTTTGGACAAGAGATTGAGAGTGAGAGGGTAGTTCAGGATTAATTGGATTCTCTGGGTCTCCAAGAACATGGATTTCGAGAGGCTTAAGGTTTAATATTTATGTGCCAGGAGGAATGACTAGATCTGGATGAGTCTCCTCGCCGGTAGGTTTTTCAGTCGGGGAAGAAGGTGAAGTTCCTGGATCTAGATGAATGGAGGGCTCACCAAGATTGATTGGTGTCGGAGCAGCAAAAAAAGTAGCTATGGGAATAGGGGTCGATGTTGAGGAAGGGTTTACCGACGGGATTGGCGTGAAGGCAGAGGATGGAGTGCCTTGAGACATCTCCAACATTTTTTGCAGAACCATCATTATGGCTTGATATAGGTTAAGATCAACCATTAATGAAGAGCTTCAAAAAAATGGAGACGGAGAGAGACGAAGGAGACGAACGGTTATAGAGAGAGAAAGAAAAAGTGAGAGTGAATCCAAAAAGATGAAAATGAATATAATAAAGTGATAGTCAAGGGACCTACTTATCATATCCGAAAAACAGGTGATATGGAGATTCACTTATCTCATCAAGCTAGAAAATATTATTTTAATAAAAATTTATATATATTTAAATAATTAGTTTCGGTCAAATTAGTAATGTTGACTAGTTATATAGGAATAAATTCTCATCAATTAGTTCACAATATAATATCATAGAAGTCAAACACAACTTGAATTTTCCCGAAATAAAAACCATTTCCTGATGTCAAGATACACAACATGTGACCAACATCAGGAATACAAACATTGTCTAAATAACACACATTCCAAGAGATTGTCTTAGTGAAGAAAACCTCTCAAAATCCAAAGGTTTAGTAAAAATATATGCAATTTGATTTTCTGTTGAAATATATTCCAACTTAATGATCTCACGTTCCACTAGATCTCGGATAAAGTGATGTCAGATATCAATATATTTGGTGCGTGAATGTTGAACTGGGTTCTTTGAAATTTCTATTGCACTATCATTGTCACACAGCAATGTCAATGAGGAATTTGACAATCCATAATCAAGCACCATTTGATTTAACCACAACAGTTGAGTACAACAACTAGCGGCAGCAGCATACTTTGACTCAGTCGTGGAAAGTGAGATACAATTTTATTTCTTACTTGACCACGAAACCAGATTGTTACCAAAATAAAAAACCTCCGCTTGTACTCTTTCGATCATCAATATCACCTGCCCAGTCGGAATCACTAAAGCCTACAAGATGAATGTTAGAACCTTTGCGATATTTTATACCAAAATCGAGTGTGCCAGAAACATAGCGAATGATTCGCTTAACAGCTTTAAGATGTGTGATTCTTTAGGCTGAGATTGATATCTCACACAAACACTGACACTAAACATGATGTCGGGATGACTAGCTATTAAATATAACAAACTACCAATCATTCCTCTATACATAGTAGAATCAACATCAGCACCGACATCGTCTCTGCTCAACTTTTCTGAGGATCCCATAGAGGTCCTCATTGGTTTAGCATCTACAAGACCGAAGCGTTTCACCAACCCCTTAGCATACTTGTTTTGAGAAATAAAGATGTCATCCTTGTCTTGCTTGATTTGTAAACCAACAAAATAGTTGAGCTCTCCAACCATGCTCATTTCAAATGTGCCGCACATTGAGTCTATAAAATCTTTGAGCAAGTTAGTACAAGTAGAACAAAAAATAATGTCGTCAACATAGACTTGAGCAATAGTGATATGTTTTTATTTTTCTTGATGAAAAGAGTTATATCTACTTCACGTCTTGAAAATCCAATTTCAAGCAAAAAATCAGTTAGTCTAGCATACCAAGCTCTAGGAGCTAGTTTAAGACCATACAAAGCCTTTTTTAGCTTAAAAACGTGCAATGGTTTCTCATGACATTCGAATTCCTTAGGTTGTTCAACATAAGCTTCTTCATTAAGAAAACCATTCAAGAAAGCACTTTTAACATCCATTTGATGCAAAGTAAAACCCACATGGCATGCAATTACACATAAAAGACGAATGGATTCTATCCTTGCAATAGGTGCAAAGGTTTCATCAAATTCAACTCCTTCAACTTGAGTATAACGTTGTGCAACTAAACGGGCTTTGTTTTTTACAACATTGCCAAATTCGTCTGTTTTATTTTTAAAAATCCATTTTGTCCCAATTACATTTTTATCTTTTAGACGTGGAACTAGTTCTTAGACATTATTTCTAACAAACTAGTTTAGTTCCTCATGCATAGCATTAATCCAAAAATCATCTTTAAGGGCATCCTTAATGTTCTTGGGTTCAATGTTAGACAAAAAATAGGTGTTTGACAAAGCAACACTCAAAGAGGATATACATACCAGCTTAACCATTTCATTGTAATTGATCGAGTTCCTTTTTCGAGTTTGAACTCCTTCAGATTGATCACCAATGATTTGGGAATCTAGATGATTCTTCTTGATCCTACTTGGGGGATCTCTTCTTGGTTCATCTTCAGCAGTAATTAGTTGTTCATCTTCACTATCTGAGTTATATGATGATGTTGGTGATTTAACTGGAACTTCAACATTCTGAGAAACATTGACTTCAACATCACTAGTTGATGTCTTGTTTCTGACATCATGTTCAGCTTTATCACTTGACATTCCATCAATGTCAAGAAGCTCCATCACCTCATCCTCTTCAGATTTTGATGCAATACCTGTGTGATCATCAAACACAACATTAATTGATTCTTGGATAGTTTTTGTCCTTAGATTAAGCACACGGTATGCCTGACTGTTAGACGCATATCCCAAGAAGATTCTTTGTCAGTCTTAGCATCTAACTTTCCCAAGTGATCCTTGTTATTCAAGATGTAACATATACACCCAAAAACATGAAAATATTTCAAGTTAGGCTTCTTATTCTTCAGAAGTTCATATGGTGTCTCTGTTCTACCGGGATAAAGAATCACTTAATTCCCGATGTGACAAACAGTGTTAACTGCTTCAGCCCATAGCTTCTTAGATAACCTTTGTGCTTGTAATATTTTCCTTTACATCTCCTGTAGAGTACGATTTTTTTTCAACCACACCATTTTGTTGAGGAGTCTTTGGTGCAGAGTACTCATGAATGATGCCTCTTTTCTCACAGAAATCATCAAACATCGAATTTTCAAATTTGAGCCCATGATCAGTTCTTATGCATTTGATGTTAGACTCATGTTGTCTTAACACCGTTCTGCAAAATTTCTTGAACATCCTGAATGCTTCAGATTTTTCTTGTAAAAATTCAACCCATGTGAATCGAGAAAAATCATCTACCATAACCAGAATAAACCATTTACCACTCATGCTCTTAGTGTCAACTGGATCCATAATGTCCATGTGAATCAAATCAAAGCATTTTGTGGTTTGATAGGTGTTTAAGCTTTTGTGATGAGATCTCGCCTGTTTGTCTTTCTGACATGCACTGCAAACAACATCGAGATCGATCTTCACTGGTGGAATACCTTTAACAGCATCAGCTTCAATCAATTTATTCAAGCTTCGAAAGCTAACATGTCTAAGTTTTTGATGAACAAGCTGTGTCTCAACATTGACTGAAACATTGAATTTCTCGTTCTTGTCTACATGATAATAGTTATCTAATGCACGACTTCCGAACATAATGCATTTGTTCTCACTGTCAAAAACATCACATGTATTTTTGTTGAATCTGATATGCATACTGTCATCACACAATTGACTTATGCTTATCAAATTAGCTGTTAATCCTTCAACATGAAGCACATTGCATAATTTGGGAAAGTTTTTAACATTCAAGGTACCTTTACCCACAATATTACCTTGTGCCCCTCCACCATAGCTCACCTAGCCTTTACTTGACATGGAATAGTGTTGTCAAGAAACTTTGGGTTGCCTGTCATATGACGTGAGTAGCCACTATCAAAGTACCATGTACCTGCAATGTTAGCTTTTAGCGAAGTGTAAACAACATTGCATGAATTTTTTACCTTCTTGACACTCTTCTTCTTTTTGAAAGTTTTAGAAGAGTTTTCCACAACAGCCACAACAAGAAAAATCGGATATTCCAGGGGGTAAATTCCGTTGGAATTGGTGTGTTTTCTGCTGGAATTGGACTATTCCAGCGTGCCCGGTCCGCTGGAAAACATGCCGATGGAATTAACATATTCCAGCGGAAATCCCATCGATTCCAGCAGTTATAAAATTCCAGCGGATCATTCCAGTGGGGCCCGAATCGTTGGAATTTCCGTTTCATGGCCTATTCACAAATTCCAGCGGTACATATGCCGTTGGAATTAGCCGCTGGAATTTGATTGTTAGGGTTAGGGTTATAGATTCCAGCGGTACATTGTTCGCTGGAATTAGCCACTAGAATTCAATATTTAGGGTTAGGGTTATATGATTCCAGCGGCAAATATTCCGCTAGAATGTTTTATTGGGGATTAGGGCTCGGGTGATTCCAATAGAAAACTCCCGCTGGAATTCTTGATTTTATATTTTTTTATATTGGTTTTTCCAAAAATAATATAAAAATAAAACCTGTTATATAGCACTAAAATACAATCATACAAATCCATCAAACAATCCAATAAAATCCATCAAACAATACATTAAAATCCATCAAAATATCCATTAAAATGCATCAAAATACATCAAATAAATCCATCAGAATACCACCAACAAATGAGTCAAACAATAATCAGTCAATTCATCAAGCTACTAGATATCAATCCATCAAACTACAAAAGATGGCATCAAACCCAACCTAACTAAAAACCGATAATATCATGATCCTCAACATCACAACCAATATCATCATTGGAGGGGGCAGATGAATGTGATTCATATGGGGTACCTGTGTTGTTCTTCTGGAAGATGAGGTTTCGAAGTTCTGCAACTTCAGCGGCCAATCATTCATTCACATCTAGAAGATGTTTATTTGCATCCTCCAAATGATTTAAACGGTCATTCATGAGGTGCTCATCTTGAGCTATGCTGGATTGGCTACCTTTGCTCTTATTTCTTGATCCAGAACTAGTTGCAAAATTGGAGACTTCAGAACCAAATCCAGGGCATCTGCCATGTCTATTCACTCCCCTGCTGCCTCAAAGAAAAGTGCAGAATCATCAATATATTTACCCTGTGATACAGAGTCTTCCTTCATCTCCTTAAACTTATGTTGTGATAAAAAGAAATATGAATCTTAATTATGTTCAAAATTAAAATCTCAATGATAGAAATAAATATGAAAAGATCTTACATATAATATCTCAGAATGTGGAGTGAACCATTTATCAGCTTGTCTATCATAGTTTAAACTTTCATACACCTCAGGAATGCTAACTTTTCTTCCCAATTTGACCTCCTACAAAATTCACAAAGCATAATGAATCTGATTATTAGGCAAACACTTAAGTATCTACAAAATAAATTTAACATAAATCAAGACTCACGTATCGCTTCTTGCGCTCAGTCATGCTAATAGCTCCACCTCTATTCACTTTTCCATCTTTGTTCGCAGCTAAATTCTTCTTGTTTCGTTCAGAAACTTTCTTGAATTTTGGATCAGATTTCCATCTATTGTGGAGGGGGGAAATTCTTGTACGCCTCATGAGGCACTACCTCATATGGCATAATATCTCTATTGGGACACTTGAAAGTGTCCCAATAGCCTTTTAGGACACTTTCAAGTGTCCTAATATCTCTATTGTGCCACATGAGGTAGTGCTTCATGAGGCGTACAAGAATTTCCATGCGGAGGGTTACCAGTTTGTTGCTTGCTAGCCAGCGACCTTTACATTTCCCTCTACGGATGTCAGCAAAACTTTGTCTTATTACTGTTGCACCTTTAGACTCCCAGAATTGAAAGATCTGATCATCATCCTTCTCATCCCAACGATAAAATTTCTATAAAAAAATCGAGTTAGCATTCAAATATAACAAATAATTGCAAACATCATTGATTAAAAATTACCTTAAACTCTCCAAACCACATCATCTTCACTCCTTCTGGAACCTCTAACCACTCATTCCACGCTCTATCATATTTGGCCTTAATGATCTTCCTGACCCTTTTATTGGCCTCATCAGGATAAAGCCTATTGTAATATAGCATGATTAGATAATCAAACTAAATGATAGAGAAATATAACTACAAATGAAATTCCATACCTGTTTCCTTCCATACGTATAAGTAATCTGCTTGCAGACTCAACAATTGGACGCTCCCGTCCTTGAATTGTTGACGAACCTTGACCAGATGTCAACACACTCTTCACCTCCAAGTAAAGAATTGGCAGCTACGGGTGCAGAAACAGTGCCTCTATTTTCACCACCTCCAGATGTCAACACTCTCTCTTCACCTCTAGGTGAAGAACTGACAGCCACGTGTGCAGAAGTAGTACTTTTATCACCAACACTATGGGCACTTGCACTTTACCTCCTAATACTATCACCATTATTAATTCGAGCCCCAATACTATGACCACCACGAAGTCCACCTCGCGTTCTATGAAGACCTGACATCTATAAATATTTAACATAATAGAAATTAATATATATTGCACAAAATTTTAAAAAAAGATTAAATCAAGTATCATATTTAAAAAATTACACCTAAAATTAATCACTACTGTTATCAGAATCAATATAAGTGTCTTCATCATCTTCTAAATCTTCACTACTAAATATTTCATCTTCTTCAACAATATTAGTGTGATTAAACTCCTCGGCCGAGGTTATAGAATCCAATAATGTAACATCAAACTCTTCAAGACAAGATAATTCATTTATTGTGTTGTTTGCATCATCTTGGAATGGAGCATCTGGTGATTGAATCGTGCATCTTGACTTTGTCTTAATCACCGAAAACCAAGCTCTTCTTTCATTATTCGGATTGGGCCATGGAGTAAAATAGACCCGTTCAGCTTGTTGGGCTAATATAAATGTATCTTTACCGGCATATCTTCGAGTTGATTTAACCTCAACTAATCCATATTTAGGACATATTCTTGTTCTAGAAGGTGTAGGATCAAACCATTTACAATTAAAGATTGTAACTCTTTTAGTTGGTACTCCAGGATATTCTACAACAAGAACTTCTTGAAGTACTCTATAATAATATGCATTTTCTCCAATAAATGCAACTTCAGAATTATTGGTTTTTCGCGTTTGTGCCAATTCAGATATATGGAAGCAATATCCATTCACAAAATACTTTGGATAAGTCTCTACTTGGTTAATCAGACCCCAAGATAAGCTCTTTAAAAAAGGATCATCAATGCAATTGTCAGGACTTCCAACCTAAGAAGGAAGAAACTAGATCATTTAGACTTAGAACATTAGCTTAAAATTATTATTTGATTAATTTTGTATAGTACACTTACATAATCATGAAACCATTCTACAAAGTTTCGGTTTCCATCATTCATAGATGATGTATAAGCACTGATCATAAACTTAAAACTGTTAGGATTTTAAGAAGACAACTTAACCAAATGAGTGGACTTATATAGAAAACCTTACTTGTAAAAGGGATTAACTTCGGGGCAATTTAAGAGGACATATAGAGAAATCTGAATTTTCTCTTCATCGGTGAGAAATCGAGTTCTACACACGGGATAGTTAAATATTGAAAATGGTGGATTCTCAGATGACTCTCCACCATCATTGTATCGAGGAACTCGTCTATTTCTAGTTTGGACGTACGACTCGAAATAGTGGGAGCAAAATATAGATGTCTCCTCGAGCAAATATGCCTCACAAATTGAACCCTCCACATGAGATTTATTCTTAACCTTCTTCTTAAGATTGCGCAAGAACCTGGACAATGATAAGTTGTTTATAAGTTTATATTTAAATTGAATATACAACATAAGTTTATTAGAATAATAATTACCTCTCAAACGGATACATCCAACGATATTGTATTGGACCACCTACTTTGGCTTCGTAGACTAAGTGTATAGGTAGATGTTCCATTACAATGAAGAAAGACGGCGGAAAAATCTTCTCTAACTTGCATAGAATGATAGGAATATTATTTTCCATCACCTCTAGTCTATTTTCATCCAAAACAGGGCAACATAAGTCACGGAAAAAAAATACTCCACTCAGTTAAAGTTTCCCAAATAGGATTAGGCAAACAATTGAATGCAATAGGAAGCAATCTCTCCATAAAAACATGGTAATCATGACTCTTCATATGTTGTTATATACAAGTTCGCAAATCGACACACGATCCCAAGTTAGATACATATCTATCTGGTAGCTTCAGACTTTGAACCCACTCGCAATTTTTTCATTTTTGCTCCATATTCAAAGTGTACTGCGCTTTTGGTTTCAATATTTTCCCATTACCCATGTCCTGCAATGCTAGAGTGGGACAATTATAATGCACAGTAATATCCTTTCGTGCATTTAAATTATCTTTGGTCTTACCTTTGATATCCATCACTGTGTTGAACACATTTTGAAATACATTGCTCTCTGTATGCATGACATCTAAGTTGTGAGGGTTCAACAAATCATTCCAATAAGGTAAATCCCAAAAGATACTGTGTTTCGTCTAATGATGACTTTCTCCATAGTCTGCTGCTTCATAAGCTATCCCTGTATCAACTATTCAAGGAATATGCATAGTCATCTCATTTATTTCATCTCCAGAATGCCGCCTAGGTGGAACATTCTTTTCAATTTTATCTTTCAAGAAGTCTTTTCTATTTCTTCGAAATGGGTGATTCATAGGTAGAAACTGTTTGTGACAGTCAAAGTGACAAACTTTTCTACCATTCTTCAAATAAAATGCTTTAGAATCATCCATGCAATAAGGACATGCCAATTTACCAGCTGTTGACCAACCAGATAACATACCATAAGCGGGAAAATCATTAATAGTCCAACAAAGTGCAGCCCTCATGTAGAAGTTCTGCCTTTTGGAGACATCATATGTTTGAACTCCTTCATCTCATAATAATTTTAACTCATCGATTAATGGTTGCAAGTAGACATCAATTTTAGATTTAGGATTATTTGGCCCCGGAATGAGAATTGTTAAAAACATGTATTCTCTCTTCAAACACATGTTAGGAGGTAGATTATATGGAGTCATAATCACAGGCCAACAAGAATACACCTTACCATCATGGTTGAATGGGCTAAACCCATCCGAGCACAGTCCTAGTCTAACATTTCGTGGCTCTAATGCAAAGGAAGGGTGCTTTTCATCAAAATGTTTCCATCCTTCCGCATCACTTGGATGTGATAATATGCCTCGTTCATGTCTCTTAACATAATGCCACGTCATGTGTTTAGCAGTTGCATTAGAAGCATATAATCATTGTAATTGAGGAACTATGGGTAAATACCACATCTGTTTTTTGCGATTCGGTTGCCTGTTCGAGCATTCTCCTTAAAACGAGTCTCTTCAAAAAATTTACAATTAACCTTGGCAACATCATCCCCACGAAACAACATACAACCTGATGGACATGTGTTAATTTTTATATGGCCACAACCAAGTTGAAACACTAGTTTCTTAGTCTGATAAAAGTCGAGATGCATCCAATCAGATGGCAATATCTGTTTTATCAACTGAATGATTTCATCAACACATCTTGCTGGTATGTTGTAGTCAGTCTTGATACTCATTATCCGAGCTGCGATCGACAAAACTAAATGATCCTCACATCCATCCCAGAAAGGAGATTGAGTCGCACATAATAAATCGTAAAATTTCTTATACTCATCATTCGGTTCTTCTGGTTCAGGAATGAAATTAGGACCCCTCGCATCCATAACTATTTGCTCAAAATTATTTAAACCATCTGGGTCACTATCTATAGTTCTAGAGAAAATGCTTGGTGTGGTTTCTCCATGATTATGCCAATAATAGTACTCTCATTGAAAACCTTTTGTGTATAAATGGTGCCTAACTGTATCATGAATTTGAAATTTCACACATTGACATCGTGAGCATGGACAACGAAATTTTCCATCAACTTTGAAATCCTCTAGCTCACACGCAAAATTAATAAAATTCTCTACTCCCCATATGAAATCCGAACGTAAATTCCTAGTTTGAGGATCTAATCGAGTGTACATCCAACGACAATGTTCTGGTATTTTCATCTATATTGAAATAATTGAAAATAGTTAGCTTATTCACTATATATATATATATTAAAAATAGAGCCTACATATTTTTCTTGTTTTCTAATTTGTTTTTTAAAAATAACCTACATACATTAAAAGTATCTACACACACATACATATATATATATATATACATATATATGTTAACAGTAACTTATATACATTAAAAATAATATATATACATGTTCATGAGTCATATCACAAACCTATAACAGAAAATTATAAGTCATATCACAAACCTATATCATAAAATTATAAGTCATATCACAAACATATAGCATAAAATTATAAGTCATATCATAAAAACTTAACTCTAGTAGTTTTGAGCAGTATATCCATAGGATACTTACCTTGAATTTCTTTTCGTGTTGTAGGCTGGAAAGTGATGTCAACAACCTATACCTGCACAACCCAAGAAGTAAAAAACTTAAAATTTCATACATAAATACAATTGGGTAAGAGAATACTAATACAGAAAGAGCACTTAATCCACTATATATTATCACACCATGGTCACTCTGATCTCTTCTAAATAAAAAATAAATAAAAATAATAGTCTAGTCACTACCCAATTAAACAACAAAGAATGAATTATTTCCTAATCACTACCTTTGCTGCCATTTTTTAAAGAAGAAACAACCGTAACTATTATGCTGAAAACATGATATAATTTTTTTTAAATATGATATAATTTCATTCATGCACATTTAAAAATGTCGCTGCATACTTATTTAGTCCATTTGAAAATTTTATATCAAATGTTAACTTAATAAAGATCATTAATTCATTTTATCACTTTAATAAATTAGGGTTATACAACAACTCTTAACCTTAAAGGGTAGCCCTATAAAAAATGAATTCTCAAAAGTGAAAATGCCAACTAGAAAAGAGTTATCATCAACTGCCTGATCATACAAAGCTTATTTAACGACCAAAATTGAGAACATGAGAGTGCACAATTGACTCTGCTGACAGCTCCAACTGATTCTTGTATGATGGAGACAAAACTGAAAGCACACTATAATGCTAATCGAGCAGCTGCCCTAAAACTCTTCACCAACTAAAAGTTAATAGTTTTAGTAACTTTTAATTAATTAACTTATGGATATATGGGGTTGATTTGGAGAATGAATTCACCATACTATTAGTATTAATAATATTTTACTATTGTAATAATTTGAATAACAATTGAGAAGAATACTCAAATTAAAATATGATAAAGGTCTCAGTTTTGCATGTCACAAACGTGAAAGAAGAAGAATTTATAAAGAAAAAGAATAAGTATAGCCCTATAAATTATTGTCCCAGATTAACAATTTAAACTAAAAACTCTTAAGCAATTTCTTATTCGTATTCAAGTTTCAAGAATTACTGAACATGATACCCATGTTCTATTAACTCAAGCACATGCAAACACTTATAATTTTGGGAGAAGAATGAGAGAACCGAAAAGAGAGACATAACTATTAACAAAAAGAAACCTAAATTTCCAAATCCCTAAAACTCTTCACCAACTGATGCAGACAAATGAAGGAACAAAGTGAAATAGAGTACACATCACTTGCATCAAATATTTTCTGGTTTAAAAGAACAAATGCTTACAAAATTTCTGGGTCATTTGCAGATTATAAATAGAGTTAGAGATCTGCACACTGCAGAATTTTTTATACACTAGCGTACTTTTGGTTGCGTTTCGATTCAGAAAAGTAATTCAAAATTTGCTTTCATTTCACATCCAAATATCCAATCCAAACTTTCTTTTTACACAATTATGGCACACACATAAATCAAGAGAGAGAGAGAGAGAGAGAGAGAGAGAGAGAGAGAGAGAGATGGGTATTTACCTCTGTAGGATAGGCGAAATATGATGGCTTAGTTTTTAGGAGTAGTGCTCAAATCATAAGGTAGAAGGCAGAGATGGAAACTGTTGTGTTGACTACAGAAAATGAAGCCTAATTCTGATCAAGAGAGCCCTGCAATATTCAAATTGTAAAAAAATGAAATTATTATAATCTCCCTTTGCACCAAAAAGTCCAACATATACATATATATTACACATACACTATTACCTTGAATCAACCATGTTATAATTCGTTGCCTGAAACAATGTGAATTACGGATGTAAATTGCACAGTTAAAAGTAATGTTGAAGCTAGTGTTACCACATTGCCTTCAACATGCAGCGGAAACGTAAATAGAACTTTGCACAAAACAAGTTTTAAATCACACTCCTTACGGTGTGTGATTGCCTCAAGGTAAAATTCACTATCACAAGTGAAACACAAAAACAATGCTGATGTTATCTCGGTTCATTCCCTTGACAACACTGCATAAAACATACAGAGGACTATCCTAGCTTCACTCACTCGAATAATCACTCAAAAACAAACCTATCTAAACACATAGATAGATTACAATCAGTCACTCTAAATCCTAGACTTCTCTAAGTTGACTATCTAACCTACACACACAACTGGAATGAAAGTCTCCAGCTGATTGGGACGCTAGGCAGATGTCGAGGAAGATGTCTTGAATTCAGAGATGACACTAGATGCAAGATTCAGAGCTTCTCACAAACCACAGTGATAATCTGCTTGCATAAATGATTTTAAGGTCTAAGGAGACCTTAAATACTTCCTCCATCTCAGCTGAGAAGTTTCCACACGATCCTTGATGAGTTGGATGCAAAACTACCGCCTTTCACTACCCTTGCTGAACTGGACTCGAGATAACCGTCCTCTGCACTGCGTGGCACACGTTCTTCAACATCGTGTAACAATGGCGGTTACTCAGCGACTCATGTTCTCTGCAACGGTTAGTGTCTAAGACGAAGTGGGGAACATCACGTTCCTTGAAACTCGGAACAAATATTTTAAATTAAAATAAAATATCTAATAAATCCCTTAAATCGTGGAAAATGATATGTGACAAAAATCACAATTTATTCAGATTAATTTAAAATAAATTAATCCAAAATACTAGGAAATGATAAGGTTAGAGATCCGAGTGTTATACTGGGTGTGCCGAGAATGACGGACAACATTAGGTACGACATTGATTGCAATGTTATCGACAAAGTGATAACATCATCTGGAACACATCATACTCAACAATCTCCCCCTTAAGCTTATCCTTTCTGCAAAAAAACATTATGCTCAATATAAACATGATTAGAGCTGCAGCGGAATATGAGAACAAAAAATATTGGAGTTCAAAAACTCCCCCTTAAGATCTGCTTCCCCTTATGTTATTATTTGTAACATAATATACAACGTTAGCGGGTACAATCCCCTATACAATAGTATACACCATGGTTAGTGGGTATTTATCCCTGTACAGAAAAATTAGTGGGTAATGATCCCCTATACAGAAATATTGTTGAGAACATTCTCAACAAACATCACACATTTAAAAACGTGCGAACACAATCCCAATGTTGAGACCATTCCCAACATAAAACATCACATACTATAAGTTATGTGAAAAACAGAATAACAATGTTGAAAACATTCTCAACATGAAACATCACATATTAAAATATGCATACGAAATATATAGCAAAATCATCAACTCATGCTGATGATTAAACCAAAAGTATCCAAGGATATCCAATCATGGATACCCAACAACGAAAATAAAATGTGTCCATGCACATCAAAAACCAACAAGGATGTAAACACATCCAAGAGAAACTTGTGTCCAGCACAATACATAACCAAATTAAATTGTTTTTGATAAAGAAAATTCATATTTTCTTCTTCTCCTTAGCCTTGGTCACAGACTTTCCAGCCTTTTTTCCTTCAGCACCATCAGCAACATCATCATCACCAGCGGTGGCAGCGGCATCTACTCCCCCTTTTTGTGTAGAAAGTGCACTTCGTAGAGCTTGGCGATGTTCAACCATAGCATTGGTGAAGACTGTGCTTTGATGGATCATAGAGTCCATCTGCTTGATAAAAGAATTTAACACCTGCACAGAAAATGTCACCAGATGTGAAGATGCACTAGCCAATTCACTTTCAGATCGTGGTGGGGAGAGAGCTGTCTCTATGCCGACATCCTGATCAACATCTCTGGAGGCAGCTGTGGAGCTTAGAGCAAGGTTGTAAGGGAGATCCATCACTTGATCATCATTCCCTTTTGGTTTGACAATTGTGATAGTCGATGTTTCAGTGACTATCTTCTTCTTGTTTGGTTTCACACCTTGGTCAACCATAACTGCATAGATGAGGCAGGGAAAAGGAAGTATGCTGGTGTTGCTTATCTTTGTAGCAGCTTTCATCACATAGTCAAATATGTAATCTCCGAGACTGAAGGGGATCTTAGTGCCAAGTTTAAAGAGCAGAAATGCTTGATCAACAGTGAGGACTGAAGTGTTAGTGGTAGGTAACCAATTACACACAATAATCTTGTGTAAAACAGAATATAAGAATGTAAGCTTAGAAGTGGAGATTTTGTTTGTCCACTTGGTTACCAATCCACCAGTAATAGTCGACACCACATCATCAATAAGATCTAGACTAACAACATCATTGTCATTGCCTAGACCCAAGAAATTGCTGATCACCATCGAATTAAACTTAAACACATGATCACGCATATAAATTTCACCATATTTGCTCCTTGTATGATCACCCATATCCAGAGACACATTGGCATAGAATTCAACAATCACATCAGGCTCAAAAATTGATAGAGATGAAACAGCTTTCCACAGACCCCTCTATTTCAAAAACACATCCATGCCATACTTCTTAAAGCTTAAGACATCAATTTGTTTCTCAACACGCACAGGATGATTGCACATAATTTTGTATTGATCCTTAGCATGTTTAGAGTAAAAAATCTTACTAAAAGTAGAAGTAACGTCATGAGGGGAACCTGGTGGGTAGACTGGTTCAGAGTCTTCAGATTCAGCATCATCTTTGACATTGCCTGACGGAGTAGGGGAGATAACATCTCGAGCAGTGCCGGAAGAGACAAGATCTTGAGAAGAGGTGGGAGAGGTTGCTTTCGCCACATCCTTAGAAGAGCTTTCTTTCTTGACAGTTTCAGGAATTTTCGAAGCAGTTTCTTGTTCAACATCCACTTCAACATCCGCAGGGGCTTTAATGGGAGAGTTCTCGGGAAGATCTTCTTCTTCATCAGACTCATCCTGTAAAGACTGCACCAACTTGGTCTCCATTTTCAGAGTTCTCCTAGCCTTCTTGCTAGTTTCTTCAATATCTTCCTTTTCAGTGTCTTGAGAACTGTGAAGCCTCTTAGACTTACGAGTTGGCCTGACCTTCTTTTTCTTTCTGGTGATAGCTTGAATGTGAACCGCAAGATCAGGATCTATGGGGTTTTCTTCTTCTCCTAAGAGTACTTGTTGAAGTGGTGTTGGATTTAACACTTGAACCCCTTCGGGAATTTCATCTTCCTTCATCGGAGTGTCAGTTTGTTCGGTCGGAGGGGATGAGGGCTTCTCCGACTCAGATTTTGTACCTTCCTCACGCATTCCAGGTGTTACAGTGACTATGGGGGTTGAAGTTGAAGTTCCAGCGGGAACTGAAGCTGAAGATGGAGTGCCCATGGTTTTCTCCAACATTTGTTTCATCATTTGAAACATAGCAGCTAAGTCATTAGGATCCGCCATTGATGTTCTGAAAAAGCTTGAGAGAAAACAAAAGAAAGAGAGATAGACAAGATGAGAGGAAAATGAAACGACTCGGTGGAGAGAGAATGAGTGAGAGATTTGAATTTTAATTCAAGATATGGATGTCAATATCCCTCAATTCTCGGAACTCCCCAAAACCGTCACATCAAGAATAAAAAATTCAAAAATTAAAACTGGATTAGTGGATAGAGATAAACTAAGGTGTACTTATCACCAAAGTACAAATTAGAGATATTCATGGGCCCCCTAAACAAATCCATTTATATATATATATATTTTTTTAATTTTTTTTAAATAGAAAAATAGACAAGGGATACACTTATAATACAAATACAATTCCAAGCATATATTTTCTAAAGATTATCGTTTTTCTGCAATTTTGGTCACAACATCAGCTACAACATAGCAAACAGTGAACAATTCCAACTATAATTCACCTTATAGAATTACGGGTATTTTATTCACAAACACATTCATAGAATGTCAAGTAGCTGACTTTGTTAAATAAAAGCAGAATTACAATAATTTCATTAAGACACCCTTAAATTATATTTAAAGGAAATGACAAACATAAATAAATAAAAATATAAACAACTAATGTTTAATAAAAAGAACTCACATCGAGTTCAACATCAGTAAACAAAATGAACTAATTAAATGGAACACATTCCAAGAGACTTTCTCAAGGCAGAAAATCTCTCAAAATCAAGAGGCTTGGTAAAAATATCTGCTGTTTGATTCTCAGTGGAGATGTATTTGATGTTAATGATCTCCTTTTGCACCAAGTCTCTGATGAAGTGATGTCGAATGTCGATATGCTTGGTGCGTGAATGTTGAACAGGATTTTTGGAAATTTCAATAGCACTAGCATTATCACACAACAAGGTTAGTGATGAACTTGTCATGCCATAGTCTTTCAACATTTGATTCAGCCATACCAACTGAGCACAACAACTAGCAGCTGCAACATATTCCGATTCAGCTGTTGACAAGGAGATACAATTTTGTTTCTTGCTTGACCAAGAAACCATATTGTTCCCCAAAAAGAAGCAACCACCACTTGTGCTCTTTCTATCATCAACATCACCTGCCTAGTCTGAGTCACTGTATCCAATCAGGCTGGTGTTTGTATCTTTACAATACCTGATTCCAAAGTTAACTGTACCAGCAACATATCAAATTATTCTTTTGACCGCTTTCAAGTGAGATTCCTTGGGTTGAGCTTGGTATCTAGCACATACTCCAACACTGAACATGATGTCAGGTCTGCTGGCGGTCAAGTAGAGTAAGCTTTTAATCATTCCTCTATACATCGTTGGGTCAACATTGACTCCAACATCGTCTTTGCTCAGTTTTTCAGAGGATCCCATTGGTGTCTTCATAGGCTTAGAAGCTTCAAGTCCGAAGCACTTGATCAGATTTTTGGCATACTTGCTTTGGGATATGAAAATCCCATCTTTGTCTTGCTTGATTTGGAGACCAAGAAAGTAGGCCAATTCGCCGACCATGCTCATCTCAAATGTGCTGCACATTGCATCAACAAACTCCCTAAGGAGATTAGAACACGTGGATCCAAACACAATATCATCAACATAAATTTGTGCAACAGTGATGTGTTTGGATCCTTTTGATAAACAATGTCTTATCAACCAAGCCTCTTGTAAAACCAAAGTCCATTAAAAACTCGGTAAGACGAGCATACCAAGCTCTAGGAGCTTGTTTCAGCCCATACAAGGCCTTGTGAAGTTTCAGCACATGGTTTGGTTTTTCATGACATTGAAATCCTTTTGGTTGTTCAACATAGGCTTCCTCATTCAAAACACCATTCAGGAATGCATTTTTAACATCCATTTGATGCAATGTAAACCCAATGTGGCAAGCAATGGCAAGTAGGAGACAGATAGACTCTATTCTAGCAACAGGAGTGAATGTTTCATCATAGTCTATTCCTTCTACTTGTGTATAACCTTGTGCCACTAGCCTGGCTTTGTTTCTAACCACATTCCCAGACTCATCAGTCTTGTTCTAAAATATCCATTTGGTTCCAATTACATTTTTATTTTCAGGCCTTGGAACCAATTCCCACACATTATTTCGAACAAACTGAATTAGCTCATCATGCATTGCTTCTATCCAGAATTCGTCTTTTAGAGCTTCTTTGACATTTTTAGGTTCAACACTAGATAGAAAGCATGTGATAGATATAAAGTTAATGACTGATGACATGCAAACCTGTTTGACCAATTCAGCAACATCGGTTGAGCTTTTTGTTCTTGTTTTGACTCCTTGAGATCTATCACCAATGATTTGGGAATTTGGGTGATCTCTTTTGATTCTTCTTGGAGGATCACGTCTTGGTTCATGTTGAGCAAGTGGAAGGTGATCATCATCGCTTTCAGAAGAGGGATGTGAGTCTGGTGTTCGAGGGGATGTTGAATCATTTGCTGAGGGAGATGAAACATTGGATTTGACATCAGGACTTCCCGTGGGACTTTTGGGAGTTCCACTTGGTTCCTTATCAGCAACATCTGGTTCATGAAGGAGAAATGACACATCATCTTCCTCAGACTTAGTTGCCAGACCTGCAAGATCATCAAACACAACATTGATAGATTCATGCACAGCTTTGGTTCTTAGGTTGAGAACACGAAATGCTCTGCTGTTTTGAGCATATCCCAAGAACAACCCTTTATCACTTTTAGAGTCAAACTTTCCAAGGTAATCTCTGTTGTTCAGGATGTAGGAGACGCATCCAAACACATGGAAATACTTGAGATTTGGCTTTCTTTCTCGTAGAAGCTCATAAGGTGTCTCTTTTCTTCCTGGTCGAAGATAGACTCTGTTCCCGATGTGACAGGCTGTGTTGACAGCCTCAGCCCACAACTTCTTCGAGAGACCTTTAGCCTGTAACATTGCACATGACATTTCCTGCAGAGTTCGATTCTTTCTCTCCACTACTCCATTTTGTTCAGGAGTTTTGGGAGCTGAATACTCATGGAGTATTCCTTTCTTTTCACAAAAGTCATTGAATGCAGCATTCTCAAATTCTCTTCCATGATCTGTTCTAACGCATACAATGTTGGTGTCATATTGCAAACACATTGTCCGTCAGAATCTTTTGAAGAGTTTGAATGTTTCAGATTTTTCCTGTAGGAATTCAACCCAAGTATACCTTGAGAAATCATCAACAATGACAAGGATGAAACTCTTACCACTCATACTTTTTGTATCGATTGGACCCATGATGTCCATGTGTAAGAGTTGGAAACATCTTGTTGTTTGACATCCACCTAGGCTTTTGTGAGGAATTCTGGTTTGTTTACCCTTTTGACAGGCACCACATACAACATTGTGATCAACATTCAGTTTTGGTAGGCCGTGGACAGCATCTGACACAATCAGTTTTTTCAAATTTACCATGCTCATGTGACTGAGTTTTTGATGAATCGGCTTTGTTTCATCATTTACAGTCATGTTGCACGTTTCATCTTTGTCAGCATGGTAGCAATTATCAGATGCGCGGCTTCCGAACATTATGCATTTGTCGTGTTTGTCAAATACTTCACAAGTATTTTTATCAAACTTGACATGCATACCATCATCACATAACTGACTGACGCTGATCAAGTTGGCTATCAACCCTTCAACATGTAAGACATTCTGAAGCTTAGGAAAATGTTTGACATTCAATGTACCTTTTCCAACAATGTTTCCTTGAGCTCCTCCTCCATAACTGACTTTGCCTTTGTTTGAAGTGGTGTATTCGTCAAGAAACTCCTTATTACCGGTCATGTGTCGAGAACATCCACTGTCAAAGTACCATGTTCCGGCAATGTTAGCCTTTAGTGATGTATACACAAGATTGCATGTAACCTTCAACTTTTTGGACTTCATCCGATTCTTGTTCTTCGATGTGATCCCTGATGTTGTTCTCCCGGTTGTAACATCATCGTGGAACTTAAAGCAATGTGGTTTGATGTGTCCCGGCTCCTGACAATAATGGCACACATATTTTCGAACCTTTGAGCCTTTACTTTTCTTCTGAACATCATCTTCAGCATTGCTCCCTGTAGACATGTTTGGGTTGTTCTCCTTCACAAATTTCACAACATTGTGATTTGATGAAGTCATGGAAACTTTGTTTGAGAATCTCAGTCCAGCTCTGTCTGTCTGTCCCAATGTTAGGGCTTCACTTAGGACATTTGTTCCTTGATTCCATTTCTGAAACGTTCTTGAGGTTCTCTCCACTTCCTTCTTTAGTTTGGTGATTTCAGCATCACTCCTAGTGAGTCTGATTTCCAGTCGCACAATTTTCTCTCTAAGACACTGATTTTCTTCCATAAGAAATTTCAGTTCTTTGGATTGAGCTGTCCATTTACTGCAAACTTTATTCACAACATCACTGAGTTCTTCAAGAGAGACAGATGGGTGTTCTTCCTGTGGATTAACCTCTTTGAACTCAGATGTATGCTTAAACTCATCCAGTAGAGTCATTTAATACCAATTAGTAGTGTTGGGAGAGATCTCAGTGACTTTCTCTTCAACATCTGGTAGAACCTCATCTTCAATTTCACATTCTTCAACGTCCAGACCATCAAGTTCATCAATACCATTCAAGGCATCAATAATCTGATCGTCTTCCTCCATGACATTGATGAACAACACCCTCTGATCTGAATCATTTTTAGTATCAGACTCATCACTAAGAACAACATTAAAATTATTTCTTTGTCTTCTTCGTGCTGTTGGACATTCATTTGAATAATGTCCATACCCAGAGCATGCTCTACATTGAACTGAATCAATGTCTTTCCCAGTGTCAGTGACTTCCTTCTTGATAATTCATCTTCCAGAATTTGAAGTTGATGAAGATGGAGAGTCAAATAGCCGTCGAGGTTTGATATTTTGGGGGCTTTTCTTCATAGAACGAACCAGTGAGTTGAAATTCTTTGTCAGTAGTGCAACACTTAGATTCTCTTCCTCATTGATCTCCTGAAGACTGTCAACATCATCATGAACATCAGATGACACAGTTGTTGTCTGAAGAGCAATTCCCTTTGAGGTTGAGTTTGCTTTCTGATTTTGCAGATTCATCTCAAATGTTAGCAAGATGCTGACTGCTTCACTTATACTCATGGTTCCAACATCGTGTGCTTCTTCAATTGCAGAAATTTTCATATTGAATCTTTCAGACAGAGTTCGAAGCAACTTGCTCACCATGTTCTCATTAGAAATTGGACTTCCAAGAGCGGTAGATTGGTTTGAGATCTCACATAATCTTTCAGCATAAGATGAAATAGTTTCATCTTCAACCATGCGCAAATTTTCAAATTTTGATGTGAGTAATCTCAGTTTGGTCTTCCTTACACTAGCAGACCCTTCACAATGTTCCTGAAGAATGGTCTATGCTTGATATGCAGTAACACAGTTACAAATCATCTTGAAACATGGAACATCGACAGAAACAAAAATTGCATTCAGAGCGCGAGCATTAAAATTTGAGATAATTCTCTCATCATTTGTCCATTGAGATTCCGGAGTTAACACAAAATCTCCATTCGGACCTTCCATCCTAGGAGGGCTCCATTCTTCAATAACTGTCATCCATGCTCTTTCATCGATAGATTTGATGTAGATCTTCATTCGAGATTTCCACATGACATAGTTACCACCATTGCTATCTAGAGCAGGAGGACGACATTGATTGATTTGAATATCCATCACAGATTTCAAGCAACACCGGATCGAGTACTTAGTGTGTCAAGTACCGGCTCTTGATGCCACTTGTAATAATTCGTTGCCTGAAACAATGTGAATTACGGATGTAAATTGCAAAGTTCAAAGTAATGTTGAAGCTAGTATTACCACATTGCCTTCAACATGCAGCGGAAACGTAAATAGAACTTTGCACAAAACAAGTTTTAAATCACACTTCTTACGGTATGTGATTGCCTCAAGGCAAAATTCACTATCACAAGTGAAACACAAAAACAATGCTGATGTTGTCTCGGTTCATTCCCTTGACAACACTGCATAAAACATACAGAGGACTATCCTAGCTTCACTCACTCGAATAATCACTCAAAAACAAACCTATCTAAACACATAGATAGATTACAATCAGTCACTCTAAATCCTAGACTTCTCTAAGTTGACTATCTAACCTACACACACAACTGGAATGAAAGTCTCCAGCTGATTGGGACGCTAGGCAGATGTCGAGGAAGATGTCTTGAATTCAGAGATGACACTAGATGGAAGATTCAGAGCTTCTCACAAACCACGGTGATAATCTGCTTGCATAAATGATTTTAAGGTCTAAGGAGACCTTAAATACTTCCTCCATCTCGGCTGAGTAGTTTCCACACGATCCTTGATGAGTTGGATGCAAAACTACCGCCTTCCACTACCCTTGCTGAACTGGACTCGAGATAACCGTCCTCTGCACTGCGTGGCACACGTTCTTCAACATCGTGTAATAATAGCGGTTACTCCAGCAACCCACGTTCTCTGCAACGGTTAGTGTCTAAGACGAAGTGGGGAACATCACGTTCCTTGAAACTCGGAACAGATTCTGACCTAGTCAAAATCAAGCATAATCCACGTTTTAAATTAAAATAAAATATCTAATAAATCCCTTAAATCGTGGAAAATGATATGTGACAAAAATCACAATTTATTCAGATTAATTTAAAATAAATTAATCCAAAATATTAGGAAAGGATAAGGTTAGAGATCCGAGTGTTATACTGGGTGTGCTGAGAATGACGGACAACATTAGATACGACATTGATTGCAATGTTATCGACAAAGTAACAACATCATCTGGAACACGTCATACTCAACAAACCATAAAAAATAGGGCAAACTCAAGAAATTAAAGAGACATGAAGAAGGAGGGTTCACAATCCAAATTAAACTCAGAGATAATTGATATGAAACTCAAGAAATCAAGAAGAAATTACACCCAGATGAGAAAGAAAGAGGGAAAAAAATAAAGCTTTCTTACTACACAATAGAAACAAAAGGCCAAAAGAGAGAGAGAGAGATGACTTCTTTCACAGTCTTATTTCTTCACAAAAACAAACCGAATGTCTTCTTTGACGAGATAACGAGGTAAATGCAGCGTGGAGTTATTCTATAATGGCGCCAAGGCTTTGGGAGTGAAAAAGAGATGGAACGGCACTGAACAAAGAGGGTTTGGAAGTGAAAATTAAAATTGGGGGAAAATTGAAATTTGGGGAAATTAGTGTAATTTAAAGCGGGATTTTGAAACACCCCCCAAATTGAGCCCAAATTAAAAATTATTCCAGCGGTGTGTCGAGCCCATAGGAATTTACCGTTGGAATATGAGGGCTTCATATAGAATTTCCAACGGTAATACGGGTCTGCTGGAATTTCCGCTGGAATTTCAATATAAATCCAGCGGTAAACGGACCCTCTGGAATGTCTACTGGAATTTTATTTAATTCCATCGGTATACAGGTCCGCTGGAATATCACGCTGGAAAAACCTAAATGTTTAGTAGTGAACCTTTCCTGTTGCTATATCATCATGATATTTGAAGCAATAAGGTTTAATGTGTCCAGGCTCTTGACAGTAATGACAAATATATTTCTTCTCTTTAGATTTGTTATTAACATCCCGTTTGACATTGCAATCAACATTGACAAGAACATCCGTCGAGCTTTCTCCTTTGACAAACTTGAAGGATTTTTGTTAGAGATAGACATAGATGAACTAGATGTATATGTCAAACCTGCTTTAGTGGTTTGTCCCAATGTCAAGACTTCATTCAAGGTTGTTGTTCCTTGATTGAGTTGTTGAATGGTTTTTGAGGCAGCATCTACTTCCTTTCTCAGTTTGCACAACTCAATGTCACTTCTGGTCAGACGGATTTCCAAATCCATCACCCTTCGCTTAAGACTTTGGTTTTCTTCCACGAGAACTCCAAACTCCTTTATTTGTTCAGAACATTGAAAACACACTTCATCCACGACCTTGTGAAGTTGTCGAAGGGCTTCCTGGTGGCTAATGTCGGAGGGATCTTCTTCCACCTGAGACACTTCAGCAGTGTTACAAAAATCATCCAGCAAAGTCATTTCATACCAGTTAGTGATATTAGAATGAATGTTAGCAATTTCTTGAGAGACATTCTCCATAACATTACTGGGAACATCAGAAGCTTCATTGTCATGACTCATGTCGAAGTCAAAATCAAATTCGTCCATGTCAGTTAGAGCTTCAATCATTTCATCAAAGTCAGCATTGACTTTTACAAACAACACTGTTTGTTTTCTTGATTCTTCATCTTCGGATTCATCGCTTAACATAGCAGCACTAAAGTTTTTTCTTTATTTCCTGTGTACAGTAGGACACTCATTGGCATAGTGTCCAAAACCAGAACATCCCCCACACTGAACTGAGTCAATGTCCTTCACTAGATCATCTGGGGTTTTTGATGATTTTGATGAGCCGGTTGATGTTGATGAGGGAGAGTCAAACAGCCTTCGTGGTTTGAAGTTTGGTGAACCTTTCTTCATAGATCATACCAAGGAATTGAACTTCTTTGTGAGAAGAGCAACACTTGAGGACTCATTTTCATTGATTTCCTGAATGTTTTCAACATCAAGTTGAACATCTGAACTTGATGTCACAGATTGAAGAGCAATTCCTTTAGAAGGATTGTTTGACTTCTGGTTTTTGAGATTCATCTCAAAAGTGTGTAGAATGCTCACAACTTCACTCAAACTCATGTTTGATACATTATGAGCCTGCTCAATAGCTAAGATCTTCATGTTGAATCTTTCGGGAAGAGTTCGAAGAAGTTTGCTAACCATGTTCTCATTTGAGATAGGACATTTGAGAGGTGTAGACTCATTAGAAACTTCACACAGCCTTTCAGTGTACATCGAGATAGTCTCATCTTCCAACATCCATAAGGTTTCAAACTTGGAAGTGAGCAGCCTAAGCTTTGTTTGACGTACACTTATCGAGCCTTCACAATGTTCCTGTAGTATGTTCCATGCTTGATATGCGGTGGTGCAATTGCATACCATTTTGAAATATGGAACATCTACCAAAATAAAAATGGCATTTAGTGCCCTAGAATTGAAGTTGGAGATAATTCTATCATTGTTAGTCCACCAAGTTTCAGGGGTAAGGATGAAAACATCATTAGGTCCCTCCATCCTTTGAAGAGTCCACTCTTCAATTACAGCCAACCAAGCACTTTCATCAATAGACTTGATATATATCTTCATGCGAGATTTCCACATTGTATAGTTTTTTCCATTACTATCCAATGCCGGGGGACGACACTGATTAATTTGAATATCCATTTCAGTGAATTAGCAATCACAGAAATGTAATGTCAAACTCAATGTTGTAGATAGTTGAATCACTATCTTTAACATAAAATGCTGAAATTTAAACTCAATAACACAAAGGTAAATTTTAAATCACACACAACATGTATGTGATTGCCACATGGCGAAATTATTCTTTCACAAACCAACACAATGGTTTAGTTGATGATGTCAGACGCTGAGCTCTTGACACATCAAACAAAATACATGAATTCTAATCTAGCTTACAACTAAATTAAATTCATACAAAATACAAATCAACCTACCGTTAATTTGTATACAAACTAGCAATGATTCCACAGCCTTCTATCTATCCTAGTTTGTACAATCTATTCTCATGAATCGATTGAGTAACTATGAACTTCAAAGAGAAAGAAGAAGGAAAGAAGAAAGAAATCTAAATGCTAAGTTTGTGACTCGAGCTCTTAAATCTTCATACACAGCGGTAAGATAAGTTGTGCTCGAATAATCTTCTCAAGTGTAACTCTTGCTTCTTTAATAAGCTCTTCATCACTTGAGTCGAACATGGTCCACGTCATCTTCTAGATCGTGTGTTTACAATAACTGTCGTTCACTTCATGTCTTTGAGAAAAACCGTCTCGGCTTGTGAATAGAGAAAACAACCCACGATCTAAACCATTTCTCTTACTTGTTCCTGCACGTTGAACTTCAAAAGAGGTGGTTAAAAAGAAGATAACCCAAGTCCTATAAAATAGGAGATGGATTTTTGACTTATTCAAACTCTATTTTAAATAATAAAATATCAATCATGTATATCCATTTATTTGAAATATAAATTTCATGGATATATTTGATTTAAAATATACAAACTGAAATATAGTTTATTAAATAATAATAAAACCTAAAAACTAGGAAAGGTTAAGATTAAATACGACGACTGTCACGGCCAATGTCGTAGGGAGTCTGTAAGACATTAGGTTCAACATTGAACATCAATGTCAAACAGCACTCAACAATCTCCCCCTTAATCTTAGCCTTTCTGCACAAAACATACAACTCACTGTATTTTGTACAATTAGAGTCGCAGCGGAAAATGGAGACTACAAAGTCTCCCCCTTAAGGGTTACTCTCCCTTAACTAAATCATCATACAACAGGTGATTAACCTATTATAAAAATAATGTTAAACATAAGTTCAACACAAAATATTCAAATGACATTGAGTGACTTGATACCAACATCAAGAAGAACGATGCTCATCAACTCAAAAAATATATAACAAACATATAAAATAAAAACACAGATGTACGAAGCATCCTAAAATTTATACGCGTCCAGCACATGTCAAAACAAAAACAAAGATGCATCAAGCATCCTAAAATGTGTCCACCACATACAAAACAAAACAAAAATAATGTTTTGAAATAAAAACATTGTTTGTTAAAAAAAAAGAGAGAAGCTTAAAACAATCAGCTTCCTCTTCCCTTTAGCTGCACTCTTCCTCCCCCTTGCGGCACTAGGTCCAGCATCATCATTATCATCACCATCTGCATCAGAATGTACTCCCCCTTTTTTGTGTAGAAAGGAATCACGAACATCATTGAGATGAGAAATTGTCTGATCTAGCTGAGTTATTTGATGTTAAAGAGTCTCCAATGGCATCATAACAATAGGAATTGAGGGCAGGGAGACATTATCAGGATCAACATCAGGTGCAACATCAATCTTGGAGGGGGCATGAGTATCATCGGTAGACTGAGTCTCCAGTTTGGCAGGGGCATGGGAGTGTGGAAGGTCTATGATCTATCATCATTCCCTTTGGGCTTCTGAATGGACAGTGAGGGCTGCTCAAAAATTAGCTTCTTCTTGCTCTCCTTTAATCCTTGGCTCTTAAGGATAGCAAAGATCAAACATGGAAATGGGAGCATATTTGAAGAGCCAGATTTAGAGGTAGCCTTCAGAGTTGCATCAAAAATATAACCACCAAGATTGAAAGGTAGATGAAATCCAAGTTTGTATAGGAGAATTGCCTGATCGACTGTGAGGACACAGAGGTTTGATGTGGGAAGCCAATTACACACAATTAGCTTAAAAAGCACCGTGTAGAAAAAAGTTAATTTGGAGATAGACACCTTATGCATAATAAAAATAATTGACATGCATGCATGTGATATGCATTGTATATATTCATAATTTATATCTTATTGGTTTATTAATGAATTGCGTAGCATTTAATTAAAAAATAATATGTTAGTTGAAATTAGAAACTTATACACACACACATATCAAATTAATGTACCAATCGAAATTATATATCTATTTTAAATATAATAATAGGAAAGTCAATAATAACATTTATTAATTGTTACCATATATATGCGTATCAAATGAATGACCATTTGCATAAAAATCACACTAGAAATTCTATATCTACTACTAAATGATAATAAAAAGTTCATGTTGTAGATTTATTATATTACTCTATTGTGCTTAATTTAAGTATATTATAGGGATATATTAGTTAAATTCATAAAAATAGAATATTTTATATAGTAGAAGATTTATATGGAAACTAATATATTATATTAGATTTTACATTATAAATACATATTATATATTATATTACATAATTACCCTTACATTTAAAGTTATAGTAGAAATATAATAGATAAACCAAAATTTATAAAACATCACACTTTTATAATTGCAGTAGATGAACGTTGTTAGACTGTGCATATATAACACATGTAATGTACTACTTTTATTTAATAGAAGAAAAATAATAATAAAACATAATTATTTAATTATCTGAAATAGTCTGCAATAAATTATAAATGCATACTTGGTGTTAATATAGAAAAACCACTATTATTTAATAAATTATGTAAATAGCCACTATTTAAAAAAATATTATTATTAGTCATTTTGGAAGGAAACGTACGACAATACTGAAATATAATAATATTTAACTATTTATATGATTTACTAAGTAATAATTACTATTTAAAAATTCTCCTCATACTTTGTTAAATACTTACATTACATATGCTAAATGAAGAACAAATCAAGGGTTAATTGACAAAAATATTAACTGTGCCCACCTACAAATATTTAGAAATGATCACGTTTGGGGATATTAAGTTTCTAGGAAAGGAACACCACCACAGCAAAGGAATGAGTTACACTTGTAAATTCCTCAAAACATTATGCATGCATGTTTAGCACAACTCGAAGGCAGCCCCTATCATGCATCAGATCAAATGCTTTATTTATCTCTGCCAGTGTCAAATTATGAGTGATGTACTCATCAACCTTGATTTCCTGCAACGCATTTTAGTTCTAGTACTATTAGAGTGAATACATACACCTAAATAGGATGGGGAGAAGAGCAGTCGGAAAATGGAAAAATTGCTCGCTTTTTTCATGTACTTGTCCACGAGCCAAGGTACTTGTGAACGGCTCTTGAAACCACCAAATGCTGTGCCCTTCCATACACGACCGGTGACCAGCTGAAACGGGCGTGTCGAGATCTCTTGGCCGGATGCTGCAACGCCCACGATCACTGATGTTCCCCATCCCTACCAAGTTTTTGCAGGAAGTTGAGCATTCCATAGCCGACTGCTTTTTGAGCCTTCAATAACATGTAACTATTTAAAGTTTGGGAAATATGAACATATCAAGTTACCTTGTGACAGCATTCCAATGCAGCCCTCATAACAGAGACATTTCCGATGCACTCGAAACTATAATCAACCCCACCATCAGTTAAATCCACAATGACCTGCTGTATTGGCTTGTCATGGTCTTTTGGGTAGATAAATTCAGTTGCACCAAAATTCTTAGCTGTACCAAGGGATGAGAAGATGAAAATGTTATTCACTAGCTTAATTGGCAGCAAATATTATTACGATTTCAAACACATGCAAGCAATGTACATAGCTGAATTTATCCGACAAAAAATCATTCTATAATTTTCTTCCTGGATTCTTGAAACTTTCTGACTTGTTTAAAGTTCTTCTTTAGAAAATACGAGAAATAGTTGGCATCAAACGATTTATATATGGCAGGCTTGGAGCAGAGAAAAAAAATTAGGATCCCCTGTATTGTGCTTAATAACTATTAGGGATGTCAACGGGCGTTGCGGGGTCGGGTATTGCTTTTCCACCCCCATCCCCGCCTCTTAAATTGCCCCCCCCCCCCCACCTTGTTTAAATAGAGGCGGGTGCAGAGCGGGGAATACCCTGTGAGGAAGGGGTACCCATCATTTATTTAAAGATTAAAAAATCAAGCATGAAAAAATTTATTAAAAAAACTTAAAATAAATAGTAGTCTAAATTATTCAACATTAACATAAACAATCCTAAAGTTCATGAACAAAAGTCAAATATAAGTTTTAATGGAAAAGCCGTGAAGGATGAATGAATTAATAGGTGATATGGAATTATGGATGAACGATGGTGATGAAAATGGAATAGTTACAAATGAGTAAATGTATAATATTAATTTGAAGCTGGAAGAGGGAATCAAGTATAGCTATGGACTATGAATTGTAGATCATACAAGATATGAGCATATAGTACGTGATGGTGGAGGCGGCACAGTACCTGTATCGAACTTTTTGACATCCATATCAATACCAATTATTCGTGAAGCGCCAGCAGCTTTTGCACCCTCGGCTACCTGAAGCGAAAGCACTAATAAAACATTGTTGTATGATTAGGTTTAGGGAGAGGATTACATCACAATACAAAAACTTACAGCAAGTCCAATAGTGCCTAGGCCAAAAATATTCACAGTGGAGCCTGGTTCTACTTTCGCTGTATTCCACACGGCTCCGAGACCTATAGGTAGGCATCAAATGATGTGAACTAAAGGTTATCTTGAAAATATACTCATGTAAAATTATCAGGAAACTAATATACGAATTGATAAGTGATACATAGATACGCAAGAAGTAATTTCCACAATCTAACCATGTATGCAGCTTCATTTACATAAACGTGATATTTAGGGGGTTTCACAAAAAGAAGTTCGATTGACCATAAGTGATGAGTAATATAGTTGACATTAAGTAGGTACCAATAGAACAGGGAAGATTTCATGAAGTATTCTCAAAAAGAAACTTGCGAATCCAGCTCATGCATAAAGAAACCTTTCTAAGGATAAACAGATAATGTTAAATATCCTACATTGGTCGGGAAAAGTGGCATATGCTACTTATTAAGGTGAGTTAGGCCTAATATCCATTTCTAACATGGCATCGAGCCAACCCCAGATTCAATGTTGGGACCCCAATATCGAGTTCTTAGAGATTTGTGGCATAGTTCCACGCTGCGCGTGAGGAAGCGTGTTAAATATCCCACATAACAGACAGACGGGAAATGCTACTTTATCAAACATAGTGAAAATTGCTTGCCTGTTGGAATACCACATCCGAGCAGACACACTTTATCCAAAGGTGCAGCAGGATCAACCTTCGCAACACTAACATCAGGTACAACTGTGTATTGACTAAAAGTAGATGTTCCCATGAAATGAAAGATTGGCTTTCCATTGATTGAGAAACGGCTTTTGCGATCAGTCAACATCACTCCAACCCCAGTAGCAATTCTTACTTTCCTGCATAGATTCGTCTTTCCAGATTTGCAGAACTTGCATTCTCTGCATTCTGCCTGGTAGCATGGGATAACATGGTCTCCTGATTGAACATCAGTAACACCTTCTCCAACACTTTCAACTACTCTGTGATTCCATTAGAAAAACGTGACGAATCATACATGAATCTACAAAGACAAGAGAGGCAGCTTTGGAATCAAATGGTTTATATTTCTTTCAATAACATACCCTGCAGCCTCATGACCAAGTATACATGGGAAGAGACCTTCGGGATGCTTCATGACAGATAAAAAAATACGGCTTATTAGAAAAGTAGTGCATAGTGTTTCATCACTAAGAGCATTAGACTGATTTGTTTCTTTCTCTCTCTCTATCTCTCTCTCTCTCTCACTATCTATCTATCTATGATAACTTTTTAATTGATTCATCTTTCAGCAGTTCTTATTCTACTCCAACAAGAATTCTTCTTTCAGCAGTTCTTATTCTTCTCTAACAAGAATTCTTCTATTTTTCTTTTAGAGATAGGCAGATCAAATAAACTGAAGCAATCTATTGGATTACAAATATACAAATACAAAATTAATTTTATTTGAAATCATGCAATTTGGGGATCCTGATACACCAACACTACACATTTCTCTTAGTACAAAATGCCAATCCAAAAAAAAAATAACAAAAAAAAACTCTACGTAATGCATATAAATTAAACCATTACTCAAAATTTCAATTCAAAGATATTTTATATATACTGCTCAAATAAATCAGCTTAATACAAAGAAATTGAACCATTACTCAAAATCAATTAAATTTTAGGCTACAAAATACGACCAGTTTGATTATTACCAAAATTAGGCGCATTGTGAGATTATTACCTTGCCGCTCCAAGTGTAGGCGTCGGTGTGGCAGAGAGCGGTGAAGAGAATCTTCACTCTGACTTCTCCGGCCTGCGGCGGCGCCACCTGCACCTCCTCCATCACTAGCGGCTTGTTCGGCTCCCACGCCACCGCCGCTTCAACAACCAAAACATAACTGAGACTCAGTAGGCCGAATCATACAAACAGTCATACACTGATACACAAAACAAAATGCTCCAAAATAGAGAGCAGCGGTTTTACCTTTGCATGTAATCACTTGACCTTCAGTCGCCATGAATCCACGAATGCGAACAGAAATCACAGAAAATCGAGAAGGATATTTATGTAATGCGATTTCAGCTACACGGTGTCTGTCGTGTCGGAGTCTCGTAGAGTGGGGGTGGCTTACTTCGCCATTGGCAAGCCTAAAATTGACACGTAAAATAAATATTTTCTTAAAAATTAAAAATTTAATTTATTAATTGAATGACGACTTCTTGTGCAGCAGTAAGGTCCCAAAAAAACTACTTTAATAGCGTGACGTTATAAATTTAAATTTACTAACCGCTTCAAATTAATCTTCACAGTCATGAATTAAAAAAAATTAAAAATAACAACTATATATTGGATTTCACTACTACATATAATATATATAATATTTCATATATTATGTTTATTTATCAACAATATTCACTTATAGATAATAAATTTAATTTAAGAAATGATTTTAAAAAATAAAATAAAAATAAAAAATTCATACGAAAATAATATAATTGATGTTGTTGTTAGAAAAAATGTTATTATTATTATTATTACTATTATTGTTGTTGTTGTTGTTGTTGTTGTTGTTAGGAATTGTGCTACATCAAATGTAACCATATTCCGACAACATTGCCCGAAACATTGAATATATTAATCTTATTATTTCCTATTTTTTAGGATTAATTCTTTTGAATTAATCTAATTAATTTTTCTATCTTAGTTTAATATATCCATGAAATTCTGAGTTCAAATTAGTGGATATAGGTAGTTTCGATAGTGGAGTATTTTGTCTTTAAATAGTCTAATTTTGTTCCTACATTTTAGGAGCCATGTTTCTCTTTCATTTATCAACTAACTAATAGGTCTTAGTAGTTGGATGTTCGAGTAATTGCATGCAGAGGTGGAAAACGTGGGAAGCTGTGCTAGAGGGAGTTATCACCAATCAATTATTATAGAGGGATCATGGAAACTACTGCAAACCAAAAGATGAATTATGGGAAAACGCTGAATATACAGGGATCTATAAATAATGATTTTCAATCCAGAAAAAAAGTACCCAAGCAGAGAAAATATCACGAGTCACGTGAGAAAATCCAGAGCTTGAGTCACCCGGCTTGAGAGACCATCACGGAGTAACGGGGGAAACTTGAAGGTTGTGTCAATTTTCTGCCAGATTTTTCTTCAACACTGAATTCAAATATCTTCTCTATTGTCTTCATCAACTAAGATTTGAATATCTTAGTTGTGTTTGTAGGGAGGATATTTCTCGAGTGTTGTAGGTTTGTGTAGTATTGTGTGACACAGTTGGAGAGACCATCACGAAATGAAGTGAAAAGCTTGAAGGCTGACTCCAGTGTCCACTTGCAGAACTTGTCAGCATTCATATCGATATCTCTCTTATTTTTGATATCGATATCTCTCTTATTGTCTGAATAAACAAAGGTCTGTATATCTTTGTTGTGTTTGTAGGGTGTAGATTAGATTGGATGTTGAGAGATTTTCAAGTAGATGTTGTTTATCTACCTAAGTGTTAGGTAGTGATAGTGAGTGAAGTAAGGAAAATTTATGTTATATTCATCGAGATTATTCAAGGGAGTGAATTGAGAATAATCTCTTTGTATTTTTACCTATCTAGATGTTAGGTAGTTTAAATGTTAAGAATTATTTGAGTAAGTGAAACTAGAATGGTTTCTTTGTAATTTTCATAGGATGATGTTGGCAGTGGTGGTGAAGGTGGTTGGGGTGGGTTCGTTGGGCTTCCTTTGTGTCTTCATTATGTCGTTCTTCATTTACAGTTCTTTTTCTTTGTTTATCAAATAATGTATTATGTTTTCATTCTAACTCTGAATATCTAGCCCCGTTGCATATAGCATGTCATGATTTTTGCTAGGCTTTGAATAGTGTTCCGCATCTTTTATCAGGGATGAAACCCTGTTGTCTATTTCCGAAATAAAAACCTCTTGCGATTAGATGTACTGATCTTTGTTATGTGTCTGGATCCTATTTGTCTCCTTGATTGTCTTCTGAGCCAAATCAACTTCTTATAATATGTGTAAAAACGTGGATTTAGCCCAGTTACAAAGGTTATGCTGCACAAATTTCTGAAAGACATAACCTATTATTCTTAAATATATAATTAAGAATTTTTAATTTTGCAAGCATAGTATAACAATTCTTTCTCCCAACCCCTTAATCTATGTTCTTCTGAGATTAGGTCGTTACATGAAACAAACAAATCCATTGAAAATTTTCATGAGAAAGAAGAAGAAGAAGAAGAGGTACATAAAAAACCTCTTTTGCCAAGAAAATGAAGACTCAGAATCTCTCTGCGAAGAAGGCAAAAACAAGGGATTAACTAAGAAATCAAAGAAAGTTATTACCTTTGAAGCTGAAAAGATCATCATAGAACCTAACAAAATGGCCCGTGAAAAAAAGAAGGGTTCTTTTGTTGATGAAAGTGCGCCTGAACATGTACCCGAACCTATGGAGGTACATGTTGTTGAGAAAACTATAGAGAACGAGAGCACACCTATCTAGAAAGATAATGAAGGTTTAGAGAGAGATGATATTCCTCTAATTCAGAAGTACAAAAGACTTGACACAGACAAGGGCAAGAAGAAGGTCAACAAAAGATCTCTTGTTGCTCAAGCTCTTCTTCAGAAACCAAAGATAAAAAAACATCTGTTCAACCTCAAGAAAAGCTGTTGGCAAGTGCCAGATATGTGATTGATCTATTTTATGTTGGATCACCTCCTCACAAAAGGACACCAAGAAAGAAAGTTTCTATTGCCACTGCCAAGCTGATTCAAAGAACTCCAATTACAAGAATTAAGACTGTTGTGACATGTACCTGCAATTACAACAATAAGATGAAGAAATATGAAGCTACCATTAGCCCTTGATAACCGTGTATTTTTCATGTGTTTTGAGGTTCATTTGAGTGGTATTTCATGGGCATTGCATGCATGAAGTGATAAGTTTTGCATTATTTTCTATATTTAGTGCAATGTCACGTGTTTGTTCGTTGTGAAGGGAATTAATGCCATTTTTTGCATGAACTTCAAATGAGCTTGGGAAGACCCTATAAAGATATTAAATCAAGTTAGGAACGTGTTGCAAAAAGAATCGGGTCAATCGGATGAGAAACGAGTGAGAACAAAACAAAACAGTGAGAGGCTGCCGAAACCGAAAAATACCCGCGACCTGAGCCGCGGGTGACTGGGTCGCGAATCTAGTTGCGAATTCCACTATCGGCATTTTTCTGTACGCCCGCGACAAGGGGGGTTCTCCTTTGTATTATCCGCGACCTAGCCCCGAATCTGGAGCTTGGTCGTGAATTTTCTACCACGTCAGTGCCACGTGGACCCGCGACCCGGTCATAAATGTGGTCACGAGTTGAGTGGGCCTGTCCGATTTTTGACCTATTTTTGGGCTTTTCTTTACTTGGTATTTAAGGGTTTTCTTGAATGAAAATTAGAGACAATTCCACCTACCCAAAAGTTGCCACCAGAGTGAAACAACAAAGAAAAGAAGACATGAAGAACAAGACCAAATGATTCAAGAGCTTTCAAGATTAGAGATAAATTAAACCTTCCGGGTTTTATTTTTTTTGTTCTTAGAATTTTTCATGTTTTCTTCGTGGATGATTTTGGTTATTTATATTATTATGGATAGCTAAAACCCTAGTATTCTAGGGTTATTTATGATTCAAAGTATGAAGTTCATTTAATCTGTTGATTTCGTATGTCTATGACTTTGTTGTGTTTTGCTTATTCTCATGTTTATCTGTATTATTTACCTGATCACTAAATAGTACAATTTGATGTGTTAATTCATAAATCGAGAGAGGAGTTTTAACACGTGATCTGGAATAAGTGACTTGTTAATCAATAATATTTGAGAGGGTTGAGATTAATTGAGAGAGCAATAGACCCTAGGATCCATTAGGAGATGCATGCTAGGTATTGAACGGAGACGTTAATGCTAGTTTTGTAATCTACAATCTAGGCACTTCGAGAGAAGGTTTAGGATGCATTAGTGGTTGCTCTAGCACAATTCAAGTCCCAATATAGGCATAAGAATGAAAAGATTAAATAAATGGATTAGTTGATAATTAGTCAATCTTAGAACACGTCTTTTATTCACTCTTTGATTTATTTGTGTTAATTTCTGCTATAGTAATTTAGTTTATTTCTTTTTCTTAGTTTTTAGATAAGTAAAATTCAATCATTTTAGGTCGTCTAGATAACTGTGAGAGGTTAAATTAGATAACTAGTTGATTAATTATTAAATCGCCGTGGATACGATACTCTTGTTCACCGCTACACTATAAACCTCAATGTGTACTTGCAGTTAGGTTAAATAAATACCGAACAAATTTTTGGTGCCGTTGCTGGGGATTTAATTTTTATTTGCTATTATTTAGATTTAATTTCTCGTGTTAATATAGACATTTATTTTTCAGTTTATTTTCGTTTAAATTTTTTTTTTAATCTTCTTTTTCTTGTGATTAGGTTGTGTATTGATATGACCATGAAAAGCCTTGAAGAACCAAACCCGGAGCTGCAATTACGAGATCCAATTGCACGACTTCGAGCCATACAATTGCATGGATATTTCCAAGCATTTGTATGTAAGAAGTTTGAAGATGAAGGAGTTGAGAGCAGCCCCAAGATTGTTGTGTTGTTCAAGATTAAAGATTGGAGATCAAGATTTGAAGAACAAGACAAGAATAAATTCGAACATGATGAGCAGCCCATGGAGTTAATTAATTCAGCCCATGTTTGAATTATTAGAGCCCCAGTTTGAAGGCCCAAAGTGTTGGGTTTTATTTATCCATGGTTTAGATTTTTATTATTTTATTTTTGGTCTCTTTTAATTTTTACCTTAAATAGAGTTCTAATTAAGGTAGGAATCTTTGTTGGATTAGAAAACCTTTTTATTTTCAATTTCTTAGTATTTTAGGACTTTATTTTCATCCATCCCTTATATCTATATAAAAGGATCAGTTGTGAACTTTATTTTTCAGACGTTGAATGAAATAAAGAGTTAATTTCTCAATTGTCTCATCGATCCTTTGGTTGATCGATCCATT
Organism: Perilla frutescens; assembly: GCA_026008535.1. Lineage (NCBI taxonomy): Eukaryota > Viridiplantae > Streptophyta > Magnoliopsida > Lamiales > Lamiaceae > Perilla > Perilla frutescens. The sequence continues at coordinate 48,379,304 of BRKX01000013.1, forward strand.
TATCAAGTTCTTTAGACCTAGCAAATCTAAAGTCCTATTTCAAACTCTTTTCTATTCCATCAAGTGTAGGGGGGAGTGCTATCCAACTTGGAGTTTACGAGATATCGCGTTTCGTCTTCACCGCAAGACGGGGTTCGAGTAAGTAATCTTCTTCTACCTTTTCAATTCATCTCTATCGTTTATCTACCTCCATCCCTACATTACGCACGTATCATCATCATCCTTTGATCCATTCTAGCCCTTAAACACGCCCATAAGTTCGTTCCATCTCTATACGTGCTTATTTCGCCTTAATTAACACGTATAACAAATTTGTCCCAATTCGCCTATCTATCTATTTATTTGTGTGTGTTTTATTTAGTTGAGTCATGATCTAGGTTGTTTATGTGTCTATTTGTTTGAGTCTAATTCAGCACGTTAATCGAGTATATTGTTCGTATATTTGAGTTGTATTTTCATTCTTTTGTTTGAGTTGTATTGATCCCTTACGCATCCGACGTAGTTTCGTTCCTAGCTTCCGCATATTTAGTCCTTGTCGTGTCCCATAGGTCCCGGGTCACATCATAAATTGAGATCAAGAGTCACGTCAGTTTCTATCGTTCGTTGTTCAATACGTCTATCTTGTTGGTTTATTTGTTTTGAGTCTTTCGAGTTGTAATCTGAATAGTCATTAAAAAAAAAAGAAGAAAAAGGAGCAAAGGGTCGAAGCCCTACAGCAAAAAAAAAACTGTTCTGAAAAAAAAATCCGAAAAAAAAAATTAAAAAAAATGTGATCTGATTTTCGATTTTTATCTCTGTTTCCTACTTAATTTAGACTTTTTCCTTTTTTTATAGATAATCTAGACTATTTAGATTGTGTCCATCTAGGTGAAACACATCCAAATAGATACTACCTTATCTACATCTTTTCTTTCCATATACATTCTTATTTCATCCTTATCTTTTCCTATCTATTTTTTTTCTTTTCCTTGACATTATTTTCGTCCATAACACTCCTTGTGGATCGAAAATCCACCCATACACCACTGTGTGCACCATACACCACCCGTACACCATCCGGACCATACACCCATCCACCCATGCACCCCACGGTTCATACACCATACACCACTCATACTCCATACACCCGTACACCATATACACCAAATTCTCACCATCTCTACATCCCCGAGTTTGAAAGTCTACACGATCCCAATGCATACCTTGATTGGGAACGAAAAGTAGACAAGGTTTTTGAGTACTACGACTTCCCCGAGCCAAAGAAGGTGAAATTAGTTTCCTTGGAGTTTAGAGGCTACGCAGCAACATGGTGGGAATTATAGCAGAACTGATGCCATCGAGATCACCTTCCACCTATTGACACATGGCGTGAGTTGAAAGATTTGATGCGGAAACGCTTCATTCCAGATCACTACCAATGGCAGTTGGAGGAAAAGCTATACAAGCTTAGACAAAGAGATCGAAGTGTAAATGACTACTACAACAAAATTATTGAAGCCATGAGATGAGCTGATGTAGAAGAGTATCTAGAAGATACAATGGAGAGATTTCTAGCTGATCTACGAAGGACAATTCGTGAAAAGGTAGCATTGTATCATTTCGACAAGTTGAAAGACATGGTGCAATACGCCATTGAGATAAAAAAGTGGTTGGAGAGTCTAGAGATGAGGCAAAATGAAGTGGTTCAAGTAAAGTCGAATGTAGAGTTGTCACCTAGAGCTCACCGCCAAACAGCCCCATTTTATTGGAGCGAACCTGAGTCATTCGAGGAGTTTCTACGTACCTATATACCAACTACTTGGCTTACATCATCAATGCAGCCCCTGACTGACGCCAAACCCGAGGAAAAGCCAGCCGAAGTCAAGGAAGAAGAGATGGAGATCCACGTTGAGTTACCATCTGAAATCGTTACCACAGAAGAAGATCCTATTCTAGAGGTTACCATTTCCGTTGAAGCCTCTCTTGAAGAATTAATAGAAGTTGCAACTTGTGAAAGCATTGGAGAAGAAGAAAAAGAGGTCGAGAGTGAGATCAACTTGGAAGTGGTTGAAGATCATTTGTTAACCATTTTCTTGTGATATCTTTATTTTACAGGTTGCTAAAGATGTGCCCCATGTTATTGATCTTGTACAAAAAGATATTGATGTTCCTTCTATGTTCATCTTTGATCCCGGAGATTTGAATTTGAGGACGAATTCTTTTCAAGAGGAGTGGAATGATATGACCACGAAAAGCCTTGAAGAACCAAATCCGGAGCTGCAATTACGAGATCCAATTGCACGACTTCGAGCCATACAATTGTAAGGATATTTCCAAGCATTTGTATGTAAGAAGTTTGAAGATGAAGAAGGAGTTGAGAGCAGCCCCAAGATTGTTGTGTTGTTCAAGATTAAACATTGGAGATCAAGATTTGAAGAACAAGACAAGAATAAATTCGAACATGATGAGCAGCCCATGGAGTTAATTAATTCAGCCCATGTTTGAATTATTAGAGCCCAAGTTTGAAGGCCCAAAGTGTTGGGTTTTATTTATCCATGGTTTAGATTTTTATTATTTCATTTTTGGTCTTTTTAATTTTACCTTAAATAGAGTTCTAATTAAGGTAGGAATCCTTGTTAGATTAGAAAACCTTTTTATTTTCAATTTCTTAGTATTTTAGGACTTTATTTTCGTCTATCTCTTATATCTATATAAAAGGATCAGTTGTGAATTTTATTTTTCAGACGTTGCATAAAATAAAGAGTTAATTTCTCAATTGTCTCACCGATCCTTTGGTTGATCGACCCATTTTTCAAGTTCTTTAGACCTAGAAAATCTAAAGTCCTATTTCAAACTCTTTTCTATTCCATCAAGTCTAGGGGGGAGTGCTATCCAACTTGGAGTTTACGAGATATCGCGTTTCGTCTTCACCGCAAGACGGGGTTCGAGTAAGTAATCTTCTTCTATCTTTTCAATTCATCTCCATCATTTATCTACCTTCATCCCTACATTACGCACGTATCATCATCATCCTTTGATCCATTCTAGCCCTTAAACACGCCCATAAGTTTGTTACATCTCTATACGTGCTTATTTCGCCTTAATTAACACGTATAATAAATTTGTCCCAATTCGCCTATCTATCTATTTATTTATGTGTGTTTTATTTAGTTGAGTCATGATCTAGGTTGTTTATGTGTCTATTTGTTTGAGTCTAATTCAGCACGTTAATCGAGTATATTGTTCGTATATTTGAGTTGTATTTTCATTCTTTTGTTTGAGTCGTATTGATCCCTTACGCATCCGACGTAGTTTCGTTCCTAGCTTCCACATATTTAGTCCTTGTCGTGTCCTATAGGTCCCGGGTCACATCATGTATACGTACACGATCTCATAGAGGATCTCTAGAAAAATACGATCCTGAGATTGAAGCCACCACCCACCACAAAAATGCAAGGAGAAAGAGGGAGATGGCAGAACAACAAGCTTCTGTTACCACTGAAGAGATGCGTTGCATGCAACAATAGATAGAGGAAATGCAGCGGTGACTTCAAGAGTAAAAAACTGTTAGAAAAGCAGCTCCGGTACCGATCAATCAGATATTCACATCGGTGCTCAACCATGGACAGGTTCCCGGTCCAGACATTAATGCCAACAACTTTGAACTAAAGTCAGGATTCGTGGGCATGGTGGAGCAACATCAATATGGAGGGCACAAGATTGAGAATTCGAATGCACACTGCAACAATTCTTGGAGGTCTGCAGCACAATCAAGATAAACGGGATGTTAGATGATGCCATTCGGCTTCACCTATTCTCATTCTCACTAAGAGATCCTGCCAAAGATTGATATCATTCCTTGGATCTCAGTATGGTGGATAGCTGGGAGTGCTTGGCGCACAAGTTTCTGCATAAATTCTTCCCTCCCGGTCTGATTCTGAAGCTCAAACACGAGATTAGTCAGTTTCAACAATATGAAGATGAGAATTTATATGAAGCTTGGGAGAGGTTTCGAGAGTTGCTAAGGAAGTGCCCCAATCATGTATTTAGGGTGGATCATCAAGTCTGTATCTTCTAAAACGGAGGTACTATGGAGGTAAAGAGGCTTCTGGATTTCTCTATAGACGGGTCATTGCTGAACAAATGACACAATCAAGCTGTGTCCATTATTGAAGACATGGCCACAAACAGTTACCAGTGGACTAATGGTAGGCAAGTGAAGATACTGAAGAGGGCCACATCAGTTGAAGACAATGATCCTATTTCTAAGCTTGACGCCCAGCTGTCTACTCTGAATGCCACGATCAACAACATATTTGATGCTATGGTACAGCCGGGTGTAGATAATCCCATGGGAAATGCAGTTGAGGATGTCAACTACATTAATCAAAGATGTGGCTATGATGGCAACAATTACAAAAGTGGAAATCAGTTCTACCAAGGTAATCGATTCAACCTTTCTTATGGTAACCCCAACAATGTAGTGCAACCCCCTCCTAGTTTCTCAATAACAAATGGCATGATCAATGAAGAGAAGAAGCTGAAGATGGATGACTTATTGATGGCATTCATGGGAAAAATTGATAAATTCATAAGGGAGTCGCAAGCTCGAGTGGAGAAGTTGGAGAATACTATAGGTGCCATGATTGTACAAATGAAGATGTTCGAGAAGCAATTGGGTCAGCTGGCTACAATTGTAGAGAATCAGCATCAACAGGATAGTTCCCAGCAATACCACAGTGAATCCCAAAGAACAGTGCAATGCAATCCATCTGCATACTGAGGTTCATGCGCCTATTGTTGCCGCTGCAGCTGTTCCTCCCAAGACGGCTTCTGACAATTTGAATTTCACCATCAAGAGTCCTCAAACAGGTCTTACATTTCTTCCCACAGTGACTATCCCGTTCCCGCAGAGGACTCCGAAACAGAAGGTTGATGCACAGTTCTCTCGATTTCTGGAGATTTTCAAGAAGGTACAAATCAACATTCCTTTGGTGGAGGCACTGGAGTATATGCCTAAATATGCAAAGTTCATCAAAGATGTTGTGTCTAAGAAGAAAAAGATAGAAGAGTTCGAGATAGTGCATCTTCCAGAAAACTGTAGCTCCATCATTCAAAGAAGGCTCCTAGCTAAGATGAAGGCTCTCGAGGAAATTCTAGAGGATGTGCTAATCAAAGTGAATGACTTTATTTTCCTAGTGGATTTTGTGGTGCTGGATATGGAGGAAGACAAAAGCGTTCCTCTCATCTTGGGACGTCCATTTTTGTGCACTGAACGGGCCAACATTGACCTAGACACGAGGATTCTCACTCTCCATTTTGAGGATGAACAAATACGGTTCTTGTTCGATGTAGAGGAGCACAAGGTAGCTATGAAGTGTAACATCATCAACACTCAAGAATCTGGTTGTAGTACTGATGGTGGAGGCACGAAGATGGTAAATCGAGGAAGAGAATGGGAGATTCCAATTCCTCCGCTTATGGGAACTTGAGTTCCCAAATTTGTCTGCCTGTCGACATTAAATGCAGCGCTTGTTGGGAGGCAACCCAATGTGTTTTTACTTATTTCATTTCCTTTTGTTTATTTTTTCTTATTTATATTTTTCACTTCTTTTTTCTGAGTTGTGCAGGTAAAGAAACGATGAATGCTATAATTTGGGGGATAGCAATTTAATCAACTTATCCTTCAACAAGTTTGGTGGAGGAAAGTGAACCCGAACGGATATCTATTTGATCGTTGTAAGTGGTCAACGACACCCTCATACATTCTTATAAACTTATTTCATCCCATAGATTTGAATAAGTTTGGGGGGTTGTATGCTTGTAGTGTCTAGACCTTTATTTTGGTTTACTTGCTTTACTTGTTTAGTTTCGTTTCCCAGAATGATTTAAATAAAATTTTGAAGTTTGGTCTTGAATTTTTTGTGGGATTTTGATGACATATGCTTTATGATTTATGGTTTAGTGCTTATAATCGAGATTATTTAATTAGGAATGATTTGAGCATGTATAACATGATTTGAAAGAGCATGTGTTTTGGAGATATTCGAGCTTTATTTTAGCCAATGCTGAGTTGTGAGAATTTGGAGCCTATAAGACTATTGTCTTAATTTTTGTTCTTGTGTGTTGGTTGTCTATACACTTATTTCTCTAGACCTTGCATGCCATCTTGCTTGAGATTGAGTTTCTATGCTTGAAAATAGGAGATGATAATAGGCCATCTTTTCTTTACCCATGATATCCCATACATCGTCCTCAATTTATTTAATTCCTTTGTGAGCCCTATTGTGTCTAAATGCCTTTTCTTTGAAAGTCTATTTGGGATTAATTTATTGATTCTTGTGGAGAAATAGGAAGAAGGGTATGGAATTTTGAAGTTGGGATGAAGAAAAAAATGGTGATAATTGGTGGTTTTTGTTGGTACACAAAAGACACCCTATGTGAGTGAAAAAACATAATAAATGAAAAGAGCACAAAAGAAAAAAAAAACAGTGCCAATAAAAAGAAATAAGACAAGAGACCAAAGTCCATGAGTTGAAAAAAATATATGGATGACTTAAGGATGTGTAGGAGGAAGTTGGAAAAATTCCAACTAGTGTTTAAATGTGAAAAGTAGTTGGGAGTAGAAAGTAAAAGTGATGGATTGTTTTGCTATTGTTGAGTCACTTGAGCTAAATATTCCTAACCTTAACCCGAGCCTACATTACAACCTTAACAAAAGTCCTATTTGATCTTAATTTTGAGCACATTTTGTTTGTTAGTGGAGAGCTGAGATTGCATGCAAGCCTATGGTAGATCAAGTGTATAGTTCAATGTCTCGATGAGTACTTATCCTTATTTTATCACACTTTGAGTGTTTGAGCGAAACACACACTGATGATGATGTAACCCAGATAATGAATCTAAGTTAAATCTAGTAAAAATGTAACGGAAGACTTAAGGACTCGAACACGTCAGAATTAAGAAGAATTCAACCCGACTAACTAACAAAGAATATGACTAAAATAATAAACAAGACTCGATTTTACTGAATTCAGACTTAATAATTAGACACTTAAAAATACCTAGATAATGACTCAACTAGAATAAAACACAATACCAAATAGGGAAGGATGGATGATGAACGTTGATGGGCACGTGCGACAGCCTTGATGTTGTGATTCGTATCTCGTCGAACCCGTAGAACTGGAATCCACGAACGCGATGATTGATACTCCTCAATTGATAGCGATTCCCCCATGATCTTGAAGAACTCAAAAGAACCTTGAATAAAACCTTAGACTTCCTGGATCTAAAGAGTATTGCTTTTGAACCAAAAACAATAAAAGTATAAAGGTGATCAACCAAAGGATCGTGAGACGATTGTGAATAAACTTCAATATATCAAACATATATATAGCTATATGGATCGAAAATACTAAACCTAATCCTAGTCCATTATGGACGAAAATTCTAAGGAAAAACAAAGAGTCTTTCTTAACTGGAATTCTAAATAAGATTGATCTAGAGAAGACCAAAAATTTAATAAATAAAATTCTAATCTAGATAAAATAAATCTCAATTAATTTGGGTCTTCAAAACTCCAATTTGGACTCTCAAAATATTCGATCATTGGGCTGATTTAATTCTCAAAATCGGCGCCCAAATTTGAACCAAAATAAATCCATGCATGAAAATTCGATATCCACTGTTTCCCATGTAAATTTCCATGCACACGTCCAAATTGACTCATTCTTCTTCCTAAGCTCTTGAATTCTTCATTCATTGATCTTCTTCATCTTCAATTAACAACATAGCAATCCACTTAGGGCTGCCATGGTGCATTTCTTCTTCTTCCTTGGTTAGCACCATCTCATTCTCATCATTCCCCCTCTGCTGAAAAGAATTCATCCTCGAATTCATGGCTTCATCATGGTCGAATTTAACTGCAGGAAAAGAAAACAAGTTAGTACACTTAGGTGTTGAAGAATGCTTATTCTTACCTAATAAATCAGGTCCTCGTCTAGGCCATTCAGCATGTGCCTTTTACTTGCATGATGGAACTTGTATCTCTTTCTTGTTTGTGTCTTCAATGCTCGGGCAGGAATCAATTACAACTTTAAATTTATCAGTTTGTGGCTACACATCACTAGGTAAAGAAAACACGTTAGTGGCATTGTTCTTAAAAGTAATTGGGACAAGAGACAAACCTGGATTGATGGCTTTGTCGATCTTTTTGACAGAAAGTAGTAGGCTGCGATATTGATCTTCATTTGCAACTGATTCCACTGCTTTATAACGAGATAAAGGATCACTGTCGAACTGAATTGAAGAGGTAGAGACAGTAGGAAGGGGTTGGTTGGCGGTGGTCTTGGCCAAATGCCCGGCGGCGGCTTTCTTCGCGGCGGCAATAGCTGTCTGTTTTTCCTTCTCTTCTTTGAACCTCTTTTACATGACTTGTTGGTCCTCAGCAACTGCTTTATGGGACAATGGCTTCAAAATTTTCCTTCGACCATTGACTTCGACGGTGTAAGTGTTCAGATACCCATCGTGTATAACATGACGATCAAACTGCCATGGTCGACCTAAAAGAAAGTGTGCCGTATTTATCGGGATAACATCGTACAAAATAGTGTCAGAATAATTAACAATGGAAAAATTGACACTTACTTGGAAAACAACTCGAATTTCTCCTCTATTCATGAGCCACTGGAGTGGGTATGGCTTTGGATGCTTCTTTAGCTTCAATTCGAGTTTGTTGACTACATATTGACTAATGGTGTTGATCACATTACCACTGTCAATGATCATGGAGCAAGTCTTATCTTGACATGAAGCACGAGTGTAGACTATGCTGTCTCTTTGGTGCTCCTGCTCTTCATCTTGGAGAATGCTCAAACTTCGGATCGTGACAAGACTGACAGTTAATGATTTCGGTTCAATGTCTTCAATCTCGACTTCATCTTTAGTTTTTTCCTTGGTGGCGTCGTCTTTCTGCTCCAATTCTTTCTCACTGGCTGATTCCATTTCATTATTTTCAGAAAGGAATAGAACACGCCAATTTAGACATTGGGCTTGAAAGTGGCCTCATCCTTGACATTTGTGACACTGAACATCACGGGGTCATGGAGGGGCTGCATTAGGCGGTTGTGCTGAAGGGTTAGGCCGTGTAAGAGGTGGCCTCACAAGTGCAGGTGGTGTAGACTCAGGTCTACGACTCGACTGTGGTGTAGAATGGTCGGAACGGTGAATGGGCTGACCGAGCTATCCTTAGGGACGTGTGGGGTCAGTAAGAGATGAATGACATACCTTGGCTCCATGAGGAGTGTGTAGGGATGGTGGTGTGTCTAGAACGTAGACGACCATCTCTGAGTTATCGTTCGGCTATTGATGCGTAGTGCACCATCTCTTCAATACTGGTGAAGTTTTTGAGTTCAACTTCACATGCGATATCGGGATTCATGCCTTCAATGTACCGAATGATGGTAGCATTTAAGGTCTCTTATTTTCCAACTCGGTTCAGGTTGGTCTCAAGCTCTCTGTGGTATTCTTCAACTAATCGTGTGCCTTACTTGATCCAAGTGAGTTTTTTCTCGAGCTCTCTCTCATAATGCACAGGAATGAACCGGCCACGCATCAATCCTTTCATCTCCTCCCAAATATCGATAGGTGGATATCTTTCTCACCGGCGTTGCTCCTGCTACATCTCCCATCATGAGGCTGCATAGCCTCTGAACTCCAAGGATGCTAACTGGACTTTCTTGATCTCAGAAAAATTGTAGCATGTGAAGATCTTGTCTACATTGCATTCCCAATCCAAGTAAAGATCGGGATCATGTAGACCCTTAAATTCTGGAATGCTCATCTTGATATTGTTGAGCAAACCATCTCCGTCTTCATATCTAGGTCTCTCGATATGGAATGCGTGTCTGTAAGGTCCTTGGGGTCGATCATGGTGATTTCTCCATCTGGATGGTATGAAATCGGCTACATACTCCCTGGCTGAATCAAACTCAGGTACCAAAATCATCATCTCCAATGTCTGGTTGAACAGTGGGCTGCCTGGGTGTGGTCCTTTGCTATGGACGTTGACCTGCTGCAGCTTATTTAGTGCTTATTTGTTCTAATTTATTGTATGAATTTTGTATCTTTTGTTTGTGTATTTTCCTGTGTTTTTATATGATTTTTATGTTATCTTCTTCACTTTTGCTCTTTTGGTGAGGTAGGCCAAGTTTGGGCAAAACTTGAGCTTTTGTGTCAAAAAGCAGGATTTGATAGCAAAAGGTGGCAAGGGCAGAAACTTCCAACAGAAGCCTTGCTCGTTGGGAGGTTCCGAATGTCCCGACGGTGATGTCTCCAACTGATGACCGAGTCCAAGTCAGGCCTTAAGCCGATGGAGAAAAGCAAGGATTGAAGTGCATTCGAGAATTGATTTTTCAGGGACAGAGTGAAAGAAATAGGGGAAAAGGAGAAATTTGGCTAAATGTGGAAATTTGACCTGCGCGGGCGGGCAGGAGTGCGCCGGCGGGCTACTCAAAGGGCCGAGAGCATCGTAGTGCCGCGGTGCACTACCTCGCCGCGGTGCCCCTTCACACCAAGCAAGATGCCACCGCGGCGCACCCCAGCGCCGCGGCGCCCCTCCTTTCCGCAAACCATGCCGCCGCCGCGCACTCCCAACCCGCGGTGCCCCCTTCCTTGCACCGCCGCCGCGCATGCACTCCGCTGGCGCGCGGGGTACTCTGCACTTCGGCTGGCCCAGATTTTCCTCCCGATTTCAATGCAATCCCACTCGACTGCACTCTTTAATTCACAGCTGGAGCTAGTTAATTGTTGGGGAAGACTTCTTTGGCCTCAAATTGTAGGGAGAAATTATAGTCTAATTCCTAGCCTGTAGATTTTGTTCCCAAATCTCCCCAAAAAAATCTCCTCGAATCCATCTCATTAACTCCTCTCTTACCATCAACATCCCATCATCTCTCTCTCTCTCTCTTGAATCAATAAAGGGAACTCCTCCCCTATCACTAAAAACTTATCACCTATCATCTATTCACCCATCTCTCATATTTTTCACCTTCACCTTCACCACTTTTCTTCACCACCACCACCGATCCAAAGAAGGAGAAAGGAGGTGGAGAAGAGGCAAGAGGGCTAGAGCTCAAGGAGAAAGGCCCGAGAAAAGGAGCCTGACATCAAGCCATCCGTGGAAGCTAAGCTTGGTAGAGGGACTCCACTTTGATGACGGCCCGAGAAGAGGGATCCGACTCTAAGCCATCCGCGGAAGCTAAGCTTGGACGAGGAGGCTCCAATTTGGTATTTCCTTTCCTTTTAGCTTTAGCCCATTTGTGGGGATTTGTCCCAAGACTCTCGAGACAACAAACAATATTGTAAAAGTTGTATGTATTTATTTTATGGTTGTTGAATAAATGACTTTTATGATGTTTATGTTGTTTTGAGCATGGTGTTGGGTGAATTTCTACATTAAGGGATGGATAATCAATTTGGTTTTGATCTATGCTTGTTATTGTTGGTTGTTGTTGATGGAATTGTGCTTGTTTATGTTGGGTGCTTGATCACCACTTTAATATTGTTAGGATTTAGAGGAAACTTGAATGTGATTCCAAATCCCGAAATTGGTTCCCTTAACGTCTTGCTCGTATGATATAGCTAAAAGAGGTTTAACGGATAGACGGTGATAGTAATTGAAGTTAAGCCTTTTGAGAGGATCTATTGTACGTGTGAGATAATATGTTAATCCTGCTCATTTGATATAGCTAAAAGGGGCTTAATTGATAGACGGTGACAGTAATTGACATTAAGCCTTTTGAGAGGGTCTATTGAATGTGTAATCTTAGCATTACCAACTTGAACTAAGCATAGAGATAAGCCATTAAGAGAATCACACCCTAATGCTCTTCTCATAATCCTATCCTCTATCTTTGTGTTTGGTGGTGTAATTAGTTAATGTTACTTGTTTTAATTTGGTAGATTAGTTTAACCTTCCTTTCCCTTGTTTACAATGTTTAGGATGTATTTCATTTTATTGTGCTTGACAACAATTATGGCATAGAAAGATAATCGCCCACATGAAGCTTTTCTCGAGAGACACGACCCGAGTTAGCTCACCGCCCTATAATCGACCCCGTCCTATTGCGGGAGTCTGGATCAAAGTAGTCTCGCGTGTGGAGTCAAATTCGGACACAACACGGCTCCTCGAGGCTCGCGTTGCCTCACTGCTGGCTGTCAAGCTACTCCTTCTAGCTGGACAAGGTGGCCTTGAACTGGTGGTGGTATAGTCGTTCGAGCAGTAAGAAGCTCGAGCTGTGCCATCATTTTGGCCAACGAACCCTCTAACTTGTTCTCCAGGATCTGATAGTAATACTGGGTATCCCACAGTTGTGGCATCGATGAAGCCGCGTCTGTAGGAGTACTAGGTGACGCGGACGCCTGATCATGCAACTTATAACCTTCTCAGGATTCCATTTGTACCTGTAAAACAAACAAATGTGAAAGAAAACAAGGAGTAATCTTCACAACCTCACGATTACTTGAATTTTCTCTTTCATTTTTACCGCATGTGTTTAACTCTCAATATGTAGTGCACGTTTGAATGTGGTATGATGGTATTGATCACTTCTTGTGCTCTTTGATCAGCTCCTCTTGGTCTTCTCCAAAGCTCAGACTAGTCGAACAAGAATAATAGTGAAACCGAAAAATATTCACCAGGCGATTTCTCCTTGAAGATGATGGAATTTGGCCAAAAGTACACGTATGTTAAGAAAAAGTGGTGAGTTTTGCTCGGGACGTCGTTCCGCTTTTGGAATGGTATTATGGATGAAAATCAGAGTTTTGGATCAAAATTGGCAAGGAAAAGATGAAAACCGGATGTATTAGGTGTACAGACGTATGGACCGGATGGTGTATGGGAGAGCTATGAATTTTTGATCCTATAGGGTGGTAGGAATGAAAATTATGAAGTATGGAAGGTGTATGCGGTGTCTAGATGGATTAGGATGGGAAAAAACTAGACAAGGTAAGAAATGAATGGATAAGGTAGAATCTAATTGGTTGTGTTTCACCTAGATGGACACAATCTAAATAGCCTAAAATATCTATCGAAAGTAGGAAAGAGTCTAAAACAACTAATCAAGAACAAATGAAATGAAATTAAATCAATGCAGATTCTTTTTTAATTTTTTGACGATATTTTTTTTTTGTAGGGTTTCGACGCTCTGCTCTTTTCTCTTTTTTTTTTCAATGAACAAACAAATTACAACTCAAAAACACGAAATCAAAATAAATGACACATGGATGACACGTAGGATAGAATCTGACATGTTGGATTGAACCACGACCAGCAGAGCTGATGTGACTCTGATGCCAAGATATGATGTAACCCAGATAATGAATCTAATTAAATCTATAGGAAATGTAGCGGAAGAATTAAAGACTCGAACACGTCAGAAGTAAGAAGGATTCAACCCAACTAACTAACAAAGAATGCGATGAAAATAATAAGCAAGACTCGATTTTACTGAATTTAGACTCAATAATTAGACACTAAAAAATACCTAGATAATGACTCAACTAGAATAAAACACAATACCAAATACGGAAGGATGGATGATGGACATTGATGGGCAGGTGCGACAGCCTTGATGTTGTGATCTGTATCTCGTCCAACCCATAGAACTGAAATCCACAAATGCGATGATTGATACTCCTCGATTGATAGCGATTCCCCCGTGATCTTGAAGAACTTGAAAAAACCTTGAATAAAACCTTAGACTTGCTGGATCTAAAGAGTATTGCTTTTGAACCAAAAATAATAAAAGTATAAAGGTGATCAACCAAAGGATCGTGAGACGAATGTGAATAAACTTCAATATATCAAACAACGTCTAAAATAACAATGAAATAAAGATCACATATATATAGCTATATGGATTGAAAATACTAAACCTAATCCTAATCCATTATGGACGAAAATTCTAAGGAAAAATAAAGAGTCTTCCTCAACTGGAATTCTAAATAAGATAGATCTAGGAAAGATAAAAAAATAAATAAATAAAATTCTAATCTAGATAAAATAAATCCCATTTTATTTGGGTCATCAAAACTCCAATTTGGACTCTCAAAATAGTCGATCATTGGGCTGATTTAATTCTCAAAATCGGTGCCCAAATTCAAACCAAAATAAATCCATGCGTGAAAATTTGAGATCCACTATTTTCCATGTAAATTTCCATGCACACATCCAAATTGACTCATTTTTTCTTCCTAAGCTCTTGAATTCTTCATGCCTTGATCTTCTTCATCTTCAATGGACAACATAGCAATCCATTTGGGGCTGCCATGGTGTATTTTTTCTTCTTCCTTGGTTGGCACGGTCTCATTCTCATCAGGTGATGGGCATTGCATGCATGAAGTAATAAATTTTATATTGTTTTCTATGTTTGTGCAATGCCACGTGTTTGTTCGTTGTGAAGAGAATTAATGACATTTTTTATGTGAACTTCAAATGATCTTGAAAAGACCCTACAAAGATAGTAAATCAAGTTAGAAACGCGTTGCAAAAAGAATCGGATCAATCAGATGAGAAACGAGTGAGAATGGAGCAAAACATTGAGAGGCTACCGAAATCCAAAAATACCCGTGACCAGACCCACGACCCGAGCCGCGGGTGACTGGGTCGTGAATTCCATTCTGGGCATTTTTCTGCACGCGTGCGACATGGGGGGTTCTCCTTTGTATTACCTATGACCTGGTCGCGGATCTGGAGCTTGGTCATGAATTTTCTGCCACGTCAGCGCCATGTGGACCCGCGACCCGAGTCGCAGGCGATCCAGTCAAGAGTCGAGCGGGCCTATCTGATTTTTGACCTATTTTTGGGCTTTTCTTTACTTAGTATTTAAGGGTTTTCTTGAACGAAAATTAGAGACAATTCCACCTACCCAAAAGTTGCCACCAGAGAGAAACATCAGAGAAAAGAAGACGCGAAGAACAAAACTAAAGGATTCAAGAGCTTAAAAAAATGAGATAAATTAAACCTTTCGGGTTTTATTTTCTCTGTTCTTAGAATTTTTCATGTTTTCTTTGTGGATGATTTTGGTTATTTATATTATTATGGATAGCTAAAACCCTTGTACTCTCATAAACAAACTATGAAGTTCATTTAATTTGTTGATTTGTTATGTCTATGACTTTATTGTGTTTTGCTTATTCTCGTGTTTATCTGTATTATTTACCTGATCACTAAATTTTACAATTTGATGTGTTAATTTGTAATTTGAGAGAGGAGTTTTAACACGTGATCTGGAATAAGTAACTTGTTAATCAATAACATTCGAGAGGGTTGAGATTAATTGAGAAATCAATAGATACTAGAATTCATTAGGAGTTGCATGCTAGGTATTGAATGGAGACGTTAATACTAGTTTTGTAATCTACAACCTAGGCACTTCGAGAGAAGGTTTAGGATGGAGTAGTGGTTGTTCTAGCACAATTCAAGTCCCAATATAGGCATAAGAATGAAAAGATTAAATGAATGAATTAGTTGATGATTAGTCAATCTTAGAATACGTCTTTTATTCACTGTTTGATTTATCTGTGTTAATTTCTGTTGTAGTAATTTAGTTTATTTCTTTTTTTTAGTTTTTAGATAAGTAAAATTCAATCATTTTAGGTCGTCTAGATAACTGTGAGAGGTTAAATTAGATAACTAGTTAATTAATTATTAAATCCCCGTGGATACGATACTCTTATTTACCGCTACACTATAAACCTCACTGTGCACTTGCAGTTAGGTTAAATAAATACCGAACAACCCTTCCAAAAAAACCAAGAGAATTGTTCTAACAGATGATGTACCTGAAGATGTTCATTCAGAATCTGATGAACATGAGGTTGATCATCACAAAAATATTATTCATTTATGACATGCTTTGTTCCATTTTAAAAAACATGATGAGCTATGGGATAAGGTGAAGGAGAGGACTATGATTGGTGAGAAAAGGGTAGACAAAGAAACTTTGCTTGCTACTAGTATATGCTCTCATATTAATGAAGTTAGTTTGTTGGGAACAGTACAACATGTACATGAATTTGTTCCTTTGGTGGTGTCTGAGTTTTACTGTAATCTGACTTAGGAGGTTGATGATTCGGATTCTAAGGCTTATCATAAAGTGTTTGTTAGAGGTGAAATGATTGACTTCTCTCCAAAACTCATCAATGAGTTCCTGGGATACACAGTTGAGAGAGAGTTGGGGGAGATAGATAACTAAGGAATGGATGCTGCTGAACTGACATAGGGTGTCGTTTCAAAATGGTATTCCAATCCTCAAAGATTCCCACACTACAAGAAATTTGATTTCTAGTGTGGGGAAATCATGTGGGTAATTATACAATTCCCGTCATTAATTACATTTAGTGACGGAAAATTTTCCCTCATCACCCTCGGTTATTGTCTCTCTAGATAAAGATAAATAATGAGGATAAGGGGTACCCTCACTATTGTTGTAACACATTTAGTGATGAACTTATCCGGTCATTAAAATTAATTTTAATTACGAAAAATTTTCATTACTAAATAATATGTTCCCCTCACTATAGTTTATTATTATTCTTAGAATTTTCCGTTATTATTTACTTTTTGCCTCTCATTATAAATTAATTTTAAAATTAAAAATTACCTCATAAATTAATATTACTCTCATTAAATGTCACCTTCATGTCATTTAGAATTTTAATTATTTGATTATTGTATAAACACATCACATTTACTGATAAATATAAATGTAACAATAATAATGTGGGGAAATCATGTGGGTAATTATCCAATTCCTGTCATTAATTACATTTAGTGATGGAAAATTTCCCCTCATCGCTTTTGGTTATTGCCTCTCTAGATAAAGATAAATAATGAGGGTAAGGGGTACCCTCACTATTGTTGTAACACATTTAGTGATGAACTTATCCGGTTATTAAAATTGAATTTAATTACGAAAAATTTTCATTACTAAATAATATGTTCCCCTCACTATAGTTTATTATTATTCATAGAATTTTCCGTCATTATTTTCTTTTCGACTCTCATTATAAATTAATTTTAAAATTAAAAATTACCTCATAAATTAATACTACTCTCACTAAATGTCAACTTCATGTCATTTATATTTTTAATTATTTGATTACTGTATAAACATATCACATTTACTGATAAATATAAATGTAACAATAATAAAGATAGTTTTTCCAACAAAATATTTATATAAGCAAACTTCATCCAAACATCTATAAATTCTACATAGTCATATATATCTGCTACTGTTTCTAATTTTCTAACATCTAAATGATATAGTAAAAAAAATTGGTATCATAAGTCCATAAATTTGTCTATCAAAATACTAAAAACTATTTTCTAATATGTGTTTCAGCATTCCTCTCTTCACCAACCTACAAAAATAATAAAAAAATACAAAATGATTAATCCAACCATATTAGGATATTGAATCAAAGAAGTCACGCCAAAGATAAAAATTAGTAGAAGAAAACAATACCTCCAAATAAATTATTTTTCACATTAATCCTGATGATAAAGAAAAAAAAATTAGTACCTATCTTTCCGCTGAGAATAAAAAAATATAGTAGAGAATTCATAAGAATAAGTTTAATTTAAAAATTGAACAAAAGGCAAGGTTTGCAAAGTATATGCACCACAACCAAGCTTAAGTAGCTATGAAATCTATAATTACCTTAGATGATCAATATCACATTAGAATGTTTCCCTCATTGTTTGATCCGTTAAAGTAGTTTCATGAGAATAAAAATAACTGACATATAAAAAAATATGGCATCATGTCAATTCGGGTCAATCTACTTTCAATATATAGTATCAAAATGACCTCTAAATTTCTTAATTTCTTCATCTTTCTCATGAAGTTTAGCCTCCACCTCTTTTATATATAGATCCCGATAATCATTGAAGTCTTTTTATTTCATTCCACCCCCATAACCAAATATATAGTATTATTTAAACTAGTGATCCAAATATATACCATGGTAATATATGCTAACTGTAACACTAAATTGATTTTATTCTTTTGTTAAGGTCATTTAATCAAGATTAATTAATCTAGACAACCTATACACGGGAGAAGAGGGAGTAGCCATTTATTACTAGATAAAATAGCTGATGCATATGCATACATATTTGCCTATATAAATGTTCTTAAGTTGATGGACTAGTTAGCAACAAAGATCAGCCTTAAATATATAGTTTGCTAATTAATTAATCTGCAGATTGATCACAGCCAAAATGGAATTCAAAGTTTGTGTTTTAGTAGCTCTTTTATCCATCTTTGCAACAACTATTAATGCTAATTTCTTTCACAACATGCATTGCATAGAATGGCCTATATACTGGTAGTGGCTAAATTTAGTTTTTGAGTAGACTTCTTCTATTATGATTGTGTAAAAGTTGTTGTGCAGGTTCATATATGTTATATGTTCAGTTAACTTAAATTTTCCCTAGCTTAAATATGAGGCTTACTTATACGATGCACATTGACTGAACTCTTATGACTAGATTCAAGAAAATAATAGGAACAATCCACTACTGTAATAACTAAACAATTGGTACTCAGCAACCAAGCAAATTAAGATACAAAACAGGAGCTAAAACAACAATCGCAGAATGCATATAACAATTGCAGCCAACAATAACAGATAGCACAATCGTCTACTCTCATTTTCCGATCATCATCGGAGAGGCATTATTATCTGGGTTGATTTTATTCAAGCTAACAGTTGACTCCCCTTTTTCGATTATCATCAGGGTAGTCTTCTAATCTTAATACATTTTAACATGCCAATTAAGCAACTAGATACGAGATATGAGAGAGCATACCTTGAGATTTTTCACTCTTCAGTCACGATATAAGTTATATATTTTACCGAAATGAAGCATTATATTTTGGCAGGTCTTCAGGGAACCAACTAACCTCCATTTCTAAAAGAAAGTTGTATGTCTTCTTCTCTACTGTATCAAAAACTGTTATGGTGCTGATTTTCTGTATCCCAGACTCAACAGCAATCAAGTTCTGCATAAAAAAGATTTCGAAAACAACAAAAAACTCAAAAACAATCTAGTGAGCTAAAGAAGTCTAAAGCATAACCTGCCATAATAATCACTCTCCATGCCAAAATGACCGTATTCTTCTTTTGAAGTTCTTTTAATTCAGCATTCCAACTTATTTGAAGGCTGGAAATAGAAGTTACAATTATCGTTGATCTATCTACTTACAATATCAGTGTCTCATACTGTTAATAATATTACTTCCCAAAATAAAAGACTCTCAATATAAGTCTATGAATTAAAATGTACAGTAGATTTAAAGCTAGAGTGCCAGACAATTAACCTACCAACTAAAAATTTAATGAGGTAAGTGGTTGTACCTCTCCGATAGTCTGAAATAGCCAACAAGAGCAAGGAAAATCTGTCAATCTTTTTTTGCCACTTCTAAAATAAAAAGGTTTTAAGATATCAATATGAGTAGAGCATAGAAAAAAAATATAATTTTTTTAAAAAAAAGAATTCACCTAACAAACTGTGCCATTTATAATAACTTAGAAAATCTATCATAATGAGTTATCTAAATAAGACGAAAGGATATAACAAAATCCATATAACTAAATACTGCCAATAGGGAAATAACAGAGAGAGAGAGAGAGAGAGAGAGAGAGGTCTGCCACACAATATGCTTACCTATAACCGAGAAATGAGCCAAGCCTGTAAAGATAACAATAATGAGATATTCTCTGCTATACAAAACACATAGATATAGGAAGATGAAATCTCCTCAAAGATGAGACTCTCCCAAATCGATTAATCTAAAGTGTTTTCTTGTCCTAGGAATTTGGATAGAATCAGAGTACAAAATTAAAAGAATTGAAAACACAACTTAAATGATGAGATTTTGACAATATATGTAATCTATCAAATATCAACACAAACCATCTAAAATTCATCAAAGACTGAATCAATTATAATGGAGATGCAGCCGTACATAAGTGATAGTTAATTGTGAAAAATGGTTGCCTAAAAAAGATGAATATTGTGTCTTCAATCATCTAGATTTTTATTGGTATAAAATTATAACATGAAAATACCTGAAAACCAAGATAAAGCCTGACGGAAGGACGTCGGCGCTGGCGTTGAAGCTGGAGGAGTATCCAAGGAGAGCTGCTTCACCAGGGGAACATGAGCAATGATTTGATTCAGTGATTTTTTTGGAATTTTTAGCGAGCAAGAATTCGACTCACCACGGGAACAAGAAATAATAATTCGATTAAAGAGAAAGGGTTTTGATATAGGTGATTTTTTCTACAAATTTGAGCGACGTTTTTCTCTTGTTTCTCAAAACTTAGAAGTAATAAATGTTGAATTGAATAAGGGTTTTTGTATCTTTCTTTTAATTTACCTTAATAAAAAAGTATTGACTTGTAATTTTTACGTAAAAAGCCCAATTTGATGGGAATATTAATTTATTTTAAGCATAAAAGAATGTGATTAATTAATTGGGGGGGGGAGGAACTTGGCGGTAGATCAAAACTAAATAATGAGGAGAATTTTTTATTATATGAATAATGAGGGGATTTTACTCTAACTATGATGGGATACATAATTTGGTCACTAGAAAATATATCTTTAACTATGATTTTTTTATACTCTCATTAAAACAATAAAAATCATACAATTAGTGACCATATTTCAATCCCGTCGCCAAATTTTGGTCACTAGAAATCAAATTTCTTATAGAGCCACTTCCAACTTATCTTAGAAGTATGGAGCTCTGTTCAGAATCATGATTTATAATTGGATGCCTACTAAACACAGAGCTGTTGTGATATGACCCGGACAATTAATCTAGGATGCGAAACACGTCAATTAATTGAAGGGTTCCAATCCGACTCGATAAATAAATGAAAAGGACGAAATCTAGACAAATAAGATACCTAAACAATGACACAAACTATATAACACAAATCCAAAGAACTTAAGGCAGGGAAGGGCACGTATAGGGGCTGAAATAGGACAAATATGGGGCTGAAATTGATGAGGACATCCATAGCAATGAGGAAGTCAATGAGGAGCTGCAATTCAAAGGCCCCGTCACAAGACTACGAGCTAAGAACTTGCAAGCTTATTTGCAAGCCACAATTCGCAAGAAGCTCGAAGATGAAGACGGCGTGCAAGGAAGCATGAAGATGATGACCTTATTGAAGATGGAAGATGGAGATCAAGACATGGAGTACAAGACATGAAGAGGTGCACGTGTACATGTGTGCGTGTTGAAGACTCACGGCCATGAAGTGAAGAGGCCAAGATTTTCGGCCCTTAGTTATTTTAATTAAAGGGTTATTTTATTTTAGACTATAGTATTTATTTTATTTAATTAGACTATATTCCAAGTCAGATTTTTATTTATTTAATTATGAAATTTTCGGTCATGTTGAAGTCATAGTTTGACTAGGATTTTAGATAAGGCAAGATCTACAAGTTCTACCTTAAATAGAATTCTAGTTTAGGAAATTGTCTAGTCCAATTCTAGTTCAATTTAGACTCATAGTTTTCGTCCATTAGGTCTTATATTTTTTTTCGGTCCCTTATGTTATAAATAGGGGATCCATTTGTTATTCATACTTTAGACTATATTTGAATTATTAAGCCTTTTGCTTTCAATATCGTCTCAACCCATTTAATCTTTGTGAGTTTAGATACTTAAATTCATACTCTTAGATTTAGCATCTCTAAGTTTTACAAAGGGAACTCGCCGTCCACGTTCGAGGGATCGTCGGAAACTCGCTAATCGAAGAACAACTTAAAGAATTTGGCCTTGTGTACGTTCGAGATTCAAGGCAACTTTCGGGTTGTAATTCACATCGACAAATCATCATCCAAATCCGCCATTCGACTTCTTCCAAACATCATCAACATCCGTTCCATTCCAGCCCTTGTTCATGATCAATTCGTCATCGTTCGCCTAATCCGTAAGTCCGTTTCATCTCTAACATATCCTATCTACTCTAGCCCTTCTTCACCTAAACCTCACGTCCAAAACACCATCAACATTCTCGCCCATATACTCATCCAAATCAGCCCTTTTATTGTTTGGATTTGTGTTATTTTGTGTGTCATTGTCTAGGTATTTTAGTTGAGTCTTAGTCGTCTAGATAATCGAGTATTGTTCCCTTACTTCACCGACGTAGTTTCAATCCTAGCTTCCGCATATTAGAGCCTTATCGTGTCCCTTAGCCCCGGGTCACATCATAAATTGGTATCAGAGCCAGGTTGGTTTATATCGTTCGTGGTTCCATACTCATTTATTTGTCCCGTCTATTTTGTTTGAGTTTTATCGAGTTGTAATTTAATTTCCGTATTGATTCATTGTTATAAAAAAAAACAGAAAATCAGATTGTAAAAAAAAAAAAAATCGGATAAAAAAAAAGGAAAATCCGAAATAAAAAAAAAGAAGTAGTTCATTGTTTCCTTTTGGTGTTCTATTTTATTTTGGTACCTTTCTTTTGGGTGCAAATCCATAGTTGGTTATTTCCTTTTAGATTATCTTTCTTTTTGGAAATTTCCTTCCTAGTTTGTTTTTATTTTGGTAACTTCCTTAGGTGTCTTATTTTATTTTTGGTTCATTCCTTCTAGAGTCTAGGCTACTTAAGGTATTTAGATTGTGTCACATAGATTGATACATATCCAAATTCCCTACTTACCTTATCTCTTTCTTCTTTCCTTATCCATTCTATTTCTTTCCTTGTTCTATCTAGATTTATTTTTGGATCTCCTAATCAATTTGGGACTTCATTAATTAATCTATTTCTTTCCTTTTCTACCTCTACCCTACACGACCACCACCTCTACTCCAATACACCAATTCGGCAGCCCCCTTACCACTATACTCGGCCCGTATCTCATCCACACACACCAAATTCATACGTATTCCGAGACTAGCATTCCCGTCCTTTCTCAACACAAAACACACGAGTTCCCTACCTTCATATACACGATTTTTCACACACTGTGCACCCATATATTGAGTGATACACGAGTGGTAAAATCAAGAGAGAAAACAAACGAGTGACGTGAGATTGTGAGGTCCTACCTTGTTTTCCTTTACGTTTGTTCGTTTTGTAGGTATCATGAAGAAAGGTACCCGTTCCGAGTCATCCTTGACTCCTCCAGTCGACACCCCTCCTTTGGACCAATCCCGAGACCCGTCCAAAGCCCCCATGGAATCAACTTCGGATCCACCCACACCGTGGGATCCTAAGTACCATTTTGAGGCACTCTCAAAACACTTCCAGAGACAGCACCAGGCCCTGTCTGACAAACTTGATGATCTAGTGCATGCCCTTGAACGCACTAAGACTACTCCGACCATTACACAACCTGTTCGAGGTCAAGCTCGACGCAATGAGCGTCAAAACGAGCCCGAGGAGGAGTACTTTGATGAGAACACTGAAGAAGTCGATCGAGGTCGCCGCCAGCGATGTGGAAACGGTCATGATGACTATGGTGAAGACCGTATGCTCAATAACATCAAGACGAGCATCCCAGAGTTTGAAGACCTTCACGATCCTGATGTCTATCTTGATTGGGAACGTAAGGTAGAGAAGATTTTTCACTGCTACGACTTTACAGAAGTCAAAAAGGTGTAGTTAGCCTGTTTGGAGTTCAGAGGCTACGCAGCCACTTGGTGGGAAATGCAACAAGAGAGGAGGCGCAGAAATCGCAATCCGCTGATTGATACATGGGAAGAAATGAAGGCACTGATGTGAGGATGCTTCATCCCAGTCCATTATGAGAGAGAGCTCGAAAAGAAGCTCAACCGGATCAAACAAGGTACCCGTTTGATTGAAGAGTATCATAAAGAGTTGGAGACAGCCTTGAACCGAGTCGGGAAGGAAGAGACCTTAAGTGCTACCATCATCAGGTACATTGAAGGAATGAATCCCGATATTGCATGTGAAGTCGAGTTGAAGGACTTCACCAGTGTAGAAAGAATGGTGCAGTACGCATCGATTGTGGAGAAACAGTTGCGAGAAGGCCGCCGCCGATCTCATCACAGTGCCACCGCCGCCAGACCCTCTTGGAACAAAGGTACACATTCCGCATCACCTTCTACACTTTCTTCTGAGTCCACACGAACCCGAGGTCAGCCCGGACTACCTGAACGGCGTTTCGACCGTTCTACACCGCAGTCTAGTCGTAGACCCGAGTCTACACTGACGTCGACCCCGATGCCCCCCATCCAACAGCCCAATCAGCCCAATATGACGCCGAATGCAACCCCTAATCGAGCTCATGACATCCAGTGTCATAAATGCTAAGGTTAGGGCCATTTTCAGAATCAGTGCCCGAACTGTCGTGTTTTGTTCCTCAATGAACAGAACGAGCTTGAATCAGCCAGTGAAGATGAAGAGGAGCCCCAGAACGTCGCCCATGATGCTGTCGAATCACTTGAAGTCGGCGATGAAGATGAGGAGGCCGAATTGCCTCATGTCAGCTTAGTTTCTATCCGCAGTCTGAATATCAATCGTGAAGATAAAGAGCAATCGCAGCGTGAGAATATTTTCTACACTCAAGTTGCAATCAAAGATCAGACTTGTGTGATGATCATAGACAGTGGGAGTGTAATCAATGCCATTAGTCAATACGCCATTGATAAGCTCGCGCTCACCACAATAAATCATCCAAAACCCTACAAGCTGCAGTGGCTCACAAATCGCGGCTCTATTCGAGTCACAGGTCAAACACATGTTTCATTAACTAAAGGTTGTTATTCTGACACTGTTCTGTGTGATGTTATTCCTATGGAGGCAGCCCACATTCTTTTAGGAAGACCGTGGCAATTCGACAGAAAAGCGGTTCACGATGGTGTAGCCAACACGTACTCGATCACGAGGGACGGCCGAACCACAATGCTTAAGCCACTCACTCCTAAAGCTGTTGCAGAGGATCAAGAGAGAATGCAAGAGAGATTTAAGCAAGAACGGGCAAAATAAGCTGCAGTCGCCGCCCGGACCGCCGCCGTGAACGGCCAACAATCGGCCGAAACTACTCAGCCGATTCCTTCTTCACATTCAGCCAATACAGCCCCATTGAGGCCCTCCAATGATGCCTTAGTTCGTGACAAAGCATCCGGATCAGCCCCTACAGTCGATTATGGTTGATGGATGATGATTCGTTGATGTGAATCACAACCCGATAGCCTCCTTGAATCTCGAACGTACCCAAGGATGAAATCTCTAAGTTGATCTTCGGATAGCGAATACCGGTTAATCTCTCAAGTGGATTAAGCAATACCCTTGAGTAAGACTTAAAGTTGCTAGCTCCAAGAATATGAATTTGTTAATCAAAACTCACAAAGATTAAAAGGGGTTGAGACAATATTGAAAGCAAAGCTTAATAATTCAAATAAAGTCTAAAGTATCAATGTAACATGGATCCCCTATTTATAAGCCTATGGG
The DNA here is from genome assembly GCA_026008535.1 of Perilla frutescens. Classification (NCBI taxonomy): domain Eukaryota; kingdom Viridiplantae; phylum Streptophyta; class Magnoliopsida; order Lamiales; family Lamiaceae; genus Perilla; species Perilla frutescens. The sequence goes on from BRKX01000013.1 coordinate 48,404,798, forward strand.
GGAACGAAATTAATCATCAAAAAAGGCTCAAAAATTGATCCAAAAGGGATCTCAAACTATACTAGGAAGTTCCCTAAACTAGAATTCTATTCAAGGTAGGAAATTGCCTTAAATACAATTCTAGTCAAGCTTGACTATAATATGGATGAAAATTTCATCAAATTAAATAAAAATCTGAACTAAACTATAGTCAAAAATAATTAAATAAATACTATAGTCTAAATAAAATTCAATCCCTCAATTAAATAAATTGAGGCCGAAAATCTGATCCACATGCACACACGATCACGTCGACTTCTTCAACACATGCACATGTGCACTTCTTCACTTAATCTTCATGTATTATTCGTCATACCTTGATCTCCAATCTTTGATTGTTAACAAGGTAACAATCTTGGGGCTGTATTTAACTTCTTCTAATTCTTCAAACTTCTTGCGAATAATTGCTTGGAAAGAACCTTGCAATTTCTTGGCTCGAAATCGTGTAATTGAACCTCTAAATGGCAGCTCCGGATTTAGTTCTTCAAGGCCTTACATGGCTTCATCATTCAAAAATAAGTAGGAGTTAACGGATTAAATCCATACCTTTAACACTCATTAGATGCTCAACGGGTAAAGGAATCAAATAAGTAGGAGTTAACGGATTAAATCCATAAACTACCTCAAATGGAGACATGTTAGTAGAAGAATGAATAACACGATTATAAGCGAATTCAGCATATGGTAAACATTCTTCCCATGACTTCAAATTGTTCTTAATTAGAGACCTAAGTAAATCTCCTAAAGTACGATTCACAACCTCAGTTTGACCATCGGTTTGTGGATGACATGCAATAGAAAACAATAACTTAGTACCTAATTTTCCCCACAAAACACGCCAAAAATGTTCCAAAAACTTAGAATCTCTATCACTAACAATAGTACGAGGAATTCCATGCAATCTGACAACATGAACAAAGAACAAATTGGCAATGTAAACAGCATCATCGGTTTTCCTACATGCAATGAAATGAACCATTTTGGAGAACCGATCAACTACAACAAATACCGAATCTTTACCCGACCTAGACCTAGGTAATCCGAAGATGAAATCCATAGATATGTCGATCCAAGGGGCTGTAGGGGCAGGTAAGGACGTGTACAATCCAAACGGATGTGAAGTGGACTTGGCTTGTCGATAAGTAATGTAACGACTACATACATTCTCTACATCCCTACGCATATGCGGCTAAAAGAAGTGTTCATGCAGCAAGTTCAATGTCTTATGCACACCAAAGTGACCCATCAAACCTCCCACATGTGATTCTAACACAAGTAGCTCGTGCATAGAACAAACAGGAATGCATAACTTAGACTCCTTAAACAAAAAATCATCATGCACATAATATCCATCAAGAGCACGAGATTTTGACACACATGAAGCATAAATGGGGCTGAAATAGGCGTCCTCAACATATAGCGACTTAATGGACTCAAAACCAAGCACCTTAGCATGCATTAAGTTCAGAAGTGCATACCTTCGAGACAGGGCGTCCGCAACAATGTTTTCTTCGAGACATATGGAAAGGACTTGATGAATTCCACCCATCATGCATGTCTCTTGTTCAAATTTTGCTATCCTTTGAGATGCTTTAGGCTTTCATAATCCATGTGAATTACGAACTCCTTGGACCAGAGATAGTGCTGCCATGTATCCAATGCACGCTTCAAAGCGTATAGCTCTTTGTCGTACGTGGAATACCTCAAACTGGCGCCACTAAGCTTCTCACTGAAGTAGGCGATGGGCTTGCGATCTTGCATCAAAACTGCACCAATACCTATGCCCGAAGCATCACACTCGATCTCAAAAGTCTTAGTAAAATCAGGTAAACGAAGAACAGGAGCAGAACATAATAAAGACTTCAAAGTATTAAACGCATGTTCTTATTGCTTACCCCACTCAAATTTCCGGTCCTTCTTACTTAGCTCAGTAAGAGAGGTGGCTATACTGGAGAAATCCTGTACAAAACGACGGTAAAACCCAGCTAGACCATGAAATGACCGAACCTCAGAGGCGTTTTTCGGGGTTGGTCATTCCTCAATCGCTTTGATTTTGGAACGGTCTACCTCAATACCTTGTGAACTGATGACAAAGCCTAGAAAAATGACTTCATCTATGCAAAAGGAACACTTAGATAAATTTCCATACAACTTTGCATCACGCAAAAGACAGAAAACACGCCTAAGGTGCTCTAGGTGCGCCTGTGCACTGTAACTGTAAATCAGAATATCATCAAAGTAAACAACCACAAATTTACCAATCACATCATGCAAAACATGGTTCATCAACCTCATAAACGTGCTCGGTGCATTAGTGAGACCAAAAGGCATAACTAACCACTCATATAAACCATGCTTTGTTTTAAACGCAGTTTTCCATTCATCCCCTTCATGCATTCTAACTTGAAAATAACCAAATCTTAAATCTATTTTAGAAAACACATTAGAACCACTTAATTCATCTAGCATATCATCAAGTCTAGGGATAGAAAATCTGTACTTAACCGTTATTTTGTTGATGGCGCGGCAATCCATGCACATCCTCCATTCGTTGTTCTTCTTTGGCACTAGGATGACTGGAACTGCACAAGGGCTCATCGACTCTCGGATTTTCTTCTTCTCCAACAGCTCCTTCACTTGGCGGTCGATCTCCTTCGTCTCCTCAGGAGACGTTCGATATGTCGGTCGGTTGGGCAAGACGGCGTCGGGTACGAAGTCGATCTGGTGCTCGATCCCACGAACTGGAGGTAATCCACTTGGAATCTCTTCTGGGAACACGTTCACGAAATCCTCCATAAGGGGCTGCACATCACAAGGCAAAGAAATACTATTAGTAGCACTGTCCTTATAAGATAAAAGTACGAAAGGAAAACCTGTTTTTAGTGCTTTTTCTACGCCTTTAACTGAGATGAACAAGGATCGATTTTGTTCAACTTTAGGGGCTAATCCGGATGCTTTTCCACGAACTAAGGAGTCTTTGGAAGGCATCAAAGGGGCTGCAATGTTTGAATTTGAAGAAGAAACCGGCTAGACGATTTCGGCCGAGTCTTGGCCGTTCACGACGGCGGTCTGAACGACGGCTGCGGCTTGCTTTGCCCGTTCTTGCTTAAATCTCTCTTGCATCCTTTCTTGATCCTCTGCAACAGCTTTAGGAGTGAGTGGCTTGAGTACAGTGGTGCGGCCATCTCTCGTGATCGAGTAGGTGTTGGCTAAACCATCGTGAACCGCTCTTCTGTCGAATTGCCACGGTCTTCCTAAAAGAATGTGGGCTGCCTCCATAGGAATAACATCACACAGAATAGTGTTAGAATAACGACCTTTAGTAAATGAAACATGTACCTGACCTGTGACTCGAATAGAGCCGTGATCTGTGAGCCACTGCAGCTTGTACGGCTTTGGATGCTTTGTTGTGGTGAGGGCGAGCTTATCAACGGCGTATTGACTGATTGCGTTGATTACACTCCCACTGTCTATGATCATCACACAAGTCTAATCTTTGATAGCAAATCGAGTGTAGAAGATATTCTCACGCTGTGATTGCTCTTCGTCTTTACGATTGATGTTCAGACTGCGGATAGAGACTAAACTGACATGAGGTAACTCGGGTTTCTCATCTTCATTGTCGACTGTAGGGGACTCGACGGCATCAGGGGTGATGTTATGGGGCTCTTCTTCATCTTCATTGGCTGATTCAAGCCCGTTCTGTTCATTGAGGAACAAAACACGACGATTTGGGCACTGATTCTGAAAATGGCCCCAACCTTGGTATTTATGACACTGGATGTCACAGGCTCGATTAGGGGCAAAATTTGGCGTCGTATTGGGCTGATTGGGCCATTAGAATGGGGGTCTCGGGGTCGACATCGGTGCAGACTCAGGTCTACGGCTGGACTGCGGTGTAGAACGGTCGAAACGCCGTTCGGGTGGTCCGGGCTCACCTCGGGATTGTGTGGACTTGAAAGAAGGTGTAGAAGGTGATGTGGAATGTGTACCTTTATTCCAAGAAGGTCTGGAGGCGGTGGCACTGTGATGAGATCGGCGGCGGCCTTCTCGCAATTATTTTTCCACAATCGATGCGTACTGCACCATCCTCTCTACACTGGTGAAGTCTTTCAACTCGACTTCACAAACAATATCGGGATTCATGCCTTCAATGTACCTGATGATGGTAGCATTTAAGGTCTCCTCCTTCCCGACTCGGTTCAAGGCTGTCTCTAACTTCTTATGATATTCTTCAATCGAACGGGTGCCTTGTTTGATCCGGTTGAGCTTCTTCTCGATCTCTCTCTCATAGTGGACTGGAATGAAGCATCCTCGCATCAATGCCTTCATTTCTTCCCAAGTATCAATCGGCGGGTTCCTATTTCTGCACCTCCTTTCTTGCTGCATCTCCCACCAAGTGGCTGCGTAGCCTCTGAACTCCAAACAGGCTAACTGCACCTTTTTGACTTCTATAAAGTCGTAGCAGTCAAAAATCTTCTCTACCTTACATTCCCAATCAAGATAGACATCAGGATCGTGAAGGCCTTCAAACTCCGGGATGCTCGTTTTGATGTTGTTGAGCATACGGTCTTCACCATAGTCATCATGTCCGTTTCCACATCTCTGGTGGCGACCTCGATCAACTTCTTCAGTGTTCTCATCAAAATACTCCTCCTCGGGCTCGTTTTGACGCTCGTTACATCGAGCTTGACCACGAACAGGCTGTGTAATGGTCGGAGTAACAGTAGTGCGTTCAAGGGCATGCACTAGATCATCAAGTTTGTCGGACAGGGCCTGGTGCTGTCTCTGGAAGTGTTTTGAGAGTGCCTCAAAATGGTACTTAGGATCCCACGATGCGGGTGGATTCGAAGTCGATTCCATGGGGGCTTTGGACGGATCTCGGGATGGGTCCAAAGGAGGGGTGTCAACTGGGGGAGTCAAGGATGACTCGGAACGGGTACCTTTCTTCATGATACCTACAAAACGAACAAACGTAAAGAAAAACAAGGTAGGACCTCACAATCTCACGTCACTCGTTTGTTTTCTCTCTTCATTTTACCACTCGTGTATCACTCAATATATGGGTGCACAGTGTGTGAAAATCGTGTATATAAAGGTTGGGAAATCAGTTGCTTTGTGTTGAGGAAGGACGGGAATGCTACTCTCAGAAAACGGATGAATTTGGTGTGTATGGATGAGATGCGGGTTGGGTATGTGTGTGTTAGGGGCTGTCGATTTTTGTAGGTGGAGTAGGGGTGGCGGTCGAATGGATAGAGGTAGGAAAAGGAATGAAATGGATCAATTAATGAAGTCCCAAATTGATTAAGAGATCCAAAAATAAATCTAGATAGAATAAGGAAAGAGATAGAATGGATAAGGAAAGAAGAAGGAGATAAGGTAAGTAGGGGATGTTGATATGTATCAATCTATGTGACACAATCTAAATACCTTAATTAGCCTAGCCTCTAGAAGGAATGAACCAAAAATAAAATTAGACACCTAAGGAAGTTACCAAAATAAAAACAAACTTAGAAGGAAATTCCCAAAAAGAAAATAGAATCTAAAAGGAAATAACCAACTATGGATTTGTACCCAAAAGGAAGATACCAAAAATAAAATAGAACACAAAAGGAAACAATGAATTACTTCTTTTTTTTGTTTTTTGTTTTGAATTCGGATCTTCTTTTTTTTGTCCGATTTTTTTTATCGTTCTTTTTCTCTTTTTTTTATACGATCTTTTTTTTTAATTCGGATCTTCTTTTTTTTGTCCGATTTTTTTTTCGATCGCCTTTTGTTTTCAAATCATAGCTATGCTATTACAACTCAATGACACGTAATAAAATAAAAGAGACGTAGGACGACACGTAGGATAAAATGACACGTCGGATTGAACCACGACTAGCAGAGCTGACGTGGCTCTGATGCCAAAATATGAACAAGAGACATGCAAGCTTGTGCAGAAGACATTGAACACGATCACGATCTTAGGGGCTGAATTGAAGCGTGTGTTGATGAAGTATGGATGGCGTTGATTATGGTTGATGGATGATGATTCGTTGATGTGAATCACAACCCGATAGCCTCCTTGAATCTCGAACGTACCCAAGGATGAAATTTCTAAGTTGATCTTCGGATAGCGAATACCGGTTAATCCCTCAAGTGGATTATGCAATACCCTTGAGTAAGACTTAAAGTTGCTAGCTCCAAGAATATGAATTTGTTAATCAAAACTCACAAAGATTAAAAGGGGTTGAGACAATATTGAAAGCAAAGCTTAATAATTCAAATAAAGTCTAAAGTATCAATGTAACATGGATCCCCTATTTATAAGCCTATGGGGGAACGAAATTAATCATCAAAAAAGGCTCGAAAATTGATCCAAAAGGGATCTCTAACTATACTAGGAAGTTCCCTAAACTAGAATTCTATTTAAGGTAGGAAATTGCCTTAAATACAATTCTAGTCAACCTTGACTATAATATGGACGAAAATTACATTAAATTAAATAAAAATCTGAACTAAACTATAGTCAAACATAATTAAATAAATACTATAGTCTAAATAAAATTTAATCCCTCAATTAAATAAATTGAGGCCGAAAATCTGATCCACATGCACACACGATCACGTCGACTTCTTCAACACATGCACACGTACACTTCTTCACTTAATCTTCATGTATTATTCTTCATACCTTTATCTCCAATCTTTGATTGTTAATAAGGTAACAATCTTGGGGCTGCATTTAACTTCTTCTAATTCTTCAAACTTCTTGCGAATAATTGCTTGGAAACAACCTTGCAATTTCTTAGCTCGAAATCGTGTAATTGAACCTCTAAATGGCAGCTCTGGATTTAGTTCTTCAAGGCCTTGCATGGCTTCATCATGTTGTGACTTAAGCCCATGAAAGATTTATGTACCACATTGGCACCGAAAAAAAAGTTTGATTATGGCAAGTTTGTGTTTGCCAAACTGGTTAGTGGTGCTGAATCAATCATGGGGAAAGGTCCTATGTGCTATCCTTCTGTCATCTATGAAGTCATCAAAAAATAGAAGAATAATGCCACAACAAAGATGGAAAAAGTTTTGAGCATGAAAAAGTCTTTGGTCATCAAAGTTGTATCTGAATTTGATGATCAACAAGTTTGTTTATAGTTCAAGAAGTTCATTGCTTCAAACAAAGGTGTTGACTCTGTTACTACTCATTCTTTACAAAAGTAGCTGGTACTATGTTTTCTAGAGAACAGTATGGAATTTCATTCTCGCATGATTTCTGAGCACACCTCTAAGAAAAAAAAGATTCAAGCTTCGATAGCTGAACTATAATGCCGCAAAACTAAATTCGAGCCCAATCTTTTGTGTTAGGGCCCGATTATTATTGAGCAAGAATGAACAAACCCATTAGACGATAACTCTTGTCAAAAATTCGATTTTGGCCCAATTACCCGACACATTTCAAGATCAATGTTGAGTGGAGTCCATTTTATTCTAATTAAAGTCTATTTTTTGAAGCCCAATTTATTTTATATTGAGGCCCAAATATAAGCCCATGAAATCCCCCATTTCTAAAAGCCCAATATATATAATTTATAAGTGTGTGTGTATATATATAGCTTATATATATATATATTTGAGTGTGTGTGTATTATTTTCCCAACATGATATACATTAGAGAGAGAAAGAGAGAAGTCAAAGAAAAAAAGGAGAGAAAGAGAAGAGAGAGAGAAGGGGATCGAGAAAGAAGAAAGAGGAGAAAGAAAAGGGGGAAAGAAGAGAGAGAGAGAGAGGCGGAAGGCATATCAAAGATAAGAGATAGAGAGCAGAATCGAGAGGGAGAGAAATTAGAGAAGGAAAGAGAGGAGAAAGGGAGAAGAGAGAGGGGAGATCGAGAGATAGGGAAGGAAAGGTAGCAGCTATTGCCATCCGCCACCACTGGCACCGCCGCCATTTCCGGAGAAGGAGGTCGCCAATTCCGTCCACCCAAAGTCGTCTCCATTTTTCATCTTTCATCATCGTCGACAAGTTGAGCTTGAGAAATCAGAAAAATAAACCCTAAGTCACTACTCTACCCCAGAATTATAAATGAGGTGGTGAATTCTATATTCGTCTATGTACAAATGGAATGTTGATCTATGGAGCATTGATTTGTGGAGTATTGAACTATTGAATATGAATATATGAGATAATGATTTGCGTTGAGCACAATATTTGATGCTAACATTATATGAACTTTTATGATATTTAGATAATTATACTTATAGATTGTTATTGAAATTGATATTATAATATGAAGGCATTTCTTAGATGTATGATACCTTATAAGATAGACGTAGTACCTCTTATAAGGTATGAGGCTATCTTATTAATTGATGAAAGAAAGAGACTTAGATGAAACATTCTAAGTTGTGATCTATGTTGTAGATAATAAGTTAAGATTATTGCTTGAACATCTACTATTGTTATTTCTGATATTAATTTAGGAACCTGGGTGCTTGACCCTTCCTTATTCTATAGCATATGATTAGGATCTTAATGTGTCACTAAGATATGATCCTTATAAATATATGATCCTTATAAATAAATTCTTACCCGAGATGGTAGGCTTAGAATGAACATAGTATGATCAAAATTTCAACTATTATCGCTATAAGGTGGGTGATATCTATCCAACATGCGACTTATGTTTCAAAATCGTGTTATGCTTATGATGAAATATGTTTATGATAAGATATGCTTTGAAATACTTTTATGCTCAATTATATTTATCCAACACGTGACTTATGTTTCAAAAACGTGGATGGTATATGTTTATGTTAAAACATGCTTCAAAGTTCAAAATATTCTTTTTATGGTTCATCGGAAGATACTAATTAAACTCTATAGTTCCTGGTATGATATGACACTACGGTGCGGTATGAGCACTTCGGTACGACATTAGTACTATGGTGTGGTATGAGCACTACGGTGTGGTATGATAAAGCACTACGATATGGTATGAGCATTTCAGTGCGGTATGAGATAGTACTTCGGTGCGGTATGGCACAATGGTGCAATTGTGGTACTACGGTATAAATATGTCACTTCGGTGAAATGTATATGATAGGGAACCATATTGAGTTAACCTTCCATATGTTAATGAGCAGATACTTTTTATGAACATTATAGTAAATATGTTTAATATGCAAACTATTTATTGAATGATCAAGTATATTTCAGAAATTTAAAATCCCACTGAGTGTTTTCTGGCACTCAACCCATCTATTTTTCATAATATTTTTATGTATTTGATGACAGCTGGCAATTGACGTAGATCAATAGGGACTTCCTATTTCGTTGACCACTTTTATGATTTGATCTATTTATTGATTATGTGTAGTGGTGGTCAATAAGTATGAATTTTATGCTTCTGCTTTATGATCATGAAATATTTAACTATTTTATAGACATTTGTGAATGTTGTAATCCTGGGCACATTTTAAATGTTGATTGTTGGTTTTTGACTAGTCTTGGTCGCATGCTTGATTGATTGTTGAATGGTAAATGCATGTGTGCGTGGATATTTTGAATATTTAAAACGAAATGCTCCCCAAATTTTTATAACCCAAGAAAATTATTTATTTTGAATTGCGAATATTTTATTATCATTTCTTTTGGTTGTGTGTTTTCATAGCATTTGGGCCTTCGAGTTTGGGTCGCTACATGAACTCTCTACTACTAAAGATTTTTCTTCACTATCAGCTAATGTACCTCATAATGTACAGAACTTGCTTCGTCTTGCAAGCACAGTTGTGGTTGCTTCTCAAGGTGTTTCCCAAAATATTGTTCCAGATGTTGCTATGGAAGAAAAAGATGAGCATGATGATGATGAAGAGGAGCATGAAGAAGAGGAAGAGGAGTCTGAAGAGGTTGAGGAAGATGTTGAACAAGGATCTCATGAAGAAGAGGATGAGGTTGCATCTATGAGTGGTGCAAATAGTGGTGGTGATGAAGACTCTTGTAAACCTGAGTAGTTTTAGTCTTTTTTACTCCTTTGCCTTTACGTGATGGAAAATAGAGGGAGTAAATTTTGATTTTTGTGTCTTGCACCATGTTTTGCAAGATTAGGTTTTAGGCTGGTGCCACCCCCATTCATCATTGTTAAAACATCAACTTTTGATATTTCATTCCATCTTTCTCATACATTATGATTCTATCTATATTATTCTAATTATAATTTCTGCTAAAAATTAATCTGCTGATTGAAAAGTAAAAATAAAAGGAAGAATAGCAGAGCAATTAGTGCTGATAAAAATATGAAGTACAACATGACCATATGATGTTACTAAGAATACTCGAGAATGTTTAAGTGCACATGCTCCTATTAGATGAAGTTTGTGTTATTGAAAACTGAGGAGTTGATTTGCCAACATATAAAGACAAATGAGGAGATTGTTACTGCAAGATTTTAGCAGTAAATGTTTTGATTGTCATGATCCTTACGACAAATCAATTACACAAATATTTTAGTTTTTCATGTATTGAGAAACATGTTCTAGACATGAAAATTCTGCTGTCAATCTGATTAAAGATTAAGAATGTACTGATCATATGTTCCGCACATGAACATTTACATGGTTGTCCAGAAGCTTCCATGGAGATATGACTTGCTGAAGTCAAGGAGATGAAGATTTCCTATTGAAGATGGACATCTCAGAATAGAAGCTGCTTTATCCAGATAAAAGATCAAGATTCAAAAAGGCGAGTTCGATTCAAGGAATGGTTCTAACTAGAGTAGTCTAATCTATATAAGAAAAGTTTCCTTAGTAGAGTTTGAGTCAGATTAGGATAATTTGATTACCTTGTTTAGGCTATATTTGTTATTATAAATAGCCTAGAAATTAGACTAGTTAGATATGTATGCCTAAGTATTAATTTGAGTCTTAAAAAAGACTTTCAGTTTAAAGCTATATGATACGACATTGTTAGTGTTGGTTTTGTATACTAGAAGACCTGTCTTTTGTATACTTTATTGATGATGTTTTATGATGATAGAATGAATACTATTGCAGTCACTGTTTGCATTTAAATTGTTATATTTACGTGCATGTTCACTATACTTACATTGTAGATGATATGGTGTGAGTAAACACACAGTTAGATCATATCATCTGATACGACCCGGACAAGTAATCTAGGACGATAATAACAACATAGCAGAAGACTTAGGAATGAAACACGTCAACTTAATGAAGGGCTTTAATCCGACTCGATAAACAATGAAAAGACGACAATCTAGACAACTAAAATACCTATGAAAATGACACGAATTATGTAACACAAAACAAATGAATAGTGGGCTGTATAGGGACGAGATTATGACTGTAATTTGGTGTATGGAACGTGTGTTTGATGGTGAAGAAAGGCTTGGGTAGATAGGATATGTTAGAGATGAATCGAACTTATATGTAGATGAAACGGGTAGAACTCGAACTCGTCTTGTGGAAGAGACTCGATCGATTGGTGGCTGGACGGTTATGGACGTGGATGACTTGATGGGAGTCATCATTTGGTGTAGATGGATGATGATTCGTTGAGGTGAATCACAACCCGATAGCCTCCTTGAATCTCGAACGTACCTAAGGATGAAATCTCCAAGTTGATCTTCGGATAGCGAATACCGGTTAATCCCTCAAGTGGATTAAGCGATACCCATGATTAAGACTTAAAGTTGCTAGCTCCAAGAATATGAATTTTAAATCAAAACTCATAAAGATTAAAAAGGGGTTGAGACAATATTGAAAGCAAAGCTTAATAATTCAAATAAAGTCTAAAGTATCAATGTGACATGGTTCCCCTATTTATAAGCCTATGGGGAACGAAATTAATCATCAAAAAAGGCTCAAAAATTGATCCAAAAGGGATCTCTAACTATACTAGGAAGTTCCCTAAACTAGAATTCTATTCAAGGTAGGAAATTGCCTTAAATACAATTCTAGTCAATCTTGACTATAATATGGACGAAAATTACATTAAATTAAATAAATATCTGAACTAAACTATAGTCAAACATAATTAAATAAATATTATAGTCTAAATAAAATTCAATCCCTTAATTAAATAACTAAGGGGGACGAAAACTCCATGCAACTTGTCTATGCAATGTGAATCTGCCATGCATGCACAACTTGATGAGTTCTATCTTCATGCATTGCTCTTCAAATCTTGATCTCCAATCTTTGATTATTAAAGGTGTAACAATCTTGGGATCCTTTAATGGCAGCTTTGGATGGACCGATTTGATGCTTGCCATGGTCTCATCATCATCAGTTCCATGTAATGTATTAAAAGGCTCACGGTCTAGATGACACTGAACCTGCTATCGGTAAGCTCTAGAATAATCTGATAGTTAGTTTGTCTTGACTAACTGATTATTCTAGTACATGGGCAAGTGTATTAAGGAGGATCTACTTAGGATTCTATTCTCTATTCTGACCTTAAGTGAGAGAATAAAAATCCACAGAGTTCGAGTTCTTAATCTCTATATGTTGGCAGACATATACGTGTAGTGTTTGCAGCTTTGATTAATCAAAAGGTGAGATTCTTTCATATGATCAATAATCTCGATATCTTGGGTTGTAACATTTACATTTATGATGGGTCATGCAATACGTAGGGGCACCGTGTCCTGATGCGCCAGGTTGTGGTGTCCTCTTGAGAAAGTACAAGTTCATGTTGAAACCCTACAGGTGGAATTTATTCCATACATGAGTAAAGCTTGTGTGGTACTACTTGACGATAAGATATTAATTAATTATAGCTGTCAGAAGCTTACATAATTAATTAATGGGAATTATATATTAAACACGGGAATGACTGGACTAAAGGAGAAAGCATATTCAGAAATATGTATTAAATTGGTAGGTCAGTATTATTTTCTTTAGTGGAATAAAAATAATACTTAATTTATTTAATAATATCCTAAGTTTATTGGATATTGAAAATTAAATAAATTAGCATGCTAATTTAATGTTCTTCTAGATCCCTGTTGTAGCCCAATATCACTTTGATGGACTGGAGATGGAAAAAGGGATAGAGTCCCAAGCCTAGTAGGGTTAGAACACTGAAATTTCACCCACCGCCTTATAAATAAGGAGGTGGGGGACGAAATTTATGTGGTTAGACATCAGCTCCTTTTGTGTTCTCTTTATCTCCACAGATTCCATACCGATCCAGTAGATTTCAGCCCATCCTGAAACTAGATTCAGTTCGGAAATACAGCAGAAGATCAAGGAGTGGAATATCATAGTGGGGCGCCAATTTCATACATACAACAACAAGATTAGACCTGTAATCTTGTCCTCAACCCGTCGTTTAATTTGTAAGTCATTTTTCGATTTTTATGTTTCCGCTTTAGTAGAACCGATTAAACCAACTATGCATGTTAATTGAACTCGGTTAATTAAAACATATATGCTGCATAAAATTATGACATACATGATATTAGGATTAATGAACATCCAATTAGATCATGCGGTGGTTCAATTCGGAAAAACCCCAACAACTGGTATCAGAGCGGATTTTGGCACTGTTCTAGATTTAATCCTAGGATAAATTCGAGGTACATGTTTAAATTTGATGTTAAATTTATGGTGCTTAAATTTTCAAATTCAAATGTTCATGTATTTCGATTTGTTGTGTTTAAAACTTGGATGAATTTTTGATCAAGATCGAAAATTCTAGTTTTGAATATCTCTATAATTTTCGATTATATCCTATTAGATTTGGAATAGATTTTGGATGATATCAAAATTTCCAGAATTAATTAGATAGATATTCGGAAATTATTGTATCAAAATTTTAGAAATTTTGATGTTTTAAATTCCCTAATTTTGTAGTTGTAATTTTCGATCTCAACAAATTAATTTGAAGAAGTTTTTGATGAAAATTAAATTTCCAGATTTATTTGGTGGTAATTTTCGAATATTATGTTGTTAAAAATTAGATTTGGTATTTTTGATGTATATCTTACAGTTACCTAATTCTAATCTAGATAGATTTGAAAATAGAATATTAGATTTGGATAGAATTTGAAGTGGATCAAATTTCCATATTTAATCTTCTTGTGATTTTAGAAATCTACAAAGATTTAAATTGGATAAGGTAATTTTTTATATATATCAATAGTTATCTAATTTTAATCCAAAAAGATTTGAAAATAAAATTTAAATTTGGAAAGAGTTTGAAGTGGATCAAATTTCCAGATTTTTATTCATGAAATTTTTGAAAATCCATGTAGATAAGAATTGGAAAAGTGATTTTGATGTATATCATAAATTACATAATTGTAATCTAGATAGGATTGAAGATAAGATTTAAATTTGGATGAAATTTGAAGTGGATCAAATTTCCAGATTTTATCTTAGATATTTTCGATCCTAGCCTATCCAAATATTTGGGATAGAATTTTGACCTATATGAAGATTTTCAAATATTAATTAATTAGGGTGTTATTCGAAAATTAAGAAATAAATTTGGTGGATAATTTAATAAATTTCCAAATTTATTTTTTATGGTATTTTTGAAATTTACAAGTCTTAATTTGGTGGATAATTATTTTATTTTCCAAATTATATCTTGTAGCTATTTTTGAAATTATTAATTTAATTAATTGGAATTTTCAAAAATAATGTCATATGTGGATATCATATGTTATTTTATGCTAATCATGAAATTGTGATTGTTGGATTTGTAGAGTGACTTGTTTGCAGAGTTACCGACTATCATGGCTCCTTAATTATGTGATGTATATTTAAATTTTTTGTTGAATGTATGATGGGTCGTATGCCGGTTTGGCTATGTGATTTTAATCCATGAGAAAATCCATAGATTAGGTCTAGGTTTTATTTTATGTTGTTTTTATGTAATAGAAATAAAACTGTTAGACCAAGTTATTGAGTTGTAATTTTATTATGGATATATTAATTTTTTCCTTTAAGGAATAAATATTCTATATTGAATAAAGTTTGAAGATCAACTCAAAGGAGGAAAGTAGCACATCTCAAGAAAGGAACTTCACCGATTCACGTCACGAAATCCTAATTGGAGCTAGGATTTTCAGCGAGGCGCAGTGATGAGGGCAGCGGCCATGCCCAAGTTTCCGGAGCTAACTTTCCAATTTTATCTTATTCAGCAACATGAGATATAAGCCATGATAGTTGGTTTTTATTATTATTGCTTATTATGTTGTTTGAAGCATGCAATGGTGTTTTATCATTTTTTGTGATGTTTGCATATTTTACAATGGGATAAAGTGAAATCTCAATCTTAAATAACTAAGTGGGAGAGATTCATACCAAAGTATGTAGAAATCTCAAACGATCTCCATTAATCTGGTTTAATTGATATGTGATTGACATGCGAGTTGACAATAGGTCTTCCTCCATAACAGATGTGTCATATCACTGTTATCTCTAGAAATTAAACTTCTTAATCAAGATAGTTGTAGAACACTATTAGAACAAACTGACTCTTCTAACTGGAGTAGGGAGTTCAAAATAGTGGACTTGTTGCTAAGATGATGGTGTTCACACTTAGGTGTGATTTATTAATAAACGTCCACACTAAAGTGGCTTATTAATTGGAAGGTTACACGACCGTGGTTATTTTTGACTATTAATTTACTTGTCATAAGGAAATTTGACTGGAGGTAAATTAAAGGTGGTTTTACCTATTTAAGGATGAATTTTATAAACGTCCACACTAACGTGGCTTATAAGAAATATTTTTAAAATGTCGGTGGATTACATATAATTTTTTGAGGTATACGATTATATATGAGTATCCTAAAGTTTGTGACTGTGCTACATGTCTACTTTTCAGTTATTCTATATTATCATGGCACTCTCCAACCTGTCCTCTATTCTCAAAGGAAACAAGTTAATTGGTAAAAATTATAATGACTGGATTCGAAACCTTAATCTTGTTCTCACTGCGGAAGGACACAAATTCGTACTTGAAGAGGTATGTCCTCAAAAGCCAGATGAGGGTTCTGACGAAGCCCAAAAGGTTGCATATGATAAGCGGGTTAGGTTTAATGAGATAGCGCACTGTTACATTCTAGCATCCATGTTGATTGTGTTGCAACATCAGCAGAACCTATGAAAACCACTTATGATATCATGTACAACTTAGGCAGCTCTTCGGTCATCAGAATCGCTCGGCACACCATTTGGCAATAAAGAAGTTAATGGATGTGAGAATGGCTGACTCCACACCTATTAGGGATTACGTTCTCATGATGATGGGGTATCTAGCTGAGATTGAGACCTTGGGTAGAGAGCTGGACGCCGATTCTCAAATGGACATTGTTCTTCATAGTTTCTCCACAAAGTTTGAGCAGTTCAGGCTGAACTTTAACATGTTCAAAAGGGATGTCAGCCTGACTGAACTGCTCATGGATCTTAAGGCGGTTGAGTTACTTAAAAAAGGAAATCCGGAGGCACACCTAGTTGAAAATAGGGCGTCTTCTTCCGGTACTAAAAGGAAGAAGAGGAATGCACCTAAGAAAGCTGCAGAGAAGGTGTCTAAGGTGAAGATACCAAAGACTAAGATTTCTCCTGAGGAATTTAAGTCAAAGATAAAGTGTTTCAAGTGCGGCCAACCAGGTCACTGGAAGGCGGATTGTCCTAACAAGAAGAAGAATAAGGGTACGTCTCAATCTCTTATTGTTGAAACATGTTTAGCTACTTGTTTTACTCAGTCATGGGTAGTAGATACTGGAGTTACTGATCATGTTTGCACGTCTTTACAGGGGTTCCTGGTAAAAAGACAGCTAAGTGATGGAGAGATTTCAGTCTACATGGACAATGCTATGAAAGTGGCGGCAATTGTAGTAGGAGACATCACCTTATCTTTTAATAGTGATAGGATTTTAGTTTTAAAGAATTGTCTTTATACACCTGGTTTTAGGCGAAACTTGATTTCAGTTTCTAAACTTTTTATAGATGGATATTCTGTTTCTTTTGATAACAAAGTTGTTATCTTTAGTGATAAACATTTTATCTATTCTGGCACATTCGATGGGCATCTTTATTTACTTAATCCTATACAAAACACTACGCAAATGCATTTACTGAATACATCGATCATAAACCTTAACAAACGAAAAGAACCTGCGGAAATGAATCAAACCTATCTTTGGTATCTTAGGCTTGACCACATTAACCATAAACAGATACAAAGACTAGTAAACAATAGACCCTTGTCTTCATTGGTCCTAGAATCATTCCCTTTGTGTGAATCCTGTTTGGAAGGTAAAATGACTAAGCGACCCTTTAAGGATATAGGGAATAGATCTGAAGAGGTATTATATTTGATTCACTCTAACTTATGTGGCCCTATGTCAGTTTAGGTTTGAGAAGGGTACAAGTATTTCATCACGTTCATTGATGATTACCCAAGGTATGGATACATATACCTGTTACGCCGCAAGTCAGAATTCTTTGAAACTTTCAAAGAATTTAGAGCGGGAGTGGAAAAATGTATAGGTAAAAGTATCAAATCACTACGGTCTGATCGTGGTGGTAAGTACCTCTCGAATGAATTTAGGGACTACTTGGCAGAGAATAGGATTACATCCCAGTTGACTGGCCCGGGAACGCCACAACAGAATGGCGTGGCGGAGAGAAGAAACAGAACGTTGTTAGAGATGGTTAGATAAATGATGAGCTATTCAGATCTGCCTATTTCATTCTGGGGATATACCTTGGAAATGACAGCCTATATTCTTAATGTAGTTCCATCAAAATTAGTCCCATCTACGCCCACAGAACTTTGGACTGGACGAAAGCCCAGTCTTGGACATTTTCGAATTTGGGGTAGTCTAGCACATGTGCTGGATAAGGAAGCTGATAAGCTGGTACCATGTACGGATGTTAGAATATTTGTTAGATATCCCAAATGAATGAAAGGTGGTTTATTTTATAGTCCTAAGGATCAGAAGATCATTGTGAGTACCAATGCTCGATTCTTCGAGGAAGACTATGTGATAAATCACAAGCCAAGAAGTGAGATAGTACTCGAGGAGCTTCGAGGGGAAAATTCAAATTCGACACCAATAGTACAAGAAGAGAAACCACAAATTACTGCACAATGTGTCATAGAAGTACATGAATTGACTCATCGCAGTGAGAGGGTTGTACACCAACCTGACAGATTCATTGGTTTGGGTGAATCTTCATATTTCCCTAAAGGACTAAATGAATTGGATCCCAGGACCTACGACGAAGTGATCCAAGATAAAGATGCAGATTCTTGGAAAATTGCAATGGAGTCTGAGATTGGATCTATCAATCACAATCAAGTATGAGAGCTTGTAGAACCACAAGATGGGGTAAAACCCATTGGGTGTAAGTGGGTCTACAAACACAAGAGAGGAGCTGATGGGAAGGTTGAAACCTTCAAAGCAAGATTGGTGGTGAAAGGGTACACTCAGAAAGAAGGGATCCATTATGAGGAAACCTTTTCACCGGTAGCCATACTTAAGTCAATCTGGATTCTCTTGTCTATTGCCGCTCATTTGGATTATGAGATTTGACAGATTGATGTCAAGACAACTTTTCTGAATGGAAGTCTTCAGAAAAACATCCACAGGAAGCAACCAGAGGGTTTCATTGCTAAAGACCAAGAGCACTTAGTGTGCAAGCTTAAGAGATCCATTTATGGACTTAAGCAGACTTCAAGGTCTTGGAACATCCGATTTGACGAGGTTATCCAGTCATATAGATTCGTGTAATGTCCGGATGAGAGCTGTGTGTACAAGAAGAGTGATGGAAATGTGGTGGCTTTCCTCGTGCTATATGTTGATAATATCTTACTTATTGAAAACAGTAAGAAAGTATTATCTAACATAAGGGTGTGGTTGTCTAAGTAGTTCGATATGAAAGATCTGGGAGAAGCCGGACACATCCTTGGAATCAAGATAATTCGAGATCACCAGAGAAAAGGATGTTGTGCTTATCTCAGGCGACATATATCGACATAGTGCTAGCTAGGTTTAACATGCAGGATTCCAAGAAAGGTTTTATACCTTTCAGGCATGGAATTCATCTATCCAAGGAGATGTGTCCCCACACACAGGCTAAGATAGATGAGATGAAGGGCGTTCCATATGCTTCGGCTGTGGAAAGTCTTATGTATGCTATGCTATGCACTAGACCTGATATATGCTATGCAGTCGACATGGTAAGCAGATATCAGTCTAATCCTGGACAAGATCACTGGACTGTTGTTAAGAATATACTCAAGTACCTGAAAAGGACTCGAGATTATGTGCTGGTATACCGCTCTGATAGTCTAGTGCCTTTGGTTTATACGGACTCAGATTTTCAATCCGATAAAGATCATAGTAAATGTACCTCATGCTATGTGCTTACCTTGGGAGACGGAGCCATTGCATAGAGGAGCATAAAGCATAAATGCATTGCGGATTCTACCATGGAGGCCGAATATGTAGCTGCCTCTGAGGCTGCGAAAGAGGCTGTCTGGCTCAAGAGCTTCTTAATGGACTTGAGCGTGGTACCTGATTTGCTTAAGAGTATCACGGTATATTGTGATAACTCGGGTGCAGTGGCAAATTCGAAGGAATCTAGAGCCCATAAGGCAAGTAAACACATAGAGAGAAAGTACCATCTTATACGATAAATCGTTAAGAGAGAAGATGTGGCAGTGGTCAAGATTGCATCGGAGGATAATTTAGCTTATCCATTCATGAAGAGCCTTCGAGCTAAGACTACCTACGGTCACGTGGAGAAAATGGGAGTGAGATAGAGACCCGAGATTCCCGTTTGAGATTTTAGTTAAGGTTGGAGAGTTAGCCAGTTTGTTTTATATTTGAAAGACATGCTTCAAGTATAAGTGGGAGATTATTGGTTTTGTATACCAGAAGACCTGTCTTTTGTATACTTTATTGATGATGTTTTATGATGATATAGAATGAATACTATTACAGTCACTGTTTGTATTTAAATTGTTATATTTACGTGCATGTTCACTATACTTATATTGTAGATGATATGGTGTGGGTAAACACATGGTTAGATCATATCATCAGTTTCTTGTAATGTATTAAAAGGCTCACGGTCTAGATGGCATTGAACCTGCTATTGGTACGCTGTAGAATAATCTGATAGTTAGTTTGTCTTGATTAACTGATTATTCTAGTACACGGGAAAGTGTATTGAGGAGGATCTACTTAGGATTCTATTCTCTATTCTGACCTTAAGTGAGAGAATAAGAATCCACAGAGTGGGGGTTCTTAACCCCTATATGATGGCGGACATATACGTATAGTGTTTGCAGCTTTGATTTATCAAAGGGTGAGATTCTTTCATAGGATCAATAATCTCGATATCTTGGGTTGTAACATTTACACTTATGATGGGTCGTGCAATATGTAGGGGCACTGTGTCCTGGTGCGCCAGGTTGATGGTGTCCTCTTGAGGAAGCACAAGTTCATGTTGAAACCCTGCAGGTGGAATTTATTCCGTATATGAGTAAAGCTTGTGTGGTACTAATCAAGGATAAGATATTAATTAATTATAGCTGTCAGAAGCTTATATAATTAATTAATGGGCATTATATCTTAAACATGAGGAATAGCTGGACTAAAGGAGAAAGCATATTTAGAAATATGTATTAAATTGGTCGGTCAGTATTATTTCTTTAGTGGAATAAAAATAATACTTAACTTATTTAATAACATCCTAAGTTTATTGGATATTGGAAATTAAATAAATTAGCAGGCCAATTTAATATTCTTCTAGATCCCTATTGTAGCCCAATATGACTTTGATGGACTGAAGATGGAAAAAGGGATAGATGCCCAAACCCAATAGGGTTAGGACACTAAAATTTCACCCACACCCCCATATATATAAGGAGGTGGGGGATGAAATTTATGTGGTTAGACATCAGCTCCTCTTATGTTCTCTTTATCTCCACAGATTCTATACCGATCTAGTAGATTTCAACCCACCCTGAGGCTAGATTCAGTTCGGGAATACAGTAAAAGATCAAGGAGTGGAATATCATAGTGGGGCACCAATTTTATACATACAACAACAAGATTAGACCTTTAATCTTGTCCTCAACCCGTCGTTTAATTTGTAAGTTGTTTTTCAATTTCTATGTGTCTGCTTTTGTAGAATCGATTAAACCGGCTATGCATGTTAATTGAACTCGGTTAATTAAAACATATGTGCTGCATAAAATTATGACATACATGACATTAGGATTAATGAACATCCAATTTGATTCTGTGGTGGTTCAATTTGGAAAAACCCCAACAGTTAGACTAGAGTTGATCTTTTGATCGTTATGTTTCTAGTCCGTGTTTGAAATTATTTCATTCATTTTTGAAGAAGTCTCAGAAGATATTTCCTATGGAATTGGGATATAAGGGGAGCTTATACTTCAATCTAGCGAAAGAGATTGTGTAGGGTAGAAAAGGGCTTGAGTGACAGAAGATCATCATGTAATAGCCTAAGTAACCATACAACAGAGTAGTGGATCATTTTTCATAGACTTGAGAAATCTCTCTGATGTAGATCAACTGATCAAACAAAGTAATCATCACTTATGTTATTTACGGCTTTTGTTTTCATTAATTGTTTGTGCATGTTTTAGACTATGTTCATGAACATGATAATGCACATAATGAAAATAATGAACTCCGCATAGGTTATGTAATTATAGATATCTCAATCATGGGAATGACTGAATCCTCATGAGAAGAATTAGGATATGTCGGTGAATCCTTAGGTAAATTCAATAAAGAATAAAATGCCAAAGGCATAATCAACCATGCTTAACCTTCCCAACTAAAGAACAAAATTGGATATCCTTAATTTAGGGAAGGACAATCTAATATATCTCATTACGGGAATCTTACTATGTTGAAAAAGAAAAAACAAGCTCATAATCCATAGTCTGGCACATATGTCCTTTCCGTGCATTGACCATCTGGCATAACATACCATCGCCCATCTGGAAAAAGGGGGATAATGTGTCATTATTGCAAAGAACTAGGTCATATTAGACCTCATTGTGAGAAATATCTTGCAAATCTTAGAAAAATGAGAAAAAGAAGCATTCCAAAGAATTCAAGAATTTGGCAAAGCTTTGTGGCATACAATGCTTTTAAGATCAATACAATAATTGATTGGTACTTCGATAGTGGTTGTTCGAGACACATGACTAGTGATTCATCTCTGATTATAGACCTTAAGCTATGCAAATATAAATTCGTCACTTTTAGGGATAGAAAGAAAATAAAAGTTTTACTCATGGTCTGTTGAATGTTCCCGGCATTCCTCATCTAAATGATGTTATGTTTATCAAAGGTTTGAAAAAAATCTTCTTAGCATCAACGAATTGTGCGATAAATACATGCACGTGAGCTTTTGAAAGAATAAGTATAGAATTCTCAATGATCAAGAAAATGTCTTTCTTGAAAGACATCGATCATTGAGTAATTGCTATATTTTGAAGCCCAAGATAACTTGCATTAAATCCTCAATTGATGAAGTTCAAATATGGCACCAGAAACTTGGGCATATCAAGTTTAGAATCCTAAAGAGAATAAATGACATAGGTGCAGTCACGGGAATTCCTCAGTTGAGGATTGATGATGGTCGTATTTGCGGTCCTTGCCAAGCTGAAAAACAAGTCAAAGAATCATATCAGTTCAACACAACTAATAAAGTTCTTGAACTTTTCCACATAGATTTAATGGGACCCATACTTAGTAAAACCTGTTAGTCCCGGTGCGAGTCTATGTCAGTTGAGAGGGGGAGTGAATAAACTGACTTCAAAAACTTTAAACAGATGCAAAATAGATAGGGCCCTAACTCGCTTTAGATATTTTATCTGCGCTTTCTTGATTACTTGAGGAAGCTTGACTGATGCTTAGCTGCTGAGCTGATCAGTTTAAAATTGATAGCTTTGAAGACGTAGCTTTAGCTCGTCAGTGCAGCCTGTGTGTGTGATGGTGTACAGTTTAAAAGCATGCAAAGCTGAAAGCAATAAGAACATCACACAAAAGACTTTATAGAGGTTCGAAGCTTTCTGCTTCTACGTCTTCTCTTGCTTCTGCAGAAGGGCAATCCACTATGCAAGTGTAAAGTTTCTTTATTGTAGTTACACTGTGAAGAATTCTTGTTGGACCTGAAAACGGCACCCTTCAACCTGAGCGCGGTCTCCTTTCCAACTGTTGCTGTCCCGAAAGAATAGACCCGTCAGTACACGCTCCTCCTCATCCGGTTTCTCGGTTGACAGCTTGCACTTATCGGTCTCAACTGTTCGCTAAGACTTTAGGTGCTATTGCCTGTCTTTATACGATTTTAGATCTTGCTCGATCTTCAAGAAGACAGTCTTGAATCTGTTATCAACCTGGAGTGCTCCTTATCTTTGAGCTGAGTGGTTGATCTTTGAGGGACTGAACTGAGAAGTTTTGCCCTTGCTGGAATTCTGTGTCAGCATAGCAGCTTGCTTTAAACTTGAAGCATGCCTTCTCAGTTGAGACTTTTCACACTTTGAGAGTATTAAGCTTTAAGCTGTGGGGAAGGAGAAAAAAGAGCTCGTTCTGCAAAATAGCAAAGTTAGATTGGCGAAAGTCTTGGCCGAAATTGAGTTCACCCTCTTTAAATAGATGAGTGATTTTTTACCATTACGATTGGTGAATGTTTAGAATTCATCGGTGGCATTTTAATGTCTGTAGCCGTTTAAAGCTCTTAATGAACTAGCCATTTGACTTTAATGACCTCTGATCTAAGATCATCAGGATTTTCTAAAGATTTCCTGTCAAGATCTTCATTGACTGCATGTCGGAGAGAGCAGGTGATTTGGCTATCAATTATGGACATTCAGCTGATTGGCTTTCAGCTCTGAGATTTTCCAGTTGGCAGATCCTCAGCTGCCTTGAGCTTCAATCCTGATATAGTCCAGTTCAGCTGACTTGGCAGCTTAGCTTTAAAAGCTTTCAGCTCTGGACTATCAGTTGGCTACTTGATTGAGCTTTCTTTTTCTCTCAGTATTGAGTTCAATATTAGCTCAATGCTTTTAGAGCTTTCTCTCAGTTAACTGATCTTTGATCAGTTTAGGGTTAGCCCTTTGTGACAGCCTGATCTTTGATCAGTTCAGTTTCAACTTTCAAGTTGGCTCTTTTCTCATCAGTCTGTCTTGACTCTCTGCTAAGACTGGTGGTTACTCATCTATGGATGCCTACCAGTCTGCAAAGTTCACTTTCTTCCTTATAGCTTTTCTTAAGCTTTAAACAGTTGACTCTGACTGGTCTGATTAAGGCAACCTTGTAAGCTGGTTGACCATGCTTCAAAATAGTTGTCTCCCATTTCAGCTTGAAGTCTTACTTGGTCATTATCCCTGATTTCTAGCTTTTCATAACCTGTAATTTTTCATTAAATCATCACACATGTTTTGACATTTCATCAAAACCATCAGTTGGGATTTTCCCAACAATTTTCCTAACAATTTCCCCATTTTTGATGACGTCAAAACCAGTTGATTTGATGATGGAAAAACTGTATGAGGTTATCTTTCATTAATGAGCATCTGAGCCTTTATCATTTTTTGGTATCAAGGCTGATATCAGACCATGTTCCTGAGAACATTCTTAGATGCTTGTAGCTTTTAAAAGCTAACAGTTAGACATTCATGAGTATGGGAGCTTTGATGTGATTATCAGAGCTTTGATAACAAGATGAGTATCAGAGTAATTAAGCATACAATAACATGTGAGCTCAACAAGTTTTATCTACCAGGCATCAGGGTTTTTGCTGATAAAAAATACAGCTTAAATGGCCTTAAGATGTTTTTATACTCATTTTCATAGCTTGAAAAGCTCCAAATGTTTCAGTTTTTAAAAATAGCTCAATTTTGATTATCATGCAGATTTTGTTCATATATCAGAGCATATGGAGAACTTTAAGCTATTTAGAGAGACATATCAGCATGATCAGAATATTTATATTATAAATAAAAGAGCATGTTTAGAAACTGATTGAGCAGAGAAGATGAAGAAATGCAAGGAAGTAAGAGAGAGATAGAATATCAAGAATTGATATTTTAACTCCCTTCTTCAGTTGGAACTGTTCACCACTCAGTTCCTTCTTCTTTTGCTCGTTTCTCCTTTTTTATACTTGTAGGGAGAGATGCTTGGTATACTGTGGATACCCCATTTTTGTTGTTGTTCCAGCTATGCATTCTTCCAAGTCCAAAAATAGTTTTGAGCTGGACATTGCTAAATTTGGACTTTCCCCTCACGAATAGCTTCCCCCTGATAAGTAGCTTTCCCCTCGTTAGTAGCTTACCTTTGAAGCTGTACCTCTCATTGTACTTCTTTTAAGATGTCATCCCAAAGAGTTAGATTACCTAGCGAAGGACCATCATATGTTAGAGCATATGATTTTCCATCATCAATATATCCTTCCCCCTTTTTGGCATCATCCAAAAGGGCGAGCTGATGAAAGTCATAGTTTGGCAGCAACAACTGTGGCGGAAGAGAGAAATAAGTGGCCAGCAAGTTGTTGGTGATGTGGGGAGCTTGGGGTGCAGGCATAGGAGTGGATAGCTATGCATATGACTCCTATGTTGTCATCAGTTGGTCAAGATCTGAGAGAATTAGTGGATCTTACCTAATAAAAGAAGCTGATGCGAGTCCAAGAAGTGGCTCGTCTGGTATGGTGATAAGGGCATCCTCTTGAAGAGGAGTTGTGGATGAGTTGGAGGGCTCATGTTTGGGAAGGGGTGCATCATGAGGCACCGAGGTTTGAAATCTCTTAATCATGTAATCCATGATTTCTGGGACTGATAGAGGTGTATGGAGCGGATAGTTCATCTAGCTCCTACTCCATTGACCTTCAACAATCCAGTATGAGTAGCCTCACTTGTCTTTCATCATTAGCATTATGGCATCCTCCACCTGGTATCTCCACAGGTGATACTGGAGATATCTTCAAAGATGTTCGAAGAGAAAGGGACTATGATCCATTATGTGACTAAAACAACTTTGCAGCTGTTGGTCAAGGCTTACATTGAAGCTTTCTTCCAGATTTTCTAGGACAGCGATGTAAGGAGGTTTGCTGGTTGCAGGTACAGTTGACACATCACTTATATAAGTGAAAGAGTCACTGTCAGTCAAAGACTGATCGGCATCAGCTGTAGGTTCAGCATAAATGAGTGGCTGCTTTCCTTTAGTTGGGTTGTGGTCCTCCGTTAGCTGAAGTCTCGACTTTCTAGGGTGGCCAGTTATTTTACGATGTCCGTGGTGAATGTAAACTGTAGAAATGAGATCTCTTCTAGTGAGATAATATCCACCAGGGACTGTTTCAAGTAGCTCCGAGATGATGTGACTAAGTTGATTGGCAAATCCTAACTTGCCTTGAATGTGCCAGAGGTTAGATCGATCTCAGCACGCCTCACATGACTGCGAAGCTGAGCCAATATAAAGGACATCCAATGATAAGTCTATTTATTTCATATTTTTATGGGCATTTTGTTCATTATAAATGTCCTTTTTAGTGTGTTTTGAGTCAAAAAGAACCAGGATGAGGTCATAGGGCATTGCAGAAGTCGAGTCTGGTAAAAGGGGCATTCTATGCCCAGTTATTCAAGCAAAATCCAAGCTAAATATTCAGTCACAGGCACAGGGGACTTCTTTCAGCACTCCTTCTATATTCGGATGGCGGAATAGGCATATCAGAGATGGATGTGGCTAACTGCAAGATGTTGTGCCCACTTTGCTCGTGCAGGCTCAACAACAGGTTATACTAGGGCAATTGCGAAAAACCCAGATTCAGTTAGAGGAGAGAGGCAAGAAGGATAGCCGCATTATCCGAAAAAGAGTTGGTGATGAACTGGACTCCTAGAGGCGCTGCAAAGAAGCGATAAGCCCAATCCCTAAAAAATAGGGATTTGGTCAACTTATGCTTATCCAGTTAGATCAGAGAGGGCACGCCGGTTCCAGAAATCCAGCGAAGACCCCAGCTTGTTGGGGGATCTCTAATTCGAAAATGTAACTATTTAAGCTATTTTAATTTCTGGAAACAAGGGCTTTTGGCAGTCAGAAACATTGCTACAATTTTACTTTCCTGCATTTTCATTTTCGTACGCTACTTTGCAGCAAGAAACAATTCCAATAGGCCTTAAGCCTTTGGACTTCGGAGTATGTTTATAAACTCAACGTTTATGTTGAGTCTTTTTGCTTATTAAATTTCGTAAGTTCTCTTTATAATTATATCTTTTATTTTTACTATTTTAATTATGTTTAGCATGCTTGGCTAGACACTTTATTCTGGTGTTTGAATAATGAAAATGGTTTAAATATAAATCTGGACTCGTGAGGCCAGAATGGGCATGATAATGCATGATAGGTTTCTATTGATTCTCGTGCCTTGTTCCACATGTGTGTGTTTGAAAAGCCCAATGTGGCTGATCACTCATTAGGTAAAGAAGGCACACCACTATTAATTTAATTGGTGAATCGTGACTGTATGTTGGTTCATATAGTAATAAGGGAATCAATAGGTTGTTGTGGGCACACGAGGAATCAGTAAACACAACAGATCTGGGTTCGTCTAGGGCACATTGCTGTTTGTTCACTTACATCTCTTTGGGAACCGGGGGGTGGGTGATTGATTAGGGATTTAATTGACGGGGAATCGCTTTTAAGTTTATAATGAAAGGATAAATGAGGAGACGCAGAGAGGAATCCAGTCTCCATAACTAGATGATTTATAATGTATGAAAATCAGTGTGCGCATGATTGAGTTAATATATATTTAAACCAAATTTAAGTTCAAATGCCAGAACCTTTGTTATTTGATATTTTCTTTACTTGCTTTTCCGGATTTAATTTTCAATAGTGACAATAAACCAAACCCCATTTTTATGATTGGTTACTTGAAGGTGGAATCACAACAGCTCTCTGTGGGATCGACCCGTACTCATTAGCTGGCCACGCTCGCTGTGGGTACAGGAGTTATAAATTACTTTTGAGCGCGAAAGGACCGTGTGTCAAAATTGGCGCCGTTGCCGGGAGCTGGTTTCTAGTGATTTTATCTTCTACAATTGGTGAGCCTAGAACTTGATGCTCATGGGCTCTTTAGAGGAAACTCTATTATACAATCCGGAGATAGAGAAGACTTCGAGGAAAAATAGGGTAGCAACGATGAGGGCATGCCAAGCCGCAAATAGACCCCGTAAGCCCACACCACCACAGAAGAGCAAAGAGATGAAAGGCACGAGGAGAAAAGACAGTTTGAGAATGGCGACAACATCAACATCGCCGCAAACGGAAATACCGCGAATGGCAATGCGGATGATAACAGGACTTTAAGGTAGTTGGTTTTCCCGACCAATATGAATCTACGCCCGATGGGCATTACACTTCCAACTATGACTCAGAACTGGGATATTCATGCAAACTTTATCCAGATCTTACCAAAGTTCCATTAAATGCCCGGTAAGGATCCACAGAAACACTTGCAAGATGTTGAGATGGTTTGCTAAACTCAACCATCTGACCAGGGACGAGAGGAGTATGTGCAGTTGGTCTCGTTCCCTTTCACCCTTTAGGATAGGGCACGGGATTGGTTGTATACACTACCTACTAGCGTTGTGACCACATAGAGACAACTTCAATAGAAGTTTTTGGAGAAATATTTTCCAGCATCTAGAGTGCAATAAATCAGAATAACGATAGGGAGCCTGAAGATGGGAACTAACGAAAGTTTCTATGACTACTGGGGAAGATTCCAGGCAATGCTGGCGAAATGCCCACAACACCAGATTACTGAACATAATTTGATTCAGTATTTATTCAGAGGATTGAGACCACATGAGAGGACAATCGTGAATAACTCATGTGGAGGATCTATTTTGAACAAATAGCCTGTTGAAGCATTCAAAATTCTCATAGAAATGGCTAAAGACAATCGAGACATCGGTGGAGAGAGCATTCGGGTCGTAAGCGAATTAGAAAGGGAACCGGACCAGAACAACATGATTGATAGATTATGCGACAAGATTGAAAAAATCTTATCCGGTATAAGCATGGCGAAGAAGCCCAAGCCTTGTGGAGTATGCAAAAGCATATCTCATTTCACTGATGAATGCCATATTGTACAAGATGAAGTGGAAGAAGTGAACGTTGTAGGTGGCCAGAATGGGCATTCCAGAAGATATGATCCTCATTCTCAGACTTATAATCATGGTTGAAGAGACCATGAAAATATTAGATGAAGAAGGCCAGAGGGTGGGCATCCTGCACGCCCATTGCCGCCACCAGAGGAGAAAATGAAGCAAAGGCTGGAAGATCTTGTGTTTACCATGGTTGAGGAGAATGAGAAATTTAAGCAAGAGACTCGAGCTGGTCTCTTGCACATGAGCAAGAAAATCAATCAATTCGCTTAAGCCATGCACAAGATGGAAGAGAAAAATGGAAAGCTGCCTTCCTAGGTTGAGAACCCGAGAGAGCAGATAAATGCAGTGACTTTAAGGAGTGGAAAAGAACTTCCAGGATGGTCAGGCCAGTAGAAGAGAAGGACGATGTGCCCATGGAAGAAGAAATGGAAAAAATTCCCACAGACGACGAGGTATAAGAAGCTGAACAGGAAGATACTATGCCCATTCCAGAAGTGAAGCAGCATGCTAAAGTGCCCATTCCAACAAAAAGGAAGCCTCCCTTTCCAGGAAGATATGCACAAAATATAAGAGAAGAGGAAACGAGAAGAGTATGTGCAGTTGGTCTCGTTCCCTTTCACCCTTCAGGATGGGGCACGGGATTGGTTGTATACACTACCTACTAGCGTTGTGACCATATAGAGACAACTTCAATAGAAGTTTTTGGAGAAATATTTCCCAGCATCCAGAGTGCAAGAAATCAGAAGAAGGATAGGGAGCCTGAAGATGGGAACTAACGAAAGTTTCTATGACTATTGGGGAAGATTCTAGGCAATGCTGGCGAAATGCCCACAGCACCAGATTACTGAACATAATTTGATTCAGTATTTTGTTAGAGGATTGATACCACATGAGAGGACAATCGTGAATGCCTCATGTGGAAGATCTATTTTGAACAAATAGCCTGTTCAAGCATTCAGAATTCTCATAGAAATGGCTAAAGACAATCGAGACTTCGGTGGAGAGGGCATTCGGGTCATAAGCGAATTAGAAAGGGCACCGGACTAGGACAGCATGATTGATAGATTATGCGACAAGATTGAAAAAATCTTGTCCGGTATAAGCATGGCGAAAAAGCCCAGGCCTTGTGGAGTATGCAAAAGCATATCTCATTTCACTGATGAATGCCATACTGTACAAGATGAAGTGGAAGAAGTGAACGTTGTAGGTGGCCAGAATGGGCATTCCAGAAGATATGATCCCCATTCTCAGACTTATAATCCTGGCTGAAGAGACCATGAAAATTTTAGATGAAGAAGGCCAGAGGGTGGGCATCCTACACGCCCATTGCCGCCACCAGAGGAGAAAATGTAGCAAAGGCTGGAAGATCTTGTGTTTAGCATGGTTGAGGAGAATGAGAAATTTAAGCAAGAGACTCGAGCTGGTCTCTCGCACATGAGCAAGCAAATCAATCAATTGGCTTAAGCCATGCACAAGATGGAAGAGAAAAATGGGAACCTGCCTTCCCAGGTTGAGAACCCGAGAGAGCATGTGAATGCAGTGGCTCTAAAGAGTGGAAAAGAACTTATGGAGATGGTCAGGATAGTACAAGAGAAGGACGATGTGCCCTTGGAAGAAGAAGTGGAAAAAATTCCCACAGAGGACGCGGCACAAGAAGCTGAACAGAAAGATACTATGCCCATTCCAAAAGTGAAGCAGCCTGCTAAAGTGCCCATTCCAACAAAACGGACGCCTCCCTTTCCAGGGAGATATGCACAAAATATAAGAGAAGAGGAAACTAAGGAAATGCTAAAAATATTCAGCAAAGTGGAAATCAATATTCCACTAATTGAGGCACTCAAACAAGTGCCACGGTATGCCTGGTTTTTGAAATAGTTTTTCACCAGAAAAGTGTGTTTCAATAACGATGCAAGGTTCTTTGTTGGGGAGAATGTATCGGTTGTGATATAGAAAAAATTACCCAAGAAGTGCGATGATCCAGATATGTTCATGATTCCTTATATCATAGGAAACAAGAAAGTGGAGAAGGCCATGTTGGATTTGGGGGCATCGATCAACATAATGCGCTTGTCGGTGTTCAAAAAATTGAAGATCGGACCTCTGAAGGAGAACCGTGTGGTCATTCAAATTACTGACACATCTAACGTGTATCCAGAAGGCCTCATTGAAGATGTATTGGTCAAAGTGGACGAGCTTATTTTCTCAACAAATTTTTATGTGCTTGATATGGGCACAACGACTTCAAAATATTCAGTATTGTTGCTGGGAAGGCCTTTCATGAAAACAGCTCAGACCAAGATTGACGTGGACAAGGGCACACTAACATGTGAGTTTGATGGGGAGACAATGACGTTCAATATATTTGAGGCATTAAAGCACCCCCCAAGACACAGAGAATTATAGTTTTGTGAATACCTTTCGTCACCCGAGTCAATCTACCCTATCCATGGTGAGCAATAGAGATCCATTAGAATGGGCATTGTAGGATGGACTGACTAACCAAGATGCCCCAGATGAAGACGATGACATCGAGGAATGAATCAAGATGTTGTATTCATTGGAAGAAATGTCATACGGCTGTATGGATTATGGTGTGCCCATTCAGAGAAATGATGATAAGTTGATGCCTTCTATTGTCAAAGTTCCCACGCTAGAATTGAAGGCATTACCAAGGCATTCATAAAGGGCATTAGCCCAACGGTTTGCATGAACAAGATTTTACTGGAGGATGATGCAAAGCTTGTTCGTGATCCACAAAGAAAGCTTAATCCAGTAATGAAGGATGTGGTGCTAAAGGAAATTATTAAGCTATTAGACCAGGGCATTATATACCCTATTTCAGATAGCAAGTGGGTTAGTCCAATCCATGTTATGCCCAAGAATTCTGGCATCCAAGTGGTGAAAAATGAGAAGGGAGAGCTTGTGCTCATATGACTGCAAAGTGGCTGGAGAGTTTGCATCGACTATCAGAAGCTGAACACGATCATGCGGAAGGATCATTTTCCACTTCTATTCATTGACTAGATGCTAGAGAGACTTGCAGGAAACAAGTTCTTTTGTTTTCTGGATGGATACTCAGGATACATGCAGATTGCAGTAAGTCAGGAGGACCAGGAGAAAACCACATTCACGTGCCCATTTGGCACATTTACCTATCGCAGAATGCCCTTTGGCCTCTACAATGCTCTTGGCACGTTTCAGCGATATATGATGAGCATATTCTCTAATTTGCTCAAGAACTGCATTGAAGTATTCATGGACGACTTCATGGTTTATGGAAGCTACTTTGATCGATGCTTAGACAATCTAGAGAAGGTATTGCAGCATTTTGTGGATAAATGTCTAGTGTTAAACTATGAAAAATGCCATTTTATGGTCAGAGAGGGCATTGTACTGGGCCATGTGATTTCCAAGATGGGCATTGAGGTCGATAAAGCTAAAGTGGACATAATAGAAAATTTTCCATACTTCACTTCGGTGAAGGAAGTGAGAGGATACCTGGGGCACACTAGATTTTACAGAAGGTTTATAAAAGAGTTTTGCAAAAATTGCCCAGCCTATTACTCACTTATTGCAACAAGATGTCCTATTTGAATTTGATGAAGAGTGTAAGAAGGCATCCAATTTTCTGAAGAAACAACTGGTCACAACACCGGTTATTCAACCACCAGATTCGGGAATGCCCTTTGAAATTATATATGACACCAGTGGTTACGTTGTGGGCGTTGTACTGGGTCAGAAGAGAGGAAAAGAAAGCCATGTAATTTACACTACTACTAAAAAGGAGCTACTGGCAGTGGTGTTTGCATTCAAGAAGTTTCGGTCTTATCTCTTGGGAGCAAAGAGCATTGTTTACACAGATCACGGTCCCTTAAGGCACTTGATGGCCAAGAAGGAGTTGAAGGAGAGACTAATTAGATGGATCTTGCTCTTGTAGGAGTTTGATGTCGAGATAAAGGGTAAAAGTTGGGCACAGAACTTGGTAACTGATCATCTGAGCCGAGTGCTGAATGAAAAAGACGATCAGATGCCCATTACGGATCATTTCCCTGTTGAACATTTGTACTCAACACGGGGCACGCTGGAGCCCTGGTATGAAGATATAGTCAACTTCTATGCCCAGTTATTCAAGCAAAATCCAAGTTAAATATTCAGTCAGAGGCACAGGGGACTTCTTTCAGCACTCATCCTATATTCGGGTGGCGGAATAGGCATATCAGAGATGGATGAGGCTAACTGCAAGATGTCATGCCCACTTTACTCATGCAGACTCAACAACAGGTTAGACTAGGGTGATTGCTAAAAACCCGGATTCAGTTAGACGAGAGAGACGAGAAAGATAGCTGCATTATCCGAAGAAGAGTTGGTGATGAAGTGGACTCCTAGAGGCGCTGCAAAGAAGAGATAAGCCCAATCCCTAAAAAATAGGGATTTGGTCAACTTATGCTTATCCAGTCAGATCAGAGAGGGCACATCGGTTCCGAAAATCCAGCGAAGACCCCAACTTATTGGGGGATCTCTAATTTGGAAATGTAGCTATTTAAGCTATTTTAATTTCTGGAAACAAGGGCTTTTGGCAGTGAGAAACATTGCTACAATTTTACTTTCCTGCATTTTCATTTTTGTAGGGTGCTTTGCAGTAAGAAACAATTCCAATAGGCCTTAAGCCTTTGGACTTAAGAGTGTGTTCATAAACTCAACGTTTATGTTGAGTCTTTTTGTCTATTAAATTCTGTAAGTTCTCTTTATAATTATGTCTTTTATTTCTACTATTTTAATTATGTCTAGCATGCTTGGCTAGACACTTTATTCTGGTGTTTGAACAATGAAAATGGTTTGAATACAAATCTGGACTCGTGAGGCCAGAATGGGCAAGGTAATGCATGATAAGTTTCTGTTCATTCTTGTGCCTTGTTCCACGTGAGTGCGTGTCCAATGTGGCTGATCACTCGTTAGGTAAAGATGGCACACCACTATTAATTGAATTGATGAATCATGACTGTGTGTTGGTTCATATAGTAATAAGGGAATCAATGGTTGTTATGGGCACACGAGGAATCGGTAAACACAACAGATTTGGGTTTATCTAGGGCACACTACTGTTTGTTCACTTACATCTCTTTGGGGAACCGGGGGGTGGGTGACTGATTAGGGATACAATTGATGAGGAATCACTTTTAAGTCTATAATGAAATGATAAATGAGGAGAAGCAGAGAGGAATCCGGTCTCCATAACTAGATGATTTATCATGTATGAAAATCAGTGTGCCCATGATCGAGTTGATATATATTTAAACCAAATTCAAGTTCAAATTCCAAAACCTGTTATTTGATATTTTCTTTACTTACTTTTGCAGTTTTAATTTCCAGTAGTGATAACAAACCAAACCCCCTTTTTATTATTGGTTACTTGAAGGTGGAATCACAACAGCTCTCTCTGTGGAATCTACCCGTACTCATTAGCTGGCTATGCTCACTGTGGGCACAGGAGTTATAAATTATATTTGAGTGCGAAATGACCGCGCATCACCCAATCAGCCTTGCATCCATAATATATGGCGGCCATGAGGTGAGAAGTGTTGTCGCTGATCTGCGCGTTAGTGATGTTGCTGAGGAAAATATACATCACAATGTCCAAGATCTGGACCATTGTTAAAGAGAGACTACCTTTCAAATTATTTGAAAAGTCTCGATAATCAATGTGTGGAAGCTTCCAGTCATCCCACAACTCCAACTTTGAAGGGAGCGCTAGTTCATCCACCTCTGGGCCTTTATCGGGGAGCTGAAATAGGTTGGTTAACACATCTTTATTGATGATGATAACCTGATCTTGGACAATAGTATATATGTTGTGTCCAGAGATCTCCGCATTGTAGTAGAACTCAGCTACAAATGGGAGATGCTTCCTCTTGGGTTGTGCTGTCATGAAAAACAAGAACCCGCATGTCTTCAATGAGTGAAAGATCATGTTAGTCTTCTCTGGACCTATTCGAGCTTGAAGGAACTCACGGTCAATGAACTTATCCACTTTGAGCCTCTTTATTAGAGGTTTTATGTTTATCGAGTAAAATGAGGAAGCCATTTTTCGATGATATGATATGAGCAAGAAGGGACTTTGGATAAGTGAGAAGACAAAGAGAAGGAATGAATTGAGAGAGATTTTTTTGTCTCTGTTTTGAGTTCTTATTTTTTATTCAACTTCTCCGCTGCTTTTAAAAGTAGTGAATTTGTATGCATTTAACCATAGCAATCGAATGCTTACTGGCTGATCAGCTATCTGATTTGAAAGAAAGTTTGTTGATTAAATGATGCATGCATCTCAACCGTCCACTTGGACTAACGCTTTTTGATCAAACGGTTGAGATCTGAGGATTTGAAAATCTGAGTAGTTGTCATAAATAGCAAAATATTTTTCCAGAAGATTTGCTATTTATATCCCTCAGAAAATTCATCTCTTTATACTTTAATGCTGAGTATAGAGACTTAAATGGCAACTCAGATGAACAGTAAGCTTATTTTGAAATGTTAATGATAACTTTTTCAAAAATAAGCTTTGAAGAATAGAGAGTAGAGAAGCTTATCAAGGAGGATTGATCAGGCAACTAATGAGGGACTTGGAGCTCGAGGCGTCAGTTTCCTGCTAAATTGATGATGTCGTCTTTGCACTGATTTAATCAGTTTTGTTGAACAACTGTTGATTAACTTTTTCTTAGTTTCCTCTTCTTGAGTGGTCGGACGGGACTAGCTTCTCCACTTTCTCTGAAGCTATTTGACCATTTTCTTTTGGAAGCTGAACTGATGATGTCCTGAAAGGAATCAGTTTCGGCTGCAGTCTCAGCATGCTGAAGTTGCTTAAGAGCAACTGCTGAGGTGGTCAGCTTCAAGGAGGTCAGCTCTTTAATTCCTCTGCAGGATGAGCTAGACTGATTAACCATCAGTTTTGCAGTTCTTGAGCAAGACTTGATAAGAGAAGTAACATAGCCTCTGGACAGGAGATCTGGAGACGTAGCAGTATCTTCATCGTCTTTTGCTCCACTTTGTCCAATGTGTTGATTCCTTGGGTTACCACAATTTGAGTATGAGACAGCTCTTGGTCTATATTTTCAGTGGTACCCGCAGCTTGTAAATATGCCTTTTCTGACTGAATTGGATCAAGATTCAGTTGTAGGCAACATTGATCGACTGGATTGTTGGCAAACTACTTCTCAGTTGCAACTCCTTGCGATCTCAAGTGTAACGCCCCAAACTACTCCGTTTGGCCACGTCACTTAATATACAATTTATTTACATATTTTGTGTACTTATTTTAATATGAGCGGAAGCTTAGGTCAAAATATGATACTATACATAGCACGATGAGGTAAGGCATCATAGTTTACAATATAAATTTTGTCCTATGAAGCATGCAATCATCTAACCTATTGGGCTCATAGGCTTACACAACCCGCCCGTCTAGCACCCTAAATTAACAAACATAATATAGGGATTCATCAATATAATTCGCACAAAAAAGGCTCCAAGGTCAAACGACCCGCCTTTAAGTTGTTTGGCATAGTTATCAAATTATATACATCATAACCTACAAAAGATCGGGCTATTCCCATCCCCAATAATCATTGATCATAAAGCAAAAAGAGTGATCAATGTAATAATGATAGTAATGTAAGTATTTTTCAAAAAAGGAGCATGCAAAAGATAAACACAAGCTTGTGGGGTTCTCTTGTGTTCACAACGCTCCTACTCGGGCTCCGACTCCTCAACCTGAAATTCATTGAATGAATGGGGTGAGTATTTAACAACATACTCAGTGGGGAACACTGTAAACAGTTATAGCTAATTGCACAAGTGAAAATATAACATATGGACTTTTCATTACATTGTGGAGACTAGTCTCAACCCCGTAGGGTCTAAACATCATGATGCCCCCGTTAATGAACATCTTTATCCCTGTAGGGATGCCCGCAGACATCCTACCCCCCAGGGAGGACATTAACGAGTCTATTATCGATCCCGAAGGATCTCTGCCCCGAAGGGTCTCTTTGTCGACCCCGAAGGATCTCTTTCATTCACCGGTCCGAAGACCCTTCATATTTATACAATCAAAGCACAACAATAACTATAACATTGCACGTGTTCACAGTTTAGAGTTACCCCACCTTAAAAGATGCTTTTGAATCCTTTTAACCTTGAATACTCCTTTGCCGTGCACAAGTTGTCCTCCTCGAGCTCCAACACGTCACCTATCACCTTTTTTATTCTCTTTTCAATTTAGATGTCGAGTTATACAAATAAATCATAACTTTGAGTAAACTCATGCTATACTTTACTTTAAGGTCTTCTAACATATCCATATACACAATCATGGATATACAAGCTCATACTACGATTTTGGACTCAAAATATGCATTAAAGCTCTTTGAAGCATTTGATCGAACACATCACGGGCACACATTTAAACCACAAGCTCATGACTCATTTTAAATCCTTTAGACCCAACATTTCAAATACAAACACCTTTATCCTAGGGCTCTAACATACATGAAACTCAACCCCATACAACCCACACAACATCTCCAAACGATTATCAACAAAACAAAGGGAAATAAGGGCAAAAATCCAAACCCTAGCAACAATGAACCATAGGAATCCAATATAACTTCACATATAGCTTCAAGGAGATAAGTAAACCATATGTTCAAGATATCAAGCAAGGAAATCAACAAAATCGAGAATCTTCCAATTTGGATACAAACCCTAGTTCCCAAAACAACAAGGAAATGGTGTTCAATCCCCAAGAAGGAGAGGTGTAGAGGTTACCTTTGTTGATGGATGATGATGGAAGAATCTACTCCACAAAGATGAAGGATTTGTAGAGAGAAATGGAGAGGAGAATCGCCCAAGTGAAAGGAAAGTGAGAAGAAAATGAACAAGTGTTGTATTTATAGGTAGAGAATCCCCAGACCCGCGCGACCGCGCAGCCCCCGCGACCGCGGAACCCCTCTCTCGGCCCACGCTCCCCGCGAGCGCGCAGCCCCCGCGGGCGCGCGTCCCTCGCCAGCCCCGCGGGCGCGCAGTCTCCCGCGACCGCGCACGTCCCCGCGGGCGCGCACCTCCCGCGAGCGCGCGACATGCCAAAAATCACCCCCTTATTTTAAACGACTCCCGAACTTAAACCACTCCATTTTCCTTTAAATTTTCAAGGCACTTTTAATACATACCGAAAAAGCCTCGATCAACTCAGCGTTAGGGTGTTCAAGGTATGGAAAAATATTAATTTAAATATAAACACACTCGATTATCATCACATAACTCGACAAATTTTAACATTAAACATTAACGTGTATTATACACTTAGTATAATACCACCGTGCTATGACGTATTAGCTCGAGTAAGACAACCTGCAATAAAACAACGGCATAACATACAAACATACTCACATGATTAATATTCAACAATATTAATTCGAAATCATTTACTAAAATTATAATTTATAATTTAGCAAAAGGGGGTCGGGGTATCACATCAAGCTAGCTTGAACATCAGCTAGTAGGGCTTTAGCTGGAATGTCATTATCAAGTCGATGTTTTATAATCCGCTGGACTTGCACAATATTTAGAGAAAATGGATTTAAAGTTCCAATCTATTTAATACTCCAAGTCTCTTCATGTTGCCAAAAGCTCATGCTATGAAAGGTAGTTAGTAAGAAATGTGATTGGATCGACATGGAATGTCTCTAGTTATTCCAGTAAAAGTACCGGTGCAGCTATTTGAACAACTGATTGTCTTGCTTGGCAACATAAGTGAAGTGAGTGAGAAAGAGATTAGTTACATCCTTCTTAGCACTCTTGACTGCATATTCGCCACTGTGTCTTCAGTCAGCTGGAGAGGAGGGCAGGCTCTCCTGAAGTAATCAGCTCCATAATTTGGATGAGGGATTCCGATGAATGGAATGAGCTCATCTGGATCAGTGCAGGGCTTGAAGTCAACTGATGATCCATTTTTAGAGTGTGGAGGGGGAACTTCATTGGCAACTGAACTACTTGAAGTTGTATTACCGGTATTGGCTTTAGATCTCCTATTCTTCTTGAGTGACTGAAGATATACTTTTCCTTTCTTGGAAATCTAGTCGGATATGAGGATTGATAGCTCATCATTATTTGGACGATTCAGCATATCTTCCAGGAGCTTGCTCATTCTTAGTACAAGTCTTACCTTGGACTCAAATTTCCTAGTCTTCTTTGAGTCAGCAACTTTGATGACTTCATGCTTGAATTGGAGAAGACAAACTCTGCCCAATTAGTTTCCAATCCTTCAACAAGGTGTATCTGTTAGGTTTGTATACTGAAAGCTTGTCTTTGTATAATATAACAATGTTTTGATCATATAGATTGATTATTATTGCAGTCACTATTTGTGCATCTATTTACTATATTATACGTTTTTATATGCATGTTTCATTATACTTGTATGGTAGATGATATGGTGTGGGTAAACACACAGTAAAGATCATATCATTGGATTCCTTGCAAAGTATTAAAAGGCTCGCAGTTTAGATGGTCCTGAACCAACCATTGTAGACTAAAGAATAATCTGATAGTAAGTTTATCTTGACTAACTGATTATTTTGATACACTGATGCATGTAATGAGAAGGATCGTGACAGGATACTATTCTCTAGTTTGACCCTAAAGGGAGAGAATAAATATCCACAGAGTTCGGGTTCTTAAGCCTTGCAGAGTGGCGGACATATATGTGTTATGATTATTGCTTTTATTTATCAATGGGTGAGATTCTTGATAGAGTCAATAATCTCGATATCTTGGGCAGTAACATATTCATATATATGGATCGTACAATGTATTAGGTCACCATGTCCTGGTGTGCCAGGTTGGTGATGTCCCCTTGAGTAAACACAAGTACATGTGAAACCCTGCAGGTGGAATTTATTCCATACATGGTAAAGCTTGTGTGGTACTACTCTAGGAATGGAAGAATTAATTAATTATAGCTGTCAGAGCTTACATAATTAATTAATGAACACTATATCTTAAACTTGGGGAATGGCTGGACTAAAGAAGAATGCATTGAGTAAAATGTATTAAATTGGTAGGTCAGTGTTATTTCTTTAGTGGAATAAAAATAACATGCAATTTATTTAATTATATCCTAAGTATTGGATATTAGATATTAAATAAATTAGTAGGGCAATTTAATATTCTTGTAGATCCCTACTGTAGCCCAAATAATACCTTAATGGACTATGGGAATGGAATAAGTGGAGAGGTCCAAACCCAATAGGGTTTGGAGACCTAATACACGCCTCCCTCAATATTAATAGAGGGAGGAGGCGTGTATTATGTAGTATATGATCAGCCCCTCTCTATCACACTTAATTCCCTAGGTTATCCATACAGTTTAGTAGCTTGTAGCCCACTTTACATCTAAACGGATATCGGGAATACCGTAGAAGATCAAGGAGTATCTCTGAAGCCTTGGTGGTGGTCGAACACTGTGGGGAAAGGGCCAAGTTCGACTGTTCTTCCACGGTAAAGAGATTAAACATGTAATCTCATCGTCAACCCTACTTTCTATGTAAGTGGATTCTACTGAATTAATTTATTCCGCTGCATTTAGTTCGATGATCTTGCATAGTACGTTCAACGTGTCTATTTATATCACACATAAAATCATGATATGCATGCACATTAGAATTAAAGATTATCCGAAAAGATCCTGCGGGGCGTAATTCGAAAAAACCCCAACAGTGGTATCAGAGCCAGGTTTCGGTCCTAATCTATAATTAATTCTATGAAAAGTCTTGAAAATTTCATTAAATTTGATATTGAATTTATGTGCTTAAATTTTCAAATTTAATAGATGTAATTTTCGAGCATGTTTGTAATTAAAATTGGATGAATTTTGATGCGTTTCAAAAATTCTTATTTTAATTGCATGTAATTTTTTCGCCCTACATGAAATATGATATGGAATTGTTCTTGATGTTCTTCATAATTTTCAGATTTATTTCATGTTAATTTTTGAAAATTGGGACTTGATTTTTTCGAAAATTATGAATTATTTTTCCCTTAATTTGATTCAAAATTCTCGGTCCTATTAGTGTTGAATATGGAATATATTTTTTATATTAAAATTTCCATATCCTATACTAAAGGGGGATCGAAATTTTTGGGGATTAAAATTGGTTTATGGTAATTTTTGGTGTCTACCAAAAGTTACCTTATTTTAATCCAAGATGGATCCAAAATAGAATTTTAATTATAGTAGGTATTTGAAGTGGATCAAAACTATGCTAATTTTAATTCTAGTGATTTTGGTATCTTGTAATATAATTTGGATGGTATTTTGACTTGTATCAAAGTTCCAAATTATTTTAATTAATTAAGGGGGGCGAAAATTAGGATTTAAAATTTGGAGGATTAATTTTTGATTAATTTCAAAAAAATTCAGATTTTATTCCCTAGATATTTTCAAAAAATTTAAGATATAATTTGGTGGATAATTGTGATCAATTTCTAAATTTTATCTTATGGTAATTTTCGATTTTATTGGATATACTTTGGTGGAAAATTTTAATTAATTTCCAAAGTTAATCTTAAGAGATAAATTCGAATATGTTAAGGTTTTATTTGGTAGATAATTATGGCTAATTTCTAAATATGAGATCTTATGGATTTATTCGAATTTTGATTGATTTAATTTGCCGGATAATTATTAATTAATTTCCAAATAAATGAAGTATTATTTTTCAAAAATCTTTAATATAATTAAAGAGGTAATTTTTCAAAAATTATGCATGTATGGATATCATGTGCAATTTTATGGATAACATTTAATTATGATAGTTGTATCTGTAGATGGTATTTTTTACAGGTGAAATCAACTATCATGGCCTTTAATTATTTGTTGAATGTGATGTTTAAATTATGTTGAATGTATCGTTGGCCATATGCCGGTTTGGCTACGAGATTTTTCAATCCATGAGAAAATCCATAGATTAGGTCTTGACAATTTATTATTACGTTATTTTAATGTAATAGGAAATAAATTGTTAGAGTATTTTGAGTTGTATTTTATTTCTTTATTATTCTAGTTTAGAATATAGAATAAGGAAGGTGATCAACTCAAAGACGGAAAATGGAGCGGCTTTGAAAAGGAACGGGATCCCGAACACATCCCGAAACCCTAAAGGAGCTAGGGTTTCGGCGAGACGCTTGAGAGGCGGCGACCGTGGGTCTAGGTCTTCCAAGAGAGTTGTTTTTCCAAGTGTATCTCATTTACAACATGAGATATAAGCCATGATAGTTGGTCCCACTTATTATTGCTTATTGTGTTGATTAGCATGAAATGGTGTGTATCATTTTATTTGATTTAATTGCATATTTTGAATGGGATAAAATGAAACCTCAAACTTAAATAACTAAGTGGGAGAGATACATACCAAAGTATGTGGAAATCTCAAAACGATCTCCATTAATCTAGTTTAATTGAGAAGTAATGGGCGGCCTCTCTACCGAAGAGTCATATTACTGGATTCTCTAGAAATTAAATTTCTTAACGGATAACTGTAGAACATTATTAGAACTAATCGGCCCTACTACCAGGGATGTGAATTCAAAATAATGAACTTAGAGTGAAGATGATGGTAAGTACACTTAGATGTAATTTATTAATAAACGTCCACCCTGTGTGGCTTATTAATTAGATGATTACATGACCGGGTTTTATCTGCCTATTAATTTACTTGTCATAATGAAACTTGACTGGAGGTAGATTCAAGGTTAGGTTTTAACCTGCTTAAAAATGAATTTTATAAATGTCCACCCTACATGGCTTATAAAAAATGTTTTTAAGATGTCGGTAGATATGCATATAATTTATTTTGAGGTATTCGAATTATATGTGTTTTTATCCTAAAGGTTGTGACTGTACTGCATATTTTATTTTCAGTTATTCTATATCGTCATGGCACTCTCAAATCTGTCCTCGATTCTCAAAGAAAATAAATTAGTTGGTGAAAACTATAAAGACTGGATAAGAAATTTGAATATTGTCCTTACTGCTGAAAACTTCAAGTTTGTACTTGATGAAGAATGTCCACCTAAGCCAGATGAGAATTCTAGTGAAGAGCAAAAGGTTGCTTATAGTAAGTGGGTTAGAGCTGATGAGATGGCACATTGCTACATGCTTGCCTCTATGTCAAGTGTGTTGCAACATCAACATCAGTCTATGAAAACCGCTTTTAACATAATGCTTAACCTTAAGGAGCTCTTCGGATACCATAATCGCTCGGCTTAACATTTGACTATGAGAAATATGATGAGTACTAAGATGTCAGATTCTATACTGGTACGGGATCATGTTCTCCAGATGATGGGCTTCCTGTCAGAGATCGAAACCCTAGGTGGTGAATTGGACGTCGAGTCCCAAATCGAAATTGTGTTTCACAGTCTGTCTCCGAGGTTTGAGCAGTTCAGACTGAACTTCAATATGATAAAGAAGGATGTCACTTTATCATAACTGCTTATGGATCTTCAGACAGCCGAGCATCTATAAAAAGGAAGCTCGGAGGTGCATCTAGCTAGGGCATCTTCTTCTGGTATTAAAAAGAAGAGATACGCACATAAGAAAACTGCAAAGAAGGCGCCTAAAGACCTTAAAGACAAGAAGGAAAAAGCCAAGGCACACTCGGAAGACTTCAAATCAAAGTCGAAGTGTTTCAAGTGTGGTCAGCAAAGACATTGGAAATCTACGTGTCCTAACAAGAGGAAGAAGAAGGGTACGTCTTACTCTTTAGTAGTTCAAACATGTTTAGCTACTTGTTCTACCCAGTCATTGGTAGTGGATACTGGAGCTACTGATCATGTTTGCATGTCCTTACAGGGGTTCCTGGTGAAAAGATAGTTGAGTGAAGGCGAGATTACCGTCTACATGGGC
This sequence comes from Perilla frutescens, assembly GCA_026008535.1. Taxonomy (NCBI): domain Eukaryota; kingdom Viridiplantae; phylum Streptophyta; class Magnoliopsida; order Lamiales; family Lamiaceae; genus Perilla; species Perilla frutescens. Next base: position 48,448,971 of record BRKX01000013.1, read on the forward strand.
AATGCTACTAAAGTGGCAGCTGTTGCAGTGGGAGATGTGACTTTACCTTTCAGTAGTGATAGAGTTTTAGTTTTAAAAGATTGTCTTTATGTGCCTGGTTTTAGGCGGAACTTGATTTCTGTTTCTAAATTATTTTTGAATGGATATTCTGTTACTTTTGATAGCAAGGTCGTTATCTCTAGTGGGAAACATTTTATCTATTCTGGCACATTGGATGGACATCTTTATATACTTTACCCTATGCAAAACACTACACAAACGCAATTATTGAATACAACGATTACAAACCCTAACAAGAGAAAGGAACCTTCTGAACTGAATCAAACTTATCTTTGGTATCTAAGACTTGACCATATTAACCTTAAGAGGATACAAAGGCTTATAAACGATGGACCATTGTCATCATTGGTCTTGGAAGCATTCCCTTTGTGTGAATTCTGTTTGGAAAGATGACCAAGCGGTCGTTTTCTTTTAAAGGAAATCGATCTAAAGAGGTATTAGATTTGATTCACTCTGACTTATGTGGCCCTATGATAGTTCAGGCTCAACGAGTGTACGAGTACTTCATCACGTTCATTGATGATTACTCAAGATATGGATACATTTATCTGTTGCGCCGTAAGTCTTAATGTTCTGAGTTCTTCAAAACGTTTAAGGTGGAAGTGGAGAAACAAATAGGAAAAAGTATTAAGACATTGTGTTCTGATCATGGTGGAGAGTATCTCTCGACTAAATTTAGGGATTACTTAGCAGAGCAAGGGATCACATCCTAGTAGACTGCGTCTGGCACTCCATAGCAGAACGACATAGTAGAAAGGAGGAATAGAACCTTATTAGAGATGGTTAGATTGATGATGAGCTATTCAGAATTGCATGTTTCTCTTTGGGAATATGCCCTAGAAACTGCAGCCTATACTTTGAACATGGTTCCTGCAAAGTCAGTTCCATGCACGCCCCTAGAACTATGGACTGGTCAGAAACCCAGTTTAGGTCACGTTCGAATATGGGGCAGTCCAGCATACGTGCTAGATAAGAAAGCTGACAAGTTGGCATTACGTTCTGAGGTCAGGCTGTTTGTTGGGTATCTGGAAGGAACAAGGGGTGGTCTATTTTATAGTCCTAAAGATCAGAACATCATTGTCAGTACCAATGCCCGATTCTTAGAAGAAGACTATATAATAAACCACAAAACTTGAAGCGAGATTGTTCTTGAGGAACTTCAAGGTGGGAACGCAGATCCTACACCACCTGTACAAGCAGAGAAACCATGAATAACTGTACAATGTGTCACGAAAGTATGGGAAATGCCTCATCGTAGTAGGAGGGTTGTTCGACAACCTGATAGATTCATTGATTTGGAAGAATCTTTGGATTTCTCTGAAGGACTGAATGAATTGAATCCCAAGACATATGATGAGGTAGTGCAAGACAAAGATGTGGAATCTTGAAAAATTGCAATGCAATTTGAGATTGGATCTATGGATCACAATCAAGTCTAGGAGCTTGTAGAAGCACCTGATGGGGTAAAACCTGTTGGATGCAAGTGGATCTACAAACATAAGAGAGGATTTGATGGGAAGGTTGAAATCTTCAGATCTAGATTAGTGGCGAAAGGGTATACTTAGAAAGAAATGACCGATTATAAGGAAACCTTCTCGCCAGTTGCCATGCTTAAGTCGATCCGGATTCTCCTATCTATTGCCACTCATCTAGATTATGAGATATGGCAAATGGATGTCAAGACAGATTTTCTAAATGGAAGTCTTGAAGAAAACATCCATATGGAGCAACCAAAAGGATTTATTGTTAAGGGCTAAGAGCACTTAGTCTGCAAGCTTAAGAGATCCATTTATGGACTTAAGCGAGCATCGTGGTCTTAGAACATCCGATTCGATGATGTTATCTAGTCATATGGATTCGTCCAAAATCCGAATGAGAGCTGTGTGTACAAGAAAAGTGACGGAAACGTGGTGGCATTCCTAGTACTGTATGTTGATGATATTTTGCTCATTATAAACAATAAGAAAGTATTATTGAATATAAAGGTGTGGCTGTCCAAGCAGTTCGATATGAAGGACTTGGGAAAAGCTGTACATATCCTCGGTATCAAGATCACTCGAGATCACCAGAAAAGGATGTTGTGCCTATCCCAGGTGACCTATATCGATACAGTGCTAACTAGGTTTAGCATGTAAGATTCCAAGAAAGGTTTTATACCTTTCAGGCAAGGAATACATCTATCAAAAGATATGTGTCCCGAGACATAGGCAGAGATACATGAGATGAAAGGGGTTCCATATGCTTCAGCTATAGGAAGCCTCATGTATACTATGTTATGCACTAAGCCTAATATATGCTATATGGTTGGCATGGTAAGCAGATATCAGTCTAACCCTAGAAAAGAACACTGGATTGCAGTGAAGATTATTCTCAAGTACCTGAGAAGGACTAGAGATTATATGTTGGTATACTGCAGTGATAACCTTGTTCCTTTGGGTTACACGGACTCAGATTTCCAAGCTGATAAAGATCAGAGTAAATCTACCTCAGGCTATGTGTTTACCTTGGGAGACGGAGTCATTGCATGGAGGAGCATTAAGAAGAAATGCATTTCTGACTCCACCATGAAAGTTGAATATGTAGCTGCCTCTGAGGCTGCAAAGGAACCGTCTGGCTGCGAAGCTTCTTGTTGGACTTGAGCATGGTTCTTGATTTACCTAGGAGTATCACGATATACTATGATAACTCAGGTGCAGTGACAAATTCAAAGGAACCTAGAGCCCATAGGGCAAGTAAACACATAGAGAGAAAATACCATCTTATACGAGAAATCGTTAAGAGAGGAGATGTTGCAGTGGTTAAGATTGCATCAAAGGACAACTTGGCTGATCCATTCACGAAGAGCCTGCCGGCTAAGACCTTTGATGGTCACGTAGAGCAAAATGGGAGTGAGATGCAGACCCAGGATTGCATTTTGAGATTTGTAATAGTTTGAGAGTTTTGTCTGTTTCGTTTTGTACTTAAAAGACATGCTTTAAGTATAAGTAGGAGATTTTTAGGATTGTATACTGAAAGCTTGTCTTTGTATACTATAACAATGTTTTGACGATATAGATTGATTATTATTGCAGTCACTATTTGTGCATCTATTTACTATGTTATATGTTTATGTATGCATGTTTCCTTATACTTCTGAGGCCTTCAGGTCTTTTTGCAATCAGTTTTCCTTTTTCTTTGCAGTTCTAAAGCTGTCTGGAATACTCTCGCTTGAAAAGTCATTTGAGTCTTCAATTTTAGAACAAGCTTCCAGTTTTATGATGGAATTAGAGAGCTGTTTCACATATTCCTTCATGCACTTGATCAGTGCTTTGATTGAGGCTTTTCCTGACCGCTGCCTTTTTACTTGTTGGGCTCTGAGCTGAGTCTCTTTTTCAGTCAGCGGATGCTCTCCAGTTGAGCGATCAGTTTCAGCTGATGCTTCGCAGTCTGGTGTCCTGCAGTTGGCTTGTCAACTATTTCAGACTTTGCTGGAGAGGTAATTTTCCATTCAATTGGACTCCTCCTAGAGTCCTCTTCTCCCTTATCCTCTTCTCTTGAGCATTGATATCTCTCAACAGCAAGGATGATTTCATCAGAATCATGAGTTGACTGAACTATTGATTTGATGACCTTCGCCTTTTCTTTTCCTTTTTCTGCTCGAATGGAGGGGATCATCTTATCCCTGTATCGTGGTTGTGGCTCTCTGATTGTCAGTAGAGGCAGTGCTCCTTCTGCTACTTTTGGAACAAAATCATTAGGATCAACTGGCTGATAATTTATTTCCTCCGCCATCAAGTTAGGAAGCAGCTTTTCTAGAATGAGACTGATTCGGTTGATATAATACATCTTTTGTCGAAAGCACAGGCTACTTCTTGTCTCCCTTTCCACTATATCTACAAACCTTTTCAGCTGCTTGAAGATGAATGATGCCCAGTCTATTCCTCTTGTTTCCCAGATGGCGTTGCAGATTTTGTACTTTATTTTTGACATTTCATCGTGTTCTTCGCAAGATCCTACCATCATCTGCGTGGCCACTACTGCTAACACCTGAAATTCCTTTTGGAATCTAGATGTTTTATGGTTACTCTGAAAATTCTCTATGGTAGGAGTAGTCGTCCATCTGTTGTAGCAGTATCTGGCATTTACATTTGTTTCTTCCAGCTTCTCTCCTACTTTCGACAGCGCAAAAATATTTCTCAGGATAAAAGGGATGATTAGGACTTGTATCCCCCTTACTTCACTGATGATTATCCAAGAATCTTTCTTGCTGAATGAATTGAGAAAGAATTCAGCAACAACCTCTGGATACACTCTCGTGGGAGCATTCTCAGTGTATTTCTTCAGTTTTGCATTTTCGATTAGAGTGAGAATCACTCCACCCAACTGAGAGAAGCTAGTGAATTCTCTATTGTTGGCTGAGCTTAGTATTTTATCATGGCTCAGGTCTTCACAAAAGGCTTTTGAGTCATTGCCAGAAATTCTAAAGTTGCGAGGTCTTCTGTGAAGGTTGAAAGAGTATTGAGCCATTTGAGGAAAAGTTTTGAGAGGATTTGAAATGTTTAAGAGGAAAAATGAATCCTGGATGAGTTTTGAGAGACTGAATGCTTGACTTCTTTGGTCAGCTGTGTGGGATTTGGGGAAAACAGTTAACCTATTTATAGACTCAAGTAATTGGTGAATCCAACGATAAAAGAATTTGATCAAGAATCAAAATCGAGCGGTTCCTATTAATCCGTTAATTTTAATTTTAAATTTATCCGTTGAGATTAATGAGGAAAGAGAGTGGGTCTAACGGTAATATTGAGAAGACACGTCATTTTACCATTCAGTAATAAATTCAAATTTTGAACTTATTTGATATTAGTTCTCATCCAGTCTCCACGTGGCATTGAGCTCCTGATGTCATCAATTGGCCTCACGACTGATGATCTTCTTGGCTTGGAGTTTTCAGTTCCAGCTGGAGTCTCTTCAGCTTGGACTCCTTGTTAGCTTAAGATGTCCTCTTCAGCTTTGCTCCGCCTAAGCTTGTCAACTGCTTCCTTCAACTGAAGCTTTGCTTTCTTCAGTCAGTGTTGAATTCAACTGCTCTTCATCAGTTGAATGTGACTGGTTGAGAATGGATGCCTTCTGTGATCGGTTTACTCATTTTCATCTATCAGCTTCTATACAGCCTTTGCCATTTCTTTAGAACTGATATGGGCTCATCAGTTTAAGCTCCAAAGCTTAGTTAACTAATACTATCTTTTGGCTGGAGTGCTCTTCTTCACTCCTTCTTTTGGCTGATCGACATACTCCTTTGAAGCTAGTTCGAGCAATCCCAGTTAGATGCATAACTCAATAAATCTAGCTTTTGGCAATGGCTTGGTAAAGATATCAGCTATCTGCTTCTCCGTGTTGACATATTTGATGCATATGTCTTTCTTCTCGATGTGATCTTTGATGAAGTGGTGCTTGATGTCAACGTGCTTCGTCCTTGAATGCAATATTGGATTTTGAGATATTACAATAGCACTATTATTATCACAGTACATTGGCACTTCTTCAGTCTCCACCTTGTAATCTTTGAGTTGTTGCTTCATCCATAGGATTTGAGCACAACAACTTCCAGCAGCTACATACTCGGCTTCAGTTGTTGACGTGGTAATTGAGTGCTACTTTTTGCTAAACCAAGATATCAGTTTGTTCCCAAGAAACTGACATGTTCCACTGGTGCTTTTTTGTCAATCTTGCATCCTCCGAAGTCTGAGTCTATGTAGCTGGTTAAACTCAAGCTATCATCTATGGGATACCATAATCTAAGGTTTATGGTTCCCTTGAGGTACTTCATGATCCTCTTTGCTGCTTCGAGATGACTTTTCTTCGGATTGGCTTGGAACCTTGCACACAGTCTGACTGAGTAGGAGATGTCTGGTCGGCTAGCGGTCATGTAGAGAAGGGATCCAATGATTCCTCTATAGTGTGTCTGGCTGACTGATTCTCCTTCTTCATCGAGGGTCAGCTGCACTGATGTATTCATTGGAATCTTGAGAGATTTTCTCTTATCGGTTCCAAACGTCTTGACAAGCTCCTTAGTGTATTTGTCTTGACTGATGAAGATTCCGTCTTCCAGCTGCTTTACTTGGAGTTCTAGGAAGAATGTCATTTCTCCCATCATGCTCATCTCAAATTCTCTTTGCATCACTTGAGCGAATCGAGTGCAGAGATCTTTACTTTTGGATCCAAAAATTATGTCATCCACATAAATTTGAACCATCAAGATCTCAGCTAATCATTCTATTCTGAATAAAGTATGATCAATGACTCCTTTCTGAAACCCATGAGCAAGAACGTTGTAAGGGTTTCATACCAAGCTCTTGGTGCCTGCTTCAGGCCATATAGAGCTTTCTTCAGCTTGTATACTTGATCTCTGATTTCGAAGCCTGGAGGTTGCTCGACATACACATCCTCCTTGAGCATCCCTTGCAAGAATACATTTTTTTTTGTCCATTTTATAGACCGTGAAGTTGTTTTGAGCTACATAGGCGAGAAACAATCTGATGGCCTCCAATCTTGCAACTGGTACGAATGTCTCATCAAATTCGACCCCTTCACTTTGAGAGTATCCCTTTGCTACCAGTCTGGCCTTGTTTCTTATGATTACGCCTTGTTCATCCAGTTTGTTGCGAAATACCCATTTAGTCCGAATGACTTTTTGGGTTTTCAGCCTATCAAAAGGAAACCACACGTCAGTTCTTGTGAACTGGTTCAGCTCTTCTTGCATGGTTATAATCCAGTCTGAGTCTTCAAGTGCTTCCTTGACGTTAGCTAGTTCCATCTGCAAGATGAAGCATGTGAAGAGTGCATGCTCCGTTGATCATCTGGTCTGGACTCTGTTTCTTGGATCCCTAATCATTTTGTCGAATGGATGGCTTCAGAGCCATTTAGGAATGGTGGCTTCTGCCGCTCCTTCGGCTGATTCATCAGTTGCTCTATTAACTGATCCTTTGGCTGCTCTATTAGCTAGTTCTTCGGCCGGTCCATTAGCTGTTGTCTTGGTTCTGGCTTGTTCTTTATTTTCATTGATTGTTCCCCCTATTTCAGTTATGAGGTTTGAGGTTTCACCACAATTTGTGTCCTCAATGACCAAGCTATCTTCAACCGATCTAGAATCAGTTTCAATGCCATCTTCCAATGAAGCTTCAAACTACTATGGGACAATGTGATCAACATAGTCCAGCAGGCTTTCACTAGGCAATGCTTGCTCTGATGTACAGTTTTTCTTTTTGTTCATATACTCATCAGCAAGCTCATCAAATACCACATGACATATTATTTCCACAACCAGTGTTCTTTTGTTGAACACTCTATAAGCTTCAGAGTGAGGGGCATTGTAGCTGAGAAAGTTCCCCTCATCAGCTTTGGCACTGAAAGCTTTCAGCAGGGATTTTCCATTGTTGCGGATATAACATTTGCAGCCAAATATCTTAAAGTAGGAGATAGAAGGCTTACGACCCTTGAACAGCTCGTAGGGCGTTTTGTCATGGTGATGACTATGGCACTTCTGTTTTGTGTGTGGCAGGATGTGTTAACTGCCTCTGTCCAATAGCATTCGGCTATGTTGGCATCTGCTACCATCTGCTACGCCATTTTGTTGAGGAGTTCTTGCAGCAGAATGTTCGTGAGTGATTCCCAGTTCACTCAGGAACTTGATCATTTGCTGATGACAAATTCAGTTCCATTGTCAGATCTTATCCTTTGAACTGATTTTCCCTTGTCAATCTGCAATCTTGTGATCAATGTTGATAGCTTCTCAAAATTCTCATCCTTACTTCTCAGAAACTCTACCCAGGTGTACCTTGAGTAGTCATCTACTACTACAAGTGTAGACTTTTTGCCTCTGAGGGTTGGTAGCTTCACAAGTCCAGACAGGTCCATGTGTAGCAGCTGAAGAATTTCAGTTGTTCCTTGAGGATGACTTTTATTTTTGAAAGACGACTTCACCAGCTTTCCTTTCTGGCATGGTCTGCAGACACCAAATTTCTTGTAGATCTCTTGATATAACCCGAGCTGAGGAGATGGCCGATCCAATCAAGGTGCCAGAAGGACCGGTAACACGAGCAAGAGCTAAAAGGTTCAAGGAAAGCCTCAATGGGTTCATGCGAGAGATCTGGAACCAAGAGTTGGCTAAACGACCCGTAGAAGGAGAAGAACCCGAGCCCAAGTGGAAGATGGTGATCTCGAGCTGCGAGCACGGACTATAGCACAAGTCAGGACGTGAGAGCCCGGTCGTGCCGCTTGGCGCGAGCTACAGCGCGGGTGAACACGCGAGTGGATCCGGTCGCGCCACCAACGCTTCGAGCAATGAGACTGGCGCATTCTACAGCGCGACCTGAGGCGTGAGTAAAGCCGATCGCGCCACAGACGCTGCACGGAATGAGACCGGCGCGACCTACAGCGCGAGTGGAGGCGCGATTGACCCCGTGTCGCGCCCATCTGGGCGTGTCCGGAATTGCGCGATTCTTATGTTTTATTTCCTAGTTTAATTAGGTTTTTGGACCAACTATATAAGGCTTGTAAGACCTTTATTTTTCACAATTTTGATTTCATTAATTTTATTACGTGAGTTTTCACTTTTCTCTCTGAGAGAATTATTCGAGTTTCACAACACAACGTGAGATTCAATCGACTTATCAAACGGATTCTCATCCCCGTTTGTGGCGTCATCACCCATTCCAAGTTCATGTTTCCAATTGATCGAGGGTCTCGACTACATCGTGTCCGAGGTTTGACATCTTTGAGAGGCTAGGGTTTGGATCCATCCATCCATTCCGTGGAATCTGTTACAATCCTGGATAAAACATCTGCTGTCTTTGTCGTATGCCAGCGAGGATCGCATCATCTCCTTAGGAAGCCCATCAACTAGCTCTTTCTTGGCCAAGTAGTTAATAGTTTTGAAGTTGAGATGGTTCAGTCATCGATGCCACAACCAGCTTGCTTCAGTTGATACTTTTGATGTGTGAAATTTTAGTTTTAAATCTCAAATCAACTTGCAAGTGAACAAGAAAATGTAACACAGGGTGAAATGAGGTCAAATCCACAGGGAAAAATGAAATTAAATAAGCATGTATTATGATATCGGCTCCTATTTGTTATCCAGACGATGAAATGGATAATTGCTTGATTCAAAACTAACTAAACAATAAAGAAAAGTAAATAATTGTAATTAACAAATAAATTGGGCAATTAAGGAAAGGAACACTCTCGGGGTTGGTTTTATTGGATTAATTAACATAAAATCTAATTATAATGGATGCTTAATTTTCAATTCAAGATTACCAAGACAATCTCAAATTTATTCTATATCTCCTCTCGAAGCATATAGAATATGGGGCACATGCATAGGATTATTGTCTCCAATTAATACCTAAGTATTCTTACCAAGAGCACCAAGGATCTATGCCTCAACAACTATCTCAAACCTCTCGATTTTGTTGATAATTGCTCTTTAAATTCTAGTATCCTATGTTGAAACTCATCTCTCGAATTTTGAATGAACATACATAATCATGCTAATTAATTATCAATTAGTTCTCACCAATCAACAATACAAAACACCCATACATAACAAGAATCCAAAGCATAATCAAGAACCATTAAACATCCAAAATAAACATCATTTATATCTCATAATCCAAATAAAACCAACACCCAAGAGTATCAAAGATTTAGCTTCTCATAATTACATGGTTAACCAAAATCTCTACAAGAAGGAACATGATTTTAACAAAATTAAAGAACAAAAGAACCCAGATGGATGTTTTGGCCTTCAAATGTTACTTCAACTTTGTTCTTCTTGCCCAATCTCCAATTCCCTTCTTCTCTCTTCTTCTCCCAGTATTTCTCTCTCTAAAAGTGGCTAAAGGTAGAATGGAATGACCTAATTTTGAATCGGGGTGAGTTTATATAGTGGAGGAATAAAAGAATTTAAAAAATAAAGATGGGGGAAAAAAGATGAAAAATCCGAACACATGACATAGGGGCGCGACACGGAGCCAGTCGCGCCCCTTCGGCTCATATCGTGCCACACTGGCGTGACCTGCGTGGGATATGGTTGGCTCGGGTCGTGGCTGAGAAGGAAATTTTCACCTCTCGAACATGGAGTGCCGGTCGCGGTGCTGGGGCTAAGTCGTGCCGGGTTGCAGAGCGAGCGACTGGCTCGGGTCGCGCCTACAGCTCTGCTCTGATACCTTTCACGGTTTTGCTTCGTTCTCTCTTATTTCTTATCCGATTGAGGTGATTGAACTTCTACCATGCTCCTAATTCGATCCTCTATACTCCTATGGCATTAAATCACTCAAAAATTTATTTATTCATCCACAATTGTCTATAAAACTCAAATAAGAAACAAAACTCTCAAGTCGAAAGGTTAAGAGCGCAATTTGAGTTGAAACACATGTAAAACTCTTCAATTCACTTCATTTAAACCTCAAAATATTGTGCCAAAATAGCACTCATCACCTTTGGAGAGAAAGCAAGCTTCTAAATAGCCGGTTGACCAGTCAACAACATGCATATTGCCCTTTCTTACTCCAGTCAGGAGTATGGCTCCAGTTGACTTGTCTCTGATGTCACATGAGCTATTGCTGAAGTTGATTGAGTACCCATTATCACAAAGTTAACTGATGCTCAGCAATTTGTGCTTCAATCCTTCAACATGTGACACGCCATTCACGACAACTTTCCCTTTGACCACGAACCCTTCTCCAATGGTTCGGCTCTTTGAGTTGTCTCCAAAAGTGACTAGTGGTCTCTTAACCTCTTTATAACCATTAAGATCATTCTTGTCTCTAGTCATATGTTTTGTGCACCCGCTATCCACATACCAAGTATCTTTGACCCTTTTCTTGGATAGGATGCTCTTTCCCTACAAAACAAGAGTCAGGTTTTAGGTACCCGCATGATATCGGGACCTGAGAGGTTAATCATGTGTTTAGGAATCCACATTCACCACAATTTTGGCTTTTCTTCTCCAAGAGATCCTTTAGACTTAGATCTCTGGATCTGCATTGGACTTCTTGTAACTCTTCGACTGAAAGTTGAGTCCTGTGATCTATACCTCTGATAAGATTCAGGATACAACACTTTAACTAATATCCTCTCATCTTGTGACCTTGATGCTCTCTGTCTTGGCCAATTTCTTCTGTTCTTTTGACTCTGAGCTTTTTTGCCCTTGTGATATGGTCAATTGACGAACCAGTTATAACTGGAATTGAACCTTGATTCATCCCTTGAGTTTAAGAACTCATTGTACTGGGTTGCAAAGTCACTTGGAGTGAACTCCTTTAGTGAGATTAGATTATGCTGTCATGCATAATACAATCTTGTGTATACATTTCTCTTAGGGTTTGAAGAACTCCCTGGTTGAAATGTATTGGAGGAGTTTCTAGATCGTTGAACTGATGGCCTGTTTTGAGCTGATGCCCTTGTTTGAAAGCTGGCCTTGGGTGAACTTCAGATCTCAGTTGAACTGATGACCTGGAATGGAATGGAGGCCTCCGAAGATTTGGCCTTTGATGAGCTTTAGATTTTGGTCGAGTAGTAGATCTGGACTGCTGAGCTAATCTGTGTTGAGCTGGTGGCTTTAACTGAGCACCAAGCCTTTAAAAGACCGATTATCTTCGAGTTGCCATTCTCGACTGATTGGTCTGATCTTTGGGCTGAGCTTGAGGAGTTTCCAAGATGCCCTTGTCTTTGAACTCCTCAACTGGGGGGGACTGAGCTGGTCTTGTAAATCCTTTTAGGATTCCAGATTCACAGCTCTGTACAATTGCCTTGCCTTTCTCTGCGGCAGTGTACTTACTATATCCCAGCCCTAGATTCACAGCTTCAGTTCTCTGATGACTCAAGATTTCATCTCGAGTTTGGGATCCCTTCTTGAATTTGAGGGTTAATTCATTTTTTTCAAGAATTTCTAGCTTGAGCTGCTCATTCTCAGCTTCCAGTTCAATATTTCTCAGCCTCAGCTGATCCATATCTGTTAACTGAGCATCAAAACTCTTGACGAACCACCAGAGATTCTAAAGTTGCGGGGTCTTCAGATAGGGTTGGAAGAATATTGGGCCATTTGGAAATGATGGCTTGAGATAGTTTGTGAAGCTTGAGATGAAGAGGAGATTTTGAATGAATCTTGAGAAACTTAGATCTTAGTTTCCGTGGTCAGCTGTATGAGGGATTTAGAAGAACAACTAACTTATTTATAGGCTCAGCAATTGGTGAATCCAATGGTAATAAGAAATTTGATTACAAATCAAAATCGAACGGTTTCGATTAATCCGTTGATTTTAATTTCATATTTATCCATTGCGATTAATAAGGAGAGATAGAATGGGTCCAATGGTAATATTTGCGAGACACGTCATTTTACCATTCAGTAATAAATTCAAATTGAACTTATCTGGTTTTCGGTTCTCCTCCAGTCTCCACGTGGCCTTTGAGCTGCTGACGTCATCAGTTGCTTCCTCGACTGATGATCTTCTTAGCTTGGAGTGATCAGTTCCAGCTGGAGTCTCTTCAGCTTTGACTCCTCGTCAGCTTAAGTTGTCTCTTTCAGCTTTGCTCAGTTTAAGCTTGTCAGCTGTTTCCATCAGCTGAAGCTTTGCCTTCATCAGTCAGTTTAGGATTCAATTGCTCTCATTAGTTGAATATGACTGATTGAGTACTGATGCCTTCTGCGATCAGTTTACTCATTTTCAACAGCTTTCTTACAGCTTTTTTTCCATTTTCTTCAGAACTGATGTAGGCTCTATTAGTTTAAGCTCCAAAGCTTGCAAAACTGATGCCCTCTTGAGTCAGTTCTCATTATCAGCAAGAGTGCTCTTCTTCACTCCTTCTGATGGATGATCATCATCTTCTATTGAAGCTAGCTCGAGCGATCCCAATTGGATGCATAGCTCAATAAATCTAACTTCTGGCAATGGCTTGGTGAAGATATCGGCTATCTGTTTCTCCGTGTTGACATATCTGATGCATATGTCTTTCTTTTCGATATGATCTTTGATGAAGTGGTGTCTGATATCAATGTGCTTCGTCCTTGAATACAATACTGGATTTTGAGATATTGCAATAGCACTATTGTTATCACAGTAGATTGGCACTTCTTCAGTCTTCACCTTGTAATCCTTGAGCCGTTACTTCATCCATAAAATCTGAGACAGCAACTTCCAACAGCTATATATTCGGCTTTAGTTGTTGACGTGGCAACTGAGTGCTATTTCTTGCTAAACTAGGATATCAGTTTGTTTCCTAAAAACTGACATGTTCCACTGGTGCTCTTTCGATCGATTTTACATCCTCCGAAGTCTGAGTCTGGGTAGTCGGTTAGACTCAAGCTGTCATCTCTGGGATACCATAATCCAAGATTTATAGTTCCCTTGAGATACTTCATAATCCTCTTAGCTGCTTCAAGATGACTTTTCTTCGGATTGGCTTGGAACATTGCACATAGTCCGACTGAATAGGAGATATCTGGTCGGCTGGCTATCAGGTAGAGAAGGGATCCAATGATTCCTCTGTAGTGCGTTTCGCTGACTGATTCTTCTTCTTCATCAAGGGTCAGCTGCACTGATGTATTCATTGGAATTTTGAGAGCTTTTTCCTTGTCGGTTCCAAACTTCTTGACGAGCTCATTAGTATATTTAGCTTGGCTAATGAAGATTCCGTTTTCACTGCTTCACTTGGAGTCCTAGGAATAATGTCATTTCTCCCATCATGCTCATCTCGAATTCACTTTGCATCAGTTGTGCGAATCGATTGCAGAGATCTTTGCTCTTGGATCCAAATATTATGGCATCCACATAAATTTGAACCATCAAGATCTCGATTGATTGTTCTATTCTGAATAGAGTACGATCAATAACTCATTTCTGAAACCCATTCCTTAGCAAGAATGTTGTGAGGGTTTCATACCACGCTCTCAGTGCTTGCTTAGACCATACAAGGCTTTCTTCAGCTTGTAGACTTGGTCTCCGATTTCGAAGCCTGGAGGCTGTTCTACATATACATCCTCCTTGAGCATCCATTGCAAGAATGCACTTTTCACATCTATTTGATAGACCGTGAAATTGTTGTGAGTTGCATAGGCGAAGAACAGTCTAATGGCCTCCAATCTTGCAACTGGTGCAAAAGTCTCATCAAAGTCAATCTCTTCACTTTGTGAGTAACCTTTGGCTACCAATCTGGCCTTGTTCTTTGTGATCACGTCTTGTTCATCCAGTTTGTTGCGAAAGACCCATTTAGTCCTAATGATTTGTTGAGTTTTCGGCCTATCAATAAGAAACCATACGTCATTTCTTGTGAACTGGTTCAACTCTTCTTGCATTGCTATAATCTAGTCTGAATCTTCAAGTGCTTCTTTTATGTTAGCTAGTTCCATCTGTGAGATAAAGCATGTGAAGAGTGCATGCTCCGTTGACCCTCTAGTCTAGACTCTGCTTCTTGGATCCCCAACAATTTTGTCGACTGGATGGCTTCGGAGCCATTTGGGAATGGTTGCTTCCTCTGCTCACTTAGTTGTTTCATCAGTTGTTCCAGCAACTGATCCTTTGGTTTCTTTATCATCTTATTCTTCAGCTGCAGCACCGGCTTGTTCTTCATTTTCACTAATTCTTCCCCCTGTTTCGGCTATGGGGTTTGAGGTTTACTGACGGCTTGTATCCTCAGTGACCAGATTATCTTCAACCGGTCTTGAATCCGTTTCTATTCCATCTTCTAGTGATACTTCAAACTGCTCTGGGACAATGTGATTAACATAGTCCAGCAGATTTTCACTAGGTAGCGCTTGCTCTGATGTACAATTCTTCTTTTTGTTTCTGTACTCATTGACAAACTCATCAAATACCACATGACATGTTACTTCCACAACCATTGTCCTTTTATTGAACACTCTGTAAGCTTGAGAATGAGGGGAATTATAGCCGAGAAAGATTCCCTCATCAGCTTTGGCACTGAAAGCTTTCAACTGGGATTTGCCATTGTTGTGGATATAATATTTGCAGCAAAATATCTTAAAGTAAGAGATAGAAGGCTTATGACCCTTGAAGAGCTCATAAGGTGTTTTGTCATGGGTGATGACGATGGCACTTCTATTATGTGTATGCCAGGCTATGTTAACTGCCTCTACCCAATAGCGTTAGACTATGTTGGCATCTGCTACCATTGCTCTGGTTGCCTCCTTTAGCGTGCGATTTCTCCTTTCTGCTACGCTATTTTGTTGAGGAGTTCTTGCAGCAGAATGTTCATGAGTGATTCCCAGTTCACTCAGAAACTTGATCATTTGCTGATTGACAAATTCAGTTCCGTTGTCGGATCTTATCCTTTGAACTAATTTCTCTTTGTCAGTCTGCAGTCTTCTGATCAGTGTTGATAGCTTCTCAAAAGTCTCATCCTTACTTCTCAGGAACTCTACCGAGGTATATCTTGAGTATTCATCTACTACTACAAGTGTAAACTTTTTACCTCTGGGGGTTGGTGGTTTCACAGGTCCAAACAGGTTCATATGAAGTAACTGAAGAATGTCAGTTGTTCTTGGAGGATAGCTTTTGTTTTTGAAAGATGACTTCACCTGCTTCCCTTTCTGGCATGGTCCGCAGACACTATTTTTCTTGTAGATTTCCTTGGGAAGCCCATCAACTAGTTCTTTCTTGGCCAGGTAGTTGATAGTTTTGAAGTTGAGATGGTTCAGTCATCGATGCTACAGTCAGCTTGCTTCAGTTGATCCTTTAGAGAGAAAGTAAGCTTCTGAATAGCCAGTTCACCAGTCAACTACATACATGTTGCCCTTTCTTACTCCAGTCAGGAGTATGGCTCCAGTTGACTTGTCTCTGATGTCACATGAGCTATTGCTGAAGTCGATTGAGTACCCATTATCACAAAGTTAACTGATGCTCAGCAATTTATGCTTCAGTCCTTCAACATGTGACACGCCATTCACGACAACTTTGCATTTGAGCACGAACCCTTCTCCAACGGTTCGGCTCTTCGAGTTGTCTCCAAAGGTGACTAGTGGTCCCTTAACCTCTTTATAACTGTCAAGATCATTCTTGTCTCCGGTCATATGTTTTGAGCACCCGCTATCCAGATACCAAGTATCTTTGACCTTTTTCTTGGATAGGATGCTCTTTCCCTGCAAAGCAAGAATCAGGGTTTAGGTACCCGCATGATATCGGGTCCTGAGAGGTTAATCAGGTGTTTGGGAATCCACATATGCCACACTTTTGGCTTTTTATTTTGAAGAGATCCTTCAGAATTAGATCTCTGGATATGCATTGGACTGCTTGTGACTCTTCGATTGAGAGTCGAGTCCAATGATCTATATCTCTGATGAGAATCAGGATAGAAGACTTCAACTAATATCATCTCATCTTGTGACCTTAATGCTCTTGTCTTGGCCAATTTCATCTGACCTTTTGACTTTGAGCTTTTTGGCCTTTGTGATATGGCCAATCTGCAAACCAGTTGTAATGGGGATTGAATCTTGCTTCATCCCTTGAGTTTAAAAACTCATCGTACTGGATTGCAAAGTCACTTGGATGGAACTCTTCTAGAGAGATTGGATTATGCTTTCTTGCATGATACAATCTCAAGTGTTCATTCCTTCTGGGATTTAATGAACTCCCAGGTTGAAATGTACTGGTTGAGTTTCTAGATCGTTGAACTGATGGCCTGCTTTGAGCTAATGCTCTTGTCTGAGCGACTGGCCTTGGGTGAACTTCAGGTCTTGGTTGAACTGATGACCTGAAATGATGTGGAGGCTTTCGAGGATTTGGCCTCTGATGAGCTTTGGATTTTGATCTAGCAGTAGATCTGGATTGCTGAGCTGATCGATGTTGAACTGGTGGCTTTGACTGAGCCCCAAGCCTTTAAAAGACCTACTATCTTCGAGTTGCCCCTCTCGAATGATCAGTCTGATCTCTGGGCTGAGTTTGAGGAGTTTCAAGGATACCCTTGCCTTTTGACTCCTCAACTGTGGGGGACTAAGTTGTTCTTGTGAATCCTCTCAGGACTCCAGATTCACAGCTCTGTACAACTTCCTTGCCCTTTTCTGCGGCAGTGTACTTACTATATCCCAGCCCTGGGCTCCCAGATCCAGTTCTCTAATGACTCAAGATTTCATCAAGAGTCTGGGATCCCTTCTTGAATTTGAGAGATAATTCCTCTCTTTCAAGAATTTTTTGCTTGAGCTGCTCATTCTCAGCTTCCAGTTCTGTATTTTTCAGCCTCAGCTGATCCATTTCTGTTGACTGAGCATCAAGACTTTTTAGTCTTTCATTTTCAGCACTTAGCTCATCAATTTCACCCTTCAGTTCAATATTCATACTTGATACACAAGCTAACTGATCTTCTAGGATTCTTAGTTGTTCATCCAATTCATTCCTAGAGATTGAAGCTTCATGTATATGATAGAAAGTGGTTATTGAGTTAGATTGACTAACCTCATCATCATTGTCGGCCATGAGGCATAGTAGAGCTTTATCATCGGAGCTATAGTCGTCTGAGTCAATTCCAGATGGGTAGTCTGAATCATCAAGCATGGCATTTTCAGAGTTTGCGATCATTGCTTTCCTTTTGAAGAAGCTTCTCCTCACTTTGGCCTTTCTATCTTCAGGAAGCTCTGGACACTCGTATCTGTAGTGTTCATGCTTATGGCAATGGAAACATTCTTCTATGTTCCTGTTTTCCATCCTGAATTGTTCAACTAATCGATCAGTTGGCTGCTGGTTCCTTTCACCCTTAGCAACTTCATCAGCTTGGGGTTGAGCTGATTGTTGATCTCTGACTTTTCTAAGCGTCTCCAGCAATCTTATCATTGACTAGATTTACTCATTTAAATCCTCAGTCAGGATCTTTTTTTTGTTAGCTGACTCTCTTCTTCGATCAGTTACCGATCCTCCTAGATTCTCTCTGACAAACGAGCCTCTTTGTTGAAAATTATTTCTTCTGCGGGCTTCTTTGAACCGATTTCTTTCAGCATAGAAAGAAGCATCATGAGAAGAAGAAGTGGATGCTTTTCTCTTTCAGTTCAGGTTGTACTCATGAGCTTTGAGACATCCAAATAACTCTCTAGGAGTAATGCTATTTAAGTCTCTCAACTCTTTAGTAGCAATTACTTTCATATCTCATTCGTCAGTAAGATTATCAAGAACTTTTAAGTTCATCTCACTGTTGGGATAGTTTCTTCCCAGATTGTTCATCTCCCTTATGATGCCAAGAAATCTTATTTCTAAGCTCGAGATGCTTTTTTTCTGGCTGCATTTTGAAAGACTCATACTTGTCAACTGCAGTTGGAGCTTGTTTCCTTTGATGGTCTTGAACTCGTTGCATAGATCTGTAAGCAAGTCCCAAATCTTCTTTGTTGTTCTGCAGTTTTTAGTGTCTTTCATGCGATCCTCATCTAGAGTGTGAAAAAGTGCTGCTTGAGCAACAAACTCTAGATTCTTCAACTTCTTCTCTTCACCCGTGAGAAGATGAGTTGGTTTTGGGATCCTGGCCGGTTCCTCGACATCCATGATGTGGGCTTCGTTATCCATCATGATGATGATTGGACCGTCTTCAATCACCTCCCACATATTCTCATGGATGGAGCATAGATGAGCTTTCATCCTCCTGCTCCAATTATCATAGTTCTCAACTGAAAACAGAGGTAGCTTATGGTTTTCCATAGCTTGAAACACTAGCACAGATAAACATATCTAATTCAAATGATTTGTAGAAACGGCTCATCCTTAGAATCAACCGCTTTGATACCATTTGTTGGCCCCATGTGAGTTTATGTCAGTTTAGAGAGGGGGTGAATAAACTGACTTCAAAAACTTTAAATAGATGTGGAATAGATAGGGCCCTGACTCACTTTAGATATTTTATCTGTGCTTTCTTGATCAGTTGAGGAAGCCTGACTGAAGCTTAGCTGGTGAGCTGATCAGTTTAAAATTGATAGCTTTGAAGACTTAGCTTTAGCTCGTCAGTGCAGCATGTGTGTGTGATGGTGTGCAATTTAAAACATGCAAAGCTGAAAGCAATAAGAATAGCACACACAGGACTTTATAGAGGTTCGAAGCTTCCTGCTTCTGCATCCTCTCTTCCTTCCGCAGAAGGGCAATCCACTATGTAAGTGTAAAGTTTCTTTATTACAGTTACAGAGTGAAGAATTCATGTTGGACCTGAAAACAGCACCCTTCAACCTGAGCGCAGTCTCCTTTCCAACTGTTGTTGTCCCAGAAGAACAGACCCATCAGTACACGCTCCTCCTTAGCCAGTTTCTGGGTTGACAGCTCACACTTACCTGTCCTAACTGCTCGCTGAGACTTTAGGTGCTATTACCCATCTTTACAAGATTTTAGATCTCGCTCGATCTTCAAGAAGGCAGTCTTGAATCTGTTATCAACCCAGAGTGCTCCTTAGCTTTGAGCTGAGTGATTGATCTTTGAGGGACTGAACTGAAAAATTTTTCCCTTGCTGGAATTCTGCGTTAGCGTAGCAGCTTGCTTTAAACTTGAAGTACGCCTTCTCAGTTGAGACTTTTTGCACTTTGAGAGTATTAAGTTATGAGTTGTGGGGAGGGAGAAAGATGAGCTTATTCTACAAAATAACAAAGTTAGATTGGCGAAAGTCTTGGCCAAAATTGAGTTCACCCTCTTTAAAGAGATGAGTGATTTTTTACCGTTATGATTGGTGAATATTTAGAATTCACTTGTGGCATTTTAATGCTTGTAGCCATTTGAAGCTCTTAATGAACTAGCCATTTGACTTTAATGACCTCTGCTCTAAGATCATCAGGATCTTCTGAATATTTCCTGTCAAGATCTTCATTGACTACTTGTCAGAGAGAGCAGGTGATTCGGCTATCAGTTATAGACATTCAGGTGATTGGCTTTCAGCTATCTCGGCTTTCAGCTCTGAGATTGTCCAGTTGGCAGATCCTCAGTTGTCTTGAGCTTCAGTCCTGATATAGTCCAGTTCAGCTAACTTGGTAGCTTAGCTTTAAAAGCTTTCAGTTCTGGACTATCAATTGGCTACTTGATTGAGCTTTCTTTTTCTCCTTGAACTGATCTATGGTCAGTTCAATATTGGCTCAATACTTTTAGAGCTTTCTACCAGCTAATTGATCTTTAATCAGTTTAGGGTTAGCCATTTGTGACTAACTGGTCTTTGATCAGTTCAATTTCAGCTTTCAAGCTGGCTCTTTTCTCATCAGTCTGTCTTGGCTCTCTGCTAAGATTGATGGTTACTCATCTATGGATGCCTACCAGTCTTCAAAGTTCTCTTCCCCTCTTATAGCTTTTCTTAAGCTTTGAAGAGTTAACTCTGACTAATATGATCAAGGAAACCTTGTAAGCTGGTTGACCATGCTTCAAAATAGTTGTCTCTCATTTCATCTTGAAGTCTTACTTGATCATTATCCCTGATTTCCAGCTTTTCATAACCTGCAGTTTTTCATTAAATCATCACACATGTTTTGACATTTCATCAAAACCATCAGTTGGGATTTTCCCAACAATTTCCTAACAAAACCCTTGGTGGAAAGAAACTTGCCTTTGTGTACATGGATGATTTTTCAAGATTTACTTGGGTGGAGCTCTTAAGAAATAAGTCTAAGATATATCTATTAGATGTTCCAACAGTTGGCTCTGCGACTAATGAAAGAAAGTGACTGCAGCATCATATGAATCAGAAATGATCATGAATGTGAATTCAAAGATAAATTCTTCATGGATTTCTACAATGAATGTGGAATTGTTCAAGAACATTCAGCTCCCGACACTCCTAAACAAAATGAGGTTGTTAAAAGGAAAAATCAAACTCTCAAAGAGATAGTGCAAATCATGATGAGAGATAAAGATGTGCCTCATTCGTTCTGGGTTGAGGCTATGAACATTGTGTATCACATTGGAAATATAATTTATCTCCGGCTAAGCACAAATACATCTCCTTATGAATATATGGAAATGAAGAAAAAAGAATGTTAAGTACTTCCATATCTTTGGCCTTAATCATGCATGAAAAATCTAAACTTTGGCCTTAATTAGCTAGATACAATGACTTTGGCCTTAATCATGCATGAGAAATCTAAACTTGAAAGTTTGAACACGATAATCTGAAGGACAATTGATGAAGAATTAAATCAATACATAATTTCATACATGCTGTAAACCCTAGAATTAATTATAAGAACTACTCACACATAATGGAATCTAAGATAAAAAAGAAATAATGAAATTAAAAGACATAATTAAAATTATAGAAGATTAAAAGAACCGTAGATGAATTATGTAAAACAAAACTTCAATCTTCAAAATTGTAGAGAAACATCCGTCCACCAAGCTCTAAAATCTAAAATAAAATTGAAAAATAATGAAAATAAGGTCCCCAATTCGTCCATGAATGCCCTTAAATAAGAGAGGGAGTTGAAACTCATAGAAGGAAAGATAGCCCGGTCCAAAAAGAAATCTGCTGGAAATCGCCGATATGAGCATGTGTTGTGCAATAAGGGAACACGGTCCATGCTCTTAGAATGAAAAGATTACGTCTACCTCACCGAGACCCTTGAAGCACGGTCCGTGCTCTTTTTCACCACCCGACACACTTCACCATTTTGCTCCGTTTTCACTCGTTTCTTTTCCGATTGACCTAATTCTTTTTGTAACGCGCTCCTAACTCGATTATCTATCTTATTAAACACTTTCGAAGCTCAATTGAATCTAATAAAATAATTAGTATTAAATCCCTTCAAATTAGCAAACACGTGACACTGCACAAATTATGGAAAACTATGCGTAACTTGTTAACTTATGCATGAATTGATCATTAACTACCATACAAATAAACATCAAAATGCTTACAAAATCCATGTTTATCAACAAAATAATCATGGATTCTATCAATGTCCTATTTGATAATGGTAAGGATTTATGCAATTCAGACCTCGGTGATGATCTTTCTGATGATCTTGCAATCACTACATTTGCAAATTATCTAACGACAATGATCAACAACCTGATAATCATGAGCACTAGTCTAGAAGACCTTCAAGACAGATTGCTAAAAATCATCCAGAAACTGACATTATTGGAGATATTGTGTCAAGATTCGTGGAATTTTCATAGTAAACTACAGAAGGATGATCTCAAATGTGTGCTACATATCAAGCATCAAGTCTAAAAACATCAAGGAGGCCATGCTAGACTTGTATTGGATTGAAACCATGCATGAAGAATTACCGTAGTTTGAACGAAATGAAGTATAAGATCTACTAGGAAAACATATTGGAGATACTGCCAGTGTACCAAATGGATTTTCAAGAATAAGTTTGAGGAGGAAAGGACCATCACTAGTGTCACGCCCCAATTTTCATAAAATAAAATAATAATAATAATAATAATAATAATAATAATAATAATAATAATAATAATAATAATAATAATAATAATAATAATAATAAAGGGACGTTATTTTTATTAAAATATAAAATATTCAACTTTAATACAGAAGAAGCTAAATAATAAAAGCTCTTTAAAATCCATCATCACACGTCACCATGCACATCGCCCGAGTAAATCATCAACCTGAAAAATATAATAACTTTGGGGTGAGTGCTATTGACTCAATGGTGAACACATTTATCCAAGTTATACAATTATAACAAATTATAATATGGGTAGCCCGCGGCTAATATATCGGAATATATGTAGCTTGTTAGTCAATAATAATAATTGTACCTCGTAGGTTAATAATTGTGAACCTGCATAAGAGTATAACAAAGATAAATAATAATGTGCGTCACATTGTATTCCCACCTTAACCTTGACTTGAACTTTTAAAACTCGACTTGACTGAAAATGAACTTAGTTAGATCCATGCCCGCAACCTACCATCAAATATAATATAATAAGTATAATAGCTTTAAAATAATTTGCATAAATAATATGATTTTAAAGAAATAATATAATTTGGACCTTTAAAATAATGATGCATGATTTTCAATCCCAACAACTTAGACTAAAAATCAAAATGCTCACTCACACTCTCTCCCACACAACATATTATGCATGAAAAATGGTTGAAAAGAATTGATGTTTGGTGTGTTTTAACAATGAAAACAAAGCCCCTTTTTATACTGAAATTAACTTGGAGCTATGAAAGGTCCCAAATTAAATAAACAAAATTAATTTTATTTAAGAAGATGAAAGATGTAAGTTAATGCAATAGATATTTCATAATTTCTCACTTTACATTTTGTAAATTCAATTGAAGAAAAAAAACAAAAGGTCAACAATTTAATTTCTCAAATTTATTTTTTTTAATGAAGTTGAAATAACTCAAATAAATGCTATGATGTTATGGAAAAATATCTACTTTCATATCATTATTCACATGAAAAAGAGACCTTTCAAATGACCTCTTTTAAAACCTTTAGAATCCAATTTAATTTAACAAAATAAAAGAAATAATTAAATAAACATTTTGCACTTTTATATAATTATTCAATGTAATAATACTATGTAACAAGTTTGAAAATGGATCAACTTATATAAAAGGTTTTAATTTCAAAAGATATAAAATTTCCACTAAGCTAAATAATAATAATAATAATAATAATAATAATAATAATAATAATAATAATAATAATAATAATAATAATAATAATAATAATAATAATAATGTAGGCACGACTTATAGGAACGTAACAAAGTATTTTAAATTAACAAGCACTGATAAATAATATTTTCAAACCACATTTTATAAAAAGGTAACGACCAATTTTAAAAAGATTCGGGTCGTTACTACTAGTAATAAGATAAAGACTATCACCAGGGATATACCCCAAGTTGAATATGTGGACTTTGATGAGACTTTTACTCTAGTAACTCATCTAGAATCCATTAATTAGACTACTGCTTGTAATGTCGTATGTGTTGAATTTCAAGATATATAAAATGGATGTCAAACTTATGTTCTTATATAGATACCTAGAAGAAGAAGTCCAAGAAATCGCTCTACTACCATCAACATACCGCAAGCAAAGAGCTAACTATTCTCTCTAGGACACATCACATGATTCATAAGCCAATATACCAAAGTAGCCTTCACCAAGCTCTTCTATAATGTGTTTGCTTGTTTCTTTAGCATAACAATTGATGAGATTTTTTTAATTATGGGGGATATCATTTGATTATTTCTTGGAGTATTTTCAAAGCTGACTTTTTTAACATTCTCATTATGTCCATCTAGCCAGTTCAAAAGCTCAAGAAAATTTCCTTAATTATTTGATTCCTCACTTTCATCATGCCTGCGACATGACAACCCTTAACCCAAAAGAAACCTCAAATAAGAAAGTGAAGCTTTTAAGTGAATTTTATCTTCACTTTGAATCTCATCACTTGCATTATCAAAAATATGCACAATATAATTTTTTCTTGAGTCTCTCAAATTCACATATTTCTCATGAGAAATATTATGTGCACTTTTAACTCCTCTCACACGCTTCTCAAATCTATCAGGTTTATTCCATACTTAGAATCTGTCATTAATAAATACATCTCCACCCACATTATTTCAACTTCATTTTCGAACAATTAGCAAACAAAACAAAATATCGCATCTTTTTCACATATTATATTCAAGCCAGTAGTAATTTCTAAATCAAGAGACACTAAACCGACACATACCTCCAAGGTGTCTTTGAGGAAAGTCATGTGTTTTGATTGACAAGACTTTTTAAGAATATATGCTCTTCTCACAGCATTTCGTTGATTTCAAGGATAATCCATTATATTTATTATTTTTCCTGGATCATGGGGAAGAAATTCGACGTCATATAATTGTATTTTTCCTTCTAGAGTGGTAAACCACTAGCACTCAAACCACTCAATCCTATTTTATTTTCCTGAGTATGAGGAGAATTAAATGATGGGGATAAAATGACCCATTGTTATTGGAAGAGACCTCACTATTTTTTGGAATAGGTGAAGAACAAGATTTTCCATAAAATTTCGCTTTCTTAAATAAAAATTCTCAAAGATCGGTTTGCTTGAATCCATTATTAACAAATACATATCCACCCACATTATTTCAACTTCATTTTTGAACAAGTAGCAAACAAAATAAAATGTCGCATCTTTTACAAATATTATATTCAAGCCAATCGTAATTTCTAAACCAAGAGACACTAAACCGACGCATGCCTCCAAGGTATCTTTGAGGGAAGTCATGTGTTTTGGTTAACAAGAATTTTTAAGAATATATGTTGTTCTCACAGCATTTCGTTGATTTGGAGGATAATCCATTGTATTTATTATTTTTCCCGGATCATGGGGAAGAAGTTCGATGTCATATAATTGTATTCTTCCTTCTCTAGTGGTACACCACTAACACTCACTACTCAATCCTATTTTACTTTGTTGAGTATGAGGAGAATTAAATGATGAAGATAAAAAAGACTCATTGTTATTAGAAGAGACTTCACTATTTTTTTTGAAATTGGTGAAGAACAAGATTTTCCATGAAATTTCACTTTCTTAAACAAAAATTCTCGAAGATCGGCTTGCTTTGTTATTGCCTTGATTTTCTTTGTTTTAGATGTATAAACCGTCATTTTTTAATTGAATTAAAAAATTTAATAAAAATGCAACCCTATATAACAATAGAAAAAATGAAATGAAATAAGTTAAATAATGACTAAAATAATTTATAATTCCTAAGTTTAAAAACTGCACCATGGAAAGTGGATACTGCACGAAACCACAATCTTATAATTCCTAATTCTTCAAAAGTTATCAATCTAGCTTAAATTTAACTTTTAAATTTATCAATCCTAAAATCCCACGGTCATTTTAACATAAAGTTAATTATCAATCTTACATTTAAATTTCTAATTCATAATTCTTAATTCCTAGTTATTCTTAAATTTAAATTTCTAACTCAAATCCCAATTAAAGTTAAAATAAATGTACATGAACTCACATTCTTAATTCAAATATAGATCTCTAATATTTAATTGAAATTTTAATTAGGCACAAAAGGTAAATATGTAAACAACACTAAATATAAACAATAACTCTAATTAATAATATATAAAAAAATCGATCAAGAATAAAAAGAAAAAATAACCTCAATTCATAGTGATGGTGTTTGGGCACTTCTCAATTGAAAATCTTGATGTATGTTTGAGATTTGTTATGAGATGTATTTTGAAAACTTGAACAGTTGTACATATATTGTTCTTATATTTATATATGTACTAGTAATTCTCCTGTGCGATGCACAAATAATTATTATTTTTTAGATCTGTAATATTATGATTATTTTTTAATTTTTTATGTTGTTTTCAATTTTTAAAAATTAATAAAATGATATGCACATGCGTTAATGCGTTAATTAATTAGATAAGAAGATCCATTTTGTATAGTTACAACAAACAAAAAAAAAATTAAATTTTAGGAACTAAATGAAAATCCATGTTCGAAAGATCGAATTGGAATATTTCCAAAGTCACGATTTATAAATAACAATGTATAATTATACACGATTATAGAACATTTGGTTTCTTTGAATATATGACTTGTATAAAAAATAAAATTATTTAATTATTTTAAATGATGAAATTGAAATTGAAAAAATAGCAAATTATTATTATTATTATTATTATTATTATTATTATTATTATTATTATTATTATTATTATTATTATTATTATTATAGTGCAATACAAATGAAAGTTATTTTTTTAGGCGACAAATGTAGAATACTACAAATTATCCATCTATGCATAAAAAAATAAAATAAAAAATGTTACAATTGTCAAAGTAAAAAAAATAATAAATAAGGTTGCAAAAATTTCTTAACATACAATGGTTATAATCTAAACCGTCGTAGAAAATGAAAAAAAGAAGAAGAAAATTTACAACAATAAATGTCACTAGTGTTGTCTATTAATTCAAAACGGTTGTCTATTATTGAAAAATTATTGTCTAAGGCAAAATGTATAATAGACAATGATTTACACTAAAACCGGTGTCTATTACACGATTTTGCCATATTATATGTATAGATGAGATTTAAAGAGGAATAAGATGGAGAGTCACAAATTAATACTTGATTAATTTATTTATTTTCTAATATCAAAAGTAATCCACAACCATTATCCAAGTGTGCACTGAATAAATTACGCTTCTGTCTAATAGCATGCAAACTACACAAGGGAAATAAATCTTACTTAAAAAACCAAATGTCACATGCTCACGTGCGTTGGTGGTGAGATTCATGTAAAGTCATCTACTTACATGATTACATCAATTAGGCGTTCCATTTTTCTAAGATATTAAGCGATGACTGCTTGAACATTTATCCAAGGAAAATTGTTGTCCGTATGAAGACTTCCACTTGCGTCAATACGCGTTCCATTTTCCTAAGATATTAACTATTGCCCTTCTTTTAAGCGATGACTTTATCTTTATTCCAATCAGTTTGAACTTTGTAATTTCTATGGACCTATCAAGTGGTATGATATGTACTATTTCAACTCAAAAAGCTTTTGGACTTACTGAAAATAATTTCTCGTGAGTTTCACTTAAAAACTTATGCCTACATGGATAAAAGTAAGCAAAAGTAAATAGATAATGTCCTACACATAGATACATATATATTTTTTGATTCAAATGTGCATTAGTGTTTGATGTGAGAATTAAGAATTAATCGTAACCTTAAATCTCTGAAAATTAAATGATGGGATTGAAAATTTTATTTGATGTGATCACCTTATATTTTTAGCTTAGTGCTTATTTGATATCATTTTCTTACGTAATTATCTTATTGTATTTTAGTGCCTATTTGCTCTAATTTTATTTTGTTTATCTTATTGTACTTGGGAAATGAGGGATTTTGGAATCAGACCTCTGATCAAGCACATATTTACTATATTTTTTATTGCTTTAGTATTAATACTAGTATTACTACCGTAAGATGAACGGAAATTAGTGTACACTTTAAGTTTAAAATTGTAGGACAATGATATATTTGTCGTAATAGTAATAATTTACAATAATTATAATTTTATCAAATGATACTTCATATATACGACATTATTATATTTGTAATTTTTCAAAATATAGTTATAAACGCATATAAAATAATTTTTTAAAAAAATAAATTTAATTATATTTTGTAAAAATATCATATATATGATCATTATAAGTATTATAATGTTTATGTACCATATTTGTTTAGTTTTATTAGAAGAAATATTTTTGCTTATGAAAAGCGATAAAGTGAGCTAGAATAATATATGAATATTTAGACGAGAAAGAAAAACAATTATAGTTGAGATAACGTGATGTAATAATATTAAGAGACACACTTGTGTGAGACTGTTCGATCTCTTATGTTGGATGGATCTCTATTTGACTCATTTGGTGGTCTCCTTCTTTTTTCTTTTTTAGTGGTCCCTCTTCCCCTCTCCCTCCCATTTTCTTTTTCTTTTAGTTTTTGTCACTTTTTCATTTTTTTTTTCATTTTTTTACAAATATATATATTTATTTTTTTAATTAATTTAATTTTTTTAAATAAATGTATACCTTAAAATGGAATTAGTGAACCCTAAAATTGAATTGAATTAGTTTAATTTTTTATCCGACTTCTCACCCAGTGCATTTGTCCGGCACTAACGTATGGACTCATGCACTAGGCTCGATACAAAATGAAGATGTAAAAAAAATCAAAAAAATAAAAAAAATTGAAAAAAAAGGAAAATGGGATTGTGAGTCACTTCATACGTAATAATACTTCTCTTCTTTGTTGGTTAAACTCCACTTCATATGTAATGACACTTATTATTAGTTAATCATTTTTTTTCAAAAAAACTAAGAGCTCCTTTTTTTTTGTTTAAAAAATTAATTTAAAGAGAAAGACTTGGTAGAGATATATATACCAATGAAAATATATTTGTCATGATATAAAAAATAAATAGCAAAAAAAAAAACATTGCATACTTGATGATACTTCAATTCATATTACGTGAAACTTAAACATATAACTAGTGATATTTTACCTTCATACACAGTACGTAATGTCTGGAGAATCAATAAACATATTCGAAAAAAATAAAATAAGTGAATTAACTAAATTAAAACCTCACATTATGATTTATGTAAAAAATTATTTATTTATTTTCTTCTTAGCATGCGAAAATACTTCATAGTTGATGATACTTCAATTCATATTAAGTGATATTTCAATATATAATTAGTGATACTTTACTTCGTACATAGTGATATTTTGTTTTATACATATACATGCGTGGGAGGGCACGTGGATCTAACTATTTTTACGGGTTCATGCGAATTTGGATGGGTATTTTTGACGAGTTTGGATCCTATTTGACCCATCTAACGCAAGAGACCCGTTAGACGATCTCATACAATTTTTTTGCCAAAGATTAATTAAAGTGAGAGTTTACAATAATATTTTTTTTGGGTTTATAACTACCAAGAATTTAGGTTATATATTTTATTTGAAATACAACATATATAATCCAACTTCATTAAACAAAAGATAAATATTTGTACTTGTATCAAAGTTGAATAAATTGTTAATAACACAAACTATATAAATTTTATAATGACTAATTTAAAAAAAATGAAATAATAAATGAAAGAAGAAGGAGGATGATGATGATGGAAGTACAACTAACAACAATACATCATACATGACCTAACGTTCAATAAACTAATTAGAATCTAGCTAAGTGGAACCCAATATCTGATTTTCCATTAGCAATAGTATTTTTTTTGTGTGTATGTATACTTTATAAAACAGGGCAGTCAATTAATAATTTATTAATTAAAGGAAAAAAAAAAAACAGAGAAAAGAATACTAATGTAATTCTACAGTCTCCCAAATCATGTCATACATTTTTCTAGGTTTCCTACGCTATTTTCAAACAATCTTTTTCCACAGCTACGTACCCATAGAGATCCGTGACTTTTTGTTCAATCGTTTTTCCTTTGAAAGCTGAATTTTTATTTTGTTTTTAGGTACATAATTTCCAATTTGTTTTCCTCTTGAACTCAGTTATAAAGAAACAATCCAACTCGTATTATAGTCTTAAACCTCATCCCTCCCCCCTACAAAAAAAAAATCAACAGTCAAACTGTCCTCATTTATCCAATATAATAATACACCAATCACAATTCCATTATTGGTACGTTATTAAATTTCTCACAGCCAACCACTCGACCAATGCCTTATGTTTGAGATATTTTGAAGAGCATTTTGTTTTTCTTAGCATGATTTTCTGATATTTTTATTTGCGATTTTACCCTTATAATTTTACTTTAATATATGTATAGTTTGATAGATATTATGAATCATTGATTTCTTATATTACATATGTTGCTTGGTTGTTTCATTATTGAATCCCAATCATTAATTAACTCAAAAGCAAAATGATTAATTTATGGTTCTCATGCATGAGGCTTGGTGCACACTATATATTTGGAGATAATTTGTAAATCAAGTTAGTGTATGAAAACTACAGACCAATATAGACCATGTAAATTAATTAGATAAACGGATAACACTGCACATTATCATGTTTATGTTGTATTTTAACATTATATTTTCCAAAATAATAGAAACATATATATGTCAATAATGTCACCGTCCTTTTTTTAGTTTTAGATTAAATAGCCTGGTGCATGTTATTTTGAGCGTTATAAATGTGGTATCTTTAGCATTTTAGATGTTGTATTATAATATTGTATTTTTAAAATAATTTATATGAAATTGTCGATGGTTGATATTGATTCCTAGTTTAGCGCACCATAATTAACTTCAATTATCCATGCTAACCCTAGCTCCCCAATCGGATCAGATCCTCTGTTGCAATTCATATTCCACCTGGTGTTGCATAACTAGATTTTATTTTTATTTTTCAAAAAAAAAAATTAATATATCCTAATAGAGGACGGATGAACCCTAAATAAAAAAAAATTAATTAAATAAAATCATAATGAATTAAAAATTAAAAAAATTAAAAAAAAAACAAAGACTTGAAACAGAAAATGTAATAGGAAATGCAATAGGTGATCTGGTGTGCTCCCCAATATATATTTATATAAAGGGCATGGTGGATCAATTCTTGTGTGCCCCCATAACTACTACTATAGAAATCAAGCCTCATGGATAGATCTTCCCTGCAGTTTTTCCTCCTTCAAGTTCTCTTACTAGTCCATTGTATGATGGATTATAGTTCAGCCAACAACAATATCAACACTGATCGTTCTTCACTCCTAGCCTTAAAATCTCGAATCACATTAGATCCTCAAAATAAATTGACCCAAAATTGGAGCACTGAAACTAGTGTTTGTAGTTGGATCGGAGTTGGTTGCGATTCTCGTTATAATAGGGTCACTCAACTGAATATATCGTCCATGGAACTTTCGGGCACCATCCCACCGGAAATCGGAAATCTTTCTTTCCTTATTTCCTTAAAAATGAATAATAACTCTTTTCATGGCCCTATCCCAGAATCCATCTTTAACATGTCATCGTTAGAAGTTTTGGATTTAGGGAATAATAGTTTATCTAGTAGCCTACCGCATGATATGTGCACACACAGTCTTCACAGACTCAAGAAACTTCGCATTTCTTACAACGAGTTGTATGGGAAAATTCCATCAAGTTTGGGGCAATGTTCAAAGCTTGAGTTTCTTTCCTTGTTTGTCAACAACTTTAGCGGACAAGTGCCAAGAGATATTGGGAACTTGACCATGCTTCAAATATTGAACTTTGGTGCCAATAATTTAAGTGGTAAGATCTTGTATCTATCTATACATGCTCTTAACTTCCCTGCTTTAACTTCTTAATCTAATGGTTTGCACTTGGGAACTTCTATATTTATTTTATACACCAATTGGTCATTCAATTATGTAACTAGCAATTGAACATAAAGTAAATTATGCTCACTCTGTTTCTGAATAAATATCATTCTAGTATTTTAATTTTATTTAAAAAAAGTGTCATTCTATAAATTCAAGACAAAAAAAATCACATTTTTCCTCACAATTGTCCTCATTTAATGCATTCAAATATCTATATTTAATTAATTTAGTGTATTCACACAAGGATATATATATATATATATATATATATTGAGTACTTTAATTAATTTATTAATTTGTGTCCATTCATCCAAAATGAGATTTAAACAGAAAGGGTGGGAGTAGAATATTACATAAATATCAAGAGTACTTT
This sequence comes from Perilla frutescens, assembly GCA_026008535.1. NCBI lineage: Eukaryota > Viridiplantae > Streptophyta > Magnoliopsida > Lamiales > Lamiaceae > Perilla > Perilla frutescens. The sequence continues at coordinate 48,481,290 of BRKX01000013.1, forward strand.
TATATATCAATTTAGAGTGTGAAGAATAAGTTAACTATCAATTTGGAGTTTGAAAGATGAAACTATCAACTTAAATCCCTAATAATTGAAATTATCAATCTAAGGCCTATAAAATCATTTGATTTTATTCTTGTTTATTTTCAATTAATTTAATATTAATTTTCAATGAGAATTTCTTCACGAATTATCTATTAATATAATACACGATTTATTAAAATATCATTAAAATAAAATAATAATAAAAAATAAATAATTTTTTGAGGCTTTAGTTTCAAGAATTAATTATCCAAATTGATAGCTAGGTTTCATATTCAGACTCTAAATGAATAATAATATTATTAGATTGTAACTTCATGTTAGAACATGTGTGATCACAGGCAATATTCCACAAGAAATTGGGCATCTCACTAATTTAGTGCAGTTGTCCATGAGTTATAACAAGTTGGAAGGCATTTTACCAACAACTATTTTCGGGATGTCATCATTGGAATTTCTGTGGCTCACATCCAACGAAATTAATGGACCACTACGAAGAGAAATTGATAACCTCACAGCCATCGTCTCAATATTCCTTGAATACAACCGTTTAAGTGGTATGAATCTCACACCATCTCAACTTTTTCTCGATTATATGTTCTCTATCGCCACACTTGATATATGATATATAATTTGGAGAAATTGCACTTTTCATACATATATACACTTTGGTGTTCCTTTTACAAACTAATTACTTTTCCAAAATTAATAAAATTGTACACACTTTTTCAAAGAAATTATAACAACCTGAAAATTATATATAATTGATTATATTTTAAGATCTATAATTCCCCAACCACGTAAAAAAAAATCACTTGATTATTAAATCTTAAAATACAATCAATTACGTATGATTTTTAACTGAAATTTTGATCAAATGTTGGATTTGCAAAATTTTGAAAAAGTGGGTATTATTTTTTTTTTAATTTTGAAGAGGGGTATTGTCTTTTAAAAAGAAACCAAAATGTAGGCATCAAAGTGCAATTTGCCCTAATTATTTAAAAAAAAGGGACTTTCTCTTTAAGATTATTATTCTTTTGTTATTTTAGTTAATTCATAGCCATCATAATCACATACAGAAAATTCTATCATGACGTGTGCTCACGTAGTGTGTCATGTATTACAATAAGCCTAATATGACACTCATGGGGGTTACAACTCACAATAGACTTATTGTGACACATGGAAGTGTCACAATCTATTGTAATATAGAACACACTACGTGCTACATCATCATAGAATTTCCCAATCACATACACTAAATGTCCCACCACTTTGTAGCAGTTACTTGAAGGAAAAACTATATATTATTTATATCCCAAATTATGTATATTTTTTAAAATCTATCACGGACACTAAATGTCGGCTAATTCTATGCTACCCCTAGGGCACCATTTTAACTGTCACAATAGATCTGTTGGGACACTTCTATGTGTCCTAATAGATCTATTAGGACACATAGAAGTGTCCCAACAGATCTATTGTGCCACTTGGAGTAATACCCCAAGGGTAGCATAGTATTTGCCCTAAATGTTTGACCACTTTGTAGCCGTTACTTGAAGGAAAAACTATATATTATTTATTTTATAAATTGTTTATATTTTTTAAAATTTATCATGAACTAACACTTTGTCAATTAAATATCTAAATTATTTGAAATTTCGATAAATTATTTGGTCAAAAACTACCTTATATATTTCAGCTAAATATATGTATACTCGAGCCATCTTCTTCTTGTGTTGTCGCCAAATCAATCATATCTATGGTATAACATTTTTATTTTTATTTTAATTTGCCACCTTTTTAGACTTGATGTTGACTGTAAAATTCATTTGAGGAAATTTTATTAGTAAATAGTTAGGATTTACTTGATAAAAGTGTTAGATTAATTATGATATATTTGAAAATATTGAAATAACTAGTTTGGGATATAAATAATAATTTACCCTTACTTAAACTGGTATACGTAATATAAATGCATATAAATTAAAAAACGCAAATTTTTCTATATATATGATGTATATCAGACGGTCAATGTATTGACCGGGGGAATGCGCGTTGATCAAAAAAATGGTCAAAACAGGTGATATTTTTTAGGGATACAAATGATATTTTTTTGAATTTTTGATTAATATTTTTTTATAATTTCGAGTGATAATTAGTATTACGATACTAATTTTGACAGTTTTTTTTTTTTTCCCAAATTGAGCTAATATTTAGATTTCACAATCCACAGGTAATATTCCAAAAGAAGTTGGTGGTCTTGCTAATTTAGAGGCTTTGAGATTGGATCACAATAGTTTTAATGGATCATTACCAGCAGAACTTGGAAATATAACCAACATTCGTGTGTTGGGCTTTGGCAGCAATGCCTTACACGGTATGATATCATATATTTCTCCCATTTCAATATTCTTCTATATATATATATATATATATATATATATATATATATATATATTGTCACGCTAAATTATTTTTTGGTTATATATATAAAAATGAAACATTTTGCTTCTAAGAATAGGTTCAAATGAGTACTAACTACTATTCGTGTAAGAATTAGAAACCATGTTTATTTAGTACAATTTTATAGCTTATTTTATTGTATTTTAGTACTAATTTTCTTTAAAAAAAATATAGCTAACACTACAAGAAAATCACGCAATAGCTACGAAAATTTCTGTCGCCCCAAGCCTATTTTCCGTTAACGGGCGACGAAATGGCGATGAAAAATGTCCGTCTCGTGTATTTAGTCATTAAATAAATAAGGCGACAGACTTTTCCATCGCCTCAATTTGGCGACGGAAACGTCCGTCGCCTTAAAGTGTCATCGTAAATGGTCGCCTAATTGATGTGATGGACAAGGCGATGAAATGTTCCGTCGCCAAATAAAAAAATAATTTAATTCATAAAATTAAAAAAATTGAGCGACAGAACATTTCCGTCGCCATTTTGTTTTTTTAATTTTTTTTTATTTTTAATTTGATTTTTTTTATTCGATTTTTTTAATTCGGTTTTTTTAATTCACTTTTCTTTTTAAATATTTATTTGTAACCAAATATAATAAAAGATCATAAAATTAATATATATATATATATATATAATTGTACATAATTTAATACAAAATGTATAATGCATATAAATAAATATCAAAATTGTAGCATAAATAGTTAAATACAGATATAGTGCAACTACATGCCCTCCTCACCATCCGGCCTTCTGGAACCGCTACCAGACCCTCCGGATCCATCACCGGCCAGCACCACCCGGCTGCTGACTGAAAAGGCACTCAAGCAGGGATCCAGGGGCCCTCATCCCAATTTAACTAACATGCTTTAATAAATTGAACTAATTAACATGCTTTAATAAATTGAACTAAGTAACATGCTTAAATAAATTCAACAAATTAACATGCTTAAATAAATTCAACAGACATGCTTAAATATTCTTAGGCAATTTAGTAATTACTTATTTTCATTTATTAATAACTCTAATAATTAACATCATACAATTTCATTATATATAATTTTGTTGTGGTATCGCCTAGCTAAGGCTTACACCGCTTGCTTCCCTACCTCTAGAGGTTCCTAGCACAAGCTACTCAAGTAGCTAGAATCGAAAAATACAAGTGTTTACAAGATGTTTCAACTGCAAAAGCTACTCTAGGGTTTCTTCAAGCAGCAGCAGCTTCGGCCTCAGAGATGAAGGTTAAGAGAACCTTCAAGGTTCTTCACAGGCACCAAACTCTTCAGATCTGCAGAGAAGACAAGGAGACAAGTGAGATAACACAGTAGAGAAGTTAATGAAAGTGACAAGAAAAGACAGAGAGCAATCGGGTGTGGGAAAAGGTGCCCAAGGCACAGCGGCTCAGATTTTCCCACTGGGATCGGCAGCAGCCCTCTCCGGCGACCGGAGAACAGTCCAGGGAAGGGGAAGAGGAAGCGAGAGGCAAGGGTTTGAAGAAGGTGGAGGGTTTCCTCCTTTCTCTCTCACAGAACACTCCTCCCAAACACTCAGCGGCCAAACAGGAGCCGATTGGCAGAACTTCGGCCAGAGAAACCGTGGGAGCGAGGTGAGAAGATCCAGAAAGAGAGAGAGAGAGAGAGAGAATCTGAGATAAGATTGTTAGATCGAGTGTGAGAGAGATGAGTGATATTATAGATGCTTTTAGAGTATAGGGAAGTGACAACAGCCTTAAGGCTGTTTAATGAAGTAGATGGAACGTCAATTAATATTAAGGGTTTGGGGCTGGACCGGATAAATAGTTAATTTAGTATTGGGCTAGAAATAGGACAAATGGGCCAAACCTAACAAATTTCACTTATTAATAGTCACTGGTCAAAGAATTAACTAGCTCCCATACTTGAAAGAGTGACAAATTTTCTTCTTAAATAAAAAATTCCCGACCTTCTAAAATACATCATTTAGAACAAATATTTAAATGACTCTTAAATGCACTGAATAATAAACTTAACAAAAATGATATTGAATTCTTCTAGGGGCGCTACTTAGATTATTAACATAGTGTTCGATTGGAAAATAAAAAATAAAAAAAAATCATGCATAGAGTTCGATTAAAAAAAATCATGATTCAAAATTTCATAACACAATAAACTATATACACATAATTAAATTTGATCAAAATAAAATAATCAAGTCTAACTGAAAATTGCAATAAATCGACCGAATTTATTTTGGTTTTGAAAATTAAAAAGCAAACCGTTTTAAAGGAAAATTCAATTCACTATGAAAAAACGAAATTATAAAAAAAAATAATAGGCCGATCGAATTCATTGGTGGCTAGGTGCCTTTTTTATTTTCCAATTTTCCACATTCCTAATGGTCATCACTCGTGAACCTATTTATAATTAAGAAAATCAACACTTTCACTTAATAATTTTATTTTATTTAAAATTTTCACATCTCACATTTGCAGAAATATTTTTTAAAATAAACATAACAGTAAATTAATCTAATCTTGATATTCAGGTATAAAAATAAAATAAAAAATAACAGCAGTCAAAGCTACATGCCATTTCTTAAGATAAAACCTATCAAGATATGTAGTTCAAAATTCAATTCAATCAGAATTTTGATTTTATTATCGAGTTGAATTGACCCAGCAACTGATTTATGTTCAATAGCTAGTTTCAATCCATCGATTACAAAGAAGAAGAAGATATATAAATCTAACCTTATTGAGGGCGGTGGGCGGCAGGCGGATTGGAGGGCGGCGGGCGGCTTGGGCGGGCAGCTGCGGGAAGCGGCAGGTGGTGCCTTGGGCGACGGCTTGGGCGGGCGAGCGGCGGCAGACAGAGGAGTAGAAGAGGGAGAGGGGTGGCGCACGGCGGGGGTTGGCGGCTGGGGGGTTTCGAGTAGGGTTTGGGTGAATTGGGAAAATGGGAAAGAAGGGCTCTATGCCCGAATATAACAAAACGGGGCGACGGACCATTCCATCGCCCGTTCTTATTAAATTTAAATTTAAATTAAAATTAAAAACAAATAAGGCGACGGAACCATTCTGTCGCCTTATTATTCGGTATTAAAAAAAATAAAAATAAAATAAGGCGATGGAATAGTCCATTGTCTTATTTTCCAATTATTTTAAAAAAGTAAAAAATAAAATAAATAAATGATTCCGTCGCCTTATGTTGTGACGATACGTCCATTGTCTTTCCGTCGCCCGTGTTGACGGAATCGGTTTCGTCGCCATTTCCGTCGCTATAATGATGTATTCTTGTAGTGTTATCTTGTTGTATTTTAATTCTAGTGTTAAAAATACTAAAATACAACAAGATAAATTACAAAATCATATTAAATATGCATAGTTCATAGTTCTCACGCGAATAATTAGTATCCATTATAAGTTATAACCAACTCCTCTTCTTCTAAATGAATGGAAATCCCGCTTAATTTCGAGGGTATGAAAACTCCATTGCCTCCCCCAACAAGTCTTAACTAGACACAATTATACTAACTTTAATTATAAGAGGCGGCCAAAAATATATTTCAGATGAAGCCACAGATATATATATTTCAGAGGCGGCCAAAATAGCTTTCACGACATTTGATATTTTCATATAAAATCGGTTCATTTGCATAAGAAAAAAGAAACAAAAAAAAAAAAAAGATGAACAAGAGTTAGGCTATAGCAATCATGTAATATTTATAAATATTTTACAATCAACGTGTATATCTATATATATATATATATATATATATATATATATATATAGGGATGGGATCTGGTGAGAATCCGTCGCTAGGTGAGAACCAGGAACCGATCCCATCCGTCCATCTTGCAAAATCGACGCTCCAGATCCATCCAGATTTTCGGTGGCATTTGTGTAATTATCGCGAAAATCTTCAATTCCCGCATCTCATTAAGGGTAAAATCGGAACTGAACACATAAATTGCCCATATTCAATTTTAGCATCCGACTTCGCACATTTTAGCATCATGCACTTCTCATTTTAGCATATGTTGATAAACAAAAATGAAACGATGATTTCATTGGAATGAAATGAAATACACCCTATTTGGGGACAGTGAACCCTAATGAGAATCTCATAATTACTAATTGGGATCAGAAACTTAATAAACCCTAATTGGGAACGGTGAACCCTAGTGAAAAATGTCACATCAATTTTAGCATCCTACTTCGATAATTTTAGCATTATGCGATTCTCATTTTAGCCTCAGAACAAAAGGGAAGAATTATTAAATTACTATAATACCCCTCCGTCCAGAAAGTTGCCGAAAATTACAGGAATGCCACCGCCCATCAATTAAATCTGATTTAATCTGGACCGTCCAGATTGAGTCAAACAAGGGCTAGGATTGGTTCCTAGTTCCCACCTAGGGGAATGGTTCTCATTTGATCATTTCCCTATATATATATATATATATATATATATATATATAATTTCCGTAATAAAAATCTTATTTAACATACAAATAAACTACAAAAACTTTAGTAATTTAATTTAACTCAAGGTCGCAGAAGGCGCTAGGCCTAGACGTAGCCTAGACATTTTGTAATTTTTAATTTATTTATTTATTTTTAGCCTAACACTTTTGGAAAATTTCATTTATAAATTCAAAAATCATAACATTTCGGAGCTTAATGAACCTGGGCCTTCTCTCTTTTCTTTGTCTTATATGACTGTATTATGTTCCTTCTTTATTATTCCTGTTAGTTTACTTATTTTCTTAATGAATGATTTAAAGATTGAGCCAAAACTATTAAAACACTAAAAAATTTATTTATGAAAAAAAAACCACCGCCTAGCACAGTCGCTGAGGGGTAATCCGCAAGGTTCGCAACCGCCTAGCACCTAAGCGCCACCTTTTATAACAATGATATAACTACCAAGAATGTAAAATAAATTTAATAACAAAGAACTTTAGTTTTGAAGCCTTAAGCTAACAATAAAATCTAGAATTGTAATAGCAAATTTTTAGCATTATTATTCTAATAACAATTAAGAACAAATTATACACAAAATTCATAATAGACTAAAATTAACAAGATTGAAAACTGTCAAGCTAAGGAATTCTACATTAGAAAATTAATATCTTGATTTTAATGTATCAACTACAAATCAACCCCATGATAAAGAAAAATGTCAAACAAAATAACATTGACCATGAATTTGAACATAAATTTTAATTTTTTTTATAGAAATATGATAAATAAAAGAAAGAACAAATGAGAAACTAAAATTTTCAAGCTTCCAATATATTGCTGGTAGTGAATTAAAACTGTCCAAAAAAAATATTTTAAAATTTTTTATATTAAATATGAAGCTACAAAAAAAGTACCCTTCATTTTTTTCATAAATACCAGAGGGACTCGGTGCCCAGCTCCCTTCTCTACGTCTCCATCTCCATCGATAGAACGAATTGCCATTGACCTTGATATATACTCTTAAATCACACGAATTTAAGGGGAAAAAAAGGAAGGAAAGAAAAACACTAGTATTGAATAGTATTCATCTAAACTAGCTATTACAGTAACCCCTACCTACATCTGTATGCATGCATAATATCCGTATATGTAGTTATACAGAGTTATCCAACCAAATATAATTTTCACGAATTATCTTTGATCGATTTTATTTCTTTTCAAAATTTTGAATATGATATAAGTTACAGATAGAAAAGATACAGGAACTTATGTTTCAATGGTACTATATAATCACGGGAAATTCTCTGTCATTATTGCATGCAGTGTGTCTTTTGTCACAATAAATCTAACGTGACATTCGCATCTTTAACAATAGGTTTATTGTGACAGACGAGTGTCACATTAGGTCTATTATGACTGAGGACCCATTATAGGGTCTACCCTGACATTTTGGGGGCCATGGCGAGGTGGAAAAAAAAGGCCCTAATTTTATTTAATTTTTTTATCCTGAGCATCTTGAATTTTCTTTCACTATTGTCCTCATCATCATAAATCTTGAAAAAAATCCAATCACAACTTACAAACGTACAAAATCAAATAAAATAATAAGTATTGAATAATTATTAAAATAATTTAGATCTTCTAGGTATTTCGAGAAGCAAAATCATCAATAAAGCCATCAAAATCATGTTTTTCCAATATCTCAATTTCATTAATGTTTAAAATTGCTAGCTCATTTAATCCTTCTTGAGACATAGTTAAACGCAAATAACGCAAATATGTTTTAATTAATCTTAATTTTGAAAAGTTTCTTTCTACTAATACTATGTAGTAAGAATAATTAATAATATTCTATATGCAATAGAAACATTGGGAAAACAGTCCACATTTTTAACAAACTCAAGAACTTAATTTATTTTTGTTGGGAAACACGTTTATAGCACTTGTAATTCTGATTATAATTCATCAGCATTAATATTTATCATTATATTTTAGGGCATCTTGAAGTTTAACGCAATATTCGTACAATTTATTCTCATCCAATGAACACTACTTCTTATAATAAAACAAAAGGCCAAAAATAGCTTCAAAAACTTTTAATTGTTCAAATCTACTCTTTAAATTAAAGATAAAATAGCAATATCAACTACAATAATAAAATAATTTATCCTAAAAGACTCCTTAGCAGATAATGAAATCTCTTCATGACAATTTTCATCATATTATTTCTTTTTATGACTTACATTTTTTAGGAAAAATGAGATCTATTTTCATTTTAGATGCAGGTTCTTTGACTAATATCAAGGACAATTCAAAACCTTATTTTCTATACGTGCGGCATAAAATTTCCGTATAGTACTAAAAAATGCATTGTAGTGACCATGTCACTAATCATCAAAGCTCCATGAGAAAAGTAAATCGACGATGAATCATAGATAATTAAAGATGAAATTAAAATTCATCGTTAAATATATATAGTCATATTATATATATATATATATATATATATATATATATATATATATATAGAGAGAGAGAGAGAGAGAGAGAGAGAGAGAGAGAGTAAAAAATCAATCATTAATTTATTTTATCTTTTCCATGTTCTTGACGTAATCTATCATGTTGACTGCAGGTACATTGCCATCAACAATTTTTAATAGAACTTCTTTGGAATTAATTGAGTTGTCAAGCAACACATTTACTGGAGTTTTGCCAAGGGAATTTGGGAACTTGAAAGAACTTTTGATAGTAGGCATGAACAATAATTTTTTTAGCGGTAAGATTCCTATTCAACTCTTCTTTTATTGCCACTTGTCATCATGCATTAATCACCTCTCTTCTTTTTTAGCGGTAAGGGTTTATTAATCCCCAATTAGGATAAATTAATTTTAAACAAAAAATAAAATTAATATTTAATTATGACACATCAAGTGGAACAAGAATGAATAGAGGATCTAATCACCTCTCTTGGAGCATCACAGCAAAGTTAGATAAATTAAACTCAGAGCAAGTTAACTATGTAGGTTATATAAATCATAAATTATTATTTAATTAGTCAGTTCCACTCTGAGTCGAACCTTTCTCAACTCATTCAAGTTAAATTTTTCACTCTCTACTACAGATGAAAATGGGTCAGTCTAGGTCGGGGCTTACATTGATAGATCTGTGCATATTACAGATCTAACAGATCTAAGCCTGACCGATTACCTAATGTATATTTTTTTATAGGGTTGCATCTGACCTTTATAACAAACGAGTTAGACTTGAGGACTTAAAAAACCTTATTTAAGCCTACCTAAAACCAAATTCATTTTTACTCAACTACATGAATAACAACAATAGTAACATGTAATAAAATCAACACAAAATATAAATGCTAATAAACAAATACTAACAAAGTGTCAAACTACTTATCGATTAAGTTAATGGGCAACGACAAATAGAATTCAAAATACAAAATCAAAAGGATATTTTTCTCCAATATTAAAGAATGACATAAGAAAGTACAACCAACAAATGGAGCTTTAATCTTCAACTTCAATTCAAGATCTCTTCTTTTCTTCAGGCAAATTAAAAAAATATTAGGTATGCATAACAAGATCTTAACATTGTAATAAAATACTTAAATTAGTAATTAAAATTTTCTTTTTCTTCAAATCATATTTTTTACGAAGCCAATCTCCCCCCACAAATAAGTGTTACAATTGATTCTCCCCCCACAAATAAGTGTTACAATTGATTCTTCATTCAAACTAGTGCAATAATTATCAACAACTCCTCATCCAATAGAAAAATTAAGTGGTCTTTGATGCAACTGTTGGGACAAGAACCACTCATATATAAACATCAATTTTGGATAAGATCTTGTACCTTAAACTATTATATCTCCATCACTCTAAACTCAAAAAAAAAAATCAGAAATTGTTCGAACTAGCATAAAAAATATTACCACTCACCTCAAGGTAAGTTTGCAACTCTTATTTTGATAGGGAACAACTTCATTTTTGCGAACAATGCTCATGATTTGGTCAAATTTTGTTACTAAGGACGTACGTATTATATACCTATGAGTGGTCTCTACTAATATTAGTGGTCTTTCACCACTAATATTAAAGATTTTCTTGTTCTTAGTCTTCTCAACATATACATATCATACAACACTTGCAATGAAGTTTTAACTAGACCAATATTTTATTTAATTTGCACATACTTTCTGGCGTATATATCAAGGGGAAACATATACTGACAATATAAAATTTACAATCATGATCCAAAACACTAGCAATAGCCATTAAAAAGAAGGTACATCATATATGAAAAAAATGCACCAAACTAGTCATAAGGCATTTCTGAATTGAATAACAACATTTAAAACAAGTATATTATTAAAGACATTCTAGAAACACATTCTTACATTGAAGAAAAGAGCTTTTTAATATGTTGCATGAACTTTAACCTGCTCTCTTTTTTGCTGCACTTTAACCAATTAAACCTTTGCAATTTGTTCGATGTTTTACATACGCGTGCCTAACACCAAGCCTATAAATCGAATGTTATTGATATATTTCTATGCGAAATCATCCTTAGCACTATGTTTATCTTTCAAATTAAATCATCTACACAAGTAGTTTTCCTCAAGCAAGAAAAATATATCCACTCGATTTAGTTCATCAATTTTACTTAGAATCATAGACATAACTAAAGTTCATAGTATTACCATAAATTCTAAAAAAATAAAAATGAAATCAGAGGTTAAGGTTCCTCTCTCTAATGGACAATATAACGGTATTAACAAGCATGTGATGCGTTCATTCGTAGCTTAAGATTCTACCGACAATGATTGTATCCATTTGCGTCCTCCTCGCCATGCTCACCATCGCCGACTTTCTCTTATAGATGCGACGACAACGATAATCTTGGTGGGTCTCAATTTCTTGGTTTTAATAGGTCAAAGAATGAATGGATTTATGAGTTGTGACTTCATTTGAGGACTAAGTTGCAAGAACACTAACATGGGTGAAGTCTAGCATTATCATTTGTTTTTTTTTAATCTTTGATCGAATTAGAAATATATTATATTGAGAGTATTGAATAGAATATTGAATATGATAAAATTAATTAATAGGGTTAATTGCATGCCTTAAAAACACCAACCTAATTTGGACATAGTTATAAATTTAACACGAATTTTATAACTACACAATTAAAACACCAACTTTTAACTTGAGTGTTATTCAACATCCCTAAATTTTTACAAATTAAATTGATCTCCAATTCAATTGCCAATTTTCTCGTCTCTTCAAATTCATAATGATTCGACCATCAATTTTTGAAAAAGATGTCGGTGCGACCAAATTTTTAACAATCCCCAAGTTTTTTTTCTATTGATACCAGTGTAAAATTTCTCCACTTTGAAGTTATTTTTCAAAAATTGATGGTCGAGTTATGGCGGACTCGAAGAGACGAACAAATTATATGTTGAATTGGAGGTCAATTTATTTTATAAAAATTTGAGGATATTGAATAACACCCAAATTCAAAGTTGTTGTTTTAATTACCTACTTTTAAAGTTCATGTTAAATTTGCAACTATACTCAAAGTTCATGATTTTTAAGGCAATTAACCCTAATTAATATGTAATATGTATTGATTCCCTGTGAAGGAAGAGATGAAGATATAAATTAAATTGTATTCCATATGTTGTTACTGTTTATTTGTAAGATATATCCATTAAAATCAAGAAAAATAGATATTTGAATCGCTCATAAAGAAAAGGTGAATAATATCTTTAATCCCAAATTACAATTACTATTTATCATATATGATTATTAAATTGAACTATTGATACGTCCACGATAAGCCTTGAAAAACCTTACCCGAAGCTGCAAATATGTGGGTCGTTTACACGACTTCGAGTAAAATAATTGCAAGGATTTTTCCAAGCATTTGTATGTAAGAAGTTGGAAGATGACAAAGGAGTTGAGAGAAGCTCCAAGATTATTACTTTGTTAACAATTAAAGATTGGAGATCAAGGTTTGAAGAACCAACACAAAGATTGGTGTCCGTTTTGAAGTCGAAGTCGAAGAAGCCAAAGAAGTGGATGTTCGGAGCCGACCCAAGATCATTACTATGCTTTCAATTGAAGATGAGGATCATACTTTGATGAATTGAAGCATACTTGGCCGGAAATTGGAAGATTTCAAATTGATGCCAATCCAGGAGGTTATGGCGAATAAGACGTGACCATGTCTTATCTGCCAGAGGCATCCGAGAATTCGAACCCTTTTGACACTTTGTGGGATTTCGAATTATCTTAGTTATTTTAATTAATTATTTTAGACTATAGTAATTAATTATTTGAGTCCAGTTTTTGTTATTTAATTATTGTAATTTTTGGTTATGATTGAGTCAAAGATTGACTAGGATTTTAGATAAGGCAAGATCTACAAAATCTACCTTAAATAGAATTCTAGTTTATGAAGTTTTCTAGTCCAATTTGGACAAGTCTTTTACTTATTTTTAGCTAGGATTTTCGTGCTCCCCTCTATTATAAATAGAGGATCATTGTGAACATTATATTTTAGACTCTATTTGATAAATTTAGCTTTGTGCTTTCAATATAGTCTCACCCCCTTCAAAACCTTTGTGATTTGGTTCGAAAATGACACTCTTAAAGCTTAGCAAACTTTAGGTTTTATTTCAAGTCTCGTTCTAGTGCTCGTGTGGTGCTATGGTTGGATTGCTACGAAGAGGATTCAAGTGGTGATTCGTTTGGTGGAGTAATCTTCACTAGGTGGACGCTCCGAGTTCGATTCATCCTACAACAACATCGACGCCTCCATATCAACGTCCTCCATCTTACACAATTCGTCCATATCAATATCAAGCCAACTCCGTTCGAGTTCAAGTTCAACGTCATTCCAATCAAACCGTAAGTTCATTATATCTTTATCATACCCTATCTACCCAAGCCGTTCTTCACCTCTACCTCACACACGTGAAACCTTCGTCGTTGTCGTTCCTTAGCCTTCCCAAAACAGCCCATTTATTTGGATTTTGTGTTTATTTGTGTGTCGTAGTCTAGGTATTTTAGTTGGTTCTTAGTCGTCTAGTTAGATACGTATTGATCCCTTACGTCACCGGCGTAGTTTCGTTCCTTAACTTCCGCATCATTTATCTTTGTCGTGTCCCATAGGCCCCGGGTCACATCAACTATCATGACTTTTTATGACAGGTCCTATTCCGAAAGAGATTGGTCAACTTGTTAATGTGAGAAGGTTGGTCCTTGGACAAAATGAATTTAGTGCATCATTGCCGCGAGAGGTTGGGAACATGACATCTCTTTCAGCCTTACTGGTGTACACCAACAATTTAAATGGTATGGTATTATGCTTCTTTCTACTCTTTTATTATTTGATATGAAAATTTCAATAAATCATTTAGTTGTATGTGTAGCTTTTTTAAAAAAATCGTATTCCATTTATATTCATTTGGGCTTGCTAATTCCCTTGATATATACCTATGATAGTCTAATTAATAGTTTTTTTGATAGAAAAATTAAAATCCTTGTTTAGGCACTGACTCAACATCTACGTACTAACCAGTTATGATTATATTCCATTCTCGAGATGTGATATGTAATCCCAGCAATAATTAATATAAATATTTTTCTAAACTACCCTTCAATATACTAATTAAAACCATATTATAGAATACTCTCACAATATATCTTAACTATTAAATGACATTTTATGAATTGTAATTTTATGGGGAACTTGAACTTTAATTAATACATCCAACCAAAACACACATTATATATATAGCACACTTATACACTATGTTTGATTGGAATGCTCATATATATATATATAAGATACCAATATTATGATTACTTAGATGTATTAAAATATATGCTACATTTATACACTAAAACAATCATAATATTGATATCTTATATGAGAAAAAAATTCCAATCGAACATAGTGTAAATGTGTGCCTGATGTGCTTCTTGCATTTGTTTTTTTCTTTTTAGATCTTTCATTTGCATTTCCCATAGAATTGAAGCAATTAAAAAAGGCCAATAATATTATTAGTTGTTTGGTGTTTTAATTAACTAAAAAACAACCGGCAAGTGTATATGGTAATTTGTAGAAACTACGGTGAGTAAGGTCATATCCACAGAGACTAGCAATGCAGTGTTCACTAATTGTTTCAATTAATTATCAAGCTTTATCTAAAGAACCGAATTAAGATTTTAATGATTTAACAACTAAATAAATAAATTATGAAAATGAGGCAAAGACAAACAATCTACCAAATAAGACTTTAAATTTAGGATAAAAGAGGATTTTAGGGTTTGCACTCCAATGGACTTTCGTGAATAAATTAACACATTCAACCTTATTTAATTATATATAGAGTTTAAGATCATAAAATTACCTAACCTCTCTCGAGTAAATTCTAGTTGTAGATTAGATGTTAATTTTCACCTTTCAATTCTAAATTGTCATCTAATTCCCGATAATCCTAGGATAAAATTCACCTCATTGAATTTATCAATCTATCGATACACTAAATTCTATGTTACATAATCTCAATCTGTTAATCATTCAACCTTTCTCGAACGATAAACAACCAAGTACTCAATTGTATTCAATAGCCAATTAAATACAAAAGACAACTAATTCTAAAGATGTGCAAATAAAGTCTAGAACGGAACAATCATATTAATCCATACCTAAAAGTCCAATATCTAGTAAACCCTAGAATCAATATGCTTAGCAACACATTACAAATTCAAAATCGAATGAGAAGCAATCCATAACAATTGCCACCTTATCGAATCTAAATACAAGAAATAAATTAGAACAACTTATACCCAATATATTGTTGATCTCTAGCATTTATTCTCTTCTCCCCAATTCGATTTCTCCAAATGTGGATGTTCTAAGACCCCCAAAAGTGTTTTTTTTTTAATCCCAAAAATCCCCTTTTTACAGTTGATAGAGAAGTCAAAATTATTAAAATGGAAACAACTCTCATCAAAAAAGGAAACTCAAAATTTTAGGCCAAAAAGAGCACGGTTTGTGCAGAGCACGATTCATGTTCTTAAAATAGAGATTTTTTGCAAACAAAAGAGCACGGTTTGTGCTCCTCTTCATGCTACCAACACACTTCGCTATTTTGCTCCGTTATCACCCGTTTTTTGTTTGATTGACCTAATTCTTTTTTACAATGCACTTATTACTCAATTCTCTATCTTTTTAGATACTTCTAAATTTCATCTCATAAAACGTTTGGCATTAAATCCCTTTAAACACTACAAAAAAATTAAGTTTTAGCGACGGATTTTTCTGTCGCTAAATCTCGAAAATCCGTCGCTAATCCATTTTAACGACGGATCAAGTCCATCGTTAAACACCTAGTCGTTAGACAAAATTAACGATAAAATTAACGATGGAAAAACTTAGCGATGGATTTTTCCGTCGTTAAATAATTTCCAAATTCAGTCGCCAGAAAAAAAATAAAATAAAAAAATTAACGACGGATTAACGATGGAAAACTTCCGTCGCTAAAAATAAAAAAAATAAAAAATTTTAGCGCGTGTGGAACACGCACCACATATTATTCCAACATTTGCGGCTCGCAAGATTTGAACCGTTAACCCTCTCGTAAAGGCAGAGATCTATCCTCTGCATTTCAACCAAGTGGGCTGTTATATATTTATGTTTATATTCAGATATAATAAATATATATTCCTTCGAAACTGTTATCCTTCATTTATTGAAATATTTATTATAATCTTTTAATGTTCTAAATTAAAATATAATATTATTAAATTATTTATTTAATATTATATTATTTTAATTAATTATATCAATTATTATATATTTATAATTAATAAAAAAATAAAAAAACTATTAAATAAATATTTTCATTTAATTATATTTTTAAAAATATCATAATATTATCTAAATATTATAAAATATTAAAAAAATGAAAAATTAAATAAATTAAAAGAATAAAATAAATTAAAAAACTTAAAATATTGAAAATATTAATTTTAAATTCGTTTTTCTTAATTGGGAAATAAAAAAAATTAAAAAAATTAAAAATTTAAAAAAAATTAAAAAAATGAAAAATAAAAAATTAAAAAAATAAAAATTAAATTTATTGATAGAATTTTCCGTCGCTAAATCCGTCACTAAAATTTAAAAAAAAAATAAAAAAATTAATTTTTAACGAAGGATTTTTTCTTAGCGACGGAAAAATCCATCGTTAGTCCGTCGTTAATGAAAAAAATAAAATTAACGACGGATATAATCCGTCGTTAATATTAAAAATTAAATTCGAAATATTATAAAAAAACTAACGACGGAAATATTCCGTCGTTAATATTAAAAAATAAAAAAAGAAAATATAATGACGGAAACAGTCCGTCGTTAATATTAAAAAATAAATAAAAAAAATTTCGAAAATATAACGACGGAAAATGTCCGTCGTTACAGATAACGACAAAGGTTCCGTCATATATCCGTCGTTAAAGTTAACGACGGACGATCCGTCGTTATTCCGTCGCTAAATGTCGACCCGAATTATGTCCGTCAGAAATTCCGTCGGTAAAATGCAAAATTCTTGTAGTGAAACAAGCAAAAACGTGACATTGCACAAAATATGAAAAACCATGCGCATGCAATCTTGCCAAATGGACCTAAAAAATGCATGAAACCTATGAAAACCATGAGCTTATCATTTGCCTTTTCTTTTAAATCATTTATTAAAATGGGCTTAGTGTATCTTATTTTGGTAGTAGTCTTTTTTTTTGTCCTATATATTTTCAAGAATTTAGGTTATAGTTAAATGAACTATAATACTCAACAAAAAAACTATTCAATTTATAAGTATATAACAAAAGTTATATTTATTTGTGTACTCCACTCTGTCGACATACTAATAATCAAAAATTTCATTTCATTCTTTATTTCTTTAGAAAAATTATATTGACAGAAGTCAAGCGTCAATAGGCGGATAAGATCCTCTATTCCACATTTGGTGTTTCAGCCCTATTCAATAATCGAATTTACAAGTTTGATAATAGATATTACAAAAATAAAAATTAATTATAATTAACATAATCAACCTAGTTACATCTATTAAAAAAATATTAAAATTTAAAAAATTATAAATCATATTTTTAAAATAATCAACAATAATAATCATTTCTCTGAAAATTAAATACTAAAAAATAATTATAAATCCTACGTGAATACGGTGAAGCCTTAAAACAATAATAAAATTAAACTGAAACCTAATAAATTAAAATTGATGAAAAAATGGAAGAAAAATTCAGAAATTTGATCGTTGAACGTGAATTGGAACACCAAATATGGAATAGAGTATCTCATCCGGTCAATTGGCGCATCATCGCGCAACATTCTTTGTTGACATGGCGTTCTCTTTTTTTTTTTTCTAGAAATATCATACAGATATCCGAATAGATCGAATTAAAACTACATCAAATTAAAAGTTAGATAATTAACTAAGTATCGGCTAATTAATCTGCTACGTACAGAAGGTGTCAGACTAAATACTAAGAGCATCTCTAATGGGGTGGATTATGTTGAGGTGGCACCCAACATATTCCACCCCTTAAGGAATTATGCATTGTGAAATGTGGGAGGAATTAAGTTTCCTAAAATAAGATGGGGAAGGTGCAGCAATATCTAGGAATTTAAGTGAAGGTGGACCCCATTTTGTTGTTTCTTTACACAATTTCTTCTTTAATATTTTTTTTCAATTTCTTTTAGGTGTATGTGGGTCCTAAGTTTGAGAAAGTATTATTGTTGAGAAATATGTTTAGAGAAAGTATTTCTTTGCCTTTTGAAGTGGCACATATGTGGTAATAAAATATCTCAGAATAAGGAAATATTACTGGAGATGCTCTAATATTTGCAAAGTACATAGGACCATGCAAAATTATCAAAAAAAGAAGAAGAAAGAAAGAAAAGATGATTAAAATCAAAACATACTAAAAAACTTTTTCGTAGTTGTTTTCAGTATTTGCCTTTTATTAATGGAGGAATTAATCCATAAAACATGTCTAGCTTGTTTGTCAAGTTATATTCATCGTGATATATTTGCAAATTGCAAACTACAATATTCAATCGCATCTCCTAAGAAATTTGAATAAATATTAGTCTGCTTATGAATATTTTATTCCATATTCTGGAATCTGGAGTATTAATTAGTAGCATACCGATATCTACATGATAATTAATTAATTAATTTTGTTTTGATGGTTTTATAATCTCACAGGTAATATTCCAAAAGAAATTGGATATCTTCATAACTTGAAGGAATTTAATATTGGAACCAACTCAATTAGTGGAGCATTGCCGAGAGAAATTGGGAACATGACAGCCATTCGCGAATTGTGGATTTTCGACAATAATTTAAATGGTATGATATTTTGTCTCTTTCAATATTAGAATGGGTAAGTTCCTATTCTAAATTTCCTATTTCATGATACGTGCATCAGTGCATGTATATATTATCAATCTATATTTTCTTTTTTCATTTTCCTTTTTTTTATTGCTTTTTCTGAGAAACGGGTGTTCCATTTTTGAAGTGTTGGGTCATGTGGGAATATAGTCGAGAGGAAATGGAAGGTAAAGAATTAAGTGACTAATTTCGAAGATGAAAGTACGTTAAGAAAAAAATATAGACGTAAATATTTGAAGATAAATATAATAATCCAGAAATAATTATATCAGATAGTTTTAAAAAGATTAATACCCACAGATAGGACGTGGATCACCTTTAACGTAAACTGAATATGATTATATAGTTTTCATGGAGAAGTGGAGGAGACTTTTGTTTCATGCAATTTCGATTGATATTTGCAAAAAAGGTGTTTCTTTAGATTGGGGGCGATAAGCTAAATTAAGTTAAAGTTAGTATCGAAATAATAAAAAATACTCAAATATTAAATCGTAGATAAACATATTGAGGATTAATTAATTAGATGAAATCATCTGCTACATAATTAAAATTATTAATTTTTATTACTTATTTTTTTAATTACTAATTTTTGTATTTTAAAATTATTAATTAGGGTTGATTATACTCAATTAAAGTGCATAATTAATTTTTACTATTTGGTTTTTAATTTTTAGTTGATAATTAATTATTTTCTAAAAAATACTTATATAGCATAATTGGGTAGAATGGACTCTAATTTATTAATCTAAAATTAAAGTAAAACACAATAAATTGAAATCGAAGAAATAAAAGAAAAACTAATAAATTTTGTCGTGTTATAGTGGATGTAGCACAAATTATAGCAAATGATCGATTTGATCTGAGGATGTAGAAAACCATATATACATACTTCAATAGTTGCGTACCTTACACGTCGATTGTGGGAACTTCCGTGAGCAAAATCATATATATACTTTAATAGTTGCATACCTTTCACGATCGTGGGAACTTCCGTGAGCACCAAGTGTAATGGATGTCACATGGATTATATTATTTCAAAACAAAAATACACTATAGTTTATACCCACAATGGGTGTGTAGCTCTTCAACAATTTACTTCTAATAACACATTATTGTTCAATACTGCTCTAAAAATTATCAGTTTACCGAAAATTATTTATTAAGAAAACATATATACATAAATAATAATATTCTTGATTAAACTTGTTAACTTTTAGTATTAAAGATTGAAGAAGATTAGAAGATTATTATTTATTATATTTAATTTCTTTTTTTTAATTATCATTTAGGTAGTAAATTACATTAAATATCATACTTTTGCTAATATTTTATGATAAACTTACTGAGTATTATATTATTGTAGTGTATTATTCTTATACCTCATAATTTACGTATATATCTCATTTTTTTTTCTTTTCTGTGATTTTTCATCTTAACTTTTAGTTTTAAAAATTGAATAAGATAGAAGATTACTATTTGTTACATTAAATTTATTTTTTTAGTTATCATTTAGGTAATAAATTAGATTAAATATCACAATTTTGCTAAACTTTTATGATAAACTTATTAAGCATTATATTATTGCATTGGATTATTCTTATATCTCATAATTTTCGTATATCACATTTTCTTTTAATTTTTCTCGATTATTCATCTTAATTTTTAGTTTTAAAGATTGAACAAGAATTAAATATTATTATTTATTACATATAATTTCAATATGTTCATTTTTAGTTATAATTTAGGCATTAAATTAAATTAAATATAAAAAACATTGCTAAACTTTTATGATAAACTTACTAAATATTATATTATTGTATTGTATTATGAATGTGCAAAAAAATAACAATAATATATACATACATATATATATATATATATTAAAATTCGGTATATATCAATGTGTTGAAATATACCATAGTACCGGTATGTACTGAAGTGCGATATGTAACGATATATGACGGTATATCAAACTCTCGTTATTGATTTTTGAAACGATATCGTTATCATAGCAAAAAAATATGGTGAGATATCATACCATACTGAAAAATCGGAATATCGTAAATTTCATTAGTTTTGATATTTTTTCACTATGGTATGTTTAGTATATATTCCAACATTTTGATATTTTTTTCCACCCCTAGTCAACGAACGAAAACTTTACTAAAATAAAGGAAAGTACAAAAACATTTATAAGAATATCAACCTCCCTTTTAAGATTGTATCTTTAAATTTGAATGTCTCCAAAATGTCAAAACATGCACTACTAGATGGACGACTAAACATTACTACGATAGACTATTGAAAAAAAAACAATTAATAAAATGAGTTGTGTCAATTTTATTCCTTTTTTAGTGGCCAAGATATTTAATTTTGGAAGAATTACATAGTGTACATACGATTAATTTATGTTTGCAGTGGATATCATAACATTTTTATTTTCACAAAATTAATTTTCAGTGAGTGTGAAATAATGTTAAATTTCGTCAATCTAAAATCCATTTACGAAATGTGATCTGAAGAGTGACATTTATGAAACCCACATTGAAGTCTTAGTTAATTAAGACTTATAGTTTTTAGTGTTTAATCACTTGAGTGGAATCTTGGATCTGAGATCTTAGCAATAGTAGTTTGGGGTAGAATTTTTGATGGATTTTGACCTAGCCTAACATCAGTTTAATTTGGAGCATGAAAACCGACTCATTGTATCTAGTCGTCGGGTGTATGTGCACATGAGGTGGTCTTCTTGATGGTTCACCTTCATAACTCTCACTCGGAGGAGTCAATAGGTTGCCGTAAGAGTTGTGCCTAATTGGGATGTAAAAAAACTCTAACCCTAAAATGCTTTAAGCCCTAATTGGGATAAAATAACCCATTTAAGTCACTAAATTCTAATTAAGTTAAGGATTCTAGTAATTCTTAATTACTTGGCCTCGAACAGTGTTTCTTTTTAGCTTTCTAAACTACATATATAATATATAGTACAGTTGGAAAACTTATTGTACACTCTATTTTAAATTATGATTGGACATGCACTAAACCCGGCCCTATATAATTTCATCAGTTTGATTATCAAATTTACCACTGCTATGATGTTGTTAATATTCCATTCATTCTTTCATGTCTAATATATATCCCTTGATATTAAAAGAATATAAAATTTTGACTTCATACTCCTTGCTCAAAAGTCAAAATCAATTCTCAGGTCTAATACCTTCCACCATTGGGAATCTGTCAGAGCTTGTTTATTTAATGCTACGCTCTAACAATTTAACTGGAGAGATTCCAACATCCACTTGCAACTTGAGATTCCTTCAAGTTCTCTATTTATCAAATAATAGTTTGGAAGGAACAGTGCCAGAGTGTTTGGGAAACTTGAGCACATCTTTGTTGATCTTTCATTTGTGGTCAAATAAATTTACTGGCCTCATTCCCTCAACATTTACCAAGGGTTGTAGTTTGCAGTCACTTAATCTGAATGATAATAAATTTGAAGGAGCATTACCTCAAACCCTAGTCAACTGCAAAGTTCTGCAGGGCGTTGATATTGGAGATAATGAAATACAAGGCATGTTTCCCTTTTGGATGGAAACACTCCCTGAACTTCGTATCCTTGTCTTAAGGTCTAATAAGTTTAATGGCACAATGTTACAAACTTCAAAGAAAGATCATCCATTTCCCAAGTTGCAAGTTTTAGATATATCTCAAAATGCATTTACTGGATCTTTACCTGAAAGATATTTTAAGAATTTTCGAGGCATGGTAAATGTCAAGGAAAATCAGACAAATGATGACACCAATTTTTTTCGGAGATTTATAGAGTCAAAGTTCACTTTTAAAGGTTTGGATTATTCATTACAGAGATTATTGACAAGCTTTACAACTATCGACTTTTCCTTCAACCAATTTTCTGGGACCATTCCACCTTCCATAGGAAATCTTAATTCTCTCAAATACTTGAATTTGTCTCACAATGCCCTCACTGGACACATACCTACATCTTTTACAAATATGAGTGTGCTTGAATCATTGGATCTATCTATTAATAATTTGTCGGGAGAAATTCCAGAGCAATTGACGGGGTTGACCTTTCTTGCAAAACTAAACCTTTCATCAAATAATCTTGAGGGGCCGATACCTCTTTCTCGTCAGTTTTTGACATTTGAGAATAACTCATTTATGGGAAATCCAAGATTGTGTGGACCTCCATTGACAAAAATATGTTGGCAACCTCCCCCTCCAATCTTGCGAGAAGAAGAAGATGATGATAGGTATGATTTTGTAAAGGGATTTGGTTGGCAAGCTGTTGCGTTGGGGTATGGATGTGGGTTCATAATTGGAGTGTCACTGGGATATTTCATTCTTTGCTGGGGAGGTCCAAAATGGCTGCTGGAATTATTTTTTGGTGTTCAATACAATGTTCGACGACAAAGATGATTGAAGACACAAAATAATGTTTTTCTTCAAGTTCACTTCAAACTCTTGAAAATACTATTATTTTTTATTTAATATTTGGTGCTTGATGTTTCTGTATTGTATGTGTACGTTGTGTTGCAGTAAAAAAATGATTGGTTGGATATTATGAATATGTAATTGCTCAAATTATTTGAATTAGATACTATGGGCCTTTAATATTGGACGAGATCCAAATTTGGAGTTTCAAAATTCATGTTTGGCGATGAAATTTATAAGTTTTTCCATCATTTTTTCCATCCATTTAAGTTTCAAGTCGTGTTCTTTAGTTGAATTTAACAATTATTAATTAGGGTTTATTCTATTCTGTTAGTGTCATCATTATGCACTAAGTTTGTTTTGGCGAGATATGTTCGACAATGTGTACTTGGGTATGTTCTTGAAGATAAAAGTTCCGTTGTGCAAGCATTGAAGAACAGTTGGTGAACTGTTCGCTCTGATGTTCTAAACATACCCAGGAACAGTTTAATTATGGCAGTTTCATGTTTTGAAGATCTTGTGTCGATCCGGTTTGGGAGGTCAAGATACGTTTGTTTGAATATCTTGTGGAGTAGATGACGTGCTGAAAATAACCCTCTTACACAAGGAAAGCATCTACACATGTTTGGAAAGATCACAAACTATTATTCACTTGTTAAATTACCGATGATTGAAGATCAACGGTAATATTGAAGCGAAGTTATAAGAAGACCGATTCATTAAAGCAATCGGTGCCCACTTAATTAGATTCTCTTAGCACTTTATTTGAGAGTCATTTTGTTTGTTATCTTGGTATTAGCTAGAAGTTGTTTCCTAAACTGTTCAACGTGATAGTCTAGCTTTTGAGTGTTTTGAGTGAAACACGTGAGGGATTTTATTAATCCATTTTGTACGTAATCTTAGGAGAGATTGTAAGTTGAAGTCGTGGGTAGCTAGAGGGAGTCTAGTGTCATGGTTGTGAGAGGATCTCACAACTTTCATTCAGTGAAAGAGTTCATGAAAAAGAACGGGCGACATAAGGAGAGAGTCATGTATGTGTAAGTTCCTAAATACACTTCATGAAGGAGTAGTGAATGAATCTTCAAGTTTGGACAAAGTCCCCCCAGAGTAGGTTGATTAATCGAATTGGGTTACCAATCTAGTGCGTTCTTTGCTAATTTTTATTTACTGTTCTTACGTATGTTCCCAACATATCTAAGAACACTTGTATGCAATACACATAAAACACACTTTGCACAGATTGAGGTTTTACAATTGGTATAAGAACGGTCACCAGTTATACAGTTGTGATCTTGAGTTTATTAATCTGTGTGTTATGTTTGTTTTTCCGAGATGGACACGATGAAAGAAGGACCATCGACAATGCGACCCCCGCTCCTTGATGGCAATAATTATGCCTACTGGAAAGCCAGAATGACTGCGTTCATTCGTTCAATTGATGAACATGCCTGTAAGATGGTGACTGAAGGCTGGAAGCCTCCCACAAAGAAAGATAAGAAAGGAAAGACTATTATGAAGCCGGAAGAAGAGTGGGACAATGATGACTACCGGGTTATGGGGTTGAATGCAAAAGCCATGAATGCCATTTTCTCGACTGTTGACATGAATGTGTTCAAACTTATCTCCATGTGTGACAAAGCTAAGAATGCGTGGGACATACTGCAGATCACTTATGAAGGAACAAGCAGTCTTCATGCCTCATGAATGCAGTTACTCACCACAAGATTCGAGAATCTAAGGATGGATGAGGTAGAAAAACTTGCTGATTTCACTGCCAAAATCTGTGACATTGCAAATGAAAGATTTACTCTTGAAAATGCCATTTCTGAAGAAAAACTTGTTCAAAAAGTTTTTTGTTCCCTACCCAAAAGATCCGGTCCTACAAAGTCACGGCCATTGAAAATGACGAGACTGAAAAGACATCTAAATGCAGTGATGATGAAGAATTTACTGATGAATCAGCTATGGAGGCATATAAAAATGACATTCAAGCTGGATCATGATGGTTAAAGTTAAAGAAGACCTGCTAAAGGAAAATTCTGATCTCTCAAAAGAAAGAGATAATCTTTCCATTCATCTCAAGGAGTTGCAAGATGAACTGTTGCAGTCCAGGAACAGTACTCATGCTCAGACTGGTGAACTTCAGCACCTAAAGAAGCTTATCAAAATGATGAACTCTGGATCATATCAGCTTGATAAAATTCTCTCTGAGGGAAATAACCCTCAGGATCATACCGGGCTTGGATATAATGGTGATCAGACTATAACCGATTCTATTACGGACAGACATCTGGAACAAAAGATTCAATAGTTCCAGAATCAAAAATTGAATTAAAGAACAAGTAGCATCGAAAGAAGTCTCCTCAAAAGACACGTGTTGTGTGTCATTACTGTGAAAAACCTCATCATATTCGACCGCATTGCAGGAACTACATCAATGATCTTAGAAGAATGGGAAGAAGAGGGGTGTCTCAATCAGATCGATTCTCTAGAGGCAACAACAACATGAACAGATCGAGGAACAACCACAAAAACTATGTGGTTCATACTGCTCTCAACATTCATGCAAAGAGCAGTTGGTATTTCGACAGTGGATGCTCGCGTCACATGATCGGAGATGCAAACATGTTGAACGATATTTAAAAGGATTGTTCATATCAATCTATCACCTTTGGAGACGGTGTCAAAGGAAGAGTGCTTGGGCGTGGTTAGTTGAACGTTCATGGAATGCCCAACTTAGAAGATGTGCTGCTTGTGGAGGGACTAAAAGCTAATCTAATTAGCATTAGTCAGTTGTGTGACCAAGGTCTCTTTTTACACTTTACAAGAGATAAATGTCTGGTCAAGGATAAAGAAAGTGTTCTCCTGATGGACGGGAATAGATCGCGAGACAATTGTTACCTTTTCAATATGAAGGAAACCTGATTCAGATCTAGCTTAGTGAAGCAAATCTATGGTATGAAAAGCTTGGTGATATCAGTTATCAAAATATTCATAGACTTATGAAAACTAAAGCTGTGATTGGTGTTCCAAGTTTGAATATTGATCGAGAAAAGATGTGCGGTCCATGCTAAGTTGGAAAACAGATCCATACCTCTCATAAGTCAGTAAAGATCTATACTTCAAATGCCTTGGAATTATTTCACATGGACTTGATGGGGCCTATTCAAACTGAAAGTATTGGACGGAAGAAATTCATCTTTGTTTGTGTATATGACTACACCAGATTTATATGGGTTGAGTTCCTAAGAGACAAGGTAGAGACTTTTGAGACATTCAAGAAACTGTGTCTCAAGCTTGAAGTTGATAAAGGAACATATGTGGTGAGAATAAGAAAGTGATCATGGTCGTGAATTTGAGAATGTGTTCTTCAAACTGTTCTGTGAAGAAAAAAGGCATTGGTCAAGAGTTTTCTGTACCGAAACACCTCAACAAAATGGTGTTGTTGAGAGAAAAAATCAAACTCTTCAATAAATGAGTAGAGTCATGATGAAGGCCAAATCTGTTCCTGACAACTTTTGGGCCGAGGTGGTGAACACGGCTTGCCATGTTATCAATCGGGTTTACTTCAGACCTAAAATAAGAATTTCTCCCTATGAGTTGTGGAAAGGGAAGAAGCCGAATATAAAGTACTTTCGCATCTTCGGAAGTACTTGTTACATGTTAAGAGTTAGAGAGTGTCTTGGCAAATTTGATGCCAAAGGAGATGAATGCATTTTTCTTGGATATTCAAGAAATAGCCATGCCTACTATGTTTACAACAAAAGAATCAAAACTTTCATGGAATCAATTAATATCGTTGTTGATAATCTGGAAGAACCTGCTGCCCAGATAGATGATTAAAGTCTTGATGTTACTATTCATGTTCCTGCATATGTGCCTGACAGTTATGAAAACAGTGATCTGAGTCAATCAAGGACTGAGAAACAGGATGTATACAAACCATCAAAAGGAGTCCAGAAAAATCATTCTATATCAGACATCATTGTTGAAATGAGTGAAGAGGTTCCAACAAGAGGAGTTTGTAAGAACTATCATGAACTAATTGCCAATGTGTGTTCCACATCCACCATCGAGCCCAAGAATGTAAAAGAGGCTTTGAAGGATGATCGATGGATTCATGCCATGCAAGAAAAGCTCTTGAAATTTGAAAGAAATAAAGTATGAGATCTTGTTCCACGACCTAAAAATGCCAATGTGATTGGCACAAAGTGGATCTTCAAAAATAAGACCGATAAGGAGGGGAACATAACCGGGAAAAGGCAAGATTGGTTGCCCAAGGATATTTCTAAGTTGAGGGAATTGATTTCGACAAAACATTTGCCCCTGTTACTCATCTTGAATCAATCCGATTACTTCTTGCCATGACAACTTGGATAAAGTTTAAGTTGCACCAAATAGATGTGAAAAGTGCCTTCTTAAATAGGTACTTATCTGGAGATGTTTTTATTAGCCAACCCAAAGGCTTTAAAGACCATCACCATCCTGAGTTCGTGTACAAACTGAAAAAGGCTCTATACGGGCTTAAACAAGCTCCTTGAGCTTGGTATGAACATCTAACCAAGTTTCTTCTGGAAAAAGGTTATGTTCGTGATGGAGCTGATAGAACAATTTTTGTTAAAAGAGAAAAATCTGATGTGATCATCGTTCAGATTTATGTGGATGATATTATCTTTTTACATTAAGTTTGCAATTAGAGAAAGTGCATCATATTCTCAGCACAATCTGTTTGTAATGGTATACTTCAATAGTCTGAATTCATTATAGGATGAGATGGCTTTATTAAGGACTGCTAGATCTTGTAGTTGTGCTGCTTCAGAGGATATAAACGCTGAAGTGGAAGAGGAACACATGATCCAGTTCCTCATGGGTTTTAATAATGTTTATGAGACTATAAGATAACAATGTTTGATTCTACGTCCACTACCTACGGTTAGCCAAGCTTATTCAATGGTTCTACAAGTTCAAGAACAAATACAAGTTTGTTCTCATTATGTTGAAGGATCAGACTAAAGTGCTCTTTATGCTACTCAGAAGCCAGGCTATAAGAAGGAAGGATATAGATGAAAGCTCACAAAAGAAGAGAAAATGAGACTGAAATGTGATCACTGTGGAAGAACAAGTCATGTTAAATCTGATTGTTTTAAGGTTGTTGGGATACCAAATTGGTATAGAAAATTTAAGGAAGAGAAATGAAGATGTAGAGCTAACTGTGTTGTTGATAAAGGTAATATGAATGGAATACCACAAAGTGCTCCATCTACTAATAGTCCTACTCTAGATATTAGTCAACTTATACAGTCTGAAATAGCTAAGCATTTTGCTAGCTATATGAACAATACTGGTAAATGAGATAATCATGCATGAAGTTGAAGTATACAGTCAGTCAAAATGGGAGAAGTGGATTGTGATACTGGTTCTATGCAGCTTAATGGTCTTTATACCTTTGGAATATCCACTAAAATCAAGAAAGATGAATGGATCATTGACTCTGGGGCAAGTAATCATGTGTGTTGTCAAGAGAGTTTACTAGTAAACATCAGGACATTGAGACATCCTCTCAAAATCTTCCTGCTAGATGGTGACATGCTATTTATTAACAAATAAACGTACCGCAAGTGCACGGTGTGTTTGCAATATACAGGTGAGACTGTTATTTTATAGTTCTTACACACAAGCACGTAATTAATATCTAGACACGAAACAGGCAGGCAAAAAGAAATAAAAATAAACAACATAAAAATAAGGACACAATAAATAAAATATTGAACTAAATAGATATATAAAAACCTAGTCTTTAGGAGAATTGGATTTATTATATTATTTAACAGTATTTATTGATTTTCTCAACTCGACTAATTGTTTTTAATCTAGCAATGGTGGTGGATCACTAGTCTATTATCAGGCTGCTGTATAAGGCATAAACCATAATATAGATATAATGAGCATGCACTTTACTGCAGTCGGTTCTTTACACATGTCATTACTCCTAATCTAGTACACAGAGAACTATTCAACCGTATGTGATACTTGTTCACTTGGTCGGTCATTCCAAGTACACATAATTTGATTTCTATCTTTCCATCACTAATTCTTTTCTAGTCAGTACTTCAAATTAATGACTAGCATGCATAAATAGTGATTAAGCATTCATACAAGATATGAAATAAATCATAGAAATCAAATCCCGAGAGATAGCAGGAAGAAAAGTAATCAAATCATATATTAAAATTCATAATATCCTATCCCTAAAACCTAGCTATGAAATTAGCTAGACATGAATAAACAAACAAATAGAACTAGAGTATCGGTGTTCATGACTAAAAAGATAAATGAACCGAAAAACAGTATGTAATCCAATAGTTTTGTCTTCTCTGTCGTGGCACTTCGTCTCTAGCAACCTTATCGTCTCCTCTCGAGTAGACGGAAACTCTCTGTCTTCTCTCTGGTGTATTCTAAGTGTTCTCTCGTGTAATGGGTGTCCTCTCTCTTCCTTATGGCGTGTATCAAAATGAAAGTTTTTATATCTAGATTAAAAACCCTAAATTGGAGTGAAAAAATCACATTTCCGCGGACCCGCACGTGTGGGTCCACCCCCAGAGCCCTATTTTTGCACAGGATAGACCCAAGTGAACTGAGCTGGGTTGACCCACCCCTTCATAAGTTGCACTGGGTTGGGTCAACCGGTACTTTTCGAGTCGACCTACCCCATTTTCGTACTTAGCTTCAAATTTCTTCGGGTTTTGATTATTTAATCCAATCCATTAGGCTTTAATTAAGCATTCAATTAACCCCAAGAGCCTAATTAAACACCCATTTAACTCCTCTTGTCCATATTCATTGTTTTTGCTTCAAATATGCAACGAAATCACAACAATTACTGCAAAACTAGCAAACAGATCAAAAACTCCAAACGATAACAAAATAAGCACAAAAGCTATATGAAATACAAAACTCTATATAATAAATAGCATCAATTCATATCCAAAATTTGTGTAAAATACATAGTTGTCAAACCCCCAAACTTAAACTGTCACTAGTCCCGAGCAATGAAAAAGAAAAGAAAGGATATGAAGTGATGATCAAATATATCTCGGATTCATCCCAGATGCGCTAAACTGAACATGGAAAGATTAGATAGATAAAACTAATAGCATATCAATCAAACTTATTGGAATTACAAGCCTCTTGAAAGGTAAATAGAAAAATTCTATCCACACTCGAGTATATAAATGAACTCTCAAAAATTAGAAAAATACAGTAATCCACCATAAGCTTGCAAATTGTCTATCTCTCCACTACTAAAAATTATAAACTTGAATTAAAAAACTAGGACCTATGTTGGTTGTAATGTCGGCTCTTTGGACAGGAAGGCAAAATATGGCCAAATGACTTTTCCTAGAAAACTCTCGAGTTAGCTACTGATGTGATCTCAACAGATGATTGACATCGGATGAAATATTGCAGAACCTCAGAAACATAACAGACGACAGTTTGTAAGGATTCAATCCACTCTAACTAGACTCGATTAATAAAGATGACAGAAGACTCAATTATATGCCATAGAAACGACTCGATTAAACTAGACTCAACTAGACTATTTAAACTATGATCAACACAATGTAATAAATGATACCAAATCAATAGGGCTAGAATCGAACGAAGGATGTAGGAAAAGTGCTTTGGACGATTTGGTTAAGGCGTGAATGGTGAAGAAGGGCTCGAGTAGATAGGATATGATAGGGATGAGATAAACTTATGATTTGTGAAGATAGAACGAACGATTGGAACTTGAAGAGATGAACTCGTGATGATGAGCGATGATGATGATGAATGCAGATTGTTGATGGATCGACGATGGTGATGATAGTGTTGTTGAGTAGCAACTCGATACAAACCCCGTTATTTCAATATAACAAAACGTGTACCTCAAAGTAACTTCTCGATAATGGCGAGACCATCCTAGAACTTCAATGATCTAGAACAATACTCTTGGTAAGACGTAGATATGCCAAACTCTATGAATGTTTCGAACCAAATAACACACAGTTTGTGTGGGAGGAGACAAAGTGAATTTAATTCAAAATCTCAAACATTGTCTAAGAATAAAGTGTCACATAATAGACCTATATATACTAATGTAATTCGATCCCTACTAGGAAATAAATTATTATAGCTAGAATTCTAACTAGGAAAGAAGTTCCTATAATTAAAATTCAAATTATCATGTTCTTCATATGTTTTTTTTCAAGCTTAGATCTTTATCTTCAATTGTTAACAAAGTAACAATGCTATGGCTGCAAATAACACTTTCTTTATCTTCAAGCTTCTTGCGCACAAATGCTTGGAAATATCCTTGTAATTGTCTTGCTCGAATGCGCGTGATTGGACCTCTTAATTGCAGCTCCGAGTTTGATTCTTCAGTGCTTATCTTGGCTTCATCATTCCCCTCCTCTTGAAAAGAATTCATCCTTGAATTCGAACCACCTGGATCAAAGACTAACATGAACTGATCATCAAAGTCTTTTGGAACAAGTTTCAAAAGTCGTGTCTTGAAGTACCTCCATCTCGTGTCAAATGGCTACAACTTCAACTTCATAGAATGCCCGACCATAGAATACACAAATAAATCAGGTGGCACAATAGCTTCCAATGGTACCTCTTCAACAACCTTTAAAATAAAGACATCACAAGAATATGGTTGGCAAATAATGTTAGAACTCGGCAGCTCTTCCATGCTCGCTTGTTCGAGTCCTTTGTGATCTTCAACCACTTCCGAATGTCCATCACTTTCTTTTTTAGAACTTAGCTGTGTCTCCATCATCTTTTCAACTAATTCGGCCTCCTCATCTGCAACATCGATCTCCAAGTTCACAATTTGTAGTTTGTCCATCATACAATATTTAGGACTTGTCATTTCTATGGACAAAACTTCCAAATTGCAATCTTCTAGAATTAACTCCTCCAAAACTGGCATCTCCACATTGGTTGTTTCGATCATGTCCACCTCTAGCTTAAAGTCTTCAACTATCTCATTCTCTAAGCACATGGGAATAGATGGCAACTCTCTAATAGATGCTTCAACTGATGAGACTGGGACCAGTACTGAGGAACTAAACCCGGAGTTATAGCTAAGAGGTCCAGTGACGCGCTTATGTGCTAAGAAGCTGCAAGGATATTTGCAGTGCTATGTTGGAAAGAGGCTGGAAGATGATGGAGCCGATTTCAGACAGTATAAGTTGGTGACTATTTTGAGCATCGAAGAGTGAAGTTGCGGCCTTATGCTGACTTGGACCTGTGTCCTTGTGTTTTAATTAGTTATTTTTAGTTATTTTTATTTAATTGGACTATTATTTTAGTTGTGGGATTTAATTAATTAGCAGACCCAATTATCACAACTTGTTTAGGTGATATTGGACCCAGTTATTTTATTTTATCCCAGTTAGAATTCTTAGGCCCAAAAACACTTAAGAATTTGTCCCTTAGGTTATTTAATTAGGGATTATCGATCAGTTTGTTTCTCACACTCGTTTGAATGAAAAATACAGCATATCGTTTTTCAACTTGTCTCAATTTAATTGTTCTTGCGTAGAGTTTGATTTTTGGCAAATTCAAACTTGAAATCAATCATCTTGTTCGGATATCCAGTATTATCCGGGTTAGGTAGCCATGAAGATTACTCCATAGGTGCATTTCGGATCCTTGTAGTCAGTTTATTAGGTCAATTTGGGTTTTTCGAGTTAATTTGTGCTGTTTTTGGTTCAATTTGTTTTCTAATTAATTCATGGGTTTAGGTCAGTTTATTAGGTCATATTTAAGTGTTATTACAGTAGGTTAATTGGGTTGAATCATTGTTATAAGTCGACGTGTGTTTCAATTCGTTGCTTCCGCGTTGATTGGTCGTATCATAGTTTTTGGTATCAGAGCCACATCAACTTCGGTTGGTCGTGGTTCAATCCAAATTCGTGTGACACAGTAGGGGCAAGAGAAGGAGTCGATCATTATAAAAAAAATCGTACAAAAAAAGAAATCGATAAAAAAAATCTGAATTGATCGAGCCTTATTCTGTTACCATTTAATCTAGCATTGTTTCTTGATAATTCTTGAGTTTCTTGTTTGGTCTTGTTGAGCATCGTTTAGTTTGGGTAGTTGTTGTTCTTGTTTCTTCATTGTTGTGTCGCAATTACCGGTCTTCATCGATTAGCGATTGGGACTTGCAATTGCAGCTCATTTTTTCCCTTGTTTTGGAGTCATAATTTTTTGTTCATTGGGTAAATTAGTTTCGGTTCTAGTAGTTCTTATAGGGAGAGGGTCGAAATCTATTCCTAGTCTAGTTAGTATTGGTTTTTGGGACATTCCTAGTCCAATTCGATTTTGGTAAGTTAGTTTCTTAGTTGAGTAGACCTTATTTCCTTGTTGGATTATTGCTCACATTGAAGTACAATTTGTGTCCAAAATTCACCTAATTTCCTTCCAATTTTCGGCCAAAAACACCCATTATCCATCTTTTCCCTACCAATTTTGTTATAGAACTCCGATTTTTCTTCATAATACCATTCCAGAAGTGGAACGACGTTCCGCACAAGACTCATTGCTATGCTATGACCTATGTGTACTTTTGACCAAATTCAATCATCTTCGAGGTGAAATCGCCTAGTGAATATTTTTCAGTTTTTTCGTTTCTTTGAATTTCTTTTCTTTTCCACCCATACAGCCGAAACTAACCACATTGCAGCCTACTTCGTGGTGTTTTGTATACCCCATGGTACTTTGGAAGTCAAGTTTGAGCTCTTGACTAAAGTTAGATGAGCTAGCATCAGTTCTATCGAGGATTTGAAGCATAAAAACTGGTTAAGAGTTTAGTGAAATACACGAGGGATAAAAGAAAGAAAAAAAAGTGATGTCTTTTTCTTTTGTTTTCTTTTGTTTTATTTGTTTTGCAGATAGAAATGGAATTCAGAGATGGTTATAAGTCACATGATAAGGCACCCGCATCGCCTAACACTCCTATAGATGTGGCTTCATCGATGCCACATCCGTGGGATGCCCAGTATCATAATCAAGTACTGAAGAACAAGTTAGAGGATTCATTGGCCAAAATGATGGCACAACTCGAGCTTCTTACTGCTCGAACACCAGTTCAAGGCCAACCGGTCCAGCCAGAAGAAGCAGCTCGACAGCTAGCAGTAGCTAATCAGCCTGAAGCAGCTCGTCAGCCAGAAATACATGTAGCTGGGATAGCTAGAGCGAATGCTAGAGCACATCAAGCTCAGCGTCGTCAACTTGAAGTGCAGTTTAATGATCCCTATGATCGTGAGGCAGAAGAAGATTATGGTGACTTTGTAGAGGAATCAGAGGCTGAGTTCCAGCCATTTCAGTGACGTGACCGACCACGTCAGCCTTACAGGCATGCAGCCCGTGACTATCCACAGTATCAGCCCCGACATGCAGACCCCGATAGTTTGTTGAATAACATCAAAACAAGCATACTGGCGTTTGAGGGACTACATGATCCAGACCTTTACCTCGACTGGGAGAGAAAGCTCAACAAAATATTTGAGTGCTATGATTTCCCGAAGGTGAAGAAAGTGCAGTTAGCATCCATAGAATTCACCGGGTATACAGCTACTTAGTGGGAGTTCCAGCAGCACCGACGCAACAGAGATAGATACCCTCTGATCGAAACCTGGCAAGAGATGAAGGATGTTATGAGGGTTCATTTTATCCCTGTGAATTATGAACGAGAATTGGAATGAAAGCTCAGTCAGATTCGCCAGGAGACCCGGTCTATTGAGGAATACCACAAGGAGTTGGAGACAGTGCTAAACCGGAATAGGAAAAAAGAGACGTTGGTTGCTACAATCAACCGATACATTGAGGAAATAAACCCAGACATCGTCTATGAAGTCGAGTTGAGGGACTTCACCAGTATTGAGGCCATGATCGAATATGCCTCAATTATAGAGCGGCAACTCAGAGATGGCCACAGAAGACCATCACAGTTG
The DNA here is from genome assembly GCA_026008535.1 of Perilla frutescens. NCBI lineage: Eukaryota > Viridiplantae > Streptophyta > Magnoliopsida > Lamiales > Lamiaceae > Perilla > Perilla frutescens. The sequence continues at coordinate 48,517,196 of BRKX01000013.1, forward strand.
ATGCCAGTACGGACACAGTGGGGTTGAGGTGAGTCTTCCACACCTAGGACAGCCCCTATACGTCCTCAAGGCTAGCCGTCATAGCTCGCTCGTCATTTTGAGTAGTCTGTACCTTAGTCAAGCCGCAGACCTGAGTACAGCTCGTCTGCACCGAACCGGACCAATCCAACTCAATATGGACCATCTACTCAGCCTCAGAATGGTACTCTAAGAAGAGCACATGACATCTAGTGTCACAAGTGCAGAGGATAGGGACACTTTCAAGCACAGTGTCCCCATCGCCGAGTTCTTTTCCTATCAGAGCAAAATGAGTTGGAATCAGCCAGTGAAGAGGAACTCGAGGAAGCAGAAACATTAGGGGACACCGATCAGCCCCTTGACCGTCCATCTTTGGATGAGATTGAAGATGAGCAGCTGAAGCAAGCTCATGTGAGTCTTGTTTCAATCCGAGCACTAAGCTTAATTCATGAGGAGGATCATAATGATCAGCGGGAGAACATATTTTATTCTCGTTGTTCGATCTAAGATAAGGTGTGCTCACTCATCATTGACATTGGGAGCGTTGTAAACGCCATCAGTCAGTATGCAGTGGGAAAGCTGGAGTTGGTACCACAAAAGCATCCAAAACCTTACCGATTGTAGTGGTTGATAGAAAGAGGTGAGATACGCATTGGATATCAGGTACCTGTCACCTTTTCCATTGTTCATTTTACTGACACTTTTTTTTGCGACGTCATCCCTATGGAGACGGCACATATTTTGCTTGGTCGTCCTTGGCAATTTGACAGGAAGACGATACACGACGGGTTCACCAAAATTTATGCCGTGACTCGAGAAGGACCTACCACTAGATTATGGCCATTGGCACAAAAAGATGTGATTGAAGATCAGAAATAGACATAGGAGAAGTTTAAGGAAGAGAGGGAGAAACGGGCCGGGAGCAAACAGCCCGACCAGCTTGGGCAGCTCATGGCAGAGCCCAAGCCTTCCAAGGGGACCTCATCCACCCCTAAGGCTGCCACTACGGCAGCCCATATTGTCGCCTCTCCCACTTCCAATGTAGCCAGTTCAGATACAATGCATCGGAACTTGTTTATAAGTGCAAAGGGAGTTCAGAAAGCCGTTAAAGCTGGTATGTCTATCATTCTACTTACTTTTAAGGCTTATGATACTTTTGATACTATTATTCCTTTTGTTTTGCAGCCGTTGATGGAGGAGTTCAAGGACATGTTTCCTGAAGAGATCCCGAGTGGTCTGCCGCCAATTCGAGGAATTGAGCACCAGATCGACTTCCAGCCGGGAGCAGTCCTTTCAAACTATCCAACTTACCATACCAGCCTAGAAAAGATAAAAGAAATAGACCGTCAGGTCAAGGAGTTGCTGGACAAGAAGCAGATCAGGGAGAGCTTATCACTGTATGCAGTGCCCGTTATACTCGTGCCCAAGAAAAACAACAAGTGGCATATGTGCATGGACTGTCGAGCTGTGAATAAAATAACGATAAAGTATCACTTTCCTATTCCCTGATTGAATGATATGTTAGATGAGTTTTCTGGAGTGTCCATGTTTTCCAAAATCAATTTACGTTCTGGATATTTCCAAGTGAGAATGAGTGAGGGGGATGAATGGAAGACAACGTTCAAGACGAAGCATAGATTGTACGAATGGCTTGTGATGCCATTTGGCCTTACCAACACCCCTAGTACGTTCATGCGCCTAATGAACCATGTCTTCAGAGATGTGATAGAGAAGTATGTGGTCATTTACTTTGATGACATCCTTATCATCTACAGTACTTGTGTTTCTGAGCATGTTAGACATCTTAGGCATGTATTTGAGCTGTTGCGTCATGCTAAGTTGTATGCTAATTTGTCTAAATGTACTTTTTGCACGAATGAGGTTGTCTTTCTAGGGTTTGTCATGAGTAGTGGTGGAGTCGAGGTAGATAGGACAAAGGTGAAGGCCATAGAGGAGTGGCCGATGCCTAAATCTTATGCTGATGTTCGATCTTTTCATGGCTTAGCTGGTTTCTATCGCCACTTTATGCGGGATTTTTCCAGTATAGCCGTTCCATTGACTGAGTTGAGTCATAAAGATAGAAAGTTTGAGTGGGGCAAGGCCCAAGAGCATGCTTTTAATTTGTTGAAGTCGAAATTGTGTAATGCTCCTGTGTTGGTTTTGCCTGATTTTAAAAAGATGTTCGAGATTGAGTGTGATGCCTCTAGTATAAGCATTGATGCTGTTTTGATACAGGATAGAAAGCCGGTCGCCTACATCAGTGAGAAGTTGAATGGCGCAGCTCTGAGGTATTCTACATATGACAAGGAGCTGTATGCACTGAAGAGGTCTTTGGAGACTTGGCAGCACTATCTGCGCCCAAAAGAGTTCGTAATTCACACTGATCACGAATCAGTGAAGCACCTGAAGGGACATCAGAGCTTGAACCTGCACCATGCTCGATGGGTGGAGTTCATAGAGTCATTTTCCTATGTGATCAAGTATAAGAAGGGAGAAAAAAACGTGGTTGCTGATGCACTCTCCCACAGGTATGCTTTGATTTCTGTTATGCATACACATTGTTTAGGTCTTGAGCATATTAAGAGTTCTATATGAGTGATCCGTTCTTTGGACCTATTTTTGAATCATGTGATGGAAAATCTAGAGTTGTTGATTCGTACTATGTTTCTGAGGGATTCTTATTTAAGGAGTCAAAGCTGTGTGTACCTGACTGTTCTATGTGAGAGTTGTTTATTTTGAAGTAGCATTCAGGGGGTCTTATGGGTCATTTCGATGATAATAAGACTAGTCTCTTGCATGAGCATTTTTATTAGCCTCGCATGAAACGTAATGTTGAGAGAGTCTGTGCTAGATGTATTACATGTAAGAAGGCAAAATCTACATCTAGTCCATTCAGTTTATACACGCGTTTGCCTGCACCTACTATCCCTTAGGTAGACATCTCGATGGACTTCATTTTGGGTTTGCCTAAGTCTAAGTCTGGCAAAGATTCTGTGTTTGTGGTAGTTGACAGGTTTTCCAAAATGTCTCATTTTATTGCCTGCAGAAAAACTGATGATGTTGTTAATATTGCAAATCTGTTCTTTCGTGAAGTAGTTAGTCTATATGGCATTCCTAGGACCATTGTTTCTGATAGGGATTCGAAATTTTTGGGTCATTTTTGGCGTGTGTTATGGGGAAAACTGAGTACTAAGCTTTTATTTTCTACTGCATGTCATCCACAGACAGATGGTCAGACAGAGGTAGTCAATAGGACGCTAGGTACTCTGTTGCGTGCGTTAGTTAAGAATAATATGAAGTCATGAGAAAAATGCTTGTCTTTTGCTGAGCTTGCTTATAATAGAGTTGTGCATTCTTCTACACACATGTCACCTTTTGAGGTCGTGTATGGGTTTAATCCGTTGACTCCAACGGATCTTATTTCTTTGCCTATTGATTATCTTTCGAGTTTACAAGGTATTCGTAGAGCTGAACAGGTTCGAGAGATGCATAAAAAGGTGAAGATGAGGATCGAGCTTCAGGGAGTTTGAAATGCAGCTAAGACGAATATGTACCGCAAGCAAGTGCTATTCAAACCCTGTGATAAGGTTTGGGTTCACTTCAGCCCGGGGCATTTTCCTAATTTGAGGAAGTCAAAGTTGATGCCTCGAGGAGATGGGTCATTCACTGTGGTTGCTCGAGTCAACAACAATGCTTACCGACTTGATCTTCCTGGTGAGTACAAATGTTCTTCCACATTTAATGTATCTGACTTGTCTCTTTTTCCTGCAGATGATGTCGACGCCGAGGAGCTGAATTCGAGATCGAATTCATTTGAGGAGGGGGGAATGATGAGACCGGGACCAGTATTGAGGAACTAAGCCCAGAGTTGTATCTCAGAGGTCCAGTGATGTACTTACGTGCTAAGAAGCTGTAAGGATATCTGCAGTGCTATGTTGGAAAGAAGCTGGAAGATGTTGGAGTCGATTTCAGACAGTACAAGTTGGTGACTGTTTTGAACATCAAAGAGTGAAGCCGCGGCCTTATGCTGACTTGGACGTCTGTCCTTGTGTTTTAATTAGTTATTTTTAGTTATTTTTATTTAATTGGACTATTATTTTAGTTGTGGGATTTAATTAATTAGCAGGCCCAATTATCACAACTTGTTTAGGTGATATTGGACCGAGTTATTTTAGTTTAGCCCAGTTCGAATTCTTAGGCCCAAAACCACTTAAGAATTCATCCCTTAGGTTATTTAATAAGGGATTATCAATTAGTTTTTTTCTCATACTCGTTTGAATGAAAAATACAGCGTATCGCTTTTCAACTTGTCTCAATTTAATTGTTCTTGCGTAGAGTTTTATTTTTGGTGAATCCAAACTTGAAATCAATCATATCGTTTGGATATCCAATAGTATCCAGATTAGGCAGCCATGAAGATTACTCCATAGGCGCGTTTCGGATCCTTGTAGGTTCGAGGTTTGTTCTCGGGTAAGATTCACAAACTAACTTTCATTTTTGTCATTTCCATCGCACATACTTTCGTTCCAGCCACCACCACACCTCCATACTCATTCCATACCATCTATAACATCACCTATATCATCCATATTGCCGCCCATACCCATCAGGCCGTATATTAAAACCTTAGCCGATTTTCTAGCCCTAGAATAGCCGATTTTGACCATAGAGCCATCTCACAAACCACTCATGATTTTTTTCTGAATTTTGGATATGTTTTGCTTCATTACAGATTGTACTTTGTCCAAAAATTTGAGCTCAATCCGACTTTATTTTCTTAGGTTTTCAGTCACGTCATTATTTGGGTTTTTTAGGTTAATTTGTGCTGTTTTTGGTTCAATTCATTTTCTAATTAATTTGTGGGTTTAGGTCACTTTATTAGGTCATATTTAAGTGTTATTATAGTAGTTTAATTAGGTAGAATCATTGTTATAAGTTGACGTGTATTTCGATTCATTGCTTCTGCGTTGATTGGTCGTATCATCAACAATGTCTAGAATTGGTACCTTGGAAGTAGGATCTTCATTGGTGGCAATGAACTTAGATGGTAATTCAACGTGGGTCTCCTCTTGAATTGCTAATTCAATTTATTTGCCTTGTTCAAAAATCAATAGGACTTGTAGATTCGGTCATGGGGCTTAAGGTGGCCACATTCATGACTTTTGTGGCATTGTACGTCACAGGCTTGACTTGGTGTAACAATGAGTGGCTGAACTGGTGGTGTGGGCCATGTAGATGGCAGTGATGTAGCAATGTGTGGCCAAATTAATGGTGCAGGCTATGCGGGTACGGGTATAGCAACGGGCGGCCGAATTGTTGGTATAGGCCGTGCGGGGTAAGGGTGTTATTGTAACAGTCCGGTCCTGAGAGAGAAATTAATGAATGGGGATGGGGTGTTAATTAAGGGATTAATACAAGAATGGAAGATTATCAAAGAAGATTTACGAATGAAGGCATACTTCCGAAAGATAGGTGATAATAGTCAGGTATACTTGAATAAGAAGGAAACATGCTTAGCGAAAGAAAAGGACTGACTAATCAGATACCAACAAGCATAGACCCATTCATAGGTCAAAGTGAATAAACAGATATCAATGTGCACAAGCCTCTTTATAGGCAAAAAGGAAAATATACTCGAGAAGCAAGATTAGAACTGAATATGCATCACTTATATATATAGATAATCATGTCTGGGGAATATTCATGGAATCTTGATAACACAATATAACTTAGAAATTATAAAGAGTGTATCAGAGTAGCAGAAACATCATGGGATTTCAAAAGAAACTTATATTATAGTAAAACAATCTTGGCAGCCAACCGACATCCACAACCACCAACATCCTCAGCATCTCAACCTGAAAAATATTTGAAAAGAGGGGGGCATGAGCACTAATGTACTCAGTGAGTTTTAATAAAAACGCTTTAATAAACTTCAAGATATCCAATAATCAACTAACGGTATATGGAGAACAAAACGCAAAAGCCCTCTCCATATCCGTAAAACCTTTTCTTTTTCTTTTGGGCCCATCCTGGCTCAAACCTGTTGTCAACTGCACCCTTACGCATGTCATACGATAGAAGAGGGCTTACCTCAAATATCCAAATGAGTTTGTGAGGGAATTAACCCACCAGTGACTTACCTTAATGATCAAAGATCATGAAATCTGAGCTCAATTTCTGATTATAACAGAACTGTGTTCTCCTTTTCTTAACTTAACTTCATTAACCTTCCTTCCTTTCCTTAATCCTTAACTTAATTCCTTAGCTTCCTTAACCATACTAGAATTATCAATCATAGAGCAAATGTCTAAGGCTAATCCTTTAATTAAGCATGATTTCAGCCTATAAGGGATTTATCACTACCCTAAAAGGCAATGCTTAGCTAAATAAAGTTTAGCAAAATCTAACATTCAGATACGAGGAAATGAACGTGCATAATATAAATTATAATTAAAGTAATTCTAATTATCTCATGCTAGCATAAACAATACTTAATCATTTCTAGCATATCTAAACATACTTGAGAGTTCACTTAACATGTAATTACTTCATTTCCTTCCTTCCTTTGTACAGAGATCAATCAGGCAGAGCAAAAATATTTTATTGGATATCTCATTTGCCCTAACATGCTTCTAGAGCTTATTAGCTCAAACTTTTAAATGAGTATAGGTTTACCTACCTCAACTACTGGATAGAAGATGAAGCAACGAGCTGACGATCCTTCTCCAGGTTTCCACGAGGCTCACTTCCTCCTACAAAAGTCGAATCATCGACTTATCGGCCTCCTTCGAAGAATTCTAACATCTAACACAAAATCGAACAACATTGAACTATACTATCCTTAAATAGGACTTAAACATAAATATCACGACTTTAGAACTTTTAGAAAACATGAGAGTATGAAAGACTCGAGTTTAGAACTTGATTGGAGACAAAACATGGCAGCAGAGGCATTACACGGGCCATGCAAGCATAGCACGAGCCGTGCTAATTAATGGGGTGAGAAATAAAATGCCCAAACTTCCAACACAGGTCGTGCAAGCTTTGCACAGTCCATGAAAGCCCTAACATGGTCTGTGCTAACCTTGCACGGTCCGTGCTAGCTTCCCAGACTCATGTCGAGAGTTTTGGACGGCTTTGCATGGGCTGTGCAACACTTGCACAGTCCGTGCTCCTTCATGATCTTCTGAAACTTTCGATCGAAGTATTGGTCGAGGCGTTACTCATTCGCCTCTCCCTTTCCTTGATGTTTTAAACTTGAAATAAGGTTTAAAACTTTGAATAAAACATAGAAACAAGCATACTTTAAACTTAAAAAGAAATCAACATTATAACAAAATAAACACGACAGTCCTCCTTAAACACTTAGAATAATGATGAAATCTTTGAATATAAACCTGAACAGAACTTCAACGAAATAAACAAGGCTAACTTCGAGAAATAATGACGAGAACATAACAATGAGAATAACAATGAGAAATATAACGGAAATGCTATTAAACTCGGAATTTAACAAGAATCGAAATACTAACTCCAGAGGGAAAATAAACCAATAATAACAAAGAACATGAAGAACACAAAGAATGGAAATAAAATACGGAAATTAAAAAGACAGAAAAGAAATGGATTCGAGGCCAACAAACAAGAATGGATGAAGTTAGGTGAGTCGAAAGAATGTGGCTAGCTCGGCGTCTCGTCGAGTCACAATGGCGGCAAAGCCGTCTGCTATGAGCCAACGGCACCCCTAGCACCTTTCCTCACCACATCCCTTCCACGCCACTCTGCTCGTCATCTCGGAGGAACACTCACGAAGAATCTCCCTCGCTTCGACAGAACTTCGACTTCTCACAAGCTCTCCACCCTCCAAATCTTAGAAATCAAGTTAAAATGGGTGCAAAATGAATGGAGGGGAGGTGTGTTATTTATAGATGTGGGGTTGGCTTCCTTGAGAAGCCACTCCAGTGTAGAAAGACTGCAAAAGTTACCCCGGGTTCGGTTAAAAGCTATTTTATTCGATGTCGAGGTCCAAATGACCTCAGACACGAAATTCAAAAATACTGGGGGACTCATTGGCTCGAATACTAGTGAACCAACCTGATTTGGGATGAAGACGGGGTCGTTAGAAGAAAAACGAGCCAAGATTCCTTTTTCAGAATTACTTTTTACTATTCACTCAAACTGGCAGATTTTGGTCCCGAGCGTTCAATTGACCTCAGAATGGGAAATTCGTGAATGGGAATGGATTCCTTGAGTCATTTCCCATAATATGGGCCTGACAGAACAAGACTCGGATCAACGAGGAGGATTTCATAAATTTTCCAAAACACGAACGCACGCAAAAGTTCATTCATCCTTTAAATACATTTTTCATCATCGGGAACTCAAATGACTTCAGAATAAAATTCCGGGAACACCGGGACACTCCTTGAGTTAAAACCTTTCTAACGAGACCAAGATTGACCAAAACAGAGTTAAGATCAAAATTTCTGAAAAGTCAATTTCAAGAAAACTGACCCTAAAAGTCGTGACTGACATCTTACTTTACTTAAACCTTATCTAAACTTCTTCCTTAACTTTTTAATTAGTCTTAACAATCCTCTAAATCTTATCTAAAGTTCTGGGGTTTTACATCCTACCCTCCTTAAAGAAATTTCATCCCGAAATTTACCAACCATGATAAGGGACATCAGGGTACTTCTTGAGTAGCTCGGATTTAAGCTCCGAGGTTGCTTCTTCCGAACCATGATAGTTCCAGATTACTTTTACAAGACTGATCTCCTTGTTCCTCAACTACTGGATCTTTCGATCCACAATGGTTTCTCCTCATATGTTAAGTCCTTATTCGGGACTATCTCTTCCTTGCTAATCACTTGTTTTGGATCAAATACGTACTTTCTCATCACTAAGACATGAAAGACGTCATAAACGTCACTCAGATTGGGTGGTAAGGCTAATCTGTAGGCTACTTTATTCACCTTCACTAAAATTTTGAAAGGTCCAATAAATCTAGGCCTTAGCTTGTTTCGTTTACCAAAACGAACCACTCCTTTGGACAGAGATGCCTTCAGGAATACTTTATCTCCAACATCAAAACTGAGATCTGTTCTTCTTTGATCTCCGTAAGCCTTCTGTCTATCTTGAGCCTCCTTGATTCACTGATGAATTAACTCGATCTTCTAGATCACCACCTGGACCATTTCAGGTCCAAGTATCATTCTCTCTCCATCTTTGTCCTAACACAAGGGCTACCTACACTTCTTTTCATACAAGGCTTCATAAGGGGCCATGCTGATCGATGAGTGGTAGTTGTTGTTGTACGCAAACTCTAGCAAAGGCAGTAGCTCCTCCAAGCTGCTTCCTTGATCGATAACTACTCCTATAAGCATATCTTCCAAAATCTGGATATTCCTTTCGTGCTAGCCATCCATCTGAGGATGAGAGGCTTTGTTGAAGTGAGCTTTGATCCCATGGCTTCTTGTAAGTTCTTCCAGAATCTTAACATAAATCTCGTATCACGATCTGATATAATCGAGACCGACACTCCGTGCAATCGCACAAAATCTCTAATATATATAGGCTAATTGATCTAGCCCATTGTTTAGGTCCAAACTTACACTTATAATTTTCGGTTTATGCTCACTAGACACTACTGAGGACCACACCCGCAATTGGACGGGGTCAATTGTAGGAGCGATGAGCTTAACCCGAGTCGATCTCTCAAGGAAAACTTTACGAGAAAGAACTATCTATAGGCTACACGTGCTTTCGACAAAACAACTAAAATGCAATCTAAACATTCTAATCAAGAGATTTTGGAGATTTAAACTAGAAATTAAATGAACAGTCAACAAAACAGACAATAACAACTTAAATACAAGAAAATGGAAATGAAGATTAGAGGAATTAAGTTGATTAAGGTATTAGGGTGTAGATTCTCTCAATGGTTGATTACTATGCTTTATTTAAGTTGATAATGCAAATCTCACAAGTATGGTAGACCCATCCAATTAGTTTAACGTCTATTAAAGTCACGGATATCCGTTAAACCTCTCTTAGCTATACCATGCAAAATGAGACAAACAAACTAGGTTTAGGAGCCCATGCACCTAGTATCGAAGGAATTAAATCCGGAGTTAGGTTCACAATCAAGAAATCCCCTAAATCCTACCAATGCTCAAGTGATGATCAAGCACTTAAACATAAATAAGAACAATTCCAACAACAACAACCAACATAAACAAGCATAGATCACAACCAAATCGATCCTCTACCCCCTAATAGGGAGATTAGCCACTAAACATGCTCAAAACAACATAAACATCATAGAAGAACTCCATTTCATAAATCAAATGTAAATGAAAACAACTTCTACAATATTATATATCCTTCAAGAGTTTGGAACAAATCCCACAAAAACATCCAAGAAATACAAGAAAGTGCACAATAAACCTCCTCCGAGCTTAGCTTCCACATGAGCTCGTCGTTGGTCTTTTCGTTCCCTTCTTTCCCCCTTGGCTTGGTTTCCTTGTTCTCCTCCTTCTCCTCTTCTCTTTAGTGAAAAAGGGTGGTGAAAATGATAGTGAAAAATGGTGAAGAGAGTATGGAAGGGTAAAGAAAATGGTGAAGGTAGTGTAGAGAAAAAATGGAGGATGTTGGGGTGGAGAAGATGATGTGTTGAATGGTAGTCAATGTGTATCCAAAAAGAGAAGTGCCTCCAATGATTGATGGTGTCCCCCTTTTTGATCCCCAAAATCCAATTTCATAAGAGAGAGAGAGAAGATCGTAAGGGAGAGAGAGAGGCAATGGTGAGATGATTGATGAGAGGAGAGAGGAAAGGTGGTGGTAAGGTGATAGTGATGGACATTAAATGTGAGAGATTTGGGAGGAGGATTTTGTGGAGGAAAAGTCCACAAAGCTAGGGTTAGGTTAAATAAATACCTATTATCCTAGTTTTTAGATTAGATTGACTCCAAGCTCTAGAATCCTCATGCAAAAGGAATGGATGATGAAGGGCAGTCATTGGGTCCAAGATGCCAAGAGGGAGAAGGGAAAAACAAGTGCCAACAAGGCGCTGATCGAGAGGGAAACGCCAGCCCGCGCGCCCGCGCGGCGTCGCGCGCCCGCGGGGTTCAAGAATGCCGCGCGCTCGTGGGGCTCCCGCGCCCGCGGGGTTCCTGCGCCGAGAACACCCCCGCGCGGTCGCGGGACTCGCGCGGCCGCGGGGTCTTGGGAGCCTGAAGTTGCGCGTCCGCGGGGCTTGCGCGTCCGCGGGGTTCACCTTTCTTACAGGTTTATCTTTTACGGCCCATCTTCGCTCCACGCTACCTTAGCACCTAAAAATCGAGATTTTCTGAACAAAAGCTCAAGTTTTTCAAAACTTGGCATAATCCACCATAAAAGCAACCAGTGAAGAAATTCACACGAAAACACGAAATAAACGAGAACAAAAAACTAGAAAATAACTTACAGAATATGCAAAATTATGCAATAAAACAACACAAATACATACTAAACAACTCCCCCACACTCAGCTCTTTGCTTGTCCTCAAGCAAATAAGAAATTAAAAATATGAAGCAAGAAGGAAATACTCGCGAGGCGATCATGAATTTTTGACAAATTGCATGGTTCCCACAAAAACGATCATTATCCAAGAATGTGAACACCACCTCCAATCAAGTGAATCGCTTGTTCTCTTAAGTCTAAGAAAAATACGTTAGCATAATTTTTCATTAAGTACTTCCCCACAAATCGAAACCACATTTATTAAGAACGAACTACCAAAAACACGAGGGATTGCAGCATAGGACAAGAGTCATTAGGTAAAATCATCGAGATAAAACGAGCTTCCCAATGTGGTTTCCCATACTCATCATGCATATGCAAAAAGGTTGACAAACACACGAGAGGAGTAGAATCCGGAGTGCAATCCCCTTTATTTAGGCAAAATAATAGGGATATGGATCAAAATTCACAAGGTGAAAATCATAAGGAGGAAATCCCTAGTTTCCTTGTGTGGTTTCCCATACTCATAGTCGCATAAATCAACTAGAGGAGTAGAGATCCTTATTTTTCCCTTTTCATATCTCATTTATTATTATTATTATTATATTTTTATTTTTTTTTTTATTTTTTTTAAAATGATACATGATTGAAGGGAGTAATTTTCATGAAAAAGACTAGGTATGCTTCCCAAACCTTCGAGAACAAAATCTTTCAACATCAATCATCAATTATGCGATCACATTCAAAGATAAATAATGTTTACGAGTGAAACCACGAACAATTCACAACTTATGATCGACTCGAAGATAAATCCTTGAAGATTCATATTTAAAATTGTTCAAATTTTGATGGTTGGACAAAACAAAACAAGAACTAAGCGAGAGAATTACCACATACCTATATAACTAGAATAACAACCTTAATAACAAACTCAACACAATCAACATAATAAATTAAAACAAAAACATCACATGAACAATCACAATCCACATCATAACATAACATAATAAGCACGACTCCCCCACACTTAAAACATGCATTGTCCGCAATGTATGAAACACAATGCAATAGGAGTCAAAGGGAGAGGGAAAACATCACAAGGTGTAGAGGACCGGCAACAGGCTCGGTTCCTACAAACGTACGACAAATACAACGAACGACAACCGAAAGAGTAAACGAGAAACAATAAAACACGCACACTAACACGAGAGAACACGAAAGAAACACAAAAACAACTTCACTGTGGTGGTGGCTCATAAGGCGGCTGCGGAGGTGGCGGGTAAGGATAGGAGAGCGTCCAATTGTTCCAGCTTTGCTCGAGAGCCGTCATCCTCTCATCGTGGCTGTCAAGGCGGCCAAAGACACTCTGCCTCAAATCCCCCACATCCTGGCGAAGGGACCCCAGCTCTTGGCGAAACTCGCCCATTGAGGCATCAAATCTCTGCTGAAACTGCCCCATAGTCTGACTGTAAGTCTGCTGGAACTGGCCCATGGATGCATCCAAATGCTGGCGAAATTGGCCCATAGAGTCCGCATAAGACTGCTGGAAGCTCTGCTGAAACTGGCCCATAGAGTTGTCAAAATGGTCCTGGAAAGACCTCCAATCAGCCTGATACCCATGTGGGGGCATCATCGAGGGATAAGGCTGCGGCTGGAATTGGGCTCGGCCCTCTAGCTCGTTATCCTCTCCTCCTTGGTCTTCTCCTTCTCCTTCTTCAGTCTCTCCTCCATCCTGATCTTCCTCATTTGCTTCTCCTTCCTGTTCGGCCTCATCATCATCATCATCATCGCCCCAGGGGGCTGAAGAAGAACCGGCTTCTCTATCACGTCTAAGGGCCGCAATCTGAGCATTCATAAAGTTTGAGACACAGGGCCGCTGAGTGTGAGGAACCAGTCTTCTGTTATCCAAGACAATCTGAGCTCCCTTGAGCTCTTCCATAGTGATCATGAGATCTCGGATCTTGCATTGGCCGTCAGGGAGGGGCCCATGGTCGGGAATCAAACCAAGCTTCACAGCCAAAGCCGTGATAAATGCACAAAAGGAGGGATGCATCTTTGTGCGCCTCGTCATCTGCTGAATTGCGTTCCAAATGAAATAGGACGGGCAGATCTTTGTGTTGTGGAGGGCGCACCAAAGAAGATACACCTCAGTGGCGTTGACTTTGTTGGCTTGTTCTTTGCCTGAAATGGAGTATGCAAGGAACTTGTGCATGATTACAAGTGCAGGGTCCCTTATGAAGCCGGTTGGTTTTCCTTGTGAATCCCAATTGTTGAACCCTGTGAGCTCGTCCCAGGCGGCAGCAGTGTCGAAGTCAACAGGCTTATCACGTAGCCCAGTTGTCGAAAACCCGAAATATGCTTTCATTCTGGCCAAAGTTACTTCAAATTCCTCTCCAAGCATACGGAAGCTAATCTTCGAATTCACATTGTCAAGCTTGAAGGTAACTAAAAACTCAAGGCACAGTGGTTTTAAGCCGACATACTTCAATTTAGCAAATTTATCCAATGTGAGCACTTTCAAATATTTCTCCACTTTATTATCCATTTTCAGCAACTTCAACAAATTCCAATCCAGATAGCGCGGATTAGTAATTTCAAATTCATCGAAGTTTTGGAAACGGTTACCTTCAACGTGTGTGCGTACAGGGAACGGGCACTGGTACAACTCTTGGAGGTCTTCTTGTTCCTCTGCTTGGTGAGAAGAGGACGGATTCTTGGTCCTAGGAGGCATGGTGGAAGGAGGAGCACGACTGGAGTCGGGAAGAAACAGCGAGAGAGAGGCGCAGACAGGGGCACGCGGCCGCGGGAGGAGCGCGAGCGCGGGGCCTGGCGGGCAGGGCGCGCGGCCGCGGGGAGGAGCGCGGTCGCGGGGCTTCGGTGGCTGAATAGCGCGGCCGCGGGGGGGCGCGCGGTCGCGGGAGCTTGCGGGGCTGGAGAAATTTCCGGCGCGACAGGGCGAACGGCGGCCGTGAGCGGAGGAGTGGCTGGGAGCGGCGAACGGAGGGGAAGCTTGGAGGAAATTGCGCGCGGGCGCGGGGCTTCGACGCGGTCGTGGTGACGAATGTGGTGACGTGAATGTGTGACGTGAGGTTGGGAATTTGGGATTATTTGGTTGGTTTGGGTCTGGAGTTTGCTGGGAGTTGATGGTGGAAAAGGAGAGGGATATTGGGATCCATAGAGGGGGGGGAGTAGCCCTAAAGCGGCGCAAGGGATGGGAGGAATTAGGGTTCAAACGGGTGGTCCCCCTTTTAAAGGGGAGGGAGTGCGCGACCGCTGGGGGTAGCGCGGCCGCGGGGCGTGCGGGGCTCGCGCGCCCGCGGGGACGTCCGCGCCCGCGGAAATTCATTTCTGACAATTTTCCTCGAGCGCTCGCGGAGTCGCTCCGCCGAGAGGTATGTCGCGCGGCCGCGGGGAGAGCGCGGTCGCGGGATTCCTGCTGTGAGAAGGGTCACGCGGCCGCGCGGGGTGCGCGGTCGCGGGACTTTCCTTGGCCAATTTTTCGGCGATTGCTTCCCTCGCTTCATTTCTCCTCAACCTGCTCATAAACTTCAAAAAAAAATGCTAAACACACAAACACAAAATAGATTAATTAGCATAATTAAAAATAAGAAAATCATGGGTTGCCTCCCATGCAGTGCTCATTTTAATGTCTCGAGCTAGACGAAGTTTTTGGAGTATTCACTGGGAATTGACAAGTTTCAATTCCTCCACAACGGCTTCATGCGAAAACCTTGAAAAGTATGGCTTGACTCGATGGCCGTTCACTTGGAACGTAACATTCGTCACCGGGTTCTTCAATGTGACCACTCCGTAGGGGAACACTTCTTCAATGAAAAATGGGCCGCTCCAACGTGGTTTGAGTTTACCGGGAAAAAGCCGCAATCTAGTGTTGAAAAGAAGAACCTTCATGCCCGGCATGAGTTCTTTCTTGACAATTCGCCTATCATGTAGTCTCTTCACTTTATCTTTGTAAATCTTGGCGTTGTCATATGCTTCGTTTCTCAATTCGTCGAGCTCGGACAATTGCAAGGCTCGCTCCTTTCCCGCACTTTCAACATCATAATTCACCGCCTTTATAGCCCAATAAGCTCGGTGCTCGATCTCAACGGGGAGATGACATGCTTTGCCATACACAAGGTGGTATGGGCTCATTCCTAGAATTGTTTTGTAGGCTGTCCGGTATGCCCAAAGAGCATCCGGTAGCCTTTGTGACCAATCCTTCCTCGTCACATTCACGGTCTTTTTCAAGATGTTTTGAATTTGTTTGTTGCTCGTCTCAACTTGACCGGAAGTTTGAGGATGATATGGAGTCGCCACCTTGTGAGTCACTCCATTTTTCTTAAGCAATTTTGCAAAAAGCTTGTTGGTGAAATGAGTTCCACCGTCACTTAAAATCGCCCTAGGGAATCCAAACCTACTCAATATATGTTCCTGCACGAACTTGACAACCACATTAGCGTCACAAGACCTAGTGGGGATTGCTTCAACCCACTTTGACACATAATCGACCGCTAAGAGGATATACTCAAAGCCAAATGAGTTAGGGAATGGTCCCATAAAGTCAATCCCCCAAACATCGAAAATTTCAACAACAAGATTGACATTTAGCGGCATTTCATTTCTCCTCCCAATATTACCAAGTCTTTGACATTTATCACATGAAATGGAGTAAGCATGAGCATCTTTAAAAATTGAAGGCCAATACAAACCGGATTGTAAGATCTTTCTAGCCGTCTTTTGTCCTCCAAAATGGCCACCACAATGAGATGAATGGCAAAAGGCTAAAACATCGGTTTGCTCCTCTTCCGGGACGCATCTTCGAATGATCTCATCTTTTACCAAATGGAAAAGGTATGGATCGTCCCAAAAGTAACACCTACACAGTGCCAAAAATCTTTTCTTCTCTTGAAAAGAGAGGTTAGGTCTCAATTTATCACAAGCAAGATAATTGACAATATCGGCATACCAAGGGGAGGAATCAAGCTCCAGAACATGCTCATATGGAAATGTATCACAATCAACTCCTTTTTCATGCAATAAATTGAAATTTTCATCAACGGGGAGGCGGGATAAATGGTCCGCTACCACGTTTTCACACCCCTTCCTATCCTTAATCTCAATATCAAATTCTTGCACAAGCAAGATCCACCTAATGAGTCTAGGTTTAGCTTGTGGTTTGGTCAACAAATGCCTTAAAGCCGCATGGTCACTATGCACGATTACTTTAGAACCTAAGATGTAGGATCTAAATTTATCCAAAGAAAACACAACGGCAAGTAATTCTTTTTCGGTTGTGGTATAATTTACTTGAGCACTATTCAAGGTGAGGCTAGCATAGTAAATTACACGAAGAATTTTATCAAAACGTTGACCCAAAACGGCGCCAACGGCGGAATTTGATGCATCACACATGATCTCAAATGGTAAGGACCAATCAGGGGGAACAACAATTGGTGCGGTGATCAATTTCTCCTTAAGAGTATTAAAAGCATGCAAGCATTTTTCATCAAACTCAAAAGGAACATCTTGAGCAAGTAAATGGCATAGAGGTTGGCTAATTTTCGAGAAGTCTTTAATAAACCTACGGTAAAAACCGGCATGGCCTAGAAAGCTTCTAATTCCTTTCACATTGACGGGTGGAGGCAATTTTTCAATCACATCTACCTTAGCCTTGTCTACACTCATTCCTTCTTTAGACACAACATGACCAAGCACTATGCCACTAGTAACCATGAAATGACTCTTTTCCCAACTAAGAGTTAGGCTACTTTCTATGCACCGTTTCAAGACAAGTTCCAATTTCTCTAAATAATCGGAAAATGAGGATCCAAAAACCGAAAAGTCATCCATGAATACCTCAATGAAGTCTCCAATCATTTCGGAGAAAATGGAGAACATACACCTTTGGAAAGTGCCCGGTGCATTGCATAGTCCAAATGGCATTCTTCGACACGCAAACGTACCAAACGGGCATGTGAATGCGGTCTTGGCTTGGTCCTCCGGCGCTATGGCCACCTGAAAATAACCCGATAAACCGTCAAGAAAGCAATAAAAACTATGGCCGGCTAATTTATCAAGTATTTGATCAATGAAAGGAAGGGGAAAATGGTCTTTTCTTGTGGCGGCATTGAGCTTTCGGTAGTCAATGCACATTCTCCACCCGGTGGTGGTTCGAGTAGCCACATGTTCTCCTTTGTCGTTCTCAACGACCGTTATCCCTCCTTTCTTTGGCACCACATGGACCGGGCTCACCCATTCACTATCGGCTATGGGATAAATGATCCCTTCCGCTAGGAGCTTAAGAATCTCTTTCTTTACGACTTCCATGAGCACGGGGTTGAGCCTCCTTTGCCCTTCACGAACCGGCTTAGCCCCTTCTTCTAGAATGATGCGATGCATACACGTAGAGGGGCTAATGCCTTTGATGTCGGAAAGACTCCATCCAATGGCTTGCTTGTTCCTCTTTAGTACGGCTACTAAGACGTCCTCTTCATCTTTTTCTAGCCCGGAAAAGATGATCACGGGCTTCTTCTCTTCATCGTCGAGATAGACGTATTTGAGATGAGACGGGAGCTCCTTGAGCTCGAGCTCGGGAGTGGGCTTCACTTCCTCTTCGGTTGAGGCCATGACTTGCATTAGACTCATGCCTTCTCCGAGCAAGGTCTCCATCTCGTCAGCATTCCACTCGTCTCCCCCACACTTGAGGTAGGCTTCGTCCATAGCAAGCTCCTCGGACGAGGTTTCACTTCTCCACGGAGCACCTATTTCCTGTAAGAAAACCTCCTCGGCCAAGACATCAATAGCATCTATGTAAGAACAATTTTCCTCAAATGAGGAGACGGGAATAGCCTTGTTGTCATGTACGGAAAATGACACCGTTTCTCCTAACACCGACATCTTTAATGTTCTATTTTTAACATCAATCAAAGTGTTAGTTGTAGCCATAAAAGGTCTACCTAGGAGGATCGTGTGTTCTTTACCCGTTTCCTTAACATCTCCCACATCCAAAACAACAAAATCAACCGGTATTATCAAACGACCAACCTTAACTAGAATGTCCTCTATTATTCCCCTCGGATATCTTACGGACCTATCCGCTAATTGTAGACACATTCTAGTTGGTTTCAATTCTCCTAACTCTAATTGTTTATAAATAGAGTAAGGCATCAAATTAATTCCGGCTCCTAGATCTAGCATACCACATGCTTCTTTGCCATTTCCCAAAGCAATTTTGAGAGTGAAACTACCTGGATCACGGAGCTTTGGTGGGAGTTGATGTTGTAGGATTGCACTTGCCACTTCGGACACTTCAATCTTCTCGTCCTCCACAAACCTCCTCTTCTTGGAAGCTAGTTCCTTGAAGAACTTTACATAGGCCGGCACATTTCGAATAACATCAAGGAGTGGAAGGTTGACATTCACCTTTGAAAGGAGCTTATAAAACTCTTGGAATTGAGTGTCTTGCTTCTCATTCCTCAACCAGCTTGGAAATGGAATTGGAGGATTGTAGGGATTGGAAGCCTTGTGGAAAGTGGGCTTCTTAACTTCTTCACTCTTCTTTTCGGGCTCTTTGTGTTGTTGTTGAAGAGCCTCTTCTTCTTTTTCATCCTCCTCGGTTGGACTCGGTTCTCCAACCTTATTATCGATCACCTTTCCTCCTCGAAGAACGGTAATGGCTTGAGCTTGATCCGGTTGGCTTGGCAACTTGCCCGGCTTGGCTTGCTTGGCCAATTCTCCAACGGTTCCGGCTATTTGCCCCACTTGAGTCTCAATTCTCTTCACAGAAGCCTCAACGGATTCAAATCTTTGTTGAGTGGCTTGGATGAAGGTTTGCAACGTGTCTTGCAATGTTGGCCGTGGCGGTTGGTTCGGTTGGGCCGGGTATTGTTGTGGCCTCGGATAAGGTGGAGCTTGGCCTCCTCCGGCTTGTTGAGGTGGAGGCAGTTGTTGTGGTGGTAGAGGAGGTTGTTGAGGTTGTTTCCAAGAGAAATTCGGATGATTTCTCCATCCAGGATTGTAGGTTTGAGAGTAGGGGTTATATTATTGGCGCGGTTGGAAACCTTGGAGAGCATGCACTTGCTCTTGAAGAGCATGGAAATGAGCCTCTTCACTTGTCTCCGTCTCAATCGATCTTTGGCACACATTGGCTCCATGGCCATACTCTCCACAAATCCCGCAAGTCTCAACGGTCATCACTTGTTGGGGTGGTCTCTCGGACGTTCGAAGCATCTCTACTTGCCTTGTCAACTCGGCAAGTTGCTTCGTCACATCATAACTAGGGTTGGCTTCATTGACGGAAGCTCTCTTCCCCCTAGCACTCTTTTGTTGGGAAGTCGTCGCCATTGTCTCATATATGTTTGAGACTTCTTCGGCGGTCCGGCCTCCAATGTCTCCTCCCGATGCATTGTCCACCGTATATTGGAAATTTTGAGAAAGCCCGTCGTAGAAGAATTGGTTGAGCAACTCGGGTGCGAGATGGTGGTGAGGACATTGTTGTTGGAGACCTCGAAATCGATCCCAAGCTTCATGAAACGATTCACCCGGAGATTGGGTAAAAGTAACAATTTGAGCTCTCAAGTCTTGGGTCTTTTGATTGGAGTAGTACTTGGCCATGAACTTCTCGTAGACGGCATTCCAATTGGCCAATGAATTGGCCGGTAGAGACATGAACCACGTCTTGGCTCGATCCTTCAAGGTGTAGGGAAAACACCTCATCTTCAATTGATCTTCGTTCAAACCTTTCCTCTACAAGGTTTGAACGACGGAATAGAACTCCCGGATGAAGTTCAAAGCATCTTCGGCCGGCATCCCGTAGAATGAGGGAAGTTGGCTAAAGTGGATGTTCTTCAACTCGTAGTTCCTTGCGGCTTCACCAAGAACTATGCAAGAAGTCGACGCCCTAATAACGGGACGAGCAAAGTCTCTCATATTCCTAGCCGCATTGGCATTGGCATTATCGGGGTTGTTTACAGGGTTAGCTTCCATCTCTCCTTCCCACTCGAACACGTCAAATCTCCTCGGTCGATGGATATCGTCGAACACGGGGGCTAGTCTCCGATTAAGGCTTCAATTCCCTAGCATACACAAACACAAATGAAACGGGGATCAAACGTACCTTGCGGAAAGAGATATCAAAGCCCAACAAACGGACATAAAAACAAAAACAAATTTACAAAAACAACACAAACACTTCAGCGACAAGTTCACGAATTCAAAACAACACAAAAGCAAATATAGCACCTATGAGACAATTCTCAAAAGCTCTCCCTGGCAACGGCGCCAAAATTTGTTTAGGTCCAAACTTACACTTATAATTTTCGGTTTATGCTCACTAGACACTACTGAGGACCACACCCGCAATTGGACGGGGTCAATTGTAGGAGCGATGAGCTTAACCCGAGTCGATCTCTCAAGGAAAACTTTACGAGAAAGAACTATCTATAGGCTACACGTGCTTTCGACAAAACAACTAAAATGCAATCTAAACATTCTAATCAAGAGATTTTGGAGATTTAAACTAGAAATTAAATGAACAGTCAACAAAACAGACAATAACAACTTAAATACAAGAAAATGGAAATGAAGATTAGAGGAATTAAGTTGATTAAGGTATTAGGGTGTAGATTCTCTCAATGGTTGATTACTATGCTTTATTTAAGTTGATAATGCAAATCTCACAAGTATGGTAGACCCATCCAATTAGTTTAACGTCTATTAAAGTCACGGATATCCGTTAAACCTCTCTTAGCTATACCATGCAAAATGAGACAAACAAACTAGGTTTAGGAGCCCATGCACCTAGTATCGAAGGAATTAAATCCGGAGTTAGGTTCACAATCAAGAAATCCCCTAAATCCTACCAATGCTCAAGTGATGATCAAGCACTTAAACATAAATAAGAACAATTCCAACAACAACAACCAACATAAACAAGCATAGATCACAACCAAATCGATCCTCTACCCCCTAATAGGGAGATTAGCCACTAAACATGCTCAAAACAACATAAACATCATAGAAGAACTCCATTTCATAAATCAAATGTAAATGAAAACAACTTCTACAATATTATATATCCTTCAAGAGTTTGGAACAAATCCCACAAAAACATCCAAGAAATACAAGAAAGTGCACAATAAACCTCCTCCGAGCTTAGCTTCCACATGAGCTCGTCGTTGGTCTTTTCGTTCCCTTCTTTCCCCCTTGGCTTGGTTTCCTTGTTCTCCTCCTTCTCCTCTTCTCTTTAGTGAAAAAGGGTGGTGAAAATGATAGTGAAAAATGGTGAAGAGAGTATGGAAGGGTAAAGAAAATGGTGAAGGTAGTGTAGAGAAAAAATGGAGGATGTTGGGGTGGAGAAGATGATGTGTTGAATGGTAGTCAATGTGTATCCAAAAAGAGAAGTGCCTCCAATGATTGATGGTGTCCCCCTTTTTGATCCCCAAAATCCAATTTCATAAGAGAGAGAGAGAAGATCGTAAGGGAGAGAGAGAGGCAATGGTGAGATGATTGATGAGAGGAGAGAGGAAAGGTGGTGGTAAGGTGATAGTGATGGACATTAAATGTGAGAGATTTGGGAGGAGGATTTTGTGGAGGAAAAGTCCACAAAGCTAGGGTTAGGTTAAATAAATACCTATTATCCTAGTTTTTAGATTAGATTGACTCCAAGCTCTAGAATCCTCATGCAAAAGGAATGGATGATGAAGGGCAGTCATTGGGTCCAAGATGCCAAGAGGGAGAAGGGAAAAACAAGTGCCAACAAGGCGCTGAT
This sequence comes from Perilla frutescens, assembly GCA_026008535.1. NCBI lineage: Eukaryota > Viridiplantae > Streptophyta > Magnoliopsida > Lamiales > Lamiaceae > Perilla > Perilla frutescens. Next base: position 48,539,488 of record BRKX01000013.1, read on the forward strand.
CGAGAGGGAAACGCCAGCCCGCGCGGCGTCGCGCGCCCGCGGGGTTCAAGAATGCCGCGCGCTCGCGGGGCTCCCGCGCCCGCGGGGTTCCTGCGCCGAGAACACCCCCGCGCGGTCGCGGGACTCGCGCGGCCGCGGGGTCTTGGGAGCCTGAAGTTGCGCGGCCGCGGGGCTTGCGCGTCCGCGGGGTTCACCTTTCTTACAGGTTTATCTTTTACGGCCCATCTTCGCTCCACGCTACCTTAGCACCTAAAAATCGAGATTTTCCGAACAAAAGCTCAAGTTTTTCAAAACTTGGCATAATCCACCATAAAAGCAACCAGTGAAGAAATTCACACGAAAACACGAAATAAACGAGAACAAAAAAGTAGAAAATAACTTACAGAATATGCAAAATTATGCAATAAAACAACACAAATACATACTAAACACCCATCCAACATCTTAATAGCTATGAAATGTGTAACTTTCGATAATCGATCGATGATTACCCAAATAGCGGTATTACCCCACTTAGACTTTGTTAAACCTACCACAAAGTCCATATTAATATGATCCCACTTTCACTCGGGGATTTCTAAGGGTTGGAGCAACCTAGAAGGTTTATGATGAAGGGCCTTCACTTGATGACAATTCAAACACCTTTCCTCGAAGGCGGCTACTTCCCTCTTCATGTTGTTCTACCAAAAGCTCCTCTGGAGGTCTTGATACATCTTAGTGCTTCTGGGATGTGCTATGTGTGGCGTGTTATATACTTCGAACATGATTTCCACTTCCAGTTCTTCCTTGCTTAGCATACGTAGCCTTCCTTTGAATAAGAACGTGATATCGGCAGCCTCCACGAAGTCTTGCGAGGTATCTGACCGTGCTTCTGGTCTTTTCTTCTCGAGAACCTCGTCTCCTTTCTGTGCTTCAACTATCATTTGCTTTAGGTTGTGCTGAGCGACTATCATGGTGATCTGGGCTTGAATGGTTTCAGGTGGTGTTAGCACCTTGATTCTCAACTTCTCAAACTCTTGCGAAGGTTCTCTTGGACCTGAATGAGTCCTAATTCTGCTTTCTCTTTCCTACTTAGAGCATCAGCTACCATATTCGCCTTTCCTAGGTGGTAGTAAATCATGCAGTCGTAATCTTTGACGAATTCTGACCACTTTTTCTGCCTCATGATAAGATCCTTTTGCTCAAAGAAGTACTTCAGGCTCTTATGATCTGAGAAGATCTCATACTTAGCTCCGTAGATATAGTGCATCCAGACATTCAGTATATGAACAACTGCTGCAAGCTCTAAGTCATGTGTGGGATAGTTCTGCTTGTGATTCTTAAGCTACCTCGAAGCATAAGCAATCACCTTTCCTCTTTGCATCAGCACATATCTTAATCCATTCTTTAACGCATCTGCGTAATACACGAAGTCTTCATTCCCTTCTAGAATGGCCAACACTGGGATTGTGGTTAGCATCTTCTTTAAGGTTTGGAAACTTTCCTCGCATTCTGGCGTCCACTTGAACTGGGAGTTCTTCTTCAGTAGTCGCGTCATAAGTTTGGATATCGATGAGAATCCTTTGATAAATCTACGATAGTATCTCGTGAGTCCTAGAAAACTCTTTACCTCGTTCACGCTCCTCGAAGACTTCAAGTTGCTTACTACTTCAATCTTAGCCGGATCTACCTTGATTCCTTTTGCTAACACTATATGACCTAGAAACATCACCTTCTTGAGCCAAAACTCACACCTACTTAGCGCAAAGCATTTCTCTTCTCAATGTCTCCAGCACCACTCTTAAGTGCTCTTGGTGTTCTTCTTCGTCCTTCGAATAGATGAGGATATCATCTATGAAAACTAGCACAAACTTATTTAAATACGGGTGAAACACCATGTTCATTAAATCAATGAACACTGTTGGGGCATTGGTCAATCCAAATAGCATTACCACAAACTCGTAATGTCCCTAGCGAGTCCTTAAAGCGATTTTGAAATATCTTCTTTTTGGATTTTCAGTTGATGATACCCGGATCTTAAGTCTATCTTTGAGAAGACACTTGCTCCCTTAAGCTTGATCAAAGAGATCATCTATTCTGGGGAGAGGGTATCCATTCTTGATGGTCAGCTTATTTAGCTCTCTATAGTCGATGCACCTTCTCAATGTGCTGTCCTTCTTTTTCACGAACAAGATTGGGGCTCCCCAAAGCAACACACTAGGTTGGATAAATCTTAGGTCTAACAACTCTTGCAGTTGAACCTTGAGTTCTTGCAACTCCTTAGGCGCCATTCTGAAGGGGCTTTCGAAACAGGTGCAGCTCCTGGTTCCAAGTTGATAGCGAATTCCACTTGCCTATATGGGGGTAATCCTGGCAGCTCTTTTGGAAATACGTCTGTAAATTTTCTTATGATCGAAACGTCTTCTATTGTAATTTCTCTTTCCTCTTTCTTCGTCGCAGCCATCTCTTCTTCTTAAGGTGGTATCCTGACTTCATAGCTTCTGCTGGAGGTCGCACAACCAAAAAAGACGCTCATACATAACGAATGAAATCCTTTATGTATGTAAGAAAAGCTCTGTTACGTATACTGGTGTTATGTATGCTGCGCTCATACATAACGGAATAATATTCGTTATCTATATTATTATACATAACAGTTATTGCAACAAACATGACATCGGATATTACGTTATCTATAACTCTCATACATAACGGTTTCTTCCGTTATGAAAGTTTAACTTCTTCCGTTATCTATGAACTTTTACATAACGGTTTTTTTTCATACATAATACTCTTCATTGCGTGATCTATTAATGTTATATATAACGGTTTGTACCGTTATGAAAATTCATTTTTCTCCGTTATGAAATATACCACATGGATTAATACATAATGTTATTTGTACTTTAGATAACGCTTTTTTACATTATGTATGTTTTGATACATAACATATTTTTACCGTTATTAAATATTTTTAGTACCGTTATGTATGCCTGCTACAAATTTTTTTATAGATTTTCAGCAATTAAAATAATTCTAAAATAATAAAAATAATTGAAATTCCCATAAATCATCGTATATCTAATTCAAAAAATATTCATACATTCATCCAAATATAGTCAACATTCTACAAATATTTACATTCACTAAGAAAATTGTAAGCTACGTTCGGAGAGCGATGGGATGCCCATTTTTAGAGAATCTTTAAAAGAAATCACAAACACTCCATGCTTAACATGTGTCCAGTGCCAGCACTGGTAAGAGCCATCAAAATGTCATATGAGGACTAATCAAACAAATAATGGCATGATGCATCACATTAGGGTAAATCACAAGCAACTAGCATTCAAGTTTCTATTGTAATATAATAATAAATCTAATTTAAGATATCACTGATAGATTTAATTATTAGAAAATAAGAAAAGAGTCAATCCTCATACAGGAACTGAAGCTTAAAGCTTACATAGAACAAAATCTTGGGATCTGAGGCCTGTTTTACAAATAAAGGTTTGATTTATTATATGACATTATGTCTAAATCTGGATATATTAATTGCATTACTTTCCCTGCAATAGGCAAAACCCCTTTACGCTAAACATGTAATAATAAACATAGACCTAGAAGTATATGTGAATTTACTATGTGTCTATGTCACAATGGCATATTTTCAATGCTATCTAAAATATAAAAAAATGGGGGCAGACAACCTTGAAACTTTGTCCAAATATCAAGAAATATCATGATAATTTAAAAATCAAGGAGATTTGGTTGTATCATAGATAAATTATATATCATCATATCATCTGCATGGGGATGAATGAAATGTAAAAACTATAAGTTAAGACAGACCTTGTGTCATATCCAATCCGACAAGCAAAATGATGAGTACTGAAGCACTGAGCTGTCTCAGCAACAATGGAAGTTTGCATTCACAGTTCCTTCCCAATCAGATATTGGTGAACAACACCCACAGTTAAAAGTATTGGGATGGCAGGCCGAGTTGCCTCCTGATGGAAGAAAACAATATGCATACTCAACCACAAAATATTATACTAAAAATAGAAACCCAATAGAAAAGAGATTCAATTGCATAATCCAGACAAGCATATTCACAGATCGGGAAATGTGCAAGTACCTGAGAAATATTTTCTGGACCAACTTCTAGTATGCCGCCTTGCTTTCCAAGGTTGACTTTAAGATACATGACTAATCCTTCTCTGAGAGGATCTATAGCAGGGTTGGTAACCTGGTTCATACATATGTAAAAACATTTTGTGAATTAGATATCAGCTTTACAATATGGTAAGAAAAAGTTTTGAAGGTAAATCAACTTCAAGTAAAAGATACAAAAAAAGAGTTATATATATAACTGCCTACATATGAGAATATATAGCACATATTGAAAAAAATAACGTGGTTACCACAGAACATATTCACTAAGATATGTTTTTCATGCTACATCAGACACTATAACATCTATATAAAATATTATTTTACTTAAACCTGCCCACAACTTAATGTTTTTCATGCTACATCAGACAATATCACATCTATATAAAATATTATTGTACTTAAACCTGTCCATAACTTAATGAAAATTACAGACCTGAGGAAATCGTTGCTTGAAATAGTCAAACAGCATATGGGGCCTCTTTGATTGTACTGCCAGAGGAATATCATCCCCTATACAAAAAATAGGATCCTTCCCTTGAGAAGCCATTCATTCAATCACCTTCTGAACTTCTTCGCTAGAATATACATATGCCCTGGTACAACAGATAGGGCAGTCAAAAATTGAAATAGTGAAGCTCAAAGTAGTTTTAAGACAAAGACAGAAAGTAAAATGCCAACATGCTTTCTTCTGATGGATAGAATGTCTTGCTTTAGGAGAAATGTTTTTAACTTACTACTGGTGCCTTAAAATCATTTCATTGTCCATGACAGTCGCAGAGAAAAAGTTGAAGCCTTTAAAGAACAGATATTTTTCTTTACCAATTTCCTGGAGGGGTTTGATAGTGCAATTCGCTTTTTTACCTCAGTAACTTCAAATATGATGAGTGCATAAATTGCACTCATATGCACTCATTCTGAGCGCATTTGCACTAAGTTATCATGTATATGTGTTGTAAATATTGTTAATATCGTTTAAATCTTTTGTTTGGTCTAATGTGACCAATTTAGGGAGTTTTTGGGAAAACAAATGCTAAAAGAAGTCAGGTTAAGAATTCATCGATCAATGCTTGCACAAAGACGAGAAAAGATAAGAAAAAGCCAAAACACGACCCTGAAGCGCGAGCTGCTCAAAGTCGCGCCATAGCCGCCCTACAGAGCGACCCCAACACGCGACCCGTTTGGTCACGCTTTGACAGCTTCAAAGACTGGATTTTCTTCAAATCAAACGCGACTCAAAAGCGCTAGCACCTGGGGTCGCGCTTCAAAAGCAAAGGGAAGCACGACCCAAAAATGCGATCACCTCAGGTCGCGCTTCCAAAGCAGAAACAAGCGCGATCCAAAAATGCGACCTATTCGGTCGCTCTGTGCAAGCTTCAGACAGCTGTTTTTCTTCAGTCCAAACCTGACCCCAAAACGCGATCACCTGGGGTCGCGTTTCGCCTTGACGGATTTCAAAACTTGACTTTTGGCACTCCATTATTGGTCCATTACTTATGTATACATTTGGGGAATTTGAAAGGCAGATCCATACACCCTAAGGAACGAAAAATACTTGGAGAAACATCAAGATAAGGGATTTTTGAAGATCAAGAGGAAGGAAGAAGATTCAACATCCATTTGAGCATCCAAGCCATACGATTGAAGAAGGAGTATTCTAGATTAGTTTTTATCACTTCTTCTTTCTTCTTAGACTTGTATTTAGAATGGGTTATTGTTTTCTTCTTGTAAACTTGATTTTATTGTGAATATGGTTGGCTAGAGCCTCAGGGCTCTAGGATGTGGTGAAACAATGTGAATATTGATCTATGATTTGGGATGTATATATGTGTTATTGCTTTGTCAAGATTTTGATCTATGCTAGGGCTTGAATGGTGTTGTTTGGTTGGCCATCTCACTAACATCACATGTATGAATCACTTGCATCTAGTCAATCCCGTGATCATAAGCATGTCTGGATCAAATCTACATATTTGTCTTCTTAGTCGAATGTCATTATGTGGAAGGAAATGTGACCCTTACAGCCTTTGGTAGGTGCGACCTTGGAATGCGTTAGAGACAGCCATCCTTGTCGCATTCGCAATTTAAAAGATATTCGAGAGATGCTCTTACTATATTCGTGGTCTTTCTATCTATGAACTTTGCATATATGTTTGTGTAATCCCGCATTGTAGGTCAATACGAGTATTGTGTAACCATGTCCTAGAGTTTCTCCTTATTTATCATCCTCAAAACTCTCTTTTGTGTGGTATTGTCTCTTGAGTGCTAAATATAGTGATAATTCTTGTTGTTTATGTATTTATGTCTTTTGTTCTTGTTTGGTATTTTGATTTAGTTAAAACACACCCTCTCCTCATTGTTCGTCTAAATATTTCACTCTTCTTCCGTTGTGGTATTTGCATTGTCTAAATTCTATTCCATTTCCCTGTGGATCGACCTCGTATCATCATATCTACAATCACATGCTTGTACACTTGTAAGCATTGACACGAGTTATAAATATTGAAACAAATCATAGTAGGTTTAAAACAAAAACAAAACCTCTGTCAAGTTTTTGGCGCCGTTGCCGGGGAAGACGGAATTTATTTGATAAGTGCAATATTGTGATAACGATTGAGTGGATTACTTTAGACATTTTTACTTGTTTTATTGTAAAGAGTTGTTCTTGATTTGTTTGTCCTTTTTGATAGGAAGTGTATGCACACTCGTTCTCAAGGAGAACCACCTATTGCATTGGACTTAGAGATTGAAGCAATGATTCACCACAACAACGCATGTAGACGGAGAAGAATGGCGGATCAATCTCCACCGGTTCATGTAACACCCACCCCAAAAAAATAAATGTAAGATATAAGGTAATGAAAAAAATGTGGGTGGGTTGTCCTATTTTAAAATATAAGCATGTACTTTCCGATAAAAAGTGTTAACATTAAAAAAAATAGGTTAACATGTGGTGCATGTACAGTGGTCAAAAATTATAAATTATAACTTACTAAAGTGCATGAAGAAATTATTACTTTCTTTTTAGAAAATATTCTAAGAATATCCAGATAAATTTGAATTCAAACCTACGATATTTAAGCAGCAAATTAAAATATAATAATATAAGCACTTGCCCTCCTCACAGGTCGTCATCCATGTATACACTTCTCAGGACTTGTCAGAACTTTAAGTATTCATGTGTTGATGCACCACACGTTATCACTTCCACCTACAATGCATGAACTACATGAGCTAAAGCTCAGTAAGCATGATTAATGCATGTCCAGTGACACTCACAATGCATATGCAATATGCAACACCACCACAAATGTCAAATGCTCGTGAGTAAAATCCCTTTCATGCTATCTCAAGAGCATTTTCAATGTTTAGGAACTTGGCTCCCTTCACCAGACACCAACATGAGTCATGAGGTCATAATATAATCAATATCACTTAGCCAGAATGTGATTAGTGCACTCATGTGGCTCATCCTTCCTGGACCCCAAGGGACACGCCCCTTGCCTGTTCCCTTTGATCCCACATGAAAGTCATCCCACATCAGCCACTCATCACCTCAAAGGTGCAGTCGAAGTGGACCATCCTCCCTGGAACCCAAGGGACACGCCCCCTGCCTGTTCCCTTTGATCCCGCATGAAAGTCATCCCACTCGAGGCACAAATATCAACACAGCACAACACGGGCTGGTGGTGGCCAATCCCAAACAAAACATTTTCTCTCTCTCAAAACCATTTCATGCATGCAACCTCGATAATATCTACATGACGTGCATGCATATGCTCGTGCTCATGTACAAGATATTTAATGCAACATAATACAATATCACAAGTATATATCATATCACACAATCATACAATATAACATAATAATAAATAACAAGTAATAAATAAGAAATAATAAACACATATAGTCAAATAATACTATGTTCATGCATTGTAGTTGCAGATGGATTTCTACTTACCTCGAATCCAAAGGTTATGCTAACTGAAATCTTAGATCATGCAGTTTCTCAATGAAGACTATTAAGAACACATTATAAATTAATAAATGAACTATTAAATAAAATATAGTGGTAACTACTGTCAAGCAACACTATTTCATTCAAATCAATACCTAATAATTTTCTAATTTTTATATTACTTTTAGTTTAATATCACACCTCATTCCCCATTTTTATATTCTTTCGTCAACTTTCAAAATATATATACACACACCCGACCAACACACTCACACACACATATATACATGAACCCTTGTGTATTAATCACTATATCAGTATATAAATTGAAATAAAAGGAGAAAATACAAAACTAATAATATTTAGAATTCTGAAACATATAACTTTCTTAAATAATCAACTACAAAATTGTAAGAAACTCAATTTCATTGAATATTTCATCGAATATTTTTGCCATACCATAACCATACTTTTATTTGTCTTAATTTATTTAGCAATAGTATTTTAACATAGAAATATAACTATATATCTTTAATCATGCTGCCTTATGTAAGTTTGTGAAATTCCCATCATACAAAAATAGTTATGATTGCACATGTTTAATTACATCTCAAGAGATCCAACAAGTTTAGTAATCAACTAATAGTATTTAATTAAATTAATTTGTACCTCTATCAATCATTAGAGACATTAAATATACTTGGTTTACGTTAATGAAATAAGACTTGCTTCTCTACTCCATGCAATTACTAAACTATCTCCATAAAAATATAATGAAATCATGCATTTTAATAACTATCAATTGAATATCTTCCTATTAGCTGGACACCATTTCAAAATTAAAAATAGAAACTAAACATATAGTTCACCACACTATTAAAATTTCGTGGAAGTAGATTATCTTAATTACTTGAAACTAACAATATTTTATCGTGCAATTAATCAATTTTTAGATTTAATCCTCTTAAACTTTATTAATCCAATTACATAGAAACCTCTCACGAATATTAATATTAAGAACATGGATCAATCTTACACAGTCTATTAATCAAAATCTAGTAAAATAATAATATTATAGCATATAAATCTTCCCTAATTTATATAAGTTAAGAATCATCAAGTCATCAATCCAAAATTCTAGTCTCTACTAATAAAGGCAGTAAGAAGTTATTATTCTTAAAATAAATAGAAATAAACACTAACCTCTAAGATTGTGATTCCTTATGGTATATTTTTTTTTATGATTGTCTTATTTATAGTACTCACCGTCCTCATATATATTCTTCTTTTCTTGTAAGGATAGTTGTGACATCTTTGAGCCATGTGTCCCTTACGTGGAGCTTCCTCTTGGCTAATAACTATTTGAATTAATCTCAAACATTTGCATTTATATTTTGGTGTCTATCTCCAAAATATTACAACTATCTAATAAAATATTATTATATGTTCTAATAGCACATATTAGAACATATTTTATGAGCCTTTCGAATATTATACTAGTAAGTAAATAGAATACAATTTATATTTCTAGATTTTACTTCTTCGGACAAGATCGTTGTCCAACCAAATAATTATTTACATGACTTTCCTAAATCAACATTATCCACCACTTTGTCACACGTGTACCTCTATACAAATATAAAAAATTGAAAACAGAAGATATAATTGAAGTAAATAGCTTATAAGACATCAATTATATTTACTCGTGAGTAGTTAGATTCCCGGATATTACAGTTCAAGACCCGATGATTGCCCAAATGCAAAGGCAATTGGAGGTTATGCAAGAGCAATTGAGAGCCCAAGAGGAGGCTCATAATAGAAATGTGGAGGCACCAATCCGGAATCTTTTCCAACCTGTCGTGGATCAAGGGGTGGCCAATGGACCACCCATTCAAGCCAACAACTTCGAGTTGAAGACCTCTCTCATACTAATGATCCAGCAAAACCAATTCCGAGGGACACCAATGGAGGATCTACATGAGCATATCCGTAAATTTCTCAATGTTAGTGGGACAATGAAGATGAATGGAGTCCCGGATGATGCAATTCGCATTCAACTCTTTCCATTCTCATTGATCGATAAGGCGGAAACATGGTGGTTGAGCCATGCTCAAGGAACATTTCAAACTTGGGATCAATTGGTGACAAAGTTCCTACATAAGTTTTTCCCACCCAGAAAAACCCTCAAATTAAAAGGAGAAATCACCGTGTTCAAACAATGGGATGAAGAAAGCTTATATGAAGCGTGGGAGTGCTTTAGCGAGATGCTAAGGAAGTGTCCCGGACATGGTTTTGGAACCGATCATCAAGTATGCATTTTCTATGGAGGAAGCAAAGACGAAGTGAGAACACTCATGGATGCGGCCGCGGGTGGATCATTATTGGCAAGAGGGCCGGAAGAAGCCTTGAGAATCATAGAAGAGATGGCCTCAAATTCCTTTCAATGGCCGGCCGCAAGAGAGGGAGTCCAAATTCTAAAGAAAGTGGTTTCTGCTTCAAGTTCGGATGCACTCGTGCTTGTGGCAGCTCAAATGGCAACCTTGAATTCAAAAATTGAGGCCTTTACAAATCCAAAAGCCAAGACATCTCAAAACCAATTTGAGGATGTAAACTATGTGAACCAACAAGGAAGCTACTCAAATCCACAACGACCTTTCAATCCGGGGTACAAGCCCCAATACGGAGGTCAATATGGTGGAAACTAAGGTTATCAAAATAAAGCTCAACACCCGAACTTCTCCTATGGTAACCCGAACTATACTATCCAACCACCTCCGGGCTTCTCGATCACGAATGGTGTAATTGATGGGGAGAAAAAGCCCAAGATGGATGAACTCCTAATGGCATTTATGGGAAAGATGGAGAATTACATGAATGACTCTCAAGCACGAATTGGGAAGTTAGAGAATACCGTCAGAGCAATTGGCAACCAAGTTAACACTTTGGAGAAGCAAATTGGGCAATTTGCAACTATCTTGGGAAGCCAACATCAACAAGGCAAGTTCCCAAGTAATACCACCATGAATCCGAATGATCAATGCAAGGCAATTACCTTGAGGAGTGGAACCACTTATGATGGCCCCGAGATGTCGGATGATGAGGAAAGCGAAGGAAAGATTGATGAGCAACCAAGTGAGAAGAAGAAGGGAGAGGGACCAAGTCAAGAGGACTTGAGTCCCAAATTAAAGAAAAATGATGCCCTTGAAAAAGGGAAAGAGAAAGAAGAACCAACAAAGGTGATGCCGGAAGAATACAAAGTGCACATACCTTACCCACAAAGACTCCAAAAGGTGAAGAGTGATGAGAAATTCTCTCGGTTCCTCGACATCTTTAGAAAGGTGCAGATCAACATCCCTCTTGTTGAAGCACTTCAACAAATGCCGAATTATGCGAAATTCTTGAAGGATGCGATTTCCAAAAAGAGGAGATGGGGGGAGTATGAGACGGTTAACTTGACCGAGAATTGTAGTGCTTTATTACAAAGAAAGTTGCCCGCAAAGATGAAAGATCCGGGAAGCTTTAACATCTCGGTTACCATCGGAGAAAATCACGTTGGGAAGGCTTTGTGTGATCTTGGGACGAGTATCAATTTGATGCCCCTCTCATTCTTTAAAAAGTTGAAAATGGGGGAGATCAAGCCTACTACCATTTGTCTCCAAATGGCCGACCGCTCTTTGACATACCCAAAGGGTGTGGTGGAAGATGTGCTAGTGAAGGTCAACAAATTCATCTTCCCGGTAGACTTTCTGATTCTTGATATGGAAGAAGACAAGGAAGTTCTCCTCATCTTGGGATGACCGTTTTTGTACACGGGTAAGGCCTTGATAGATGTGGCGAAGGGAGAACTTACTTTGAGAGTGAATGAGGAAAAAATCACATTTTCCCTTCAAAAAGTGATGCAACATCCGGAAGAAGAGATAAAGAATATCGAGGAGTGCAAAGTGCTCCAAATGATGGATGAATGCATAAAGGAGGAAGAGTTGAGGAGCCCAAAAGATCCTCTAGAGATTTGCATTTCTAACTCTATCTTTAATTCTTTATCCAATGATGATTTTGGTCTATGTGATTCCGTTTCTATGATGAATTCATTTTAGGAATCCTACTTGAGGAAGCCAAAGTTCTTGCCATTGAGAGACGAGGACCAAACATCAAAGGAAGAGGACGAGTTGAAAGCAAAAGAAGAAATGGAGTTGAAACCCCTACCTACACATTTGAGGTATGCTTGCCTTGATGAAGCCAAGCAAAAACCGGTAATAGTTTCTTCCCTCTTATCCGATGAACAATGCGATAAATTGTTAAGGGTGTTGAGGAAATATCAAAGCACTATTGGATGGTCAATTTCTGACCTTAAAGGCATTAACTCTTTTATTTGCATGCATAAAATCTTGCTTGAAGAAGATCACAAGCCTAAGGTGCAAAACCAAAGAAGACTCAACCCTATTATGCAAGAAGTTGTTAGGAATGAGGTCTTGAAATTGCTTGATGCCGGTATCATATTTGCTATTTCGAATAGTGAGTAGGTGAGTCTTGCTCAAGTTGTTGCTAAAAAGGGGGGGATGACATTGATAGAAAATGAGAACAAAGAAATGATTGCTACTAGGGTAGTAACCGGTTGGAGAATGTGTATAGATTATAGGGCTTTAAATGCTTACACTAGAAAAGACCATTTTCCATTACCCTTCATTGATCAAATGTTAGATAGGTTAGTGGGTCATGAGTTCTATTGTTTCTTAGATGGGTATTCAGGGTACAATCAAATTATGATTGCTCCCGAAGACCAAGAAAAGACCGCTTTTACTTGTCCCTATGGCATATTTGCATACAGATAGATGTCTTTCGGGTTGTGTAATGCACCCGCAACCTTTTAAAGGTGTATAATGTCCATATTTCATGGATTGATTGAAAACATCATGGAGGTGTTTATGGATGACTTTTCTGTGTTTGGAGATTTATTTGATATATGCCTTGATAATTTGACACAAGTTTTGCAGCGATGTGAAGATACTAATCTAGTGCTCAATTGGGAGAAATGCCACTTCATGGTGAGAGGCGGCATTGTTCTAGGACAGAAGGTGTCTGGTGAAGGTCTAGAGGTGGACCGGGCCAAGATCGTGGCCATTGAAAAACTACCTCCACCAACAAATGAAAAGGGAGTTAGAAGCTTCTTGGGACACGCCGGGTTCTATAGGCGCTTTATAAAAGATTTTTCCAAAGTTTCTAAACCTCTTTGTCGTCTACTTGAAAAAGCCGTTGAATTTGATTTTGATTCTAACTGTTTGCAGGCTTTTGAGATGTTGAAGAAGGGCCTAATCACGGCACCCGTGCTTATCACACCCGATTGGAGTGAGCCTTTTGAAGTAATGTGTGATGCAACCGAGATAGCGGTGGGAACCGCACTTGGCCAAAAGAAGGACAAACTCTTCCGAGTCATCTATTATGGGAGTAGAACTTTGGATCCCGCTCAAGTCAACTACACCACCACGGAAAGAAAACTCTTGGCGGTCGTCTATGCATTCAACAAGTTTAGGCCCTATCTCATTGGGGCCCGAACAATTGTGCACACCGACCACGCCGCTTTGAGACATCTTTTCGCCAAAAAGGATGCAAAGCCAAGGCTTATCCGATGGATTCTTCTACTCCAAGAGTTCGATGTGGAGATCAAAGATAGAAAAGGATGCGAGAATGTGGTGGCGGACCACTTATCTCGGTTAGATCATATGAAAGGAGAATAGGAGACCAAGAGGCCAATCAACGAAAGCTTTCCCGATGAGAGAATCATGTCGGCATCGACAAAAGTTCCATGATTTGCGGATATTGTCAACTTTCTAGTTGCTAAAGTAAAACTCATGGAGATGGAGAGCTACCAAAGGAAAAAGTTTTTCCATGATCTCAAATTCTATATATGGGAGTAACCTTACCTTTTTAAGAGGTGTGCCGATTCCATCCTTAGAAGGTGTGTGCCGGAGGAAGAATGGATTGAGATAATAAAGGCATGTCACGATTCTCCTTGTGGGAGCCATTTTGCTTCAAATAGAACTGCTAGGAAGATTCTACAAAGCGGGTTATATTGGCCCTCCATTTTTAGAAGTTGTGAAGAGTTTTTGAAGACATGTGAGCGATGCCAAAAGATGGGCTCAATTTCAAAGAGGGACGAGATGCCGATGAGTGCAATTGTAGAAGTGGAATTGTTTGATGTATGGGGGATTGACTTCATGGGACCGTTTGTGGTTTCCGAAGGAAATCTCTACATACTGTTGGCGGTTGATTATCTCTCACGATGGATCGAAGCAATCCCAACCAAGACTAATGATTCGAAGATTGTGCTAAAATTCCTTCAAGGGAATATTTTGACAAGATTTGGGGCTCCAAGAGCCTTGATTAGTGATGGAGGCACTCACTTTTGCAATAAGTGGATGACGAGCCTCCTAGCACGACATGGAGTAAAGCACAAAGTGACAACTCCCTACCACCCACAAGCCAATGGGCAAGCCGAGCTTGCAAATAGAGAGGTCAAACAAGTCCTCCAAAAGGTGGTGAAGACGAACGGGAAAGATTGGGCAAGCCATCTCGATGAAGCACTTTGGGCCTATCGAACGGCCTACAAGACTCCATTGGGGATGTCTCCCTATCAAATGGTATTTGGGAAGTCTTGTCACCTTCCAATCGAGCTCACCCACAAGGCATATTGGGCCACCAAAAAGCTCAATCTCGACTTTGAGATGTCGGGAAAAGAAAGAATTTTCCGTTTGAATGAAATTGATGAATTTAGGCTTGAGGCCTTCGAAAATTCTTCCATTTAAAAGATGAGGACCAAACTTAATCATGACAAGTTCTTAAGAAAGAAAGAACTTGCGCCCGGTGATACTGTATTGTTATTCAACTCGAGGTTGAGGTTGTTTCCCGGGAAACTCAAAACAAAATTGGGAGGTCCTTACTTCATCTCAAAGATCTTCGAGAATGAAGCAGTGGAGTTGCAAGCCAAGGATGGGAGCCTATTCGTTGTCAATGGGCAACGTGTGAAGAAATTCTACAATGCAGAGGAGCAAGCTGGAGTGTTTGTCTTCCATTTGAAAAATCTTTGAAGAACCGTATCCTGTCGAGCTCACGACGTTAAATTAAGCGCTAATAGGGAGGCAACCCAATGGTTCTAAGTTTTGTTGATTTAAGTTTCTTTTATTATGCATGTTTTATGATTTATTGTCTAATTAAAATTAGTATTTTAATAGTGCATCTTTTGGAGGAATTGAAGATAGTTATGTGTTGCTTTGTAGGAGTAGTACTGTTGTAGGAAATGGTATGCAGATGGGATTAAATAGAGTGTTGAAAAGGAGCCCAAAAATGGACTCGAAAATAAAGAAAGGAAGAAAGCGACTACAAAACGCGAACACCTAGAGTCGCGCTTCACAAGTAGTGGAAACGCGACCCCAGGATGCGACTCAGGTGTCGCGCTGTACAGGGCTTCAGAGACACGAATTTTAGAAGGTGAAACGCGACCCAGAAGCGCGATCAACTGGAGTCGCGCTTCTCCTTCAAATCAAAACGCGACCGAAAAACGCAAGCACCTCAGCTCGCGCTTTTTCCTTCAGCTGAAACGTGACTTCAAAGCGCGATCCGGCTCGCGTTTTGCCAAGTACAGACGGGTTTTAACCCTTTTCTCTCCATTTCACACACACACACTTCATTTTACACTCAAACCCACTCACTCCCACTCGAGCACACACGAAAATTCATCCTCTCCATCAAGGTTCAAGGTAAATCTCTCAAATCCTCTATTAATCTACACACATTATCCATACATGTTGATTTTGTGATTTAAATGTTCATGTATATGAAAAATTGGGAAATTGGCAAGATTTTGTGCCCTAGGTCTCAAATGAACAAAAACCCCAAGGAATATGCTCACATTGTGTTTGCATTTGGAGAACAATGCAATTGATAGCATGGGTGATATGTGGGTTTGTGGAATTGTTGATGATTTGAAGAATTAGGCTTGAAATTTTGGAAAATTGTGAAAATTAAGCATGAATGTTGGAAATTATTTGATATTTCACATCCCATAGCCTTAATGGGGGAGCCCTTGGTCCAAATTTTGTTAGATTTGAAACATTCTTGCATATTATGCTTATGATGTTCCCAATTTGGATTGACCTTCAATTGTTAACAATGATTATTTGGGGGAAATGAGGTTGTACATTTTGAAATATGCAAGGATGTTGTTCTAACTTGAAGATGGCTATGCTTATTTTATCTTTGAAATTTTGGTTATGCATAACTTTAGCACCTTGTTGCTCTAGCTATGAATTTCGGAATTGATTGGACATAAATAGGAAAATAAGAAATGTTGCCATAGATGTTGTTGTTAAACACATGTTTTTGAGGGGGGCTTTGTTTTTTTTTTCGACATTGTCATAGGTGTTGGAAGCCCCTAAATTATTTTGAATATGCATTTTAATGCATTGAGCATGTTGTTATGGGCATTTGAGTTTGATTTTGGCACATCTATTTAGAACCATGGCCTTGTCTCAAATGTTACAAATGTTTTGATTTTGAAGAATAGTTTTATCTTGCAATTGCTTGTGATATTGTCATACTCGGATTGTTGCCTATGTTGTCATGATAAAGTTGTAGTTCATTTTTGTTTAATAATGATGTAATTCGGTTGCTTGGGAAGGATTGACTTGCAATACATATGTTTGCCTGTATAAGGAACCTCTGACTTGTTTACCCAAGATAATTGTGGGGATGTATTTGGATTCTGTCATAATTCTTGCCCCCATTATCCTTGGTAAAATGATGAGTAATTATGCCTCTTTACCCTAAACTTTGTTGGATTTTTGTAGGTACAATGCCAAGAAAAGGAAGGTCTTCTAAGAGGACGCATGTTGAGTTCGATCCCGAGATCGAGGTAGAAGATGAGGGGCAAGATGAGGACTTGCCGGCAAGCCATCCAATGAGGTATGGGGTCATCCTCCATGATAAGGAACACATAGAGAACTGGAACCGGCTCTTCAACGTGAACATTGCCACCACCAAGTTCATGCACGAGGCAACATGTGAAGCTCTTGGTATCAAAGACGAGGTGTGTCAACTCTTGGACCGCATTGGTTGTCTTCAAGCTCTTGAGCGGGATTGTTTGACATACCCCCGCCTAGTAAAGGAGGTGATGAGCACTTTTGACATGAAGAAGACAGACAAGAAGGGGTCAGTTCGATGCACTTTCTGGCTTGGAAACCAAGACCGCGAGCTAACAGTGGATGAGTTAAACGAGATTTTTGGGGCCACGCAAGAGGGCATTTACCATGAGCCCTGAGAATTCAACCAAGACGACACCTACCGCCTTCTATGCCTCACAGAGACGGAGACGGAGAAGTACAGCTCTAGTGTGGCCAAGGCATCCACTATGCCCAACCTGATCTTTCGATACCTACACCGAATCCTTGCCAACACCGTTTGGGCAAGAAAAGACAACAGTGGGCTGAGGACGAAGGAGTTGTTTTCTTTGTGGGCAATGTTGAATGGAAGGCACTTGAACTTTGGTGCCTTCCTAATTGAGCAGATGTTTCAACAATCCCACCTCGACAGTGGATACATTTTCCTTGGAGGATTGATCACTCCAATTACCTATTACTTCGATGTTGACCTAGCAGAAGAGTTGCATACACAGGGGTTGAGGATGATCAACCTCAATCACTTGAGGAACGTGAAGATGCTGGCCTCGGATTTAAATCAATACCTGCTAAACATGAGAACTGGGGGAACATTCCATTTGCCAAATCAAGCTCTCACACATGTGTCGAATTGGGATGAGAGGAGAAATTGGAAAATGGAGACAGTTGCCCATCTTCAAGCTATGGGTATAGCAGGGCAACAACGAGGGATTCGAGGCAATCTTAAGGGCCAAAGAGATGATGGAGGTGAAACAGGAGGAGAAGGGTCGTCTACAGCCGCATTCAGACATGGACGGCGCTACAATGAAGAACAGATAACTGGCCGCTTTGATGTAATGGAGGAGACCATGTACAATTGGAGGAATGATGTGCACGATGAGTTCGGAGCACTAAGGTAAGACATGTACACGAGATTCGATGATATCCGACATGACATGCATGGCAGGATGGAACAGATTCAGTCCAGCGTAAATGACAGATTTCATGCCATACAGACGGATATTGACGAGAGGTTTACAGGTCTTAGGGGTGACATCAGGGGTCTTGCTGATAACATGGGCTCGTTCCGATCAGAGATACATGACCTAGCTGGGATCTTCAGGGGCATGAACACCGGGTCTGGGTCACAGCAACAGCCCTATACCCCATCTCAGCACCAGCAGATGACTCCCTACAACTCCTACCAGCCGCAGCAGCAGCTGCCATTCCAGTCATTGCAGCAGTTCTCGACCGGACAGTTCATGGCCTCGTCATCTTCTTCACAGTATTTTCAGCAGATGCCGACGAGGCAATTCATGGCCTCCTCCTCTCAACAATTGCAGCAATTACAGCCTTCACAATTCATGCCATCCTCGTCCCTTATGCAGTATCCGCACCAGTCTCCTCATCAGCAGTAGCCACCTCACTGAGCATTAGTGACCCTTGCCACCACCTTTTTGCCTCCAAACTTATTTCCTCCTTTGGATCAAAATAATTTTGGGGGAGGGGGAGAGAGTAGTGGTTGGCAAGGATCTTTTCTGCTCATTTCCATGAACTTTTTACCGCTTTATTTCATAAGACTTATTTATTTATTTATGCTTTCGGATATTAGAACATGCTAGCATGCTTATGTTCTTATTTATGTTTGGATAATGTTAGGATTTCTATTGTTTTCATTGGAATGTATGGATGTTGGTAGTTCATAGATAATGGGATCGCGTGCCGTTTTGCTTCATGAGCATGTGATATTTTATCTATGTTTTTGTTTAATTGCCTTATGATTGTGGTTCGGGGTTGTTTTGACTTAAATAGGTATATGTTCTTGTAATAATAATAGGGGTTATCAGGGCATGATTATTGATGAAATTGGAATCTTTGATGAGCATGAGCTTATGTTGAAAATTTTTGATGAGCATGAGCTTATGTTGATAAAAAGCATGATGTCATGGCATGTTTTGTAAACAAAGTTCTTTAATGTCTCAAAAGTACAATTTGGAAAGGGAAAACTTACCATGGGAGATTTTGATCCAAAGATTACACGAGTAAAATCTTTTCTTTGATGAGTGATTTATGGTCTTCATAGTGCACTAAGTTTTCTCTAGAACTTGCTTTGTGACTTGATTGAGGTTACAATGGTGTGTTTGATCTCTTGAAAATGATTTAAGGCCATTTGTCGTCTAAACCTCATAACAATCCAATTCTTAACCTTCCAATACAAATTTAATCCCTTGCAAGTCCTTTGAGCCTTGAAATTATTTTATTGATTTTGTTGGGGTGGGAATGAAATAAGTGGCAAGATTTGTGTGGACTTTTTAAAACTTTTGAGAAATCTTGTAGAATGAAAAATGGTAAAACAATGAATACTCTTGTGATAGAAAAGAACACAAAGAAGAGAATCATCTTGATTATAATAGAAAATGAAGTAAAAGGAAGATAGTTCTACATGTAAATCACAAACAAGAAAGTATGAAATACTGAAAGAAATTTGGAAAATCTCAAAGAGATATGGGTTGTGAAGAAATAAGGGTAGAAGAGAACTTGATTTGTTCTACTTGCTTGGTAATGAAATTGGTAATGTTGGGAAGTCACTTTGCCAAATATATACCTACCTTTTCGAAAAGCTTTCACTACAATCCCAAAAGACCTTAATGATTCTTGGTTGAGAACACACTAAGTAGTGGAGATTGAAGTCACTTTGCAAGCATATGGTAGAATTCTAGTGCACTCTCGACCTTGAGCGATACACTTCTAGCCTATACACTCGAGAATGAGCGTCTATTGAACCTTGAGAGAGTTTGAACTTCACAAACTGTATCATGATGATTTTGATGATCTTGTTTATGATTGATTGCCGCTGTCATTTATGCATCACTTGATTTTAGATTTTTGAAGCAAATTGCCATCTTGATTCCAATATGCTCAATTACCTTGTCCTTCTACTCTTGTTTTGTTTGAGGACAAACAAATATTTAAGTTTAGGAGAGTTGATGAGTGCATAAATTGCACTCATATGCACTCATTTTGAGTGCATTTGCACTAAGTTGTCATGTATATGTGTTGTAAATATTGTTAATATCGTTTAAATCTTTTGTTTGGTCTAATGTGACCAATTTAGGGAGTTTTTGGGAAAACAAATGCTAAAAGAAGTCAGGTTAAGAATTGATCGATCAACGCTTGCACAAAGACGAGAAAAGATAAGAAAAAGCCAAAACGCGACCCTGAAGCGCGAGCTACTCAAAGTCGCGCCACAGCCGCCCTACAGAGCGACCCCAACACGCGACCCGTTTGGTCGCGCTTTGTTTGGTCGCGCTTTGACAGCTTCAGAGACTGGATTTTCTTCAATTCAAACGCGACTCAAAAGCGCTAGCACCTGGGATCGCTCTTCAAAAGCAAAGGGAAGCGCGACCCAAAAACGCGATCACCTCAAGTCGCGCTTCCAAAGCAGAAACAAGCGCGATCTAAAAACACGACCTATTCGGTCGCTCTGTGCAAGCTTCAGACAGCTGTTTTTCTTCAGTCCAAACCCGACCCCAAAACGCGATCACCTGGGGTCGCATTTCGTCTTGACGGATTTCAAAACTTGACTTTTGGCACTCCATTATTGGTCCATTACTTATGTATACATTTGGGGAATTTGAAAGACAGATCCATACACCCTAAGGAACGAAAAATACTTGGAGAAACATCAAGAGAAGGGATTTTTGAAGATCAAGAGGAAGGAAGAAGATTCAACATCCATTTGAGCATCCAAGCCATACGATTGAAGAAGGAGTATTCTACATTAGGTTTTATCACTTCTTCTTTCTTCTTAGACTTGTATTTAGAATGGGTTATTGTTTTCTTCTTGTAAACTTGATTTTATTGTGAATATGGTTGGCTAGAGCCTCAGGGCTCTAGGATGTGGTGAAACAATGTGAATATTGATCTATGATTTGGGATGTATATATGTGTTATTGCTTTGTCAAGATTTTGATCTATGCTAGGGCTTGAATGGTGTTGTTTGGTTGGCCATCTCACTAACATCACATGTATGAATCACTTGCATCTAGTCAATCCCGTGATCATAAGCATATCTGGATCAAATCTACATATTTGTCTTCTTAGTCGAATGTCATTATGTGGAAGGAAATGTGACCCTTACAGCCTTTGGTAGGTGCGACCTTGGAATGCGTTAGAGATAGCCATCCTTGTCGCATTCGCAATTTAAGAGATATTAGAGAGATGCTCTTACTATATTCGTGGTCTTCCTATCTATGAAATTTGCATATATTTTTGTGTAATCCGGCATTGTAGGTCAATACGAGTATTGTGTAACCATTTCCTAGAGTTTCTCCTTATTTATCATTCTCAAAACTCTCTTTTGTGTGGTATTGTCTCTTGAATGCAAAATATAGTGATAATTCTTGTTGTTTATGTATTTATGTCTTTTGTTCTTGTTTGGTATTTTGATTTAGTTAAAACACACCCTCTCCTCATTGTTCGTCTAAATATTTCACTCTTCTTCCGTTGTGGTATTTGCATTGTCTAAATTCTATTCCATTTCTCTGTGGATCGACCTCGTATCATCATATCTACAATCACATGCTTGTACACTTGTAGGCATTGACACGAGTTATAAATATTGAAACGAATCATAGTAGGTTTAAAACAAAAACAAAACCTCTGTCAAAATACCTATGCACAAAAAATAGACTGAAGTAGATTAGCGAAGAGACATGATTCTGTTTAGTTGTGTGATCTACAAATCTGATTTTAGTAGAGTAATTTTTTTCATGTAAATCATAATCAGCCTCATAAGAAGAACAATGGAAGGGCACAATTCTTATAAAGGATAAGAAAAAAATGACAACTGAACAAAAATAAGAAGCTATCCTTTCTCCCAAGCCTGGTCATGAAGCAGATCACAATTCTCATTGACTGTGTTTGTACACAACATCTAGGAATTTAAATTTAGTTAGTAGGGTTTTCTCATAACAATTCAATTTCATACATATCATAATCAGCCTCATAAAAAAACATTGATAGGAACAAAACTTAAGCAGGTTTACAGGCCATGAAGCAGATCTCAGTTTCATCTTTTTTTGATTTTTGACATATTGGAACTTGCAAGTCCAACCATACAGGAAGAGTAAGATATAAATACAAAACAATTCTAAAATAAAATTGTGCTACAGACAGTGCAGGATAACAGTCCAACTGGTATACTAAAGAAAAAAGAAACAAAAATATGTAAAAGAAAAGGGTGTTTAAAATGAAGTAAAGCCTTCCTACCCTTCCTAAGAAGTGCTGACACACTTGTAAACCAACTGAGAATCATTCCAAGTATTCCCAAGATTAAAAATAATTAATTACTAGCAAAAAAATTAAGAAGCTAAAAGGTCGAATTCTCCATTATATACATATATCATGTCTGTAGCAAATCTAACGAGCCAAGATTTGGATATTGTGTTTGCATTTTATTTACATATTTAGTATATATATCTTGCAGTAGTGTTCTGCACCAATCTTCAGTTTGAAAATCATAGTAATGAGATAAAAATAAAATAATAATAAAAAAGAAATCTTAAGATGAATATCTTCTTCACACACTTGCATCTCTTCTAGTAATTCTTCTTTTTGTGACAATAACACATGAATAAAATTAAAAAGAAGATGGAGAATTACCGAATGGTTATGGAAATTGGGGAAAATCACACCTCTGTACCCCTTTTGTACTTCGTCGGCGCTCACCAGTCACCAAGCCCTAGCTCTCCCTTTCTCTCTCATCCCCGAGATTTCTCCTTCACCTCTGAATTTTACCGATTTCAATCCAAGCCAAAGTATGCGTAAGTATTGTCTATTGTGCAAGCTCGGGAATTATGAAATATTTTCACCTGGAAGGAAAAGAGGCTTTCCGGAAGCTTTAGAGTCAGCCGTGTGATGTCGTACTCTGCCGTAGAAGGAGGCCGCTCGCTGAGATAACGGCGGAAATCAACCCTTCACTGGAAATCAACCCTTCGCTGAAGCTCTCTCTCTCTCTCTCTCTGTATTACCCTTTTTGAAGCTGATTATTGATCGATTAATTTGCTGAATTTGGGAGAAGAGAACAAAGATGAGGGCTTTTCTTTTGCCTTTTTGTTACAATTTTTTCTAATAAAAATATAAATTAAGTTTGAGTAAAAACATAACTTCTTATTTTTATGAAATATTGAGTAATGATTTTGTGAGAAATATAGGCGGTAAAATTTTTACTAAATAATGGTGAGAGGAAGAGTAGCGGGAAGTTAGAAAATTTTCAGTTTATATTGTTTAATTTTGAATTAAAAAAATAATAATTAACACATATACATAACTGATATTCATAACGGTCAAAGTTACCGTTATATAATGTGTTTATACATAACACAACGTATAACAGTACCAAATGAGCGTTATAATTGTGAACAATATGTAACACTTACAGATAATGCAAGACTCGAAAACGTTATATATGATCGGAGATAACACCTCTCGTAACGAATTTTTGAAATATGCGTTATCTATACCAAAAATGCGCTCATACATAACGGATATTTAAAATATCCATTATGTATGAAGTGTTATGTATGAGGGTCTTTTTTGGTAGTGTCGCCATCGCTTGCAGGTGTAAAGATCACATGTCTGGACCTTGAATATAATCTCGGAACTTACCTAATGCCATTCCTTATATTGCCTCTTAAACATAACGAGCTGAAAAACCACTTTAGAAATGCGCGTCCTACTAGGAGGGCACTAACTAGTACTATTTGGATTCTTCTTCCTATTGGGACTACTATCTCCTATTCTTCCAATAATGACTAAAAAGAATATTGCTTCATACTTTTCTACTCTATTCAAGGGTTCACACTCGAGCTCTATGAGTGGGAATAAAATAAAATGAATACCTCTGAGTGAGGGCTTTATCGTGATCAATAATTCTTTAACAAGTTCAAAAGCTAGAAGAGATATAACACTGAGTTATCTATGCTAAAAACATTGCCTTTTCAGATGACTTATAAACTCGAAAGGGGTTCTTGCACATAACAAAGATATGGAAGAAAATCAACGATATTTTACAAAGGCGTTAGCATAGCCTAATAAGGAAATGTTATCATTGATTCTTGATGATCAAAGAAGTATCATTAAAAGATTGCAAATTGTCCAAGAGGATAAAATTAAAGAATTTCAAATGATATAAATGAAAATTTCAATTGATATTAAGCTGATGAAGGGCGATTGATTCAATTGACACGAGTATGAATAAATAGACTCATCAAAACTTCCTATCTTACTGAACTCTCAATCTACTAATTCTAGGTCTATCTGCTTAACGATCTTCTTCGGGTTCTCTTTTTCTTTCTTTGGGCATCAAGCATCTTCTCCTTTACGAGATTGCTGTGAAATAGCATGAGTCGGCTGGACTTCAGTTATCTACACTTGGCCGGAAAAAGTGACATCCAAAGATCACTCTCACCTATTGAAAGGGATACGATAAAGCTATCTGATCTAACGCGCTTTCTTCCACAAATGTGGAGCATACCTTGATAACCGGTTGAACTCTTGATCGTACTTTGACAACATCCTCTTTCCTTAGCTTAAGTTCCAGATTTCCATCTCATTTGCCTTACGATAGCAATCCAGGATATAATTATGATATAACTCGTACTTGAAGTCTTCCCAACCATACTCCGTCCATTACTCCCAAGTTATCGTCCTTCGAGCGTCTCCCACTAGTAGTTCATATCATCCATATGCATAACAGGGCATAACCTTCCTCATCTTCCGAACAGGCTATAAAATTGAAAATTTGCTTTTAAGGATCAAACCCATTTCTCAACTTCCATCAGATCTCCTAAACTATTAAAAGACGGAGGGTTGTGTTTTGAAAAACACATTCTCAGCTCTCGAGCCATGGTTTGGGACTTGCTCGCTTGGATTTGCACAAAGCAAAACAAAATGCCTTTCGATAAGGTCTTTAGATTATGCAGGATAGATCAAGCAAAGTGGGAAAATTACCTCATTAAGAGGACTTTTGGCATTAATAAGAAAGAGGTTCCTGGTTACATCCGAAAATAGGGCAGCTTTTTTGGAGAATTACTGTCGTTATTAAAATCTAAAGAGTTGATTAATACATTTACAGAATAAGATCTGGATTAAAGCGGATAAACGGACAAACAGATCAGCAAGGTGTTCTAACAACAACACATCTTTTACCTACTTCTAAAGCTTAACTATACGCTGGGCCCTTTCCTTTCCTTTTGCATGACGATCCCACCTCTTTCTCGCCTTCCTCCTCTGGGTTCTCTTCTTCCTCATCTTCATCTGTCTCTGGTACCTCGAACTTGAATTTTCTCAAGCTTCCTTCGGGGAACTAATGGTGCATACACTGTCCCAGACCTTGAGGGGCAAATGTTTGATATGCAGGGGCCCACTGGTGCACTTGAGGAGTGCTGAAGAACAAAGACTCAATGCGATTCGCGATCCGGATGTTCGAGGGTTCCTTTTCGGAGATTCCTTCAGCATAGAGCGCGGTGCTTTGAAATTGAGAAGGACTGTTGAGAGTCGTCCTTTGCAGTTCTGGTTCTACCACGTGGGAGGGATTTTGCTCGGTGGCTTGATGCTCGGCTAGAGCGTTCTCGTGGCCATACTCTGACACCCAAGCTGTCAAGGCTAAGGAGAACTCCGTCAGATTCTCGATTACAGCATATGTTTTGGGATCACGGGTGATAGTGCTCTACGGAATGCGATACATTGTTGTCCTCTCAGCAGATGGTGCTTGCTCACACATGCGGATGCATGTTTCCAAGTCGGATACATTTCCTGACGTTCCTCTAAAGTCGTTCCTCTCTTGCACAGGGTGGATAAGAGGCATATTATTCTTAGCAGTCTAATGACGCTTGGCCATTTAGAAATATGAAGCTTAATTAGTCTAGATCATAAACGGGGAGACCTAAGGTTCTCCTGAGATCATGCTATCGTCTAGATTCAGACTACTTATCTTGCATGCTTAGTTCCTTTAAAAGCAGTTGACATTTTACAAATATTTTGGTGCCCAAAGTCTTTAACCCGAATTTTTACTTTTTTTGACAAAAATTTGGAAGTGAATTAAACATTTTCTTTCTGATCGAGAACTCTTTTCAAAAATGTTCTATCTCAGTAAATCATTTTACCCGAACACTTTTTACTCGAAATTTCATTCTCACGGCCTTATTCATAAAAGAAGTATGCTTACTCAAATCTTTGATTCCCGGTATTCCAAAAACATTGAATCTAAAATCCAAAGTCTCTATACTACCATACCTTACTTTTTGGTTGAAGATACGAGGGTGATGGCGAGTTGTAGGTTGCTGCTGTAACTTGTCACAGAACAATTCACATGCACATAAACACTTAGCTTAACTTAAACAAAGAGATAGGTCTGTAGAGTTACAAACCTCGCTCTGATACCAACTGTAACAGCCCGGTCCTGAGAGGGGAATTAATGAATGGGGACATGGTGTTAATTAAGGGATTAATACAAGAATGGAAGATTATCAAAGAAGGTTTATGAATGAAGGCATACTTTCAAAAGATAGGTGATAATACTCGGGTATACTTGAATAAGAAGGAAACATGCTTAGCGAAAGAAAAGGACTGGACTAATCAGATACCAACAAGCATAGATCCATTCATAGGTCAAAGTGAATAAACAGATATCAATGTGCATAAGCCTCTTCATAGGTAAAAAGGAAAATATACTCGAGAAGCAGGATTGGAACTGAATATGCATCATGTATATATATAGATAATCATGTTTGGGGAATATTCATGGAATCTCGATAACATAATATAACTTAAAAATTATAAAGAGTGTATCAAAGTAGCAGAAACATCATGGGTTTTTAAAAGAAACTTATACTATAGGAAAACAATCTTGGCAGCCAACCCACATCCACAGCCACAGCCACCAACATCCTCAGCATCTCAACCTAAAAAACATTTGAAAAGAGGGGGTGTGAGCACTAATGTACTTAGTGGGTTTTAATAAAAACGCTTTAATAAACTTCAAGATATACAATAATCAACTGACGGTATATGGTGAGAAAAATTCAAAAGCCTCTCCATATTCGTAAAACCTTCTTTTTCTTTTGGGCTCATCCTGGCTCAAACCTGTTGTCAACTGCACCCTTAGACATGCCATAGGATAGAAGAGGGGTTACCTCATATATCCAAACGAGTTTGCGAGGGAATTAACCCAGCAGTGACTCACCTTAATGATCAAAGATCATGAAATCTGAGCTCAATTCCTGATTATAACCGAACTATGTTCTCCTTTTCTTAACTTAACGTCCTTAACCTTCCTTCCTTTCCTTAATCCTTAACTTAATTCCTTAGCTTCCTTAACCTTACTAGAATTATCGAGCTTAGAGCAAATGTCTAAGGCCAATCCTTTAATTAAGCATGATTTCGGCCTATAAGGGATTTATCACTACCCTAAAAGGCAATGCTTAGCTAAATAAACTTTAGCAAAATCCGACATTCAGATACGAGGAAATGAACGTGCATAATATAAATTACAATTAAAGCAATTCTAGTTATCTCATGCTAGCATAAACAATACTTAATCATTTCTAGCATATCTAAACATGCTTGAGAGCTCACTTAACATATAATAACTTCCTTTCCTTCCTTTCTTTGTATAGAGATCAATCAGGCAAAGCAAAAATGTTTTATTAGATATCTCATTTGCCCTAACATGATTCTAGAGCTTATTAGCTCAAACTTTTAGATAAGTATAGGTTTACCCATCTCGACTACTGGATAGAAGATGAAGCAACGAGCTGACAATCCTTCTCCGAGTTTCCATGAGGCTCACTTCCTCCTACAAAAGTCGAATCATCGACTTAGCGGCCTCCTTCGAAGAATTCTAACATCTAACATAAAATCAAACAACATCGAACTATACTATCCTTAAATAGGACTTAAACATAGATAGCATGACTTTAGAACCTTTAGAAAATATGAGGGTTTGAAAGACTCGAGTTTAGAACACGATTGGAGACAAAACATGGCGGCAGAGGCATTGCACGGGCCGTGCAAGCATAGCACGGGCCTTGCTAATTAATGGGGTGAGAAATAAAATGCCCAAACTTCCAACATGGGCCGTACAAACCCTAGCATGGTCCGTGCTAGCTTTCCAGACTCATGCTGGGAGTTCTGGAGGGCTTTGCATGGGCCGTGCAACACTTGCACGGTCCGTGCTCCTTCACGATCTTCTGAAACTTTCGATCGAAGTGTTGGTCGAGGCGTTACTCATTCGCCTCTCCCTTTTCTCAACGTTTTAAACTTAAAACAAGGCTTAGAACTTTGAATAAAACATAGAAACGAACGTACTTTAAACTTAAAAAGAAATTAACATTATAACGGAATAAACACGACAATCCTCCTTAAACACCTAGAATAACGACGAAATCTTTAAATATAAACTTGAACGGAACTTCAACAAAATAAACAAGGCTAACTTCAAGAAATAATGACGAGAACATAACAATGATAATAACAATGGGCAATATAATGGAAACGCTATTAAACTCTAAATTTAACAAGAATCGAAATACTAACTCAAGAAGGAAAATAAATGAATAATAATGAAGAACACAAAGAACATGAAGAATGGAAATAAAATGCGGAAATTAAAAGACAAAAAAGAAATGGATTCGAGGCCGACGAACAAGAATGGACGGAGTTAGGTGCATCGAAGGAAGGTGGCTAGCTCAGCGTCTCGTCGAGTCGCAACGGCGGCAAAGCCATCTGCTATGACCTAATGGCACCCCTAGCACCTTTCATCACCGCATCCCTTCCATGCCACTCTGCTCATCGTCTCGGAGGAACACTCACAAAGAATGTCCCTCGCTTCGACAGAACTTCGACTTCTCACAAGCTTTCAAGCTCTCCACTCTCCAAACTTGAAAATGAAGTTGAAATGGGTGCAAAATGAATGGAGGGGAGGTGTGCTATTTATAGATGTGGGGTTGGCTTCCTTGAGAAGCCACTCCAGTGCAGGAACACTGCAAAAGTTACCCCAAGTTCGGTTAAAAGCTGTTTTATTCGATGTCGAGGTCCAAATGACCTCAGACACGAAATCCGAAAATAACGGGAGACTCGTTGGCTTGAATACTAGTGAACCAACTTGACTTAGGATGAATACGAGGTCTTTAGAAGAAAAACGAGCCAAGATTCCTTTTTCAGAATTACTTTTTACTATTCACTCAGACTGACAGATTTTGCTCCCGAGCGTTCGATTGACCTCAGAATGGAAATTCGTGAACGTGAACGGATTCCTTGAGTCATTTCCCATGAGAGAGACCTGACAGAACAAGACTCGGATCAATGACGAGGATTTCGTAAATTTTCCAAAACACGAACGCACGTAAAAGTTACTATTCGTTCATCCTTTAAATACGTTTTTCATCACCGGGAACTCAAACGACTTCAGAATAAAATTCTGAGAGCACTGGCACACTTCTTGAGTTAAAACCTTTCTAATGAGACCAAGATTGACCAAAACAGAGTTAAGATCAAAATTTCTGAAAAGACAATTTCACAAAAACTGACCCTAAAAGTCGTGACTGACATCTGACTTTACTTAAACCTTATCTAAACTTCTTCCTTAACTTCTTAATTACTCTTAACAATCCTCTAAACCTTATCTGAAATTATGGAGTTTTACAGTTGTAGGCTCAGGCCTACAGCTGAGCTGCAGTGCAGAATGTTCAAATCGTCTCATGGGTTGTCCGGGCTATGCTTGGGTGTGTGAGGATCTGAATGTGGTGAGGATGACTCGGGTCAGCTCCAAAGGGGCTGTGAACTCGTGGCAGTGTGGGTTGATCGGCATCAAGTTCTAGGCGGTGGAGGCGGTGCGTCTTGAGCGTTGAGTCACTCAAGTTGCCTCATGATTTGGGTCGTTCTCTCTTTCATGCTGTTCTCAAATGTCTGTGTATATTTATCCCAGCTTTCAGACAGTGCTTCAAAATGGTACTTCGTGTCCCAGGCGGGGGACTTGCTGGACAATTTGAGTGTACCGTCTGGATTCATATTGACCTGCACAAGAAACAAACATAAAGAAATTCAAAGAACCTCACAATCCTCACTTTTCTCTCATTTATTTTGCACTCTTTTTCTTTCCTCGCGTGTATCACTCAATATATGTGGTGAAAAGTGTGTGAATGTGATGTATGTATGTCTCGAAAAGTATGGGGTGAGATCAGTTCCTTTGGTGACTTCTCACAACCACGAACTAGACGATCAATTAACCACGGTGTTGCTACTTCTAGGATGTGGGTGAGATAGGGAAATCGGCAGGTATGAGTGTTTAGGGATGTGTATGGGATGTGTAGATGGTAAATGAGATGGAATTAGGATCGAATTTTAAATCCCCAAATAGAATATGAATAAAAAATTAAACCCTAACAGATGTACAAGGTAAGTTTGAAAAAGAAAAGGAAATATGGAAGGTAAATAAGGAAGGTTTGATTTGGATATATATCACAAGTGTGACACAATCAAAATAACATAATCAAACTAGTGATCAACAAGGAAAGAAACCAAAATAGAACAATGCAAAAGGGAATAAAAATTCGAATTTTTTTCTTTTTTTTCGAGTTGTTCTGTTTTTTTAACAGTTTTTTTTCACATTTTTTGAACTTTTTTTTTCAATGAACAACTATTACAACTTGATTTACAAGACTCTAAACAAATTAAAACGACTAAATGGATTGAACCACAAATAGCAAGGTTGTCATGGCTTTGATACCACTTTCATTATGTGATCTCAACAGATGATCGACACTGAATGAAATATTATGGAACCTCAAAAATGTAACATATGACAGCTTGTAAGGATTAAATCCACTCTAACTAGACTCGATCAACAAAGATGGCGGAAGACACAATTATATTTGATAAAAATGACTCGATTAAATTACAGAAATGTCGACAACGACGAAATCCAACACATAGAAGTATCCATAAATGTTCACCACCACATCAGTTGTTCCCAACACTTTGATGGTAGAATTATCCGCCATATGGATAGTTGTCTTATAGTACTTCAACTATGGCAAATTCAACTCTTCATAGATGGACAGGAGCATCAAATTGTAGTTTGCTCCATAATCAATTAAGGTCCTTGAATCCATCTTCATCTCCAAGGAAAGTTGGATGACAAACTACCCAGGGTCATCCTTCTTTGGAGGACAAGTTTTGGCCACTGAATTCCTCAACACCTCAAAATCATCAGCTCTCTTAGCTTTGCTAGATTCATCAGAAACAGTAGCCGATGTCAGGCTTGGACCAAAAGTGTAGGGAGCTATTTCTTTTGAAAGCGAAATCTCAGAAAATGGAAGTACTTGTTTTTTCCTTCAGTCTCGAGCTCTTCTTTCTCCTTGGCTCCTTTTTCATGCTTTTTCGCAGCTGGTTTCTTAGGCATGTAAGCAACTGGAAGAGTAATGATCTCTACAACTTGTGTAGATTCCTCTTTAGTTGGAACCGACTTTCTTAGTAATCTTTTAGAAAAAGGTGGGAGAGGCACATGCATGGGACGGAGGTGCATAGGTATCCATGCTTATTCTCTACTGTGACCCACCTTAGCTTGCTCATTCTTCTGCTTTTGATTCACTTCAGGAGTAGCAGGAAATTGTTCAAGCTTGTGCTGACTGGATAAAGAAATAACAATATTTGCAATAGTCTTTTGCAATTGATCCATCTAGCTTCCAAATGTCTGCTTGAATTGAGCAATCTCAGTCTGGAACTTCTCTATCTTCGTATCTGTGTCGATGATGTAGGAATTCACCATCTCTGAGAATGACTGCTTTTAGGCTCATTGATCGCTCCATTTGTCACAGAGAAACCCAGTGGAGGCTACTGGAAATTATTGGGATTTCTATAAGACAAATTAAGATGATTTCTCATCCCGGGGTAGTACTGAGGTCCACCACCTTGATTTCCTCTGTTGAAATTTCTCTGGTTCATGTAATTCACCTCATCAGTAGAATTCTGCTCTCCCGCAACTTGGGTGAATTCTTTCTTCTCTTCAGCTCTCACTTTCCTCAGTGGGTAGAGCTTATTCTTCAAATCTTCAACCTCGACCTCCAACGCCTTGGTCTGCTCACTGACTTCTGCTGCAGCTATCTTTCTTGTTGTGGATCTCTCAGATGGCCACTGATAATTATTGGAGACAACTTCCTCTAATATTTTCATTGTATCTCTTGAAGTTCTAGCCTACAGAGATCCCCCAACAGAAGCATCCACTACAGTTTTTGTGGTTGTAGTCAATCATTTGTAGAGATAGCACACTTGTTGTGCCTCAGTGAAACCATGTTGTGGACATCTCCTCAGCATATCCTTGTATCTCTCCCATACTTCATAAATCGACTCATCTGGGAGCTGGGAAAATTAGGTGATCTCGGTCTGCAGCTTGATAGTCTTTCCCGGTGGAAAGAACTTGTAGATGAATTTTTATCTAAGATCCTCCTAATTTGTGATCGTGATGTGGTCGATCGACATGTACCAAGTCTTTGCCTTGTCCCTTAAGGAAAAAGAGAACAGGTGAAGCTTGATAGCATCGTGCGGCACTGCATTGATCTTGATTGTCCCACAGAGCTCTAGAAATTATGACAGATGAGCATTAGGATCTTTAGTTTGATTACCGCCGAACTGATTCTATTACACCATGTTAATCAGTCCTGTCTTCAGCTCAAAATTCACGGTATTGATTCCAGGTCCTCCGACCACTCAAATAGGTTCGGCAGGCTACTGGAACACATCTCTGAAAGTAACATCAGTGTCGTCTGTCAACTGAGTCTCGTGCTGGAGCAACATTCTTTCCATGTCCTTAAACTATATTTGGAGTTCTAGCATCGTCACTCCTTGATTCTGTGGCTGATTTACTTGTGGTTGCTCAGCCATCCTACTTTCCAACTCTTTCCTCAGTAATCTCAGGGTAGATTCAAGCTCTGAATTGAAAGAAACCTCAGGGGGTCCTCTCGATCTCGTGATCATGCACTACCTGACAAAACCCAAAAGAAAACATATAATACCACAAACTAAAAGAAACTAAATAAAATAAAATAAAAACATCTAGCCTACTCACGCAGTACTAGAATAAGAACAAAGAAAATAAAACAGTCTCTGACAACAGCACCAAAAACTTGACACGCTATTTATTAACAAATAAACGCACCGCAAGTGCATGGTGTTATTGTAATATATAGGTGAGCAAGAGTATCGTATCCCATTCACATGTACATTATTAATATCTAGATACAGAGCAAACGGATAAAGAGGAATAAAAATAACACGTATAAAATAAAGACACAAAATAATAAATTGAAATAAACAAATAATAAGAAAATACTAGGCTTTAGGGAAATTGAATTTATTATATCATTTAAAAGTAGTTATTGATTCTCTCAACTCGGCTAATTGTCTTTAATCTATCAATGGTGGGGGATCACTAGTTTGTTATCAGGCTGCTGTATAAGGCATATATCATAACATAGATATAATGAGCATGCACTTCACTACGGTCGGTTCTTCACACATGTCATTACTCCTAATCTAGCACACGAAGATCTATTCAACCCTATGTGATACTTGTTCACTTGGTCGGTCATTCCAAGTACACATAATCTGATTTCTATCTTACCATCACTAATTCTTCTATGATCAGTACTTCAAATTAATGACTAGGATGCATAAATAGTGATCAAGCAGCATTCATACAAGATATGAAATAAATCATAGAAATCAAACCCCGAGAGATAGCAGGAAGAAAAGTAATCAAATCATATATTAAAATTCATAATATCCAATCCCTAAAACCTAGCTATGAAATTAGCTAGACATGAATAAACAAACAAATAGAACTAGAGTATCGGTGTTCATGACTAAAAAGATAAAGGAACCAAAAAACAATATGTAATCCAATAGTTTTGTCTTCTCTGTCATGGCACTTCGTCTCTAACAACCTTGTCATCTCCTCTCGAGTAGACGGAAACTCTCTGTCTTCTCTCTGGTGTATTCTAAGTGTTCTCTCGTGTAATGGGTGTCCTCTCTCTTCCTTGTGGCATGTATCAAAATGAAAGTTTTTATATCTAGGTTAAAAACCCTGAATTGGAGTGAAAAAAAATTACATTCCTGCGGACCCGCACGTGCGGGTCGACCGAGCCACTTAGGTCGACCCAGAGCCCTATTTTTGCACAGGGTCGACCTAAGTGAACTGAGCCGGGTTGACCTACCCCTTCACAAATTGCACTGGGTTGGGTCGACTGGAAATTTTCGGGTTGACCTACCCCATTTTCGTACTGGGCTTCAGATTTCTTCGGATTTTGATCATTTAATCCAGTCCATTAGGCTTTAATTAAGCATTTAATTAAGCCCAAGAGCCTAATTAAACACCTCTTTAACTCCTTGTCCATATTCACTGGTTTTGCTTCAAATATACAATGAAATCACAATAATTACTACAAAACTAGCAAACACATCAAAAACTTCAAATGATAACAAAATAAGCACAAAATCTATACAAAATACACAACTCCATATAGTAAATAGCATCTATTTATATCCAAAATTGTGTAAAATACACAACTGTTAAATGGTAATAGTCTCTGGGCATTTATGGCAGGAGATGCACAACTAACCCATGCTATCAAGCTTCATAATGTGATATATGCACCAGCATTCACACATAATCTTATTTCAGTTGGACAACTGACTAAAGAGATGCATAGTTGAGTGATCTTTCTGGAAACACATTGCCTTGTTCAGAAAAGGGCAAATGATGCCATTCTTGGAATATGAAGAATGAAATGGACATTATATATTTTCAAGCATGAGTTTTAGTTTACTCTCACTATCAATGCAGCATTGCAGCCAACATTAGTTGATTTACATAATTCCATGGGTCATCCCTCTATCAATACTATGAAGCACATGTTGTGTTGCAACAAACGTTTCAGGGATGGGGATTGTGAGATACTGGAGAGTTGTGATGTATGCCATCATGTAAAGGAACAAAGAAATCCCTTTCCCATATTATCTAGAAGGAGTGTTGTGATGTTTAGTCTTATCCATGTTGATGTCTAGGGGCCTTATGCTGGAGATAGTGTGACCAACACACCATATTTCCCGACTATTATGGATGATTTCTCCAAAACTACATGGGCATTTCTTTTCAGAAGTAAGACACAAGTTTGGTGTATAATTCGCAGCTTCATTCACATGATCAAAACTTAGTTCAGTACTAATATTCTAGCTATGAGATCAGATAATGGGAGTGAGTTCATTAGCAAACAAACACAAGAATTGTTGTCAGAATTTGGGATTATACATCAGAGGACATGTGCATACTCACCCCAACAGAATGGAGTGGTGGAGAGAAAGCATAGACATCTCCTGCAAGTTGCTAGATGTCTGATGTTTCAGAGTAAATTGCCTTTATCCTTTTGACCGTATTCTATTCTTTTTGCTACTCACCTAATTAAGAGATTGCCATCTGCACTGCTTAAGTAGAAAACACCTTATGAACTGTCGATGGGACATGCAGATTCTATTACAAACACATCACCTTTTGGATGTCTGGTTTACAGGGTAAATACCTTACCTTCCAAGATAAAATTCACTTCTGGAAGTTCACAATGTATATTTTTGGGTCATGCTTCTCACAACAAAGGATATTTGCTTTATGATTTGATATCTCACTGTACAAAAAAAACGTAACGCTTTTCACTAATCGAAGTGTGAAAATCTATATATTTTCGTAGGCAAAGTCTCCTATCAAATTTTGAGACCCAAAATCAGGCTCATACAACCATCAGACGGGTGAGACTTTAATTATATGAGTTTATAATATCCGAGTTATGGCTTTACACATGTAAATTGGGGTTTTGTTATTCTCAATTAGGGTTTAAATTAATTACTTTTAATTTTAAGGTTCACTAATTTTATTTTAGGATATATACTTATTTCAAAATTAGGGTTTCTTATTTTCAATTAGAGTTTATTATTCTCAATTAGGTTTTATATCTCTTTCACAATAATTAATTGTCGAATGCAATGCACGAGCACACGCATTAGCCTTAGGAGAGTTTTTAATTGTATGAATTGTCGGATTTAAAAAAAATCACTTTAATTTTAAGGTTTACTAATTCCATTTTATGCTATATATTTATTTCAAAATGATGGTTTTTTATTTCTAATTAGGATTTATTATTTTCAATTATGGTTTATATTTATTTTGAAAAAAATTCATTATCGAGCGCAATACACAAATTCATTTTGATAATTCAAGTTTCTTTCTTCAGATTTTTTTCATATTCATCTTTCCCCTTTTTTTTCTCTCTCTCTCGCTGATTTACATTTTTCTTCTCCCCTTTTCGATTTCTCATTATCTTCCAGCATCAGCTTTCATCTTTTTATCGTGAAGATTTGACCTTGTGATTTGTAGAGTTCATCGGCGGCGCTGTGTTTGTATGGTGACTCCATGTAGGTTTTTTTTCTTTTCAATTTATTTTTACAGTTTGGTCTGTCGATTTATTTCTCGTTTCTTCTCGTGATTTTTATTTCTCGTCTTATTTTAGTTTCTAGCTTCATCATTTTCTTACGAAGATTCGATGTTTTTTATTGATTTGATCTGTTTCGTTCAGATCTGTGTTGTATCAGTTATTTTCTAATTGTTAGGAATCCTAAGGTTTAGTACGAGAATATACAGAATATGCATTAATTTGAAATTTTAATGTTGATTAATTTCGCAATTCGTTGTATCTGCATTGATTTTACAGTTTGTTCTATTGGAGTTCATTACAGTTTTGTATTTACGTTTTTATGTTTGACTGATTTGATCTGTTTCGTTTGTTTTGTGTTGTATCAGTTGTTTTCTAATTGTTAGGAATCCTAGAGTTTAGTACAAGAATATGCATTAATTTGATCTGTTTATATATGTTAGCATGTTAATGTATTCGTTTTAGCCCGTTGTCACATATGTTTTAGCATCATAACATGTTGGTTTAATGTTATTTCTACTGCACTCTGTGAAACATGTCATACAAACCATGCTTTGCTTTTTTTGTTTTTTTTTTCTTTTGTGTGTGTGTGTTTTTATGACTCGGCTACACAATGTTACAGACATCATGTAAACATTATAATACTTTAGTGCTAAAATGTATGTTGCATGATGCTAAAATGGTACATACCTAATGCTAAAAATCAATTTGTATGTCTGAACATCTCTTGATGTGATTGTATTATTATTTTTTACCTTGTTCAGTTTATAATTTTTTAATTTAATGTGTCAGCTTCTTCTGTTTCAAGTGCCCGTAGTAAGATTACTCACATGGTGATATGGAGTGTTCTACTTCACATAGCAAGACAATGATGTTTGAGCAATTCTACGGTTTACGTGTCCCTTCTGAAGTTGTTGTTCATCCACCTATTCCAGTTAAAACAAAAGGTAGCGAAAGTCGTTTGATATCTAAGAAGGAGGCAAGGAAGAGAAAAGAAAACAAACCACTCAGAATGTGCAGCAATTGCCACAAGTTGTCAGATTATGATGCTAGGAACTGTCCAGCTTGATGTTATTATAGCGATTGGACATAGTTTAATATCATGTTTTACTATGCTTGTGAATTATTTTCAATACATTCATTTTTAAGAATATATATGAATTTTAATAAAAGTGTTTATGACATTTCCTTTGCGATAATTATATTACTATAAAGTTTTATTAACCATAATTGCCGTTTAGAATATAATGCTAAAATAACTGAAGCATGAGGTTATATACGCTGTCAGATTCCCATTACATATTTTGTTTATCAGAACATGCTAAAATGAGAAATGAATGAGGCTAAAATGAGCGAAGTAAGAGGCTAAATTTGATGTGACATTTTTCACTAGGGTTCACCATTCCCAATTAGGGTTTATTACATTCCAATTAGGGCTCATCTGATCTCAATTAGTAATTATCAGATTTCTATTAGGGTTTACTGTCCCCAAATAGGGTGTATTGCGTTTCATTCCAATGAAATCACCGTTCCATATTTGTTTATCAAAACATGCTAAAATGAGAAATGATTGAGGCTAAAATGAGCGAAGTAGGAGGCTAAATTTGATGTGATATTTTTCAATACGGTTCACCGTTCCTAATTAGGGTTTATTACGTTCCAATTAGGGCTCATCTAATCCCAATTAGTAATTATCAGACTCCCATTAGGGTTCACTGTGCCCAAATAAGGTGTATTGCATTTCATTCTAATGAAATCATCGTTCCATATTTTGTTTATCAGAAATGCTAAAATGAGAAATTAATGAGGCTAAAATGAACGAAGTAAGAGGCTAAATTTGATGTGACATTTTTCACTAGGGTTCACCGTTCCCAATTAGGGTTTATTACGTTCCAATTAGGGCTCATCTGATCCCAATTAGTAATTATCAGATTCCCATTAGGGTTCACTGTCCCCAAATAGGGTGTACTGCGTTTCATTCTAATGAAATCACCATTCCATATTTGTTTATCAGAACATGCTAAAATGAGAAATGAATGAGGCTAAAATGAGCGAAGTAGGAGGCTAAATTTGATGTGACATTTTCCACTATGGTTCACCGTTCCTAATTAAGGTTTATTACGTTCCAATTATGGTTCATCTGATCCCAATTAGTAATTATCAGATTCACATTAGGGTTCACTGTCCCCAAATAGGTATATTGCGTTTCATTCTAATGAAATCACCGTTCCATATTTTATTTATCAGAACATGCTAAAATGAGAAATGAATGAAGCTAAAATGAGCGAAGTAGGAGGCTAAATTTGATATGACATTTTCCACTAGGGTTCACCGTTCCCAATTAGGGTTTATTACGTTCCAATTATGGCTCATATGATCCCAATTAGTAATTATGAGATTTCCATTAGGGTTCACTGTCCCCAAATTGGGTGTATTGTGTTTCATTCCAATAAAATCACCGTTCCATATTTTGTTTATCAACACATGCTAAAATGAGAAATTAATGAGGCTAAAATGAGCGAAGTACGAGGCTAAATTTGTATATTACTTTCTGCACTTAGAATTGCAGCATATATTTTGCTCTCATAAAATTTATCTCGTTTCGGAAAATATTTACGCATTTTCTTTCTTAGTTGTCAATCATCTCCTTCGTTGCTTCACTTTCTCATTCTTTTATCTTTTTTATTATCAACTCATGTTTTTCATTTTGTAGTATCTATATAGGTGTGGGTGTTTATATAAGACTGTTAGAAATATATTCATAATATCACCCGCTAAAATGTATTACACAATATGCTAAAATGTTATATAGGTCATGCTAAAATGTTGTATACATCATGCTAATATAAATCTGGGGTTGCTCTATGCGAAAATTATGCCTAAAAATAATTTTTGGTATTTTTCATCTATTTTTTTCAGATAAACATATGCAATATGGATCTTAAATGAAAGAGTATGAAAAGAGCTTTAATTTGATATAAGATTTGCGTAAATGCGATTAAAAACGAATAAATTATGATCATTTAAAATTTTTAAGAAATTTTTCAAAACATGATAATGTCACTTTTTTTAAAAGTCAATTGTTCCAATTTTACCCTTAATGAGACGTGCAAATTGAAAATTTTCGTTTTAATTACAAAATTGTCACCGAAAATTTGTTTTGATCTGGAGCGTTCATATTTCGGAATGGACGAATGGGATCGGTTTCCAATTCCCACCTGGTGATCAGTTCTCACTAGATCCCATCCCTATATATATATATATATATATATATATATATATATATATATATATATATATATATAATTCAAAATAAATAAATTAATTTTTTTTTAATTTTAGGATTAACTAATTCTGTTTCTGGTGCATATTTTTTGGGGAAAATCTACAAAAAAAAAATGCTAAAAATTGAAAAAAAAAAAAAAAAAAAAAGTAAAATAAAATATGTCTAGCAAGTGCACTCCACGCACAGTAAATTGGAGCTTTTTATTTTTCTTTTTTGGGCCCATTTTCTTATTCGGCCTGTGGCCCATGAGACCTTAGGTATGGGAGACCGCTTCCTTTCGGTAAAGTCTATTTAAAGATCGAGAATCAAACTATAACCCAAGAAAAAAATGGTTTTTGAGACGCGCCATTTTTTTTTAAATGAGTCCATGTCCATGTGTGTATTTTTATATGTAATTTCGATTTTCACAAATTAAAATACTAGGACAAATAAAGTTCAAATATCCAATATGTATATTTCAAAAAATACATAAAAAATAATAATAAAGTTACATAATACATGTAAAAGACAGCCAAGGCAATCCGTTTCCATCCATCATCCATGTCACACCTATAATGGAAATATTTTGCTTCAATAAATTAAAATTTCCCATAAGGTATTTTCCAAAACGAGATGCAAAGAACTAATTTGATAACTACTTTAACAAGCTTTGCTTATTACAGCATTCATTCAAACCAAACTTATGTACACTTACCCTATTGCCAGTCTCAATCCAAACTTTACTTTTTGCTTCTCACTTAAAAGAAAACACCATTTTCTTCTCCATGGTTACTTACATGTAGTAGATAGTAAATATATCAATATATCAAAACCACAAATTCATGAGAATATGCTAGTTGAGCATATGAGAAAAACCTTATTAAAAATGTAACACAGTATCAGTTGCCTTACCAATATCGAGTATGACTAGGTCACCTGTGAATCTTGCTCTGAAGACTCAAAGTCCTGCTAAACAACGAACATGGATAACAACATTGTTCAAGCTATGTTGACAAAAACACGCAGAGGCAGACTACATCAAGATTGTATCCTCGATGCCAAATTTGTATGAACGAGGGAAAACAAGGTAAGGAAGAAGGGCCGAAACACAAACATAGAGGGTTTAGTACCTGTTGAGCAAGCTCAGCTCTGGACAAAGGCTTCAGCTGGTTGTTTTGCATATTGGAGAGTAACTGAACTACAGTATCCAGATGAGGCAGACTGCAAAAATTAAATTCTTAAGTGCCATGAAAAGGGGAGAAAATTAATAAATAAAACTTTGTAAAAGTACGAATAGTTCCATCAACAACATTGTTGCTGTTTAATCTCTTAGAATTGGAGAGATGAGAATGCCTTCGTCAACTTAGTTCAGCATAAGTAAACAACCATAAACTAGAACATGAAGCACAAGAACCAACACAAGATATAAAATACAAAAGTGAAACAATAGTTCCAAACTTCCAACATAATACTAAAACGAAAAAAAAAAAAAGGTA
Source organism: Perilla frutescens (assembly GCA_026008535.1). NCBI lineage: Eukaryota > Viridiplantae > Streptophyta > Magnoliopsida > Lamiales > Lamiaceae > Perilla > Perilla frutescens. The sequence continues at coordinate 48,581,040 of BRKX01000013.1, forward strand.
GCCACCTTGATTCGATCAAAGAATGTGATATTTAACTCGACATTTCAAATTTTCTAAATGACTACATTTCCACGTATGCCAGCCATTTAAGATTCTTTAAGGAACATTTTTAACTCAACATAGAACTCTCCTATAGGGGGCTATACACACGTAATATGAATTACCAAGTGTTCTCCCTTACATTAGATTATAATCAATATTTCATATAATGAAGTTTCTATCCCTAGACTCAAGAGAACTTTAAAACCCAACTGGCCCTGCTCCATGCTATGTCCCTGATAGAGGCAAGGAATTACTGCAGGATTTGAACTAAGCGATTCTATTAGATAGAATAACAAAAGGTAAGAACTAAAGGAGAATATGTCCCACCCAAGCTAACAGCTTCTGTATTTCCAATGATCTTTTCTGATACCTAATACAGCAATACCCTAAAACATGGACAATAAATACTAATAATAAGACTAAGGTTGGCCCAAGATCTGCAGCCCAACCAACACTTATTTAATAACCTACCAGTAACGACATAAAGAAAATAACATAAATCAGAAAGAATAACAAAGTCTCAATCAGCTGCTGTCTTCATCGACTTTCTCATTTGGTAGACCCAAAATGGGTTCGTATAAGTCCCAATGCACATTAAAATGCCTAAAAGGATACTTGCATCCATCAATTTTCATTTCTTCTTGTCTATTTAGAGACCATATTGATAAGAGCAAAAGTGTGAACCAATACGATAACAGAAGATGACTTCACATGAATGAGGTTTCAATTAAAATTTGTATGGATCAAGAACACAAACCACATGAGAATGCTCTACATCATGCACTACAAATCAGCAATACATGCACCAGTATTACATTGTTATCATTGGAGGCACCATGGTTATGTCATTTCTGTTTTGTTTCTTATAGTGGCTAGACTTTCATTCATCTCTGGAGGCATGGATCCTCCTGTGTCAAACTTGTCTCGAATATGCCTTACCATTTGATGGTTACTATAACTTGCGCATATGACTTGCAAACAATAATTTATTTTCCATCTTTCAATAGTGAATGTTAAGCATCTCCCATATCATCTCTGATTTGGTTTTGGTAATAATCACCCAACAGTTGTGAGGTACTACCTCGCTTCCCTTAAAAGAATGGCATTTTAATGTCACATTGTTCAGAACTCATACTTTTAATACATTTTCCTTCTCAGGCTCTTCATTCCTTTCTTCTTATTGTTGAGGCTTACACCTCATGGTACTGTGGGACAATGCATTGAGGCTAAAAACTGTGTTCTAAAACCTTGAGAAAGAGAAGTGATTCTAAACTAGTAAAATAGAACTGTCAAATAGTAAAAATGAACAAACTAGACTGAAGAAAAAGAAGCGATTATAAACTAGTAAATTATGACCATTGCAATCCTCTTTCAACATGCGTGTCCAGAGATGAAATTACTTGAGGCATCTGCTCCAATACCTGCATCAAGCCTAGGTCATATTATCATACTTCAGGCAGCAATTTTCAATAAGAATCTCAATCAGCTTCAGAACAACTTAAAAATGCACTTACCGACTCTGTATTTTTTATTGTGGAGGTCATAGCCAGAAGGTTTCTTGGAAGCTTCATTAGTTGAGCCTGAGAAGATTCGGCATCCACAGCAGTTAATACTGTTGGAAAAATAGGTTTGGAAAGTTGAATTTTGATTAATCTTTGACCAATCTCTCACTACAATTTCACGTAAATGAGAAATCAAAAGCATAAATTGAGTCACTTAAAGAATTAATTATTGAAATAAACAAGGACCGGGTAGAAAGTCATTATTGAAAACTGAACAAAAGTAACTCTATTTTACATGCTATGCCACAGAACACGGGAGGCAAGACAGGAAGGGGCAGCTCAAACAACATTGTGATTCCTTGTATGGTTAAAAAGTGCATTTGGCCAATATTGTAATCATGAATAAAATATAAAAAAAAATCTTAATACTAATCACGAAACAAATAAGAGACGAAGGCAGGTCGCAGGTGCAATACGAATTACTATGAAAATTACATGTTGGAGGGGTAAACAAAAGAAAAGGCATGGGTTCTAAGAGTCCCCCAAGAAAGGCTTTTTGCATCCTATACACTATATGATGTATTTGATCTCCGGAGTTTTAAGGCCTGACCATAATCAAGCATTGGGAACATTAAAGCAGACCATCCATATAGAACATATTCCATAACCTACCAATTGGTTCACCCAAAGCCCCTATTTATGCCTCTCTGAAAAGTGGTTTGGCTATTTTGGCAATCAAAGTCGAATAGGACATGCAACATGGTTGTGCAAACCAGATCAAAGATTGGGAAGGGGAGAGGAGAATAACATAACAATAGTTTGAAGCCCAAGGTTCTCAATAGACTTCAGGTGGGACCGTGGGAGAGAGCTCACCTTCTGTGGGCCTACATGATTTATTAAATTTTATCACAAAATTTATATGTTTTCATTAATATGCAAATTAAGCCATTAACATAAAATTCCTCCATAAACAGTAACATAAAATTAATGTTTATTATTTTATGTATGTTAAATAGCTAAAATATTAATAGAAAATCATACAATCTCAAATGTTGTATCAAAACAGGTGATTTCAAATAAAATGCAAAAGATCCCAAATCCATTCCTTTCAAAACCAATGGGATTTGAAATCCCAGAAAACCAGTGTTGCAGAATGCGGCCTAGGCGGGCGCCTAGGTGCTTGGCGCTACCCTCCCGAGGCGAAAACCCTGTAATCGGCCCTTTTATGCGGACTAGCCCCCTAGGTGGAATTGTTCGGCGATTACGCAGCCGATTTCCGTCTAGGCAATCGAATTTCATTTTTTTTAAAAAAAATGTTTTTAAATATATTAATTATTAAAAAATATATATTTTTAATATATTAATTATCTTTCGAATTGGTTTCATTTGAACTTTGAATGTTATTTTGGCATGAACATTGAATAATTTGAACTTTCAATGTTTGTTTTATTTTGGATTTTGGATGATTTAAACTTTAATTGATATTATTTGGAATGTTAAGATTTATAAATTTATAAATGAAATTTGTTTATATTTGTTAAGAATTATATAAAATAATAAAATAAAAAAATGACTAGAATCCGCTTAGGCCCCGTCACTAGCGCCTAGCGCGTTCTGCAACCTTGATCAAAACACAACATTATTTTCTTCAATGAACAAGTGTATTGTCCAGTCTATTTTGAGTATACTTTCTCCATAATAAGTCACTATAACTCTATGCATCTAAAGCACCTCTTTTGTGAATCAATTTCATTTTTAGCCACACTGCGACATTTAAAACCATGGTCATTGTCCTATCCTCAACACATAATTTCTGCAAAGCAAGTCACTATTAATCCTACAAGGCTACACCTAAGGCGTCGTTTTTTATTGGAGGATGAGGGGTTTCAAGAACCTTGTTAGGTCCAGGGCAATTGCACTGAGGTAGAATAACATTATTGATTCAAGCTTTAAAATCAGTACCAATAAACTTTTTCAATCTCTTCCCAACAGGTAACAATTATTCAACTTAAAATGGCTTCCACCAAGTGTAACATATGACTAGGAGAGTAGGAGTAAGAATTATATTATGGTGGAGTTGCACCCTTATCTTCAGGATGAATTTACCCTGGATTGAAAGATTGTGGTACATGACAAGGCAACTCAAGATACAATAAGCATTTCCTTTTGTGACATAGCGCTTGAAATACCAGAGACAATAGTATATGTACTCTCTTCTAAAGACTAATGATATATAAAATGACTATTTCCTTGTATGATATAACAATATGTCCTATTTTCTTTGAGCTAAATAAGTACAATTATTTTTGTTCAATTTTTAACACGGGATGGTAACTTTTCAGTTTTCACATTTGCATCTCAATTATTTAAGTAATCAGTCTGACTCACTTTATGTTTTATTTTTCACTCATATAAAATTGACAGCAGAATCTACAAAATCAATCTTTCTGTTGCATAGATTACATCTAACTAATCGTTTTATTTATTATTTATTTATTTATACTGACCCATGAAACAAATAATTGGTCAAAATCCAATTTTCCCCCAAATGCATCCATACACAAAATTGTTTCAACTGCAAATAACTCCACACAACAAAGACAAAGAATATGATTAAAGACTCAATTGGAGCATATATATGATAAAGCCATAAACTTATTTGAATGAGATTTAAATCACTTGCAATAAGCTCCAAGTGTTCTGCTAAAGCAGACAGATCAGATATGGTGCCATTATTGGATCTAAAGAGCAAGTCTAAATCCATCACACCAAGTCATCTAAGTATATTATTGAAATCGTTGATTACTCGCATCATCAAAACTGCATATAAGCTCTTATTGATGCGAAGAAGATAAAATTGAGTAAAATGTAGTTTTGAGATTCTTTCATATGATGAAATTGAATAAAACCTAGTCTTCCGAGCTGTTCATATGATGAAATTGAATAGGATGTTAAACAATTCGAGCTGAGGGGAACGAGGAGAGAGAGAGAGAGAGAGAGAGAGAGAGAGAGACTGACGCGTGAGGGGGAGGAGTGGAGCATGAGATGAAGAAGATTGGAGGTGGACTGTACAGACTGGGAGATTTGATCCGCCACAATCGATTTGGCTGAACCTTCTTTTCTGGCGCCGCCGCCGCCGCCGCCGCCGCCGCTTGTAGCCATCGGAATTATGGGAGCGGTGTGGAAGGAATTCTGTTTGACGGTGACAACGTCTATGTAATGGTATTTCATGTCTATTGACTATAGTAATGTCACGCCCTTAATTTCTTGATTGGAATATACCACTATTTTACTAATTTGAAATTTTTTCAGAGTTATTAAATTCAACGCAATATTTTCTCTTCCCCCTAAAGTACACACCAATTTATTTATTTATATGTTTTTAACTTCACTATATATATATATATATATATATATATATATATAGGGGTGGGTTAAAATGGATACCACCCCCTATGTAGGAAATGGGAACAAACTTAAACCATAGATCTAGTCTAAATAAATGGTCCAGATTCAATTTCATTTCTAGGGACTAAATAGTAATATATTTAATATTATTATACAATATTATATGTGAAAGGGTAAAAACGGGTTGGGGTAAAAATCTCAAAAATCACGCCCCCTTAATTACGCTAATCGGCCAAATCGATCAATAGATTTGGATGGATTTCATTTGCAGCAAAAATAATTTTAGGGGGAAAAACCGCAGCGGAACCGCCTCCAACTCGTCGAACGCCGACTGCCACCGCAAAAACTAGTGTACCGGCGACAACCACTCACAAATCCGGCGGCTTCCGGGCAGTCTTCAGGCTACACAGTCGCCGGAACCCTTTTAGTTTCTCACATCAAGTTGAAAACGCGTCCAAATGGCCGGCGGGACTAAAAGGAATCGTGGAAAAGGTATGGAAATTGATATTTATGCTATATTAGTTTATCAATTCTCGATTGGGGTTTTGATTATGAAGGTGATTCCAATTTCATTTATTTTCCTGTCACTTTGGTTGTTAAAACCCGTATTTTTTTTTTTGTTTTTACTTGAAGTGTTTTTTTTTTTCACTTTTCTTGCAGATGAAGTTTGTATTTTTGATTTTGGTGCTGGATTTCTGCTGTTTCTTTTTTTTGGCCGTTCAAAAATACATGAATATCATGGATTTTTTGTTTGTTTTTACCGTTTTTTAAAAGAAAAGTTACGACAATGCTTGCTTTGGGATCTACTCGTTTTTTTTATTTATTTTTTTTAATGGAAGTTGCTTTTTTTCGTTGGGGAACATTATTAGCAAAATTATTTGTTCTAATAGCAAATCTGAATGAAACTGATAGCAATTGGTATTTGGTTGAATACAGTTAGCAAACAATCTAGCCTTTATTAGCAAATAAATGTATATTGTTAGCAAATAAATATGCATATGTTAGCTAATTTTTATATTAACCAAAATTGCTACAATTTGAAGCTGAGTATAGAAGGGCAGTTTGTTGATTAATTTTTTTCAAAGAGAATAACAATTGATTTGGGTAGTATTAGCAAATTTATATGTTCTATTAGGAAATATGGTTGAAGCTGATAGCAATTGTTATCTGTTTGAATATATTTAGCACACTATATGCTCTTTATTAGCAAATGAATGAGTATTGTTAGCAAATAAATCTGCATATGTTAGCTAATTTTTTTGTTATAAAATTGATACAATTTGAAGCTGAATATAGAAGGGCAATTGATTTGGACAATATTAGAAAAATTATTTGTTCTAATAGGAAAGCTGAATGAAACTTATAGCAATTGGTATTTTGTTGAACACAATTAGCAAACAATCTGGTCTTCATTAGCAAATAAATGTATCTTGTTAGCAAATAAATCTGCATATATTAGCTAATTTTTATATTAGCAAATAAATCTGCATATGTTAGCAATTATCTGCAGCTTATGGTGCAGATAATTTTGGTGATATTCCAGAAGATGTAGCAGGTGCATATCAACATGCGAATGGTCCTCCGTTAAATGAAGCTCATGATGTGGGTAACATTCGCAATGAAGGGGTAGAAGAAGACAATTAGCAAACAATCTGGTCTTCATTAGCAAATAAATGTATCTTGTTAGCAAATAAATCAACATATGTTAGCTAATTTTTATGTTAGCAAATAAATCTGCATATGTTAGCAATTATCTGCAGCTTATGGTGCAGATAATCTTGGTGATATTCCAGAAGATGTAGCAGGTGCAGATCAACATGCGAATGGTCCTCCGTTAAAATACAAAATATATTTTGTTTTATATGTTAACAAATTATTTTACTGTAACTAGCAAATATATGTGTGTAGTAAACATCTATAAAGCAGTTAATTTTGGCATTTGTAATACATATGTTATGGTGATTAGTGATTTTTTTGTTTGTGAGCAAATTATTTGCCCATAACTAGCAAACATATGTATTGTAAATAGCAAAATATTTAATTGATAATAAGCATGTGAGAACTCAATAATGAAGTCCAAGTTCACATCCATCATCATACTAAAAAAACTATTAAATACACCTGTATGCTATTTCAAATTGGAGTTAAAATATAAGATGTCAACTGTAATCAAATTCACAAATCAAGAAAATACATGTCAAATTATCATCCTTATCTACCAAATAGTAAAAAAAAAACGACGAACAAGACTCCCTCTTCAAAAACATCTTATTCAATACAATTTGAGCATCACAGTTAACACAACTTATATAAATCATACAAATTAAAAATCATCAACGTACATGAACTATGTGTAGGTTCTGAATTAGCAAACAACGATAAACTAGTTAGCAAATCATATATTATAGCTAGCAACATTCTGACCGTTATCATAACACATAAACACAACTCCAAAACCCATACATAAGATCAAAAATATCAACTCATGCATAATAGCATATATTTTGTTTGTTTGTGATACCAATATAGCTTACAATTTCTGTTATTGTGTGCAAATTTGACCCAGATATTTACGAATTTAAATTTTTTTTTTTGTTAGTTAATTATACTACTTTAAATACATTTAAAACCCTTAAAATTAAGTCATATATATGGGGTATTCTAAAATTTAATCTATTTTCTTTAATCTTGTAGACAATACTTAAAACAAAGTCGAAATATTATAAACATAAAGAAGGCAAATAATTGGCGCTAGCTAGGGTCCAAAATAAAATTAATCGCATATAATTAAGTCCAAGTATATAATCAGAGAGATTTTAACAACAATAATGAAGGAGTTGGATAGTTAATTAGACAAGGATTGATGAAGTAGTTTTTGTTCGTGGTAGTAAAAAAAATGCTAATTATAGCTGAACAATTTGCTAACATATACACAAAACTTCGCTAATCTGAATAAAGTCATTTGTTATTTGACAATTAAAGTTCAACTCTTATATTAAAGTTCTGAATTAGCAAATCACATTTCATTAGTTAGAAAATAATAATATCGCTGATAGCAAAAGTCTGACAAAAATAAATAAAGCGCTTCATCCTCCCATGCCTAATAAACAAAACCAACGTTTTTTAATCTTTAATCCGAAACGCATTTATTGGATTAGGGGAAACCCTCTTGTGTTAGTTGACTCATTATGGGAATAATCTTGTTGCATTAAAATTGGGAAAAAACCGTCCAAATAATTAAAAGCCCCCATAATCGAAAATAAAGGATTATGGTAAATTCCAAAAATCGTAGGATTGGATATGGACATAAAAATGTCAATTACAAGTATAACCCTTCACTAATTAAGTTAATGAAAAATTGCAATCTAATCCTTCCTAATAAGAACGAATCTTGACCCTCAAAAAAATTAAATCATATGGCTAATATTAATTCCTATTTCCTACACAGGTTTTGTGTTCCTATTTGAACTCTGATCTATATATATATATATAGGGTTGGATTACAGAAGGAACCACACGAGAACCGAGAACCAATCTAATTCATAGATCCGGTGTATTTGGACGGTCTAGATCTGCTCCAGATTTAAAAAAAGGCGGTGGCAATCTCGTAATAACGTTCAACTTCCTTCCCCTGAATTTTAGTAAGGGTAAAATCGGAAAATATATGAATACTCAGAATTTACGTGTATATTTTTTAATTTAGGGTTTTAGCACTGTCATTTCTTATTTTAGCATTGTCATGATCTTTTTTAGCACTATCATGGTCTTTTTTAGCATTGTCATGACTTATTTTAGCATGACTCTTATTCCAGCATATTTTGTTATTTTAATTTATGCAACAAATTTTGTTATTTTAATTTATGCAAGCTATTATGGATTAGATTTGCATATATATGAACTATTGTGAGAGGATCGTGGTCGATCGATCTAATGCTCTCGATCATTTCTTACCATCCCAAAAGCTAAGACCTGTAGGCTGTAGCAAACACAAAAGACAAAGAGTAGAACCTTAGTGCGTGCACAGGATCCCTTTCCTCAAGTTGTGATAGAAAATTATTGGAAGTTAGCTCTTTTGCACACAAAATCTCAAAATTTGATGAAATTTAGTTGGTTTCTTCACCTTCCCTGAAACTGTTTTGACCATAAATCTAGATACGTACAACAAATATATCAAAAGGCGAGCTAGGGAAGGAAGTGATTGCCGGTGGCTAATCAATTTCTTCAAGTCTTTCCTCTCTATCTTAACTTTGATCGACAGAAAGTAAGCTTTCATCTTCATGCTATATAAATGTTGATAAATTTTCTATTTTAGCACTGTCATGGCCTTTTTTAGCATGACTTTTTTAGGATTTTAGCACTGTCATTTTCTATTTTAGCATTGTCATGACTTATTTTAGCATGACTTTTTTAGGATTTAAGCACTGTCATTTTTCTATTTTAACATTGTCATGACCTTTTTTAGCACTATCATGGTCTTTTTTAGCATTGTCATGACTTATTTTAGCATGGCTCTTTCAGGGTTTTAACACTGTCATTTTCTATTTTAGCGTTGTCATGGCCTTTTTTAGCATGGCTCTTTTAGGTTTTAGCACTGTCATTTTCTATTTTAGCATTGACTCTTTTAGGGTTTTAGCACTGTCATGACTTAATTATTTTAGCATTCCGATTGTGTTCATCTTATTTCCCTTCATCATAGGCCTTAATTAGAACTTAGCTGCAAATCGAAAATTAATTAATTTCACCCTGAATAAAGTTGCATTGTATTCTAAAAGGAGGGGGAAAATCTAAAACTCCACTCAGACCATGACGACAGCATGAAAACTCAGTGACCGAACCTCATCAAAATATCTCAGGGAATTGAAAAAGTGAGAGAGGAGAAAAAGAGTACCCTCTAACTAAGAAGATGAAAACACGACAACCACAAAGGCCTAACCAATCTGAATTAACAAGTATAGAAATACACGCAATTGAGAGAAAAAAAAATAAAAAAAAAATCAGAGCGCACATCTTTTAATTTCCTACATCTATTATACATGAAATATCACTTCAAAATATTGAATTATGCATATTTAAAAAAATCTCGAGCACTATGTAGCATCGAATTTACCATTATATATGTTCTCACTGTGCCATATTCATGGGAATGTTATCAACAGTTGAAATAATGAAATATATTAAGCAGAGGGCCTAACAACTACCTCATGTTCTTAAAACTATTAAATCATGACTATGAAAGTCACCACGATGATTTTTTTATATTATTGGTTTCAATCCTATCACAAGCTTAAAGTAATTATAATTTGTATTCAAACCTTTATAACTTCTAATTATGTTATAACTGAGTTAAATTAATAGTGAGTAATCATTTGAAGATACAATACTAACATAACATAAAATTTTAAAACTCAATTGAACCAAATGAAGTTTAATGATTCACAGTAGTGCTAAACTAGGTTAAAACAGTGCTAAAATAGTTCACAGTAGTGCTAAAATACTGATAGTGAAAAATTCAAAATAACAGCTTAATTAGCTTCATCACCCTAAGTGCTAAAATAGTTCACAGTAGTGCTAAAATAGGTTACAACAGTGCTAAAATAGATCACAGTAGTGCTAAAGTACATTGAAGTGCTAAAACAGTTCACAGTGGTGCTAAAATAAGTTACAACGGTGCTAAAAAGAAAACACCAAATCCCACCCTTTTGCCCTCTATATTCTTAATTCCTCATATTTCCATCTCTCTCATCTACTGCAACTTTCTTGGAAAATAACAAAACCCTAGTTAGCTTCATGATCAATCATTAATATTTCTTCTGTTCTTTTCTTGAATCCTAGCTATACAAGCTTAGTCACTTCACAGATCCTCCCTCTCTCTCTCTCTCTCACTCTCTCTCTCTCTCGCTCTCTCTCTCTCTCTCTCACACACACACACACACTTGTGAATTGTGATGGATCCGATAACTCAAGAAATGTTGTCATCAAGCACTGAAATGAATAGTTTCACCATCACCACCACCACCACTCCCAACAGCAGCTCAATGATGGGGTCACCATCGGGCTTCTCCTCCTCCTCCGCCGCGGCTGCCGCATCTGCCGCCGTCTCCTCCCCAACGACATTGAGCCTATACGAGAACCAGAAGCGCCGCGACTAGAACACCTTTGGGCAGTACCTCCGCAACCACCGGTCGTCGCTCTCCCTCTCCCGCTGTAGCGGTGCCCACGTGCTCAAAATACCTACGGCTCAGCCTGGTGCGTAACTGCGAGGAAGAAAAATTAGGAGATATTGAGGAAGAAGACGAATTGCAGATGGAAGGAGATTCAGAATTCTTAAATTATAAAAATACCCTTGGTTCATTAAAAACTCGCTAATATTATAAATATGCCACCACGTTTTTTGCAATATTGGGACAGATCTTGGCCGTCCAAATCAGAGCAATCTGTGGCTGAGATTGGTTCTCGGTTCTCACAGGGGGTGTAGTTCTCACATGATCCCACACACACACACACACACACACAGGGTGGGGTTATATAAAAACAACCTCTTGTGTGAGAAATGAGAACACATCTCACACCACACATCCATCAAAAATCAAAGGTCCAGATTTGATGAAAAAGACGGTGGCAATTCTGTAATATCTGAAAAGTTTTTCACGCGGGGGTATTACCGTAATTTGGTAATTCTTATAAAAATCGCGTAGGATTTGATAACAGATAGTTATGCTAACGAAGTATTATCATAATGCTAACGAAGCATTACATTTATGCTAATTAAAGTTTTCAAATATTGTATCTAAAAATTAATTATAAACCTAATTTGATTTAATAAACCCTAATTAAATGGAAAAAATCATAATTGGATTAAATAAATCTAATTAGATGAAATAAACATTGATTGGATGTGGTAAACCCTAAATGAGTTAGAACAAATAATAATAATAATATATTTATACTACGTTAGCATTATGATTTTGCTTCGTCAGCATTGCGAATACACTATGTTAGCATATGACAATACTCTGTCAACATACGTTATAAACCATAATTGGATGAGATAAACCATAATAATCAATTAAGAACTATAAACAAAAAATTAAATTTTAAAAAAATAATGATAATTAGATGGAATAAACCATAATCGAGATTAAATAAACCATAATTGAGAGTTAATAAACCCTAATAAATTTATATTACGCTAGCATTATGATAATTCTTTGTTAGCATATGACAAATGCTTCGTTAGCATACGTTCATATGTTATCATAATGCTGACGAAGAATTATTATATGCTAACGAAAGCATTTATAATCTGGGCACGCGTAAAAAAATTTCTTTTTTTATTTTTCATTCATATTTTTTTATCTAAACATAGCCTTTCGACATCTTAAATGAAAGAGCATGATGAGAGCTTTAATTTAATATATTTTTTTGTGTACATTGGATTAAAAACGAGCAAGTTATAGTCGGTTAAAGTTTTTACGATTTTTTTTAATTGCTGACATCATCATTTTTAATGGGTTTGGATGAAAATAGCCCTTCTTCCTTTATTTTTTGCCCTATTATTTATGAAATTACCACCTTAAATCTCAACCATCATTAAATTGGATGGTGTAAGATGGGTTCTCATTTCTCACACCAACAAAGTGTTCTCATATGATCCATATCCTGGATGGTATAAGATGGGTTCTCATTTCTCACACCAACAAAGTGTTCTCATATGATCCATATATATAGGATATGGATCATATGAGAACACTTTGTTGGTGTGAGAAATGAGAACCCATCTTACACCATCCAATTTAATGATCCAATGGTTGAGATTTAAGATGGCAATTTCATAAATAATAGGACAAAAAATAAAGGAAGGATGGCTATTTTCGTCCAAACCCATTAAAAATGATGATGTCAGTAATTAAAAAAAAATCTTAAACACTTTAACCGACCATAACTTGCTCGTTTTTAATCCAATGTACAAAAAAATAAAAAAGAAAATTTTTTACGCGTGCCCAGGTTGTAAACGCTTTCGTTAGCATATAATAATTCTTCGTTAGCATTATGATAACATATGATAACGTATGCTAACGAAGCATTTGTCATATGATAACGTATTCGTTGTGCTAACAAATAATTATCATAATGCTAGCATAGTATAAATTTATTAGGATTTATTAAATCTCAATTATGGTTTATTTAATCTCGATTATGGTTTATTCTATCTAATTATCATTATTTTTTAAAAATTTAATTTTTTTGTTTATAGTTCTTAATTGATTATTATGGTTTATCTCATCCAATTATGCTTTATAAAGTATGTTGACAGAGTATTGTCGTATGCTAACATAGTGTATTCGCAATGCTGACGAAACAAAATCATAATGCTAACATAGTGTATTCGCAATGCTGACAAAGCAAAATCATAATGCTAACGTAGTACAAATATATTATTATTATAATTTGTTCAACTCATTTAGGGTTTACCACATCCAATCAATGTTTATTTCATCTAATTAGGTTTATTTCATCCAATTATGATTTTTTCTATTTAATTAGGGTTTATTAAATCAAATTAGGTCTATAATTAATATTTAGAATATTTTTTTCGCTAATAATATTTGAAAACTTTTAATTAACATAACTATAATGCTTCGTTAGCAAGATGATAACACTTCGTTAGTATGATGATAATACTTCGTTAGCATAACGATCTGTTATCAAATCCTCCGCGATTTTTATAAGAATTACCAAATTACGTTAATACCCCCGCGCGAAAAAAATTTCAAATATTACAAAATTACCACTGCCTTTTTCAGCAAATCTGGACCTTTGATTTTTGATGGATGTGTGGTGTGAGATGTGTTCTCATTTCTCACACAAGGGGTTGTTTTTATATAACCCCACCCCTATATATATATATATATATATATATATATATATATATTTATATATCATTTTTTTACCTTTAACCTTAAAAACCATTTTAACAAATCGAATAATTTAAAAAAACAAAAAGTTTTAACCTTAAAAATCAAATTTAAAAAAATGTGAAGAGAGATAGATACATGTCACGGCCTCACGGGGTTTAGGAAGGGAAAGAAAGGGTTCATAATTGTCCCGGTGGGGATGGTCCAGTGGTGGAGCTTGCTCGGGAGCCAAAGATCACGGGTTCGAACCTCCTCATCAATACCACAGGTCGGATGTGTGAGTTAAAAAAAAAAGAGTTCATAATTTTGTTGCGAATTTTAGTGCAAGGAGTCCAAATTGAAGGGGGAAGTGTTTTTCAACCCAACTCAATTCAAATTTCTTAGAGCTCGTTTATAGGTTCGATTTTTTCACTTCGATTATGTCGCATTATGTAGGATAAAGCTTTTTTTTTACTTCGTTTTAAATAGTTATGTGAGAAAAACTGATGTTCCTCTATATTTATGTTGCTTTGTGGTTAAAATTTATGTTTCTTGATCCAAATTGTTTGAAGATTTATGTTTTCCTTTGTGCTAAAATGTAGTGTTGTCGACTATGGAAAAAGGCCCATTCAAACTGGATTTCTGGATGGGAAACTACTATGGTCGAAAATCTTTTTGGGACTACATTACCCAGGCGTTAAAAATTATTATTCGAACGATAAATTCTAAATTGCAATTCAAAAGTTTTATTTCAAAAAAATCTTTTTCGATATGCTTCAACAATTTTCAAAACAAAAATTTGCAATCGATTCTGTAAACATCATTCAAGATGCTTCCCTTGAGTTCGAAAATAGTTTTTCGACACAACACTGCATGAGTTCAAAAACTACTCTCAAATCACAGTGAACTTTTTTACTATGTAGTCTGATTATATTATTAATAAACACTTTTTTTAGGAAAATGTTCTTGGAGAAGAACGTTGGACTGAAGTTTGAGGGAGAACCGGAGAAGATGCAATCTTCTTCTCGGCTTTTTTTTAATTATTTTAAATTGAAGGGTAAAATTGAAAATTAGTGTGGTGTGTAAAGTAAAAAATAAGAATAAAAAATGGTGGCGTATTTAATAAATGTGATGTATACTAATCTCAACTTATATTTTATAAAATTTTAAAAATAATAAAGTAAATAAACAAATGCGGTGTATATTGAAATTTTAGTAGTACAAATAGCAATACCCTAATTCTTTGGAAAAACCAATTCAAGCAATAATCATCCATTCACTTGAGAGGACTCCAATGATCTCTATGAATGAACAAAAAACATATAAACTTGAAGATCAGTGGAGGGCTGGTGATCAAATGACTCCGAGGCTCCAATTAAAAAACAAAAACATCAATGAAACAATAAATATTTTAATTTAGTTTTTCTATATATTTTTTGCTGTCGTGATGTGACCCGGGACCTATGGGACACGACAAAGACAAACAATGCGGAAGCTAGGAACGAAACTACGTCGAATGCGTAAGGGAACAATACGGCACGAACGATGAATTAAATTACAACTCAACTAAACGAACAATTTAGACTCGATATTAGACAAATAACAAACTGAATTAGGCTCGATCTTAATGTACTCTAAACTATGACCAAATACTAAGCAAAACACAATACCAAGACTCACGAGAAGGCCGAATAGAATAGAGATAAATTGGACTCAATTTAAACGACAAACTTACTAGATTATGAAGACACGAACTAGGACTCGATGTAGACACTTGATACGGCTTGTGGAGGCTGGAAACCGACGGTGGCGGTGGCGGACGTCAGCGAAGGCGGCGGTGGTGTTGGTGAAGGCGGCGGTGAAGTGTAGTTGTGGATTGGATAGATCGGTGAACCCGTGTTGTGAACACTCGAACGCACTCGTCTAACTTCTCTGAATAACAATTCTCCCAAGTACTTGGTAAATACCCTGAAGAACCTAAATAAGACTATTGATTTGCTAGAACAATAGAATTGTTTGTGTATAAAAGATCAACCAAAGGATCGGAGACAAAAGGGAGGAATAAATCTCAAACTCAAGCAATTGTCTAACTTTAATGTAACAAATAGATGTCCTATTTATACTAATAGCTAGAATCGAAAATACTAAACCTAATAGCTCTAGGAATTCGAAAATAACAAAAAGAAACAAAAAATGAATCCTACCTTAACTAGAAGTCTTAATTAAGGCAAGATAAGATAACAAAAATCTATCTAGATAAGGATAAATCCCAATTTGATTTTGGGCTTGAAATCTCGCCGTCTTGGACCCTCCAACTCACGACAATGGGCTGAATTAATTGGATTAATTCGTGGCCCATGTCCTTGCCACCTTTGCATGAAAAACAGCATCTCCCGATTTCCCATGCAAACGCGTATAACTTTTCATGCACACGTCCAAATGGTGTCGTTCTTCTTCTCACGTCTTCATGCTTCCTTCTTCTTCATCAATGGACAGCATGGTGATCCATCTCGGACTGCTCTTCATCTCTTCTTCATGCAACTCGAATTTGCGACGAATAGAAGCTTGTAAATAAGCTTGCAACTTCTTTGCTCGCAAACGCGTCATAGGACCTTTGAATTACAGCTCCGGATTATCTTCATCTTTGCCTAGCTTGATCTCATCAGTCAGCCTGTATCGGCCCCTCACCCGTGGGATACTACCCTCACTCCCGTGGAAATCATGACAAGTGGAAGTAATAAATACAAATATAATTATACCCTTCAATGTTTAAAAAAACAAAAAATCAATGTCATGATCCCCACCAGTAAAGGTAATACCCATGGGGAACAGGGTAGAATTCCCCCAAACAGGCTTAATGCCCCCAACCTATTTTAGATTATTAGAAACACAATATTATATATTTTACTTTTCTGGACATAAAAAACACAATAATCCCCTGGATAACAGTAGGCAATGTTGGTTCAAACAGAAAATTTCCACTTCGTATTATTTTGCATAATTTAATTTGATAAAAACTGTTTTGTAAAAGAAAATTTATGAAAAATAACCTTTTAAATTATTGTGTTTTAGGGAAAGACAGAAGATGGTAGTAAGATCGCCAATTATACACTATTATTACTAGGGAAATTTATGCTAATGTCACTTTATCCGTTTTTCACTTTTTAACATGACTTTTTAAATCATTGCTATAATCTTTTACGTATAAATTAGATGAAAATGAAATGACGAATTTGTCTATACTATTGGTAAACTTTGGAAGACTGCGACTCACCTTTTTTTTTAGAATGAAAATTTATATTAACTAATCAATTATAGAAGATACAATGTTCAATACATCTAGGTACTGTGTCCTTATAATCAAGTAAATCAAGATTTGTGATAACTTTTTGAGCAATATTATGTGCCAAAGTGTTTGCAATCTGTCGAGCCCAAAAAAATAGAATTTGATCAAATTCCTTTGACAAATCTAAAATATCAAGTCACTACTCTTCCAAAATATGAGATATCCACTTTCCCTTGAGTAAAAATAAAAAAGAGAACTTGATTGTCTGTTTCCACAATTACTCTCCTCCCACCAAGTTCTTTATAGCCAATTGGAGGCTTTCAAAACACGCCAATGCCTCTGTCAGCTCTACCGATATACTTCCCACCATTCTTTTCACGTCAATGCTACTCACGTCATATGAAATACCAAGTGTTCTCCCTTACATTAGATTATAATCAATATTTAATATAATGAAGTTTCTATCCCTAGACTCAAGAGAACTTTAAACCCCAACTGGCCCTCCTCCCTGCTATGTCCCTGATAGAGGCAAGGAATTACTCCAGGAATTGAACTAAATGATTCTAATAGATAGAATAAGAAAATGTAAAAACTTCGAGAGAAAACATCCCGCTCAAGCTAAACAGGAAGCAAGACAGGAAGGGGCAGATCAAATAACAATTTGGTTCCTTGTATGGTTAAAAAGTGCATTTGGCCAATATTGTTAGCATGCATAAAATATAAAATCTTAATATTAATCAAGAAACGAATATGAGACGAGGGCAGCTCGCAGGTACAACACGAATTACTACGAAAATTACATGTTGGAGAGTCAACAAATGGTATTGTTCTTCTTTGAAAGCAAAGGCATGGGGTCTAACAGTCCCCAAGAAAAGCTTTTTGTTACAATTTTGAGTTTACCTATTAAAACACTAATTTCTATTATATTTTATGGAAATAATGTAATCGTTTAATATATCATGATAATACTATTAGAAATCTGATTAATCTACATGAGATCTAGTATATATATCCTCTGTTCCATTCATATAGACTGATTGGATTTTTCACTAGGATTAATAATTTTTTTGGAAAAGACAATTAAACAAGAAAAACCTCCTACTATGCCTATATTTATTTCTTCGACAATGAATTAATATTTAATGTCAACATATTAACACTGTCAATAAATGGCATCACTTATTATAGACTTTAAGTAACGACATGGTGTCTCTAATTACTACATGTTATATCTAATAATAATTTTGTGACGACATTTTAGTCACTTGAAAAAAAATATTCGCAACTACATCATGTCGTCTCAAATAGAATATTCCTAAAAATTCATACCAAATAAATTAAAAATAATTTTAAGTGGCAACAATGTTGTCACAAAAATTATCATTAAAAAAAGACACGTAGTAATTAAAAACGACATGTTGTTACTAAAATCTATTATAAGTGACGACATTTGTCGTCACTATCAATATTATCACTAGACAATATGACTACTAATATTGTTACTAAAGACCATTTTTTGTAGTGTAAATAAGGGTACAATATTAGTAAATGAACTAATTATATATAGAAACCGGCTTATACTTTGAGACATTCAAAAAACAAAAAACAAACTTATATGAATATGACGGATGGAGTATATTATTAAATGGATATTACATGTTTACCTATTCTATATATATGAGAATAATATATTGTAATAATATATTAGAATAGTATGCTAAATTTTTACAATTATACTTAAAATCAATAGCAAGTATCATTTAAACAAATTGTGAACTTTGCAAACCATTAATTATTTATTAGTAAACCCATTTGCCTCCATGCATGTTTAATTTGACCAAACATATTCAATAGTGTAATTATAAGTTATGAATATCATGTTGGATATACCATAGTTTTCATTAATGAAATCATCACAATCGACATTCAGCTAACCCTGATTATAAATATACTGTTATTTTTCATCAATTAGATTTTTCGTAATCAATTTCAATTCATAATCCAATAATTAAATACGTTGAATTAAGAATAAAACACTTCTTAAAATACCGCCAGCTGCCAATACATATATTAATTAAATACACACATGCACTTGTGTATTGTGGGGCCGTGCAAGAGATGAGTCATGGGTTATTATGATGTCAATTATTATTTTTTATTAATATTTATGCAATTTTAATAATTCATTTTTATTTTTTCATACAAATTAAAGTTAATATTTGTGCAAAATTAACTTTGTTTAAGAATCTATTTAATTTATTGTTGTCTTAATAACCTACATTATTTTGAATTTTAAGTGTTTTCATCAATGAATAATTACAAAGTTCAAGAGCAAAGTAATTAATCAATATTCAACCAACAATTGTAAACTATTGTCCCATCTCAAGGACCTCATAGAGAAGGTAATTATTTCAACATGTGGCTCAGTCGTGGGTGTTAAAAGATTTTTTGTACACAAGACACTCATAAGATATTCAATTAAAACATTTGTAATCGGGACTTGAATCTTCATCTCACTATGGTCCTAGCAAGACAGAGACTATATATCTCAACTCTCGTCTTCACTAAGCTATGCACCAGATAGGGGGTGTGACCGGACTGAAAAGACCGGGCCGAAAAGACATGACCAGATTGATCGAAAATTGGGTCATTCGGTCAGACCAAATATATTATTCGGTCGGTCCGGTTCAAATTTTAATGGACTAAATATTTTGTCGGTCGGTCCAGCCCTCAAAAAAAATGAAAAATGAACGAACCGACCGACCGAATAAGAATATTATATTATTAATAATTTAATATATATATATATGTATAATATTACTATTAGTTAATAGATATATAATTAATTAATTATATCATATAAATTATAATATATTTATATTCATATATATATATTACTATATTAGATAATAGATATATAATTAAACTATTAGGAAAAAAAAATATTCGGTCGGTCTTTGATCCAGTCCTAAAACCTTATTTGGTCTGTCAACTCCGAAATAAAATACATTCGATCTATTCGGTCCTCGCTTCTCAGTCTGGTCTTAGACCGATCCTCCCTAGCACCCGGTGATAGGTGAAGGTTTATTTTTGGATTAATGTTTTTATTTGCTTCGTGCATCAAAATGTATTTCATCCACATTAATTGTATGATAAAAAAAAAAGCATAAGAGTATTAAATACAGTATGACTGTTTTAATTTATTTATTTTCCAATTATGAAATCCACTGCTTATAATTCAGATTCTACAATTTATTTACATGCCAAATTCAGATTCTACAATTTATTTACATGCCAAATTTCAACCATAATTATTCCTTGAGTCAGAATTATAACCAGGCATTATTTTCTTATCATCCCTGCAAAATGTGCAATTTTCATTATGTGCATTAAATTCACAAATTATCTTTGAAAATAATACATCATAAATTATATCTCAAGATCGAGGCAACAATACGGTAACAAAATTACAAAAACTCATAAAGGGTGTTCTATCAATTTGAAATCTAAAACTATCAATTTAAATATGAATAATTGAAACAAAGATCAGATCGACCGTTTGCACAGCGCCAGCACCCGGTGATAGGTGAATGCTTATTTTTGGATTAATATTTTTATTTGCTTCGTGCATCAAAATGTATTTCATCCACATTAATTGTATGATAAAGAAAAAAGCATAAGAGTATTAAATACAGTAGGACTGTTTTAATTTCTTTATTTTCCAATTATGAAATCCACTGTTTATAATTCAGATTCTACAATTTATTTACATGCCAAATTTAAACCATAATTATTCCTTGAGTCAGAATTATAACCTGGCATTATTTTCTTATCATCCCTGCAAAATGTGCAATTTTCATTATGTGCATTAAATTCACAAATTGTCTTTTAAAATAATACATCACAAATTATATCTCAAGATTTAGGCAATAATACAGTAACAAAATTACAAAAACTCATAAAAGATGTTCTATCAATTTGAAATCTAAAACTATCAATTTAAAATATGAATAATTGAAACTACCAATTTAAAACCTAAGAAATCATGTATTTTAATTTTTAAAGTATTTATACATAAAAATTAATAAAACATATGTATTTTAATCATCTAAAACCTAAAAAACCATGTATTGTAGTATACATAAAAACTATATGTTAATTTTTAATATACAATGAAAATTTCTTCAAAAAATTTTAAAAATATTTTTTTAAAATTAAATAAAATTAATATTCACGATTTTGAAGTCTTAAATTAATAGTTTCATCACACATCAATGTTCTAAATGGATGATTTTCATTTCTCAAGTCCTGACTGAATTTATAATAACTCGTCTTTACGACACTAAATTAATAAAACTCCAAACTAAGGAGATAAGACCATCTATTACAGTTTTTGTGTTGCATTTTGAATATTGCGTATTAAATTTTGTTTTTAATTTTTATGCTACATTTTCCAATTTTAATTTCTTTTTTCTTTGGTTTAATTTTACAGTTGTTATTTATGGTCCATCTTACTCAATTAAGACATATTATAATTTTCAAGTACTTAATTTTCAAATTTTAGTTATTAATTAATTGTTTATTTCAAAAATTAAATACTAAAAAATTACTAGAAATTTGATTATGTAAGATGAACATCGATAACACGTGTAAAATTAAACTAAAGTACAAAAAATAAAATTAAAGAAACAAAAATCAAGTGTACAGTAATGCGTGCAACACAAAATGTGCAATATAGACGAATTTGTTCAAACAAAAATATAATCACAAATTTCATAAATTTCACCAACTACAAAATCTTACATCTATATATATATGGACCTCTATCATAACAAGTGAAATACAAGTCATCAAAAAGAAGGAAAATGGAGAGGAAAAACACACAACTCATCTTGTTCACTTTCGTAATTTTGATGGCAACATTCTTCTGTGCATCTGTTGCAGAAGAAAGAGAATTTGTTATACCCATAGGCAAGTGCATCCAAACCTGTTATCGTTTATGCAGTCCTCCTAAGCGTCCAAATTTTCAAAGTTGTTACTCGGAGTGTTGCATCGGATGTAACCTCTAAAGCTAGTACGACCGTTGTCTCGACTCCGTTGGATGACTAACCGTAAAAGTTTTACGTTACCGGAGGAGGATCCATGTAGGAGCTGGGAAGAATAAATAAATAAACAAATAAATTATAAGTATCAAATTGATCAGATTTTATTTTGCAATATTATTGTAAACATGTTGATCTTTATTTGACGTAATTGATAATCTTCAACAATTTATGAACTTTCATTTTAAATGCTTTTATCTGATCGTATAAGATGCTAATCGATATTTTTTTGTTCACGATCTTATAAGTCCTCCATTTACATTGAATAATTTTGCATAATTCCTATATTTACTTAGGTCCCACATCTTCTCATGAATTTTTTTTTTCTGTAATTAAGCTTACTGGTACAGTTTGAAATTTAATATATAAATGCATTAAATAAATAAATCTATACTAATAGTAAACAAAGTGGTTTATGTTACATTTTTTAGTTTACCTATTAAAACACCAATTTATATTCTATTTTGTGGAAATAATGTAATCACATATATAATATATCATGATAATACTATTAAAAATCTAATTATTCTACATGAGATCTAGTAAATATTCCCTATGTCTCATTCATATAGACTGATTGGATTTTTCACTAGGATTAATAATTTTTTTGGAAAAGACAATTAAAAAAGAAAAAACTTCCTACTATGCCTATACTTATTTCTTCGACAATGAATTAATATTTAATATCAAAATATTAACACTGCAAAAAAAATGATATTTAAAGTCAATATTATTAGCGACAATAAATGTCGTCACTTATAATACACTTTAAGTAATTACATGTCATCTCTAATTACCACATGTTGTCTCTAATAATATTTTTGTAACGTCATTGTGGTCACTTAAAAAAAAAATTCACATATACACCATGTCGTCTCAAATAGAACATCCCTAAAAGTTCATAGCAAATTAATTAAAAATAATTTTAAGTGACAACAGCGCCGTCACAAAAATTATCATTAGAAAAGACACGTCGTAATTAAAAACGGCATGTTATTACTAAAGTCTATTATAACATCGTCACTATTAAAATTATCACTAAAGACCATACGACTAATAATATTGTTACTAAAGACCATTTTTTATAGTGTAAATAGGGGTACATATTAGTAAATGGTCTAATTAAATTATATATAGAAACCAACTTATATATTCAGAAATTCGAAAAAGAAAAATAGACTTATATGGATAGGACAGAGAGAATTTACTATTAAATGGGTATTACATGTTTACCTATTCTTTGTATACGAGAATAATATATTATAATAATATATTAGAATAGTATACTGAAGTTTTACTATTATACTTAAAATCCATAGCAAAAATCATTTAAACAAATTGTGAACTTTGCAAACCATTAATTATTTGTTAGTAAACCCATTTGCCTCCATGTTTAATTTGACCAAACCTATTCAAGTTATGAATATCATGTTGGATATGTCATAGTTTTCATTAATGAAATCATCCTAATCGGCATTCAGCTAACTCTGATTATAAACATACTGTTATTTTTCATCAATTAGATTTTTCGTAATCAATTTCAATTCATAATCCAATAATTAAATACGTTGAATTAAGAATAAAACACTTCTTAAAACACCGCCAGCTGCCAATACATATATTAATTAAATACACACATGCACTTGTGTATTGTGGGGCCGTGCAAGAGATGAGTCATGGGTTGTTATGACGTCAATTATTATTTTTATTAATATTTATGCAATTTTACTAATTCATTTTTATTTTTTCATACAAATTAAATTTAATATTTGTGCAAAATTAACTTTTTTTAAGAGACTATTTAATTTATTGTCGTTTTAATAACCTACATTATTTTGAATATAAGAGTTTTCATCAATGAATAAATACAAAGTTCAATAGCAAAGTAATTAATCAATATTCAACCAACAATTGTAAACTAAAATTTTAAAACCAAAGCTTTATAATTAAATATTTTAATAATGAAATACTCAACAATTTAGCTCATTCTTTAACTAAATTTGCTATTTTAAATGATGCTTTTGCTGATTATACAAGCATTTTACCAAACAATGTCTTGTTGAACATTCAACCTTGTGATTTGGCTTATAATTAATCCATGTACCTTTCTATTTTAGAAAATAGGGTGGCCCATGGGTGAAGGCTCATTTTGGATGAACGCCAAAATTGGGAGGGTGCTATAAATTGTCCCATCTCAATGACCTCGTAGAGAAGATAATTATTCAGTCGTGGGTGTTAAAAGATTTTTTGTACACTAGACACTCACAAGATATTCAATTAAAACATTTGTAATCGGGACTTGAATCTTCATCTCACTATGGTCATAGCAAGACAGAGACTATATATCTCAGCTCTTGTCTTCACTTAGCTATGCACCAGGTAGGGGTGTGCAAGGACCGACCGGACCGAAACGATCGGGCTGAAAAGACGTGATAAGACTGATCGAAAATTGGGCCATTTGGTCAGTCCAAATATGCTATTCGGTCGGTCCGATCCTAATTTTAATGGACTGAATATTTTTTCGGTCATCCGGTCCTGGAAAAAATATAAAAACGAACGGACCGACCGACCGAATAAAAATATTATATTATTAATAATTTAATATATATATATATATATTTGTATAATATTACTATTAGTTAATAGATATATAATTAATTAATTATATCATATAAAGTGTAATATATATATATATATTACTATATTAGATAATAGATATGTAATTAAACTATTAGGAAAAAAAATATTCGATCGGTCTTTGATCCGGTCCTAAAACCTTATTATGTTGGTCTGGTCCGAAAAAATATATTCGATCTATTCGGTCCTCCCTTGTCGGTCCAGTCTTAGACCGCACCGGTGATAGATGAAGTTTTATTTTTGTATTAATGTGTACATGCTTCGTACATCAAAATGTATTTGATCCAAATTAATTGTATGATAAAAAAAAAAAGCATTAGAGTATTAAATACAGTAGGACTTTTAATTTTTTTCCAATTATGAAATCCATTGTTTTTAATTCAAATTCTATAATTTATTTACATGCCAAATTTAAACCATAATTATTCCTTAAGTCCGAATTATAACCTGGCCTTGATTCTTATCATGCTTGCAAAATGTGCAATTTTCATTATGCGCATTAAATTCACAAATTATCTTTTAAAATAATACATCACAAATTATATCTCAAGATTGATGCAATAATACGGTAACAAAATTACAAAAACTGGGTGTTCTATCAATTTGAAATCTAAAACTATCAATTTAAAATATGAATAATTGAAACTACCAATTTAAAACCTAAGAAATCATGTATTTTAAATTATATATACATAAAAATTAATAAAACCTATGTATTTTAATCATCTAAAACCTAAAAAATCATGTATTATACCATTTGTGCTGGCCGAGCCAAACACGACTGCGTTAAAGAACATGGAGTTGATTGCTTGTTTACAAAGAAAACTGACCCAAGCAGGGGATACCAGTCCTCCGCGGCATGACTCTCAGTTTTAATGATCTTGGTGATGTGGAGTATTTTTAGTGATTTGGAACTCTTGGCGGTTGTTTATTTTGGTTTTTTCTTCTCGTAGTCAAGTAGTTTGGTTTAATTGAATTGCTGTTATTATTAGACAGGATTTTTTGGTCCTGATTTTTTCGATTTTCTTAAAGGGGTACTCTTTTTTCCCATATGATTTTTTCCGATTTGGATTTTCCATATGGGTTTTTATTGAGGCCTCGATCCCTCAAGTTATCATTTTGTGATATCCGTGATTTTTAGGTTCGTGTTTCTTTTCTTTTTTCTTTTATTTTATAAATTCATTGAGGTAAAAAAAAACATGTATTATAGTATTCATAAAAACTATATTTTAATTTTAATATCCAATAAAAATTTCTTCATAAAATTTTAAAAATATTTTTTAAAATTAAATAAAATTAATATACAGTATTTTTGAAGTCTTAAATTAATAGTTTCATCAGTCATCAGTGTTGTAAATGGATGATTTTCATTTCTCAAGTTCTGACTGAATTTATAATAACTCAGCTTTACCACACTAAATTAATAAAACTCCAAACTAAGGAGATAAGACCATCTATTGCAGTTCTGTGTTACATTTGAATATTGTGTATTCAATTTTGTTTTTAATTTTTATGTTACATTTTCCAATTTTAATTTTCTTTTCTTTAGTTTAATTTTACAGTTGTTATTTATGGTCCATCTTACTCAATTAAGACATATTATAATTTTCAAGTACTTAATTTTCAAATTTTGTTTATATATTAGAATAGTATACTGATGTTTTACTATTATACTTAAAATCCATAGCAAAAATCACTTAAACAAATTGTGAACTTTGCAAACCATTAATCATTTGTTAATTGTTAGTAAACCCATTTGCCTCCATGTTTGACCAAACTTATTCTATAGTGTAATTATAAGTTATGAATATCATGTCGGATATGCCATGGTTTTCATTAATGAAATCACCTTATAATTGGCATTCGACTAACCCTGATTATAAGCAGACTGTTATTTTTCATCCATTAGATTTTTCGTATCAATTTCAATTTTCATAATCTAATAATTTAATACGTTAAATTAAGGATAAAAAACACTTCTTAAAACACCGTCAACAACCAATACATTTTTTAATTGAATACACACATCGATGCACTAGTGTATTGTGGGGCCGTGCAAGAGATGAGTCGTGGGTTATTATGACGTCAATTATTTTTTTATTTTTTTATTAATATTTATGCAGTTTTACTAATTCATTTTTATTTTTTCATACAAATTAAAGTTAATATTTGGGTAAAATTAGCTTTTTTTAAGAGTTCATTTAATTTATAGTCGTCTTAATAACTTACATTATTTTGAATTTTAAGAGTTGTCATCAATGATTAATTACAAAGTTCAATAGCAAAGTTATTAATCAATATTCAACCAACAATTGTAAACTAAAATTTTAAAACCAAGATTTATAATTAAATATTGTAATAATGAAATACTCAACAATTTAGCTCATTCTTTAACTAAACTTGCTATTTTAAATGATGCTTTTGCTAATTATACAAGCATTTTGCAGAACAATGTCTTGTTGAACATTCAACCTTGTGATTTGGCTTATAATTAATCCATGTACCTTTCTGCTAAAAATAAATAAATAAATGGGGTGGCCCGTGGGTGAAAGCTTATTTTGGATGAATGCCAAAATTGGGGAGGGCGCTATACATTGTCCCATCTTAAGGATCTAGTAGAGAAGGTGTAATTATTTCGGCATGTGGCTTAGTCATGGGTGTTGAAAGATTTTTTGTACAGTAGACACTCACAAGATATTCAATTAAAAAATTTATAATCGGGACTTGAATCTTCATCCCATTATGGTCCTAGCTATATATCTCAACTCTTGCCTCACTTAGCTATGCACCAGGTGATAGGTGAAGGTTTGTTTTTGTATTAATGTGTACATGCTTCGCGCATCGAAATGTATTTGATCCACATTAATTGTATGATGAGAAAGCATAAGAGTATTAAATACAGTAGGATTGTTTTCATTTAATTTTTTTCCAATTATGAAATCCACTGTTTATAATCCAATTCTATAATTTATTTACATGCCAAATTTTAACCATAATTATTCCTTAAGTCAGAATTATAACCTGGCCTTGATTCTTATCATCCTTGCAAAATGTGCAATTTTCATTATGCGCATTAAATTCACAAATTATCTTTAAAAATAATGAATCACAAATTATATCTCAAGATTGAGGCAATAATATGGTAACAAAATTTCAAAAGCTCGTAAAAGGGGTGTTCTATCAATTTGAAATCTAAAACTATCAATTTAAAATCTGAATGATTGAAACTACTAATTTAAAACCTAAGAAATCATGTATTTTAAATTATTTATACATAAAAATTAATAAAAACTTATATATTTTAATCATCTAAAACCTAAAAAACCATGTATTATAGTATTCGTAAAAACTATATGTTAATTAGTATATTATTATATATTTAAAAAATGTATTAAGTTTAACATAATATTTATTATAGTTACTACTACAAGATTAATCAATTATACATTAACAAACTAAAATATACTATGAAAATATATATACATAATATAGTATATAATGAATTTTAATTTTTAATTATAAACTAAAGTAATTTTTAATTTTTTTTAATTTTTTATTTATTTTTTAAATTTTATTTAATTATTTTTAAAATAATTAAATATGATTTCAATCTATTCTAATACAAATATTCTCCCTATTAAAATCATTTTTATATTTTTATTCATTTATTTTAATTTTTGAAAAAAATAATATCGCAATTATACACATTTATTAATATCACATCTTTAAATTTGTATTATTTCCTTATTAAATAAAAATTTATACAAATTAGCTTTATTAGTATTCTTATAAATAAACTAATTAGTATATTATTATATATTTAAAAAATGTATTAAGTTTAACATAATATTTATTATAGTTACTACTACAAGATTAATCAATTATACATTAACAAATTAAAATATACTATGAAAATATATACATAATATAGTATATAATGTATTTTAATTTTTAATTATAAACTAAAGTTATTTATTATGTAAGTAAAAATAATTTAATTCATTATGATATTTAGCATGAAACACAAAGTAAGACTATTTAACCACATTTTCACCATGATATATATATATATATATATATATAATTTTTAAAATAATTTAATTAATAAATTATAGTTCTATATACAAATATATAATACAATATCACTTTTATTATAATTTTTGTATGCATGGATACTTAATAAATATCACCTTAAATTATAGTTCTTATATACAAATATATAATACAATATAATATCAATATTATATATATATATATATATATATATATATATTTGTGCACAAATAGATATAAATATATTAACAAGAATATAACACTTTTAATTTATAGAGATAAATAAAAATAAATTATGAAAAAATCGTATAAGTATATATATTATTTAAACTATCAATATAACATCAATTGCCCCAATGGATAAGTGCTTGGCCCTCCTTCTAGGAGGTCACAGGTTCGAATCCTCTTAGGTGCATATTATACAAAATTATTCTTGAAGGGCTTGGGAAGGGCTTGGGCGCGAGCCTTTCATCGGGTCGGGTCAAGGGCTCATTAATGGGCCGGACCCCCGGGTCGGGGCTCATCGCGGGCCGGACCAATCAATAATTTCAAAATTTTAAATTTGGCGGATAGCGACGGGGTTTCCGTCGCTAGATCCGTCGCTATCTAGCGACGGGGTACCCCGTCGCTAGATCCGTCGCTAAGCCTTAGCGACGGGAGATTTAGCGACGGGGTTTCCCATCGTTAATCCCGTCGCTAAACCCTGTAGATTTAGCGACGGGGTTTCCCATCGTTAATCCCGTCGCTAAATCCTGTAGCGACGCCCCGTCGCTAAATCGGAATTTTTTTGTAGTGAATAAAAATTTATTCATAAAATTTTAAAAATATTTTTCAAAATTAAATAAAATTATTTATACACGATTTTTTAGGTCTTAAATTAATAATTTCATCAGTCATCAGTGTTCTAAATGAATGATTTTCATTTCTCAAGTTCTGACTGAATTTATAATAACTCTTTTTTACCACTCTAAATTAATAAAACTCCAAACTAAGGAAATAAGATCATCTATTGTGGTTTTGTATTGCTATCCCTATTGCCTCATACAACACAATGTGCAATATACATGAATTTGGTGTGCAAACAAAAATATATGCACAAATCTCATAAATTTCACCAACTACAAAATCTTAGATCTATAAATATCAATCTTCTATCCACGTGCCGTGCGTGGCGCCACGCGCGTGGGTTTTATTTCCATAAATATTATAAATTATAAATACATAATATTTGAAAAAATTAATTAAAATAATCTAATATTAAGTAAATGATTTAATATAATTATATTTGAATTACAACATTACAAATTATAATAGATATTTAAATAAATGAAGTGTAACAGTTTTTCATATGTACATATACATATAAATATATATATACACAGGGTTGGGTTCCAGAAGGAACCATACCCCATGTGAGAACCGAGAACTAATCTCAACCATAGATCTCGCCTATTTGGACGGTCAAGATCTGTTCAAAAATTAAAAAAACGCGGTGACATAATTGTAATAACTTCGAACTTCGCTGCCCTTGAAACTCGGCGAGGGTAAAATCGGAAATTTTAATGTATATGTGATTCACGCGTATATTTTTCAATTTATGATTTTAGCATTGTCATTTCTTATTTTAGCACTGTCATGACATATTTTAGCACTGTCATGACTTATTTTAGCACTAACATGACCCTTGTTTAGCATGACAAGAAACTCTCAAACCAGCTTTCTTTTTGCGAAGAACAAGTTCAGATCCCACAATCTAAATCAAAATTATACACCTAATCGAAAAAATAGTTCCGTGTTCTTACCCAAATAGACTTGTTTACCGCAATCCTTGCAAGAAAACGCCAAGATTCAGTGAAGGACCACAGATGCACAAATTTAATTTTGCACTAAATGAATACACCGATGCATAAGCAGAGCTCATCTACATATTTAATTAATATTCACCCCCTTTCACAGATAAATCCTAATTATATTACAGATGATGCAATTGACATTTAGCACTATAGTTTAGAGTTTAGCATTGTATATGTGATTTACGTGTATATTTTTCAATTTAGGATTTTATCATTGCCATTCCCTATTTTAGCACTGTCATGACTTATTTTAACACTGTCATGACTTATTTTAGCACTAACATGGCCCTTGTTTAGCATGACAATTGTTTAGCATTACAATAAAAAAATACTATTGTCTACAGAGCTTCACACTGCAAAAAGAGTTAAACTGGCTAGATAGACATTTTGTACGTCTCTAGCTATATCTCTCTAATGTAACTTCTTGTTTTTTTCTTTTTCTTTAATAAATAAATTATGGCTTAAGCCATAAGCCATCACTTCAATTTCTTTGTGTTCTTTTTTTTTTCAAATGGAAGTTGAGAACTTTCTAAGAACTTGAGTAAATCAATTAAAAAAGATATAAATATTGCGAAACTTCACATCTTTTTTGGAAATGAATATAAAGAACTAAATTACGTGATGAAAAAACACACAAACATTAAAATAAGATAACGATGACGATTGAGTTGATCTAAAATTAAAGTTGGAATCACAGAGTCCGATTTATTCAATAGTAATTATGTCACATCAATATTTGGATGATACATGGAACATGATTTTAAAAGTTTAACATTGTATATGTTATTCATGCGTATATTTTTCAATTTAGGGTTTTAGCATTGCCATTCCCTATTTTAGCACTGTCATCATTTATTTTAGCACTAACATGACAATTGTTTAGCATTACAATAAAAAAATATATCATCGGCATCTTTAGGGTCAAGCCCTAATTCATTTCTCAGTTGTAGTCTCTGATTCTCATCAGGATGTGGATGTTCCTTAAAAAATCTTCATCCATTCAAATAAAATCCCACAACATTAATACAACTCATCAACATACAAAATAAATCCAAAAATAATCTCATCTCATAAATCAGTAAAACCACCAAGTGTAGCATTTAATTTCCAAAGCTTCATGCGAAAGCAAAATACATGCACAAATTAATAAAGATATAAATTAGATGCAAATTAATTAGTAGAATGCGTACGCTTCGAGCTGCTAAACTTGCTTGAAAGAGTGATGATGATATTGTCTATTATTATGTCTTTCTCATCGTAAATAACAGACTACACATGCTAACACTGTCACCTACCAAAATATTCAAACATTAAACTAACAGTGTTAAAAAAAGAAATGGAAATGCTAAAATATAAACTACCGGTGCTAAAATATAAACTACCAGTGCTAAAATATAAACTATCAGTACTAAAAGCTAACTATTCTCTCTCTATATATGATCGCGTGTATGTATCTATCTACCTTGACGTTGAAGCTCAAATAATCAGTACTGATTTTCCATAGGAGTAAATTGTATCTGAAATTTTATTGAATGATTTTGTTCCGAACCGGAGAATTGAAATTGGAGGTTTGTTGAGTTGTAGAGAGAGCGAGGTTGGAATGGCGGCGATTGAAGGCGCATTGTCATTTCCGGTGGCATCAGTGGTGGAGGATGTTCTGCAACAGCACAGAAGCCGATCGCGCGGCCTCGATTTGGACGCTCGCCGCGCGGAGGAAGACGGTAATTTCTGAGGAATATGTCTCATTTGCAACTGAATGTAGCTAATTACAGAAAACACAAGTGAAATCTCCAAAGTGGAAGAAACACAATCTGCATATTAATCAATACATAACTAATCACGTTAGTGCTTAATAAGCTAAAATTATTCACAGTAGTGCTAAAATAGGTTACAGAAGTGCTAAACATTTTAATACTAGTGCTAAACTATTTGTTGGCAACATGTTTTTTGAAATCTCAATTGTTTTTACAATTTGTAATTCTAGCAAATATGCAAAGATTCACGAACATAGTAATTACAAATCTGGAGAGATACAAGTACTTAGAAATATGAAATCACGATTTGCAGAGCTAAAAATACATATTGATCCTCAAAAATCAAAAGTTCAACTTAATCAACATTATTGAACAAATCTAAAACATAACAAAATCGTAGAGAACCGAAGAGAATCGCGTGAAAAAATTACAGAAAAAGTACAATAAAAATATTTTTACCCGGCATTATCATCCAAGAACAACGAACAATCAAAACTCTAGGGGAACTCGCATGAACAACGATCGATTAAGATGAATCGACTGGAATCTAGATTACATAAACACAACAAAATCGAAGAGAAATCAAAGAGATCTTTCAGCGAATGATGATAAATTCGAACTTACGGCGGGACGGTAGTGCTTCGACATGGCGTCCACACGACGGCTGCGAATGGGGTTGTGTAGCGGTGGGAAGGAGGAGAGAGAGAGAGAGAGAGAGAGAGAGAGAGAGAGAGAGAGAGAGATGAGGGTTCAAGAGTCGGGAAGAAATTTCATGCCAAAAATAATAGAATTTATAAATTACGAAAATACCCCTGCTTCATTAAAAAGTCAGTAATATTACAGTAATGCCACTGCATTTTTTTTAAGTTTGGAACAGATCTTGGCCATCCAAATAGGCGAGATCTGTGGTTAAAATTGGTTCTCAATTCTCATAGGGGGCGTGGTTCTCACATGATCCCATCTATATATATATATATATATATATATATAAAAGCTCATCAACAAATCATAACTCTAAGCTTGCAAAATCAACAATCATAAGCAAGACCTCAAAATAAAAACTCCAAATTTTAACTTGTAAAAAAAAAAAAAAAAAACTGAGCATACATAAAGCAGTAAATAAAGAAATAAAAAGATAAGTAGTCAAGAGTCAAGACATAGTTTATGGAGAGTACAACAATTGTGTCGTTGGTTGTTGAGAGAAGGATCATTTTGAAAATTAGAAATCATTGGTCTTCTGTGCAAGAGGTAGACGGTAGTACCTACCAGGAATGGAAGTATTTTAAAGATTCTATTGATATAATCTATGTATAGTAAGCTCTTCTATGCGGTTTTATCAAACTCTTTTTATAAAACACAATAAGGAAAAATTTAATCAACAGAAATTCGACAAATTAAGTGAAGAGTTAGAAGATAAACTAGTACGCCGCATGTGCGATGCACATGGAGGGAATGTTATTAAAAATATTTATGAACAATAATAAATTATATTCAATCTTGAATTTAGTATGCAAATATATGAATTAGATTAACTGAATTATAAATTATTTGTGTATCTTTCAGGGTTGTAGAAATCGGGGTAGGCAGCCGCGTAGGCGCTACACATTCCTTACTCATGTTGAAACACCGAAGTCAGGTGGAAAATTGGGGAGGCCGAAACCTCGTCACTCAGGCGATCTCGACATCAATTAATCAGTCAATTAGGCACCGATCAATTTTTAGCATTTTTTATTTGAATATTTTTGTTCAAATTATGACTAAATAAAAAATTTAAGATTTTTCACTCTTTTATATAACAACTTATATTTCCAAATGAATTGCATATATAAAAGAAAATAAAAGTAACTCAACCCTAGAAATTTCGGATATCACATGATGATAATTTAAAGGATCGGGACCTCTTAAAACCCATATGTAAAACCCATAATAGGAAAAACCATCTTCACGGAAGGCAATGTTGGTTCAAACAAAAAATTTCCACTTCGCATTATTTTGCCTAATTTAATTTGATAAAAACTATTTTGCAAAAGAAAATTTATGAAAATTAACCTTTTAAAATTATTATTTTTTAGGAAAGATAGAAGATGGTAGTAAAATCGCTAATTATTTTGCCTAATTTAATTTGATAAAAACTATTTTGTAAAAGAAAATTTATGAAAATTAACCTTTTAAAATTATTATTTTTTAGGGAAAGACAGAAGAAGATGGTAGTAAAATCGCTAATTATACTATCATTACTAAGGAAATCCTACTATATCTAAAAGTACCTAAAATATGTTTGTAACGATTACTAGGGAATTAACCTTTTAATTTTTCTCATTGTACCTAAAATTATAAATGATTTCAATTCAATTATGTTTGTAATGGATTTTAGGCAAACCGATTATGTTATTTTTTTAATTAAAAACAATGAATGGAAAGTGTAAGTTTATTCATGGATATGGATTGACTGCCGATAAAATAGTGAATAAACTTGAATATATTTAACATTATATAATTTATAAATTTTATAATCTTTTCAATTAATTATTTATTGTAATTTAATTATTTTATTTGTACAAATTATCGTAAATTATTTATAAATCTATCACCGTGCATCGCACGGGATGTAATACTAGTTTATGCTAATATCACTTTATCCCTTTTTTACTTTTTAACATGAATTTTTAAATCATTACTATAATCTTTTACGTATAAATTAGATGAAAATTAAATGACGAATTTGTCCATACTATGGTAAACTTTGGAAGACTGCGACTCACCTTTTTTTTTTATAGAATGAAAATTTATTAACTAATCAATTAGAGTAGATACAATGTTCAATACATCTAGGTCTTGTGCCCTAATAATCAAGTAAATCTTGATTTGTAACAACTTTTTGAGCAATGTTATGTGCCAAAGTGTTTGCAATCCGTCGAGCCCAAGAGAATAGAATTTGATCAAATTCCTTTAACAAATCTATAATATCAATCATTACTCTTCCAAAATATGAGATATTAAATTTTCCTTGAGGATGAATAAAAAAGAGAACTTGATTGTCCGTTTCAACAATTACTCTCCTCCCACCAAGTTCTTTAGCCAATTGGAGGCTTTCAAAACAGCCCAATGTCTCTGCCAGCTCAGCGCTACTGATATACCTCCCACCATTCTTTTATATCTAATTACCAATACCTTACTATCGTGGTCCCAAATAACACCACCGAGTCCCACATAGCGATGCATCCGAGTTTATTTTCCACCATTCTGGGTTCGGGGCCCTCCACTCATGTTCAATCCGTTGACTCACTCGACGGCGACTACATGGCTAGAAGTTTATGAGTTCTAGCATAATAGACAATGCACGCTGAAAACAAACACTATGGGACTGCAAAATATTTTTCGGACGTGTAATGATTTCGTCTTTGGATCCACCGATGATGTCCAGACAACCTCTCCTAATTGAATTGCAAATTGGTACTTCAACTCATCTCGACTCAATTTAATTTCTGATTTTTCCGTTTCTAGTTCAATTTTCCCCAAGTTTTAATAAACCCTATTTCTCTAATTTCAGAACTATAGAATCCCGAAATTCTAGTTCATTTTTTTTTTCTATTTCCTCAAATCTTTTTTGGGTCTGGACAAGCTGGACTCAAAATCACCACGCGATAATAAATGGAAGTAGTAAGCAGCGGCCAGAATTGACGAACATGGCGACAATAGTGTCACCGGCAATAACATGTACACGTTCAGCATTTGTACACGTGTATTATTGTCTGCCAAGTCAGTTTGATTTCATAGGAACTGTGCCCAATTTTTAGTTACAAAGAGACGTCACATTTTGGCATTATTACAGAGATTTAAAAGGCAACTTGAAAAAAAAAATGTGTAAAGGTAGTTGCTTCATCAAGAGAGGTGAGATAAGTGTCTCCCGAGTACAAGAAGAAGTTTATTGCTTGATACTCTACATTTCCAGCAATCAATCAATAAAAAAAAACAAAAAAAAAAAAAAACAAAAGGAGAGAAATACATAATGACCGGAAAAAAAAAAGAAAAGGAAAGGGTATTAACAGAACAACTTAGTGAGAATATACACGCCAAAAAGAAGAAAGTAAACCTGATATTTACAAGCAAAAAAACAGTGAAAATTGTTGGTATAAAAGAAAACCTGCGTATGCACAAGACTGAAGACTCTTCTGTCAAGCTCTACTTCAATCGACACGGTCCCCAAATACGTATCGTGTTATCATCACTTGCGGAAGCTAACATTCGGGGTCGTGTTGGGTTCCAGCTAACACAATTTACAGTCTTCAAATGGCCAGACAGGGTCTCGATTGGGTTAGAACTTCGTCGGTTCCATATGTACACCTGTTAGCGCAAACACACACGCGCATTGCTCAGAGAGGGAGAGGGAAGCAGACTGACAGCTAAATTAACCCAATCGCACACAAATAGAATCGATAAAGAAAGGTAGTAAGGATGTGCAAGTACCTTGGAATCTTCACTACCACTGGCAATGAACATACTGTTCAACCCCCCAAAGCAGGATCGAATAACATATTTTTGTTGCCTGTGGCCTTTGTACTTGAGCGGTTCGATCCATTTTGTGGTAACATCCCACAAGTGAATTTCTTGGCTATTAAGATTGACGATTAGGTGCTTGCTATCTCCAGATACTGAAAGTGAGGTAATAGTGTGCTCCTCAGTAATAACACGCTCAGAACTGGTTCTCAAATTCAATATCCTTATCTCTTTGTCTGAGAAAATGCTGACAAGATTTTCCCCGTCTGGAGTCACAGCAAGATCAAGAACCTTTGGCATTCGCATACCTTTCCACGCCTTAATCTCATTACCTTCACAGTCCCACATGTAAATGCCCTTCTTAGGATCTGAGCTGCCGCAGACGAGACGCTTAGAATCAGGAAACCAAGCACAAGAACTGACAATGAAGCCATCATTGCCGAATGTGTGCTTGCATGTGCCCATTTCCACATCCCAAAGTTTAAGGACTTCCAAATTTCCGCAACTGAGTAGCATGGTGTTATCTGG
Organism: Perilla frutescens; assembly: GCA_026008535.1. Lineage (NCBI taxonomy): Eukaryota > Viridiplantae > Streptophyta > Magnoliopsida > Lamiales > Lamiaceae > Perilla > Perilla frutescens. Next base: position 48,618,596 of record BRKX01000013.1, read on the forward strand.
ACTCCATGACACAAATGAAACAGGTTTTTTGTGGCCATGTAACACATGTCTTAGAGTTACTCTATTATCATCCTGCACCTAGGGGAAAAATATTGCAAGTGCACTCAGAAACAACGAACCTTTGACAAGGTCTAATAAATTGGTAAATAAAACCTCAACGAGATTACAAATAGAAGAAAAAATGACATCTCAATCTGAAAACATTAAATTGTAACTAAACAAATAAAAAAGGTGAAGTTTCTTAACATATTATATGATATAAGAGAATTGCTAACAAGTTAGAAACATTCAATCATCCAACAATCTCCACTTCCTATTACCTTCCACAGGTCTGCATTTAGCATGTTTAACATTGTGTTCTTCAGAGAGGAAGGATTAAATTTCTTTAATTTTACGGGATCAGTATTAGGCCCCCCCATCTGTTAGAAAGATCACAGCATATTTAACGTTGGGGTATAAACATAATTCTCGTCTCACATAATAATAGTAATACAACATCAAAATAGAGTATCCCCTAATAACTCTGGATCTATCGAGTTAAGCATGTTTGCCTCACCTGATTTGGCAGTTGGAGTCACTCAAGCCTCTAAGAGATTAAGTGTCCAACTTCACCAGAAGGCATGCTTAACAAAGGTATAACTTCCTGAACAAGGGAAAAGAAGCCGCAAACATGGAGTAACTGTCAGTTCCCTAAACTCTGGGCATCGAGAACATATCATCAAATAAGTAAATCCAAGATCATCACCAGTCTTTATGGTTTATCCTTTTAAGCAGTTACTTGGGAGTTCAAAGTTAGAAATAAAAAGAATTGATCCTTATCCTTGAGAATAAAAATTTTACTGTTTGTAAAGCACAAAGCTTAGAGCAAGATATTCTGTCATTCATGAGAAAGACCACACATTGCATCATTTTCCATGCACCAAAGCTATAGTGAACCTTTACGCCTGGTGCTGCACGTGCTTTTAACCAATAACCACTATATTAAATACAGCATCTTAACACTATCATATAATCGTTATACCTCCACTTGAAACCTCAGACAAATAATACAAGAATTCCAGATAGAAGAAAGGGCATTAGCCTTATCATCTGAATTCAAGACAATCTTGCTGTTCTTCCAAAATTTACTCCCTAATGAACAGGTACGGCATTGCTCATTGCTCATTGCTCATTACTCATCAATCAATCGCAAGTACCAAGAGTCAATCACAAAAAGGCAAACGTATGCCTATCAGTTTTATCATGAAACCAATATTTAGATCGAACAAGAACAAAACCTGAAATGCTTATGTTAACAAAATACAACCCCATGTAATCGTCTAAGATATGGAGCTAATCTAATATCACCAACCAAACATTTATAACAGAATGAACAGAAAGATTTTCAGAGATGGCCAAGCTCTTGAAACACAAGAAAAATATATAGTGATCACTACAACTCCAATAAGTAACAAATGCATATCGCTTCTTCTTAGAGGTACCAACATTTCTTCCAAAATCTGATTAGAATATTACATCTTAAATTTGTTTCTTAATGGTAACATTGTGATTACATTATTCTAAATTAACTTGGTTAAAAATGAAATAAGTTAATCAGCATAGTAATATTAGATTATATTAATAATGATCAGTATCTTCCAAAGCACACTGAAAAGGTAATTTTAAAGATTATTTCATCAAGTCACTCACATCAGAAGGTCTTTACTACAATTATCTGATACAATCAGCTAACCCAACAACGAAAAGCCAATAAATTTAGGGGATGACATACTTTAATCCTAGATAGAGGACAAAGACTGGAGATTTGAGAAGAGGTCTGAAATACCCTAAATAACTAAACTTAAACCTCTATGATATAAATTCCAATCTGTTTCTAACCAATTTATCTTTATTTAAAAGTGAATTTCTAGAAATATAATATTTTTTTCAATTTTCCCATACAGGGATGGTCTTCGAATAAACTCCGTTTAATTACAAGAGACAACAACATTTTATTAAATGAAAAGAAAGAAGATACATACAGCGGACAAGACAGCCTTCCAATAAACTCAGCTTGAAAGGATCATTTCTCTTCAACTCTTAAATTGGTTCGTCTTTGGGGATTACAGAAGCCTGAGTACTCAAGACAAAATTGTGGAATAGAAGGTATATCATATATCATATAATAACCTATAATTCATGGGATTTCTATATGGGTGGGTTCTTGATTCTTTTTCCCACATTTGTGACTTTTACTTAAAATCAATCCACTGTAAAGTTTTTTTCCCTCACCTGTCCTCTATCAATGATTCATGTTTTGATCTTCAGATTATACAGTTGCATCAATTACTCTTCAGTCTTCGTATAAATTTAATTTATCCAACTATTTAAAATTAATTGATGTAAACCTACAGACATTTATATTGACAAAAAAGGCGTGGTAGAAAGAATATAAAATATTCCAATCCAAGTACTGCTCAGAGGCTGAACTACATAGATGAAGTTAACAAAAATAAAGGATAACTGACAGAGTCAATGATTTTTTAAAGCTCAACCAATTCATAAAGGAAAACCTACAAGGTCAGTGGTTTTTGAAAGCTCAGCTAATTTCATGAGTATCAGGAAGTGAGTACTTTAGAGTTTTACAATAGGTTTATTATATTGAAGTAAGCGTACCAAAATCTATAATAATTTTGCCTTCTTCTTTTAGATTTAATAGTTTTTGAACATGCAAGCTAAAAAATACACAAACTTAGAGAAATGCCAAACCACACTAAATGTGGTGGCATGAGGTTTCAGTACAAAACTCCAGCCTTTTGCTATGGCCATGGAAAAATTAAACTTGCACCTATTGAAAAATGGTTTAAGTAAGGTTTTCAATTCTTCTATATATGATTAATGTCTCGATCAACTACTTAATATTTTTATATACTGTATTTTTATTCAGCTACTGATAATTAACTGAATTTATGAATATTACTTTATTCAACAAATTTCTTATATCTTGATAAATTAAATTTCTTAATCATATATTAGTAACTAGGAATGCAGTATTTTAAAGTCCAAGAAAAATCCAAACAAGGTTAAACACATTAAAAGGTGTTATAAATATTCAAAATAAATATCATAAGCTTTTGAATATTTATTTAAATTTTTCAAAAAAATAAATAAATAGTGATATAAAGGTTTATTATCTATTACTTATATATTATATATATTGTGTAAACCAAACATATACAAAATCACAAATTCATGATGCAACCTAACGGTTTTGGAATTTATATAGAACTAAAATACTATCAATATGACGATATCAAGTTTTTTACTACGCTAAAAAACTAAAATTAATAAACATTCTCATATACTATATATCTTCACAAAGGTTGTCTATAAATAAGTATTCCATAATTTATAATGAAAAATATATTTTTTGGTCCTCTTTCTATATAGATTCAATGTTACATTATTTAATCAAGTTTTTTCAGTTATAAATTATTTATATTTTATTATATACATTTTAAATTTATTCAATATCATAAAATATAAATGGTCTCGTGCGTTGCACGGGGAGTCACTAGCAATATACTAAAACCAAATGGCTGCGGCTGCATGTAATGCCCAAGCTATTTGCTACTATATAGTATATACTTACATTCATACAAATTCAAGAAACTACATTCTCCTGTGAATACATGGTCCAAGTAACATAAGCAACAATACCCTAAGAAAAGAATATTGAAAAGGAAGACATAAATATCATGTACCTTCCATATGATGGCCGTGCAATCACTTGATGAAGATGCCAAATACTCTCCATTGTTAGAGAACTGAACAGACCATACTTCATTTTGATGAGTAGTCAATATCTGCACATAGATAAACATAGAACATGCAAGTTTAACAAATTGAAAGCAAACATACTCACTATGACTGCAAATATAATTGATATTTATCTTTAACTTTCTCCTTTGTTGCATGCACGCAGATGGATAACCAAACAAGAAAATAAAATAGCAAATTAGAAATTCCACTCTCAATTAAGAATATGTGCTTGCCCTGGCAATTGTATTTGGCAATTAAGGCCTTGTGTTGTCACTTGTCAGGAGCAATTGACAAGCCACTACCTACGTCATCACTGAAATCCGTGGATAGATGCAATTAGAAACCTAAAATTAATCATACCAATCAGTAGCATGTGATCTTTAATCGTCATAATTTATTAATGCCACAAATCAGTTGCTTACAATAATTGTGCATGAAAATAAAATTCCAATATTTGTTTCATATTTAATTTTGTATTAACTAAGAACAATTGTTTTGCAGTCACAACATGTACTCCCTCACATTTTATAATGACCTAATTGATTTTTTTCCTTTCAACCACAGCATCACAAGCAATGCAGGCATCTTATACAAGAGCCTCTGACCATCAAAGCAATGCAGATTTGGTTAGAGACAGTGAAAATTCTATTAAAAGAGATGAATGCGTACAAAAGTCATAATATTATCTTAATTACATCCCAACATTATTCTTAATGTCACAATAGGGGATATTTCTTCTGTAAAAATGTTTTAAATTATATAACTAACAATTTTTACACATTAAGAAGTAATTTTGCAAGAACTGCATATTTACAATCAATTGCCATCTTGCTTCTTGGGGAACTTTCATCTTAAAAGAATCAAATTTTGATTTTTTTTTATATGAGAGCAAGCTACTATAATAAACCCTGGATTCAATAAAGAAGGAAAGAAAAACAAATCGGATTTGAATTAACTTAAGGGAGGATATATAGTCTCAAGAAAAAGGGAAAAAAATCAACAAGAAATAATAATAAATTTGAACTTGATATTAATTTTTTTGGTGAACTTTGACAAATACAAGAAAAAAAGAGTTAGGGAGAAAGGAAATGGGGTACCTCTCTATTTTGCCATTTTGTAAGCTTGTGCTGCTTGGAAAGGGAGAAAACAAAATCAAGTTTTTTTTTAAAAAAGTAAGGGTTTAAAATGTGAAAATTTTAAAATACCACGAGATTTTGCAAAGCTTTCAGGGGGGCAGTGTCTTCTTGGCCCCAACACATTCTATTTCTCACAATGTTCTAGATTATGAAATTCTACATGACTGTACACTTCCCCATAGTTAAAACAAAAACTCAAAGCAATTGCCTAGAAAATGAAATAAAGAATTTACATGCCCGGATTATTATAACATGTAAAATATAACCAATAAAGAAATATCTTTTGGACTAGCATAAAACAGGAACGCCGTCACAGCAATTAGACAGCCTCCAACAAAGCAGATCCAGCTATGTTAAGGACATTACAGAAATATCGGAACTTGTACCACTAAAACAATTGGGCAGCCCTCATTTGCCCTTTACATGACCAAATTTACAAATTTGTACTCTACTTCTCATTTATTGTTTGTTATATAAGAATCAACATGGTACTATAAGATCTTATAATCCCTCAAGTTAGCATTTTCAACAAAGGAACAAATCCAGAAAGTCTCTTTTTTATTGATGAACATTTACAAACAAAGAGCACTTTAGTTCAGAAATGAAAACCTATATACAGCACTAAACAATACGAAAGAGAAAAATAAGTATTCAAAATAAAGTTCTAACTACTTAAAGGCTATAATCTTTCAGTTTGCAGAAAAAGGCAAAGTCTAGAAATCAACCTGAATGGTCTCTGTTGGAAACTGATCCCGATCACACTGATGGTCCCTATACAGTGATATTGAATCAGAAGAATTGTGATAAATACAGCCATCAATCAGCGCAGATATGGCCATTTCAATCAAGTGTTCCAGCCTTCTCTCTGGCAGTATAATCGGTGGTGGTAAAACTTTTTCCAGATTTGAGAGTAACCCTTTTCGCAACTCATAAACTGAATCGCTATCAATACAACCCAACCCCAATCCCTTCAATGAGAGCAGTTCATAGGAAAGTTTGTGAACCATTTCTGAGCCAATTTTCAAAGATGAAAACTGTTTCCGCAGTACATCCAATGCCAGAGAGATGTTCCCGCAATCCAAACATTCCAACAAGCATTGTTCAAGAACAAGGAAAGATACTGAAGCTCTTGTCTCATCAGTCAAGCCCTTTATTTTGTCAAGACTCTCGATGCAACCATCCCAATTTCCATCTAAAATTTTTGATTCAAGTGATTCAAATTCAGAGGACTTGCATGCAATGCCAGACTCAGATTCCAAACAGGCAGCAGACTTACTGTAACCTAGTGAATATAAACATTGAATGGTGATTCGCAACAACTCATGCTTCTTAATGAGGCCTCTCGGACCAACCACGGCTCCTATATCCTCTGTTGTCTCCATAACGGCTGGCAACTCCAGAATTGGGCCAAAAGCACTACAAGTTATCCATCTCTTTTAGCCACCTTGCGATCAATCTCAACCCACTGGGGTCACAAAAGGGCAGTGAATGTGTCTGTACATGGACATCATATAAATATCAATTAGCACATGATCAGATAATCCTCTGCAGCAAAATATATCATGCAATATATTCTCTTACATAACAATGACAAATAATCAGTAACCCAATGCACAGAAACATATAATGTAACAGCACAAACAATTAGGTGATGTCAATCAAAAATCACAGTGACCTGAATTCAACATCAATGCAGCGACAGCTGACACCAACAAACGCAATATGCACTGTAGTAATAGCCAGTCAAAATGGACAACGACTGCTACTACTTAGTAGCATCAAACTCAGAACTCCAACACATTCGAAACGTTTTCTTTTGTGCAAAATAGAATCGATAACAACTGTCCTAGAAATTCGAAAGTATGATATAATCTGGGATCGCAATATCTCACTCTCTCGTGACAACCATAGCAAAATGGCAAACCCAACCAAAAAGTAACAGAAAATTTAACAACTTCACACAGTAAGTTCTTAGATTTAGCTATTACACCTCAATTCATGAAGTAAAACAAAAAATTCAGGCAAACCTACCAAATAATCAACAGAAAAAGAAAAAATAACAAAACAAAAAACTTGAAAATCATCATCAAAACTCACCTGCCATAGTTGGGAGAATTGCTCGCTCGAAGTGATAATGGTTCGATTGGGGAAATGAGATTTATGAATTTAGGGTTCAATCAAAAATCGCAGGAATCAAAAAAGGGGAATAAATGAATGTGATGTCGACTGAGTAAAGTTATCCAATCGACGCAATTTGTTTGAAAATTGGAGGGTTTTTTTCTAACTTGCGGGAGTTTAATGTTATAATTTTAGCAATTTCTATTTTCTTTTCATTCCAATTTGTTAGTGATGGGTATTTGAAATTCGAGACAATATTTTATTCAATTATCCGAGCCCTTGTGAGTTGTGATCTTGCAATCATCAATTTCTAGAAAGAAAAAAAAAATAGGGATATCAAATAATATCTAAATTATCTATATTTAAGGGGTCATGTTAAATTGGTAATTTCTTGAAAACATGGTGATATTTTTAGCAATTATCCCTTTTTATTATGGTTTTGGTATCGAAGAATTTATTATTGTTTTCAAAATAAGAAATGATGCAAGAAATTCGAACTAATACATAAACAAACAGCTAACAAAAAGAAAATACACACACAAGCGAAATATTTTTTTTATCATTTTTCTTTTGTTTTCCGAAATAATTATATTCCGAGATCGTTGATTCGGATTTGTAGAATGGATCGGTAAGATTGATTTGATACAATATAAGATCGTTCAATTTAAGTTAATGTTATGTTTTAATTTATCTATTAAAATTTACTGATTCGAGATAAGCTCTTGCTCCCAAAATTTTTAAACTCAGATTGGATATTAAATCAATCAATTTATTGGATCACTGGGTCACCATTTAATCAATTGATTCGTTTTGAAAAAAAGAATGCTCTATTATTATATATGTATGTGTGTGCATGCGCGCAATTACACGCATTTAAATATAATAAAAATATTAATATAAATTAATACTGCGTACCATAATAAAGATTAATTAAATTTAAAAATGAACAATCAATTTTACTAAAGCAAACTAAATAAAAATTATATCATGATATTTTTTTCACTAAACACTAAACATATCCATGAAAAATACATTTTAGAACTTCTAGTTTTCAATAACTAATACATAAGGAAGTGTAATTTTGAATTTTTTTGAATTTTTACTTTAATTTTTAAAAATGAATTTTTTAATCGGTCAAACCAGTTTACTGATTCACTAATTTTTTTTTATTTACCGGTTCGAACTGGTCAAATACGATTCTTAAAATTTAAGTAACCGAACCGGACTAATGACCTATTCGCGGTTTAACCGGTTGAATTGGTCGGTCCGGACCGATTTTCAAACCAATGTTTGGTACATGCTTTCGATTGAATAAATACAAAGTATTTACTTTCAATGCTTGTTTGCTAGTGTAACAGTTCGGTCCCGAGAATAGGGACGGAGATGTTATGAAGAAAAACATAAAGAAAAAGGTAGATTAATTGGAAATTCAGGGAGGTGTTTCTAAAATTAAACTAAGTGAGCCTCAAAAATTTAGGCAACTTAACTTTACGACTTAGAAGATTTTATCGTTTTCAACCAATCAAGGAGTCAAAGGATTCAATCAAGTTGAAGGAATGCATAATCATAGGCCAATCGAAATCTAAACAGAATCCAATGACTAACATATAAGAATTTGACTCTTTAAATAAACAAGACCTCTTCATAGGTCACAACAGTTAAGACCCATCAATAGGTCAGAAGCAAATAAATAATAATGTCTCATTCATAGGACGAAACAAGAAAATAACTTAAGATTAACTGGGAGATAAGCAGAATAATGTTCGAACAGTAAAGCCCCTTCATAGGCGAACAACAATAACAAGCATGCAAGACCCATTCATAGGTCAACTGAAAATGAATAGATACCAATATGCTCAGCAAGTATCTTTTTAAATAGCTCAGAATCAATAAAGGAATAAGTGGTATGTTAAAAGAACATGCTTTTTCTTCTCAAAGACTTTATTGATATTTAGGAATCGTATCATTCAAGGCATGCTATTATCAAGGATCAGATCACATATATCAAGACTAAACACTAGACGTCAGAGTGTTCAGCAGAAACATAGCGGAAGAAAATCATGTAACCAGATAGAGCAGCAATTCATACAACTCAGACAAACCCACCAGCAGCACATCACCGGCCTCTGCATCTCAACCTGAAAAACATTTGAAAAAGAGGGCATGAGCACTAATGTACTCAGTGGGGTTTTATGAGAAACCTCTTAAAACTTTAGAAATATCCAACCAACAACTGGTGGTATATGGAGAGCAAAACGCAAAAGCCCTCTCCATATTCGCATAAACCTTTTACTTCCTTTCCTGTAGGCCATTCATGGCTCAAACCTGATGTCTACTGCACCCTTAGGCATACTTTATGATAAGAGATGTGTTACCTCAAATATCCTCCTGAATATGCGAGGGGGTTACCCAGCATTGACTCCCTTAGTGATCCGAGATCACTTCATTTTAACTTGAAGGTTACAATCAATGAGTATGCGAGGGGATTACCCAGCAGTAACTCTCTTTAACTTATCAATGTTTCACCTTTAGTTACTCGAAGGTCACAACATGATAATGTAATAACATTGTTCCTTGAGCTCAAAATCCTACTTAATCAAATGATGCAATCCTTCCCTCCTTAACTTTGCTAGCATAATCAAAGCCTAGAACAAAATATCTAGGACTAATCCTTCAATCATCAACGTGATCTCATAGCTTATAATGGATAGAATGATAAATTCCTTCATTTCTTCCTTAACTTTAATTGCATCTCATCATTCAAGTTTCAACATCCAATCCTCTATGTTTAATTATGCTACCATGGATCATAACCTGGATTGAATCATCTAGATTGTATTCATCAATCAATACTATAGCCTTAATGTAATGCCCGAGACTCGCACTACCCACTAGTTATTACACTTTATGTGTATATATATATAATTAATATATGTATATATAGTAATTTAATTAATATTTTATTATAAATGGATATATATATATATTATATAATTGTATAAATACACTCAAAAAAGCAAGTTTTGGGATAATGGATAAAAAGAAAGGAATTATGAATACAAATTAATCAATCCCTATATTAGCTTACACGTAGATGTAGATCATTGATAGGTGGAAAGTTTTGATTACATAATTCCATATAGTAAGCACACGTGTTGTTCTATAAAATAAAGTATTGAATTTTTATATTATGGATAGCTTTGAAGATTGACATGTTCCACCATTTCCTATAACTATTCATAATCAACAAGGGAAATAGATTACACTCCAATTAATTCACATAAATTCATGGAAGTTTACGGCCAAATTAAGGTTAGTATTTTGATCTCTCTTATTTCTTAAGTATTTCAATAAATTTAGTGTTTTAAGGTTTAAAATTTGCTATGTGAAGTATAATATGTTGTAAATTTATAGGAACTAGATTTCATCATAATCCTTACGTTATTAAAATGCATGATCTTGAATTAAATGATTTATACTCTAAAACTCAAGATAGAAGTTGTATTCTTTTATATTATAATAAATTACTTTTAATATTTCTATTAAATATACCTAAATGTATGGTTATATATAAAAAAAAAGGGAAGAAGAAAGAAGCAAATATAAAACTAGAGTTTCAAATTGGAGTAATCTCGATAATTTGGAATTTCTTTAATTTCCGTTATTAATTAGATAATTAGAATGATTAGCGTTAGTGGTAAATGAATATTAAGAATAGTGAGTTGCTTGTTTTTATTTCATATATTTTAATTAATTAGAGCTGTATCGTGTCATATAATAAGAAATGCAATTTAAATTGTTAGAATATTTTCATTATAGTACTTTATCATGATTTCTTAATTCAATCTCATTGAAGCCTCGTAAATATTTATAGATTGAAATATGAATAATTTTGGTTCTATTTTATATTCGATAGCCTCTATTAGTTGTTACGGTAGAATGAATCAATATTTTAATTGATTATATGAAGAGTAGTATATTGCTAACAATAATAAATAAATAAATAAAAAGAATACTATTCGTTTGATTCCATTTTATTAGAGATTGGTGAAAAGTTTGAGTATTAATATTATTATGGTCTATTGTAATTAGATTGTCTTGAGAAAGCACGCAATTTAGGATTTCAAATATTGTAAGCTTGGGACTTGAGGTAAGTAGAAATTCATCCTCAACTATAATGCATGAACATAGTATTATTTGACTATATGTGTTTACTATTCATTATATATTATTGTGTTATATTGTATGATTGTGTGATGTGATATACTTGTGATATTGTATTATGTTGCATTGAATATCTTGTACATGAGCACGAGCATATGCATGCACGTCATGTAGATATTGTTGAGGTTGCATTCATATAATGGTTTTCAGAGAGAGAGAAAATGTTTTGTTTGTGATTGGTCACCACCATCCCGTGTTATGTTGTGTTGATATTTGTGCCTCGAGTGGGATGACTTTCATGTGGGATCAAAAGGAACAAGTAGGGGGCGTGTCCCTTGGGGTCCAAGGAGGATGGTCCACTTTGACTGCACCTTTGAGGTGATGAGTGGCTGATGTGGGATGACTTTCATGTGGGATCAAAGGGAACAGGCAGGGGGCGTGTCCTTTGGGGTCCGGGAAGGATGAGCCACATGAGTGCACTAATCACATTTTAGCCAAGTGAATATTAATTATATTATGAGCTCATGACTCATGTTGGTGTCTGGTGAAGGGAGCCAAGTTCCTAAACGATGAAAATGCTTTCGAGATGGTATGCAATGATTTTATTCACAAGCATTTCACATTTGTGGTGGTGTTGTGTCTTGCATGTGTTGTGAGTGTCAGTGGACATACATGCACATGATTTCTGCTTACTAAGCTTTAGCTCATATAGTTCATGCATTGTAGGTGAAAGTGATAATGTGTGGTGCATCGACACATGAATGCTTAGAGTTCCGACAAGTCCTGAGAAATGTATACATGGATGACAACCTGTGAGGAGGACAACGACTTATTTTACTATATTTTGATTCTTAGATATCATAAGTTTAAATATGAGTGTATCTGAATATTCTTAAAATTATTTCTATAAAAAAAGCAATGGTTTATTTCCATTCTTTAGTAAATTATACTTTTATAATTATTGATCACTTTAAATGCACCACATGTTAACCTAAATTTTTTAATGTGAACACATTTTAATAGATAATAAATATTTCTATTTTTTTAAGAGACGTCTCACCTGCATTTTTACATTACTTTATATTTTACATTTATTTTATTAGGGCGGGTGTGACACTTAATGCCATAAGAGATACTATAATCAACCTACAAGGCATTATTCACTTAAATAACCTTCCTCAACAATAATATCTATAACAAACTTAACTTATGATCATGATCATCTATACCTCATATAAATAACCTATATGAAATCATATCAAATCATATCATCCTTTATTTATTCAAGAGCTCAAATAACAATTAACATAATCATGTTATGATAATAAGTTCCTTCATTCCTTTCCTTTCATTTCCTTTGTACAGAGACTAATCAGGTAGAGCATAAAACATTTTATTGGATATTTCGCCTTGCCCTATCATGCTTCTAGAGCTCACTAGCTCAAACTATATATTTGGTTTAGAATTACCCTCCTCGATGACGAGCACGTGGACAAAGCAATGAGTTGAAAATGTTTTCCCGGGTCTCCTTGGGGTTCACCTCTTCTAACAAAAGTCGATCATCGACTTAGCGGTCCTCTTCGAGATCCTAACAAGAAATTGAAATGAAATCTGCTTTCTCGATCCTAACCATGACTTAAACACGAGAATTAAAGGTTAAACGTCCAAAATTACCGAAAATGAACTCAGAAACGAGCCACCCGGCGCGGAGGGGCCCAATGCTAATGGGGCCTGAACAAAACTCTCCCGCACTGGCGGGAGGCCCAGTGCCGGCGGGGCAGGGGGTGCCCCGCGCCAGTATGAGGCTCCGCGTCCGCGGACTCTTCCTGGCTGAAGGGGCACCTCAGCGCTGGCTGGGCCTCTCGCGACGGCGGCTCCTCGGTGACTCTACGGCGGTGTTGGCGGCAACGAATCCTCCCTCTCTCTCCTCCACTCCTCTCGTCGTCTCGGAGAAACACTCACGAAGAATGCTCCTCGCTCGACTCGAGGCTCTCTCAACTTTCCTCTCAAGAAATGAAGGTTGAGAAATGAATTGGTGCAAGGAAATGAGGGGGGGGAGGGGCTGCTATATATGGGGGAAATTATGGCTTCCCCAATAAGCTTCTGCAGTAGAAAAATACTACTAAAGAAATCTCGGGCTCGGTTAAAAGGTGCTTTATTTAATGGCGAGGTCCAAATGACCTCCAACACAAAATCTGAAAATTTCGAGAGGTTCGTTGGCTCGAATGCCATTGAACCAACTCGACTCAGGATGAAGAAAGAGTCATCTTGAAGAAAAATGAGAAAAGATTCTCTTTTCAAAAATAGATTTACTATTCCACATAAGGAACAAATAAAATTCCCGAGCATTAGATTGACCCCTGATGAAAATCTGAGAACGCCAACAGATTCCTTGAGAAATTTCATATAGGGATGGCTTGATGAAACAAGACTCGAGTCAACACACGAGATTTTGTGAATTTCTGAAAATCATGCCCTTATGGAAAAACACTATTCCTACTCTTACTCTATACGCTTTTCGTCGCTAGGACCTCAAACAACCTTGGATTAAAAATCTGAAAGCACTGCCACACTCCTTGGATCAACACCTTTCAAACAAGACCAAAGTCGGTCATAACTGAGCTGAGATCGAGATTCTCGAAAAGACGATTTCACGAAAAATGACCCATAAAGTCGCGGCTTACAACCGAAACATCCTTATTTAAGCTCCATTTATTTTTTATTCTTTTAAGAAATTCTAAAATTCTGGGGTGTTACAGACTGCACCCCTTAAAAAAATTTCGTCCCGAAATTTACTTCCCCTTAAACGGAGATCTGGATACCTCTTCAAGAACTTACAGCCTTACTGGAACCATATTGGTTCAAAACCTTTACTAATCTTACAACTATAAATCATACGGCTAAGAATAGCCTGAGGCCTTCATTTATGAATTAGTCCTTACACAGGACTATCCATTTTTCCTGATTAAATACTTATATAATCGTTCTTCTTCTCCTTCTGAAAGCTTGAGCATTTACCATCTTTTCCTTCCTTATGGGATATCTCTCAATACATTGCTTCTTACGAGCTCCTTATGATCTTGCATTCGAGTGGACAGGTTTTGAAGTCGAATGAGGAAAGATATAAAAATTCGTCAGAACCTGCTCCTCGTGCACGGGCCGTGCGGTCTTTAAATCAAAGAGTCCATCCTTTTTCTATCTCACTTGGCTCCGTTCTCACTTCCGACTTTACTCTTCTCAGCTTTTGACTTCTTTTACCTTTTAACAACTCAAAGTAGACGACAAACCCGAGTTTATCAGGCACTTCCTTTGATGGTTTCTTGCACGATCTATCAGGTTCGAAACTCGCTTTATCTTTATCTTTAACTTCTTGAGGTTCCACTTCCTCGTCTTCCTAGGGTGTTCTTAAATAAATTTTCGATGTAACTTAATCTTAAATTCTTCATCGCAGTCATCTCTTTTCCTCAAGGTGATAGTCTGACTTTATGGCTCTTACTGGTGATCATCATCGCTTGCAAGCATAAAGATCCCACGTCTAGACTTTAACTGTAAGCTCGAAACTTACTTGCCGATCTCCCTTAGATCGCCTCCAAACATAATGAGCTGAGAAATCACTTTAGAAATGCGCGTCCAACTTTGGATAGCATTAACTGGCATCGCTTCGGTTCCAATCTCTATTAGGAAATACCAATACTTGTTCTTCAATGATGAACAAAAGAACTACTGCTACAGGCTTCCTATTCTTTTCCAAGATCCATACTCGAGTTCTATGAGTGGGATTAAAGGGAAACAAATGGCTCTGAGTGAGGGCTTTATCTGATCAACAATTCTTTAACAAATTAAAAGCTGGAAGAGATATAACACTAGGTTATATATGCCAAAAATATAGTGCCTTTTCAAAGGACTTGTAAACTCAAAGGGTTCTTGCACATAACAAAGATATGGAAGAAAATCAACGGTTAGCAACTGAGAACCGTGTTGAAATATTTTCACAAATGTGTCAGCATAGCCTAACAAGAAAGTGCTATTATTGATTCTTGATGAGCAAGGAGTATCATCCAAAAGATTACAATTTATCGAAGAGGATATAATCGAGAAATTTCAAATGATGAAGTTATTAAAATGCGATCGATTCAATTGATACGAGAATGAATAAATAGACTCATCAAAACTTCTTAGCACTCTGAAACTCTCGATCTACCAACCATTAGGTCTATCTTCTTAAAGATCTTCTTCGGATTCTCTTTCTTTCTTGAGCACCACGCACTTCATCTCTACGAGGTTGCTATGAAATAGCACGATTCGGCTGGACTTTGCGCCTGGCTGGGAAAGTGACATCTGGGGATCACTTCCAACCTATCGAAAGGGATACAACAAAGTGACTTAATCTATGGTACCTCCTGGACTCAAAATAATCTGGCTTCAACTTCTTCTGGAAACACTGACGAATATATCTTCAAATTATTTTGGTTGCAGTCGTGACGATAATCTTTATCTTCTTTGTAAGAATTGACTTAAGACAAACGGAAATTCCTGGGCATTAAACGTGACATGACATTGAATGTCCCTTCATTGAATCAACGAGCTCCTATCGAAGGAAAAGAATCTCCATTCCTTGTAAACGTGATTGGATCTTTAGATAAGACTTCTCTTGAGTTGAAAGCTTGCGTAGAAATTCCTCGAACTTGCATTAGATCCACGATATGATAACTAGCCTTTAAATCGATAACTCACTTTCTTGCTTCTGGTTTGAAGTCAAAGCTTCATAGCCCCATTCTTGATTCCGCTAGAATCTCGGAACTCTTTAATCTTCTCACGAACACCCTTGAAATAAAATGTTCTTTCGAACAATTCTACTAAAATTTAGGGAGGACTTATTCAATCTAGGTTCTTAAGAGAACTTAAAGGGAATCCTAGAATTCTCCTTAATTCAAACTCGCTATAGTCTATGTTCTGACTATATTCTCTATACCTCATTTATCCTCAACTCTTCCTCAAATCCTTTCCTTATGGATAGTAGACAAGCTTTTATCACAAAGAAGATTTTTAAATCAACTTTCAAACTTTATAACTTACTCAAAGATTTTAACAGTCTAAAATGACTGAAATAGTTTGAGTATCTGCAGAAAATAATATTCTGAAAAGATTTGCTGCTTGCTCGATCCATAATAACTCAAAATTCTTTATAAAATTATTGGTCTAGAACTTACTTCAATAAGTTCCACCTTAAACTTTGGTATAACCAAAAATTATTTCATAAACAAATAATATTCAATTTTCATTTAAGAAAAATCGACTAACCTTGCCTTGCTCAAAACTTTTCTTCTTATTTTGTACTTCAAAAATTTATACCAAATATGATCAAAATACTTTCACTTAATCATACCTTAACTTTGTTGAAGATGCGACGGTGATGGTGAGTTGGGGTTGCTGATATTACCTTTAAACAATTCAATATTCACATAAGATTCAATCAATCCTTTCAAGAAGAGACAGGTCTGCAGAGTTGCAAGCCTGCTCTGATACCATCTATAACAGTCTGGTCCCGAGAATAGGGACGGGGATGTTATGAAGAAAAGAAAAAGGAAAAAGGTAGATTAATAGGAAATCTAGGGGGGTGTTTCTAGAATTAAACTAAGTTAGCGCCTCAAAAATTTAGGCAACTTAACTTTACGACTCAGAAAATTTTATCGTTTTCAACGAATCAAGGAGTCAAAGGGTTCAATCAAGTCAAAAGAATGCCTAATCATAGGCCAATCAAAATCTAAACAGAATCTAATGACTAACGTATAAGAATTTGACTCTTTAAATAAACAAGACCTCTTCATAGGTCACAACAGCTAAGACCCATCAATAGGTCAGAGGCAAATAAATCATAATGTCTCATTCATAGGACGAAACAAGAAAATAACTTAAGATTAACTGGGAGATAAGCAGAATAATGTTCCAACGGTAAAGCCCTTTCATAAGCGAACAACAATAACAAGCATGCAAGACCCATTTATAGGTCAACTGAAAATGAATAGATACCAATATGCTCAACAAGTACGACTTTTTAAATAGCTCAGAATCAATAAAGAAATAAGTGGCATGTCAAAAGAACATGCTTCTTCTTCTCAAAGACTTTATTGATATTTAGGAATTGTATCATTAAAGGCATGTTATTATCAAGGATCAGATCACATATATCAAGACTAAACACTAGACATCAGAGTGTTCAGCAGAAACATAGCGGAAGAAAATCATGTAACTAGATAGAGCAACAATTCAAACAACTCAGACAACCCCACCAGCAGCACATCACCGACCTCTGCATCTCAACCTGAAAAACATTTGAAAAAGAGGACATGAGCACTAATGTACTCAGTGGGGTTTTATGAGAAAACTCTTAAAACTTTAGAAATATCCAACCAACAATTGGTGGTATATGGAGAGTAAAACGCAAAAGCCTTTTCCATATCCGTAAAATCTTTTACTTCCTTTCTTGTAGGTCATTCCTGGCTCAAACTTAATGTCTACTGCACCTTTAGGAATGCTTTAGGATAAGAGATGCGTTACCTCAAATATCCTCCTAAGTATGCGATGGGCTTACCCAGCAGTGACTCCCTTAGTGAACTGAGATCACTTCCTTTCAACCCGAAGGTTACAATCAATGAGTATGCGAGGAGATTACCTAGCAGTGACTCTCCTTAACTTATCAATGTTTCACTTTTAGTGACTCGAAGGTCACAACATGATAATGTAATAACATTGTTCCTTGAGCTCAAAATCCTGCTTAATCAAATGATGCAATCCTTCCTTCCTTCCTTAACTTTGCTAGCATAATCAAAGCATAGAACAAAACATCTAGGGCTAATCCTTCAATCATCAACGTGATCTCATAGTTTATAAGGGATCGAACGATAAATTCCTTTCTTTCTTCCTTAACTTTAATTGAATCTCACCAGTCAAGTTTCAACATCCAATCCTCTATGTTTAATTCTGCTACCATGGATCATAACCTAGATTGAATCATCTAGATCGTATTCCTCAATCAATACTATAACCTTAATGCCATAAGGAATACTATAATCAACCTACAAAGCATTATTCACTTAAATAACCTTCCTCAACAATAATATCGATAACAAACTTAACTTATGATTATGATCATCTATACCTCATATAAATCAGCTATATGATATCATATCAAATCATATAATCATTTATTTATTCAAGAGCTCAAATAACAATTAACATAATCATGTTACGATAATAATTTCCTTCCTTCCTTTCCTTTCCTTTGTACAGACACTAATCAGGCAGAGCATAAAATATTTTATTGGATATTTTGCCTTACCCTATTGTTTGGTGTTTATTTGTAGTGTTTTGTTGCATAATTTTGCATGTTTCATTGATATCTTCTAGTATTTTGTTCTAGTTTATCTATAGGTTTTGTGTGATTTTATTATCTACTGCTCTTATGGTGGAATAAGCCAAGTTTTGGAAAACTTAAACTTTTGTACGCAATATTTCAATTTTTAGGTAATAAGGTGGCACGGCGCGAAGACAAGCCGGAAGAGATGAACCCGGACCAGAAGAGATGCACCCGGAAGAAGAAGCCAAGGGCCCGTGGCCGCGCACATGAGATGCCCAAAACCCCCGCGGCCGCGCGAGTCCCGCGCCCGCGCGAGGGTGCTCTCGGCAGAGACACCCCGCGGGCGCGGCGCTCCCCACGGGCGCGCGCATGCCATGCCCTCCGCGGGCGCGCGGTGCCCCGCGGACGCGCAATCTGCCCTGTTTCACCCGATCATCGCCAATCTACACTTGTGTCTCGCCTCTCCTTCATTTGGCAACAAGTACTCTTCTTCCCTTCTCATTTTGGAAACAAAAAATCCTTGAGCCACCCTAAGCTAAACCATAGGGGGTAGGGATTAATTCCCCTAAGCCCACTTTGTGGACTTTTTCTCCACAAAATCCTCTTCCCAAATCTCTCACAATTAATGTCCATCACAATCACCTTACCACCACCTTTCCTCTCTCCTACCACTATACATCTCACCATAGCCCTCTAGCTCTCTCTCCTCTCTCTCTCTCTTATGATCTCCCCTCTCTCTCTCTTATGAATATAGATTTTGGGGATCAAAATGGGGACACCATCATTCATTCCACTCACTTCACTCTCTTCATTCTCACCACACACACCATTCTCTCCATTCTCTCTCTCTTTTCACACACACTACACGCACTAAATCTCTACACATTTTCCTTCACCATTTTCACCATTCACCACCATCACCTTCACAAGAGAGAAGAGGAGGTAAAGAAGAAGAAATGAACCAAGCCAAGCTAGGAGAAGAGAAGACGAGAAGGCCTGACGACGAGCCATCCGCGGAAGCTAAGCTCGGAGGAGGTTTCTCTTGTATTTTCTTTACATTTCTTGGATGTTTGTGGGGATTTGTCCCAAAGCTCTTGAAGGATATACAATATTGTAGAAGTTATCTTCATTTACATTTGATTTATGAGATGATGTTCTTCTATGGTGTTTGCATATTTTTGAGCATGTTTAGTGGCTAGTCTCTCTATTAGAGGGTAGAGGATCGAAATGCTTGTTCTTGTTGATTGTTATTGTTGGAATCGTGCTTTTTCATGTTTAGGTACTTGATCACTACTTGAACATTGATAGGATTTAGAGGAGTCTTGATTGTGAATCTAAATCCGGAAATTGGTTCCTTCGACGTTAGGTGCATGGGGCTCCTAAGCCTAATATGTTAATCTTGCTTGTATGATATAGCTAAGAGAGGTTTAACGGATAGACGGTGACAGGAATTGAAGTTAAACTAATTGGAAGGGTCTATCATATTTGTGAGATTATCATTATCAACTTGACTTAAGCATAGTGATAAAACCATTGAGAGAATCTACACCCTAATACCTTAATCAAACTTATTTCCTCTAATCTCAATTTACTTTGTGTATTTGCACTTCATTGTCTTGCATTATTATCTATTTTGAATTCCTAGCATAATTATCATCAAACCCCCTTGTTAGAATGTTTAGATTTTATTTTGATTGTTTTGTCGAAAGCATGTGTAGCCTATAGATAGTTCTTTCACATAAAGTCTTCCTTGAGAGATCGACTCAGGTTAAGCTTATTGCTTCTACAATTGACCCCGTCTAATTGCGGGTGTGGTCCTAGTAGTGTCTAGTAAGCATAAGCCGGAAATTATAAGTATAAATTTGGACCCTAATCACTTATTATGCTTCTAGAGCTCACTAGCTTAAACCATATATTTGGTTTAGAATTACCCACCTCGACGACGAGCACGTAGACGAAGCAACGAGTTGAAAATCCTTTACCGGATCTTCTCGGGGTTCACCTTTTCTAACAAAAGTCGTGTTAGGATTGTATACTGAAAGCTTGTCTTTGTATACTATTAACAATGTTCTCTTTTGAGTTTTGACGATATAGATTGAATATTATTACAGTCACTGTTTGTGCATTTATTTATCATTATATATATATATATATATATATATATGCATGTTTCATTATACTTGCATTGTAGATGATATGGTGTGGGTAAACACATGGTAGAGATCATATCATCAGGTTCCTTGCAAAGTATTAAAAGGATTGCGGTTTAGATAATCTTGAACCAATCATTGTACGTCGTAGTATAATCTGATAGTTAGTTTGTCTTGACTAACTGATTATTCTGATACACTGACATGTGTATTGAGGAGGATCGTGATAGGAAATTATTCTCTGATTTGACCCTAAAAAGGAGAGAATAAAGATCCACAGAGTTCAGGTTCATAAGCCATGCACAGTGGCGGACATATGTGTGTTATGTTTACTGCTTTGATTTATTAATGAGTGAGATTCTTGATAGGGTCAATAATCTTGATATTTTGGGCAGTAACATATATATATATGATGGGTTGTGCACTGTGTATGGTCACCATGTCCTGGAGCGCCAGGTTGATGATGTCCCTTTGAGTAAACACAAGTACATGTGAAACCCTGCAGGTGGAATTTATTCCGTACATGGTAAAGCTTATGTGGTACTGCTCTAGGTATGGAAGTATTAATTAATTATAGCTGTCAAAGCTTACATAATTAATTAATAGACATTATATCTTAACCATGGGGAATGGCTGGACTAAAGAAGAAAGTATTGAGTAAAAATGTATTAAATTAGTAGGTCAATGTTATTTCTTTAGTGGAATAAAAATAACACTTAATTTATTTAATTATATCCTAATGTTGGATATTAGATATTAAATAAATTAGTGGGCTAATTTAATATTCTTCTAGATTCCTACTATAGCCCAAACAATACCTTAATGGACTAAGGGAATGGAATAAGTGGAGACGCCCAAACCCATTAGGTTTGGGAGCCCTAAAAATCGTCCCCCTTTCTATTAATTAGAGAGGAGGAGGCGAGATTTTAAAAGATGAAATCAGCCCCTCTCAGTGCTCACTTAATTCCCTAGGTTATCCAAAACAGTTTAGTAGTTTGTAGCCCACTTTACATCTAAACGGGTATTAGGAATACAGTAGAAGATCAAAGAGTATCTCTATAGCTCCAAGAGGCGTTGACCACTGTGAATGAGTAGGTGAGATTTGTTGTTCTTCTACAGCAACGTGATTAGACCTGTAATCTCATGATCAACCCTACGTTCCATGTAAGTTGGTTCTTCGAATTTAATTTTTCCACTGCATTTAAATTCGATGTTCTTACATGAAATATTCAACATGTTTGTTTAATATCATCACACATAAAATTATGATTTGCATGCCTATATAATTATAGATTATCCGATTAGATTCTGTGGGGCGTAATTCGATAAAACTCCAACAACTGGTATCAGAGCAGGTATCGGCATTAATCTAGGATTAATTCTATGTATATGTTCAAAAATTTTATTATATTTGATGATAAATTTATGTGCTTAAATTTTCAGAATTAATGATGATAATTTTCAATCATGATGTAATTAAAATTGGATGAATTTTTTGTGTGTTCGAAAATTCTTATTTTAATTGCATGATAATTTTCGCCCTACATGAAATATGAACTTGGAATGGTATTTGATGTTATTCATTAATTTTCAGATTTATTTCATGTGTGTGTTCGAAAATTTGAGAAAATTTTGTGTTAAAATTATCCCTTAATTTGATTCAATTTTTTCGGCCATCTAGTGTAGGATTTGGAATAGATTTTTGATATTCTCAAAATTTCCATATCCTATACTAGGGGGGGGGGGTAAAAAATATGGGGATTAAAATTAGTTAATGGTAATTTTTGGTGTATACCAAAAGTTATCTAATTTTAATCAAAGATGGTTCCAAAGTAGAATTTTAAATAAGAGGATCAAAACTACCATATTTTTAGTTCTAGTAATTTTGGTACTTAATAATATAATTTGGATAGTATTTTGATTAGTATCAAAATTCCAAATTAATTATTTAAATTAAGGGGGGGGGGGGGACGAAAATTCTAGGTATTAAATTTGGAGGATTAATTTTTGACTAAGGTAAAAAATTTCCAGATTTAATTGCCTAGTATATTTAAAAAATTTAAGATATAATTTGGTGGATAATTGTGATCAATTTCCAAAACTTTATCTTATGGAATTTTTTACTTTATTAAGAAATACTTTGGTAGACAATTTTAATTAATTTCCAAAGTCAATCTTAAGAGATAAATTTTGATATTTAAGATATTATTTGGGTACTTTCCAAATAAAAATCTTATGGATATGTTCGAAATATTTGATTTAATTTGGTGGATATTTATTTTAATTTTTAAATTAATCAAGTGGTAATTTTTGAAATTCTTTAATTATATTAAAGTGATAATTTTCGAAAATAATGCATGCATAGATATCATGTGATATTTTATGGATAACATTTAATTGTGATAGTTGTATCTACAGATAGTTTATTTTGCAGGTGACACCAACTATCATGGATTTTAATTTTATGTTAATGTGATGTTTATTTTAATGTTGAATGTATGGTTGGTCGTATGCCGGTTTAGCTATGAGATTTTTAATCCATGAGAAAATCCATGGATTAGGTTTAGACAATTTATTTATTACGTTGGTTTAATGTAATAGGAAAATAAATTGTTAGATTTAGAGGTGATTTTCGAAAATCACCAAGTATTTGAGTTGTATTTTATTTTCCTTTATTATTCTAGATATATTAGAATTTCCTTTTGGAATAGTTTTTTAATATAGAATAAGAGAAGGAGATCAACTCAAAGATGGAAAATGGAGCATCTTTAAATAAGGAAGGACATCCCAAACCCGTTCTGAAACCCTAGAGGAGCTAGGGTTTCAGCGAGATGCTATGAGAGGCGGTGCTGGGGAGTCCAGTTTTCCGAGAACTGTTTTTCCAAGATTATCTCATTAACAACATGAGATATAAGCCATGATAGTTGCTCCCACTTATTATGCTTATTATGTTGTTTCGCATGCAATGGTTTTTAATCCGTTTATGTGATGAATTGCATGTTTAAATGGGATAAGATAAAACCTCAAGTTTAAATAACTAAGTGGGAGAGATACATACCAAAGTATGTGGAAATCTCAAAACAGTCTCCATTAATCTAGTTTAATTGAGAAGTGATGGGCAACCTCCCTACGAATAGGTCATATTACTGGATTCTCTAAGATATTAAACTTCTTTAAAGATAACTGTAGAATATTATTAGAATAAATCAACTCTACTACTAGAGGGATAGATTCGAAATAATATTCTTAGGGTGAAGATAATGGTAATCACACTTAGATGTAATTTATTAATAAACGTCCATCATACGTGGCTTATTAATTAATGATTACATGACCAGGATTATATCCGACTATTAATTTACTTGTCATAAGAAAACTTGACTGGAGGTAAATTAAAGATTAGGTAAACCTATTTAAAAGTGAATTTTATAAACGTCCACCCTACATGGCATATAAGAAACATTTTTAAAATGTCGGTGAATATGCATTTAAATTCTTTTTGAGGTTTTCGAATTATATGTTCTTTTATCCTAAAGATTGTGACTGTACTGCACGTTTATTTTCAATTACTTCTATATCGTCATGACACTCTCAAACTTGTCCTCAATTCTCAAAGAAAACAAACTAGTTGATGAAAACTATAAAGACTGGATACGAAATCTGAATATTGTCCTTACGATTAGAATTATAGATTATCCGATTAGATCCTGTGGGGCGTAATTCAATAAAACCCCAACAAGTCAATCATCAACTTAGCGGTCCTTTACGAGATCCTAACAAGAAATCAAAATGAAATCTATTTCCTTAATCCTAAGTACGACTTAAACATGAGAATTAAAGGTTAAACGTCCGAAATTATCGAAAATGGACTCGAAAATGAGACACTCGGTGCTGGCGGAGGGGCCTAGCACCGGCGGAGCCTGAACAAAACTCTCCTGTATCGGTAGGAGGCCCAGCGCCGGTGGGAGGCTCCGCGCCCGTGGGCTCTTCCTAGTCAAGGGGCACCCCAGTGCCGCCTGGGCCCCACACGGTGGTGGCTCCACGGTGACTCCATGGCGGTGACGGCGGATCCTCCCTCTCTCTCCTTCACTCCTCTCGTTATCTCGGAGGAATACTCACGAAGAATGATCCTCACTCGACTCGAGGCTCTCTCGACTTTCCTCTCAAGAAATGAAGGTTGAGAAATGAATTAGTGCAAGGAAATTAAGGGGGGAGGGGCTGCTATATATAGGGGAAATTATGGCTTCCCCAAGAAGCTTCTATAGTAGAAAAATACTGCTAAAGAAATCTCGGGCTTGGTTAAAAGATGCTTTATTCAATGGCGAGGTCCAAATGACCTCGAACACAAAATCTGAAAATACCGGGAGGCTCATTGGCTCGAATACTATTGAACCAACTTGACTCGGGATGATGAAAGAGTGATTTTGAAGAAAAATGAGAAAAGATTCTATTTTCAAAAATAGATTTACTATTCCACATAAGGGACAAATAAAATTCCCGAGCGTTCGATTGACCCCTGATTGAAAATCTAAGAACTCCAACGGATTTCTTAAGAAATTTCCTATAGGGACGACTTAATGAAACAAGACTCGAGTTAACACATGAGATTTCGCAAATTTCTAGAAATCACGCCCTTACGGAAAAACACTATTCCCATTTTTACTCCATACACTTTTCGTCGCTGAGACCTCAAACAACCTTGGATTAAAAATCCAGAAGCACCGTCACGCTCCTTGGGTCAATACCTTTCAAATAAGACCAAAATCGGTCATAACTGAGTTGGGATCGAGATTCTCGAAAAGATGATTTCACGAAAAATGATCCCTAAAGTCGCGGCTTACAACCGAAACATCCTTATTTAAGCTCCATTTATTTTTTTATTCTTTTAAATAAATTCTGAAATTCTAGGGTGTTACAGCTAGGTATGACGGGGTGATAGTTATATATGACATCCTAATATTATGTTTGCTTGCAAAATCAAAGTTCATGATTATACAAGACTCTGCATTTAATGGTATTAGATATCACACATAATGAGTGATATGTTACATACTAAAATAATATTATATATATTAACAAAAATATTATTATAGAATATTCACACAATATATGGTCACTAATTAAATGATATTTGTTAGGAAAAACTATCAAAGAACCCTAGATAAGGTTTTGATGAGATGTCAAAACTATTCCTGAAAAACTGACCAAAATCCAAAGCGGTAGATCTAAGCTGACCAATCCAGAGCCTCAACAAGGAACTCAACTGGAGCTAGAATCAACCAAACTGGAGCATGGTCAACCAGCTGGAAGGATACGAAAACCAGTCAGAACTCAATTCAACTGAGGGTTCGAAGAGATGAATCAGTCGAAACAAACTGACAGCCAAGTTAGTTGAGCTGAAAAGAAAATTGGCAAGACAGAAGAAACTGATAAGAGATCAGTTCATGCTGAAGACTGGAAGTATCCAGCTGATGGCCAGACCTAACTTTAACCAAACTGGAGTTAACAGACGAATCAATCAAAGGCTAGAACTGAAGTCAGCCAGCTTGTGATTGGTCAAGCTGACAAGAAAGAACAGTCAAACTGACAAGCTAGTCAACAGCTTGTGATTAGTCAAGCTGACAAGAAAAGCTCAAAAGAGAACAGTCAGACTAACAAGCTAGCCAATAGCTTGTGATTAGTCAAGCTGACAAGAAAGAACAGTCGAACTGACAAAGTCATTTGAGATCAGTCGAATTGGAGGAAGAAGCTCAGAACTGCCAACTGGAGCAATAACCAAACTGAGTAGATAAGCTCAGAACTGCCAACTAGAGTAATAGCCAAACTGAGCAGATAAACTCAGAACTGCCAGCTAGAGTAACAACCAAACTGAGTAAACAAGCTCAGAACTGCCAGCCTGAGAGTCTTGAAGTTAATGTCTCAAAATGAAGATCTTGGAATAAATGCTCCAACGGAGATCCTGGAATTAAATATCCAATAGAGATCGATTGGCAAAGCAACGGCTACTAAAATCAAATATCCAACAGAGATCGATTGGCAAAATAACGGCTACTTCAACTAAAAGCTTCAACAAAGACCAACTGCCATTGATGAACCAACAGAGCTACCGATCAAAAGAACTCAACGGTCACAAAATTCACTCCTCTATAAAAGACAAATGAAGCAAAGCTTTCAAGAGACTTTCGATGCTAAGAGACTTTAAAAACTTTTCGCAAACCTCATTCAAGCAGAGCTTTCTTTCTCACTCCCACACAGCTCAAGTTCAGCATTTGCTAAAACTGCGAGAGTCCAACTGAGAAGAAGAATTCACAGAGTTAAAGCATTCAGCTAGCTGTCGATAATCCAGCCAGAGCAACCTTCTCAGTTCTAGCAACACACCGATCAACTACTCAGCTCAATTGAAGGAGCACATCAGTTGATATCCCATGTTCAAGACTAATCTCTTGAAGATCGAAAGAGATCTAAAACCTTGTAAAGACGTCAATAGCACCTACCTCCCTAGCGAGCAGTTAGGGACTGCAAGTGTGAGCCGTCGACCCGCTGAGGTAGCGAGCAGTTACCAGGTTCAGCCAACTGTCCTTCATTGTGTAATTTGTAAAGAAACTCAAGTTATATAGTGAAGTTGCCCTTCTGCGGAAGGAAGAGAGGACGTAGAAGTTTGAGACTTCGAACCTCTATAAATCATCTGTGTGCTGTACCGTTTTAATTACTTGCATATCTTTAAATTGTATACAAGCTAACACAATCTGCACTCAAGGTGTCCAAAGTGCTCAATCGAATTGTGCACAGATAAGTTACTAAGCGAGTCAAGGGCCCTTATCATTCCACATTTGAAGTCAAGTTTTTTATCAGTTTATTCACCCCCCTCTAAACTGATATCGACTCGCCCAGGACCAACAAGTGGTATCAGAGCGGTTGATTCTAAGGATCAGCCGTTTTTGCAGATCAATTGAATCAGATCTACTTATCTGTGCTAATATTTCAAGCTATGGGAAACCATAAGCTGCCTTTGTTTTCAGTTGAGAATTATGATAATTGGAGCAGGAGAATGAAGGCGCATCTCTGCTCGATCAATGAGAATATGTGGGAAGTTATTGAAGATGGTCCAATCATTATCATGATGGACAATGATGCCCACATAGTTGATATCAATCAACCAGCCAGGATCCCAAAGCCAACCAATCTTCTCACCAATGAAGAAAAGAAGTTGAAGAATCTAGAGTTTGTGGCTCAAGCTGCACTATTTCAAACTCTAGATGAAGACAGAATGAAGGACATAAAGAATTGTACAACTGCCAAGGAGATATGGGACTTACTAGCAGATCTTTGCCAAGAGTCCAAAGCCATCAAAGGAAACAAGCTCCAACTGGCAGTCGACAGATACAAATCCTTCAAAATGCAGCCAGAAGAGTCTATCTCAAGCCTTGAAACCAGATTTCTAGGCATCATCAGTGAGATGACCAATCTGGGAAGAAGCTATCCCAATTCTGAGATGAACTCCAAAATTTTGGATAATCTCACCGAAGAATGGGATAATCCAAAACAGTTTAGTAATTTGTAGCCCACTCTACATCTAAACGGGTATTAGGAATACAGTAGAAGATCAAGGAGTATCTCTGCAGCTCCAAGAGGCGTCGACCACGGTAAAGGAGTAGGCGAGATTTGTTGTTCTTTTACAGCAATGAGATTAGACTTGTAATCTCGTGATCAACCCTACGTTCTATGTAAGTTGGTTCTTCGAATTTATTTTTTCCACTGTATTAAATTCAATGTTCTTGCATGAAATATTCAA
Source organism: Perilla frutescens (assembly GCA_026008535.1). NCBI lineage: Eukaryota > Viridiplantae > Streptophyta > Magnoliopsida > Lamiales > Lamiaceae > Perilla > Perilla frutescens. The sequence goes on from BRKX01000013.1 coordinate 48,647,114, forward strand.
CATGTTTATTTAATATCATCACACATAAAATCATGATTTGCATGCCTATAGAATTATAGATTATCCGATTAGATCCTGTGGGGCGTAATTCAATAAAACCCCAACAAGTCAATCATCAACTTAGCGGTCCTTTACGAGATCCTAACAAGAAATCAAAATTAAAGGTTATCCAAAATTTTGGATAATCTCACCGAAGAATGGGACATGAAAGTGATAGCTACAAAAGAATCAAGAAATCTAAATAGCATCACTCCCAGAGAATTGTTTGGCTCTCTCAAAGCTCATGAGTACAGCCTAAACCGAAAGAAGGAAACATCAACATCGTCAGCTCAAGATGCAGCCTTCTATGGTGAAAGGAACCGGTTTAGAGATACTCGAGGAAGGAACAACTTCCGGCCCAGGAGCTCACCAGCCAGAGAAAATCAAGGCGGATCTTCATCCGAACGAAAGAGAGACACAACCGAAAAGAAGGAGAACCTGACTGAAGACATCAATGAACAAATTCAGTCAGTTACCAGGTTGTTAGAAAAGCTGAAGAAAATCAGGGACAAACAATCAGTTTCACCTCCAACTAATGAAGTCCCAAAAGATGAGAGAACTCATCAACCAGCTGAACGACCAGCTGAACCATTCAGGGGTGGCAATCGAAATCTAGGAGAATGCTTTCACTGCAACAAACAAGGACATTACATATATGAATGTCCAGATCTCCCTGAAGACAAGAAAGCCAAAGCGAGAAGAAGCTTCTTCAAAAGGAAAGCAATGATTGCAAACTACGAGAATGCCGTGCTAGACGATTCAGACTATCCATCTGGAATTGATTCTGACGGCTACAGCTCAGATGATGAAGCGCTATTCTGTCTCATGGCTGACAATGATGAAGAGGTTAGTACAGCTGATTCTCAAACCTCCTTTTATCATATTAATGAAGCAACTGTCTCTAGCAATGAACTTGATATGAAACTTATGATACTAGAAGATCAATTAGCTTTAATATCTGGCTTGCATGTTGAATTGAGAGATGAAAATAATGAACTGAGAAATAGAGTTAGAAAACTGAGCATTGATCAGGAAAGAATGAATTATCTTGAATCTCAGCTTGTGGAATTTGAAAAGTTGAAATTGAGAACTGTTGATCTAGAAGTTGAGAATCAAAAACTCAAGCAATAGATTCATGAGAGAGAAAAAGTAACTCTCAAGTTCAAAAAGGGATCTCAAACTCTAGATGAGATATTGAATCATCAGAGAACTGGAACCAGTAGTACAGGGCTAGGATACAGCAAGTTCACTGCCTTAGAGAAAGGAAAGGCAATTGCTCAACCTAGTGATAAAGGAATCCTAAAACGATTCACCAGATCAACTCATGATCAGCTAGCTGACACACACAAAGGCAAATGAATATTGAGAAATCCTCAAACTCAGCCTAGACAATTCGGTCAGTTCTCCCAACCAAAAATACCAGGTCAACTGAAGCCAAAATTCCAGCCAAGACCATCAGTTCATTCAAACCAAACCTCTTATTCAAAGTCCTCAGTTCAACAAAGACCATCAACTTACAATAGACCACCAGCTCAACACAATATACCTCCAAGGCAAACTGACAGATCAGCTCACTTTAGAAAGAAAAGCCAGTTTGGATCTTAAGCCTATCCTGCCAAGAAGTTCAATCAGAACACCTATAGGAGAGATCAAAGAAACTTGTTTGAATCTTACCATCACTATAACGAGTACCTGGATTCCAGAAATGAACCTAGAACTGATCTAAAATGGTTCAATCCAGTGAACTGGAAACACACAAGGCATTGGCCTGATAAAAGAACTCAAAGGTCTCGAGACAACAGCATATTGGTTGAATTATTTTACCCTACTAACTTTCAACGCAGGTACCATTCAACTGATTCAACTCAAAATAGAAGAGTTGAAAGAAAATCTAAACTGATCAAGTGATCCAAATCAGTTGGAACTCTGAATGATAAAAAGCCAAAAGTTTGACAAGTTTGGATTCCAAAGAACTTGATGTATCAACAAGGACCCGATATGAAACGGGTCCCTAAATGCTAATCCTTATTTTTGCAGGATAAGAGTATCCTATCTATGAAGAAAACCAAAGATATCTGGTATCTAGATAGCGGGTGCTCCAAGCACATGACTGAAGACAGAGAAGATCTCGACGGTTATGAAGAAGTCAAAGGTCCACTTGCCACATTTGGAGACAATTCCAAAAGCCGAACCATAGGAGAAGGGTTCGTGGTTAAAGGAAAGTTGTGGTAAATGGAGTCTCCCATGTGGATGGACTGAAACACAAACTACTCAGCATCAGCCAGCTGTGCGATAATGGCCACTCAGTTGACTTCACCAAAAACTCCTGCAACATAAGAGACAAGTCAACTGGAGGAATTCTTCTCACTGGCATAAGAAGAGGCAACATGTATATTGTTGACTGGTCAACCGGCTACTCAGAAGCTTGCTTTCTTTCAAAAGGATCAACTGAAGTAAGCTGGCTATGGCATCGACGACTGAACCACCTCAACTTCAAAACAATCAACTATCTAGTCAAGAAAGAGCTAGTTGAGGGGCTTCCCAAGGAGATATATAAGAAAACAGACGTGTGTGGACCGTGCCAAAAAGAAAAGCAAGTGAAGTCATCCTTCAAGAACAAGAGTCATCCACCAAGAACAACTGAATGCCTCCAACTGCTACATATGGATCTGTTTGGTCTAGTCTGACCACAGACCCCAAAAGGCAAGAGATTCACTCTTGTAGTAGTTGATGATTTCTCAAGATATACGTGGGTGGAATTCTTGAGGAGCAAAGATAAAACTTTCGACAAGTTAACAACGCTGATCAGAAGGCTACAAACTAAAAAGAAGAGATCAGTTCAAAGGATTCACTCCGACAATGGAACTGAATTTGTGAATCAGCGAATGATCAGCTTTCTCAGCCAACTTGGAATCATTCACGAACACTCAGCTGCAAGAACTCCACAGCAAAACGGTGTAGCTGAACGGTGAAACCGGACACTTAAGGAAGCAACTCGAGCAATGATAGCTGATGCCAACATAGTTGAAGGTTATTGGGCTGAAGCAGTCAACACAGCTTGCCACACTCAAAATCAAAGTGCCATTGTCATCGCACATGACAAAACACCCTATGAACTGTATAAGGGTCGTAAGCCTTCTATCTCATACTTTAAAGTATTTGGCCGTAAATGTTATATTCACAATAATGGCAAGACTCAACTGAAAGCTTTCAGTGCTAAAGTTGATGAAGGAATATTTCTTGGGTATAATTCACCTCACGCACAAGCTTACAGAGTGTTCAATAAAAGAACTCTTGTTGTGGAAATAACATGTCATGTGGTATTTGATGAATTTGCTAATGAGTACAGGAACAAAGAAACAATAGACACATCAGTTCAAGTACTACCTAGTGAAACTGAGAACTCGCAGGACTATGTGGATCACATTGTTCTAGAGCGGCTTGAAGTTTCACTAGAAGAAGGCAATGAAACTGGTACTAAACCAGTTGAGAACAATCTGGTCAATGAAGACACAAATCATGTTGAGACCACAAACCCCACAACTGAAACAGGGGAAAGAACTGATGAAGATGCCGGACCAACTGATGAAAGGGCGACTGATGACGTCACCACAGTAGAACCAGCTGAAGACCCAACTGAAGCTATCTTGCCCAAATGGCTCCGAAGCCATCCAACTGACAAGATAGTTGGTGATCCAAGAAGCCGAGTCCAAACCAGAAGTTCAACTGAGCATGCACTATTCATATGCTTCATATCCTAAATGGAACCAGCAAATGTCAAAGAAGCCTTAGAAGATTCAGACTGGATCATGGTTATGCAAGAAGAACTGAATCAATTCATAAGAAATGACGTATGGTTTCTTGTTGATAGACCAAAAACCCAGAAGGTCATTGGCACAAAATGGGTTTTTCGCAACAAGCTGGACAAACAAGGTGTGATCACCAGGAACAAGGCAAGACTAGTAGCCAAAGGATACTCACAAAGTGAAGGGATTGACTTTGATGAGACATTCGCACCAGTTGCAAGATTAGAAGCCATCAGACTATTCCTAGCCTATGCAGCTCACTTCAACTTCACAGTCTACCAAATGGATGTCAAAAGTGCGTTTCTTCAAGGAATGCTCAAGGAAGATGTATATGTCGAGCAACCGCCAGGCTTCGAAATTGGTGATCAAGTCTTCAAACTGAAGAAAGCTCTTTATGGACTGAAGCAAGCTCCTCGAGCGTGGTATGAAACTCTCACAACATTCTTGCTGAAGAATGGGTTTCAAAAGAGAGTCATCGATCGAACTCTATTCCGAATAGAACGATCAACTGAGATCTTAATGGTTCAAATTTATGTGGATGACATAATTTTTGGATCAAAAAGCAAAGATCTATGCACACGATTCGCTTAACTAATGCAAAGCGAATTCGAGATGAGTATGATGGGAGAAATGACATTCTTCCTAGGACTCCAAGTGAAGCAGCTGAAAGATGGGATCTTTATCAGCCAGGCTAAGTACACTAAGGAGCTAGTCAAGAAGTTTGGAACTAATAAAGGAAAAACTCTAAAAATTCCTATGAACACATCAGTTCAGCTAACTCTTGATGAAGAAGGAGAATCAGTTAGCCAAACATATTACAGAGGAATCATTGGGTCGCTACTTTATCTAACGGCTAGCCGACCAGACATCTCCTATTTAGTCGGGCTATGCGCGCGGTTCCAAGCCAACCCAAAGAAAAGTCATCTTGAAGCAGTAAAAAGGATTATCAAATACCTCAAAGGGACCATAAATCTTGGACTATGGTATCCCAGAGATGACAGTTTGAGTCTAATTGGTTATTCGGACTCAGACTTTGGTGGATGCAAGATTGACAGAAAAAGCACCAGTGGAACATGTCAGTTTCTAGGAAGCAAACTGATATTCTGGTTCAGCAAAAAGCAGCACTCAGTTGCCACGTCAACAACTGAAACAGAATATGTAGCTGCGGGAAGCTACTGTGCTCAGATACTCTGGATGAAGCAACAGTTGAAGGACTACAAAGTCGAAACTGAAGAAGTACCTATATTCTGTGACAACAATAGTGCAATTGCAATATCTCATAATCCAGTTCTGCATTCAAGAACTAAGCACATTGACATAAGACATCACTTCATCAGAGATCACATCGAGAAGAAGGACATATACATCAAATATGTCAACACTGAGAAGCAGATAGCTGACATCTTCACCAAACCATTGCATGAAGCAAGGTTTATGGAGCTATGCATACAACTGGGGCTACTTGAGCTAGCATCAAAGGATGAAGATAGTCAACTGGAAGAAAAAGGTCATAAGACTACCCCAGCTGAAGAGAGGAACTGAACTAAAAAGGCTTCAACTTATCAGAATGAGTAGTTCACAATTGAGAAAATTATTGAACTGATCAGCTGGACACATAAGCTATCAGTTTGAACTGAAGCGAGAAGCTGTACAAAGAGGGTAAACTGAAGTTGATCACCTTAGCTCATCAGCTCAACTGAATCATCAGTTCTTTTGCTCAAACTGAGGCAAGGAGCAAAGTTGAATTGGCCAAAGGGTCCCAACTGATAATCCAGTCAGTCAAGCAGAACGTATCAACTACAAAATGTTCAAACTGATGAAGAAGTCAAAGGAACTGGAATCAACTCAACAGGAGACATCAGTTCAAAGAACCAGCTGAAGGAAAGCAGCAGAACTGAAGGATCAGCTGAACTAAGAAACAGCTGAATTAAAAGTCCAAGCAGTCGGGCAGGAAGGAACTGATAAGAAATCATATCAGTTGGAGCTGATCAACATGGAATCATCAGCTACAGTCAAAGCCAACTGATGACGTAATCAGTTTCAAGTTAAAGAGAAGCCACAAGAGAGAAACAGATAAGTTCAAATTCTCAATAGTGGAAACGGTAAAAAATATGTGTCACTCTAATATTATCGTTGAACTTTCTCTCTCCTCTCATTAATCCCCAACGGATAGAATCGAAGGGCCAATCGACGGGTCGATTGAATTAATTGACCGTTGAAATCTCGGCATACGAAACGTCGCAACCGTTGGATGAACCCCATCTCCTTCTATAAAAAGGATGGCTGAATTCTACTATCAGTTTTACCGATCCAAAATTCAGTAAAGAATTAAAGCCTCTCCCTTCCTCCATTTTCTCAAGCAGTTCTGCAAAATAGTTGCGAGAATCAAAGATTCAGTTTCAAATCCAGCCTAAATATCCTTCTCCTCCAAATCATTCTCCAAGCATCACTAAAATCCCATGGCTGAAAAGAGCGCACCAACTGTTCGACAAAAGTACAATTTCAGAAGAACTGGTGAATCATCCCAGAGATTCCAAGTGAATCTACACAGAGATAAGTTTCTAGATCAAGTCGCATATAGAGAAAAGTGCTCGGACTCACCACTGTGCAACTCATTGATTTCAAAGATTGAACAATGAGGACTAAAAAAATTCATTGAAGTCTATCCAGTGAAGATCTACCCTGAACCAGTGGTTGAGTTCTATTTGAACTCAAAAGGTTATGATGACAGAATCACGACAGAAGTTGGTGGAGTTGAACTGGTGATCACTCCAGAACTGCTCGGAAGGATATTTCAACTGTCCACCAATGGTATAAGATTACAAGATGTGGAAGTTGACCAAGAACAAGTTTACCATCTCTGGAAGCGAGCGAACTACGAAGATCCCTACAAAAGCAGTACACTCATGTCCTGCTTCCAGGAAGAATGCAAAATTCTAGCATCAGTTGCAGCCAGGATGATTGTTGGCACAACAGGGAGTCACTCAGAGATGTCAGAGCACAAATACAAAGCATGTGCAGCAATCACAACAAACGTCAAAGTCAACTGGGCTCAGTACTTCTTTGAACAAATCAAGAAGTATGTAGACATTGTTGAAAAACATTGGAAAGAAACTGAGTTCCATCAGAAGATGTGTTATGCCTGTAGAATAAGCAGCATCCTGGAAAGCACTCTCGACTTCGTGGAAGAATAAACTGACACGCTGATGATAGAGAAGCTGGACTCTATACCATCAACTGGCAGAAGACAACCAGCCTCGAAATCCATAAGCATCAAGAGCAGTCAGCAAACTGATGCTCCTTCAAAGAAAGCAGATGAATCTGCTAAAAGAAAAGACAAAGAAATTACAACTGCGGTACATCAGGAGGATTCCGACTCTGAAGACAATGTCCCAATAAGCCAAATATTGGGAACCACAATCAGAGCCAAGCCGTTACGACAAGTTCGATTTGGATCAACGGCTGATTCACCTGAAGAAGGAACCTCTACCAGACCAGTTCGAGTCAAGGAAGGAACTGGCAAAGCAAAGAAGAAGTCAGCAGCATCTCAACCAGAAAGGAAGAAGAAGCAATCAGGACCTCCACCCCCTCCCAAACTGCCTCCTTTCAACATCAAAGCCTTTGATATGGCATCAGTTAAAGGAGATGACATTGTGACTATCAGGGGAGTTCCACCACGAGGCACATGGGCTAACTACTTCAGGATTGCGTGTCCCCCGATGGCAGAAACTGAAAAGAATATAAGAGCTCTATGAAGAGCTGAAGTCATCAAGAGCTGGGCCAATGAACAAGTAACCAAGTTCATTGCTGAAAACTTCGTTGAGGATGTGATTGGCACAGCTGCATATAAAGCTCTCTCAAGGTACGTGTACTGGTACCTATGGAGACACTGCTTCAACTCTGAAGCCCATTTTCTCCTAACTACCCTTCATAGGATGAGCTTCTGGAGAAGAGAAGAAAGATGGAGCATGCAATGGGCTGGACAGGAGACTCCTGAGCAAAATCCAGTTATTACTTTGAAGAGAATGCTGGCCATACGAAGAAACCATCCTCATCCAGAACAACAAACATTGTTGGAAGTGATGAACGATCTGCTCAACTGGGCCAACATCCGGCTGCTAGCTCTACAAACTGAGGCTGAACAGTAACATTGGAGAAATCCCCAAGTTCAACAGCATTGGTTGCTTAGGAAACTGCTCATGCTCAGACAACAACAGCATCAGCAGGGATAGAATATTTTTCACAGAGAAGCCCAGAGCAGTCAACAAGGAGCTGAAACTGCAGAAGTTTACAGCTCAAGGCAAACTGTCATAGCATCTGTTGCTAGGCAGCTAACTTTTGAAGAATCCCCTCGACCAGATGACGTCATCATCAATCTCCTTGATGATTCTCCAGAGGTGCAAGTAGTTGATGAGCGAACTGCCAGTGATCTAGAGTTCGAAGAAATGCTCAAATCTCCTACTCTACCAGTTCCTCCAAGTGATGAAGAGTCAGAGAAGTCAGCTGAGAAGGCTCAATTGTTTGAGGAGCCAGCTGAACCTCAAACCGCTCCTCCCCAAGAGCCAACTCCAGAAGCAGCTGAGTCTGATCAGCCAGCTGAACAGACAGCTCAAGTCGATGATCAATCAGCCTATCAAGGTACACTAGCAATAACTGTGTACTTTGATCCAATTCAAAGAGCTCTTCAAGCTGCTGCCCAAGTTGTTGCACCAGAGATATCACCAGAATCAAGTTATGATGAGACTATCATCATGGAGAAGGACGAACTGCCCCACACAGTTCCTTGTGAGGAACTAATTGGAACTAAAACAGGTGAAGAAGTTGACTCAAGAGCAGTTCAGTTCAATGCTCAACCAAGCAGTTCGACAGTTCAGCTATCTGCTTACTATGTGGAACTGATCCACAGCCTGCAGCAACAGGTTAAACTGCACTCGGAGCAAATTCAAAACTTGCAAGCTTATCCAAGACTTCAGTCAGCTGAAACTGAGTCATCAAGCAGTGATGAGGATGAGGAAGGTGATGTCACAGAACCGCTGGCCAAGAGAAGAAAAACTGATCACAAGAAGGACTAAGTGGCTGATCAAGTTCAAACTAATTAGAAAGCCCTAAGTTTACTTCTTGTAATTCAATTTGTAATTACTCATTTTGATTTATAAAAAGATTATCTTTTTGTTTTCAAATAAATGTCGAACTTCGCATTTATTTTTGAATATTTTGACCGTTGCAAGATGATGACACGTCTCAAGTCATTAAATGCCAACGACCAAAATAAAAGAGGCCAGGAGCCAGTACCATTCCAACCATTAGATCTATAAGCCTGCCCAAACACGCATAAAAAGCCTTCTCTCACAAGCCTCTTAGAAATACTCCTCCTTCACTCTCAAAAACACTCTCTCTCTCTAAAAGCTCTTGGAATTTCTCCAAATTTCAGCCAACCCCAAAAATGGCCGAGTTATCCAAATCTTTGAATTCCTTCAAAGAGCAACTCCTGAGAGACAAATTCCTAGATAGGAAAAAGTTTCAATTGATTCTAAACGAATTAAACAATCCAACCCTTCTATCAAATCTTCACAAGACAGGAATTCTTTACTACCTGGAAACACCACCAAAGTTCTTTAGACAAAATTTGGTGAGTGAGTTTTTACTTCAAGCAAAATTGTCTACGGATGGAAAGACAGTATCATCAGTGATTCAAGGACGGCCACTCCAAATTACTAAAAGAACAATTGCAAAAGTGTTCGAGCTTCCACAAGATGGTTTGTCCGTTCAAGAACTAAAGGAATCTGCAGAATCATACTGGAAAGAATGGAAAGCTTCAACCTGCAACAAGCAATTCAGTTTTAAGACAGCTAAAACTGACCTGAAGCCCGAGTATGGCGTTCTACTCGATATAACGAACAAGATGATGTTCGGGGCAATTGGAAGCCTGAGTCAACTCACTCAAGAGAGATACAAGATTATAATTCACCTTGCTGAAGGGCGACAAACAAACTGGGCAGAATTTGTCTTTCAACAATTCAAACATCAAGTTGTGAAGGCCTCTGACTCAAAGAAATCTGGAAAATTTGAGTCCAAGGTAGGACTTGTTTTAAGAATGAGCAAGATGATGGAAGACCATGCTTAATCTTCCAAGTGATGAAGCACTACCAGTCCTCATCTCTGACTGGATTCCCAAGAAGGGAACTGCTCATCTTCAGTCACTAAGAAAGAAACGAAGAACCAAGGCCAAGATGAGCAACAACACCTCAAGCAACTCAACTGCCAACGCCGTTCATTCTCCAAAATCAAAGAACGGATCACCAGTTGATTTCCAGGTTTGCTCTGATCCAGATGAGCTTATTTCATTTATCGGAATCCCTCATCCAAACTATGGAGCGGACTACTTCAGAAGCACATGCCCTCCTCTCCAGCTGACTGAAGAAAATATTCGCACTTTCTATAGTGGTGAATATGCAGTCAAAAGTGCACAAAAGGAAGTGACTAATCTCCTTCTCACACACTTTGCTTTTGTTGCACAATGTGACCAAGAGTTGTTCAAACAACTCCACCGGTATTTCTATTGGTATAACTGGAGACATTCTATGTCAATCCAGTCTCATTTTCTGCTAACTGCCTTTCATGGCATGAGCTACTGGAAATGTGAAGAAACTTGGAGCATTAAATGGATAGGATCGTTAAATCCATTCCCTCCAACCATTGTGCAAGTTCAGCACATCATGAATCATCGACTTGTCAACAAAATTCCAGCAACTGCCCTGTTAGCTGAATTCAAAAATAGATTCATACCTCAAGGAGTTGTGGTTGCAAATCAATCAGTCAATTGCCCAACTGGCTTGCTCTGCCAAAAATTGAACTTTGATAGTTTATCAAGTCAGTCAGTTTAGCCATCACGACGAACTCCAACTGCCACAGAGAGGATAGAACCACATCTATCACACACTGAAGTCGTGGCTCATCAGAAGAATCCAAGGCATGATGATGAAAGAGATAGTGATGATGAGGATACTGCCACATCACCAAGTCTCCTATCCAAGAGCTATGTCACTCCCCTACTCACATCCATCTCAAAAGGCGTGCAACTGACTATGAACGTTGACTAGTTCAGACCGCTGTCAAAGGGAATTTCACAATCCTTCAATCAAAGGATGAAAAACTCATAAGTTGCTATTCAGCAACTTTACCAAGCCAGAAGGACAGCAAGGCCCGAACTGCCAATGAACAAAACTGGATCTACATCGACGACAAAGCGATCAAACTGCTCGAAAGGAAGCAGTGCAGCTAGTCCAGTTCGGCCCCTCAAGAAGAAGAAACAGACTCAAGGAGGCCAAGCAACTGATCAAACGAACTAATCAGTTCAGTTCAGTTAGAGCCTCTATAACAGCCCGGTCCCGAGATAGAGGTTTATAAATGGGGACAGGGTGTCATTAAAGGGTTAATGGGGTAAAATGGAAGATTAATAGGATGGTTTTACAGTCGAGATATGCCTTTGGGGATTAGATGGGGATACTCGGATTTACTTTTGCTAGACGGTTAATGAAATGGATAGACGGATACCAATCAGTATAGATGACGATAGTTAATAATACATGCAAACCCATTGATTTAGACGAAAGGAAATCATACTCGGGTAGAAGAAATAGATCTTAGTATGCATCTTATACTCAAATAATTATGTCTGGGAGATTATTCATAGAATCTTGATAATCATAATAAGACTTAACAACGGAATTAGAAAGAGTGTATCAGAGTAGCAGATCACATAGTGGGATTTCAAGGAGATATTAGATAATAGCAAAACAGTCTTGGCAGCCAACCCACATCCACAGCCACCAACATCCTCAGCATCTCAACCTGAAAACATTTGAAAAAGAGGGGGCATTAGCACTAATGTACTCAGTGGGTTATAGTAAAACACTTTAATAAACTTCAAGATATCCAACAATCAACTGACGGTATATGGAGAGCAAAACGCTAAAGCCCTCTCCATATCCGTAAAATCTTTTCTTTTCCTTTGGGCCCATCTTGGCTCAAACCTGACGTCAACTGTACCCTTAGGCATGCCATAGGATAGAAGAGGGGTTACCTCAAATATCCGAACGAGTTTGCGAGGGAAAACCCAGCACTGACTTCCCTAATAGTTCCGAGCTCATATCCTGCTTAAGTGAAAAAGCTAAGTTCCTTCCTTTCTTATCCTTGCTAGCAATACCAAGCTTAGAACAGTGTCTAAGGCTAATCCTTTAATACTACATGATCTCGGCCTACAAAGGGTTTAATGCTACCCTGACAAGGCAAACCTTAACTCTTAATTCTGCGAGCTTGGCAAGCATAAACATTAAATTACAGGAGAAGAACGTAAACAAGTATAAATCGAAGATAATTCTAACATCTCATGCTAAGAATAACAATACTCTAGTAGTTCTATCATTTCTAAACATGCTTGAGAGCTCAAGTAAAACATAACATCTTTCTTTCTTCCTTCCTTGTACAGAGATCAATCAGGCTGAGCAAAATACTTTATTGGATATCTCATTTGCCCTAACATGCTTCTAGAGCTTATTACCTCAAACTTTAGATGAGTATAGATTTACCCACCTTGATTACGGGACGGACGACGAGGCAATGAGTTGGTGGTCTTCCTTAGTATTTCTCCGAGGCGCGGTTCCTCCTACAAAAGTCGAATCATCGATTTAGCGGTCTCCTTTGAAGATTTCTAGTAACATGATATTAAATAATAGTCGACTAATATTCCCTTAGCTAGGACTTAACATGGATAGCACGACTTTGACTTAATAAGGGTTCGAGAAGGATTTATTTTATTTAAGAAACTTCTCGACTCGATCTCTAAATTTTTAGACGGAAAATAACTCGAATATCTTATTCGAGATAAATTGGAATTAACTTGAATACCTTACTATAATTTAAACTTGAATATGGCTTAAGAGTAACATAAATTAAAAGACTCGAAAAGATCGGAAAGAAGGGGTACGAAAATAGTCGGAAAGAACGGCGAACGAAAACAACACGGAAAGGGGGGGCCGCCGCCGGGCTGCCTTGCCCCGGCGGGCTCCCTGCCGCCGCGGGGTCGCCTTTCCCCGGCGGGCTCCCCGCCTCCAGGGAGGTGTGGCGCGGCGGCGCACACCCCCCCCCCCCCCCGCGGGGCTCTCTCTCTATCTCTTTTCTCTCTCTCCTCAACTGGGTTTCTTCAATGTGTTCTTGAACTGTTCTTCGTGTTCGTTGATTTCTTCGACGAACACGAAGAACACGAAGAACAATTAACCTGAATTTTTATAAAAACAACGTAGTTGAATTTAACATGCAACAACATGCTTTTAACTTAAAAAGAATTTTGGCATTACAACGGCACAAACACGATAATCCTCCTTTAATTTAGAATAACGACAAAATCGTTAAGTGTGGTTTGAACGGATTTTAACGGAATAACGAGGCTAATCTTGTTAGAATAACAATAACGGGATTAGAATGAGAATATAACATACACGTTATTAACTTGGAATTTCAACAAAAATCAAAATGTAACTTTTAGACAAGCAATAATGAAGAACGCGAAGAACGTAGAGAACGGAAAGTAAATGCGGAATTTAAAGACGAAAAAGAAATGGAATCGAGACCGACGAACAAGAATGGACGGGGTCAGGTGCATCGAAGGAAGGTGGTTAGCTCGGCGTCTCATCGAGTTGCAACGGCGGCAGAGCCGCCTGCTACGATTTCAACGGTGTCCCTAGCACGTTCCCTCACCGCATCCCATCCACGCCACTCCGCTCGTCGTCTTGAAGAACACTCACGAAGAACGCTTTTTACTTCGACAGAACCTTCTCGGCTTTCAAAGCTTTTCACCCTCTCGATTTAGAAGTGAAGTGGATGTGAGATGAGTAAAAAATGGCAAAGGGGTGGTCCCCTATTTATAGGAAAAGCTTTGGCTTCCCTTGGAAGCCATTGCTGTGCGGGAATACTGCAAAAGCTACCCCGGGTTCGGTTAAAAGCTGCTTTATTCGATGTCGAGGTCCAAATGACTTCAGACACGAAATCTAAAAATACTGGGAGACTCGTTGGCTCGAACACTAGTGAACCAACTCGATTCGTGAAGAAGACGGGGTCGTCAGAAGAAAGACGAGCAAAGATTTCCTTTTTGGAATTACTTTTTACTATTCACTCAGACTGACAGATTCGGCTCCCGAGCGTTCGATTGACCTTAGAATGAAAATTCATGAACGCCAACAGAATCCTTGAGTCATTTCCCATACGAGGGGCCTGACAGAACTAAACTTGAACAAACGAGGAGGATTTCGTAAATTTCTCAAAACACGAACGCACGCAAAAGTTACTATTCATTTCCCTGTTTAAACACGTTTTCCATCACCGGGAACTCAAATGACCTCAGATTTGAAATCCGAAAATACCGGTGTACTCCTTGAGTCAAAACCTTTCTAAAGAGACCATAAATGGAAATAAAGGAATTAAGATTATATTTTCCGAAAAGACGATCTTTACGAAAACTGACTCCAAAAGTCGTGACTGACATCCAGCCCTAGCTAATCCTAATTAAATTCATTCTTTAATTAATTAACTAATATTAACAATTCTCTAAACCTCATTCAAAAATCTGGGGTATTACATCCTACCCTCCTTAAAAAAAATTTCGTCCCGAAATTTACTTACCATGATAAGCGATATCAGGGTACTTCTTGAGCAGTTCGGATTCAAGCTCCCAAGTTGCTTCCTCTGAACCATGGTGGTTCCAGATTACTTTTACCAGATCGATCTCCTTATTTCTTAGCTTCTGGATCTTTCGATCCATGATGGCTTGGGGCTTTTCTTCATAAGCTAGGTCCTCATTCAGGACTATCTCTTCCTTGCTAATCACGTGCTTTGGATCGAACACGTATTTTCGTAACATGGAAACGTGAAAAACATCATGCACGTTACTCAGGTTGGGTGGTAAGGCCAACCTGTAGGCTACTTCATTCACCTTTTCTAGGATCTCAAAAGGTCCGATAAATCTGGGCTTTAATTTACTTCGTTTGCCAAAACAAATTATTCCTTTTGATGGAGACACCTTCAAAAACACTTTATCTCCAACGTCGAAATTGAGTTCCGTCCTTCTCTCATCCGCATAAGCCTTCTGTCTATCCTGAGCTTCCTTGATGCATTGACGAATAAGCTCGATCTTCTGGACAGCTTCCTGGACCATCTCAGGTCCAAGTATCCTTCTTTCTCCAACCTCGTCCCAATACAAGGGCGATCTACACTTCTTTCCGTAAAGGGCTTCGTAAGGGGCCATGCCAATCGATGATTGGTAGCTGTTGTTGTAGGCAAATTCCACCAAAGGCAAAAACTCCTCCCAATTACCTCCTTGATCGACGACGACTCCTCTAAGCATGTCTTCTAGAATCTGGATAGTCCTTTCGGACTGGCCATCCGTTTGAGGATGGAATGTCGTGCCGAAATTGAGCTTTGATCCCATTGCATCTTGTAGGCTCCTCCAGAATCTTGATGTAAATCTTGAATCACGGTCCGATGTAATCGAGACCGGCACTCTGTGCAAACGCACAACTTCCTTAACATACAACTGGGCTAGTTGATCTAGCCCGTCCGTCATTTTAACGGCAACAAAATGTGCTGATTTAGACAATCGATCAACGATTACCCAAATAGCGGTATTCCCCCGTTTAGACTTTGGCAATCCTATGACAAAGTCCATATTGATATGATCCCACTTCCATTTAGGGATTTCCAAGGGTTGAAGCAAACCAGAAGGTTTTTGATGCAAGGCTTTCACTTGTTGGCAGTTTAGACACCTTTCCACGAAGGCGGCTATTTCTCTCTTCATGTTGTTCCACCAGAAATTTCTCTTGAGGTCTTTGTACATCTTGGTGCTTCCGGGATGTGCTGTGTATGGCGTGTCATGTGCTTCGCACATGATTTCCTCTTTTAGTTCTTCTTTGCATGGCACGCACAGTCTTCCTTTGAATAAGAGCGCGTTGTCGGCGGCTTCCGTGAAATCTTGCGAGCTATCAAATCGTGCTTCTACCCTTTTCTTTTTGAGAAACTCATCTCCTCTCTGGGCTTCAATTATCCTTTACCTTAGGTCGGGCTGAGCGACTATCATGGCAACTTGAGCTTGAATAGTCTCGGGTGGTGTTAACACCTCAATCCTTAACTTCTCAAATTCCTTGCGAAGATCCTCCTTAGCTAAGATGAGTTCTAACTCTGCCTTCTCCTTCCTACTTAGGGCATCTGCTACCACATTAGCCTTGCCTGGGTGGTAGTGAATCGTGCAGTCATAATCTTTCACGAGTTCTAGCCATCTTCTTTGCCTCATGTTAAGATCCTTTTGCTCGAAGAAATACTTCAAGCTCTTATGATTTGAGAAGATCTCACACTTAGCTTCGTAGAGGTAGTGCCTCCAGATCTTCAGTGCATGAACGACAGCTGCTAGCTCTAAGTCATGCGTCGGGTAGTTCTGCTCATGATTCTTAAGCTGTCTGGAAGCATAAGCAATCACCTTTCCTCTCTGCATTAGCACGCATCCTAATCCTTTCCTCGATGCGTCTGCGTAAACCACGAAATCCTCATTCCCTTCCGGAATGGCTAATACAGGGGCTGTGGTTAGCATCTTCTTCAAAGTTTGAAAACTTTCTTCACACTCAGGCGTCCATTTGAACTTGGAGTTCTTCTTTAGCAATCGCGTTATAGGTTTGGATATAGTCGAGAATCCTTCAATGAATCTGCGATAGTATCCAGCGAGTCCTAGAAAACTTCTTATTTCGTTTACGCTTCTTGGAGACTTCCAGTTGCTTACAGCTTCAATCTTGGCTGGATCTACTTTGATTCCTTCTACCGAGACTATATGACCTAAAAACGCAACCTCTTTGAGCAAAAACTCACACTTACTGAATTTAGCATAAAGCTTTTCTCTTCTTAACGTCTCCAGAACTACTCTTAGGTGCTCCTGATGTTCTTCTTCATCCTTGGAATAGATAAGAATGTCATCTATGAAAACTAGAACAAACGTATCTAGATACGGGTGAAAAACTCGGTTCATTAAATCCATAAACACTGCTAGAGCGTTGGTTAATCCGAATGGCATTACCACAAACTCATAATGCCCATAGCGAGTTCTAAAAGCGGTCTTAGGGATATCCTTCTTTCGGATCTTCAATTGATGGTACCCAGATCTTAAGTCTATCTTAGATAAGACACTTGCTCCCTTGAGCTGATCGAAGAGATCGTCTATTCTTGGGAGAGGGTATCGATTCTTGATGGTTAGCTTATTGAGCTCTCTGTAGTCGATGCACATTCTCAATGTACCATCCTTCTTCTTTACGAACAAGATTGGAGCTCCCCAAGGCAACACACTAGGTTGGATAAAACCTAGGTCTAGCAACTCTTGCAGTTGAACCTTGAGTTCCTCCAACTCCTTAGGCGCCATTCTGGAGGGGGCTTTCGAAACTGGGATGGCTCCTGGTTCCAATTTGATAGTGAATTCCACTTGCCTGTCCGGAGGCAGTCCTGGTAGCTCCTTTGGGAATACGTCGGGATATTCTCTTACGACTGGAATGTCTTCGAGGGAAAGCTCTCCTTCCTCCTTCCTTATCAGATTAAATAAAAAAGCTTGGCAGTTCTTCTTCATTATCATCTTAGTGGCCTTTAGGGCGGATATCACTGGGATTTTGGTTCCCAGCCTTGATCCGTAAATTTTTACCTCGGGTTTCCCGGGTGGTCGAAACACTACTTCCCTCTCAGGGCAGCTTATGGAAGCATAAGCTGAGGCTAACCAATCCATTCCT
This sequence comes from Perilla frutescens, assembly GCA_026008535.1. Taxonomy (NCBI): domain Eukaryota; kingdom Viridiplantae; phylum Streptophyta; class Magnoliopsida; order Lamiales; family Lamiaceae; genus Perilla; species Perilla frutescens. The sequence goes on from BRKX01000013.1 coordinate 48,664,767, forward strand.
AGGATTATGTCGAAGTCCTGAATCTTTATCACATAAAGATTTGACTTAAAGTTTTCCCCTTCTATGTTTAATTCTAGGTTAGAGCAGATCTTCCTAGACATCATTTTCTTTCCAGAGGGGATACTTATCTCAAGAGCATTCTCAGCATTCTCGGGTTTTATCTTCAGTTTCTTACAAACAGACTCAGCTATAAACGAATGCGATGCTCCGGTATCGAAGAGGGCTAAAACTGGCGTCTCAAGGAGGGTAATCATACTTGCTAGATTACCTGGGGCCTTAGCAGTTTGCTGCTGATTGAGAGCATAAGTACGAGCTGGCTGAGGCGGTCTCTGCCCTTGGTTGGTCCTTTGATCTCGTCCTTGGTTCGGTCTTGGGTTCATCCCCGGCCTTTGACCCTGAGGTCCTCCTTGCTGTAGTCTTGGCTGGTTTCCAGGAAGTTGCTGAAGTGGTTGCGGGTACATGGGTTGTTGCAGTGTTTGAGATTGTCTGTTGTTTCCCTTAGGGCATTCTCTCTGGAAGTGCCCCTCCTCACCACAGTTGTAGCACCCAGTTAGGTTTGCTCGGCAGACTCCAGGATGCATTCTTCCGCACTTTTGACACGGCCTGAAGCTGGGGGCGTTGCCAGGCTGACTTCAAGGCACCCCTGACTCTCAGCTTTGCCAGTGGGGTTTCTTCCCTCTGTCATCTCTTCTTCCTCCTTCCCACTTCCTTTTTCCTTTTGGATCATTAGATGACTGAGAGGGTTGAATTTTCTCTCGAGGGAGGATGGCCTCTATGCTCAATGCTTTGGCTAAGGTTCGGGCATAGGACATGTCTTCTTGCCCAGCGAGGGCTATGCCAATCTCCGATCTGAGTCCTTTCTTAAACTTGCGTGCTTTCTTCCCATCTGTGTCCACTAGATGTGGAGCATGCCTTGACAGTTGGTTGAATTCTCTATCATATTCGGACACTGTCTTGTTCCCTTGCTTTAGATTCCAGAACTCTATCTCTTTTGCCTCTCGGTAACAATCCGGGATGTACTTCTGGTAGATCATGCTTAAAATCTTCCCAACTATAGTCTTCCCATTGATCTGGGGTTATGGTCCTTCGAACGGACTCCCACCAATAGTCCGCATCATCCGTCAGCATAAAAAGGGCACAGCTTAACTTCTCTTCTTCTGAACAGGCTATGAAATTGAAAATTCATTCTAAGAAGCGAACCCATTTTTCAGCGTCCATTGGATCTCCTAAACCATTAAACGATGGAGGGTTGTGTTTGAGAAACACACTTTCGGCTCTTGGTCCGGGGTTTGGAGCTTGTTCGGGTTCGTTCTCATCTTCGTTCTCAGCTTGACGTCTTCGAGGCGGCATCCTAAAGAACTAGATATTAGCGACACTTGATTGAATTCGCGCATTTGCAAGGATGCCTTTTGATAAGGTCTTCAAATTAAAATAGATCAAAGACGGCGGAAATTTAAACGTCATTCACACATAATGGGAAAACTGCCTCATTAAGAGGACTTTTGGCATTGATTCATAGAATAAGTTACTAGTTACATTGAGGTAGGACAGTCTGTTGGAAAATTCACTGCCACTATCTGAGTTTAGGAAATTTAAAGCATTAATTACATATTAGAGTCTTGGTTAAAGCGGATATTAGATAACAGACAGACAGATGGATTAGACAACTAGGTGTTCTAACAGCAACACCTCCTATGCCTCCTACTATGGCTTAATTGTAGGCTGGAGCCTTTCCTTTCCCCTTACAAGGCGACCCTACTTCCTCATCACCTCCTTCTTCCGGGTCTTCTTCTTCTTCCTCATCTTCAACTGTCTCGGGCACGCTGAACTTGAATGTTCTCATGTGAACATTTCCTTCGGGGTACTGATGGGACATACATTGCCCCAGACTTTGAGAAGCGTATGCAGGGGTCCACTGGTTTATTTGAGGAGTGCAAGAAAACAGGGACTCGGGGTGGTTCACGATCCGAACATTTCAGGGTCCCACTCCTGAGAGGCTCCTTCATGTTGAGGATGAGGTGCTTGGAATCCAGGGGGACTGTTGAGAGTCGCCCGTTGCAGTTCTAGCTCTACCACGAGAGAGGGCTTTTGCTCGGTTGCTTGCTGCTCGGCTAAAGCTTGCACGTGGCCATACTCCGTCACCCAACGAGCCATCAAAGCTGAGGAAAACTCCGTCAGATTCCTGATTTCAGCATATGTTACGGGATCACGGGTGATAGTGCTCTGCAAAATGTGGTACATCGTAGGCCTCCAAGCGGGCGGTGCATGCTCGCACATGCGAATGCAGGTCTCCAAGTCAGATACACTCCCAGGCTCTCCTCCGTAACCATTAGCCCAGGCCCATCTTTCTAGGTACCTTGCCATGAAGGACAGCAATTGTTCGTTACCATCCCAAGTTTCTTGTCTGAACCTTTCAACTCTTTCTTGAACCGGGCGAAAAAGAGGCACACTCTTCCTAGCAGTCATACGGCGCTTAACCATCTAGAAGAGAATAGCTTAATCGGTCTAGATTATAAAAGGGAGACCTATGGTTCTCCTGAGATCATACTATCATCTAGATTTTATCTTGCATGCATAGTTCCTTTTGAAGCAGTTGACGTTTTTATAAGAAAAATTTTGGTGCCCATGGTCTTTAACGTATAAGTTTACCTTTTCGTTGAGTCAAAATTTTTGAGTACAAATGTAAACCTTTTGGGATCGAGAAATCTTTTTCACAAACTTTTCATTCTCAGAGATCGTCTTACCCGAACACCTTTTACTTGGAATTTCATTCTCACGGTTTTTCTCTTATCCATAAAACAGGTATGCTTGCTCAAATCTTTTCCTTTCCTGTATTCCAAAAATCAAAATCCAAAATCCAGAATTTCTATACTATCATACCTTGATTTTTAGTTGAAGATACGAGGGTGATGGCGAGCTGTGGGTTGCTGCTTTCACTTATCAAAGAACATCTTATGCATACATATATACTTTACTTAATTCAAACAATGACAGGCCTATAGTTTTGCAAACCTGTCTCTGATACCAACTGTAACAGCCCGATCCCAAGATAGAGGTTTATGAATGGGGACAGGGTGTCATTAAAGGGTTAATGGGGTAAAATGGAAAATTAATAAGATGGTTTTACAGTTGAGATATGTCTTTAGGGATTAGACGGGGATACTCGGATTTACTTTTCCTAGACGGTTAATGAAACGGATAGACGGATACCAATTAGCATAGATGACGATAGTTAATAATACACGCAAACCCATTGATTTAGACGAAAGGAAATCATACTCGGGGAGAAGAAATAGATCTTAGTATGCATCTTATACTCAAATAATTATGTCTGGGAGATTATTCATAAACTCTTGATAATCATAATAAGACTTAACAACGGAATTAGAAAGAGTGTATCAAAGTAGCAGATCACATAGTGGGATTTCAAGGAGATATTAGATAATAGCAAAACAGTCTTGGCAGCCAACCCACATCCACAGCCACCAACATCCTCAGCATCTCAACCTGAAAACATTTGAAAAAGAGGGGGCATTAGCACTAATGTACTCAGTGGGTTATAGTAAAACACTTTAATAAACTTCAAGATATCCAACAATCAACTGACGGTATATGGAGAGCAAAACGCTAAAGCCCTCTCCATATCCGTAAAATCTTTTCTTTTCCTTTGGGCCCATCTTGGCTCAAACCTGACGTCAACTGTACCCTTAGGCATGCCATAGGATAGAAGAGGGGTTACCTCAAATATCCGAACGAGTTTGCGAGGGAAAACCCAGCAGTGACTCCCCTAATAGTTCCGAGCTCATATCCTGCTTAAGTGAAAAAGCTAAGTTCCTTCCTTTCTTATCCTTGCTAGCAATACTAAGCTTAGAACAATGTCTAAGGCTAATCCTTTAATACTACATGATCTCGGCCTACAAAGGGTTTAATGCTACCTTGACAAGGCAAACCTTAACTCTTAATTCTGCGAACTTGGCAAGCATAAACATTAAATTACAGGAGAAGAACGTAAACAAGTATAAATCGAAGATAATTCTAACATCTCATGCTAAGCATAACAATACTCTAGTAGTTCTGTCATTTCTAAACATGCTTGAGAGCTCAAGTAAAACATAACATCTTTCTTTCTTCCTTCCTTGTACAGAGATCAATCAGGTTGAGCAAAATACTTTATTGGATATCTCATTTGCCCTAACATGCTTCTAGAGCTTATTACCTCAAACTTTAGATGAGTATAGATTTACCCACCTTGATTATGGGACGGACGACGAGGCAATGAGCTGGTGGTCTTCCTTAGTATTTCTCCGAGGCGCGGTTCCTCCTACAAAAGTCGAATCATCAACTTAGCGGTCTCCTTTGAAGATTTCTAATAACATGATATTAAATAATACTCGACTAATATTCCCTTAGCTAGGACTTAACATGGATAGCATGACTTTGACTTAATAAGGGTTCGAGAAGGATTTATTTTATTTAAGGAACTTCTCGACTCGATCTCTAAATTTGTAGACGGAAAATAACTCGAATATCTTATTCGAAATAAATTGGAATTAACTTGAATACCTTACTATAATTTAAACTTGAATATGGCTTGAGAGTAACATAAATTAAAAGACTCGAAAAGATCAGAAAGAAGGGGTACGGAAATAGCCGGAAAGAACGGCAAACGAAAACAACACGGAAAGGGGGGGGCCGCCGCGGGGCTGCCTTGCCCCGGCGGGCTCCCTGCCACCGCGGGGCCGCCTTGCCCCGGTGGGCTCCCCACCCCCGGCGGGCTGGGGCGCGGCCGAGAGAGGTGTGGCGCGGCGGCGCACCCTCCCCCCGCGGGGCTCTCTCTCTATCTCTTTTCTCTCTCTCCTCAACTGGGTTTCTTCAATGTGTTCTTCAACTGTTCTTCGTGTTCGTTGATTTCTTCGACGAACACGAAGAACAATTAACCTGAATTTTTATAAAAACAACGTACTTGAATTTAACATGCAACAACATGCTTTTAACTTAAAAAGAATTTTGGCATTACAACGGCACAAACACGATAACCCTCCTTTAATTTAGAATAACGACAAAATCGTTAAGTGTGGTTTGAATGGATTTTAACGGAATAACGAGGCTAATCTTCTTAGAATAACAATAACGGGATTAGAATGAGAATATAACATACACGTTATTAACTTAGAATTTCAACAAAAATCGAAATGTAACTTTTAGACGAGCAATAATGAAGAACGTGAAGAACGTAAAGAACGGAAAGTAAATGCGGAATTTAAAGACGAAAAAGAAATGGAATCGAGACCGACGAACAAGAATGGACGGGGTCAGGTGCGTCGAAGGAAGGTGGTTACCTCGGCATCTCGTCGAGTCGCAACGGCGGCAGAGCCGCCTGCTACGATTTCAACGGCGCCCCTAGCACATTCCCTCACCACATCCCTTCCACGCCACTCCGCTCGTCGTCTTGAAGAATACTCACGAAGAACGCTTTTTACTTCGACAGAACCTTCTCGGCTTTCAAAGCTTTTCACCCTCTCGATTTAGAAGTGAAGTGGATGTGAAATGAGTAAAGAATGTTAAAGGGGTGGTCCCCTATTTATAGGAAAAGCTTTGGCTTCCCTTGGAAGCCATTGCTGTGCGGGAATACTGCAAAAGCTACCCCGGGTTCGGTTAAAAGCTGCTTTATTCGATGTCGAGGTCAAAATGACTTCAGACACGAAATCTAAAAATACTGGGAGACTCGTTAGCTCGAACACTAGTGAACCAACTCGATTCGTGAAGAAGACGGGGTCGTCAGAAGAAAGATGAGCAAAGATTCCCTTTTTGGGATTACTTTTTACTATTCACTCAGACTGACAGATTCGGCTCCCGAGCGTTCGATTGACCTCAGAATGAAAATCCGTGAACGCTAATGGAATCCTTGAGTCATTTCCCATAAGAGGGGTCTGACAAAACTGAACTTGAACAAACGAGGAGGATTTCGTAAATTTCTCAAAACACGAACGCACGCAAAAGTTACTATTCATTCCCCTTTTTAAACACGTTTTCCATCACCGGGAACTCAAATGACCTCAGATTTGAAATCTGAAAATACCGGTGTACTCCTTAAGTCAAAACCTTTCTAAAGAGACCATAAATGGCAATAAAAGAATTAAGATTATATTTTCCGAAAAGACGATCTTTACGAAAACTGACTCCAAAAGTCGTGACTGACATCCAGCCCTAGCTAATCCTAATTAAATTCCTTCTTTAATTAATTAACTAATATTAACAATTCTCTAAACCTCATTCAAAAATCTGGGGTATTACAACCTCAAAGTCAGCTAATCAGCGGCAACTGGAAACGGGATGAAACTGACCATCAAACCGCTGACTTATCAAACCAATCAGTTGGACTGTATCCCAACAGACTCAGAATAAGTTTTTCTTAATCCTTAAGCTTATCTTAACTTAATTACTTCCGTTGCGATTATAAAATTCCTTACATTACACCCAACGGCTACAATTTGAAAATAGGGTTCTCTCTCACAAGTTGCCTTTTATATCTCTGCATTAACATTAAATTGACTCCAAAAAGGAGAAGAGAATGATATATTTATCTATGAGATATAAATAGCAAAATCTGCAGAAAATATTTTGCTATTTATGGCAACTACCCCATTTTCAAATTAGCTCTCTCTCAGCCACACGATCATAAAGTGCTTCACAATTGGACGGCTGGGATGCATGCATCATTTCTTCTGACTCGTTGGCTCGAACACTAGTGAACCAACTCGATTCGTGAAGAAGACGGGGTCGTCAGAAGAAAGATGAGCAAAGATTCCCTTTTTGGGATTACTTTTTACTATTCACTCAGACTGACAGATTCGGCTCCCGAGCGTTCGATTGACCTCAGAATGAAAATCCGTGAACGCTAATGGAATCTTTGAGTCATTTCCCATAAGAGGGGTCTGACAAAACTGAACTTGAACAAACAAGGAGGATTTCGTAAATTTCTCAAAACACGAACGCACGCAAAAGTTACTATTCATTTCCCTTTTTAAACACGTTTTCCATCACCGGGAACTCAAATGACCTCAGATTTGAAATCTGAAAATACCGGTGTACTCCTTAAGTCAAAACCTTTCTAAAGAGACCATAAATGGCAATAAAAGAATTAAGATTATATTTTCTGAAAAGACGATCTTTACGAAAACTGACTCCAAAAGTCGTGACTGACATCCAGCCCTAGCTAATCCTAATTAAATTCCTTCTTTAATTAATTAACTAATATTAACAATTCTCTAAACCTCATTCAAAAATCTGGGGTATTACAACCTCAAAGTCAGCTAATCAGCGGCAATTGGAAACGGGATGAAACTGACCATCAAACCGCTGACTTATCAAACCAATCAGTTGAACTGTATCCCAACAGACTCAGGATAAGTTTTTCTTAATCCTTAAGCTTATCTTAACTTAATTACTTCTGTTGCGATTATAAAATTCCTTACATTACACCCAACGGCTACAATTTAAAAATAGGGTTCTCTCTCACAAGTTGCCTTTTATATCTCTGCATTAACATTAAATTGACTCCAAAAAGGAGAAGAGAATGATATATTTATCTATGAGATATAAATAGCAAAATCTGCAGAAAATATTTTGCTATTTATGGAAACTACCCCATTTTCAAATTAGCTCTCTCTCAGCCACACGATCATAAAGTGCTTCACAATTGGACGGCTGGGATGCATGCATCATTTATTCAGCTAATCATCCATCAAATCGGATAGCTGATCAGCTAAGAGAAGCAATCGAGTGTCCTCGATCAATGCATGCAAAGCTGAATATATATATATATGCAAGGAGATGAAGGCTCCGATCACCTGCAAATTCTCTCTCATACTTGCATCGATCATCTGCAACCTCTCTCTCAGTTCACCTGCAAATCTAATACAAACGTTTCTTTGCAGAAATGAAACCCTCATTCCAAATGGTGAATGTCAAATTGCTCGTCAGCAAGCTGAAGAAGGATAAAATTCTTAACCTAGAGCTTCTTCACGCACGTCTAGGGCCAGAGAAATTCCAGATAATTTTTCTGCCATTGGAGGAAACCAGGCTGTTGCCATTCTTGACGATCATGCCAGTCAAGAATCTACCCAACCATGTTGCGGAGTTCTATCATAACGCAATCATCTCCGGCGACAACATCATCTCCACTGTTCAGAACATAGTCATAATGGTGACAAAAGACACTATGATGTCTACGCTCCTCCTCCCCGGCGAAGGCCAAGACGTACTGGATTTGGAAACGCCAAGAAAATACGCACTGTGGAGTCTTTGGAAACATCCACACGTGCATCACCATGACTGCTCACACAAGCTGAAGGAAAGCCTGCCTAGTGAGATCATCCAACTCTTAGACATCGTCAGCCACATCCTTCATGGAAACTTTGAGACGGTCCAGTTCTCCGATCTCAAAGCTCATCTCACGGCCGCTCTATTTCTCGGTTGCAAGGCCGACTGGGCTTCCTTCATTCTTGCTCAACTGCGAGCACAAGTTGACCGAGAAAAGTATGATCCAACAACTGGCTCGTTCCGAGAGAATGTTGGGTTTATGGGTCGCATAAGCCACATCATTCTAAGTCAGTTTGATAAGGTGATTCCATCCGGAGAGCCAATCGGACTACGGGATATGCTCCCAACCATCTACTGTCATCCGATCCCAAAGTGATCGCACCAACCGGGCATTTCAAACTCAAGTCGTGGAAAGAGACCGTTGGTAACAACTGCCAGCCCCTCAGCCGAAGGGCAGCTGATGATTGAGAGTGAGCCTCTCTCAAGACTGAGTGATCAGTGTACAATACCCGCCAGCTCCGAACCTTTCACCTTAGTCAATCACGACATGATTGAGGATGAGTTTGAGCAAGCTTTAGACCATCAGCTATGGAGCTGTTTCGGTCTAATTGAGGGCAGCGATCCCTCCTTATTTGAGCAATTAAGACAGTACCTCCAGTACCATCTTTGGCGATTTTAACTCAATGAGGCCACCATGTTCTACCTCATCAACACTCGTGGATCCATCTTCTGGATCAACGAAGGACATTGGAGTAGAAATTGGATGAACCATCCACTCTGCTCGCCGCCAACGCTCTCAGAAATAATGGATTCCATGATCAAGCGAATCCAGCTCAACGTACCGACCGACGCTCCTCTTCCTGACAATGAGCCAGCTAACTCCTCCTGCACCCCATTTCTTGAAGATCTACCAACCGCAACAACTGATGAGATCTTCACCAACTTGGCTTCCATGGACTTTAGAGACCAAGATCTATCTATCACCCCTGATCATGGTCAGTTCATGACGACTGAAGAAGCCTATGCATGGTTCTCTTCGCCCATGCCCATCCCTTCAGTTCCCTCAGCTTATGATGCCGAATTGGCAACTGTCTTCACCTTCTTACCAAATCTACCATTGCCATCATACGATCCACACCACCTTTTAGATGATGCCAAAAAGGGGGAAGATGTAAGGTATGATGATGAAAATGATGAAAACCTAACTCTTTGGGAGCAGATCCAAAGAGAAGTACATCCTGAGGGGGAAGCTCAGCTTCAGGAGGAAGCTTGGAGACATCATGGAGTTCAAGAAAGAGGAGAATCAAGCAGGAAGAGAAGAAGCAACTAAGAGATGAAATGATTTTTTTTTGCTATCAAGAGATGATATGATATACCTTGATTTTTGCTCTATGCTCTGATACATGAATTTAAGCTCTAACTTGCTTTAATATCAAGCTTTGTGCTCTGCTTTGATACCTGAATAATCATGCTCTAATAATTCAAAATGAAAGCATGTCTAAAATGAAAGTATGCTATGTATACTTGAATTTCAGCTCTAACTTACTTTGATATCAAGCTTTGCCTATAAGCAAACTACAACATGTCTATCAGATGAACAATTGCAGTTTTTCCATCATCATTGACAAGGTTTTGACATCATCAAAAAGGGGAAAATTGTTAGGAAAAACTATCAAAGAACCCCTAGATAAGGTTTTGATGAGATGTCAAAACTATTCCTGAAAAACTGACCAAAATCCAAAGCTGTAGATCTAAGTTGACCAATCTAGAGCCTCAAGAAGGAACTCAACTGGAGCTAGAATCAACCAAACTGGAGCATGGTCAACCAACTGGAAGGATACGAAAACCAGTCAGAACTCAATTCAACTGAGGGTTCGAAGAGATGAATCAGTCGAAACAAACTGACAGCCAAGTCAGCTAAGCTGAGAAGAAAATTGACAAGACTGAAGAAACTGATAAGAGATCAGTTCATGCTGAAGACTGGAAGTATCCAGCTGATGGCCAGACCTAACTTCAACCAAACTGGAGTTAATAGACGAATCAATCAAAGGCCAGAACTGAAGTCAGCCAGCTTGTGATTGGTCAAGCTGACAAGAAAGAATAGTCAAACTGACAAGCTAGTCAACAACTTGTGATTAGTCAAGCTGACAAGAAAAGCTCAAAAGAGAACAGTCAGACTGACAAGCTAGCCAACAACTTGTGATTAGTCAAGCTGACAAGAAAGAACAGTCGAATTGACAAAATCATTTGAGATCAGTCGAACTAGAGGAAGAAGCACAGAACTGCCAACTGGAGCAATAGCCAAACTGAGTAGATAAGCTCAGAACTGCCAACTGGAGTAATAGCCAAACTGAGCAGATAAGCTCAGAACTGCCAGCTGGAGTAACAGCCAAACTAAGCAAACAAGCTCAGAACTGCCAGCCCGAGAGTCCTGAAGTTAATGTCTCAAAATGAAGATCTTGGAATAAATGCTCCAACGGAGATCCTGGAATTAAATATCCAATAGAGATCGATTGGCAAAGCAACAACTACTAAAATCAAATATCCAACAGAGATCGATTGGCAAAACAACGGCTACTTCAACCAAAAGCTTCAACAAAGACTAACTGCCATTGATGAACCAACAGAGCTACCGATCAATGGAACTCCAACAGTCACAAAATTCATTCATCTATAAAAGACAAGTGAAGCAAAGCTTTCAAGAGACTTTCGACGCTAAGAGACTTTAAAGACTTTTCGCAAACCTCATTCAAGCAGAGCTTTCTTTCTCCCTCCCACACAGCTCAAGTTCAGCATTTGTTAAAACTGCGAGAGTCCAACTGAGAAGAAGAATTCACAGAGTTAAAGCATTCTGCTAGCTGTCGATAATCCAACCAGAGCAACCTTCTCAGTTCTAGCAACACACTGATCAACTACTCAGCTCAATTGAAGGAGCACATCAGTTGATATCCCCTGTTCAAGACTAACCTCTTGAAGATCGAAAGAGATCTAAAACCTCATAAAGACGTCAATAGCACCTACCTCCCTAGCGAGCAGTTAGGGACTGCAAGTGTGAGCCGTCGACCCGCTGAGGTAGCGAGCAGTTACCAGGTTCAGCCAACTGTCCTTCATTGTGTAATTTGTAAAGAAACTCAAGTTATATAGTGAAGTTGCCCTTCTGCGGAAGGAAGAGAGGACGTAGAAGTTTGAGACTTCGAACCTCTATAAATCATCTGTGTGTTGTGCTGTTTTAATTACTTGCATATCTTTAAACTGTACACAAGCTCACACAATCTGCACTCAAGGTGTCCAAAGTGCTCAACCGAATTGTGCACAGATAAGTTACTAAGCGAGTCAAGGGCCCTTATCATTCCGCATTTGAAGTCAAGTTTTTTATCAGTTTATTCACCTCCCCTCTAAACTGATATCGACTCGCCCGGGACCAACAATATTTTAAGAATTGAATTTTTATTGAGAATTTTAATACATCTAACCAAACAGTATATTATTAATACACCAAATTAAACATAATGTTAATATCTTATATGATAAAAGACACATTAGTCAAACATATCGAACCTTCAGGGGCCAGCCTTGGGGGTAGGCCAGGTGGGCCACTACCCAAGGATCTCCACTTTTATGGGCCCCAATTTTTTTGAAATATATATATAGGTAATTTTTTTAAAAATGCATAAAGTTGAAATGTTTGTCTCTTTTAGATTCTACTCTCTCGACTTTGAAATCTTACACAGACTTTAGTGATTAGTTATGTCACTTATTTTTTATTTCTATGTAAGTTTAGTGTGATAATATATGTTGGAAAATAAGATTTATTAAATTGAGTTTTGACTCATTTTATCCAATTTTTTGTGACTGAGATATTTAATTTTAGAAGAATTAAATATCATACGATTGTTCTATGTTGTGAGTAGATAATCGTAGTATTTTTATTTGCTCAAATCCGATTTTTGATGATTGAGAAATAAATGGTTGAAGTTGGTCACACGATTGGGCATTTATGGTGTGCGGGAAAATGTGTTTAAGACACATTAAATAATCTCACATTGATTTCTTAATCAAGTTAAGAAGTGTATTTAAGTGTATTAACACTTAAGTGAAGTAATTAAGTGCACAAGGATGTGGGCCATGAGCCCACACACGCGCACACGCGTGCGCCCGCCCGTGCCCGTGCTCGTCTCGTCCTCGTCCTCGGACTTGGATCTTGGCAAATAAATGACAAATATGTTGTGAACCCCGCTTAGATGAGTTTGGCGGTGGAGAAACACGAGGAAGATGAGAGAATTGGAGATGAGGAGGAGGAAGAGATTGCAGAGAGACTAATCCCATTTTTAAGGTTCGGGGAAAGCTTATCTGAGAATTGGGAAAATTGAAAGTTGATCGATGGATTCAATGCTCTTGGAAAGTCAAATACCCTCCATTCATTTTTCTTCCTACGGTACTGTTATTCTTCAAAATCTCATAGACCCCCACCAAAAAATAAAGAAGAAAATTTTAGTAAAAGAATTATTTCCGGTGCACCACCCAAAAATTCCGACAACTGTGAAAAAACTAATGAATCGGCAATTTCTTTCACGGTTGGTCTTGCATACCTATCATGGCCGTTGTCGCCACCATAACATTATTTTTTGTGTTTGTCTCTCAAATATACACAGGCTCAACTCATCATCGTTGATGTATCTGTTTATTTATTCCTTCTGCCACTGCTGCAACTTTTCCATAGTTTTTGTCTCCTAATGTGTTTTGTGGGTTTAAAAGAGTTTTCAAGATGAAGAAGCAGGAAAAAAATTTAACAGTTCAACTGAGTCGAGAGCTTTGAAGTAAAAAATATGCAAAATTATTTTTGAATGCTAATTATTTTGGAACTCTCTAATTGATGATCAATCTTCAGCAAAACATAACAGAATGATTCCGAACTCCAAAGATATGATTTAATTTAATTAATATTTCTTATGTTTTTCGAAGAAATTGGGGGCTGCAAAGATGGAATTTTATCAATATAGTTTTTTTTTGTTAAAAAAAAAAGAGACTACAAGGTTAAAATAGGACTTTATAATATATATATATATATATTATTTTTAATTTTGAGGGCTATAATGAGAAAGTTGGTGACTGTGTACAGAATTACCCTTAATTAAAAGGACTTTAGTCCAAGATTGTTGTAGGGTATTTTAATTTGTGGTCTCTATCTAATTTGTAAGGTTTAAATATCATGTTTGTCTTAGTAACAACGAATGAGAAATATATCTAAAATTTCCTCCTCTCGTTCTTCTCTTTTCTTGCCCCTATTTCTCCTGTTTCCTTCCCCCTTTTCTACTACAAAAATACATAAAGATTGAAACTTTAGTGTTGATCCAGCTTGTTCATCAACAAATACTACAAGATCTACCAAAATTGGGAGATAGAAAACTAAAAACTGAAAGGAGGCAGCTGAGATCATCACAAAATATGATATGCAAAAGTGTATTGCAATTAAAAAAATATTTCATTGTGCATCCATGTCCGATGGAACTAACTTAGTGATGCAATAGCCCGTCAGAAAAAAAAAATAAAAAATAAAAAATTGAATCACACCTTTGTCCGTACACAAAAGAACTCGCAGCAGCAACGATTTTTTTTTTTCTTTTTCCAGATATACAGATTGTTTCTCCGCCGCAAAATAATAATAATAATCATAATAAATAAAAATTACAGAACAAAAATAGAAATTTCGCAAAATTAGAAGCCACTGGCCACCACTCTAATCTTTCCCTATTCCTAACGGCCAATTTAAAACCAATAATAGGAAAAATTTGACCCTACATGAGGAGGCTCTGTCCACGTGCTTCTTCAGGCAAACACCTGTCTGACAACCTCGAAATTTTTAACTAAATAATACATTGACAATTTAAAAATAAAAAAATAAAAAATCGAGGGTGTCGAACAGGTGTAGGCCTGAGGCATGTAGGCAGAGCCAGATTATCCCCAATACTAATGGTCCTCCAGTTCTGTACATTTTAGAAACTACCCTAAAAGGAAGCTGCATGCCCTCTAATATCCATTGCAGCTCGTTTAGCGAGCAGCGCCCCATGATCACTCATGCTCCCCAGTAGTCTGTAGAAAGCTCGGTTAGTCTCGACTATCCTCGAAGATCCCAATCTGTTACTATGTCTCGTTGGCAAGGCACCAAAACCTGGTCTGTTCTGGAGCTCGTAAGGAGAACCTGAACTGCACTCCATTGTTATGTAAGAGGAGGCTTGCCCGTATGTTAGACGAGGGGGCGTACCACCATCGTTCCACCAACTGCTATCAGAAGGGGCGAAATCGTCCTTGATATCTGAATAGTGGGTAGAGGATCCCTTCTGACTATAAGCATCTCCACATGTCTCATCTATATCATTGTAGATGAGTTTCAGCGCCTGAACAACTTCACCCATAAATGGCCTATGGGTTACCTCTGGGTGAACGCACATAGAAGCGATGGCAGCAACCTTTGCCATATCATCAAAATTATAGCTCCCTGACAAGGAGGGATCAACTAGTTGCTCCAGACCTTCTCGATTAGTCAGCAATGGACGTGCCCAAGTGACGAGGTTTTCTTGTCCAGGATGTTGGGACATATCAACAGGTTTCCTACCTGATAGCAGCTCTAATAGTACAACCCCATAACTATAAACATCACTTTTGACGAGCAAATGTCCTGTCATTGCATACTCAGGAGCAACATATCTGCAATAAACCATAAAAATCAAGTCATTTCGCAAACGATATCATTGAGATAGAGAGGGAGAAAAGTGTAATCAGAGGAAATTGGCAAGAGAGTTGATAAAATGAAGAGCACATTTCTTTCATTTTTGTTGATACCAATTCATTCATAGAATGAAAAGAGAACTGTATTAATTTCAATTTGCAGATTCTTGACAACAGAGCCACTTCAACTTTTTTGCCAAGAGAACATACCCGAAGGTTCCCATGACTTGTGTAGATATGTGATGACTTCCCTCCGTTGCTTCCCGAGCCAGACCGAAATCTGAAACCTTAGGGCTAAAGTCATTTTCTAGTAAAACATTACTTGCTTTGAAGTCTCGATGAATAACGTGAGGATTAGAATCTTCATGAAGATAAGCCAATCCTCTTGCCGCACCAAGTGCAATTTTTAATCGCGCATCCCAATCTAGGGGTCCCTTACTCCTGTCAGCACCTATAACAATAGTATGTCATTAACTCTAAATGGAACACGCCAAATTTGCTACTCTCATCTATTAGGCCTTAAAAGAATAAAGAACAGTTCACATGATTACTCTCCTATTTATGATTGAGAAGAATTGAATGATATCTCTCTCCTGATAGTATTACCATGCAAGTGGGACTCAACACTGCCATTTGGGACTAGCTCATAGACCAAGCACCGTGTCTGTTTTTCAAAGCACATTCCAATTAATTTCACCAGGTTTCGGTGATGCAACCGGCTCAGCATCTCAATTTCAGCAATGAATTGCCGGTCCCCATTTTGATTGTCCCCCCCTTTCAGTAATTTCACAGCAACCTCAGTTCCATCATCCATGATACCATGATAAACACGTCCAAATCCTCCTTCACCTAACAGCTTCTTGGGGCTGAACTTTTCTGTTGCTTTCTCAACCTCTGCAAGGGAAAATGTTTTCACAGAAAGAATAAAAGCAGGAATGGCGGAAATAAGGGAGGCAGATGTTGAGCTGGCTGGGCTATTTGATAGCTTAGACTCTATTCCTGCAACATAAAATACAGAGCCAAATAATCAAACATAACAATTAACTACAAAATATTTAAAATATCCAACTTATGACAACTACTAAAATGTCAAAATTTGTAATAACAAATCTAAACATTTGTATTACACATATGTCAGATGATTGATCAAGGTTAATTTTCCACAAGATATCCTTGCTTTCTTTTGGACAAGTAACAGCTATTTATCTAATAATGATTATATTGGCTTTGTGCAGATTAAGCATATAAATGGAATATATAAATATCCACATTGAGGACATAATGCAGGCAAAATACTCACTTCACAAGCACATGGAAGAAATTGTCAAAATGTCTGATATATTTATATGTTGGCATATTGCCTAAATCCAATTTCAGCTTCCCTAATTCTTCAAATTGAACATATCAATTTCAGCAGTTTCATGCATGAATATAGCTTATTTCCTCAGATTTGCTGAATGTTAAGTCACATGTATTGTCATTAGAGCTTCCACATGTCATTTTTATTAGTATCTAGTGCCGGACATGTTAAAACCAGGACTATAGCATGCAGGCTTACCATGTCTTTTGTTTATAGATGAAGTGAATACAGATTCAACAGCGTTTGATGGTATGTGAGACGTAAGGCAGTTCAATATGATGGCAATTGCGGAAAAACATACTATCAATAGCACCAAAGCCGACAAAGCAATGACAGAGATTATTTTAAGGTTCATTTTTTTATTTTTGTCACCAACGTCCGCAATAAAAGGATCTTGCTGATTTCCAGTTCCTCCACTAGGGCCCTCACCAGGTGGACATGAAGGAGGTAATCCTGCATCACGTATTTCAATCATTTGCAATGGGAAATATAAATAGGCGCAATGAAACGCGGATATAACAAGTTCCAGTTTACCTGGATAGCTAATGTACATAACATCATAATCACCAAAGAGGGTCCTGTTCAGAGGCACTTTCTTTTGCAAAAGTCTTCGATAAATTAGGGTGGCAGTTGTATTGTCGAACTTCTCCCCCAATGGAACTAAATTAATATCAACTATCGTTTTGTCCTGATTTTCATCATCAGCGTTTGCACCAGCTATACTCACTTGACTTTGTTTTAAATAAGTGCCAGCTGCTACCTCAATCGCCAGCTCATTGACCTCAGGGAAGATAGCATAGACAGATACCCCTAGGAGAAGTCTAACACTCAATGGAATTACACAACCACAGGGTGAACCAAATGGAGCTGAAGTAAGTGGTTTGGGGCAAGTTTGACCACAGTCTGTTAGATTCACAATTCAAATGTCACTGATCATGCAAATATCGGAATAGAAATAACGACATGGAAAGAATAGGAAAATAGAAGCTTGTTCTCAGGAATAGAAAAGGAGCTAGTAGGATCTCCATTATTACAGTAAGTTTTAGGTTTTGCAAATGAAGAATATTATCGTATCGCATGAAAAGCATTAAATAATTGAAAGGAAAACAGCACCTTACATATGCAGTTTAATAAAAAAGAAATCCATTTTTTTGAATGAACACTAGGAGTACCTACTGTTTTGGTGTCTTTCGTCATTTATTGCCACAATATATATGGCTCACAGTATGCATCGGCATGAAATGAAACTGTTTGATATTAATCAAATAATATTTTATGGTCCATGAGTGCAAAACTGCTCTTTTGTCCCTACACTCACATTTTAGGTGTGGGAGATAGAGTGCCTGTATCAACCCCAAAAATTAGGAGGGAAAATAAACACTCGTCTTAAAAATTACCTGGTGTAGTGGAAGGAGAAGGAGAAACTGCATGATTTCTGATCCTATGGCGATGGTGATGATGCCTAGATCCAGTATGACTAGAAAGTGGACCTATGAAAGAGTTCTTCATATGAAAGAGTTCTTCATCATGGATATACTGGAAGTATCAAATAAGACAATATAATACAACAACTTTGTTACCTTTTGATGCAGGAGATTGGGCTGGTGCAGCTGGTAAATACTGAAAATGCCGCCTTCGGAAATCAATGAATTGATTAAATGATGTGCCCATTGATGCAATGTTCGCTGAAAGAGTAATATGCATCTTATAGATTACAAAAGTTACAATATAGTTAAAAAGACAGTTATGGAGTGAAATTGAAAAGAATTAGAGGAAAAATGAGAAAAGCTTAGAAGCACTTCCAAACATCAACCAACAAATTTACTTGGTTTAGACTTTAGATAGGATCTGTCTTGTGTGATAATTCAAATCCACAGAAACTCTCATTGAATGAAAGTTGGGTACTAAAAAACTAAAGCAAAAATTGATTTGCAAGTAGATGTCATTGTAAAAGCAAAAGAAGTAGCTAGTATACCATGTTTGGGTGAATTCATCCTTGCCAATGATGGTAGGGTCGGCAACCAAGATAGGGATAAGTAAATGGGCTGAGAAGGAGTCCCTGAACAATTCAATATACAATTAAATGCAAATACATGGATAGTGCAACTTAAGTAGTAGAAGCAGACTACATTGCATATTTTCATGCTCGTTGATTAGCGTAAAGTTTGTTCACTGAAGCAGCTATTGCTGGCAAACGCTGAGCTGTCAATTAGTGCAGTGTTCCTTCCCTTCCTGAGTATGCCATATAGCAAATTTTGAATTGGCTAGAGAAGCATTTCATATATGAAAGCAGGTTGCTATGCAGAGACCGAAATAGCATTGTAATCTACTTCTAAAATACACTAAGATATCAAAGGTAGTAGCCATAAGCCCTGACGCTTAGGGGAATCATTAGCCCATTATGCTGGATGAGGTCAGATTCAATCCTCAATTCCCTCTCTCCCGAGTCAAAAAAATAAAATGACATGAAATGCCATTATATAAATTCTCATTTCGATAAATATGGACGCCATTAATCATTATCAGATGGTTGCATCAATTTACCAGGAGAAGTAATATAGTGACACTGTAATCTTCAATCAACACAAGATTTTTCACATTTCAAGAAATCCAGAATAAACTACATCAAGGGACATCATCACTAACATTATCATCGACGAAATTAACTCTGCTGGACTATCCAAATTAGGTAATATTTTAGAAAGGAAATAAATATTAGACAAATACATGAAATTGAGTAAAAAGGCAAAAAAATACGCGCATCATTTTAACATGACATGCTCAGGAATCCATTTTCTTTCTCCTCCCCACATTCCTCAAAGATTAAGTGAAACTATGTTTTTCAAGAAAAATGTAGTTACAGAAATACCGAAATTAGCAGGAAGCAGCGTGAGCAGATGAAGAAGGATGAAGAGGGACATCTTTTCTCTGCAGAAAGAATTCACAAACATTGTTCTGAAACAACCAAAACGCGGCCGCCGATCACTCGCCGGAGCGGTCTAGGGTTCCGGCAAACCCAGCCGAGAAGCTGCATTCACTTCTCCCCATAAATTCGGAGTTCGTACATCAATTTTGATGCACCAAACACCTAAATTACTGAGTTAAAGCACAAAACCAACCACGCCGTAAACCAAAAACAGCAATGTAGGTAGCTTCAGAGTAAAAATCGAAGATCCCCTAAGCGCAGCGACGAGATATAGCAGAATATTGCAGCAGCAAACGAGTTGAGATGATGCATAGAGAAAAGTTAGCTGAATCTTAGGAGAAGCAAAAAGGTACATACACTCGTACAGTGAAAGATCTTGAGAGAGAGAGAGAGAAAAAAGGGAGGGAATAGTTAGAGAGAGAATGTGTTGGGGAGAGAGTGAGAGACATTTAAATGGCGGTGGAGACAGTGGCAGTGCAGTACTACAGTGTGTCTCGGACAAGGCCCCACTCAGGCGCGTGAGATGTACGGACCAATGAGAAGATGGTTCCCATTATAAGAAAAGTTATTATTAATTTCCTGTTTTTGGGGGGATTTGACTTTTTTTTAATTTGAAATTTAGCGCAGGATTTCAGAGGTGTAAATTACAAATGATTGGAAAATAGGAATTTAGGAAGGCCTTAAATTATGAGAAAATAAAATTAAATGGGAAATTCTAAGATAATCTCGAAGGAAAACCAGCAAACTCAAATTCAAAAGCACTACTATCACGTCGAACAGTAATTTATCTCCAACCAATAAATTCATTCTCAAACTTAAAAGAATATTCTCAGTATATTTCTTCTTATATAACTTTTTAACTTTTTTCGATAACATCTTTATAGTTATCAAAATTTATAAAGTAGACCTCTTAACTTTTTATATCCACATAATATTTACTAAATATAATTCTCAATTAATAACTCAATACTAAAATAATATTAAATTAAATATTATTATATTAAGAAAATTAAACAACTTGAAAATAAAATTACATAACTTGAAAGTAGAAGTACAAAACTTGAAAATGATATTACACTAAAAATCATTCATATATATGAATTTAGCAAAATAAAAGTAAATGGTAACTAAGTCTCGAAATTAGTATACTCCTCCCACATATGATCAATTAATGAATTTTATTTTTAATGTGTCTTTATTTAATTTTGTAGCTTGTCGATTAGTATAAATTTTATTGTGTGTAATGTATTCCAATTTTCAAGTTATGGAATATGTTATTTATTTTAATGTTGTTATTATTATTTTAAATTTTTTATGTTCATTTTATAAATTTTAGAATTTAAATAATGTTGTTTCTCTAATATCTACTATTATAATTTTACTACATATCAACAAAGAGATTGAAATTAAGAAAGGATTAAAAATATATATTTAAATTATTAAGTAATAAGTATAAAAATAAAATAAAAATCACTAAATATATAAACCACGAAATGATAAGTAATTAAATACATAAAAGTAAAAAGGACTGAATAGCAATTAAATTTTCAACAAGGGCCATCATATAAATAAAAAAAATACTGAATAGCAATTAAATTATTTCAGAATTCATTTGCGTTCCTTACACAGTGATACGCAAATTTGCAGTTTCAGGAGAGAGAAAGGGAAGAAAAACGCAAATTGTGTTTGAGTTTGCAACTCCATTGGAGCAATTCTTCTACTGCAAAATGGGTTTGCAGTTCCCTTGGAGATGGTCTAAACATAACTCTATTTTACTTTTTATAATTTTTGCTATTTTATAAAATATAAATATAATAAAAAAATATAATTGTCCCTTAACCTCAACGCATAAAATCCTACCGTGTAGAGATGCCCACGGTTCTGGTTCCGGCCGGTTCCGGTTAGAAACCGCCGGTTAGGCAGTTCCGAAAGGCCGGAACCGGAACCGCACCGTGCTCCCACGGTTGCCGGTTACGGTTTGGTAACTGGAACCGCCGGTTTTGAGCAAGGCCAGTTTTCGCCGGTTACCGATGGTTATCTGGTTAACCGCCAGTTTTCCGGTTTTTTTTTTCTCTCCGAACTCGAATTGACGATTGGACGAACTACTACTAAGTACTAAATCGATAAAATTACTAATTTACAAGTTAAAAACTAAGAAGTATGACAAAACACAAGTTTATTTGAATTTTGATATTATTATATAATTTTATAATTTATATCTTACAATTTACAAGTTATAACTTACAAGTTACAAGAATATTGAGAATAAATTTAATTTATCAAATTACAAATTGTAAATTAATCAAACTATGAAAATATGAAATTGCAATTTACAAATTACAAATAACAAGTTACAAAATACAAATTGTAAATTAATCAAAATATGAAAATATGAAATTACAATTTACAAATAACAAGTTACAAAATACAAATTGTAAATTAATCAAACTATGAAAATATGAAATTACAATTTACAAATTTACAATTTACAAATTACAAGTTACAATTTGAGCTAATTTAGAATTTAGGAATTAGAGGGGAAAAAGAAATAATTGAAATTTGAGCTTGCACTTCATATGAAGCTGCCTACGTATCCCTTACCTTGGAATCAAAACCCTCGTAGTTCATTTTACCTTTTTTGCCTTGGCGAGTCTAGAATTCGAAGTCGTCGTCCTCAATCATCTCCGGTTTGGCTCCCTCCTTCGGCTTCACTCTCCGAGCCAACTTCAATGAGCGGGCCATCCATCAAGTCGTCTCAGCGGTTCTCTTGCTCTCTTAGGTCGGCTTTGGACTCGTCCTTCAACATCGTTTGAGCTTCGAGGTTATCCGGTGTCAAATTTGATCTCCGTTCGTCCAACATGTAACCGGATTCACTGAAAGCTTGCTCGACCGCAACCGTTGATGCCGGGACTCCAAAAATCTCCCTTGCCATAATTTCAAGCAAAGGATACCGCTCTTGATTTCGGGACCACCACTTAAGAACATCAAAATTGTTGGGACCTGTATTTTCATCATCGGGGGGCACAATAGGGTCTTACAAATACATATCTAATTCATTTTGACTACGCCTAGTATTTCCTTTACTTTGGAAATTTTTTTGGAATTCTTGTAAAGCACTACCACGTGAAGATGAAGTATTTAATCCTAACGAAAAAGAACTACTAGAACTTGAAGAACGACTCGTTGGACGAGTTATACTATCACCATATTTTAACTCATATTCTCTATAAAGTGAATATATAGACTCATAAATTTCTATTTTAATTTCTTCAGCAGGTGGCACATATATATCGGGATCGGAACCTGTAAAACTCATAGTAGACAAAAACTTGTAATACATGTCAATCATATCGTTAGTAGCACTAAGTTTAAAAGTAGGATCCAATATTTTTGCAACCAAAAAAAATATTAGACACATGATCAAAATATTTAAGCCATTTTTTTACCATGGCTAGAATCATCTCTTGCAAATCGAGTTTATGACTACAAGCATTAAATTTTGCAGCAATTAAATAACAATGATACATAAATTTGCAAATAGTAGGGTAATACACACCGGATAAATCTTTTGTTGCATATTGAAAAACTTGTAAAAGCTCCATTAATTCAATGCAACCATCCCAATAAGAAGATAATAAAATTAACGATTCAATATGCGTAGCAAAAAAAGAACATAATAATTCACAATATTCCAAAGTTGCAGAAAACATTTTATAAGTAGAGTTCCACCTATTAGGCACATCTAAGTTAAAAAATTTAGGATGCATACCAGCTTCCCTACAGAATATTTCCCACCTACGTCTAACTCGAACTCTGCCATGAATATAATCAACAGCATCACGAATAGGTTGAATTGAGTTATTTAATATTCTAAGTCCATCTTGAACACATAAATTTAAAATATGAGCAATACATCGAGTATGAAAATATTTACCATGCAAGGTTGGATTACATGCTTGAATTAATTCTCTAATATTAGCCGTATTAGCACTCGCATTATCAAAACCAATAGACAAATTTTTATCAAGCATTTTAAATTGATTGCAAATTTTAATAATAGCCTTAGCAATATTAGCAGCACTATGTTGACAGTTAAATCTATGAAAAGCAATTAAATGTTTATTTAAATTCCATGAATAATCAATCTAATGCAATGTAACAGCAATATAATGACAACAGATAAATTTATCAGACCAAATATCAGAACCAATGGCAACCCTATAAAGAATTTTACTAACAACACTTTTCAATTTCGACTTATATCTTATATGCAATCTTTCAAGGGTTATAGTCATAGTCATTATAGGTATTCTTTGAGCACCAGGATTATAAGCAGCTTTTATACGACGTTCAAAATTCATGCTATCGGCAAATTGAAGTGCTAAAGATTCTTCATAAATAAAATAACACATTTGTTCCCTAGCAACTAGAAGGTCAAACCTAAAGAGTTTAGATGAGTACGGCGTACCTTCACCTTGGCTTTCGACATTTTGACTGCTTACCGGTTGGAAGTTGAGTTGCGATTGAGCTTGAGCATGCCCAAGTTCAACTTGATGATTGTTGGTGATGTGTGACCAGTACGTCCCATAGCCTCCTCCAGTGCGAAATTTGTATTGCTTCGGATAATAGTTGCAATACAAATCAAACACACCCGGTTCATTCTTCATTGCCACCTTTCGGAAATAAATAGTGAAGAGAGCAAATTTCAGTGCCGTATTTCTTGTTGGAACGGCCTCCGCCTCCTCCGTGTCGAGATCGATGGATGGATTTCCGCTGAAAGCACGAGATTCTTGAGATCGTTGTAATTCTTCAAACTGGATCCATCTTACCACTTCTTCGTCAACTTCCATTTGAGAAGTAGGATTGTTGTAAAAACCGCCACCACTTGGATCATTGTAGAAACTGCTATCGGCTCCGCCATAGGGATTCACATATTCTTCAGGTTGTTGTTGTTGAAATTGAGGCGACGTCGTATCAGCATCATCAGAAATATGTACTCCAGAATGAGTACGACGACACGATATGGAGCTTCAAAACTATCAGCAATAGCTTTGCCTTTACCTTTATCGGCTCGGCTACCTCGGCTAGACATGATGATTAGGGATGATAGAAAATGAGTAGAAATGAAGAAATCGAGATATGAGAGTTGAGAGAGTTGAGACTTGAGAACTTGAGAGTTGAGATTGAGGATTGAGAGTGGAGAGAGTAACTTCGTAACTCATAAGATTGTAACTTGTAAGAAAATTTGAATAAGAAAATGTAATTGCCAGAATAGAGAGAATTTGAGCATAGAGAGAGATTGAGAGTTTGGTGTGAGTGAAAATGGTGGAGGAGATGGGGTATTTATAGGTGAAAATTGGGGAGTGAGGGAAAAAATTTAAAATTTGAATTTGAAATTTTTTGAAAAAACTAACGGCCAAACCGCCGATTTGGGCTCCAAAACCGGCGGTTCCACGTCACCGATCTGCCTCTGTGCGTTCCTAGCCGTTGATCGAGATCACGCGGATTGTGATCTCGGCCGTTAAAAAAAAATATACAAACCGCCGGTTAACCACCGAAACCGGCGGTTTGTTGAAATTCGTCGGCCAAACCAAAACTGGACCGCCCTTTTACGGTTGATGGTTGCAGTTTACAAACCGTAACCGTCCGTATGAAACCAGAACCGGCCCAAACTGTGTAACCGGTGGTTTGTAACCGCCGGTCCAGTTAATTTTGGGCACCTCTACTACCGTGGCCCTTTCCATCCCCACCCTTTTTTTATGACCAAGAAAGAAAATGGTAAGAGAAATTGCAGAGATGGAGTGATCGATGGGATTTAAACGTGTACGTTTATATATATTGTACCTATTATACGTGGAGTGATGGGATTTAACAAATAGTCAACAAGTCTGACCGATTTGATGTGTCAACTACATGAGGAAGAATAACTAAATTGTTAACTTAATTATTTCAAAACCATTCCTTCTCAATCTTTGATTTACTTATTAATTTGGTGTATGAACTTAGTACAATAGACAAAGGAACCCTTTCTAAATATGAAAAAACAACATTACATCACAAAAATTCGTGCAGGTAGTTTTAAATTGAAAAAATAAAATAAAATAGATTTTTGTATTCATAAAATGATTTTGCAACCTTGTGTATAATTTTCTATCTTATAGTACTAAAAAGTTGAAATAAATATAAAACTATAAGAAGAAATATATGAAGCAAAAAAGCCTTTCAAGGAAAGTCTGGCTAATTCCTTCAGGCTTCATCATGTTCGTACTACAAAAAAAATGTAAAAATGAATAAAGCATATGAAAACCGGAATGATCCCGGAGAAGAAATGGTGCATATAATGTAGATATGGTTCCAGCATATTGGAAAGGAACTTACTATGATTTTATATCTTTTTTTATCTTATAGAAAATGGGTGGGGGCTTGTAGTGAATACTATTATTTTTATGTATAATTTTATGGGTTATAGCTTGTAATACTCGTAATATTGTAATAGCAATAGATTGGGAGATAGGTGAAGAAGGGGGGATTGCAGAGAGAAGGGAGGAGGAATTGAGAATATTTTTCTTCATGTCATTTCTTCCGCAATCAATTGAATATAAACACCACAGCTGGTCTCACAAACCCTAAAACACCTTAGGTTAAAAACATAATAACATAAAAGTATAACATAATATTAATTAAAGTCCAATAAACTTTTCATCTCCATCAGCCACTATTAGGGATGTCAATTTAGCCCGAAACCAATGAGTTGGCCCAAATAGACCGAGAAAAATATAGGGTTAGGGCCGAAAAATTTCAACCTGAAAAAAATTAACCAAACGGGCCGAACCGATCGGGTTGGTGGGCCAAACGGGTTGGCCCGTCTGGCTGGACCTGACAACTTCTGTTGTTTTGATCATAACTTGTTCTAGAAAAATTTGATTCACAAATAGTCCAAGGCGTTGGAAAGCTAACTCAATTATCTTTCCATCCATATATTATGCATTCACAGATTCAAAGTATGCTAAAAGTTATGAATTTTTAAAGTTACAACTAATGGTAAATGAGTCTTATTCAATGATGTAATTTTTCATTAAATATTATATTTTCATTTATGACATACATTATCGCATTTATCAATGTTATAAGGACTATAAGTGATTAGTATGTATAAAATGTATTAGAATATTTGATTATTTGTTATTGGAATTTGATGATACGTGTTTATTCGTATGTTGCTTCTTGAATTTCGAGACCTTTCACTTTAATTTATTTTATTATTTTATTTTTATTGAGAAAATTATCTTTCACCCATTATCCATCTATTATTATATATCATTGAAGTTTTAAAGTATTAAAATTAAATTATTTATCATGTTTTCAATAATTTAATTGTATATACATTCTAATGTTATCGTTTGTTTAATATATGAGAAAGAATACAAAGATATATGTAATTTGAAGCATCAAATATCTTTAAAGTAGAAAAATAATGTAATTTCAATATTTATCTCGATGATTGAGCATAGTTACTGTGATGTATTTGAAATTATTATTTTTGAAAAAATAAAGTAAGGTTGAACATTATTATCATGAAATGTACTTAAATTTTGGTTTTTCCTTCATTACTCGAATGTTCTTAGCATGTGATGTTAATTATATTAGTTTTACCCTTCTTATTTTCTCATATCTTTTT
Organism: Perilla frutescens; assembly: GCA_026008535.1. Classification (NCBI taxonomy): domain Eukaryota; kingdom Viridiplantae; phylum Streptophyta; class Magnoliopsida; order Lamiales; family Lamiaceae; genus Perilla; species Perilla frutescens. Next base: position 48,691,779 of record BRKX01000013.1, read on the forward strand.
TTACTAGCTAGCTATTATTTACCGTGTTTTAAATTATTTAATTGTATAATATTATAATGTTGTTATTTTTTTAATAAATTATGAAGAATTTAAAAATGAAATATGAACATGAAGTTGAAGGAGCTTCAAATATTATTGTTGAAATAGAAGAAGATTGTATTTCAAATTAGATCGAAGATTGAATTATAATTAGATTTATGATGCAGTTTGAAATTGTTATATTTGAAAAAATAAATTATGATTGAAGATTATTGTTATTTATCATTTTATGTACAGATTTCTTTATTTGGTGCACTTTGATGTTAATGAAATTTTTGTCATATTTTTTTCATTTTATGTTATTTTTCGTGTATTTATTTATTTGAAGAATAACAGATGGTGACTATTTTCTAGAATTATCAAAATATAATTTATACATGTAAAAAAATTCATTAACATACCGGCCCGATGAGTTAGCCTGAAAACTGAAGGATTAGGGTTAGGGCTAAGAATTTTCAACCCGAAATTTTTTTTAACCGAATAGGCCCGAACCGAATAAGTCCGAAACCGAACAGGGTTGGCCCGAAACCGAACTGGTTGGCCTAGTTGGCCCGATTGACATCCCTAGCCACTATCATCGGTCCAATTTCTCTTGCAACCCACTTGTGCTAATTCTAGCACTCGGTCTAATTCTGTAGTCCCGACCCATTTGCCATCATTTGGGTTTGGGTGGTGTTGATATGTTAAAGGCACAGACCCTAATTCTCTAAAGATTGAATTTTTTTATCCCTTTCGCCACCATCTCCATTCACCTTTGTTGCTTTAGCTTCTGTTTCCAAATCTATCATTCCACCATCACTTTCCTTCGATCCCATGACAATACCCCCGGAAAAGACGATTCTCGTCCTCGAGAATGGATGGCACCGAACTTCCGGTGGAGGGAGGAGTTATCTTCCCAGGTAGAGTGGGTAGTATCAGAGTTTCCCCAAAGAATCAACATTTGTGGAATCTGGAGACCACACTGAAGAAGGACCAAGTGGCATAAGGCCTGCAAAGGACCAACCTGAAAATCCCCATCGTCAGTAGCAACTAGAAACTCCGAGGTAGGTACTTCTCTTTTCCCAATGCATTTCTTGAGTAGTGAGACATGAAAAATAGGGTGTATTTTAGATGTAAGCGGAAGGTCTAGATGATAGACCATGATACCAATCTTTTCTAGGATAGTGTAGGGGCCATAAAACTTAGCAGAAAGCTTTAGGTTCCGTCAAAAGGCAATAGAGTTTTGTTGAAAGGATTGTAGTTTGAGATAAACCTGCTCCCCGACCTCAAAGCTTCTATCTTGCCTTCTGCGGTCAGCATACCACTTCATCCTACTCTAGGCTTGCAGTAGATTATCTCTTAGTGTCTGCATCATTTGTTGCCTCTGTGTCAACACCTTAGTCACATATGCATTCTGTGAGTCAACATAAGAAGTGAGAGCCAAAGTGTTAGGTAGAACCCCATATAGAGCTTGGTAGGGGGTGCACTTAAGACTTGTATGGTAATTGCTATTGTACCAATACTCACCCAATGACAACCATTGCAGCCATACCCTGGGGTTGGCACTAGTCATACACCTTAAGTAATTCTCTAGGCATTGGTTAAGCCTCTCAGTTTGACCATCTAATTGGAGATGGTATGCAGAAGTCATCTCCAATTTAACACCAATTAACCTGAAAAACTCCCTCCAAAAAAAGATAGTGAATAGTATCTCTGTCTGTAACTATGCTTACTGGAGGTCTATGAAGCCTATAGATGTTATCTATAAAATTCTCAGTGAGTGCCCAGATATCATGTGGCAATCCACCTGTGACTTGCTAGCTTGCAACTTGATCTTTTCTTCTCCTTGAGTGACTGTGAATGTCATGTGCTTGTAATCTAACTCTATTAGGGTGCAAGACTTCAGCCAATCTCCTCCTAAGATTAAATCATACCCCTCAGTTTTCAACAATCTGGGTGAGTACACAAAATCATGGCCCCGCACCTGCCACTTGAACCCAGTAGCTTGAGATTCACTCACTATTTTTGGCCATTGGCCACCCTAACCAGAATTGGGGTGGCAAGTTCTACCAAGCAGCCTAGCCTTTTAGTAGTAACCTCTTAGATATATAAAAGTAAGAGTGCTACATGTGTCAATGAGAATGAGCACCATCACTTTTCTTCGATCCCATGACAGGGCTAGGAGCCTGTGAAATGGATTTAGGTTTTGAGGGTCATGGGCAAAAAAGTGTTATCATATTTATATTTATAATTTATAAAATAGTTGAGGTTGTAAAGAGTAAAATCGGAGGTTGTGTTTAGAATTTCCCAAATTAAAATAATGTTATTGTAATTGATAAGTCCATTTATTTCATATTTTTATGGGCATTTTGTTCGTTATAAATGTCATTTTTCATGTGTTTTGAGTCAAAAAGAACCAGGATGAGGTCATAGGGCATTGCGGAGGTCGAGTCTGGTGAAAGGGGCATTTTATGCCCGGTTATTCAAGCAAAATCAAAGCTAAACATTCTGTCAGAGGCAAAGGGAACTTTTTCAGCATCCATCCTATATTCGGGAGGCAGAATGGGCATATCATATATGGATGAAGCTGACTAGATGATACTGTCCCCACTTTGCTCGTGCAGTCTCGACAACAGGCTAGAATGGGGCAATCGCAAAAAACCCAGAATTTAGTTGGAGGAGAGAGATGAGAAGGATAGCTGCATTATCCGAAGAAGAGTTGGTGATGAACTGGACTTTTAGAGGCGCTGCAATGAAGAGATAAGCCCAATCCCTTAAAAATAGGGATTTGGTCAATTTAAGCTTATCCAGTCAGATCAGATAGGCACGCCGGTTCTGAAAATCCAGTGAAGACCCCAGTTTGTTGGGGGAACTCTAATTCGGAAATGTAACTATTTAAACAACTTTAATTTCTGGAAACAGATAGGGAGATAGTCAGAAACAATTGCTACAATTTCTAATTTATGCATTTACTTTTCCGTACGCTGCTTTGCAGTAAGAAACAATCCATCGGCCTTAAGCCTTTGGGATCTAGGATTATGCTTTTAAATTCAATGTTTATGTTGAGTATTTTTGCGAATTAATTCAGTAAGTTTTTTCTTTATATTTATGTCTTTCATTTCTGCTATTTTAATTATGTCTAGCATGCTTGGCTAGACTCTTAATTCTGGTGTTTGAATAATGAAAACTGTTTGAATATAAATCTGGGCTCCTGAGGCCAAAATGAGTATAGTAATGCATGATAGGTTTTCGTTGATTCTTATGCCTTGTTCCACGTGAGTGTGTGTCTAAAATGCCCAATGTGGCTGATCACTCATTAGGTAAAGAGGGCATACCACTGTTAATTAAATTGGCGAATCGTGACTGTGTGTTGGTTCATATAGTAATAAGGGAATCAATGGATTGTTGTGGGCACACGAGGAATTAGTAAACATAATAGATCTGGGTTCGTCTAGGGCACACTGCTGTCTGTTCACTTATATCTCTTTGGAGAATCGGGGGGTGGGTGACTGATTATGGATTTAATTGATGAGGAATCACTTTTAAGTCTATAATGAAATGATGAACGAGGAGACACAGAGAGGAATCCGGTCTCCATAACTAGGTGATTTATCATGTATGAAAATCGGCGTGCCCGTGATCGAGTTGATATATATTTAAATCAATTTCAAGTTGCAAGAACTGTTGTTATTTTATATTTTCTTTACTTTCTTTTGCAGATTTAATATCCAGTAGTGACAACAAAATCAAACCCCCTTTTCTGATTAGTTACTTGAAAGTGGAATCACAACAACTCTCTGTGGGATCGATCCGTACTCATTAGCTGGCTACGCTTGCTATGGGCACATGAGTTATAAATTATTTTTAAGTGCGAAATGACTGCGCGTCAAAATTGGCGCCGTTGCCGGGGAGCTGGTTTTTATTGATTTTACCTTCCACGCTGGTGAGCTTGGAAGTTGATGCCCAGGAGCTCTTCAGAGGAGACTCTATTATACGATCCGAAGATAGAGAAGACTTCGAGAAAAAACAGAGCAGCAGTGAAGAGGGCATGCCAAGCCGCACGTAGACCTCGTGAGCCCACACCACCACCAGAAGATCAAGGGAACAAAGGACACGAGGAGGAAGGACAGTTTGAGAACGGCCACAATATCAACATGGCTGCAGCAAATGGAGATGCGGATGATAACAGGACTCTAAGGCAGTTGGTTTTCCTGACCAATATGAATCTGCGCCCGATGGGCATTGCACTCCTAACTGTGACTCATAACTGAGATATTCATGCAAACTTTATCCAGATCTTGCCGAAGTTCCACGGAATGCATGGAGAGGATCCACAGAGACACTTGCAAGATTTTGAGATGTTTTGCCAAACTTAACCATCCAACCATGGATGAGAGGAGTATGTGCGGTTGGTCTCATTCCCTTTCACCCTTCAGGATGGGGCACGGGACTGGCTGTACACGCTTCCGACTGGTGCTGTGACCACATAGAGACAACTTCAATAAAAGTTTTTGGAGAAAAATTTCCCAGCATCCAGAGTGCAAGAAATGAGAAGAAGGATAAGGAGCCTGAAGATGGGAATTAACGAAAGTTTCTATAACTACTGAGGAAGATTCCAGGCGTTACTGGTGAAATGCCCACAACACCATATTACTGAACATGATTTGATTCAATATTTTGTCAGAAGATTGAGACCACATGAGAGGACGATCGTGAATGCCTCATGTGGAGGGTTAATTTTGAACAAACAACCTGTTAAAGCATTCAGAATTCTCACTGAAATGGCTGAAGACAACCGAGACTTTGGTGAAGAGGACATTCGGGTTGTAAGAAAATCAGAGAGGGCACCGGACCAGGATAGTAGGATTGATAGGTTGTGTGACAAAATCAAAAAGATCTTGTCCGGTGTGAGCATAGCAAAGAAGCCCAGACCCTGTGGAGTATGCAAAAGTATATCTCATTTCATTGATGAGTGTCCTATTCTACAAGACGAAGTGGAAGAAGTAAACGTTGTAGGTGGCCAGAATGGGCATTCCAGAAGATATGATCCACATTCCCAGACTATAATCCTAGCTGGAGAGACCATGAAAATTTCAGATGGAGAAGGCCAGAGGATGGGCATCCTGCTTGCCCATTACCACCACCAGAAGAGAAAAGAAAGCAAAGGCTGGAGGATCTTGTGTTTACTATGGCTGAGGAAAATGAAAAATTCAAGCAAGAGACTCGGGCTGGTCTCTCGCACATGAGCAAGCAAATCAACCAGTTGGCTTAAGCTATGCACAAGATGGAAGAGAAAAATGGGAAGCTGTCTTCCCAAGTTGAAAATCTAAGAGAGCAGGTGAATGCAGTGGCTCTAAGGAGTGAAAAAGAGCTTCCGGAGATGGTTAGGCCAGTAGAAGAGAAGGACGATATGCCCTTGGAAGAAGAAGTGGAAAAAATTCCCACAGAGGACGAGACACATGAAGCTGAACAGGAAGATACTGTGCCTATTCCAGAAGTGAAGCAGCCTGCTAAAGTGCCCATTCCAGTAAAACGGAAGCCTCTCTTTCCAGGGAGATTGACACTAAATAGAAGAGAAGAGGAAACCGGGGAGATGCTAAAAGTATTCAGCAAAGTGCAAATCAATATTCCACTAATCTAGGCAATTAAGCAAGTGCCACGATATGCCCGGTTTCTGAAGGAACTTTGCACCAGAAAGGTACGTTTCAATGATGATGCAAGATTCTTAGTTGGGAAGAATGTATCGGCTGTGATATAGAGAAAATTACCCAATAAGTACGATGATCCAGGGATGTTCATGATTCCTTGTATCATAGGAGATAAAAAAGTGGAGAAGGCCATGCTGGATTTGGAGGCATCCATCAATGTAATACCCCTGTCGGTGTTCAAAGAATTAAAGATTGGACCTCTGAAGGAGACTCGTGTGGTTATTTAGCTTGCTGACAGGTCTAATGTATATCCAGAAGGCCTCATTGAAGATGTATTGGTCAAGATGGATGAGCTTATTTTCCCAGCAGATTTTTATGTGCTTGACATGGGCACATCGACTTCAAAATCTTCAATATTGTTGCTGAGAAGACCTTTTATGAAGACAGCTCGGACCAAGATTGATGTGGACAAGGACACACTGACGTGTGAGTTTGATGGGAAGACGGTGACATTCAACATATTTGAAGCATTAAAGCACCCCCAGATACAGAGAATTGCAGTTTTGTGAATACCTTCCGTCACCCGAGTCGATCTACCCTATCCATGGTGAGCAACAGAGAGCCATTGGAATGGGCACTGTGGGATGGACTAACTGACCAAGATGCCCTGGATGAAGATGATGACATCGAGGAAGGAATTATGATGTTGTATTCGTTGGAAGAAATGCCATACGGTTGTGTGGATTATGGTGTGCCCATTCAGAGAAATGATGATAAGCTAATGCCTTCTATTGTCAAAGCGCCCACGCTGGAATTGAAGGCATTACCAAGGCATTTGAAGTATGCCTATTTGGGAGATAATGAGACTCTACCTGTAATCATAAGTGCGGGGTTGAATTAAGCTGATGAGGACCGCCTTTTGAGATTGTTAAGACTATACAAGGAGGCACTCAGATGGACTTTGGCAGATATAAAAGGCATTAGCCTAGCAGTTTACATGCATAAAATTTTGTTGGAGGATGATGCAAAACCCGTTCGTGATCCACAAAGAAAGCTCAATCCAGTGATGAAGGACGTGGTGCTAAAAGAGATTATTAAGCTACTGGACCGGGGTATTATATACTCTATTTCAGATAGTAAGTGGGTCAGTCCAATCCATGTTGTGCCCAAGAAGTTGGGCATTCAAGTTGGGAAAAATGAGAAGGGGGAGCTTGTGCCCACACGACTGCAAACTGGCTGGAGAGTTTGCATTAACTACCGGAAGCTGAACACAGTCACGTGGAAGGATCATTTCCCACTTCCGTTCATTGACCAGATGTTGGAGAGACTCGTAGAAAACAGGTTCTTTTATTTCTTGGACGGATACTCAGGATACATGCAGATTACAGTGAGTCAAGAGGACTAGGAGAAAACAACATTCACATGCCCATTTGGTACATTTGCCTATCACAGAATGCCCTTTGGCCTCTGCAATGCTCCTGGCACATTTCAGCGATGTATGATGAGTATATTCTCTGATTTGCTCGAGAACTGCATTGAAGTATTCATGGACGACTTCACGGTATATAGAAGCTGCTTTGATCGATGCTTAAACAATCTGGAGAAGGTGTTGTAGTGATGTGTGGACAAATGCCTAGTACTGAACTACGAAAAATACCATTTTATGGTTAGAGAGGGCATTGTACTGGGTCATGTGATTTCTGAGAGGGGCATTAAGGTCGATAAAGCCAAAGTGGATATAATAGAAAAATTGCCATATCCCACTTCGGTGAAGCAAGTGAGAGGATTCCTGGAGCACGCTAGATTTTACAGGAGGTTTATAAAAGATTTTGCAAAAATTGCCCAGCCTATTACTCACTTATTACAACAAGATGTCCCATTTGAATTCGATGAAGAGTGTAAGAAGGCATTCAATTTTCTGAAAAAGTAACTGGTCACAGCACCAGTTATCCAACCACCAGATTGAGGAATGTCTTTTGGGATAATATGTGACGCTAGTGGCTACGCTGTGGGCGCTGTACTGGGTCAGAAGGAAAAGAAAGCTATGTAATTTACTATGCCTCCAAAACTTTGAATTGGGCACAATGTAATTACACCACTACTGAAAATGAGTTATTGGCAGTAGTGTTTGCATTCAAGAAGTTTCGATCTTATCTCTTGGGAGCAAAAATCATTGTTTACACAGATCACGGTGTCCTAAGGCACTTGATGGCCAAGAAGTAGACAAAACCGAGACTAATTAGATGGATCCTGCTCTTGCAAGAGTTTAATGTCGAGATCAAGGATAAAAATGAGGCACAGAACTTGGTAGCTGATCATCTGAGCCGGGTACTGAATGAAAAAGGCGATGAAATGCCCATTACGGATCATTTTTCTGATGAGCATTTGTACTCAGCACAGGGCACACTGGAGCCCTAGTATGTAGATATAGTGAATTTTTTGGAGTCAGGAGAGCTGCCAATTAGGTATTTAAGGTACCAAAAGAATAAACTGAGGTATGAGAGCAAGTTCTATGCCTGGGATAGCCCTATTCTATGGAGGAAATGTGCTGATCAAATCATAAGAAGATGTGTCCCAGATTATGAAATTGAGGAGATTTTGAAGCATTGTCACAATTATGCTTGCGGATGGCATTTCGGACCAAACCGAACAGTGAGGAGAGTTCTGGACTATGGGTTCTTTTGGCCTACAATTTTTAAGGATGCCTACGACATTTACAAAAGATGTGATCAATGCCAGAGAGTCGGGAACATCACAAGAAGGAATAAAATGCCCATGACACCCATCATGCCAGTGGAAATTTTCGATGTTTGGGGAATGGATTTCATGAGACCCCTTGCAAACTCTAAGGGGAACTATTACATTATCCTGGCAGTTGATTATATGTCCAAATGGGTAGAAGCAAAGGCTACTCCTACCAATGATGCAAAGGTAGTAGCCACATTTCTGAAATCCCACATTTTTAGCCGGTTTGGTGTGCCCAGATCCATCATCAGTGATCAAGGGACCCATTTTTGCAACCAAACGATGGAGAGGCTATTGAAGAAGTATGGAGTAAATCATAGAGTCACAACATCATATCATGCACAAGGGAATGGCCAAGCTAAAGTCTCAAATCAAGAAATTAAAGCCATCCTGGGGAAGGTAGTGAATCCAAGTCGAAAGGATTAGAGTGCCCATTTAGATGATGTCATGTGGGCATACCGGACTGCATTTAAGACTCCGATAGGGATGTCTCTGTTGGGGTTTTTTCGAATTAAACCACCGCAGGATCTATTTGGTTGTTCATTAATCCATGTTCATGCAAATCATAATTTTATGCCACATGCATGTTTATCACAGTCTAATAAAAAACCATGCAAAGCAGATTCGATTCTAATAAAGCGGAAGACATAGAAAACGAATCTACTTACAAATCGACAGACGGTTTGAGGACAAGATTACAGATCTAATCTTGTTGTTGAATGAACAATGATAATGGCACCACTTATGTCACACACACGACCACTGCACAATTCCACTCCAAGATCTTCTGTTGTATTCTCGGACTGTATCTAGATTCAGAGTGGGCTGAAATCTACTAGATAGAATTGTGAAATCTGTTGATAACTTTGAGAGACAAAGAGGGGCTGATTTCTTATGATTAATATCATCTAAATTTCGTGCCCCCTCTCCCCTTATATATAGGGAGGGGCGAAATTTCATGCTCCAGCCCTACTAGGCTGGGCCTCTATCTCAAGTTATATATCCAGTCCACTTTCAGTCATATTGAGCTACAACAGGGATCTAGAAGAATATTAAATTGGCCCACTAATTTAGTTAATATCTAATATCCAATAAACTAAGGATATAATTAAATAAATTAAGTTTTACTTTTATTCCACTAAAGAAGTAAAACTGACCTACCAATTTATTTAATATCTAATATCCAATGCAAACAGTGACTGCAATAACTTTCATTTCATATCATCATATCATCAGAAAAGTATACAAAGACAAGTCTTCTAGTATACAAAACCAACAATCTCCCACTTATACTTGAAGCATGTCTTTCAAGCATAAAAACTAACAGGCTAACTCTCCAATCAAAACTATCAACTCAAACTGCGTCCCTAGGTCTGCATCTCACTCCCATTTTCTCCACGTGACCATCAAAGATCTTAGCCGGCAGGCTCTTCGTAAATGGATCAGCCAGGTTGTCCTCTGATGCAATCTTGACCACCGCCACATCTCCTCTCTTAACGATTTCTCATATAAGATGGTACTTTCTCTCTATGTGCTTAGTTGCATTGTGAGCTCTGGGTTCCTTCGAGTTTGCCACTGCACCAGAATTATCACAGTATATCGTGATAGTCTTAGGCAAACCAGGAACCACGCCCAAGCCCAATAGGAACCCGCGAAGCCAGACAGCCTCTTTTGCAGCCTCAGAGGCAGCTATATATTCAGCTTCCATGGTGGAATCCGCAATGCATTTCTGCTTAATGCTCCTCTATGCAATGGCTCCACTTCCTAATGTAAATACATAGCCTGAGATAGACTTACTCTGATCTTTGTCAGTTTGAAAATCTGAGTCCGTATAACCCAAAGGTACTAGACTATCAGAGCGGAAAACCAACATATAGTCTCGAGTCCTTTTAAGGTACTTGAGAATGTTTTTGACCGCAGTCTAGTGACCTTGTCCAGGGTTAGACTGATATCTGCTTACCATGCCAACGACATAGCATATATCAGGCCTAGTACATAGCATAGCATACATCAAACTTCCCACAGTCGAAGCATATGGCACTTTCTTCATTTCCTCTATCTCAGACTGTGTTTGGGGACACATTTCCTTGGATAGATGGATTCCATGTCTGTAAGGTATAAAACCTTTCTTGGAATCTTGCATGCTAAACCTAGCTAGCACTGTATCGATATAAGTCGCCTGGGACTGACATAACATCCTTTTCTGGCGATCTCGAATGATCTTAATGCCAAGGACATGTCCGGCTTCACCCAGATCCTTCATATCGAACTACTTGGACAACCACACCCTAATGTTAGATAACTCCTTCTTACTGTTTCCAATAAGCAAGATGTCATCAACATAAAGTACGAGGAATGACACCACGTTTCTATCACATTTCTTGTACACACAGCTCTCATCCGGATTTTGCACGAATCCATATGACTGGATAACCTCATCAAATCGGATATTCCAAGATCTCGATGCCTGCTTAAGTCTATAAATGGATCTCTTAAGCTTGCACACCAAGTGCTCCTGGCCTTTAGCAATAAATCCCTCTGGTTGTCTCATGTGAATGTTTTCTTCAAGACTTCCATTTAGGAAAGCTGTCTTGACATCCATCTGCCAGATCTCATAATCTAAATGAGCGGCAATTGACAAGAGAATCCGGATTGACTTAAGCATGGCTACCGGCGAAAAGGTTTCCTCATAATCGATCCCTTCTTTCTGAGTGTACCCTTTCGCTACCAATCTAGCTTCGAAGGTTTCAACCTTCCCGTCAGCTCATCTCTTGCGCTTGTAGATCCACTTACACCCAATGGGTTTAATCCCATCTTGTGGTTCTATGAGCTCCCAGACTTAATTGTGATCCATAGATCCAATCTCAGATTCCATTGCAGTTTTCCAAGAATCTGCATCTTTATCTCGAATTGCCTCGTCATAGGTCCTGGGATCCAATTCATTTAGTCCCTCTGGGAAATCTGAAGCCTCTCCCAGACCAATGAATCTATCAGGTTGGTGTACAACCCTCCCACTGTGACGAGGCAGTTCCTGTACTTCCGTGACACGTTGTGCAGTGTTTGGTGGTTTCTCTTCTTGTACAAATGGTGTAGGATTCGATCCTCCCCTTAACTCCTCAAGGATGATTTGACTCCTTGGTTTGTGGTTTATCACATAGTCTTCCTCTAAGAATCAAGCATTAGTGCTAACAATGATCTTCTGATCCTTAGGACTATATAATAAACCACCTTTTGTTCCTCTAGGATATCCAACGAATAACCTTACATCAGTACGAGGAGCCAGCTTATCAGCTTCCTTATCCAACACATGTGCAGGGCTACCCCAAATCCGAATATGGTTCAAACTGGGCTTTCGTCCAGTCCATAATTCTGTGGGCGTAGAAGGAACTGATTTTGACGGAACCAAGTTAAGAATATAGGCTGCTGTTTCCAGGGCATATCCCCAGAACGAAATGGGCAACTCAGAATAACTCATCATCGATCTAACCATCTCTAACAGTGTACGATTCCTTCTTTCCGCCACACCATTCTGTTGTGGTGTTCCCGATGAAGTCAGCTGGGAAGTAATCCCATTCTCTGCCATGTAATCCCTAAATTCACTCGAGAGGTACTCGCCACCACGATCAGAACATAGTGACTTGATACTTCTGCCTATTCGTTTCTCCACTTCTGCCTTAAACACTTTGAATTTCTCAAAGCATTCAGACTTGCGACGTAACAGGTAGATATAATCGTATCTAGAGTAATCATCAATGAGAGTGATGAAATACTCGAACCCTCCTCGAGCTTGAACTGACATAGGGCCGCACAGGTCAGAGTGAATCAAATCTAATATCCCTTCGGATCTATTCCCTTTTGACTGGAAAGGACGCTTGGTCATTTTACCTTCCAAACAGGATTCACACAAATGAAATGATTCCAGTACCAAAGAAGACAATGGTCCATCATTTACAAGCCTTTGTATCCTCTTAAGGTTAATATGACCTAGCCTTAGATGCCAAAGATAGGTTTGATTGAATTCTGAAGGTTCTTTTCTCTTGTTAGGGTTTATGATCGATGTATTCAACAGTTGTCTTTGCGTAATGTTTTCAGTTGGCTTAAGAAAGTATAAGTGTCCATCCAATGTGCTAGATAAAATGTTTACCACTAAAGATAACTAGTTTGTTATCAAAAGAAACAGAATATCCATCCATAATCAATTTAGAAACTGAAATTAAGTTTCGCCTAAAACCAGACACATAAAGACAATCTTTCAAAACCAAAGTTCTATCACTACTGAAAGGTAAAACAACGTCTCCCACTGCAATAGCCGCCACTCTTGTAGCATTACCCATGTGACCATGTAGACGGTGATCTCATTCTCACTCAGCTGTCTTTTTACCAGGAACCCCTGTAAAGACATGCAAACATGATCAGTAGCTCCAGTATCTACTACCCATGACTGGGTAGAACAAGTTGCTAAACATGTTTCTACAACCAGAGTGTGAGATGTACCTCTCTTCTTCTTCTTATTAGAACACGCCGCCTTCCAGTGACCTGGTTGGCCGCACTTGAAGCACTTAGTCTTCGAATTGAATTCCTAGGGAGGAATCTTCGCCTTTGGCTTCTTTGCCTTAGGCGCCTCATCTACAGTCTTCTTAGGTGCGTTTCTCTTCTTCCTTTTTCCACCAGAAGAAGATGTTCCTTTTTCAGCTATGTGGGCCTTAGGACTGCTCTTTTGGAGCAATTCAGCCGTCTGAAGGTCTATGAGTAGTTCAGTCAGGCTGACATCCCTTTTAATCATGTTAAAATTCAGCCTAAACTGCTTAAACTTCGAGGACAAGCTATGAAGAACAATGTCGATTTGAGAATCGCCATCTAGCTCTCCACCCAAGGTCTCGATCTCAGTTAAATACCCCATCATCATGAGAACGTGATCTCTAACAGGTGTAGAGTCAGACATTTTTGAATCCATTAGTTTCTTCATTGCCAAATGGCGTGCCGAGCGGTTCTGATGACCGAATAGCTGCCTAAGGTTGTACATGATATCATAAGCGGTTTTCATAGGCTCATGTTGATGTTGCAACACACTTGACATAGATGCCAAGATGTAACAGCGCGCTATCTCATTAGACCTAACCCACTTATCATATGCAACCTTTTGGGCTTCGTCAGAACCCTCATCTGGCATCTGAGGACAAACCTCTTCAAGTACAAACTTGTGTCCCTCAGCAACAAGTACCAAGTTAAGGTTACGAATCCAGTCATTATACTTTTCACCGACAAGTTTGTTTTCTTTGAGGATTGAGGACAGATTGGAGAGTGCCATTGATGATATGAAATAACTGAAATTAAAACATGCAGTACAGTCACAAAACACGTTTAGGATAAATAGTATATAATCGAATACCTCATAAAAATTATATACTTTTCCACCGACACTTTAAGAATGATTTCTATAAGCCACGATCGTATGGACGTTTATAAATCTCATTTTTAAATAGGTTAAACCTTTAATTTGCCTCAAGTTGAATTTCCTTACAACAAGCAAATTAATAGCCGGATAAAAATACGGTCATGTAATCATCTAACTGATAAGCCACGATCGTGTGGACGTTTATCAATAAATTACATCTAAGTGTGCATACCATTATCTTCGCACCAAGATCATTATTCGAATTTAACCGCTCCAGATGGAGGAGTCAGTTAGTACTAATAGTGTTCTACAGCTATCCATTTAGGAGATTTAATTTCTAGAGAAATCTGTGATATGACACATATGATATGGAGGAAGACCGATGTCAACGCGCATGTCCATCACTTCTCAATTAAACCAGATATTAATGGAGACCGTATGAGATTTCTACATACTTTGGTATGAATCTCTCCCACTCAGTTATTTATGTTTGAGGTTTCATTTTATCCCATTTACGAACATGCAAACATCACATAAAATGATAAACATCCATTGCATGCTTCAACATAATAAGGAATACTAATAATCCAACTATCATGGCTTATATCTCATGTTGATTGATGAGATAAAACTGGAAAGTCAGCTCCGGAAACAGGCTTGGCCCCCGCCCCTTCACCGCGCTTCGCCGAAAACCCTAGCTCTATTTAGGGTTTCGGGACGTGAACCGGTGAACTACTTTCCTTCTTTGAGTTGATCTCCGATCTTTATTCAATACAGAGTATCTATTCCAAAAGGAAAAATCGAATATTGCTAGAATAAAAATTACAACTCAAAACTCGGCCTAACAGTTTTATATCTATTACATTAAAACAACGTAAAATAAAACTTAGACCTAATCCATGGATTTTCTCATGGATAAAAATCACGTAGCCAAATCGGCATACGGCCAACATTCATTCAACATAAACATACATCACATAAAATAAAGGAGCCATGATAGTTGGTAAACCTGCAAACAAACACAGTCTAAAAATCCAACAATCATTTATTAAATGATTTACATAAAATAACATATGATATCTATGCATGAATATTAAATAATAATCGAATTTAACAATTAATTAAATTAATTAATTCGATATTATCCACAAGATAAAAATTGGAAATTAAAATAATTATCCACCAATTTAAATCATGATATTTTCGAAAATATATCTTAAAATAAATATGGAAATTATTTATAATTATCCACCAAATTTATTTAATATTTTCAAGCCACCCTAATTAAATAATAATTGGATATATTGATATATATCAAAAATCTAATCCAAATATTATCCATAAGAATCTAAATCTTTAAGGATAAGGTTTGAAGATTTGATCCTCTTCAAAATCTTCCAAATCCTATCCAAAATCAAATTCTTATCATAATTGGATTTTGATAATTATTTGTATATATCCAAAAATCACCTTATCCAATATTTAATCCCATAGATTTCGAAATTATCCAAATAATAAATTGGAGATTTGATCCATTTCAAATTCTTCCAAATTTAAAATTCTATTTTCAAATGTATCTAGATTAATATTAGGTAAATCAAGATATACGTCAAATAACATCAAATCTCAATCCAATATACATAAATTTCGATCTATCCTAATAAATAAATCTGAAAATTTGATTTTCATCAAAATCTTCTCCAAATTAATTTATTAAAAATTGAAAATACACTATATTTCACATTTGGAAATTTTGACATTAATCAAAAAACTATTCCAAATAATATAGCTATAGGTTTCGAAATTTTCAAGAATTAAAATCTGAAAATTTTGATCCATTTCAAAAATTATCAAATTTAAAATTCTAATTTCAAACCTATCTAGATTAGAATTTTGTAACTTTTGATATACATCAAAAATCACCAAATCCAATTCTAATCACCAAAAATTTCAAACCCTATCCAAATTAAATCTGGAAATTTTGATGTTGATCAAAAATCCATCCAAATTTAATTATAGTGTTCGAAAATTTTAACACAAAATTAGGGAATTTTTAACACATCAAATTCGAAAATTTGATCACCAAATTTTTGAAAATAATGAGACACAAATCTGGAAATTTGAAGACATCAAATATCATCCCAAATCTATATCTCATCATGTTCGAAAATTCCAACAATTCAAAACTAGAATTTTCGAATTCAATCCAAAATTCTTCCAAGTCTTGAATACCATAAAAATCGACATATATGCATATTTAAATCTGAAAATTTAAGAACTATAAATTTAACATCAAATTTAAATATATATATCGAATTCATGCTCTGATTAATCCTAGAAAAGTGCCAAAACCTGGCTTTGATACCACTGTTGGGGTTATTTTGAATTAAACCACCGCAGGATCTATTTGGTTGTTCATTAATCCATGTTCATGCAAATCATAATTTTATGCCACATGCATGTTTATCACAGTCTAATAAAAAACCATGCAAAACAGATTCGATTCTAATAAAGCGGAAGACATAGAAAACGAATTTACTTACAAATCGACAGACGGTCTGAGGACAAGATTACAGATCTAATCTTGTTGTTGAATGAACAATGATAATGGCACCACTTATGTCACACACACGGCCACTGCACAATTCCACTCCAAGATCTTCTGTTGTATTCCCGGACTGTATCTAGATTCAGAGTGGGCTGAAATCTACTAGATAGAATTGTGAAATATGTGGATAACTTTGAGAGACAAAGAGGGGCTGATTTCTTATGATTAATATCATCCAAATTTCATGCCCCCCCGTATATATAGGGAGGGGCGAAATTTCATTCTCCAGCCCTACTGGGCTGGGCCTCTATCTCAAGTTATATATCCAGTCCACTTTTAGTCATATTGGGCTACAACAGGGATCTAGAAGAATATTAAATCGGCCAACTAATTTATTTAATATCTAATATCCAATAAACTTAGGATATAATTAAATAAATTAAGTTTTACTTTTATTCCACTAAAGAAGTAAAACTGACCTACCAATTTAATACATATTTGCGAATATGCTTTCTCCTTTAGTCCAGCCATTCCCCGTGTTTAAGATATAATGTTCATTAATTAATTATGTCAGACATCTATAATTAATTAACATCTAAAACCTTGAGTAGTACCACACAAGCTTTATCATGTAAGGAATAAATTCTACCTGCAGGGTTTTAATATGAACTTTTGTTTCCTCAAGAGAACATCATCAACCTAGCGCACCAAGACACGGTGCTCATGCATACTGCTCGAGACATCATGTATACATTGTTATTACCTAAGATATCGAATTTGATCTACGAAAAGATCTTACACATTGATAAATCAAAGTAATAAACAACGCACACATATGCTCGCCAATATCACATGAGTTCAGAACCCGAACTCTGTGGATCTTTATTCTCTCAGTTTCTGGGTCAGAGACAGAGAATAGTATCCTATCGTGATCCTCCTCAATATACTAATAAGTGTACTAGAATAATCAGTTAGTCAAGATAGACTAACTTGTCAGATTATTCTACGGTGTACCGATGGTGTGTTCAGGACCATCTAAGCCGTGAGCTCTTTAATACAATACAAGGTTCTAATGATATGATCTTACCGTGTGACTCCCCACACCATATCATCTACAATGTAAGTATATGGAACATTGCATAGAACAATTATAGAACATAATCTAAATGCAAACAGTGACTGCAATAACTTTCATTTCATATCATCATATCATCAGAAAAGTATACAAAGACAAGTCTTCTAGTATACAAAACTAACAGTCTCCTTACCGGATGTTATTTGGGAAATGTTTCCATCTGTCAGTAGAGCTGGAACACAAGGCACGATGAGCACTTCAGAAGTTGAACATGGACATTTCAGAAAATTTTAGATTCAAAAGCTGGAAGAAATGAGAATGGAAGCCTATGATAATGCTATGCTTTACAAGGAAAAGATGAAGAGGCTTCATGATCAAGTGATTAGAAGAAAGAGATTCTTCCCAGGACAGCAAGTAAAAGTACCATTCGAGATTCAAATTGATGGGAGGAAGTCTGAGGACCAAGTGGGTTGGTCCATTTGAAGTCTATGCAGAATGCCTTAATGGGGCAGTTGAGCTTAAAAATCCCGAAACTGGAGAGCACTTCAAGGTTAATGGCCATCATCTCAAATCTTACCTAGGGCATTCTGATCAGAATGTTATAGTGGTTTGGCTCGGAGAGCCCATATAAACCTGAGCAGGGATTTTATCATGCCCACAATAATAAATGGGGCGCTACTGGAAGACAACCCAGGTTTTAATTGCTTTAATTCATTTTTATTTTAATTAAATAAAATTTCCAGTTAATTAAACTAGATTAGGGGCAATTTTACGCTTGTTTTTGGATAAGTATGTGATCTACAAGTTAGGATAAAGAGAGAGAAGTAAGAGATAAATATAAATCCTGGGAAAATAGGGATTCTGAAGAGGGGCACTCTGAAGAGATAAAGTTTTTTCCGATTTTTCAGGGGATAAGACTTATCCGTTGATGTGGGCACGCTGATTTAAATAAATCCTTTGGAATTTAAAGAGTCACGGTCTCATCAAGAACAGTAACACACCTTTAATAAAAAGCCAACCCCACAAAATCTAAACTCTCACTTTCATTCTTTTCGGAAAAAAATCAAAGCTTCTTTCTTCTCCCTCCTAAAACCCTACAACATCTCTCTGCTAATTTTAAGCTTCAACAATGGTAAACACATGAGGGAAAAAGTAGTGCCAAAGGCTGGGGCTAAGGCTAGGTTGAATTTTGATACTCATGTTACCTCTGCAGAGCCCACTCCAGCAAAGGTGACGAAGAAGAAAACTGTCAAGCCTAAGGAGAAAGTTGCGCCTGTCACAGCCACCTCGAGCAAACCGGCAAAGGAAACTCCACCGAAGAAGGAACCCATGGCTGAGGCAAGCTCGGCTACACCATTGCAAAACGAACATGTAGAGAAAGACACTACTATTGGAGGAACTTAAGAAGATGAAGTGGCCATGGAGCCCACGCAAGAGCCTGAAAGAGTAGCCTCGAAAAAGGTGAAGAAATCGGCTAGGGTTCTGACGCCCCCGCCGTCTAAAGAGATTGTTGAAGAGGAGGAGGAGAATTTGGAAGAAGAGGGTGATGATGAAGCCCTAGATGATTTTGTAAGTGAGCTAGATGAAGTGGAAGAACAACCCGCAGAGGAGCAAGTCCAAGAAGAAGGACCTGTCGAGATCAAGAAACAGGCACTATAGAAGGTGAAAGGAAAAAGAAAAGTTGGAGAGCCCATTCTGGAACAACCAACCGATTTCCAGCAAGATGAAACCGATGAGGAGGTTTCAGAACACCCAGAGCAGTAGCAACAACAGAGCGAGCCATCCCAGGCGCAAACATTTGAGGATGAACCCTCAGAGGACTCACCACCCAAGCAGAGGATGGAAAAAGCGGTGGCCATAAAAGCAGAGGCCAAGTTAGCTGAGGAGCCCTCTTCAAAGAAAAAAAAGGCTACAGAGGGCACACCACAACCTAAACCTAAAAAGGGCAGAGGAGTAGGGAGCCCCACTTTGAGTAAGCCAGAAATGGCCCGCCACTAGTGCGGGGTATTATAAACTCAAAGGGAGTCTATGCTGAGTCACTCGCAGCTCTTGGGATAGAGCAAGAGGTGAGGGATTTCTTTGCTGCAATAGGTTGTGAATTTTTCTTAGATATAGAATGTGTGATTTTTCCTGCTCTCTCACGAGAGTTTGTCAATAGTCTAAAAATAAAAGCTGTGAATAAGCCTGCTATGTCTACTAGGGTAATGAACTTTAAAACTCTGGTAAAAATTTCTCTATGTCTGTTGATGATCTGAATATAATATTGGGCATCGTATCATACTTGGGTGTCCAGGAGGAGGTGTATGAAGATGCCGTAACTGATGTGCCCGACTCTACTGAGGGAGTTGAGGCAAAATGGGCGAAAATTGGGAATGGCTCCACTTATCATAGTGGAGCCACAAAAGGCTATTGTTTGAATAATGAAGCATTGAGATTCTGCCATAGGGTGCTGGCCTACAGTTTCTTTGGTAAGAATGATAGCTCTAATTCCATAACAAATCAGGTGCTGTTCATTTTGTGGTGCATGATGAAGAAAATTAAAATTAATTTTGGCTCTATGGCCATAGCACATTTCAGGGAAATAAAAACGCACCCTAAGCATAGAATCTCGTGTGCCTAATTAATCACCTAAATTGCTGTTAGATCTAGGTTGCTGGATTTGAGCACCACTGATTTAACTTTCCTGCCCATGAATTCTTTGTTATTGCTTGTCTAAAAAGGATGCAAGATGTGGTTGATGATGAGGATGGCAAGCCTGTTTTCTTTGTATCGAGGGCAGACCCCTCCAGCATGTTCCTTGTCACTGCAGGTAGATTGAAGAAGCCACCAGTGGGGAGAGCACAGCAGGGAGAGCACCTGATCATAGTAATGATGAGAAGGTTGGAAGCGATGGAGAATGCCTAAGTCCAAGCCAATGAAAAACTGACCCGCATGGAGGCCACCCTGAAGGCCTATTTCAGACACGTTGGGTTCTCTTACCCAACGTCCTCGTCCGATTGATTCCTGGTTCTTTTCTTTTCTTAGATTAGTTTTTTATTTTTGTTTTTCTGTTTTTGTTCTTTTGTTGTTTGTGTTTTGCCCCTGTTCACCCACTTTGCCTAGTGCAAAGTGTGTGGGTGGGGGCATTTTAGTTTGTGTTTCTTGTTGTTTTTTGTTGAGTGTGTTTTTAACACTTTGCAAAGTGTAAAGTGTGTAGGTGGTTAGTTGAGTTAAGCATGGAAATCTGTGAAGTCTATGTGGTCATTGCATATGATATTTTCAACATTAAACTGGTTTATATCAAAATCAGCATGTCCTCATAAGATAGGGATGACGAAAGAGTTTAGCATGCCCTGGGAAGATTTGAGCCTAATGTTGTATGCCCATTTCACAGCTTTCTTTACTTCATGTGTGAACAATTATATGCTTAGAAATTCTAGAACTTGCTACTATTTTGTTTGAAGCCTGGAAATTGTTGATGTGTAAGTAGATGATATAGGCCATCTTTTGCTGAGCCACCAAGATAAAAATTTACCCACCAATAACCCAGCCTTTGCAGCCCCTTGAGCCTATGAAATGCCCTGGCAGATTTCTTGTTTGGGATGGTAAAATATATAGCCCGGGCATCACAAGAGCCTGAAAAGAAAAAAATGGAAAGGCAGAATTATTGGGGGATATTTGTAAAAAAGGGGGCCAGAAAAGATAGGGGAATAAATAAATAAATAAATATATATATATATATATATATATATAGGATATGGATCATATGAGAACACTTTGTTGGTGTGAGAAATGAGAACCCATCTTACACCATCCAATTTAATGATCCAATGGTTGAGATTTAAGGTAGCAATTTCGTAAATAATAGGGCAAAAAATAAAGGAAGGAGGGCTATTTTTGTCCAAACCCATTAAAAATGATGATGTCAGCAATTAAAAAAAATCTTAAAAACTTTAACCAACCATAACTTGCTCGTTTTTAATCCAATGTACAAAAAAATATATTAAATTAAAGCTCTCTTCATACTCTTTCATTTAAGATGTCAAAAGGCTATGTTTAGATGAAAAAATATGAACGAAAAATAAAAAAGAAATTTTTTTACGTGTGCCCAAGTTGTAAATGCTTTCGTTAGCATATAATAATTTTTCGTCAGCATTATGATAACATATGATAACGTATGCTAACGAAGCATTTGTCATATGCTAACATAATGTATTCGTTGTGCTAACAAAGAATTATCATAATGCTAGCATAGTATAAATTTATTAAGGTTTATTAAATCTCAATTATGGTTTATTTAATCTCGATTATGGTTTATTCCATCTAATTATCATTATTTTTTTAAAATTTAATTTTTTATTTATAGTTCTTAATTGACTATTATGGTTTATCCCATCCAATTATGGTTTATAAAGTATGTTGACAGAGTATTGTCATATGCTAACACAGTGTATTCGCAATGCTGACGAAGCAAAACCATAATGCTAACGTAGTACAAATATATTATTATTATGATTTGTTCCAACTCATTTAGGGTTTACCACATCCAATCAATGTTTATTTCATCTAATTATGTTTATTTCATCTAATTATGATTTTTTCCATTTAATTAGATTTTATTAAATCAAATTATGTTTATAATCAATATTTAGAATATTTTTCGCTAATAATATTTGAAAACTTTAATTAACATAACTATAATGCTTCGTTAGCATGATGATAACACTTCGTTAGCATGATGATAATATTTCGTTAGCATAACGATCTGTTATCAAATCCTCCGTGATTTTTATAAGAATTACCAAATTACGTTAATGCCCTCGCACGAAAAAAATTTCAGATATTACAGAATTACCATCGCCTTTTTCAGCAAATCTGGACCTTTGATTTTTGATGGATGTGTGGTGTGAGATGTGTTCTCATTTCTCACACAAGGGGTTATTTTTATATAACCCCACCCCTATATATATATATATATAAATGATAAAAGAGAAGAAAAAAAAGAGAGAAATAATTCCCCTAGTCTTAAGTGTTTAGAATGCCCAGAGTAAAGAAAGATTTGTTGTCTGAACGGGGCACAGCAGGGTAGTTGACTTAGAAAAAATGGGGGGCCTGTACAGAAATAAAGCCCTACCTACATGAAATGCCCATTGTAGCCTAAAAAGCCCTATTCATACTTATGCATCTATGATTTCTGGAGATTGATAGTAGAACTTTAGCAAGCTTATGGGATGACTAAGTACAGAATTGCATTGATTTGAGTGTATACACTGAGCCTAAACACTGAGTAAAGAGAGTTTGTGAGGATTACCAAGCAGAACTCATTTTTGACCTATTTTTGGTATGCTGATACTTTGCAGTTCTGTTGGAATACTGATTGTAATGTGCCCACACTGATTAACAGTTTGCATGCTTTGTTTTGATCTGTTTCTTTTTGCCTTTCTTTTCTTTTGTTTTTCTGGACGCATTGCATCCCATGCTTGAGGATAATCATGTCTAAAATGTATGGGTATGATAAGTCCATTTATTTCGTATTTTTTTGGGCATTTTGTTCGTTATAAATGTCCTTTTTGTGTGTTTTAAGTAAAAAAGAACCAGCTTAAGGTCATAGGGTATTGCGGAGGTTGAGTCTGGTGAAAGGGACATTTTATGCCCGGTTATTCAAGCAAAATCAAAGCTAAACATTCAGGCAGAGACATAGGGAACTTTTTCAGCATCCATCCTATATTCGAGAGGCATAATGGGCATATCATATATGGATAAAGCTGACCAGATGATACCGTGCCCACTTTACTCATACAGACTCGACAATAGGCTAGAATGAGGCAATCCTGGAAAACTCGGAATTTAGTTGGAGGAGAGAGACGAGAAGGATAGATGCATTATCCGAAGAAGAGTTGGTGATGAACTAGATTTTTAGAGGCGCTGCAATGAAGAAATAATCCCAATCCCTAAAAATAGGGATTTGGTCAACTTAAGCTTATCCAGTCAGATCAGATAGGGCACACCGGTTCCGAAAATCTAGTTAAGACCCTAATTTGTTGGGGGAACTCTAATTCGAAAATGTACTATTTAAGCTACTTTAATTTCTGGAAACAGATGAGGAGATAGTCAGAAACAATTGCTACAATCTCTAATTTCTACATTTACTTTTCTATACGCTGCTTTGCAGCAAGAAATAATCCATCGGCCTTAAGCCTTTGGGATTTAGGATTATGCTTTTAAACTCAATGTTTATGTTGACTATTTTTGCGAATTAATTCAGTAAGTTTTTTCTTTATATTTATGTATTTCATTTCTGCTATTTTAATTATGTCTAGCATGCTTGGCTAGATTGTTAATTCTGGTGTTTGAACAATGAAAATGGTTTGAATATAAATCTGGACTCGTGAGGCCAAAATGGGCATAGTAATGCATGATAGGTTTCTGTTGATTCTTGTGCCTTGTTCCACGTGAGTGTGTGTCTGAAATGCCCAATGTGGCTGATCACTCGTTAAGTAAAGAGGGCACACCACTGTTAATTGAATTGGCGAAACGTGACTGTGTGTTGGTTCATATAGTAATAAAGGAATCAATGGATTGTTGTGGGCATACGAGGAATCGGTAAACATAACAAATCTGGGTTTGTCTAGGGCACACTGCTGTCTGTTCACTTATATCTCTTTAGAGAACCGGGGGGTGGGTGACTGATTAGGGATTTAATTGATGAGGAATCACTTTTAAGTCTATAATGAAATGATGAACGAGGAGACACAGAGTGATTTATCATGTATAAAAATCGGTGTGCCCATGATCGAGTTGATATATATTTAAACCAATTTCAAGTTCAAATGCGAGAACCGTTGTTATTTGATATTTTCTTTACTTTTCTTTTGCAGATTTAATTTCCAGTAGTGACAACAAAACCAAACCCCCTTTTATGATTGGTTACTTGAAGGTGGAATCACAACAGCTCTATGTGGGATCAACCTATACTCATTAGCTGGCTACGCTCACTGTGGGCACATGAGTTATAAATTATTTTTGAGCGTGAAATGACCGCGCATTAGTAATATCCGAATATTACATATTTATTGGCCCAATATAGATTGTATACTTTAATCTATCTATTTATACATACATTAACGCAAAATCGCAAGGCGAAATTATCATAAAAGAAAGTCAGTGAACACTTGATTTAGAAATATGGGTGAGAAAATCCAAACCAGAACCTGACCCGATCGACCGACCCGATATCTATCGATCAGTTCGGGTCAGGGTTAATGGGATGGCAGGCGATGAGTGGGTTCAGACGCTGCAAACTGATTATGATTCGGTTGGGCGTCGGTGGTGTGGTCGGAACCCGTCAGCCACATCGACTCTACTGTATTTTAAAAAAATTCAATTATATTATTTGTATTCTGTATGTATTTGTAACGCCCCAGTCCCACTAGGACCAAAACGTCACCAAAACATACGTATATGCTTACGTGATAAATAATTTTTAAAAATAAGATTTAACTTTATAAATAATTGTAAATGGGCAATACCTCAACTTAGAAAAATGTTCAAACCACGCACTTAGGCGTTCTCAAAGTCAACTTTCAACAAGACTTTTCGAAATCACTAACTCACGCATAACCAAATTATGACCTGTCAACAAACAATATACATAGCCAATCAGGCCACACATTTAAAAACACCACGGCCAACCCTTATATACATTCAAAATATTTGTATGCATATCAAAAATGACCATTAGGGTCAATAACTTTCAAACTTAAAAGGTTTGCAGAGTACCAATGGAAACATTTAATATTTAACATACAAACATAAGTCTAAAGATGGCTTTGAGCAAAAACTATACAAGGGTCAACAATCAAAACCCAATCCAATAGCTCATCATCAACCAGCTCAATCTCCAGGACCTAAAAATATTTGAAAATATTTGGGTTGAGTGCCAGAAAACACTCAGTGGGCATTGATATTGTAACACCCTAGATTTTCGGATAAGATTTAGAGGATTGATTAATGTTAATCAATTAGTTAAGG
Source organism: Perilla frutescens (assembly GCA_026008535.1). Lineage (NCBI taxonomy): Eukaryota > Viridiplantae > Streptophyta > Magnoliopsida > Lamiales > Lamiaceae > Perilla > Perilla frutescens. Next base: position 48,717,218 of record BRKX01000013.1, read on the forward strand.
AAGAAATTTAATAAGTTAATTAAGATTGGATGTCAGTCACAACTTTAGGAGTCAGTTTTCGTGAAAATCGTCTTTTCGGAAAATATGATCTTAATTCTTTTATGGCCATTCGTGGTCTTGTTAGAAAGGTTTTAACTCAAGGAGTATACCGGTGTTTTCGAATTTTAATTATGAAGTCATTTGAGTTCCCGGTGTTGAAAAGCGTATTTAAAAGGCGAATGAATAGTAACTTTTGCGTGCGTTCCTGTTTTGAGAAATTTACGAAATCCTCCTCGATGATCCGAGTCTAGTTCTGTCAGGCCCCTCTTATGGAAAATGACTCAAGGATTCCATTGGTGTTCACGGATTTCCATTCTGAGGACAATCGAACGCTTGAGAGCAAAATCTGTCAGTCTGAGTGAATAGTACAAAGTAATTCCAAAATGGGAATCTTTGCTCGTCTTTCTTCTGACGACCCCATCTTCTTCACGAATCAAGTTGGTTCACTAGTATTCGAGCCAATGAGCCTCCCGGTATTTTTAGATTTTGTGTCTGAGGTCATTTGGACCTCGACATCGAATAAAGCAGCTTTTAACCGAACTCGGGATAACTTTCGCAGTACTTCCGCACTGCAATGGCTTCCAAGGGAAGCCAAAGCTTCTCCTATAAATAAGGGACCACCCCTTTACCTTTCATTTGCTCATTTACCACCCATTCACTTCTAAATCGAGAGGGTGAGAAGCTTTGAAAGCCGAGAAAGTTCTGTCGAAGTAAAAAGCGTTCTTCGTGAGTGTTCTTCAAGACGACGAGCGGAGTGGCGTGGAAGGCATGTGGTGAGGGAATGTGCTAGGGGCACCGTTGGGTTATAGCAGGCGGCTCTGCCGCCGTTGCGACTCGACGAGACACCGAGCTAGCCACATTCCTTCAACGCACCTAACCCTGTCCATTTTTGTTTGTCGATCTTGACTCCGTTTCTTTTCCGTCTTTTGAATTCCGCATTTAACTTCCGTTCTTTATTATTGCTCGTTTACCTTCCGTCTAAGTTAGATTTCGATTTTTATTAAATTTCCAAGTTAATAACGTTTACATTATATTTCTCATTTTACTCCCGTTATTATTATTCTAGAGATTAGCCTCGTTTATTCCGTTAAATTCCGTTCAAGCCATATTTAAGAATTTCGTCGTTATTCTAAATATTAAGGAGGATTATCGTGTTTATGCCGTTATAATGCCAAAATTCCTTTTAAGTTAAAGCATGTTCTTGCACGTTAATTTCAAGTACGTTGTTTTTAAGAAATTTCGGGTTAAGTGTTCTTCGTGTTCGTCGAAAGAATCAACGAACACGAAGAACCCAGTTGAAGATCGCCCAGAACGGGGCTGAGGAGAGAGAAAGAGAGGGAGCCCCGTGGGGGGGAGGGGGGGTGCGCCGCCGCACCACCCTCCCTCGGCCCTCATAGCCCGCCGGGGCTAGGGTGCCCCCCCGGCGCACCCATGCGCCGCGGCGGGGGGCTGCCCGCCGGCGCCTATGTGCGCCACGGCGCCCCCCCTTCCTCCGTGTTGTTTTTCATCGTTTCCGGCTATTTTTCGTACCCTCTTCCCGAACTTTTCGAGCTTTTCAAATCATGTTATTCTCAAGCTATTTTCAAGTTTAAATTGTACTGAAGCATTCAAGTTATTTTCGATTTATTTCGAATAAGCTATTCAAGTTATTTTCCGTCTAAAAATTTAGAAATCAAGTCGAGAAGTTCCTTAAATAAAATAAATCCTTCTCGGATCCTTATAAAGTTAAAAAGTCATGCTATCCATGTTAAGTCCTAGCTAAGGGTATTTTAGTTGGGTATTATTTAATCTCATATTATTAGAAATCTTCGAATGAGGCCGCTAAGTCAATAATTCGACTTTTATGGGAGGAATCGAGCCTTGGAGGAATACTAAGGAAGACCACCAGCTCGTTGCCTCATCTTCTGTTCAGTAATTGAGGTGGGTAAATCGATACTCATCTAAAGTTTGAGCTAATGAGCTCTAAAAGCATGTTAGGGCAAATGAGATATCCAATAAAATATTTTTGTTCTGCCTGATTGATCTCTGTGCAAGGTAGGAAGGAAAGGAAGATATTATGTTTTAATTGAGCTCTCGAGCATGTTTAGAAATGCTAGAAATATTAAAGTATTGTTTATGCTTAGCATTAAATGTTTAGAATTGTCTTTAGTTACGATTCGTATTTATTTACGTTCTTCTCCTGGTATTGAATGTTTATGCTTGTTAAGCTCGCAGAATTAAGAATTAAGGTTTGCCTTGTTAGGGTAGCGTTAAAACCCTTGTAGGCCGAGATCATGCAGTATTAAAGGATTAGCCCTTAGACGTTGTTCTAAGTTTGGTGTTTCTAGCAAGGTTAAGAAAGGAAGGAACTTAGCTTTTCACTTAAGCAGGATTTGAGCTCAGAACTTTTAAGGGAGTCACTGCTGGGTCAATTCCCTCGCAAACTCGTTTGGATAATTGAGGTAATCCCTCTTCTATCCTATGGCATGCCTAAGGGTATAGTTGATGTCAGGTTTGAGCCAGGATGGGCCCAAAAAGAAAAGAAAAGATTTTGCGGATATGGAGAGGGCTTTTGCGTTTTGCTCTCCATATACCGTCAGTTGATTATTGGATATCTTGAAGTTTATTAAAGAGTTTCACTAAAACCCACTGAGTACATTAGTGCTCATGCCCCCTCTTTTTCAAATGTTTTACAGGTTGAGATGCTGAGGATGTTGGTGGTTGTGGATGTGGGTTGGCTGCCAAGATTGTTTTGCTATTATCTAATATTCCCTTGAAATCCCACTATGTGATCTGCTACTCTGATATACTCTTTCTAACTCCGTTTAAAGTTCTATTATGATTATCAAGACTCTATGAATATTTCCCCAGACATGATTATTTGAGTATAAGATGCATACTAAGTTTTATTTCTACTTCTCGAGTATGATCTCCTTTCGCCTATAAAGGGGCTTATAGGCATTATTATCTATTATCGTTTCGACCTATGCAGGGGTCTATACTTAATGGTATCCGTCTAATTAACCGTTTCATTCCGCTTGAGCATGCTCCCATTTTAATAAGAGTGAAGCCAAGTACCATCGTCTATTCCTCAAAAGCATATCTCGATTGTAAAACCTCCTTATTAATCTTCCGTCTTACTTCATTAATCCCTTAATAACACCCCGTCCCCATTCGTCAACCCCTATCTCGGGACCGGGCTGTTACAGATATTCGTCCAAGTCATACTTTCATGCTTTAAAACTGTTATACCATATATTAAAATACATCATAAATTGATTGTCACCACTCAACCTTATTGTGCTTTATGTGTCACCACGCATGTCAAGGGTGGGGGCAGCTGAACATCCTGAACCATGAAAATAATGAGCAAGCATAATGAAGCATCACTCATTTATCTTCTCTCTCTATCATCTCTGCCCTCTCCTCCTCAAGAAACCATCTTTCTTTCAATCTTTTAGGAATGAAATCCATGGAGAAAATTCTGAAACTTTATACATATATTTCTTTGTCATAATGGAACAAATTTGTATTGATGTTGTTTTCAACTGGTGCCCATAAAGTTGAGAAAATGGGCCTAGAACTTCAGTGGTATTGCCAGTCACCGAGTTGTGTTGTAGTCCCATTACGACATCTTTTTCCATTAATCTAGCCATTTCTTCCCCCGATTTACATCATTGTAAACCTAGCACTTCAAGGTTTTCATAACAAGTCTCGAATCATCAATTTGATATCATTTGGTCTATCAAAGACACATCACGAATTGACTCGTCAAAATCTACCATAAAAATCCTTGTGTCGCGAGTGCAACTTCAGAGGTTGTTTTTCGTTGCTTCCTCCAATGTATGAACTTGATTTTTGGTCTATAGCAACTCCTGCTTGTAGTCTTTCAATCTCTTATGTCTGATCTAAGAACAGATATCATTTGATCCTCTATATCCGACCTATAGTTTTTCTCGAAAACCACACTCTTTTCTGACAGATTCTATCTATGTTGAAGATGTTGTACTCCTTGCTCATTTCCAGTCATTGTAGCCATTTTATTATTGACCCATTTGTTTCATATTTATGACTAATTATCAGTTCTATTCATTATATAGTTATAGTTAATTTATAGGATAATCATAAGTGGTGTGAATTTTTAATTAATTTTGTTATGCTTTAATAATTTTAAATTGGTCATATTAAATAGTGGTATTAATTGGAAAAATTAGTATAGTATAGTAACATAAGCTAAACTAAAAGAAAGCTTAGGAATTGAGTTTTGATAGGAGTTCTTTAGTTAAACTAAGCCAATGTTCATTGTTGTAGGCTCAGAAGAAGTAGCAGGAGTCAAGTAGAATCAATTCGGAAATTTGAAACCTTATCTATTATCTAGGTGGGCTATATTATATCTTTACAAATTGTATCTTTCGAGTTATTAAGCTCTGTTTTGCTAAAATTGCATATGTGATTATCTGTGTTAAATATTTACGTGCTACTGTATGTTGTCGGAGTCTCATAAACCAGCGCTGTGTCAATGTGAGTAGCTACAATATGCATGCATTATTTATCATGCCCTACTCCTTATCGGTGACACTAAAATGAAACACTTATTGGTTATACTCATTAGGTATACTATGGTCATACTCAACTTTATGCGTGGGTGATGTAGTACGGGTTGTGGGCAGTGACTGGTTATACTCTAAAGCGCTTCACGATAAAATATTTTGGTGAACTTAGGTTCCTTTCAATTTTAAAACCTCCTAAGCTTCACTACCTGCATGAACACAGATAGATTACCTTAACAAAATGATTTGCATAACTTGAATTGTGAAAAATTGCCCACTGAGTACATTAGTACTCAGCCCAAATATTTCCAAACATTTTCAGGTCAGTAGGCTGGCACGTGGATGTGACGATGCTGAGAGATAGGCTTTTGTCATTTACGTATTTTTCCAATGTCTCTTTTTGTTAAGTATTCTGTTAATAATGAAGTTTCTACACTTGTAATATCCTTTTGTTAAACACTAAGAACTTTGATCTTGATGATATGAATAGGTATATATTACTATAAGGCATGTTTGATTATTCTGAGTCTCCTGTTAAGGTTCAGTTAATTAAATTACCCCCATTTCTTTCCCGCTTCTTAATTTCCACCCCCGTGGTGTCCATTTCCACGGTCTTTCGGGATCGGAGCGCTACAGTATTGTACTCTAAATCTCTAAATTGATATCTCAGTCTCTCGCTCTTAGCCTCTGTCGTCTGCCGCTTCTCGATCTCTCTTTCTCTCTCGATTCTCTCTAGCTCCAGCCACTCTCCTGTCTCACTGTCTACAAGGCAGCAAGTCCAGACTCTCTCACTCTCTCGCTCTCAGGCACTTAGCTTCTGTCATCTGTTACTTCTCGGTCTCTCTCTCTCTCGAAGCTCTCGAGTCTCAACTCTTGCTCTCTCATCTCGACTCGTCAATTGGCTCTCACTCTCTCGTCTCCTGTCCAGACGCCGGCCGCCGCTCTCTCTAGTCTCCACGACTGAACGACGGTAAATATTGCTCCAAGCCTCCAATGACATTTGTTTATGTTGAGTACTGAACTACCTCTGTTCCATAAAATTACATAAATTATTGCTAATAAATCTTAAAATTACCTCTGTTTCATAAAATTACAGTCTGATTTCTCTATTAAATTAACATTAAATTGTTTTTTTCTGCTTCTTAATATACATGTGATCATGGGAATTAATAATTTTGTCATTTTAGGTAGAGAATCTGTGTTCAATTAACTATGTCAAATGTATTGATTACATTTTCTTAATTTTATATGAAAAAGAGAAGAGCATTACTGTACTATTTTGGACGAGAGCAAGTGTGATACTTGGTCATTTGAAGATCTAATGATAGATATCTATCTATTAGTACAGTTTTGACATGCCCCGATATTTTTTCTAATCAAACTAAATACACAACTACATAAAAGCAATTGGCCTTACATTGAACAGCTCATGGATCATAATCTAACAAAAATGCTCATTGATTTTTTTCTTTATGTTTGTGTGTATGTAATGTATTTTGATTTTTGGTGCGATACTTGTAGATGTCAGAATGAGAAGGACACACATCCGCAACCCCGGTGGTGGAATTGGAAGAATCAATTGACAGCAATGCGTCGGCATCCATTCCTACTCTAAACACTACTGGTGCTAGTGGGAGTGGAAAATGGGCTAGCCACCTAAGCCAAGGTCGAAAGCGTGGGATCACTTCACAAAATTCACGGATCTAGGAGATGGAGAATTGAAAGGCAAGTGCAACTACTGCTCAAAAATTTATCTATGTAGTTCAAAAAGGCATGGTACGTTGACCTTAAATAATCATGTGGCTAGTGGCATTCATAATCCCAACAATGTTGGTGCCCAACAAGGACATTTGTCTTTTAAATCTCGTGAGGGTGAGGGTCGCCTTAGTACTTGGAAGTTTGATCAAAGTAACTGTAGGAAAAAAATGATTAAAATGATAGTGAGGGATGAACTTCCTTTTCAGCATGTTGATGGTGAAGGGTTTATTGATTTTGTTGAGGCTTTACAACCTAAATTCACTATTCCCTCAAGATGGACTATGTCTAGGGATATACATCAGTTTTATTTAGATGAAAATGTTAAATTGCAAAAGTTTTTCAAAACATCTAGAGTGATTGTGTGCATTAATACTAATACATGGACTTCTATGCAAAAGATTAACTATATGTGCATCACTGCTCATTATGTTGATAAAGATTGAGAATTACATAAGAAGATTATTAATTTTTGTGTTGTTGAAGAAAGTCAAATATACGAGAAGTTACAGATACAAACGATACTTTTTGGATAGAGACTTGAAGGATGATTTGGAAATCTATCTTAGTGAAAAGCCTCTTAAGAATGAGAAAGATGATTTTGATATCTTGAAGTGGTGGGATACACACCAATGTAGGTTTCCCATTCTTTCACATCTAGCTCGAGATATTTTCCCGATGCCTATCTCTACAGTGCCTTCTAAATCTGCCTTTAGCACGGGAGGTAGAGTGCTTGATCCTTTTAGGAGTTCCCTAAGACCTACACTTGTGGAATCTCTTATGTGTGGTCAAGGTTGGTTCAAGCGTTCAAAAAAATCGATAACCATTGAAAAAGAATTGGCTATTGTTGAAAACACATGAAGAAGGTTTGTTAAATTTCAATTCACTTATCTTAGCATCTTATTTTAAGATTTTTATTGATGATTATTTATGTTTTCTTGAAGGGATGAAGGATCTAATAAGAAATTATATTTGAGTTTGTCAGCTTGAGCCTTAATGAGATTTTTGTGGACTTTGCAAGTTTGGTGTTTGAAGACATGATGAATTTACTAATTTTTTTTTCTTTGCTTTAATGAATGTAATGTTGAATAGTTGAATATTGAATTGTTGTTTTACTTACGTTGTTTCAACTTGGAGTCTGTTTCTTGGAATTGACTTTATTGTTGAATGTTGATTGTTGAGAAATATTTAGGCTGGGTTTAATGGTTTATATTTTAATAAAATATAAGGTTGCAAATTCAGGATTATAAAATAGATTTTCTGTTGGGATTATATTTGTGCTACTATAATTTTATACTTCTTTTTTTTTTTAACGAAAACATAACTCTGCCTGCCTCTATTATTTTTTACTAATGTTGTAAGATTGCAAATTCAATATTTTACAGCACTGCTCTGCCTACCTCTATTATTATCATCATCATCATTATTATTATTATTATTATTATTATTATTATTATTATTATTATTATTATTAGGGGTGCACATAAATGAGTTTAGGCCAATCAAACCGGCCAATCCAAACCGAATTTAGACCGCATAACCTGTTATAATTATAAATTGAAGTTGTTTTGGCTCATACATCATGTAGGCTGATCTTAATGGGTTGGCTCACGGGTTCAAGGGTGTTGACCCAAACTAACCCGAATCAACCTGATACCTTTTATTCAATTATATATGTATATATATATATATATTAAATGTATATAATTATATATAATTTTGTATTTATGATATTATTCCGACCAGTCGATATGCATTTATTCCACTATCTCAATTCTCAAACACTCAAAAACTCTAAATGTATAGGAATTTTAACTTTCTTCTCCACGCAGGGTGATCTAGCCGCTTTCTTTTTTACCACTGGTCGATATCTGTAAAACCCCAGATTTTTGAATTATGTTTAGAGGATTCTTAATAGTAATTAATTAGTTAAGGAAGGAATTTAATAAGGTTTAAGTGAAGTCAGATGTCAGTCACGACTTTAGGAGTCAGTTTTCGTGAAATCGTATTTCGAAAATTTTGATCTTAACTCTGTTCTGGTCAAACTTGGTCTCGTTAAGAAGGTTTTAACTCAAGGAGTGTGCTGGTATTCCTGGAATTTTATTCTGAAGTCATTTGTGTTCCCGGTGATGAAAAACGTATTTAAAGGGTGAATGAATAGTAACTTTTGCGTGCGTTCGTGTTTTGAGAAATTTATGAAATCCTCCTCGTCGATCTGAGTCTTGTTCTGTTAGGCCCCTCTTATGGGAAATGACTCAAGGAATCCATTCACGTTCACGGATTTCCATTCTGAGGTCAATCGAACGCTCGGGAGCAAAATCTGTCAGTCTGAGTGAATAGTAAAAAGTAATTCCAAAAAGGATTCTTGGCTCGTTTTTCTTCTGACGATCCCATCTTCATCCCGAGTCAAGTGGTTCACTAGTATTCGAGCCAACGAGTCTCTGGGTTTCATTTCTAAGGTCATTTGGACCTCGACATCGAATAAAGCAGCTTTTAACCGAACCCGGAGTAACTTTTGCAATATTCCTGCACTGGAGTGGCTTCTCAAGGAAGCCAACCCCACATCTATAAATAGAGGGCCACCCCCTTTACTTTCATTTGCTCATTTACCATTCATTTCACTTCCAAGAGAGTGGGAAAGCTTGAGAGAAAAGCCGAGAAAGTTATGTCGAAGTAAAAAAGCATTCTTCGTGAGTGTTCTGCAAGACGACGAGCGGAGTGGTGTGGAAGGGATACGGTGAGGGAATGTGCTAGGGGCGTCGTTGGCTCGTAGCAAGCGGCTCTGCCGTCGTTGCGACTCGACGAGACGCCGAGCTAGCCACCTTCCTTCGACGCACCTAACCCCGTCCATTCTTGTTCGTTGGTCCCGATTTCATTTCTTCTCCGTCTTTCAATTCCGCATTTACTTTTCGTTATTCATGTTCTTCGTGTTCTTCATTATTGCTCATTTACCTTCCATCTAAAGTTGTATTTCGATTCTTATTGAAGTTCCAAGTTAATAACGTTTACGTTATATTGCTCGCTTTATTTCTGTCGTTATAATTCTCATTATTATTCTTGTAATTAGTCTCGTTTATTCCGTTTAAGTCCCGTTCAAGTTATATTTAAAGATTTCGTCATTATTCTAAATGTTTAAAGAGGATTATCGTGTTTAGGCCCTTATAATGCCGATTTCTTTTTAAGTTAAAGCATGCCGTTTCGTGTTAATTTAAATTATTGAAGCATATCGTTTCAAAATTTCTATCGTGTTCATCATGTTCATCGTGTTCGTTGAAGGAATCGACGAACACCGAAGAACCCAGATGAAGATTGCCCAGAATTGGAAGTAGAGAGAAGCCGCCAAGGCGGGGGTGCGCCGCCGCGCAACACCCCCCACAGCCAACGGCCTGCTCGCCGGCGCAAGGGTGCGCCGCGGTGGGGGGGCTGCCTGCCGGCGCCTCTAAGCGCTGCGGCGGGGGTTGCCCGCCGGTGCAAGGGTGCGCCGCGGTGGGGGTGCCTCCATGTAGTCCAATGCCGATTCTTTCGGCAATTCTCGTACCCTCTTTTCGAGCTTTTCGAGTTGTGTTTTTCCCGAGTTATTTTCGAGTTATTTCCAAGTTTAATTTTAGAAGATTTTCAAGCTATTTCTGATTTATTTTGAGTAAACTTTTTAAGTTGTTTTCTGTCTAGAACTCGAGAAATCAAGATGAGATGTTCTTCAAATAAATTCTTCTCGAATTTTGTAAAGTCGTAAAGTCGTGCAATCTGTAATTAAGTCTTAGATTTTAGTCTTCGAGTTAGATATCATTATTTCTCACTTTAGATGGTTAGTTTCTTCGAAGGAGGCCGCTAAGTCGATAATTCGACTTTTGTAGAAGGAAGTGAGCCTCGTGGGAATTCGAAGAATGATCATCAGCTCGTTGCCACATCTTCTGCTTAGTAATCGAGGTGGGTAAATCTATACTCATCTAAAAGTTTGAGCTAATAAGCTCTAGAAGCATGTTAGGGCAAATGAGATATCCAATAAAATATTTTGCTCTGCCTGATTGATCTCTGTACAAGGAAGGAATGAAATGAAATATTATGTGTTATTTGAGCTCTCGAGCATGTTTAGAAATGCTAGAATTGCTAAGTATTGATTTTACTCAACATGAGATATTAGAATTGTCTTTAGTTGCAATTCGTGTTTAATTACGTTCTTTTCATCGTATTTGAGCGTTGTATTTTGCTAAGCTTCGATTAGTCAAGAACTGCCTTCTAAGGTTAGGAACAAATCTCTCATAAGCCAAGATCATGCTAAAGTATAGGATTAGTCCCCTAGACATTGTTCTAGGGTTGGTTTTGCTAGCAAGGAATAATGAAGGAAGTGACTTAGTATTTTGCTTAAGCAGGAATTTGAGCTCAGAGGACTTTGATCTTTTGATCGTTAAGTGAGTCACTGCTGGGTTCATTCTCTCGCAAACTCGTAATGATATTCGAGATAATCCCTCTTATGTCCTAAGGCATGCCTAAGGCTGCAGTTGACATCAGGTTTGAGCCAGGATGGGCCCAAAGGAAAAGAAAAGGTTTTACGGATATGGAGAGGGCTTTTGCGTTTTGCTCTCCATATACCGTCAGTTGAATATTGGATATCTTAAAGTTTATCAAAGTATTTTATTAAAACTTACTGAGTACATTAGTGCTCACGCCCCCTCTTTTTCAAATGTTTTCAGGTTGAGATGCTGAGGATGTTGGTGGCTGTGGATGTGGGTTGGCTGCCAAGATTATTTTGTTATAATAATAAATTTATTTGAAATCCCATAATGTTTCTGCTACTCTGATACACTCGTATTTCTTCCTAAGCTATGTTATGTTTATCAAGATTCTAAGAATATTTCCCCAGACATGATTATCTATATAAGTGGTGCATATTCAGTTTTATTTCTACTTCTCGAGTTTATTTTCCTTCCGTCTGTGAAGAGGCTTATTCATGTGATATCTGTTTATTCGTTTTAACCTATGAATAAGGTCTATGCTTGTTGGTATCTGATTAAGTTAGCCATTTTATTTCGTTAAAGCATGTCTCCTTCTTAATCAAGTAAACCCGAGTATCATCATCTATCCTTCAAAGTATATATGTGTTCTTAAACCCTCTTTGTAATCTTCCGTCTTATTTCGTTAAACCCTTAATAACACCCTGTCCCCATTCATTAATTCCTATCTCGAGACCGGGCTGTTACAGTTGGTATCAGAGCCAGGTTTGCAACTCTGCAGGTATGTCTCTTTGTTAGATAAGTTACACTACCAAAAAAGACCCTCATACATAACACTTCATATATAACGGATATTTTAAATATCCGTTATATATGAGCACATTTTTTGTATAGATAACGCATATTTCAAAAATCCGTTACGAGAGAAGTGTTATCTCCGATCATATATAACGTTTTCGAGTCTTGCGTTATCTGTGAGTGTTACATATTGTTCACAATTATAATGCTCATTTGATACTGTTATGCGTTGTGTTATGTATAAACACATTATATAACGGTAACTTTGACCGTTATGAATATCCATTATGTATATGTGTTAATTATTATTTTTTTAATTCAAAGTTAAATAATATAAACTGAAAATTTTCTAACTTCCTGCCGCTCTTCCTCTCACCATTATTTAGTAAAAATTTTACCGCCTATATTTCCCATCAAATCATTAGTCAATATTTCATAAAAATGTAATTTATATTTGAAAACTTCAAACTTAATTTATATTTTTATTAGAAAAAGCTGTGCCAAAAAGGCAAAAAAAAGCCCTCATATTTGTTCCCTTATCCCAAATTCAGCAAATTAGTGAGCTAAAATCAGAAACAGAACAAAGGATCGATCAAAAAAGGGAATACAGAGAGAGAGAGAGAGAGAGAAAGAGCTTGAGTGAAGGGTTGAAATCGGCCAATTCTTACCTGTTGGATTTAAATCGGTAAAATTCAGAGGTGAAGGAGAAATCTCGAGGATGAGAGAGAAAGAAAGAGCTAGGGCTTGGTGACTGGTGAGCGCCGACGGAGTACAAAGGGGTACAGAGGTGTGAGCGCCCATCGATCGATTGTGTCACCAATGACAACTTGATTATCAACATTTACAACTACTTAACTGAGCCATTCTCCTTTCCTGGTAACTACATTAATCTTTATTCATTGCTCTTCACCCATTACGCCAATTCTTGTGATTATTGTCGCATTAAATGCCTTCAGATTTCATTTCACACTTTGCCAATGCATGATTTCGCATAATTTTCTGTCAGCTAATGAGGATTCATATACACTTATGAACTATTTAGTCTAATTATTGTATTTATCCTTTTTCCGCCCTCCTTTTTTGTTAATTAGGTAAACAAATTTCACTCCATTGATGCTTTTTATCTGTGTGTGTGTGTATGTTTTTTACAATTATTGCCATCGATTCGATGTTTCATTATATTAATCAGAAAATGAGAAGTCCCCTTTTAGATTTCCTGAAACATTGTATTGAGATTTTAGGGTTTTGTAGAAAGAAAAAAATTGACTGTTTCGGTACTCTTGCGATATTGTGACCACATTGAGTTTTCTCATCTGGGATTTCTAAGCGTGACGGTAGAAATTAAGTGATTGTGCTGGTTTACTCGAGCAGGATTAGGAATTTGGGACATCAAATTATCTGGGGTTCGTTTGAGCGGACGGTTTAATGTTATTTTCTTTGAATGGAATTATAGGTTTTATTTCAACATTTGATTTTTGTGGTCACTATTTTTTTATTAAAATAAATTAGACGAACTACTTCATTAAAATCTTGAGTGGTTTTCCCTGTATTCCCTGCATTCCCGTTATGTTCACTGTGCTTAGCGGACAAATAACTTAGGGATATGGTGTTAGTTACACTACACTTTATGGGTTGACAAAGTCCATTCCCATGCCTATCTTACGGCCATAATATTGTTGATACATGGAACTGCCTATGAATATTTGGGCAAGCCTTTCTCGAGTATGTTTACTTGGGGCAGTATGCAAGGTTGACTTTTCCGTTTGTAGTTCCATTTGCAAAATCTTCTGTATATCAGTTTCTATGCAGTGTAGTCATATGATTTTGTTATTTGCTAGAGTCCCTTTTCACAGTCAGGCTAGTTAAATATATTCTTTATGTATACTTCATAGTTCATATGGTCTTAGTGTAAAAGTTTTTTATTCAGCTTACTGTGGATTTATATGGTGTGAATATTTAAAATTCCTAAAGCTGCAACATGTGGGTATTTAATGCAGGTGGGCTAAAGCTCTCAATTTATTTTTAATACATTGTTCTTGTTGCAGGATCCTACCTTGGTTTGGAGAGGCAGGTAGTTCAAATGGAGCTTGTTTCGGATCAAATGAGTTTGGTGGAGCCCATATCATATGGTACTGAGTTCAATGGGCACGATATATGATTATTAGTTTGAGTTTGATGCGCTTCAGTAGTTTTTTATGTATCTTAAAAGCAGAAATTACAAATATAATCTGGCTTGAGGAAATGTCCGCATTTATCTTGTAGGAAATAGCTGAATTATATGAGCAAGAACAGAACTTGGAGCAGGCTATTCTTATCTATGAAAGAGCTGCTGATCTCTTCCAAAGTGAAGAAGTAACAACTTCAGCAAATCAATGCAAACAGATTTTGGTGTTTCTGCTCAATTGACTAGAACAATTTCAAGAAGAAAGGTATATTTTCTTAATTTTGTGACTTTTGCCGGGGAATTAAATATTACCAGTTAAACTTCTTTCTTTACTGTACTCTGGTTTAATTTTAAGTGTGTCAGCCTATGCTCATTATGTTCTCTACTAGATTGGGGACTTATTTGCCTAAACTTACCTATCTGGAATGTTTGACATGATAACTGTGGTGCCTTTGCTTTATGCTGTAATGATTTCATCCCTGACCGCATTTCCAACTTTCTTCATTTACTTACCATATTCTTTAATCATGCCCGTAGTTTCTATGACCAGAATGGACAGGGCACGTAATATTATTTTCTTTGTATAATGAAGTTGAAATGCAAAATGGTCCAACTCATGCTCTTTGTTAATTGAGGTGGAACTATCCAAAGAGTCATCAAATCTCAATCTAATGCAATTAAAAGTTACAGACTTTTGTAGGAACACCATTTTGGATGGCTCCAGAAGTCATTCAAAACTCTGAAGGATACAATGAGAAGGTATGTCCTTTAAATTTATCTTCGTTTCATTGCAGAATAATTTCTTGAGGAATATATTTTATGTCATCTTAGTTGAGATTGGGTTGTTGTTGAGTATTGTGTTAATTAATTGTTATCACTTACTTCTCTAACCGTGGCAGGTTTATAGTTGAGCAGTTGAGTTGAATGGGCGCCTCTCAATCACCGAAATAGTTGTTCCGATCAAAATGGCTAGCTAGCTAGTTGCAATATATATGTTATCTTTGTTTTGACATTAGTAGGATATAAACATGTGTAGAATGTTAATTATATTCGGATGAATGTATGAATATTTTTTGAGTTAGATATACGATGATTTATAGGAATTTCAGTTATTTTTATTATTTTGGAATTATTTTAACCGCTGAAAATCTATAATACCGTTATGTATAAGACCTAAAGATAACGAAAACTAAAAATATTTAATAATGGTAAAAATATGTTATGTATCAAAACATACATAACGTAAAAAAGCGTTATCTAAACTACAAACAATGTTATGTATTAATCCATGTGGTATATTTCATAATGGAGAAAAATGAATTTGCATAACGGCACAAACCGTTATATATAACAGTAATAGATCATGCAATGAAGAGTGTTATGTATGAAAAAAAACTGTTATGTAAACGTTCATAGATAACGGAGAAAGTTAAACTTTCATAACGGAAGCAACCGTTATGTATGGGAGTTATAGATAACGTAATATTCGATGTCATGTTTGTTGCTATAACTGTTATGTATAATAACATAGATAACGAATATTATTTCATTACGTATGAGCGCATCACACATAACACCAGTATACGTAACAGAGGTTTTGTGTAACAGCCCGATCCCGAGATAGGGGTTAACGAATGGAGACGGGGTGTTATTAAGGGATTAATGAAATAAGACGGGATGTTAACAAGGAGATTTTACGAATCGAGATATACTTTTGAAGAATAGACGATGATACTCGGGTTTACTTCTATTAAATGGAAACATGCTCAAGCGGAATGGAACGACTAACTAATCAGATACCATCAAGTATAGACCCATTCATAGGTCAAAACGAATAACAGATATCAACGTGAATAAACTTCCTCATAGGCGAAAGGAAATCATACTCGAGAAGCGGAATAAAACTTAGTATGCATCTTATATTTATATAATCATGTCTGTAAATATTCATGGAGTCTTGATAATCATAATAGAACTTAAACGGAATTAGAAAGAGTGTATCAGAGTAGCAGATCACATAGTGGGATTTCAAGAGAATATTAGATAATAGCAAAACAATCTTGGCAGCCAACCCACATCCACAGCCACCAACATCCTCAGCATCTCAACCTGAAAACATTTGAAAAAGAGGGGCCATGAGCACTAATGTACTCAGTGGGTTTTTTTAACAAAAACATTTTAATAACTTCAAGATATCCAACAATTAACTGACGGTATATGGAGAGCAAAATGCAAAAGCCCTCTCCATATCCGTAAAACCTTTTTCTTTTCTTTTGGGCCCTTTCTGGCTCAACCTGATGTCAACTGTACCCTTAGGCATGCTATAGGACAGAAGAGGGGTTACCTCGATTATCCAAACGAGTTTGCGAGGGAATTAACCCAGCAGTGACTCCCTTAAAAGTTCTGAGCTCGAATTCTGCTTAAGTGGAATGCTAAGTTCCTTCCTTCCTTAATCTTGCTAGAAAACCAATCTTAGAGCAATGTCTAAGGCTAATCCTTTAATATTGTATGATCTCGGCCTATAAGGGATTTAATGCTACCCTAACAAGGCAATCCTTAATCCTTAATTATACGAGCTTTAACAAGCATAAACATTCAAATACCAGGAGATGAACGTAAATAAGTATGAATTGTAGCTAAATACAACTCTAAATATCTTATGCTAAGCATAAACAATACTTTAACATTTCTAGCATTTCTAAACATGCTCACGAGCTCAAGTATAACATAATATCTTCCTTTTCTTCCTTCCTTGTACAGAGATCAATCAGGCAGAGCAAAAATGCTTAATTGGATATCTCATTTGCCCTAACATGCTTCTAGAGCTTATTATCTCAAACTTTAGATGAGTATAGATTTACACACCTCGATTACGAAGCAAAAAAAGAGGCAACGAGCTAATGGTCTTCCTTCGAACTCCCACGAAATTCACTTCCTCCTACAAAAGTCGAAGTGTCGACTTAGCGGCCTTCCTTGAAGATTTCTAGCTATTAACATGAAATTTAATAATACCTAACTTAAATACCCTTAGCTAGGACTTAAACATGGATAGCATGACTTTATGACTTTATAAGGTTCCGAGAAGGATTTATTTTATTTAAAGAACATCTCGTCTTGATTTCTAAATTTTTAGATGGAGAACAACTTGAATAGATTACTCGAAATAAATCGGAAATAACTTGATTGCTTCTCTAAAATTTAACTCGAAAATAACTTGGAAATAACACGACTTGAAAAGCTCGAAAAGCTCGGAAAGAGGGTACGAAAAATAGCCTGAAAATTGGCGGAAAATAACACGGGAAGGGGGGGCACCGCGGCGCACATAGGCACCGGCGGGCAGCCCCCTGCCGCGGCGCAGGGGTGCGCCGGCGGGCTCCCCCTAGCGCCGGCGGGCTCCTTGAGGGCCGAGGGGGGTGTGGCGCGGCGGCTCCCCCCTCCCCCCCCGGGGCTCTTTCTTTCTCTCTCTATTCCGCCCAATTCCTGGGCCTTACTTCTGGGTTTCTTCAGTGTTCGTCGATTCTTTCGATGAACATGAAGAACACGAAGAACATGAAGAACACTCGAAAATTTTAAGAAGACCACATGCCTCGATAATTTAAAATTAACACGAAACGTCATGCTTTAACTTAAAAAGGAAATTGGCATTGTAACGGCATAAACACGATAATCCTCCTTAATTTTTAGAATAATGACGAATCGTTAAATATAGCTTGAACGGAATTTAAACAAAATAAACGAGGCTAATCTCAAGAATAACAACGACAAGAATAAAGCGAGAAATCTAACGTAAACGTTATTAACTTGGAATTTCAATAAGAATCGAAATATAACTTAGACGGAAGGTAAACGAGCCATAATGAAGAACGTAAAGAACGGAAAGTAAATGCAGAATTAAAAGACGGAAAAAGAAATAAGATTGAGACCGACGAACAAGAATGGACGGGGTTAGGTGCGTCGAAGGAAGGTGGCTAGCTCGGCGCCTCATCGAGTCGCAATGGTTAACCTCCAAAACTGGCGGTTCCACGTCAGCGATCCGCCTCCGTGCGTTCCTAGCCGTTGATCGAGATCACGCGGATCGTGATCTCGACCGTAAAAAAAAAAAATATATATATATATATATACAAACCGCCGGTTAACCGCCCAAACCGGCGGTTTGAATAAATCCATCCGCCAAAATGGAACCGGACCGCCCTATTACGGTTGACAACTGTAACCGTCCGTACGGTTGCGGAACTGTGCTAAACCGGCAAACCGGCGGTTATAGCCGCCGGTCCGGTTTTATTTGGGCAACTCTGTCCCAGGTTGTCTCCTCTGAACCATGATGGTTCCAGATTACTTTCACAAGACTGATCTCTTTGTTCCTTAGCTTCTGGATCTTTCGATCCACAATGGCCTGGGGCTTCTCTTCATAGGCTAAGTCCTCATTCAAGACTATCTCTTCCTTGTTAATCACATGTTTTGGATCAAACACGTACTTTCTCAACATTGAGATATGAAAGACATCATGAACGTCACTCAGGTTGGGTGGTAAGGCCAACTTGTAGGCTACTTCATTCACCTTCTCTAGAATTTCGAAAGGTCCAATAAATCTGGGCCTTAACTTGCTTCGTTTGCCAAAACGAACTACTCCTCTTGTCAGAGACACCTTCAAGAACACTTTATCTCCAACGTTGAAACTGAGCTCCGTTCTTCTTTCATCCGCATAAGCCTTCTGTCTATCTTGAGCCTCCTTGATGAGCTAACGAATGAGCTCGATCTTCTGGACAGCTTTCTGGACCATTTCAAGCCCAAGTATCCTTCTCTCTCCAACTTCGTCCCAATACAAGGACGATCTACACTTCCTTCCGTACAGGGCTTCATAAGGGGCCATGCCAATCGATGACTGGTAGCTGTTGTTATACGCAAACTCTACCAAAGGCAGTAATTCCTCCCAACTGCCTCCTTGATTGATGACTACTCCTCTATGTATGTCTTCTAGAATCTGGATAGTCCTTTCAGACTGGCCATCCGTTTGAGGGTGAAATGCTGTGCTGAAATTCAGCTTTGATCACATTACTTCTTATAGGCTCCTCCAGAACCTTGATGTAAATCTCGTATCACGATCTGATGTAATCGAGACCGGCACTCCGTGCAAATGCACAACTTCCTTAACATACAGCTGGGCTAATTGATCTAGCCCATCCGTCATTTTAACAGAAACAAAATGTGCTGATTTAGATAATCGATCAATGATTACCCAAATAGCGGTATTCTCCCGCTTAGACTTTGGCAAACCTACGACAAAGTCCATATTGATATGATCCCATTTCCATTCGGGAATTTCTAAGGGTTGGAGCAAACCAGAAGGTTTTTGATGCAAAGTTTTTACTTGCTGACAGTTTAGACACCTTTCCACGAAGGCGGCTATTTCTCTCTTCATGTTATTCCACCAGAAGTTCATCTTAAGGTCTTGATACATCTTGGTGCTTCCAGGATGTGGTGTATATGGCGTGTCATGTGCTTCGCACATGATTTCCTCCTTTAGTTCGTCCTTGCTTGGCACACAAAGCCTTCCTTTGAAATAGAGCGCATTATCGGCGGCTTCCGCAAAATCTTGCGAGCTATCAGATCGTGCTTCTAGTCTTTTCTTTTCAAGAAACTCGTCTCCTCTTTGTGCTTCAATTATCCTTTGCCTTAGGTCAGGCTGAGTGACTATCATGGCAACTTGAGCTTGAATGGTCTCGGGTGGTGTTAGCACCTCGATCCTTAACTTCTCGAACTCCTTGCGAAGATCTTCCTGGACTAAAATGAGTCCTAGCTCCGCTTTCTCTTTCCTACTTAGGGCATCTTCTACCACATTCGCCTTGCCTGGATGGTAGTGAATTGTGCAGTCGTAATCCTTTACAAGTTCTAGCCATCTTCTCTGCCTCATGTTAAGGTCCTTCTGCTCGAAAAAATACTTTAAGCTCTTTTGATCTGAGAAGATCTCGCACTTAGCTCCATAGAGATAGTGCCTCCAGATCTTCAGCACATGAATGACTACTGCTAGCTCTAAGTCATGCGTAGGGTAGTTCTGCTCGTGATTCTTAAGTTGTCTCGAAGCATAAGCAATCACATTTCCTCTCTGCATTAGCACGCATCCTAATCCTTTCTTCGATGCATTAGCGTAAACCATGAAATCTTCATTCCCTTCTGGAATGGCCAACACTGGGGCTGTGGTTAGCATCATCTTCAAAGTTTGGAAACTTTCTTCACATTCAGGTATCCACTTGAACTTGGATTCTTTCTTTAACAGTCGCGTCATTGGCTTAGATATAGTCGAAAATCCTTCGATAAATCTTCGATAGTATCCCGCGAGTCCTAGGAAACTTCTTATCTCGTTCACGTTCCTTGGAGAATTCCAGTTGCTCACAGCTTCAATTTTGGCTGGATCCACCTTGATTCCTTCTACTGAAACTATATGCCCTAAAAACATAACTTCCTTGAGCCAAAACTCACATTTACTAAACTTAGCGTAAAGCTTTTCTCTTCTTAACATCTCCAGCGCTATTCTTAGGTGCTCTTGATGCTCCCCTTCGTCCTTGGAATAGATGAGGACATCATCTATAAAGACTAATACAAACTTATCCAAATACGGGTGGAATACCCGGTTCATCAAATCCATAAACACTACTGCGGTGTTGGTCAATCAAAATGGCATTACCACAAACTCGTAATGTCCATAACGAGTTCTAAAGGTAGTCTTAAGGATATCCTCCTTTCGGATCTTCACTTGATGATACCCAGATCTTAAGTCGATCTTGGAGAAGACACTTGCTCTCTTAAGTTGATCGAAGAGATCGTCTATTCTTGAGAGAAGGTATCTGACGCGCGGTCGTTTCGCGCTCAAAAATATATTTATAAACTCCTGTGCCCACAGCGAGCGTAGCTAGCCAATGAGTACGGGTCGATCCCACAGAGAGCTGTTGCGATTCTATCTTCAAGTAACCAATTACAAAGGGGGTTTTGGTGTTGTCACTACACTGAATTTAAATATGCGAAAGAAACTAAAGAAAAAGATCAAATAACAAAAGGTTCTGGCATTTGAATTAGAACTTGGTTTAAACATAAAACAACTCGATCATGGGCACGCTGATTTTCATACATGATAGGTCATCTAGTTATGGTGACCGGATTCCTCTCATGCGTCTCCTCATCCATCCTTTCATTTTAGGTTTAAAAGTGATTCCTCTTCGATTAAACCCCTAACCAGCTACCCACCTCCCGATTCCTCTAAGAGATGTAAGCAAACAAGCAGCAGTGTGCCCTAGACGGATCCAGATCTGTTGTGTTCAACTGATTCCTCTTGTGCCCACAACACCCCATTAATTCCCTTATTACTATATGAACCAACACACAGTCACGATTCGCCAATTCAATTAATAGTGGTGTGCCCTCTTTACCTAACGAGTGATCAGCCACATTGGGCACTTCAGACACACACTTACGTGGAACAAGGCACAAGAATTAACGGAAACTAATCATGCATTAGTATGCCCATTTTGGCCTCACGAGTCCAAATTTATGCTTAAACCAATTTCATCATTCAAACGCCAAAATTAAAGATCTAGCCGAGAAGGCTAGACATAATTAAAATTGTAGAATTTAAAGACATAAAAAATAAATAAGAACTTACTGAATTAACTAAGCAAAAAGTCGACTCCAATGTCGATAAACACGAACATAACCTAAGTCCCGAAGGTTTAAGACCTTTTGGATTGTTTTGCTGCCTAAGCAGCGTACTGGAAATAAAATGCAGAAATGTAAACTGTAGAAATGTTTCAGACTGTCTCCAAGCTTCCTCTTTTCCAGAAACTAAACTTGTTTAAATAGTTACATTTCCGAGTAGAGTTTCCCCCACAGGCGGGGGTCTTCTGCTGAAAATCCGGAACAGCGTGCCCTCGCTGACCTTGACTGGATAAGCTTCAGCTTCAACAAATCCCTATTTTTTAGGGATTACTCTTATCTCCTTAGATTGAGCTTATCTCCTTGTCTGAGCTTATCCTTTTGTTACAGCACCTTGCAGGAGTCCAGCTTAGCTCCAACTCCCCTGCGGATATGTAGCTATCCTTCCACCAGCTGTCCTTCAACTGAATCCCGAATTCCACTGGAATGCCCATTCTGCCTTGTGGTCGAGTCTGTGCGAGTACTGTGGGCACGACATCATCTGTCAGTTCCATCCGTATCTGATATGCCCACTTCACCGACCGAATGTAGGATGGATACTGAGGACGTCCCCTGTGCCACTGATGAACATATGTGCGAGATAATCGTGAATATTTGGGCATAAAATGCCCCTTCCGCCAGACTTGACTCTTGGAATGCCCTTTGACCGCAATCTGGTTCTTTTCGACTCAAAACACACTAAAAAGGACATTTATAAGGGATAAAATACCCATAAAAACACGAAATAAATGGACTTATCACACCCACACACTTTAAGCATGATTGTCCTCAAGCATGAGGTGCAACGCATCTAGAAAAACAAAAGAAAATAAAAGAGAAAAGAAACAGACTCAAGACACAAGCATGCAAACTGTTACTCAATGTGGGTACATCAGAAATAATCCAACAAAAAATGCAAAGTTTCAGCATACCTAAAATAGGTCAAAAATGAGTTTTAGCTTGGTGTTCCTCACAGACTCTCTTCACTCAGTGTATACTCTCATTTCGGCTGTAATTCTATGCAAATACGTCCCATAAGTTTGCCAAAGTTCTGCTGTTCATTCTCTAGAAACCATGATGCATTAGTATCAATAGGACTTTTTAGGCTACAGTTGGGCATTTTAAGTGGGAGGGGTTTTTATTGATTGTACAGACCCCTCCCCAACTCCTTTCTATTCTCTACCCTCCGATGCCCTGTTCAGGCACCGAATCTTGCTTATTTTGGGCATTCTACACACTTAGAACTCGGGGGAATTTTATTCAGACTATTTTTTTTTCTTTTTCTTTTTCTTCTTTTTTTTTTCTTTCTTTTTTTCTAATCACTTTTTTTCTTTTTATTTTATTTTATTTTATTTTATTTTATTCTTCTCCCTATTTTCTCTGGCCCTTCATATATATATGCCTTCCCAGAAAACATTTTGCCTTACCCATTTTTTTCTTTTCAGGTTTTATAATGCCCTGGCTAAGTATAAACCATCCCAGAACAAAATCGGCCAGGGCATTTCATAGGCTCAAAAGGGGGGGGTGCAAGGGCTGTGTCATTGGTGGGAGTTATTTATTTCAGTGGTTCAGCAAAACATGACCTATCTCATTTACATGTGCATCAATAATTCCAAGAGTTTAACACAGAACAGAGGCAAATTCTAGAACATCTTAAGCACAGAATTATTCACACTCATGAATGAAAGAAAAACTGTAATTCGAAGCATACAGCATATAGGCTCAAGTCTCACCGGACATGCTAAAAGTCGTTCGTCATCCCTATCTTAATTGGGCATGCTAATTTTTCTGTAAAGCAATTAAAGTTGGATCATCACGTGAAATGCCCACACAGACTCACAGAATAGCATGCTTTGACTCAACTACCTACCCACACACTTTGCAACTTGCAAAGTGTGGACACAGACTCAAACAACAAGACACAAAGAAAACAGAAAAAACAAAAACAAAATAAAACTAAAAATAAAACCTAATCTAAAGGACAGAAAGAACCAGGTCAATCGGTTGCAAGCGTTGGGTAAGAGAACCCAACATGCTTGAAATAGGCCTTCAGGGCTGCTTCTATTCGGGTCAGTTTTTCATTGGTCTGGAACTGGACATTCTCTATCAACTCGAGTCTCCTCATGATCACTGCGACCGGGTGCTCCCTCTGCGGTGCCTTCCCTGCTGGTGGTTTCTTCGATGTACCTGCCATAACTAAAAACATGCTCGAGGGGTCTGCCCCCGGCACAAAGAAAACAGGCCTACCATCTTCATCGTCAACCACATCTTGCATTCTCCTCAAGCAATTAAGATCAAAATACTCACGGGGAAGGAGGGTCAAATCAGTTTCATGCAAATCAAGGAGCCTATGTCTAACAGCAAGTTGGGTGATTAACTGGGCACAAGAGATACGATGCCTAGGGTGTGTTTTAATTTCTCGAAAATGTGCAATGGCCACAGAACCGAAATTGATTCTGATTTTGTGCACCATGCACCACAAAATGAACATCTCCTGATTTGTGATTGAATTTGAGCTATCCTTACGGCCGAAAAAGTTGTAGGCCAACACCCTATGGCAGAATCTCAAAGCATCATTGTTTAAACAATATCCCTTTGTGGATCCGCTTTGAAAAACGGATCCATCCCCAATATCGACCCATTTTGCATCGACGCCTTCTGCAGAGTCGGGCACTACAGTCACGGCATCGACATACTCCTCCTCCTGGAGGCCCAAGTATGTCACGATGCCCAGTAACATATTCAAATCATCAGCAGATAAAGAATAACTCATACCCATCATTTTAAAAGACAAAACCCTAGTGGATGTAGCAGGCTTGTTCACAGCTTTGATTTTCAAATTTTGGACAAAATCACGAGACAAAGACGGAAAAATCACACACTCCATATCTAAAAAGCATTCCCAACCAACTGCAGAAAATAGATCCCTTACCTCCTGCTCTATACCAAGAGTTGCAAGCGTCTCACGGTGGACTCCTTTAGAGTTGATGATGCCTCTGACTGGTGGCGGGCCACTGCTAGGCTTACTCAGTGTGGGGCTCCCCACCCCTCTGCCTCTTTTAAGCACAGGGGCTGAAGTGCCCTCTTCAGCCTTCCTCTTCCGTGAAGAGGCCTCTCCAGCCAGCTTGGCTCCAGCTTTCATACCAACAGATTTCCCCACCCTTTGTCTGGGTGAGGAGTCCTCCGAGGGCTCTTCAGAGCCTGCTTGCGTTTGGGAGGGCGCACTGGGCTCCTGCTGCTCCTACTCTTCTTCAGTATCCCCTTGCTGGGACACCTCTGGCTCGGTTGGCTCTGGAATGGGCTCTCCAACCCTTCTTTTTCCCTTCACTTTCTCCAGTGCCCGCTTCTTGATGTCAGCGGGTGCCTCTTCCTCCTCTTCAAATAGGGGTACCTTCTCTGGTTGGGGCTCAACCTCAATGTCTTCAATCTCAGTTAGGTATTTGTCCAAATCGGTGTCTCTGTCTCCTTCATCTTCAGCTTCTTCTCTCCCTTCAACTTCCTCTCCTTCCTCTTCGTCTTCCAAGTCCTCGATCTCCACCGACGGCACATGAGTCGGAGCCTTAGCGGGCTTCTTGGCTTTCTTCTTCTCAGCCCCTTTCTTCGGCTTTGGCTCAGGCTCTTCAGTAGCCTCTTCTTCCTGCATGCCCTCAGCAGTCACCTCAGCATCTTGCTGCTCCGTTTGGGTTGGAGTAGCAGAGCTTTCTTCTGTTGCCTCGACTTCAGGCGTAGGCTCCTGTTCCGGTGGGGTCTCCTTGGGAAGCTTTCTCGAAGCGGCTGCTTCAGACGCAGCCTTTCCCTTGGGTTTTGCAGAGGGTTTCTTCACGACTTTCGTTGGAGAGGGCTCTTCAGAGACAGCGAGGGTCTCGAAGTCCAGGCATGCCTTAGGTCCAGCTTTAGGTGTGACCTTCTTGCCTCTTGTCTTCGCCATTGTTGGAGTTTTGAAGGTTTTTAGAAATTAGGGTTGCAGAAGAAAATCGAGAGAGAGAGAGTTCTGATTTTGCAAAAGGCGAGTGAAAGTGATAGTAGAGATTTTGTGGGGTAAGGCTTTTATATTAAGGGTATCACTATTCATGATTTGACTTGTAACTCTCCAAATTCCTTAGGAGTCTCCTGGATTAGTATGCCCTATGTTAATGGATAAGTCTTATCCCTGAAAAATCGGAACAGATCTTATCTCTCCAGAGTGCCTCACTTCAGAATCCCTATTTCCAAGGGATTTATTTTATCTTCATCTTTCTCTCTCATTATCTAGACTTGCAAACACCATGCTTATCCAAAACAAGCGTAAAATTGCTCCCTAAACTAGTTTAATTAACTGGAAAATTTATTAAAAATAAATAAAAATGAATTAAGACAAGAAAACACCTGGGTTGCCTCCCAGTAGCGCCCTAGTTATTGTCGGGGGCACGACATCACCCCAGATCAGGCGTAAGTGGGCTCCTCGAGCCAGATCACTGTGACATCTTCATTAGAGTGCCCCAGGTAAGATTTTACACGGTGGCCATTCACTTTGAAGCGCCCTCCAGTATCGGGGTTTATCAGCTCAATTGCCCCATTCGGCATACACTTCAAATGGACCAACCCATTTGGTCCTCAGTCCTCCTCCCATAAGCTTGAACCTTGAGTGGTACAGTAGCACTTTCTGTCCTGGGCTAAATCTCTTCCTTCAAATTACTTGATCGTGGAGCCTTTTCATCTTTTCCTTGTATAGCACCGAATTATCATAGGCCTCCATTCTCATTTCTTCCAGCTCTTGAATTTGAAATTTCCTGAAATGCCCAGCGGCGTCATGGTCCATATTCAGCTTCTGAAGTGCCCATCGTGTTTTGTATTCCAACTCGACCGACAGATGGCAACACTTTCCAAATAACATCCTGTATGGGGACATCCCAATTGGAGTCTTAAATGCAGTTCGGTATGCCCATAGGGCATCTTCCAGATGAACACTCCAATCTTTTCGGTTCGGAGCCACAACTTTCCCAAGAATGGCTTTAATTTCTCGATTTGAGACTTCAGGTTGGCCATTTCCTTGAGGATGGTAAGGTGTGGTGACCCTATGGTGAACCCCATACTTCTTCAACAATCTTTCCAGCGTTTGGTTGCAAAAATGGGTCCCTTGATCACTGATGATAGACCTGGGCACACCAAACCGACTGAAAATGTGGGATTTCAGAAATGCGGCTACTACTCTTGCATCATTGGTAGGAGTAGCCTTTGCTTCTACCCATTTGGACACATAATCAACTGCCAGGATAATGTATTGGTTCCCTCTCGAATTTGGAAAGGGTCCCATAAAATCCATTCCCCAAATATCAAAAATCTCCACGGGCATGATTGGCGTCATGGGCATTTCATTTCTTCTTGTGATGTTCCCTACCCTCTGGCATTGGTCACATTGTCTGCAGACGTTGTAGGCATCCTTGAATATTGTGGGCCAAAAGAACCCACAATCTAAAATTCTTCTCCCTGTTCGATTTGGTCCGAAATGCCCTCCGCAAGCATAATTATGACAATGCTTTAGAATTTCATCTATCTCCTCATCAGGGACACATCTTCTAATGATTTGATCAGCGCATCTCCTTCATAGGTTAGGGCAATCCCATGCATAGAACCTGCTCTCATACCTTAGTTTATTTTTCTGGTACCTTGAGTACCCAATAGGCATCTCTCCAGACTCTAGATAGTTCACTATATCCGCATACCAGGGTGCTAGTGTGCCCCTTGCTGAATACAAATGCTCATCAGGAAAATGATCGGCAATGGGCATTTCGTCGCCTTTCTCATTCAGCACCCGACTCAGATGGTCAGCTACCAAGTTCTGTGCCCCACTCTTATCTTTTATCTCGATATCAAACTCTTGTAAAAGCAGGATCCACCTAATCAGTCTTGGCTTCGTCTCCTTCTTGGTCATCAAGTGCCTCAAGGCACCATGATCTGTATAGACAATGCTCTTTGCTCCCAAGAGATAAGATCGAAACTTCTCAAATGCAAACACTACTGCCAATAGCTCCTTTTCAGTAGTGGTGTAATTACACTGTGCCCCATTCAGAGTCTTGGAGGCATAGTAAATTACATGGCTTTCCTTTCCTCTCTTCTGACCCAATACCGCGCCCACAGCGTAGCCACTAGCGTCACACATAATCTCAAAGGGCATTCCCTAATCTGGTGGTTGAATGACTGGTGCCGTGACCAGTTGCTTTTTCAGAACATTGAATGCCTTCTTACACTTTTCATCAAATTCAAAGGGAACATCTTGTTGCAATAAGTGAGTAATAGGCTGGGCAATTTTTGCAAAATCCTTAATGAATCTCCTGTAGAATCCAGCGTGCCCCAGGAATCCTCTCACTTGTTTTACCGAGATGGGATATGGCAATTTCTCAATTATATCCACTTTGGCTTTATCGACCTCAATGCCCCTTTCAGAAATCACATGTCCCAGTATAATGCCCTCTCTGATCATGAAATGACATTTTTCATAGTTCAGAACTAGGCATTTGTCCACACAACGCTGCAACACTTTCTCCAAATTGTCTAAACATCGATCAAAGCAACTCCCGTACACTGTGAAGTCATCCATGAATACTTCAATGCAATTTTCGAGCAAATCAGAGAATATACTTATCATACATCGCTGAAATGTTCCAGGAGCATTGCAGAGGCCAAAGGGCATTCTGTGGTAGGCAAACATGCCGAATGGGCACGTGAGTGTTGTTTTCTCCTGGTCCTCTTGACTTACTGCAATCTGCATGTATCCTGAATATCCATCCAGGAAACAAAAGAACTTGTTTCCTGCGAGTCTTTCCAACATCTGGTCAATGAACGGAAGTGGGAAGTGATCCTTCCGCGTGACTGTGTTCAACTTTCGGTAGTCGATGCAAACTCTCCAGCCAGTTTGCAGTCGTGTGGGCACAAGCTCTCCTTTCTCGTTTTTCACAACTTGAATGCCCGACTTCTTGGGCACAACATGGATTGGACTGACCCACTTGCTATCTGAAATCGGGTATATAATGCCCTGGTCTAGAAGCTTAATTATCTCTTTTAGCACCACATCCTTCATCACTGGATTGAGCTTTCTTTGTGGATCACGAACGGGTTTTGCATCATCTTCCAACAAGATTTTGTGCATACAAACCGCTGGGCTAATGCCTTTTATACATGCCAACATCCATCCAAGTGCCTTCTTGTAAAGTCTCAACAATCTCAAAAGGCGGTCCTCATCAGCTTGATTCAACCCCGCACTTATGATTACAGGGAGAGTCTCATTATTCCCCAAATAGGCATATTTCAGATGCCTTGGTAATGCCTTCAGCTCCAGCATGGGCGCTTTGATAATAGAAGACATCAACTTATCATCATTTCCCCGAATGGGCACACCATAGTCCACATATCCGTGTGGCATTTCCTCTAATGAGTACAGCATCATAATTCCATCCCTTATATCCTCATCCTCGTCCAGGGCATCCTGGTCAATCAGTCCATCCCACAATGCGGACTCCAGCGGTTCTCTGTTGCTCACCATGGATAAAGTAGAACAGCTCGGGTAATGAGATCTGTTCACAAAATTACAATTTTCTGTATCCGGGGGGTGCTTCATGGCTTCAAAAATGTTGAACATCACCTTCTCCCCATCAAACTCACACGTCAGTGTGTCCTTGTCCACATCAATTTTGGTTCGAGCTGTCTTCATGAAAGGCCTTTCTAGCAACAAAACTGAAGATTTTGAAGTCGTTGTGCCCATGTCAAGCACATAAAAATCTGCTGGGAAAATAAGCTCGTCCACCTTGACCAATACATCTTCAATGAGGCCTTCTGGATAAACATTAGATTGGTCAGCTAGTTGAATGACCACACGGGTCTCCTTCAAGGGTCCAATCTTCAATTCTTTGAACACCGACAGGGGCATTACGTTGATTGATGCCCCCAAATCCAATATGGCCTTTTCGACTTTTCTGTCTCCAATTATACAAAGGATCATGAACATCCCTGGATCATCACACTTCTTGGGTAACTTCCTTTGTATCACAGCCGATACATTCTCTCCAACTAAGAACCTTGCATCGTCATTGAATCGCACCTTTCTGGTACAAAGTTCCTTCAGAAACTGGGCATATCGCGGCACTTGCTTGATTGCCTCGATCAGTGGAATGTTGATCTCCACCTTGCTGAATACCTTCAGCATCTCTCTGGTTTCCTCTTCTCTTCTATTCTGTGCCAATCTCCCTAGAAAGGGAGGTTTCCGTCTTTCTGGAGTGGGCATCTTGGCAGATTGCTTCACTTCCGGGATGGGCATAGCATCAGTCTGCTCAGCTTCTTGTGCCTTGTCTTCTGTAGGAGTTTTTTCCACTTCTTCCCCAAAGGGCACATCATCCTTCTCTTCTCTCGGTCTGACCATCTTCGGAAGCTCTTTTCCACTCCTCAATGCTACTGCATTCACTTGTTCTCTTGGATTCTCAACTTGGGAAGGCAGCTTCCCATTTTTCTCCTCCATCTTGTGCATGGCTTGAGCTAATTGATTGATTTGCTTGCTCATATGCGAGAGACCAGTTCGAGTCTCTTGCTTAAACTTCTCATTCTCCTCAGCCATAGCAAACACAAGATCTTCCAGCCTTTGCTTCCTTTTCTCCTCTGGTGGTGGCAATGGGCGTCCAGGATGCCCATCCTCCGGCCTTCTCCATCTAAAATTTTCATGGTCTCTCCAGCCAGGATTATAAGTCTGGGAATGGGGATCATATCTTCTGGAATGCCCATTCTGGCCACCTATAGCATTCACTTCTTCCATTTTGTCTTGTAGAGTAGGGCATTCATCCGTGAAGTGAGATATGCTTTTGCATACCCCACAAGGTCTGGGCTTCCTCGCCATGCTTGCACCGGATAAGATTTTTTCGATCTTGTCGCACAATCTATCAATTCTGCTATCCTGGTCCGGTGCCCTCTCTGTTTCAATTACAACCCGAATGCCCTCTCCACCGAAATCTCGGTTGTCTTCAGCCATTTCTGTGAGAATTCTGAATGCTTCAACAGGTTGTTTGTTCAAAATGGATCCTCCACATGAGGCATTCATGATCGTCCTCTCATGTGGTCTCAATCCTCCGACGAAATACTGAATCAAGTCATGTTCAGTAATCTGGTGTTGTGGGCATTTCGCCAGCATCGCCTGGAATCTTCCCCAGTAGTCATAGAAACTTTCGTTAGTTCCCATCTTCAGGCTCCCTATCCTTCTTCTCATTTCTTGCACTCTGGATGCTGGGAAATATTTTTCCAAAAACTTCTGTTGAAGTTGTCTCCATGTGGTCACAGCGCCAGTGGGTAATGTATACAGCCAGTCTCGTGCCCCATCTTGAAGAGTGAAAGGGAACGAGACCAATCGCACATACTCTTCTCGTCCATGGTCAGATGGTTGAGTCTGGCAAACCATCTCAAAATCTTGCAAATGCCTTTGTGGATCCTCTCCAGGCATTCCGTGGAACTTCGGCAAGATCTGGATAAAGTTTGCGTGAATATCCCAGTTCTGAGTCACAGCTAGGAGTGTAATGCCCATTGGGCGCAAGTTCATGTTGGTCGGGAAGACCAACTGCCTTAAAGTCCTGTTATCATCCGCATTGCCATTCGCAGCATTTCCATTTACGGCCATGTTGATGTTGTGGCCGTTCTCAAACTGTCCTTCCTCCTCGTGCCCGTCGTCTCTTTGATCTTCTTGATCCTCTGGTGGTGGTGTGGGCTCACGAGGTCTATTTGCTGCTTGGCGTGCCCTCTTCACTGTTGCCCTGTTTTTCCTCCAAGTCTTCTCTATCTCCGGATCGTACAATAGAGTCTCCTCCAAAGAGCCCCTGGGCATCAACTTCCAGGCTTGCCAATTGTGGAATATAAAATCACTAGAAACCAGCTCCCCGGCAACGGCGCCAATTTTGACGCGCGGTCGTTTCGCGCTCAAAAATATATTTATAAACTCCTGTGCCCACAGCGAGCGTAGCTAGCCAATGAGTACGGGTTGATCCCACAGAGAGCTGTCGCGATTCTATCTTCAAGTAACCAATTACAAAGGGGGTTTTGGTGTTGTCACTACACTGAATTTAAATCTGCAAAAGAAACTAAAGAAAAAGATCAAATAACAAAAGGTTCTGGCATTTGAATTAGAACTTGGTTTAAACATAAAACAACTTGATCATGGGCACACTGATTTTCATACATGATAGGTCATCTAGTTATGGTGACCGGATTCCTCTCATGCGTCTCCTCATCCATCCTTTCATTTTAGGTTTAAAAGTGATTCATCTTCGATTAAACCCCTAACCAGTTACCCACCTCCCGATTCCTCTAAGAGATGTAAGCAAACAAGCAGCAGTGTGCCCTAGACGGACCCAGATCTGTTGTGTTCAACTGATTCCTCTTGTGCCCACAATACCCCATTAATTCCCTTATTACTATATGAACCAACACACAGTCACGATTCGCCAATTCAATTAATAGTGGTGTGCCTTCTTTACCTAACGAGTGATCAGCCACATTGGGCACTTCAGATACACACTTACGTGGAACAAGGCACAAGAATTAACGGAAACTAATCATGCATTACTATGTCCATTTTGGCCTCACGAGTCCAGATTTATGCTTAAACCAATTTCAGCATTCAAACGCCAGAATTAAAGATCTAGCCGAGAAGGCTAGACATAATTAAAATTGTAGAATTTAAAGACATAAAAAATAAATAAGAACTTACTGAATTAATTAAGCAAAAAGTCGACTCCAACGTCGATAAACACGAACATAACCTAAGTCCCAAAGGTTTAAGACCTTTCGGATTATTTTGCTACCTAAGCAGCGTACTGGAAATAAAATGCAGAAATGTAAACTGTAGAAAGGTTTCAGACTATCTCTAAGCTTCCTCTTTTCCAGAAACTAAACTTGTTTAAATAGTTACATTTCCACCTCTTTTAACAGGTGGGGGTCATCTGCTGAAAATCCAGAACGGCGTGCCCTCGCTGACCTTGACTGGATAAGCTTCAGCTTCAACAAATCCTTATTTTTTAGGGATTGCTCTTATCTCTTTAGATTGAGCTTATCTCCTCGTCTGAGCTTATCCTTTTGTTGCAGCACCTTCCAGGAGTCCAGCTTAGCTCCAACTCTCCTGCGGATATGTAGCTATCCTTCCACCAGCTGTCCTTCAACTGAATCCCGAATTCCACTGGAATGCCCATTCTGCCTTGTGGTCGAGTCTGTGCGAGTACTGTGGGCACGGCATCATCTGTCAGTTCCATCCGTATCTGATATGCCCACTTCACCGACCGAATGTAGGATGGATACTGAGGACGTCCCCTGTGCCACTGATGAACATATGTACGAGATAATCGTGAATATTTGGGCGTAAAATGCCCCTTCCGCCAGACTCGACTCTTGGAATGCCTTTTGACCGCAACCTGGTTCTTTTCGACTCAAAACACACTAAAAAGGACATTTATAAGGGATAAAATGTCCATAAAAACACGAAATAAATGGACTTATCGGTATCGATTCTTGATGGTCAGCTTATTGAGCTCTCTATAGTTGATGCACATTCTCAATGTACCATCCTTCTTCTTTACGAACAAAATTGGAGCTTCCCAAGGTGACACACTAGGTTGGATAAAACCTAGGTCTAATAACTCTTGCAATTGAACCTTGAGTTCTTGCAACTCCTTCGGCGCCATTCTGTAAGGGGCTTTCAAAATTGAGGCGGCTCCTGGTTCCAACTTGATGGCGAACTCTACCTACCTGTCTGGGGGCAGTCCTGGCAGTTCCTTTGGGAATACGTCGAGATATTCTCTTACGACTGGAACGTCTTGAATTGAACGCTCTCCTTCCTCTTTTCTTATTAGATTAACTAAAAATGCTTGACAGCTATTCTTCCTTATCATCTTGGTGGCCTTTAGGGTGGATATCACTGGGACTTTGGTTCCCAACCTTGATCCGTAGATCTTCACCTCGGGTTTTCCGGGTGGTCGAAACACTACTTCCCTCTCGGGGCAGCTTATGGAGGCATAAGCTGAGGCTAACCAATCCATTCCTAGGATTATATCGAAGTCCTGAATTGTTATTACGTAAAGATTTGACTTAAAGTTTTCCCCTTCTATGTTCAATTCTAGGTTAGAGCAGACCTTTCTAGACATCATTCTCTTTCCAGAAGGAATACTTATCTCAAGAGCATTCTCAGCATTCTCGGATTTTATCTTCAGTTTCTTACAAACAGACTCAGCTATAAACGAATGCGATGCTCCAGTATCGAAGAGAGCTAAAACTGGCGTCTCGAGGAGGGTAATCATACCTGCTAGATTACTTGGGGCCTTAGCAGCTTGCTGCTGAGTGAGGGCATACGTACGGGCTGGCTAAGACGGTCTTTTTCCTGGATTAGACCTTTGATATCGTCCTTGATTTGGTCCTGGATTCATTCCCGGCCTTTGACCCTGAGGTCCTCCTTGCTGCAGCCTTGGCTAATTTCTAGGAAATTGCTGAAGCGGCTGCGGGTACTGGGGTTATTGTGGTGTTTGGGATCGTTTGTTGTTTCCTTTCAGACACTCCCTCTTGAAGTGCCCCTCTTCACCACAGTTGTAGCACCCAGTTTGATTTGCTCGGCAGGCTCTAAGGTGCGTCCTTCCGCACTTTGGACACGGCCTCAGGTTAGGGTTATGGTCGGGCTGACTTCGAGGTACCCCTAACTCTCGGCTTTGCCAGTGGGGTTTCTTTCCTCTATCATCTCTTCTTCCTCCTTCCCACTTTCTCTTTCCCTTTAGCTGACTGAGGGGGTTGGACTTTCTCTCGAGGGAGAATGGCTTCTATGCTTAAGGCTTTGGCTAAGGTTCGAGCGTAAGACACATCTTCTTGCCCAGTGAGGGTTATGCCAATCTCGGATCTAAGTCCTTTCTTGAACTTGCGTGCTTTCTTCCCGTCTGTGTCCACCAGATGTGGAGCATGCCTTGACAATTGATTGAACTCCCTGTCGTATTTCGATACCGTCTTACTTTCTTGCTTTAGGTTCCAGAACTCTATCTCTTTTGCCTCTCGATAACAATCCGGGATGTACTTCTGATATAAGTAGTGCTTGAAATCCTCTCAACTATAGTCCTCCTATTGCTCTGGGGTTATGGTCCTTTGAACGGACTCCCACCAGTAGTCCGCATCATCCGTCAGCATGAAAAGAGCGCAACTTAACTTCTTTTCTTCTGAACAAGCTATGAAATCAAAAATTCATTCTAAGGAGCGAACCCATTTCTCGGCATCCATTTGATCTCCTAAACCGTTAAACGATGGAGGGTTGTGTTTGAGAAACACACTTTCAGCTCTTGGATCGGGGTTTGGGACTTGCTCAGGTTCGTTCTCATCTTCATTCTCGGCTTGACGTCTTAGAGGCGGCATCCTAAAGAACTAGATATTAGCGACACTCGATTGAATTCACACAAAGCAAGAATGCCTTTCAATAAGGTCTTTAATTTACGCAAGATAGATCAAACAAGGCGGAAATTTAAACAACATTCAAGCAGGATGGGGAAAATTGCCTCATTAAGAGGACTTTTGGCATCGATATCATAGAATAAGTTATGGGTTACAATGAAATAGGGTAGTCTATTGGAAAATTCACTGCCACTATTAGAGTCTAGAAAGTTAAGCATATATTATATATTAGGATCTTGGTTAAAGTGGATTAAACGGACATCAGATAACAGACAGACAGACAGATGGATCAGATAACTAGGTGTTCTAACAACAACACCTCCTACACCTCTCACTACAGCTTAATTATAGGCCGGAGCCTTTCCTTTCCCCTTGCATGGAGACCCTACTTCCTCCTCGCCTCCCTCTTCCGGGTCTTCCTCTTCTTCCTCATCTTCAACTGTCTCTGGCACGCTGAACTTGAATGTCCTCATGTTGGCGTTCCCTTCGGGGTACTGATGGAACATACCATGCCCCAGACTCTGAGAAGCGTATGCAGGGATCCACTGATTCATTTGAGGAGTGCAAGAAAATAGAGACTCAGTGTGGTTCACGACCCGGACATTTGAGGGTCCCGCTCCTGAGGCTCCTTCATCATGGGGGCGCGGTATTTGGAATCCAGGGGGACTGTTGAGGGTTGCCCTTTGCAGTTCCAGTTCCACCACTAGAGAGGGGTTTTGCTCGGCTGCTTGCTGTTCAGCTAAGGCTTGCACATGGCCATACTCTGACACCCAATGAGCCATCAAGACTGAGGAGAATTCTGTCAGATTCCCGATTTCAGCATACGTTACGGGATCACGGGTGATGGTGCTTTGCAAGATGCGATACATTGTAGGCCTCAAAGCAGGTGGTGCATGCTCACACATGCGGATGCATGTTTCTAAGTCAGACACACTCCCAGGCTCTCCGCCGTAACCATTAGCCCAGGCCCACCTTTCTAGATACTTTGCCATGAAGGACAGCAACTGCTCATTACCGTCCCAAGTTTCCCTTTTGAACCTTCCAACTCTTTCTTGAACCGGGCAAAAAAGAGGCACGCTTTTCCTAGCAGTCATACGGCGCTTAATCAGTCTAGATTATAAAAGGGAGACCTAAGGTTCTTCTGAGATCATACTAATGTCTAGGTTTTATCTTTGCATGCATAGCTTCTTTTTAAAAGCAGTTGAAATATTTTTTTATAAAAATCTTGGTGCCCAAAGTCTTTAAACATACATATTTACCTTTTTCTTGAGTCAAAAATTTCGAGAAATGAATTTAAGCCTTGTTGGGATCGAAAAATATTTTCACAAACTTTCCATCTTGGAAATCGTCTTACCCAAACAGCTTTTACTTGGAATTTCATTCTCGCGGTTTTTCTCTTATCCATAAAACATGTATGCTTACTGAAATCTTTTCCTTTCCTGTATTCCAAAAATCATGAATCCAACATCCAAAATTTCTATACAATCATACCTTGATTTTTGGTTGAGGATACGAGGGTGATGGCGAGTTGTGGGTTGCTGCTTTCACTCATCAAAGAACAACTTATATGCACATATACACTTAGCTTAATTTAAACAAAGAGACAAGTCTACAGAGTTGCAAACCTGGCTCTGATACCAACTATAACAGCCCGGTCCCGAGATAGGGGTTAACGAATGGGGACGGCGTCTTATTAAGGGATTAATGAAATAAGACGGGAGGTTAACAAGGAGATTTTACGAATCGAGATATACTTTTCAAGAATAAACGATGATACTCGGGTTTACTTTTATAAATAGAAACATGCTCAAGCGGAATGGAACGGATAACTAATCAGATACCATCAAGTATAGACCCATTCATAGGTCAAAACAAATAACATATATCAACGTGAATAAACTTCCTCATAGGCGAAAGGAAATCATACTCGAGAAGCGGAATAAAACTTAGTATGCATCTTATATTTATATAATCATGTCTGTAAATATTCATGGAGTCTTGATAATCATAATAGAACTTAAACGGAATTAGAAAGAGTGTATCAGAGTAGCAGATCACATAGTGGGATTTCAAGAGAATATTAGATAATAGCAAAACAATCTTGGCAGCCAACCCACATCCACAGCCACCAACATCCTCAGCATCTCAACCTGAAAACATTTGAAAAAGAGGGGGCATGAGCACTAATGTACTCAGTGGGTTTTTTTAGCAAAAACATTTTAATAACTTCAAGATATTCAACAATTAACTGACAGTATATGGAGAGCAAAACGAAAAGCCCTATCCATATCCGTAAAACCTTTTTCTTTTCTTTTGGGCCATTCCTGGCTCAACCTGATGTCAACTGTACCCTTAGGCATGCCATAGGATAGAACAGGGGTTACCTCGATTATCCAAATGAGTTTGCGAGGGAATTAACCCAGCAGTGACTCCCTTAAAAGTTCTGAGCTCGAATCCTGCTTAAGCGGAATGCTAAGTTCCTTCCTTCCTTATTCTTGCTAGCAAAACCAATCTTAGAGCAACGTCTAAGGCTAATCCTTTAATATTGTATGATCTCGACCTATAAGGGATTTAACGCTACCCTAACAAGGCAATCCTTAATCCTTAATTATACGAGCTTTAACAAGCATAAACATTCAAATACCAGGAGATGAACGTAAATAAGTACGAATTGTAGCTAAATACAACTCTAAATATCTCATGCTAAGTATAAACAATACTTTAACATTTCTAGCATTTCTAAACATGCTCAAGAGCTCAAGTATAACATAATATCTTCCTTTCCTTCCTTTCTTGTACAGAGATCAATCAGGCAGAGCAAAAATGCTTAATTGGATATCTCATTTGCCCTAACATGCTTCTAGAACTTATTAGCTCAAACTTTAGATGAGTATAGATTTTTCTACCTCGATTACGGAGTAGAAAAAGAGGCAACGAGCTGATGGTCTTCCTTCGAACTCCCACGAGGTTCACTTCCTCCTACAAAAGTCGAATTGTCGACTTGGCGGCCTTCTTTGAAGATTTCTAGCTATTAACATGAAATTAAATAATACCTAACTAAAATACCCTTAGCTAGGACTTAAACATGGATAGCACGACTTTATGACTTTATAAGGTTCCGAGAAGGATTTTTTTTATTTAAAGAACATCTCGTATTGATTTCTCAATTTTTAGAGGGAGAATAACTTGAATAGATTACTCGAAATAAATCGAAAATAACTTGGAAATTTAATAGATTGCTTCTCTAAAATTTAACTTGAAAATAACACGACTTGAAAAGCTCGGAAAGAGAGTACGAAAAATAGCCGGAAAATCAGCGGAAAACAACACGGGAAGGAGGGGCGCCGCGGCGCACATAGGCGCCGGCGGGCTCCCCCCCCCCCCCCCCCCCCGCGGCGTCCCTAGCGCAGGCGGGCTCTTTGAGGGCCGAGGGGGGTGTGGCGCGGCGGCGCCCCCCCGCGGGGCTCTTTCTTTCTCTCTCTATTCCGCTCAGTTTCTGGGCCTTACTTCGGGTTTCTTCAGTGTTCGTCGATTCTTTCGACGAACACGAAGAACATGAAGAACACTCGAAAATTTTAAAAAGACCACATGTCTCGATAATTTAAAATTAACATGAAACGTCATGCTTTAACTTAAAAAGGAAATCGGCATTATAACGACATAAACACGATAATTCTCCTTAATTTTTAGAATAATGACGAATCGTTAAATATAGCTTGAACGGCATTTAAACAGAATAAACGAGGTTAATCTCAAGAATAACAATGACAAGAATAAAGCGAGAAATCTAACGTAAACGTTATTAACTTGGAATTTCAATAAGAATCGAAATATAACTTAGACGGAAGGTAAACGAGCCATAATGAAGAACGTAAGGAACAGAAAGTAAATGCGGAATTAAAAGACGGAAAAAGAAATAAGATTGAGACCGACGAACAAGAATGGACGGGGTTAGGTGCGTCGAAGGAAGGTGGCTAGCTCGGCGCCTCGTTGAGTGGCAACGGCGGCAGAGCCACCTGCTATGACCCAACGGCGCCCCTAGCACATTCCCTCACCGCATCCCTTCCATGCCACTCCGCTCGTCGTTTTGCGGAACACTCACGAAGAACGTTTTTTACTTCGACAAAACTCTCTCAGCTTTCAAAGCTTTTCACTCTCTTGATTTTAGAAGTGAATGGGTAAAAATGAACAAATGAATGTAAAGGGGATGGTCCCTTATTTATAGGAGGGAGTCTGGCTTCCTTGAGAAGCCACTCAAGTGCAGAAACACTGCAAAAGTTACTTCGGGTTCGGTTAAAAGCTGCTTTATTCGATGTCGAGATCCAAATGATCTCAGACACGAAATCTAAAAATACTGGGAGACTCATAGGCTCGAATACTAGTGAACCAACTTGATTCGTGAAAAAGACGGGGTCGTTAGAAGAAAGACGAGCGAAGATTCCCTTTTTGGAATTACTTTTTACTATTCACTCAGACTGACAGATTTTGCTCCCAAGTGTTCGATTGACCTCAGAATGGAAATCCGTGAACGCCAACGGAATCCTTGAGTCATTTCCTATAAGAAAGGCCTGACAGAACTATACTCGGATCAACGAGGAGGATTTTGTAAATTTCTCAAAACACGAATGCACGCAAAGGTTACTATTTATTCATCTTTTAAATGTGTTATCCATTACCGGGAACTCAAATGACTTCATAATTAAAATCCGAAAACACCGGCATACTCCTTGAGTTAAAACCTTTCTAATGAAACCATGAATGGCCATAAAACAATTAGGATCACATTTTCCGAAAAGACGATTTTCATGAAAACTGACTCCTAAAGTTGTGACTGACATCCGACCTCAATTAACCTTATTTAAATTTCTTCCTTAACTAATTAATTACCATTAACAATCCACTAAATCTTATCCGAAAATCTGAGGTGTTACATTTTGTTACATACATAACGGATTTTATCCGTTATGTATGAGCGTCTTTTTTGGTAGTGTTATGTGCTTTTGTGCGTATAAGTTTATTCTGTTATAAGTCAAAGAAGCAATCCACAACTCGCCATCACCCTCGTATCCTCAACCAAAAATTAAGGTATGATAGAATAGAAATTTTGGATTTTGGATTTTGATTTTTGGAATACAGGGAAAGGAAAAGATTTGAGCAAGCATACCTGTTTTATGCATAGGAGAAAAATTGTGAGATTGAAATTCCAAGTAAAAGGTGTTCGGGTAAGACGATTTCTGAGATGGAAAGTTTGTGAAAAGATTTCTCGATTCCAAAAAGGTTTAAATTCATTCTCAAAAATTTTGACTCAATGAAAAGGTAAATATGTATGTTTAAAGACTTTGGGCACCAAATTTTTTGTAAAAATGTCAACTACTTTTAAATAAAAAGGAGCTATGCATGCAAATTTAGACTTTATTAAGACTTCAGGAGAACTTTAGATCTCCTTTTTATAATCTAGACTGATTAAGTTATTCTCTTTTATATTGTTAAGCGTCGTATGACTACTAGGAAAAGCGTGCCTCTTTTTCGCCCGGTTCAAGAAAGAGTTGAAAGGTTCAAAAGGGAAACTTGGGACGGTAATGAGCAGTTGATGTCCTTCATGGTGAGGTATCTGGAAAGATGGGCTTGGGCTAACGGTTATGGAGGAGAGCCCGGGAGTGTATCTGACTTGGAAACATGCATCCGCGTGTGTGAGCACGCGCCACCCGCTTGGAGGCCTACAATGTATCGCATCCTGCAAAGCACCATCACCTGTGATCCCGTAACGTATGCTGAAATCGGGAACTTGACGGAGTTCTCCTCAGCCTTGATGGCTCGCTGGGTGTCGGAGTATGGCCACGTTCAAGCTTTAGCCGAGTAGCAAGCAGCCGAGCAAAACCCCTCTCTAGTGGTGGAACTGGAACTACAAAGGGCAACCCTCAACAGTCCCCCGGGATTCCAAGTACCGCGCCCCCATGATGAAGGAGCCTCAGGAGCGGGACCATCAAATGTCCGGATCGTGAATCACAATGAGTCTCTATTTTCTTGCACTCCTCAAATGAACCAGTAGACCCCTGCATTTGCTTCTCAGAGTCTGGGGCATTATATGTCCCATCAGTACCCCGAAGGGAACGTCAGCATGAGGAAGTTCAAGTTCAGCGTGCCAGAGACAGTTGAAGATGAGGAAGAAGAGGAGGACCCGGAGGAGGGAGGCGAGGAGGAAGTAGGGTCGCCATGCAAGGGAAAATGGAAGGCTCCGGCCTATAATTAAAGCTGTAGTACGAGGTGTAGGAGGTGTTGTTGTTAGAACACCTAGTTATCTGATTCATCTGTCTGTCTGCCTGTTTATCTGCTGTCCGTTTAAATCTACTTTAACCTAGATCCTAATATGTAAATTATGCATTAACTTTTCTAGACTCTAATAGTGGCAGTGAATTTTCCAAAAGACTGCCCTATTTATTTGTAACCCGGAACTCCTTCTTCTATTATCGATGCCAAAGACCTCATAACAAGGCAATTTTCCCTTTATCACTACTACAATAATATCAATAGACAACCCGTTTAATCCGTTGTCTATTTCAGATTTTGACCGTTGTTAATAGTGCCGTTGTCTATTGGGTCTCCAATAGACAACGGTGCAAAACCGTTGTTATTTCTTTATTAGACAACGGGGATTATACGTTGTTAATTATTCAGACGTGTTGTTAATTGTTAATATTGCACAACGGTTTTTGGACAAAGCCGTTGTCAGATGCATTATGGTTTGATCAAATTACTACGCTTTTATCTTAAAACTGTTGTCTTTAGTTATAAAAGACAACAATTAAATTTTAAAAACTGTTGTTGTTTAGTTACCTAACCTTGAAAGACAACGGTGTATTTGAAAATTCGTTGTATTTTTTAGTTATTTTATTAGAAATAACAACATATATTATTTAAAATCGTTGTTCTTTTTAGTTATCAAATATAATAGACAACGGTTAATTAAAAATAACTGTTGTATTTTATAGTTATGTAATGAAAAAGACAACAATTTTAATTGAAAAACCATTGTATTATATAGTTATTTAACAAAAAAGACAACAATTTCATTTTAAAAACCGTTGTATTAGTTAGTTTTTCTTTAAAACAGACAACAGTTCTCTTCTAATAAAACCATTGTCTGTTTTTAAAACCCTATATATTGCACGCATTTTTTAAATAAAATTAAAAAAATCAATGACTATTATATATATTGATTGAAATCATATGCAAAAAAATCTAATAATTCCAAAAATTTCACCATATCAAACATCACAAACTATTTAATTACAAAGTCAAAAGAATCAGTGCTAGTTTAGGTCACTAACAAAAGAATCAGTGGTAATTAAAGTATCTAATTTTGTCTAAGCTGATCACTTTGAA
Source organism: Perilla frutescens (assembly GCA_026008535.1). Classification (NCBI taxonomy): domain Eukaryota; kingdom Viridiplantae; phylum Streptophyta; class Magnoliopsida; order Lamiales; family Lamiaceae; genus Perilla; species Perilla frutescens. The sequence goes on from BRKX01000013.1 coordinate 48,759,442, forward strand.
GCCTAACAATTCTTAGAGCAATCAAACTCCTTTCGACATTCCATAGATTGACCTGCGTTATACAAGAGATGTACAATTGTCCAAAAATTCAATAAATAAATAAATAAATGTATAAAATATAAGAATATGGTAAGAAAGAAAGTTTCAGACAACAAATATTTTGATTCTTTAGGGTGTAAGCTGCCACTAATTAATACCAATGATAAAATGAAAATCAAAAGAACTAAGTTACTCACTTGATAGTTGTTCTTGCACGCACAATGCCCACTCAGAATGTACTTCATCTATCTCATCTTTGGAATACTCCCCTTTCCTAAACTATTAACAATCATGTAAATATATTAGTAAATAGCAATTTACATTACTATGACAAATGTATAAATATGTAAGCTTCTAAATTGAAGAAGGAAATATGAGTAACTTGTTACCAATGATTTTAGGGAATTAAAGTTAATTGCTCCAAACTCTTGTTCAATTTCTTTCATATAACGCATCACATAATATCCACACTATTTAGCATCAGGTTGAAATATTGGAGCATATATACAAATATATATATATGCCAAATGTTAGATGTTAATATAAAATGAAAGACCATTAAACAAGTATGCATACCTTTATAACTTCACATGTTGGATTCTTTTTGCCTTTCTTTCCCAAATTTGAATTGAAAATTGCTATTGCCCTGAAGAGTTTTTCAATGTAAATTATGTTTCATGTAGACAAGAACAATTATTGCTTGAATAACATAGATGAGAACTTACAGATTCACAACTTGTTTCCAAGTTTCGTCACGTAGATGATGACTGATAGGGTCGGGCAAATAAACAACCTCATCGCAAGGTGCAATAACAGTAAGAATCCAATGTTCGCTAAACCATTTAAACATATAATTAAAACTTAAAATCTACATCTATGTATAATCATAAATTAAAAAATACTAGAGAATTACTAAACTCTGCTACACAAACATGATTTCAGTCAGTAAGATGCACTTGTAATTAAGTTCCACAAAAAAAATTAAAAAATAAGAATTTAACAATGGTCAAGTATTAAAGTTGCATTGAGGACAATTGTGAGTATTACCTAGGTAACAATGCAAAACAAGGTAAAATATTGTAATTAAAATATAATTATTAGATCAGATTTAATATTCATACTTTAGTGAACTCAACAGTTTGTTATTTCGATGTGTTAAAGACATTTGAAAAGTCTGTAATTTAAGATTTTTAATAATTGAAGGAACTAAAATATAATCATAGTTTAGTAAAACTATAATATAATTAACAAATATTAACAATAGAAAAAGTAATTAAATTCACCACATATATAGAACCTATATAAGTAAAGAACTGGATCACTCTAAAATAAAGATATGAATCTGTCACTTAATGTGACAATTAATTCTAGAATAATTTATGAAGGAAAAAAACTAGTAAGATGTGAAATTGTCAATTAATGAGCAATCATAAACATCAACATATCCAACTCCTCCCGTGAACAACTCAAATCAAAATTCTCAAGACTCTTGGTTTGTTTCCATAACTAAACTCTATTACAAACAAAAGTGCTACACTTTTTCAAGATTTTTTTTGTATCAAATAATATAAAAAAAAATTGTAACATATAACATGTAAGTCTAAGACGTGTATATTTCTTAATAAGCTCTCAAGAAAAGCATATATGCTACAAGAAAAATATCTCATGACTAAGTGAAAGCACTAATTAGAAATAGAAATCAAGAATGTCCCTTGCCATATTAGCAAAAATCATCCACTTTCCTCAACCTGAGTTGCGAGATTTCTTTGATCTGGCAAGTGTTTCTATAGCCAAAATATTTATTTTATTTTAAAATAAGATGCAGAGTAGAGGGAGACCAAAATATTTGCATACAACTCACTTTAATTATCTACCCCAAGTTATTTATCATATATATCATCCTTGATTTTTGAAAACGTATATAGTACAAGCAACAAAAATATTGAGAAACATATATCCTAGGAATAACTCATCTATCAATATGTAGCATATTAAGATAAACAAATAATTTTTATGAATTACCTTGGTCAATATAGAAAGCTCAACACGTTAAAATTTTGCATTATAATACCATGTTAAGAGTTATCTAGTTTATCCAAAATGCATTATCTAAATTATATATATATATATATATGTATAATAAGAGTTATCCACTCAACCTTAGATATATCTTTTTATTAATACATGATAACTACAATTAAATTAATCTAGTATTTAACTATTCCAATAAGCTTTTTTTTTTTAGGAACAATAAGCTTATAAAATCATGAAACTCATAAATTTCTCCATCCAGAGCACACCAATCATGTTGCAAAAAGATTTAAAACTAGAAATTAAAAACAAAGCACAATAATGAAAATGGAAATTTATAAAATGCCAAAAAAACTTTAGGTGAAATCAGAAATAAAGAAGAAAAATATACATACATGATACACATGAGGAGTTTGTAGTGGTCTCCAAGCATTTCCCCTTCTCTAAACAAATGCAGGATAAAATGTTAGTATTTGTTTTGTAAAACAATACCACTGTGATCTCCTAAATCAAATATGAAATTACCACATCAAAGCAATATGAAATAAACAACACGAGTGGCATATTTATTCACACACTAAAAATGATTTATGGAACTTCAATGACACATACTACCACTTCATATCCAACGTGATAGTACAACCATAAGTTATTATTCTAATCATTAGATAATAATCTTTACTCGATAGAGTTCCATGATACTTCATATTTTCCCATCATTTTTTATTCATTGAAACGTAAAAATAATTACACCTTCATAATATAGGGCCGGCTAACTCATACATACATACATAAATACACGTACATGTGGGATAACACTTGTTAAAAAGTGGACAAATGCAATAACCCTAGAAATACAAATATAGATATAGAGTGAATTTATGCACAAAAATCAGATCCCATAGAGTAATTAAGACAATGAAGAAAAATCTGATTTCACGGCACCCACATTTTAACCACAAAATAATTAACAACTTTGAACTTTCACAGCAGTCGCATATTCCTAAGAAATTCAACTTACATTGCAACCTGGACTTGTAGAATCTATGATGGATTAAATTGTGAAGGAGGTCGGCGAGTTCTTCCTAGGCAGGTGACGAAATCGCAAAAGAGAGAGGGGCTACTTCTCGGCAACGAGTTGACGACTGCTGCTACTTCACAAGAGAGAGAAGGGTTGCTCATCGACGGTGACGACGCGGCCGACGACGCAACGGGATATGGCAAGAGAGGCGGTGATTCATTGATTTGAGAATCGAGACTCCAGAGAGGCACTCAGTGACAACTGACCATTTGAGATTCAATTGTGATTTCTGATTTGTGAAGATTTACGGGAGTCTGGAGTTAGAAGAGTAGGGTTTTACCTTCGTAGTTAATTGGGAGAGTATATATATGATTTACTATTGACTTAAATATACATATTTTGTTTTAAAAAAAATAAATTAAAAATTAATTCCATATGTTATCAAAAAATTAATATAGGCTTAAATTTTATAACTCAAGTTATGTAAATAATTTGTTTTGCAGTGGAATTCCAAATATTTTTTTACTCTTTTGACAATTTTTTAAAAATTAATCATTTTTTATTATTAAAGTAAAAAGGTTTTACTGAATGAAAAGTAAACAAGGTAAATTAACAAATATTCAATTAAATAATCACGACAGTTATAAAAAACCGTTGTATATATCAACAACACATAAATACAACGTTTATAGAAACTTACGGTTGTCTAGAGAATATCAAACATTGACAACGGTTTTCAAAACCGACGTCTATTGCAAATAATTTTATCTACAACGGTTTTGTTAACCGTCGTGTAATTACTGTTGTCTAATCTTAATAAGACAACACATATTGACAACGATTTTCTCTCAACTGTTGTCATCTGTAAACTAGAGAGTCATAAATACAACGGTTTTATCATAAACCGTTGTTAAATTAAAAAACACAACAGTTTTGAAGCAAAACCGTTGTCCTTTTGGCGTTGTCTATCTATATTTTTATAGTAGTGTATGCTTGATATCATTTAAATTTCCACCTTGCTTAATCTATCTTGCGTAAATTAAAGACCTTATCGAAAGGCATTTTTGCCTAGAGCAAGTAGTTTCAGATTTTGTTGCAACTTTGTTTTGGGAAAATACAAGAATTCTAATTATGAATGAAAATTTTGATTATATAATAGGAGTATTAAATTCATATATACAGTGGGGGGTGTATTCAATCCGGATTTTGATAGATTTTGTTGGACTTTTAAAAGTCTATGGATTTTATAAATCCATAGACTCCACATGGATTCTCCCAACTCCACGCAGAGTCTATCGGATTTTGTGTATGGATTTCGGACTGATTTCGCACGATTTTAATGGATTTGAAATCCTTATTTCCAGTGCTCGATGGAAGACAGCGATCGTTCGACTCCTAAAAAAATAGAACCCAACAACCACTGGAAGTCAGCGGCCGCTGGGAAGCCGACCGATTACTCCCAGCGACAGCTGGTCCTCAGTGCCGCTGGACTCCAATTCAACGCACCACCTTCTTGTGAAAATTCCGATAGCAGTTGCAGGCTACGCACCTCAAGGCGGTGGCAGTCCCTTTCTCCCCGACCGGCATGAACTCGCAGCAACCGTCGACGGTGATAGGTGGCGCAGCTCTGCAGCATACAAGTTTAGGGCCAATGAAGGTTGTGGTTTCGTGAAAAAGCCTGATATTTTGATGAAAGCTGATCAAGATAACAAGGTTTTTGATCCTAAAGCGAAGTCCCCTGTCAAGAAAACCTTAAAGGCACGCCTCGACTCATCCGTCGTATGCTTCTTTTCGGTAATTTTCTTGCAAGTCCTAATAGTGATCTTCATTGCAGGTAAAAGTATACATGGGAGATGGCTGGCATATGGATTTTAAGCAAACTCATTACGATTGATTGAACCGAACACAACTCGCAAGACCCCAGACTACTTGTTGTGAAGAGGTAACTTAAGGTTGGTAGCATACTTACAGTTATATTACGGTAGATGTGTCTTAAGAGAAGAGTGTTGTTATTTGAGGATTAATGTTGACATCATTCTTTGTTTGGAGTTAGATCCAGCTCCTGAATTCCATTTTGTTGCTCAAGAAATTCACCGGTAACTAACGAATGCACAGAGAGTATTTTGTATATTGTCTTATCAACCGAAAAAGGCGAAAGCATCTGTGACATTTATATTGTGTTGTGTAATTTACAAGGCTTTGGTAGGATCCAGTTCTGAGAATCTGATTGAGTCTTTCAACCCTTTTTGGCCGTGAAGGCAACTAATGTGCTGCCAGCATCAGCTTCTGAATTCACCCTTAACTCTTTCAAAATTATTAAATATGGAATAACCTTTAGATCCATTTTATGAATAATGTTTTTGCATTCTGCTAGATTCATGATGTTGATCCAAAAAATATTTAGTATTTGTCTCTATCAACTAAGTTAAAAAAATCCACCTTTCGTCTGCTTGAAGTGGTCAAGAAGACTGAGGCCATTCCACTTTTGACATTTTTTTAGATTTTAAAGTCTACAAATGCACTTGCTTATCTAGAAATAAAAATTACAGAATGGTGTATATTCTGATATGGTTCATTAACAGGTGTAGACGTGGTACAAATAATCAGGTAGTGACTCAAGATAGCATGAAACGGGTTTGACATTTGCCTATTTTATCATAGTCCATATTAGAGGTTAGCAGGACAACATTTTAGATGCCACAAATTATCTTCCTCTAACAGCTTAGTATTGTTTGTAAATGGTACATAAGAATAGTTTATTTAGTATATTTATAAGGAACCATTAAAGCTTGAGATGAAGTCCATATTTTTGTAGTCGTATATTACCTACTATGTTGCATTCTTTCAGTGAACTTGTAAAACCAAGGGTTAGTTACACAGAAAATAGAAGAGTCCTATTACATGCTTAGAAAATGGAAGTCTCGATGCAATTAATTGGAACTTGATGCTAAATTATATTAAACTTCAAGCTTCAATTCTACAATGCAATAGCTGAAGTAAACAAATATCAAGCTTCAATGTGTGATGTCAAAGTTGTGTTCTAAAATATTGTATCACTACATGAAAATATGGAGTTGTATCCTCATTCATATGCTATTCATTCAGTCCAACCCATTACTTCCAATCATCTTCTGTTAAAGTGGAAGATTCTCATAAATCATGGGCTAATGTTGCATCAACTATCAACTACAAGCTATCTTACATGCATTTTTTGTGAATGTGCAGTAAGTAGGTGGCATAAATGTGTATTGACTGTGTATACAATTAATCGGTTGTTTTGATTATAAGTCAGTGCTGATTCTCCTAGCAGAACCTTTATCCTGTAGCTACATGTGGAAAGATTAAATTATAAAAGACAGTGTCCAAGTAATCATAATCCAAGTAACCTTCCAGACTTCAGTAGCTTGATAAACTTGTGTCAAATTTGATTGTTTCAGGCTTCTGAAGCTTATAAACTTTCTTTCTTTATGCAAGTTCTGTGATATTGCGATTGAGACTTTGCTTCTGGGTTCCTGCTCAGGTACTGAGCTGTGTGAATGTTATTTGAAACTTAATTGTATTATTTGTTTGGACATTCGTGTCTTCATTTCTTGAATTGCCGTGTCATTTTTTTGTCGGTTTCTGTCGATTGATCTGAAACTGTATAGTTGCATTTACTACAGAAAAAGTATTTTTCTTAATTATGTTAAACTGCACATTCATATTCATTTTTCTAATGCAACAGGATGGATGCTTTCCGAGTCCATATCATGCAAACAAAGGAACTTGGTACTTGTTCTATTCGGCAGATTGGGGGATGCTCATTCTTTTATATGAGAATTAGCAATGTCTATATCGTGATTGTTGTAAGCAGCAATGCAAATGTTGCCTATGCATTCAAGTTTGTCGTTGAGGTATTTTATGGTTAAGATTTTTTTATGGTAAGCAGCAATGCAAATGTTTTCTGATTGAGTCTTTCAACCCCCTTGTTAACTGTAGCAAGAGTAGCATTGAAAAATAAAATCATTGCTTCTAGAATTGGATTTTTTGAGAATGGAGGGGAGACAGTTTTTAAATGAAATGAAAGTTGTGAAATATGTACTAGGTTTGGATTAGGATCGGTATCTGTGAAATATTATTTTGGCTGAGAATTTTAACAAATTATTGAAACTAAGTGAAGCCAGCCGCCGCTGGATGCCAGCGGTCGCTGGGGTGTCCGAGTTCAGATTCCAACGGCCACTATCCTGTACCAGCCGCGGTGTTTTTCAAATCCATCAAACTCTCGTGTCCAGGGGTCAGATTTCATCCTTTGCATTTTTAACGTGAAATCGAGTTGAAATCCAACGAAGTCAATGACTTTTTAAAGTTCATAGATTTTTTAATACCTCCGGATTTTAAAAAACTTTTAAAAGTCTGGATTGAATACCTTCGGATTTTAAAGGACTTTTAAAAGTCTGGATTGAATACCTCTGGATTTTAAAAGACTTTTAAAAGTCTGGATTGAATACACCCGGATTTTAAAAGTCCATTAAAATCCATCAAAATCCCAAACGAATACACCCCCCTTAGTTTAATTATTTTTTTTACTTCGTATAGAATTGTTTTATGCTTTCAGTTTCTCAGTTGAATATAGCTGCACGTACATTATATATACGTGATCGATTAAATTTTCTTTTTTTTTTGTTGAACGGAAGCTATAAACCATGTAATACTAGTCTATTGTAATTAAATAATTAATATATGAGATTTCATGTTGTCCACTCTGTATTTCACTTCGTATTACACTTTTAAATTATGGGTTTTTTGTATTTTTTTCTTAAATTTTAATTTTGTGTGCTTTAATTTAATTTTATAATTGTTAAGTGGGGTTCATCCCACCCAATTATAATTTATAGATATTTTCTTGTATTTAATTTTGGGTTTTCAATTATTAATTCATTATTATAGTTAATTATTTCATAATTATAACTTATAATTGTTGTAATTCATTTTTGTTGATATTTCTATTGTGTCATAATTAAATTTTATTTTATAACAAATGTTATTAAACCATAAATTTAATATTGTAGTAAAACACGATTCACAAAAGAAATGCAACATAAAATTTAAAGTACCTTATTTTTGGGGAATATTGATTCCTAGAGGTTCGTTCTAATTCTAAAACATATCTGTTGGATTCGATCAAACAATGCAACAGTGACAACCAAGAAATGAAGAACCAGCTCGCAAGAAAATTGAAACTAAGCTATGAATACGAAGATTTATAGTGGTTCAATCTCGAAAGATCCACGTCCACTTTGAGAAAGAGATGGTTTCTTCTTATTGATCTATAATACAAGATTATAATGCTTCAATGTGATTCAATGTGCCCAGTGCCCGTGCCCGGCTCGTCTCGTCTCGTCTCGTCCTCGTCCTCAGACTTGGATCTTGGCAATTGGACTTTGGGTGGACTTTGGGCGTACGTGGGCTTCCGGGGCTTAGCCGTATCAGTTTTACGGTACAGAAACGGTTGGGTCGTGGAGTGGGTCGGCGAATCAGCTATCAGGATCACCGGATCATGGGTGTACTTAGTGGTGCATGTCCAGCATTGAAGTGTGTAACTTCTAGCTGAGTTAAGTGCCTTCAATTGAAATTCAAATGTGTAACTCCCACCTGGAGCTGGTGGATTAGTGGGCTGGAATGTACCTCATGTCGGAAATCAAAGTCTGCAGCTGTCTGGACACATGTTGGGATCCGAGCCGACATGAGACACCTGTCAGGATCTGCATCTGCAGCTGCCTTAGACACGTGTTGGGATCCAAGCCGACATGGGACACCTGTCGGGATCTACAGAAGGTAACTCCTGGAGGGCTTAATTGCAGAGCTATAACTCCTAGCAGTTACAACACCTGGTTTGAATGCCCTCAAACCCTAGCTGCTGTCCCCTGCAGTGGAGATGTGCCTATAAATAGGACATCCATGCATGGCCAAAATGCTACATTATGCATAAACGAACATCATCATATTGTTGCATACAAGTTCCTTCGAGTCACATCTTTCCAGTTCTCGATGTTGTCTAGTTCGCCGGAGCCTTGCCGGACTTGTGGTGCTACTGCCGGAAGGACGAAGCTGTTTCATCTTTGAGAGACAAATCGCCAGACCGTGAGCACTAGCCAGGGCGTAATTTGTCTTGCGGAGAGAGGTCCCCTCGACTTGGCTTGCCGGAATCTGCAATCGGGTTCCTGTTTATTTAATTGTTCAATTCAATTGTTTATTGTAATCTTTCACTTCCTTCTGTTTCCCTTGCACTTTAGTTGTAATTCCAGTCAAAGTTTAACACACATAAACATTTTTTCTCTTCTCCTTTTTCTCTTTTCAATGATCTCAGCTGCAGATCATTGCTTAAATCCTTTATGCAGAAAACCACTCTCAACAAACTCCTCTACGTGGCAATGTCAACAACAAACGCTCATAACTAATCTTAGCTGCTTTCTTCTTTTGCATGCTAATTTTAGCTAACCAATTTGAGTTGATTTCCTATGAAATGCAGCTGCATGGAACTTACATGCAGTCTTGATTACAATCGTTGATCACCCTGCTTCTGATTCTGAGGAATCGTTGAATCATGACCTAGAATTTTAACTCAAGATCAACAATTCTCCACCTTAGATCTTGATTTACTTCTTTAAGAACTAGTCTGAACTTCTCTGAACTTCAGCTTCATGTCTTCTCGAATGCAGCTCCACCTGCTACTGCATTCCCCTTTCCTTCATCTTCAGTTTACTCCAGTGTGACCAAGATTCAGCTCAAACTTGGTTGTTGGCAGAGCCTTGGTAAAAAAGTCTGCAGGATTTACTGAAGTGTCTATCTTGCCAACTGTTATGCTTTCCCTCTCCACCAGATCCTCCACAAAATGGAGCTTAACATCTATATGTTTAGTTCTCTCATGGTATCCCTGGTGCTTAGCTAAATAAATGGCACTCTGATTGTTACAGAAAATAGTGACCTTCTCTTGAGCTAAGCCAAACTCTGATAATATCCCCTTTGGCCACATGCTTTCCTTAATAGCTTCTGTTAGTGCTACATATTCTGCTTCAGTGGTTGAAAGAACAACTAATGATTGGTAGGAAGCTTTCCAACTTACTATTAATCCAAATAAAGTGAAAACGTAGCCTGTCGAAGACTTCCTTATATCCACATTGGTAGCAAAGTCAGCATCTACATATCCCATCAGTTCATCTTCATCTTTGGTGCTTTCTTGAACACTAAACCTTTCATGCTAGATCCTTTAATGTATCTCATAGCCCATTTGACTGCCTCCTAGTGGGTTTTCCCAGGATTACTCATGAACATGCTAATAACACTCATCAGAAAAGTCAAATCAGGCCTACAGCAGACCATGGAGTACATGAGACTGTCCACTACACTTACATATGGAGTGAGTATCATTTTCTTCCTTTCTTCTTCAGTTTGTGGACTTTGAGAGATACTCAACTTCAAACCTTGCTTCATTGGTGTTGAAACTGACTTGCTCAGATTTAAGTTGTATTTACACAACACCTTGTTCAGATAGGATTCTTTAGTGAGAGTGATTTTCCCTTCATGTCTGATTCTCTTTATCTGTATTCCCAGGCTCACTTTGGCCTCACCAAGATCCTTCATTTCAAACTCAGTCTTCAGATTTTTCTTTGTGATTTTGATTCCTGCAACTGAATTACTAGCTATTAGCATGTCATCTACATATAACAGCAAGTAAGTATATGTGATTTCTTCAGTTTTGTAGTAAACACGGCTATCAAATAAGCTTCTACATAATTTGTTTGATACCATATACTCATCAAACCTCAAGTACCACTGTCTTGGACTTTGCTTTAATCCATACAGTGATCTCTCTAGTTTGCAGGCTTTCTTCTCTGCTTCTTCAATTAGTCTTCCATGTAGGAATGTTGTGGTTACATCCATCTGATATAATTCTAGGTCATATTGAGCCACTAATGCAAGTAGGATCCTGATAGAGCAATGCTTGACCACTGGTGAGAATATCTCACTATAATCCACTCATTTTCTTCTTTGAAAACCCTTTAGCAACAAGCCTTACTTTGTACCTTACTCCTGCTTCCTCAGTTGCACCTGGCTTCTTCTTGAATAACCATTTGCACCTGGCTTCTTCCTCAGTTGTTACTGGATGCTTGATGAACTTTTTTTTAACTCACACACACGAGTCACGACCTGTGGTATTGAATAGATTCGAATCTGTGACTTTTTATCTCAAAATAACCTCATTCTACCACTAGGTCATCCCCACCGGGGCGGATGCTTGATGAACTTTAAACTTGTGAATCCTAATACAGTAACACTGAATAAACGTACGTGTATTATTATGTAATAAATGAGTCCAATTGTAAGTACACACAACCAAATAATTAAACAAATCTTAGGATAGATATGTGTTTTAATTTTCTGATTTCATCTTTTAATTATTTCCAGAGCTTCAATTTTTGCCTTTTGAGTGAAAAACAAACAAAAAAAAAACTTCGATTTTTTAGTTCTTAATTAAATAAGCTTTTCCCATGAATGAAAATGCATTTATCCATATATAAGAAAAATTATTTTATAAAATAAAATTAAAGTGATAAAAATATTAAAATAAAAATTAAAAAAAAATCATTAATTAGTTATTTAAAAATAAAAAAATATTAAAAAAATGATATAAAATAATAAAAAAATTATAAAATAAATCAGAAAGATTAAAATAAATAAAAATATTAAAAAATTCATATTCATAATTAATTTGTAGTTGAAAAATAAAAAAATATAAAATATTAAAAATTGTATAGAATATTAAAAAATAAAATAAATTTGAAAATGTAAATAAATAAAATAAATTTGAAAATGTAAAATAAAAATATATGAAAAAGATTAATTTCAAATTCAAAATTAATTACCAATTGAAAATTTTAAAATTAAAAATATGAAAAAATAATATAAAATATAAAAAAAATAATATAAATTATTTAAAAAATTAAACAAATCCAAAAAAATTAAAAAAATAAAAATTTTAATAAAATAATTTCAAATTTGTAATTAAGTATTAATATTAAACAAATCCAAAAAAATAAAAAAAATAAAAAAATCAAAATTAAGGACGGAAATAAGTCGCTAAGATTAAAAAAATAAAAAATGTTATTTAATGACGGATTTTTCTGTCGTTGATTTAGAGACGGAAAAATCCGTCGTTAGTCCATCGTTAAAATGAAAAAATAAAATTTAAAAATTAAAATACAACATGTAACGACGGATTTTGTCTGTCGTTAACTTAGAGATGGAAAAAATCGTCGTTAATCCATCGTTAAAGAAAAAAATTTAATCCATAGTTAATCTGTCGCTATTTAACGACGGAATATTATCCGTCACTAAATCGCGTCATTGTACTGGGGGCGGATGCTTGATGAACTTTAAACTTGTGAATCCTAATACAGTAACACTCAATAAACGTACGTGTATTATGTAATAAATGAGTCCAATTGTAAGTACGCACAACCAAATAATTAAGCAAAATTTTAGGATATATATGCATTTTAATTTGTCTGATTTCATCTTTTAATTAATTCTAGAGCTTCAATTCTTGCCTTTTGAGTGAAAAAACAAACAAAAAAAAAACTTCTATTTTTCAGTTCTTAATTAAACAAGCTTTTCCCATGAATGAAAATGCATTTATCCATATATAAGAAAAAAAAAATCACACTACCACTTGTCTTTACGTACATCGTGAATACTAGTTTTTTGCTTCTAAATTTTATATTAATTAAAGTACGTATTGAAAAAAGGGTCTTACACATATCAATATTTGTAGTTCACGAACACCAAATTATCTATTAATTATTTTTTGCATCATCAATATTTTACATATATTAGTGGGAGTCATCTACAAAATTATCCCAAAAACTTGTGTGTACAGCGATAGTCTTATGAATCAAAATTAATTGGTAAAAATATGGGTACATATTCATATTTAGTTACACACACACACACATAAATATATATATATATACTCTCTACAAATGTATGATTGTGTTAATTTTGAATTTGTATTTTAACCTTTGGCTCGTAAAATGGGGACTCACTTAATGAATTTATCTCCAACAAACTAGACATACCATATATATATATATATGTATATATATATTTCGTCTCTCTAATGTATAAGGTTCCAAACATAGTAGAAAGTACTAAGATAATATTTAGGGAAACCCTTCTCCTACAAGGAAAAGGAAATTAAATAATCTCCTTATATATACGAACACTTGATCTAAACTTCCAAGCCCTATACATACACACACAGAAATACGCAGCATAATTAGTTTCATATAATTATCAAAACCCATTAATTACCCTTTTCTTGACCCAAAACATAAAAAACTCTTTTCCATATTCGTCTGCTTTCCTATCACCATGAAGAAGATTTCTGAATTAGAGTTTAGTACTCTGCGTAATTTTGTTGAGTGGTGGTGGAAAATTCACGCTTTCTTTATTTCAAGAAAATCATGACCATGGCCAAATCTCCTCGTCAAATCGAACTATTCTTGATGGTGATGACGTGGACACATCAACGACAGATTGACGTCTACTCCCGTTTCAAGAAACTCTTCTGACATTCCATCTCCCATTGATCATCATCGTCACGCTGAAACACCGTCAAATCCGACGGTTCTCGATGATCGTGATGGTGCCGATGCAGTTGAAGTGGACACAAAGTTACGGTTGTCTAATTATGTTGCGGGAAACCCTACTATTCCACCTGCAGAGATTAATCCAACGCCTCCTCTCGGATGGTTTCGCCCCGATTTCTTCGACGGCGTTGAAGATGATGAAGTTGATACAACGTTGAGTTTGAGGCCTCCCGGTAGTACTGATCACAACAAATCAAGAACGCTGCTGCAGGCGAAGAAGGGGAAAACAAAGGCGGAAGCCGACGCCGACGACGTCGGAGATGATCGTCCGAAGAAGGGGAAAACAAAGGCGGAAGCCGATGCCGACGACGTCGGAGATGATCATCCGAAGAAGAGAAGATCAAGGCGGAGCAACAACGGAGACGATGAGGATCAACGCCCATTAATTCCTATAGAGTTGATTCCAGGGTTGCAAACCATAGTGTCGGGCAATGGGACTAGGCCTACTTTCTTGTATCGAAAGAAGCTGGCGGAATCCGATGTGAGGAGGGATCAGAACAGGCTGTTTGTGACGCGGAGAGAGAGAATGATGGAATTCTTGAGAGAGGAGGAGGCGGCGGTGGTGGATGGCGGCGGAAAAGGGCTCAAGATTGTGGGAGTTGATGGCGGAGGAAAGGTGTATGAAAACTTGGGATTGAGGAAGTGGGCGAGCTTGAAAATGACAGTCATTAACTCGGATTGGTGGAGATTGGTGGCTGCAAACAATGCCATTACAGGAGATGTGGTGGAGATATGGGGTTACAGAGAGAATGAGAAGCCCTTTTTCGCATTCAATTTTAGGAGAGAGAATGGAGGAGACATTAATGCTGCAGGTACCAGCGGCACCAAGGCTTCAAGCGAATGATATTCTCTGTTACATTTTATGCTAGATACATTTTTAGTGTTAATAATGTTAATATTTTTAGTTTTTTTTTCGATTTCAATTTGCTGGGTTTTATTTTAATTTTATGTTTTCTAATTAAAGTTTCTTCTATCTAATTAGAGTATATTATATTTTTTAATTAATTATTTAAAAATTAAATACTAAAGAATTGTTTTTATTCGCTATTAGGACGTTTTGGGTAATAGATGATTGAGTATTAATTTGAACGATTCAACTTTAAAATTGCTCAATCCATTAAAATATGTGGTTATTGTATTTCTTATCTATTTAATCTATCCTCCAAAGTAAACATCTCCTAATTGAATAGAATCGATCCTAATTAATAAGTATAAAATCAAATTAAATTAAAGTATAGCAAATTGAAATTGAAAAAAATAAAAAAAATATTAATAGTGCCACCGAAAATATGACAATAAATGTATCGGGGTATCCCATCTGTGGTTCAAACACTTTTAATTAATTTCCTTGACACATGCACGTATACATGCATATTATGTGGGATTTTTAGTGATTCTGAAGTTATAACACAATTTATATGTTGTGTGGTTTGAACTTTGGATGCAGTACGGTAATCTTTGATGTTTTTTTTTTTTTTTTTCATTTTTTGTCCCATTAGAAGAATCAAAACACTTTTAGCTCCAGTAGTAACTTTTTTTATCCCAAGTTTAACTTTCACGATGTTTTTTTGCCCAAAATAATATGTTTCTACGTTTTTTATCCCAAAAATAACCGAACACTTAATGACCGTTAAATTCTGGGACCAAAAACATCAAAACATATCAATTGGGACCAAAACATTCAATTGGGACCAAAACATTGGGAAGATTTAAACTTAGGACCAAAAATGTACATATCAAATTTTTTTAATTTTTTTCATTTTTTTATTTCGATTTTAATTTCTTGTGTTTTAGTTTAATTTTATACTTGTTATTTAGGGTTCATCCTACTCAATTAGAATTTATTTTAATTTTTTAGCATATCCCTTTTCAAATAATCAAATAATTTTTTTGTTGTTGTCTTAATTTTTAATTTTTTCAAAATATACCACCAAATAAAATATTTAAAACTAAAAAATGGTGGGAACAGTTTCCCAATATTACTAATATGACTGCGATTATTGTATTAATTTACAAAATCTATCTTTTAGTGTAGCCATAGCAAACTTCTATTTTCTCTCTCTCTCTCTCTCTCTCTAGAAATAAAAGATAATCCCAACACATATAAACTAATAAAATAAGATAAAAATTTATGTGAGATCGTTTTACAAATCAAAATTCGTAAGATGGGTGATGATCCGAATTTAAACTCATATTTAATCACACATTTATAATTTTATTGATATTTTATTGTACTTGAATCCAAGTTGTGACCCATTTTATAGATTTTCATTCGTACGACGGTCTCATACAAGACTCATCTACTAAATAATTTTATTGAACTTGAATCATGAGTTGTGATCCATTTTACATATTATCATTCATCACAACTTAACATTCTTCTTCAGATGAGATTATTTATTCAACTTTGTATTTCATCACGTATTCTAATCATTATATTTTTCTAATGTGCATTTAATTTTTTTTAATAGATAATTATATGATGAATTAAATAAATATAACAAAAAGTTCAATAATTAAAATACGATATGAAATAAATACAAAATTTAAAATAGAGAATTTCATTTGTTTGATGTTTCGCCTCAAAAGCTAAACGAGCAACCTACTTAGGCCTTCCTCTAAATGGGTTTCCAACGTGAACCCAATCCAACTGTTTGAGTCGGCTACCTTAATTCAATTAACATCTATAATAAAATGACAAGTCTCCTATACATCACCCTATACTCAATAGGATCCATACATCTGTAAGATGGATTTATAATTTAATATAAAACATTCAAATATACAATTTATAATATACAATTTATAATTTACAAAATTAAAGTAACAAACATACGTAAAAAGTAAAAAGTAAAAACTACTAATTTATAGCTCAATTGACCGAACAGTTTCAAATTAATTGGTCCAAAATAATTGTATAAGATATATACAACTTTCTTAAAAAAAAAAAAAAAGATAAACTAATACATTTGGGTGTATAGTACCCAAGCCTCTCTTGGTGAAAGGGGAAATATTATATAAAAAAAAAATTAGTTTCTCATTATCATTCTCTACAGTCAATCCAACCCTCTTTCACTGAATCAATCATCTCATCTTCCAACATAAGCTCTTTTCATTTCTTGCGACACCTGCTAATGTAAATTGGAATATATATATATATATATATAGGGGAGGGATTAGGTGAAAATAAATCCTAGTGTGAGAACTAGGATCACATCTCACACCACACAATCTTAAAAAATCAAAGGCCCATATTTGATGAAAAAGGCGATGGTAATTCTGTAATATTTGAAAAGTTTTTCGCGCAGGGTATTAACGTAACTAGAATGACCTTTCATGCGATGCACGAATAATATATTTACAGTTTTTATTATTTTATTAGAAATTGTAAGTATGATATTAATATTATAAAAAATATTTAAACTAAAATCTATAAAATAACTTTCAAAGAACTGCGAATCTCAAATATATGCGAGTTTTGGTAGTCTCGACCTTTCACGAAGTTCCAAATAGTGGAAATCATGTGTAAAAGTGAGACATCTCAAATCAAAATCTACCAGTTCCCGTCATCCCAATTCGAAAATAAAAAGAAAATGATTAGTTTTATTGTATGTTTAGTTTTTCATTAAAATTTTACAACAATATAAGATATGTTGTCATGTTGATTTTATATTTTTTAGTTTTTAAATTTTATGTAAATTTAAATATCTTAAATTTATATTTTTCTACAACATAATGAATGGGTATATTGTGGTAATTATTTTTAGAATACTAAGAAAATATTTTAAATTCATCAATTTAAAGATTCATTTTATTGTATATGAAATTTGTTATTTTTGCGTTGATACATAGTTTAATTTGCAATTTGTGACATTATTATTTATTAAAGGAAAAAATAATTCGGTATTTGATTAAGTAAATAGATATATATATATATATATATATATATGCACACACACACATCAAAATTATATAGAAAGATGACCAAAAAAGATAAACTTTAACTTTTTTAAGAAATCTGAACTAACAAATAACGTGATGAGAGTAAATAAATATTTAAGAAACAATATGAAAAAGAAAAAGGAAAGCGTAATTAGAACAAATAAAAAAAATGACAGTAATTATGAAAATTACAAATAGATAAGTCGTAGGCGTTTTATTCATTAAATGTAATTATGATATCAAAATTGTGTTGGATTATCATGTTTACTGAATTTACTGAATTTTCCCTATAAATGAGAGGGAAAAATTGCACAACTCTATTATTATACATATAGATTATATTGAGAAAAATATTATAAGATTTGAAATAATTATTATATGTAATACATTGTGCAATCTATATACACATTCAAACAAATAATCGTATAATAATGAAATTAATATAATCATTGTGGAATCATATGATCGAGTATCATTATTTGTATTTGTATATGTATTAGTACAATAATTAGATTAGTACAATCATTTATTTATGTACATATATTATATGTGTATATGGAAAATATCAAAAGTAAATGAAATTAAATGTGATGATACATAATTCTATATATTACTATAATGCCCATATAATATTAAATAAATATCTACAATGCCCTTTTGCAAATGAGCGGGAAAATAGAAGTGTGTTATAATATATAGGGAGAAATTTTTATCTAGACAATAAAATGTTAAAATTGGTATAGTTTGGCAAGTTTTAAGGGGATAGGAGTTATATGGGCAATTTGTACTATATTGAAAAAAAAAACTGAATATTCTCTTACTTTTCTGAAAAGTGTGCCTTACACATTGTACTTTGCCTTACACATTGTACTTTACATGCATAAAGTGTTTTGGAATAAAATTTTCATGCATGGAATAAAATCTCTGGGATATCACATCTCTTTGGAACAAAATTTATCTAAACTTAATTTAAATTTGAAAAAAAAAATCGCTGGCTTGTGAATCTATTCAGATTTAATACCCTAATAAATTGGGGTAACTACCCTCGATCCACACTTTCTCTCTCTCTTCCCCAAATTTTCGTTCTCCTCAACGGTAGAAAACTCTGAGTTCAAAACCCATATAAAAAAAACACTCTCTTCAACAGTCGTTCTCCCCAAATTTTCATTCTCCCCTACACAGTTTTATTCGAACTAAAAAAAACACTTTCTTCAAATCACTTCACCGGAAAACCCAAAAAAAAAAAGAAATCGTGAACTCGCCGGAAAACCGTGAAGACTAAAAAGACGACGACATCAATGGAGGAACAAAATCGGGCAAAAAGCAACCCGTCTGAACCGAGAGAGGTTAGTTTTCATCCATAACCGAACGAGAACCCGATTTTTGTTATGCCTTAATTTTTTTCGTTATGCTTTAAATACATTCCCAATACAAGAATTTTGCTTATTAACGACGGAATTACCGACGACAATTTTTCGGGTCTTCTTTCCCGACGGACTGCCAATGGACGGTCCGTCGGTAACATATAACGATGGACTTACGATGGACGAGACGTCGTTAACACATGTCCGTCGTTATAATTTTTGGAAATATTATTTTTTAAACATATTTTTTTCTAACGACGGACATATCCGTCGTTAATTAAACTCCGTATTTATTTTATTAAAAATATTTATACTTAACGACGGACAGAGTCCGCCGTTAAGTTTTTCCTTAATTATTTTTTAAAAAATTAATAAGTAACGACGGATGGTGTCCGTCGTTACATTTTTCTGCATTTATTTTATTAAAAATATTTATAATTAACGACGGACAGAGTCCGTCGTTAAGTTTTTCCGCATTTATTTTTAAAAAAATTTAAAGTAACGACGGATGATGTCCGTCGTTACATTTTTCTGCATTTATTTTATTAAAAATATTTATAATTATAGTCCGTCATTACGTTTTTCCGCATTTATTTTTTAAAAAAATTAAAATTAACGACGGACTGTCCGTCGTTATGTTTTTCCACATTTTTTTAAAAAAAATTAAATAGTAACGACGGACTATCCGTCGGTAAAAAATAATTAAACAGAGTCTGAATCGCTGAAATTTCATTCACTCATCTGCCCTAATTTCCCAAATTCCCCCAACCCCCCTCTACTCGGCGGACGGCGAAGACGAAGACGGCAGGCGGCGGTGACTGGCACAGCGAACGGCGGCGGCGGCAGCGCAAGGTAATCTCTCCCTCTCGTCTCTCTCTCCCTCTGCATCTCTCTCTCATTCTGAATCTCTCTCCCTCTCGTCTCTCTCTCCCTCTGCGTCTGTCTCTCCCTCTGCAGCGAATCAACGCTGGCACTCAACAGCACGGGGTCTGTTTCTCTCTCTATCTCTGTATCCCTTGCTAATTTTTTGGCTTTAGTGCTTTTTCTCCCTATTTTTTTAAGACGGGTGTTGTGTGATTTGGGTTTTGTGGTTTTGTTATGAATAAGGGGTTTGTTTGTGAGTTCTGTTGATCAAGGTTGGATTTTTAGAGGTTTTATTGTTCATGGCTGTCATTTTTGGAATTGATTTTAGATATAGGTTTGAAGGAATTTTAGGAACATTAATCTGTTTCTGGAAGTAATTGTTTAAAAAATGTCTGAATGAATAGATTAGAAGAAAATGTTACGTAGTCTACAGTTGTGAATGGGTTGTTGAAGTGAAATTAATTATGGAATATAATGCAATTTGCTGCTGTTGTTGTTGATGAAGTCCACTGTCATATGGTGGAGTTGTTGGATGGGAAAATACGAGGATATTTGCATTGAATGAAATAGGAAAAAATAATTCCATGTTTTGGTCTTATAGAAAGGGAGGGGGATTAAGCAATTTCAACAAGCTTTAAAAATTCCCCTGCACCATGCTTTACATTGTAATTTAATAGTAGTGAGAAAAGAACTTTGAAATGGAAGGTGATAGGATGAGACTTTGGAATAAAGGTGATAGGTCACTGAGATTTTTTTTCCATATTAGTGGGCCCTCTAGAATTCTATTGAAGTTCCTAATATGTTATAAATAAGCCTTTTTTGGAGCACTATGCAATTTGGTAAAAAGCATGGTTTGTTTTGTAAAGGATGTACCTGCCCTCTTGCTCCCTTTCTTAAAAGAAAAAAAAAATTGGCTTTCTTTTGTCAAATTGAAAGTAACCGACGTTTACTTGTGTTGTATGATTGTATCTTTCATGGATAGGTTCACTTTTCATTATGAGACTTAATTGTTTATGCTTGGTTGATTATTTAGATCTTAAATTAATAATTTGTTAATATTTTTGTGTAGGTTCACTACAAGAATTCTTCACTTTACACTGATATATACGAGGTTAGTTAGTAGCTTTACAATTAAATAAGCTAAGTATGCAATTTTGTTAAAGTTATTTTGTCAATTTATGCTAAGTATGTTATTTAGGCTAAGTATGTTATTTATGCAATTATCATGCTAAGTATGATATTTATGCATTTATATGTCAATTAATTATGTTAATTTTTTTTGGGCAATTTAGGCTAATTAAGCTTGTTATATATGCAATTATCATGCTAAGTATGATATTTATGCATTTATATGTCAATTAATTTTGTTAATTTTTTTGGGCAATTTAGGCTAATTAAGGTTGTT
Organism: Perilla frutescens; assembly: GCA_026008535.1. Taxonomy (NCBI): domain Eukaryota; kingdom Viridiplantae; phylum Streptophyta; class Magnoliopsida; order Lamiales; family Lamiaceae; genus Perilla; species Perilla frutescens. The sequence continues at coordinate 48,780,796 of BRKX01000013.1, forward strand.
ATTATTTAGGCAATTAACATGATAAGTATGTTATTTATGCATTTATATGTCAATTAATTATGTTATTTTTTTTGGGGCAATTTAGGCTAATTAAGCTTGTTATTTAGGCAATTATCATGTTAAGTATGTTATTTATGCATTTATATGTCAATTAATTATGTTAAATTTATTTGGTAAATTTAGGCTAATTAAGCTTGTTATCTAGGCAATTATCATGCTAAGTATGTTACTTATGCATTTATATGTCAATTAATTATGTTAAATGGGATGCGGGCCCCTGGATCCCTCTTTATTGAATTGTTGGTTTTTGTTTGGGATGAGGGCCCCTGGATCCCTCTTTATTGAATTGTTGGTTTCTGTTGGTATTGTTGTTTTGAATCGATTAGAAGAACATAGATCAATTAGCGTAGAGTCGAGAACTTTGGACTAGGAAATTCACATAGGTGCTGCCGAATTTTTTTAAAAAATTAGTGCTATTTTTTAATGAATTATTTTTATATTTCATTGAACGATAATCCGTGCATATTTTACGATCAAAATTTTTAGAAATTGGCCTTCTACAATGAGTCTAGATCGTGAATGGATGTACCGGCGATACCTTCAGAATGGTGCTTTGAATCCGGACTTCCTTAATGGACTAAATGCTTTCATCGAGTTTTCCTGCAATCAACCGTCCTTCATGAGTGTAGACAAGATTAAGTGTCCATGTCGTAAGTGTAAGAACATTCCATTCCAAACGCCGTCTACCGTTAGACTACATGTGGCAAAGAAAGAATTTGTGCACAATTATCGTGTATGGATTTATCAAGGTGAACAACAGGTGCATCCGGACACCGATCATAATTTGGGTGGTCAGGATGGAATGAATACATACCAGAACATGGTAATGGATGCTGCTGGTCCGCATATCAACATCAATGTCGATAATCATACCGAGGAGGCCCCAAATCCACAAGCGCAACGATTTTATGACATGTTGAGAGCCGCAGACAAAGAATTGTGGCCGGATTGTCAGAAACATTCTCAATTGTCACTCGTTGCTCGTCTGCTGAACTTGAAATCTCAGAATAACATGTCAGAGAGATGTTTTGATCAGCTAACTCAATTGAGTTTATTCTTCAAGGATTTGACAGCCAGAAGTATCACTGTTGATGATGTGTGTCGGTTGCATGAAAGTATTCCAATCATATTGTGTAAACTTGAACGCATTTTTCCACCAAGTTTCTTTGACTCAATGGAGCATCTACCTGTCCACTTGGCTGATGAAGCCAGACTTGCTGGGCCTGTATAGTATCGATGGATGTATCCATTCGAACGGTACTTGAGGAAGTTGAAAAACAATGTTCGAAACAAAGCAAGAGTTGAGGGCTCAATCTGCAATGCTTACTTGGTGGAAGAAGCTTCGACCTTCTGTTCGTATTATTTTGAAGATTTTGTAAAAACGAGACATAGAAACATGCCTCGTAATTATGAAGGTCTTGGAGACACACAAGATGACAGTGCAACAAATCTGTCGATTTTCAAGCAGCACGGTCAACCATCTGGAAGAATGTCAAAAAGATATTTGACAGAGAACGAGTATGCTGCAGCACAGATTTACGTGTTGTTTAATTATCCAGAAGTTGAACCGTACACAACGTAAGCATGTGAACTGTTTAAAATGTGTTATTGTTATTTCACCAAATTCTAATCCGTGCTAAATTTTTTGAAGTGTGTTTGTTGACCAATTGAAAGTATCGTGCTCGAATATCTCAATGGAAGATATTGAAAAATGAATGGATAAAGAATTTGCGAGCTGGTTCGCCAAATATGTAAGTATATGATATCCGATAACCTTAATGTAAGTATACCTAAGCAACTGTAACATTGTATAAAGTTTTCTATTGTAACAGGCACAAGATCCAACTAATAATGTCAACAAGATCATGCGTGATCTTTCAAGTGGGCATTCTCGTTCCGATAATGTCTACCCTGTGTACTTTATTAACAGGTACAAATTTCACACAATTGCCTTCGGCTCACAGCGAGCTACAATAAATAGTGGAGTCTGCATTAAAAGGACACACACTGAATATTACGAGCGATTGATGGAGGTGATTGAGTTGGAATACGCTGGTCTGCCTATTAAGAAGACAGTGTTTTTTAAATGTGAGTGGTTTGATACATCAACACAAGGAACAAATGTGCATCCTGACTACAAAATGGTTTCTATAAATCATAAGCGTAAGTATTCAGGATCTGATCCATTTGTGCTTGCTAAACAAGCAATCCAAGTGTGTTACTGTGAATACCCAACTTTAAATCGCTCTCAAAGTGATTGGTGGACGGTCTGCAAAATAAAGGCTCGATCTAATGTTGAAGTACCATCAGAGGATGATAATACAATCATAACCTCAGCCTTTCAAGAGGATGAAGTTGATGGTTTGCATACCCTCACAATAGATGACGATCCTATACCAAATCATCCAGATGGTGGGGTAATAGACATTCAAGAAGAAGAAGAAGATGATGAAGAAGATATAGAACCAGAGATCGATTTATCAGATGACAGTATAAGTGATGATGATGAAATAGATGATTAGTGTGGTTGGTCTTATTTGATATATATATAGATGTTTTCTTATTCAAGTACTTAGTACGGTTGCAATTTGCTAACTTCATAAACTAAAATTAATATGATTTTGCAGATGCAGGGAGACGGTACTACCTCAGCTGGAGGTTCATCATCGTCATCTGTGGGCCTGAGTGGCCCAGTTGGCGATATCTCACTATCTGGATCGTCACTGCCCGATGTTGATACGCATGGTCGTCGTCGTTGTTGGCTTCAGGATGGGTATGTTGAATTAGATAGTTTTGAATATTTTTTTACAGATTATTATTTTAATAACTGTAATATTCTAATTTATTTATTGTTTTTTACATTTGGAAGCCAATTGATGCCGAGTTATCCCATCTCAGCCACCATCACATCCAGCTTCAAGAGGTTTTTGCACCCGGGTGCCTACACCTGGAAGATGGTGCCCCCTGAGAGGAGGCAGACATATAGGGAGGAGTTCCGGGTATCTTATTATTATATATATATATTTTTTAAAATGTTATATAAGTTTATTATTTTCATATGTTCTCAATATCTTGCAGAATGAGTGGTTTTGGAATCCCACTTTGGAGGATGCCATTTGGGCAGCATGGGAGCTCAGGGCTCCTCAGAGATACATGGACATGGTCCATACCTTCAAGAAGGATAGGACCAAGGGCTGCCCTCCATTCATGCCAGTTGGGATGTGGGAGGGCTTCAAGGCGCACTGGGACAGTGATGCCTTCAAGAAGAAGTCAGCGATCGCATCGAAGAATCATCTGACTGAGCCTGATGGTCCTGGCACAGGCATTGTGAAGCATCGAGGAGGCTCTCGGAGTGCAGTTGCGCATGCTGCAGCTTTGGTATGCAATTAAATTAATATTTATTTATTTATTTTTTAATATGTTTGTGCTAACATCTCTATCCAATAGGCTAAGGAGAAGGGCGTGCAGCCTAATGATGTGGCGTGGGAGACATTCAGGAGGCTGCACGACAATTCCGATGGATCCCACACAGATGGGAAGTCTGCCCGTATAGCTGTAAGTTAATTTATCGATATTTATAAATTTATTAATAACATAGAAATTAAATATTTAATCATTCTTTTTCGATTTTGTGAATAGGCTGATGTATTGGCTCGGGTTGAGGAGTTGAGTCAGCTGACTCCTGGCACAGATGAGGCGCCACCACCCGTGAACATGAGCGCCGTATACGTGGACGCTGCCCTCCAACACTCGAAGAAGAATCGAGTGTTTGGGCTCGACAGTCGATCTAGGAGTTATTCAGCTCCTAGCGTCTCATCTGCAGCTCCTCCACAGCCCGACACTCAGGCTGCCATCAGGGCTCTCCAGGAGAAGATGGACGCCCAGCAGGCGGCTCTCCAGGAGAAGATAGACGCACAGGCAGCGCTTCTCCAAGCCCAGCAGGAGAAGATCGATTAGCAGCAGGAGATGCTATGCAAGCAGGCCGAGATGTTTGAGCTGATGCGGGCGCAGTTTAGGGGCCCTCCTCCATCTTCATCTTGACACTATTATTATTTGTATTTTATACACTCTTTATTATATTTTATTACATTTTATGTATTTTATTGGAGATTATATATATATTATTCAACGTCTTATTACAGTTTTTTCATAATTTATTTACAAACAATAATCTAAATTATAAAAAACAAATTAAATAAACGTAAATACAAATAAACAAAAAAAACAAAAAAAAATTAACGACGGACATTCTGTCATTATATTTTTCCGATTTTTATTTTTTTATTTATTTTTAATTATTAACGACGGACATTGTTCGTCCTTAAATTAGTCCGATTTTAAATTTTTATTTATTTTTAATTATTAACGACGGACTATGTCCGTCGTTAAATTAATCTGCTATTTATTTTTTATTTATTTTTAATTATGTCCGTCGTTAAATTAATCCGTTTTTTATTTTTAATTTATTTTTCATTATTAACGACGGATAAGTCCGTCGTTATTTCCGTCGTAAGAAGTAACGACTGTAGACGACACCAGAGTTAACGACGGACACCGTCCGTCATTATGGCCGTCGTTAAAGCCAACGACTGACATTATCCATCGTTAAATTGGTTTGCCGACTAACGAAATAACGACGGCCAATTTCCGTCGTTAATCCGTCGGTATCCAAAATTAACGACGGAAATGATTGGTATACCGACGGAACTTTCCGTCGCTAAATCGATGAAATCTTGTAGTGTTCGTTATGCTCGATATTGCTTCGTTATGCTCGGTTTGCTTTAATTAGTTTTCGTTATGCCTTAATTAGTTTTCGTTATGCCTTAATTTGTTTTCGTTATGCTTTAACTAGCTTTCGTTATGCTCGATATTGGTTCTTTATGCTCGATTTGCTTTAATTAGTTTTCGTTATGCCTTAATTAGTTTTCGTTATGCCTTTAATTTGTTTTCGTTATTGCTTTAATATAGTTTCGTTATGCCTCAAATTGATTTCGTTATGCCTTTTATTTGTTTTCGTTATTGCTTTAATTAATTTTCGTTATGCCTAACATATTTTCGTTATGCCTTAATCTATTTTTTTTAATTATCGTTATGCATTAAGTTAAATCGTTTTATGAGTTATGTCTATTTTCGTTATGCCTTACTTAATCTATAGGTAATCGTTATGCATTAAGTTAAATCGTTTTATGAAATCTTTATGCCTATTTTATTAAATCGTTATGCCTATGTTAATAAATTGTCATTGTTAAATCATTTTATTAAAATAGTTATGGTTAAATCATTTTATTAAATCGTTTAATTTATTGTTATGCCTAATTTAATAATAACAATAATAATAATAATAATAATAATAATAATAATAATAATAATAATAATAATAATAATAATAATAATAAGAACCACAACAATAATTTAATAATAATATTATTATTAATAATCAAATAATAACAATAATATTTGCTAATTAATAATATTAGTAAAATATATAAATAGGAAAAACAATTAATATAATTAATAATTATTTTAATAATAATAATAATAATAACAAGATCAATAATCAAATAATAATAACAATATTTGTCTAATTAGTACTATTAGTAAAAAAAATAAAAAAAATAAAAAAATAAAAACAATTAATATAAATAAGAATGATTTTGTAATAATAATAATAATAATAATAATAATAATAATAATAATAATAATAATCTAATAATAATAACAACGACAATAAGCAAATAATAATAATAATAATAATAATAATAATAATAATAATAATAATAATAATAATAATAATAATAATAATAATAATAAATGTTTAATAGGCGTAGCTAAAAATTTAATTTAATAATTTAATAACAGTCTAATTTTATATTGTGAAATTTAGATCGAGTGGATTAGACGCCCCCTCCAGATGTTCAAGCCGACTGTGAATATGTACGTGAAGATGGAGTTAGTAGAGAAGATTAAGGAGGTGTTACATCATTTTGGCGGTGAGGATACGATCCAGATGTTCAGATATGGATGCTTAGGACATTTCGTGGACTTTAGGGGGGGTAACATAGCCCGGAAGGCGATGCATGCCTTGATTTGTCGCCAAGTGCGTGTCCAGGATCCTGCACGCGAGGGTAGAGAGTGTTGGTTCCATGTGAGTGGGACAACACTCCACTTTGGACCCTCAGAGTTCGCACTGGTGTCGGGCTTACGGTTCGGGCCGTCTAGTTTCGATCCGAATGCGACTCATGTGATTCCAGCCAGAAGCATCTATCACTGGCTATTTGAGGGGAAGAAGATGACAATTACACAGATGTATGAGAAGTTCACGGAGATGCGTCTAGCCAATCACCCTCCAGATTACGTGAAGATTGCGAACATCCTGATCATGTATCGGATGTTATTTTGTCAGGACCCCGGACGTACGATCGATGACTGGGTGTGGGCCCTGGTGGAGGATGTTGATTCGTGGAATTCTTTTCCATGGGGGGCTACACATTTCAGATCCTGATGCACTTTATCAGCATTCTCCCGAGAGCTCGACGAGATATGGGCCCACAGGGGGACGGAGCGTATCATTGGTATGGACCTGTTTGGGCATTTCAGGTAATTAGTTGAATTTATCATGATAAATTTATGTTTTAGTGATTTGATATTATACTTACATGATATTCTACGTTTTTAAACAGGGATGGGCCTGTGAGGTTTTTCCCGAGATTGTCCGTCATTTGGGCATCCCTGAAGGTCAGATGACCACACATCGCTTATTGAGGTGGTCATTCATAGTCCCGAGCATTGACTTCTCCAGATTTTTTTATGGACAGGTAACCTTTTTTATATAAATAATTTTAATTATTAAATTGAAGTAATATGAGTTAATGTTAACATGGTGTTCGTTATTGATGCAAATGGATGTCCAGCCGATGGTGCCATCAGCAGCGGAGCTGCTGACCCCATATGTTTAGAGCTTGGACAGAGATAGTTTGCTGGGTGTGAGGTACGTGGTACCTCGAAAGGTCTCCAAGAAGAAGTTGCTGACTGTGGTGGCCCGTCGTGTGGTCTCGAGGACATGTGCGGGGACATCTGACGTCGTCAGCCCAGCACCACAGCGTAGGAGTGCCCGGACTGCACAGCAGCAGGCTCCGCAGATGACGCACCGATTGATAGACGAGCCGGATGAGGGATCTGGACCTTGGAGCAGGGACAAGACCGTAGTGAGAGCCCTCCTCAACCGACAGGCAGTAAGCGCCCGAGGAGGAGCCATGAGGGGAGCCGTGGAGAGCCCAGTCCACGTCCTGGTTGGTTCGATCGTGTTATCCATCCTTGGTGCGGAAAATCGCACCCTTATGAAGTTCATCCGTATTGGCTGCTGAAGGCTCGTCCCAACTCAGTGGGCCTGCAACGCCAATATTCGCAAGTGGAACAAGCCAATTGCTCCCACCCCTCTCAGATACATCCCCAGCCCTAGTGTTCGACGATGATGCTCCTCCAGTCATGCCTATCAATCGTCCCGTACCCCCTGTAGAACGAATCCATCCCGTGAACTCTGTGAACACTGATTCGAGCAAGTCCGTTCTCACATTCTCCTCCGCTTCTTCGTCAGTAGTGGGAATTTCTTCTTCTTTTCCTTCTTCATGCGGGAATGCATCGTCTTCCAAATCGTGCTCTGGAGCCTCATAGTGCTGCATATCATCATGAACCTCCTCTCTGACCGGTTCTCTATATTCGGGCACGGTGTCAGGGATGACCCTTGAGCCGCTGCGTCCTCTCTGAACAACATACACAATCATCTCACGACTCTGCTCGTGGAGCAAGTCAAGCAAATCAGCATCATCTTTCAGTCTTGTCTTGATCTGTCTCCCGCTATTGGTGCTCGACATCCATGATAACTGGTACTCGACATAGATGGGAACGGTCTCCAATAACTCATGTATCTCTCTCATCAGTGTCCTAAAACAGATATCATCAGATGACATGATGATCAGTTCCTCCACACCATCTACATATTGAGCTCTCTCCCAACGACCACTATGTCGTACAATTATACGACGTCTAACCATCTGTGATAACAAAAAATTCAAATTTAAAGATAATGAAAATTTATTTTCACGTAAGCATAACGATAATTTCAAGCATAACGAAATAATTCAATTTTAAGCATAACGATAATTCAATTTATTTCCACGTAAGCATAACGATAATTCATTTTTAAGCATAACGCTAATTTCATTTTCATAATAACGAAAATTTAATTTGAGCATAACGAAATATTTATTTTTCACATAATGACTCATAACCTTAAGCTATAACGAAAATCTTTTGATCAATAATGAAAGTTTATTTTAAATATAACGACAAATTTAAATTCAACTATGACGAAAATTCAAATTTAAAGATAACGAAAATTTATTTTCACGTAACGATATTTCAATTTTAAGCATAACGGATAATATCATTTTCACTATAACGAAAATTTAATTTGAGCATAACGAAATATATAATTTTAAGCATAACGATAATTTCATTTTCACAATAACGAAAATTTAATTTGAGCATAACGAAATATTTATTTTTCACATAACGACTCATAACGAAATACTTATTTTCACGTAACGAAATATTTATTTTCACGTAACGATATTTCAATTTTAAGCATAACGAAAGTTTATTTTAAACATAATGACAAATTTAAATTTAAAGATAATGAAATATTTATTTAACACAACGATAACTTAATTTTAACAATAACAAAATTTATATTTAACACAACGATAATTAATTTTAACAATAACAAAAGTTTTATTTTTAACATAACGAATAGTCAAATTCAACTATAACGAAAATTTAGTTTTTAACATACCAAAATTGAAATTTAACAATAACGAACATTTAGATTTAACATAACGATGTTTAAATTAAAACCTAGAACAATTTTCTAACAAAACTTGAAACGTACCTTTCAATTTTGGAGAATTTTTCCGTGCAATTTCACCGATGATGATGTTTTGTTGACGACGATGATCTTCTCGCTTGCACGATCAAACACTCATTTTTTTATGTGAATTCAACGATTTTCTTCACCAAACTCTCGAACTATTTCTTCTATTTGGGTGTGGGTTGAATTGATGCATCGGTGTAGTGTAAATATAGGTGAATGACACCAACCTCTCTTACACAAAATTAAATGCATTAAAGTTCATTTAATTTGGGCCAACTAATACCTACCTATGCAAATACAAATATTTATGCATTTTACCTACCTCATGTTGACCATACAGAAATGACAGAATAATGCATTGATGCATAACGTTATAAATGTTTCGTTATAAATTTTCATCATAAGTTTTCGTTATATATTTATAAATTTTCGTTATATGTTTTTATACATGTATCGTTTAATGTTTTCGTTATACATAAAATCCTATAACGATTAATATTAATTTCGTTATTATTATTATTATACTTTCGTTATTATCAATATATAATGAACTATTATTATTATTATTATTATTATTATATTATTATTATTATTATTATTATTATATTATTATTATTATTATTATTATTATTAGTTATAGTTAGTGTTTACTTTCGTTATTCCTTATTATTAATTTTAAAAATAAATTGTGTATGACATATCATTATTTCGTTATTCTTATTATTATTACTTTCGTTATTATCAAGATATAATTGACTATCGTTATTATTATTAGTTATTACTTTCGTTATTATTACTTTTGTTATTATTATTATTATTATTATTATTATTATTATTATTATTATTATCATTATCATTACTACTACTTTTATTATTACTTTCGTTAGTCTTTAGTTATTGTTATTCGTTATTTACTATCACTTTAGTTATCCTTATCGTTATTCATTATTATTAATTTTAAAAATAAATTATCTACAAAAAACGTTATTTACTAATAGTTTCGTTATTTATTCAGTTTTCATTTCGTGAAATAACCGGTAGGGATCGATCATGTATTTTATTTTTATATGCTAGGGTTTGTATATGTTAGGGTTTTTAAACATTAGGGTTTAGGGTTTTAGGGTGCATTTAATGTTTAGTTCTGAAAAAAATGTAAAAAGTACACTTCCCCAATCATTGGGTGTGGGGACAAGTGTGTCATAACTCCAAATTGCCCATGAAACTACTATACCCTTATATGTTGCCTTTTTTTTCCCTTTTTTACTTTTTTTTGTCTATATTTATAGATTTCATGCTGACGAAGTATTATCATCATGCTAATGAAGCATTATAGTTATGCTAATTAACGTTTTTAAATATTGTTAGCGAAAAATATATTCTAAAAATTAATTATAAACCTAATTTGATTTAATAAACCATAATTAAATGGAATAAATCATAATTGGATGAAATAAACCTAATTAGATGAAATAAACATTGATTGGACGTGGTAAACCCTAAATAGTTCGGAACAAATCATAATATTAATATATTTGTACTGTATTAGCATTATGATTTTGCTTCGTCAGCACTGTGAATGCACTATGTTAGCATGACAATATTCTATCAACAAACATTATAAACCATAATTGGATTGAATAAACCATAATAATCAATTAGGAACTAAAAATGAAAAATTAAATTAAAAAAAAAATCATAATTAGAGGGAATAAATCATAATTGAGATGAAATAGACTATAATTGAAATTGAATAAATCATAATAAATATGTGCTACGCTAGCATTATGATAATTCTTTGTTAGCACGGTGAATACATTGTGTTAGCATATGACAAATGCTTCGTTAGCATACGTTATCATAATGCTGACGAAGAATCATTACATGTTGACGAAAGCATTTACAACCTAAGCACGCGTAAAAAATTATCTTTTGTATTTTTCGTCCATATTTTTTCATCTAAACATAGCCTTTTGACATCTTAAATGAAAGAGCACGATGAGAGCTTTAATTTGATATATTTTTTGTGTAGATTAAAAACGAGCAAGTTATGATCATTTAAAAAATTTAAGATTTTTTTTAGTTGCTGACATCATCATTTTTAATGGGTTTGGATGAAAATAGTTCTCCTTTCTTTATTTTTTACCCTATTATTTACGAAATTGCCACCATCTCTACATTAAATCTCAATCATTAGATCATTAAATTGGATGGTGTAAGATCAGGTCTTAGTTCTCACACCAGAAAAATGATCTCATTTGATCCATATCCTCTCTCTCTCTCTCTCTCTCTCTATATATATATATATATATATATATAGGATTTGGTTCAAATGAGAACGCATCTTTGGGTGAGAAATAGAAACTCTTTACAGCCATTAGATCTATTAAAATTAATGGTGCAGATTTAAATTGAGATTTAATATATTTTTTTAATTATAATTTTTTTAATTAGATATGGATATTATAGTGGTTTGATAATCCAATCCCACAATAATAGGTCAAATCATATCTACATTTATTTTTATTTCCTCATTTCTCTCTCTCACTACAATGTGATTTTATGTTTTATTTTGTAGAATTTTTTTATTTGTTTTATCTTCTTTACGATTTTTATCGGGTTCTTCATTTTTCGATTTCATTCACCACAATTTTTATCATCCACCAACACTGCTTATATTTTTTTTTATCTTTTATGATTCATTTACTATATATTTTTTGTATTTTTTGTTGTGCTAAAAATAATGAATTATTTTTTGTGATCGAAATTGATTAATTCATTTTTCTTATTTGTTGATTGTTACGAATCATTTAGAAATTATCATCATGTATTATTTGTTTTAAAATAAAAAGTTACGCATTGTGCAATGAAATGATATTTGAGAAGCAATAAAATGTCACAATAGAAGCAATGAACTATTTATGATTTAAAAAAAATCCCTAATCCATAAGAGCTATCGATATGAATTTAGCAATAATTTAATGTTTTGCAAGCAATGTATTGATTCTACATAAGCAATGATTAGATATCTCATTATTATAATTTTTTTAAAATTTTTATGAGTAAGCGATGATTTTCTTATAAATAAGTAACATACAACACTCAACAAAGCATCAATTGTCATCATATATACTAATTTTAAAAAATTGAATTGTTACGCACCATGCAATGAAATGATATTTGAGAAGCAATAAAATGTTACAAAATGAGCAATGAATTATTTCTATCAGAAATTTAAGAAATTATAATATTATAATGATTGAAATGGTACATAATAATAAATAAAATTGTTAATAACATGCATTGCAACATTATATAAAATGCAATCAAACTTCTTGATGAAGCCACGAGCAACAATGAAGATCAAGATCCGGAGTTGCAATTTCGAGGACCAATCACAAGATCAAGAGCTAAGAAGTTGCAAGCTTACTTGCAAGTGATGATTCGAAGAAAGCTCAAGATTGGAGATGAAGAAACCGAAAGGTGCAGCCCGAAGATAGTTAATTTATTAACTATTGAAGATCAAGAACACACCATGGAGAATTACACTTGAAGAGTTGAAGATGGAGAGCTCAAGTGCACGTGTGCATGTGCATGTAATTAACGTGCATGTGTGCAAACGTGTAGCATCAAGGTTCAGCCCTTAATTGATTTATTTAGGGGTTGAATTTTATTTAGACTATAGTATTTATTTAATTAATTTAGACTATAGTGTAGATCAGAATTGTATTTAATTATTTGTTAATTTTCGTCCATTATTCAATTAGGTTTGACTAGAATTGTATTTAAGGCAAATTCCTACCTTCAATAGAATTCTAGTTTAGGTATGTTCCTAGTATAGTTAGAGATCTTTTTTAGATCAATTTTTAGGCCTATTAGGCTTATTATTTTCGTGCCCTATGAGACTTATAAATAGGGGATCTTTATTTCATTGTTATTTGTAGACATTGTTGAATTAAATTGCTATTGCATTCAATTTGTGTCTCAAATCTATTCGTCTTTTGAATACTTTTCACACGAAAATATTCATTCTTGGAGCTAGCAACTACAAGTCTTATTCAAGGGTATTGCTCAATTCACTTGAGGGATTGACCGGTATTCGCTATCGAGGAACAACTTGGAGATTTCAACCTTGGATACGTTCGAGATTCAAGGAGGCTATCGGGTTGTGAATCACCACAACGTCACCTTCCATCCACGCCGTCGACGCCATCCATAAAGCTCTTACACACGTCCCAAACCCAGCCACAAGTTCGAGTTATCTTCATCCGATCGTTTTATCCGTAAGTCCATTCTATCATTAACATATCCTACCTTCTCCAAGCCATTCTTCACAAACCTCACACACGAAATTCATCCAAATTCCAGCCCTATATTTCGTCCCTATACAGCCCCATTACCTTTGGATTGTGTTATTTAATTTGTGTCATTGTTCTAGGTATTTTAGTTGTCTAGATTAGTCGTATTTTCATTATTTATCGAGTCGGATTGTTCCCTTCATTTAAGTTGACGTGTTTCGATTCTTAAGTCTTCCGCTACGTTGTTATTATCGTCCTAGATTACTTGTCCGGGTCGTATCATATTTTGGCATTAGAGCCACGTCAGCTCTGCTGGTCGTGGTTCAATCCGACGTGTCAATTTATCCTACGTGTCTTTTATTTTCGTACGTGTCATTGAATTGTAATAGCATAGCTATCATTTAAAAAAAAGGCGATAAAAAAAAATCGGATAAAAAGGAAAAGAAATCCGAAAATTCAAAAATAAAAAGAGGTATATTCATTGTGTTTCCTTTTGAGTCATATTTTAATTTTGGTACTTTCCTTTTAGTCAAGTTCTATAGTTGGTACATTTCATTAGGGATTTATTTTATTTTGGAACTTTCCTTTCAAGTTCTATTTTCTTTTTGGTAATTTCCATTAGAGTCTTATTTTATTTTTGGGATCTTTCCTTCCTAGTTTATTTCATAGTTGGTAATTTCTATTTGAGATATAGTTTCTTTTTGGTTGCTTCCTTCTAGAGTCTAGTTCAATTAGGATATTTAGAATTGTGTCACAATTGTGTAACACTTTCCAAATTACCTACTATTTCTTTCCTTTTCCTTCCTACCTCTTTTCTTCTACCCTTGGGGATCCATCTAACCCTAATCTACCCTACCCTACTCGACACCACCTACCCCACACGCCACCTAGGACCCACGGCCCCACCATCCTTTGCCACCTAAACCACGCCACCTACACCAATACATTCCATCTCATCCATTGATCCTAGTTAGCAATACTCGTCTACACCTTCGTGCAATTAATCCGTACCCTCGACATTCGACAAGAGTGCTATCTTCTACCCTTCATTATACACGACACACACACATCACCATACACTTTGAGTGCAAACACGAGTGGTAAAATCAAGAGTGAAAACAAACGAGTGAACGTGAGATTGTGAGGTTCCATCTTTGTTTTCCTTTACGTTTGTTCGTTTTGTAGGTCTCATGGACAAAGGCAAGAACGAAGCCACCGCCTCCACACCACCTTTGGTCAAGTCATTCTCGCCCAAATCACCCGATGATCTTTCCTACACATCCAAAACACAGTGGGATCCAAAGTATCAGTTTGACGCATTAGCACAATTCTTCTTGCCTCAAAACCAGCAGATGAAGGATGAGTTCGGAAACCAAGTAGCCGAATTGGCCAAGCAAATCAAACAACTCTCAGTTCAACCGGCTATAAATCAAGCAGTCCAGCAACCCCAGCAGAGAGGCGCACCGAGGCAGCCCGTTTTCTAAGAAAACCGCCGCCAACAAGCTGCATTCGAACCCGAGTTCGATGCCGCAGATGATTATGAAGCTGAGTTCATACCACCGAGATGTGATGATCACCGTGATCGTCCCAGGCCACCTGCCAGACAAGCTGTTCGATATGAGAGGCCTAGATGTGGAGATGGAGACGGATTGCTCAATAACATCAAAACGAGCATTTCGGAATTTGAATGCTTGCACGATCCAGACATCTATCTGGATTGGAAGCGCAAAGTCGACAAGATCTTTACTTGTTATGACTTTCCAGAGATTAAGAAGGTCCAGTTAGCCGCGTTGGAGTTTAGAGGCTATGCAACCTCGTGCTGGGAAATGCAGCAAGAGAGGCGACGAAGAGAGAGATATCCGCCTGTTGAAACGTGGGAGGAGATGAAAGGCTTCCTGCGAGGCCGTTTCATACCAGTTTACTATGAGCGTGAGCTTGAGAAGAAGCTCAACCGGATCAAGCAAGGCACCCGTTTGATTGAAGAATATCATAAGGAGTTGGAGACCGCCTTGAATCGTGTCGGAAAAAGAGAGTCCTTAAATGCTACCATCATCAGGTACATTGAAGGCATGAATCCCGACATTGTGTGTGAAGTCGGGCTCAGAGACTTCACGAGTGTAGATGATATGGTGCACTACGCATCAATTGTGGAGAGACAGCTCCGAGAAGGCCGACGTCGATCTCATCACACGACAGCCCCTGTTCGACCCTCTTGGAACAAAGGTACGCTGTCCACATCATCTTCTACTCCTTCTACGGACTCCACGTGACCCCGAGGTCAATCCGGACCACCCGAGCAGCGTTTTGACCGTTCTACACCACCGCCGAACCGTAGGACCGATCCTACACCCGCTGCCCCCGTTAGGCCGAGTTTCACACGGCCAAATCAGGCCAATACGGCGCCAACTTCAGCCCCTAGTTGAGCCCAAGATGTTCAGTGCCATAAATACCAAGGTTGGGGTCACTTTCAAGCACAGTGCCCAAACCGACGAGTTCTATTCCTCACAGAGCAGAATGAGCTCGAATCAGCCAGTGAAGATGATGAACCAGTCAAGGCCGATGCCACAGCTGAAAAAGACATCCATGATGAGCTCAAAGAAGAAGAGCTTGAGATTCCACATGTCAGTCTAGTTTCTATCCGCAGTCTGAACATAAATCGAGAAGTTGAGCAACAATCGCAGCGAGAGAACATATTCTACACTAGAGTTGCTATTCAAGACAAGACTTGCACGTTGATCATAGATAGTGGAAGTATTATTAATGTAGTGAGCCAGTACGCGGTTGACAAGCTTGGATTTTACACCGTGAAGCATCCGAATCCATACCGTTTGCAGTGGCTTACAGAAAGAGGCACAGTTCACGTAACCGGTCAGGTACATGTATCTTTTTCCATTGGTCGTTATTCTGACACTGTATTATGTGATGTTATTCCTATGGATGCAGCACATATACTTTTAGGGAGACCATGGCAATTCGATAGACAAGCTGTACACAACGGGCTCGAGAACACCTACACAGTCAAGAAAGACTGTCGAACCACCATTCTGAAGCTGCTAACACCCAAGGCCGTTCAAGAAGAGCAAGAAATAATGCAAGCAAAGTTCAAAGAGGAGCGCGAGAAGACCGCCGCAGCCGCCGTACGAGCCGCCGCCGCGGACAGCCCTCTCGCGGCCGTGAAGACGCCGCCGCCGCCGCCTCCCCTTTCCACACCTATTGCAGCCCCTTCATCACCTCAATCCGACGCCAAGGATCGTGGAAAAGGCGTCAATACAGCCCATTTGCATCAAGAAAAGAATCGGTCTTTGTTTTGTACATTTAAAAGTGTTGAGAAGGCTATTAGAGCTAGGATGCCTTTAATTCTTTTAACTTGTAAGAACAGTGCTATTAACGACGTTTCTTTGCCTAGTGTTGTGCAGTCCCTTATGAAGGAGTTCGAGGACGTATTTCCGGATGAGATTCCAAGTGGATTGTCTCCAGTTCGTGGGATCGAGCACCAGATCGACTTCATGCTCAGAGCTGTCTTGCCGAATCGTCCTGCATATCGCACGTCGCCTGAAGAAATGAAGAAGATAGACCGTCAAGTTAAGGAGCTGTTGGAGAAGAAGCAAATCCGAGAGTTGATGAGCCCATGTGCAGTTCCAGTGATTCTAGTGCCCAAGAAGAACAACGAATGGAGAATGTGCATGGATTGCAGAGCCATCAACAAGATAACAGTTAAGTATCATTTTCCCATTCCTAGACTTGATGATATGCTAGATGAACTTAGTGGATCTAAGATTTTTTCTAAGATTTATTTGAGGTCTGGTTATTTTCAAGTTCGTATGCATGAGGGTGATGAATGGAAAACAGCTTTTAAGACTAAGCATGGTTTATATGAGTGGTTGGTTATGCTTTTTGGTCTCACAAATGCACCGAGCACATTTATGAGATTGATGAACCGTGTCTTACGTGACGTCATTAGGAAATATATTGTTGTTTACTTTGATGATATCCTGATATACAGTCACAGTGCACAGGCGCACCTAGATCACCTTAGGCACGTATTTTTGCTTTTGAGAGATGCTCGTTTGTATGGAAACATGTCTAAGTGTTCTTTTTGCTTGAATGAAGTAGTATTCTTAGGCTTTGTTGTGAGTTGTAGAGGTATTGAGGTTGACCGTTCCAAAAATTAAGGCGATTGAGGAATGGCCAACACCCAAAACCGCGTCTAAAGTTCGATCCTTTCACGGCCTTGCCGGATTTTATCGTCGCCTTGTGCGTGATTTCTCTAGCATTGTCGCGCCTCTTACTGAGCTAAGTAAGAAGGATCGCAAGTTTGAATGGGGTAAACAACAAGAGCATGCTTTTAATACTTTGAAGTCTTTATTGTGTTCTGCTCCTGTTTTATGTTTACCGGATTTTTCTAAAACCTTTGAGATCGAGTGTGATACCTCTGGGATAGGTATTGCTGCTGTTTTGATACAGGAAAAACGTCTCATGGCTTACTTCAGTGAGAAGCTCAACGGCGCCAGTCTGAGGTATTTAACGTACGATAAGGAGCTATACGCTTTGAAGCGTGCATTGGATACATGGCAGCACTACTTGTGGCCCAAGGATTTTGTCATTCACACGGATCATGAGAGCTTGAAGCACTTGAAGGGTCAAAGCAACTTGAACAAGCGTCATGCGAGATGGGTCGAGTTCATCGAGTCGTTTCCATATGTCATCAAGTACAAGAAATGAGAAGATAACGTCGTCGCCGATGCCCTCTCTCGAAGGTACACGTTGCTTAACCTAATGCATGCTAAGATGCTTAGTTTTGAGTCCATTAAGTCTTTATATGAAGTGGACGATTTTTTCAGCCCCATTTATGCTAGGTGTTCGAATTCTTCTAAGTCTTTAGATGGTTTTTATGTGCATGATGGGTTTTTGTTTAGAGAGTCTAAGTTGTGCATTCCTATTTGTTATATGCATGAGCTACTTGTTTTAGAATCGCATGCGGGAGGATTAATGGGACATTTTGGTGTGCATAAGACATTATCCTTGTTGCATGAGCATTTCTTTTGGCCGCATATGAAACGTGATGTTGAACGCATGTGTAGTAGATGTGTTACTTGTCATAAGTCTAAGTCTACTTCGCATCCATTTGGTTTGTACACGCCTTTACCTGCTCCATCTAGTCCTTGGATTGATTTATCTATGGATTTTATTTTGGGATTGCTTAGGTCTAGATCGGGTAAAGATTCTGTATTTGTTGTAGTTGATAGGTTTTCCAAGATGCATTTCATTGCATGTAGGAAAACTGATGATGCTGTTCATATAGCCAATTTGTTCTTTATTCATGTTGTTAGATTGCATGGGATTCCTCGTACTATTATTAGTGATAGGGATTCTAAATTTTTGGGACATTTTTGGCGAGTTCTATGGGGAAAATTAGGGACTAAGCTATTGTTTTCTACTACATGTCATCCACAAACCGATGGTCAAACTGAGGTTGTGAATCGTACTTTAGGTACATTGCTTAGGTCTTTAATTAAGAACAATTTGAGATCATGGGAAGAGTGTTTACCTTATGCTGAGTTTGCTTACAATCGTGTTATTCATTCTTCTACTAACATGTCTCCGTTTGAGGTTGTTTATGGTTTTAATCCACTAACACCTAATGATTTGATTCCTTTACCTGTTGAGCATCTAACAAGTGTTAAAGGATTGAAGAGAGCTGATCTTATCAAGGAGATGCATGAGAAAGTTCGAGTCCGGATCGAGAACAAAGGATCTCAAACCACTGCCGCCCATAACACACGTCGCAAACGTGTTGTCTTTCAGCCCGGTGATCGTGTTTGGATTCAACTGAGTCCCGGCCGCTTTCCAAACTTGAGGAAATCAAAATTATCACCAAGAGGAGATGGTCCTTTTACCGTCTTAAGCCGTGTCAAAGACAATGAGTATCGCACTGATCTACCTGGTGAGTATCAGTGTTCTTCAACGTTTAATGTTGCTGATTTATCTGCCTTTGATGCAGATGAATTTGATCAAGATGATGGTCCAAATTCGAGAACGAATTCTTTTCAGCAGGGGGGAATGATGAAGCCACGAGCAACAATGAAGATCAAGATTCGGAGTTGCAATTTCGAGGACCAATCACAAGATCAAGAGCTAAGAAGTTGCAAGCTTACTTGCAAGTGATGATTCGAAGAAAGCTCGAGATTGGAGATGAAGAAATCGAAAGGTGCAGCCCGAAGATAGTTAATTTATTAACTATTGAAGATCAAGAACACACCATGGAGAATTACACTTGAAGAGTTGAAGATGGAGAGCTCAAGTGCACGTGTGCATGTGCATGTAATTAACGTGCATGTGTGCAAACGTGTAGCATCAAGTTTCGGCCCTTAATTGATTTATTTAGGGGTTGAATTTTATTTAGACTATAGTATTTATTTAATTAATTTAGACTATAGTTTAGATCAGATTTTTATTTAATTATTTGTTAATTTTCGTCCATTATTCAATTAGGTTTGACTAGAATTGTATTTAAGGCAAATTCCTACCTTGAATAGAATTCTAGTTTAGGTATGTTCCTAGTATAGTTAGAGATCTTTTTTGGATCAATTTTTAGGCCTTTTAGGCTTATTATTTTCATGCCCTATGAGACTTATAAATAGGGGATCTTTGTTTCATTGTTATTTTTAGACATTGTTGAATTAAATTGTTATTGCATTCAATTTGTGTCTCAAATCTATTCATCTTTTGAATACTTTTCACACGAAAATATTCATTCTTGGAGCTAGCAACTACAAGTCTTATTCAAGGGTATAGCTCAATTCACTTGAGGGATTGACCGGTATTCGCTATCGAGGAACAACTTGGAGATTTCAACCTTGGATACGTTCGAGATTCAAGGAGGCTATCGGGTTGTGAATCACCACAACGTCACCTTCCATCCACGCCGTCGACACCATCCATACAGCTCTTACGCACGTCCCAAACCCAGCCACAAGTTCGAGTTATCTTCCTCCGATCGTTTTATCCGTAAGTCCATTCTATTATTAACATATCCTACCTTCTCCAAGCCATTCTTCACAAACCTCACACACGAAATTCATCCAAATTCCAGCCATATATTTCGTCCCTATACAGCCCCATTACACACTAAATTAATTTGTGTCATTGTTCTAGGTATTTTAGTTGTCTAGATTAGTCGTATTTTCGTTATTTATCGAGTCGGATTGTTCCCTTCATTTAAGTTGACGTGTTTCGATTCTTAAGTCTTTCGCTACGTTGTTATTATCATCCTAGATTACTTGTCCGGGTCGTATCACTTCTTATTTTCGATCAATACATACCATGAGTGTTAGAATTTGTTGCCTGAAACAATGTAAATTGCAAAGTTAAATGTAATGTTGAAGCTAGTGTTACCACATTGCCTTCAACATGCAGCGGAAACGTAAATAGTAATTTGCACAAAATAAGTTTTAAATCACACTCCTTACGGTGTGTGATTGCCTCAAGGCGAAATTCACTATCACAAGTGAAACACAAAAACAATGCTGATGTTGTCTCGGTTCACTCCCTTGACAACACTGCATAAAACATACAGAGGACTATCCTAGCTTCACTCACTCGAATAATCACTCAAAAACAGACCTATCTAAACACATAGATAGATTACAACCAGTCACTCTAAATTCTAGACTTCTCAAAGTTGACTATCTAACCTACACACACAACTCGAATGAAAGTCTCCAGCTGATTGGGACGCTAGGCAGATGTCGAGGAAAATGTCTTGGATTTCAGAGATGACACTAGATGCAAGATTCAGAGTTTCTCACAAACCACGGTGATAACCTGCTTGCATAAATGATTTTAAGGTCTAAGGAGACCTTAAAATACTTCCTCCATCTCGGCTGAGTAGTTTCCACACGATCCTTGATGAGTTGGATGCAAAACTACCGCCTTCCACTACCCTTGCTGAACTGGACTCGAGATAACTGTCCTCTGCACTGCGTGGCACACGTTCTTCAACATCGTGTAACAATGGCGGTTACTCCAGCGACCCACGTTCTCTGTAATGGTTAGTGTCTAAGACGAAGTGGGGAACATCACGTCCCTTGAAACTCGGAACAGATTCTGACCTAGTCAAAATCAAGCATAATCCTCGTTTTAAATTAAAATAAAATATCTAATAAATCCCTTAAATCGTGAAAAATGATATGTGACAAAAATCACAATTTATTCAGATTAATTTAAAATAAATTAATCCAAAATACTAGGAAAGGATAAGGTTAGAGATCCGAGTGTTATACTCGGTGTGCCGAGAATGACGGACAACATTAGGTACGACATTGATTGCAATGTTATCGACGAAGTGATAACATCATCTAGAACACATCATACTCAACAATCTCCCCCTTAAGCTTATCCTTTCTGCACAAAACATTATGCTCAATATAAACATGATTAGAGCCGCAGCGGAATACGATCAAGAATATTGGAGTTCAAAAACTTCCCCTTAAGGTCTGCTCCCCCTTAAGTTATTATCTGTAACATAATATACAACGTTAGTAGGTACAATCCCCTATACAATAGTATACAACATGGTTAGTGGGTATTTACCCCTGTACAGAAAAATTAGTGGGTAATGATCCCCTATACAGAAATAATGTTGAGAACATTCTCAACAAACATCACACATTTTAAAAACGTGCGAACACAATCACAATGTTGAGACCAATCCTAACAAAAATCATCACATACTATAGGTTATGTGAAAAGCAGAATAACAATGTTGAATGCAATCACTGCATAAAACATCTCAACTTAAAATAAGCAAACGAAATATATAGCTTAATCATCAACTCATGCTGATGATTAAAACAAAAATATCCAAGGATATCCAATCATGGATACCCAACAACAAAACAAAATAAAATGTGTCCAAGCACACCACAACCCAACAAGGATGTAACCACATCCAAAATAAACTTGTGTCCAGCACAATACAGAACCAAATTAAATTGTTTTTGATAAAGAAAATTCATATTTTCTTCTTCCCCTTAGCCTTGGTCACGGACTTTCCAGCCTTCTTTCCTTCAGCACCATCAGCAACATCATCATCACCAGCGGCGGCGGCAGCATCTACTCCCCCTTTTTGTGTAGAAAGTGCACTTCGCAGAGCTTGGCGATGTTCAACCATAGCATTGGTGAGGACTGTGCTTTGATGGATCATAGAGTCCATCTGCTTGATAAAAGAATTTAACACCTGCACAGAAAATGTCACCAAATGTGAAGATGCACTAGCTAATTCACTTTCAGATCGTGGAGAGGAGAGAGCTGTCTCTATGCCGACATCCTGATCAACATCTCTGGAGGCAGCTGTGGAACTTAGAGCAAGGTTGTAAGGGAGATCCATCACTTGATCATCATTCCCTTTTGGTTTGACAATTGTGATAGTCGATGTTTCAGTGACTATCTTCTTCTTGTTTGGCTTCACGCCTTGCTCAACCATAACAGCATAGATGAGGCAGGGAAAAGGAAGTATGCTGGTGTTGCTGGTCTTTGTAGCAGCTTTCATCACATAGTCAAATATGTAGTCTCCGAGACTGAAGGGGATCTTAGTGCCAAGTTTAAAGAGCAGAAATGCTTGATCAACAGTGAGGACTGAAGTGTTAGTGGTAGGTAACCAGTTACACACAATAATCTTGTGTAAAACAGAATATAAAAATGTAAGCTTAGAAGTGGAAATTTTGTTTGTCCACTTGGTTACCAATCCACCAGTAATAGTCGACACAACATCATCAATAAGATCTAGACTAACAATATCATTGTCATTGCCTAGACCCAAGAAATTGTTGATCACCATCGGATTAAACTTAAACACATGATCACGCATATAAATTTCACCATATTTGCTCCTTGTATGATCACCCATATCCAGAGACACATTGGCATAGAATTCAACAATCACATCAGGCTCAAAAGTCGACAGAGATGAAACAGCTTTCCACAGACCCCTCTCTTTCAAAAACACATCCATGCCATACTTCTTAAAGCTTAAGACATCAATTTGTTTCTCAACATGCACATGACGATTGCACATAATTTTGTATTGATCCTTAGCATGTTTAGAGTAAAAAATCTTACTAAAAGCAGAAGTAACATCATGAGGGGAACCTGGTGGGTAGACTGGTTCAGAGTCTTCAGATTCAGCATCATCTTTGCCATTGCCTGACGGAGTAGGGGAGATAACATCTCGAGCAATGCCAGAAGAGACAAGATCATGAGAAGAGGTGGGAGAGGTTGCTTTCGTCACATCCTTAGAAGAGGCTTCTTTCTTGACAGTTTCAGGAATCTCCGAAGCCGTTTCTTGTTCAACATCCACTTCAACATCCGCAGGGGCTTTAATGGGAGAGTTCTCGGGATGATTTTCTTCTTCATCAGACTCATCATGTAAAGACCGCACCAGCTTGGTCTCCATTTTTAGAGTTCTCCTAGCCTTCTTGCTAGTTTCTTCAATCTCTTCGTTTTCAGTGTCTTGAGAACTGTGAAGCCTCTTAGACTTACGAGTTGGCCC
This sequence comes from Perilla frutescens, assembly GCA_026008535.1. Taxonomy (NCBI): domain Eukaryota; kingdom Viridiplantae; phylum Streptophyta; class Magnoliopsida; order Lamiales; family Lamiaceae; genus Perilla; species Perilla frutescens. Next base: position 48,804,629 of record BRKX01000013.1, read on the forward strand.
GACCTTCTTCTTCTTGCTGGTGATAGCTTGAATGTGTACCCCAAGATCAGGATCTATGGGATTTTCTTCTTCTCCTAAGAGTACTTGTTGAAGTGGTATTGGATTTAACACTTGAACCCCTTCGGGAATTTCATCTTCCTTCATCGGAGTATCAGTTTGTTCGGTCGGAGGGGATGAGGGCTTCTCCGACTCAGATTTTGTACCTTCCTCACGCACTCCAGGTGTTACAGTGACTGTGGGGGTTGAAGTTGAAGTTCCAGCGGGAACTGAAGCTGAAGATGGAGTGCCCATGGTTTTCTCCAACATTTGTTTCATCATTTGAAACATAGCAGCTAAGTCATTAGGATCCGCCATTGATGTTCTGAAAAAGCTTGAGAGATAACAGAAGAAAGAGAGATAGACAAGATGAAAGGAAAATGAAACGACTCGGTGGAGAGAGAATGAGTGAGAGATTTGAATTTTAATTCAAGATATGGATGTCAATATCCCTCAAATCTCGGAACTCCCCAAAACCGTCACATCAAGAATAAAAAATTCAAAAATTAAAAATGGATTAGTGGATAGGGATAAACGAAGGTGTACTTATCACCAAAGTACAAATTAGAGATATTCATGGGCCCCTTAAACAAATCCATTTTTATATATTTTTTTTGTTTTTTTTAAATAGAAAAATAGACAAGGGATACACTTATAATACAAATACAATTCCAGGCATATATTTTCTGAAGATTATCGTTTTTCTGCAATTTTGGTCACAACATCAGCTACAACACAACAAACAGTGAACAATCCCAACTATAATTCACCTTGTAGAATTACGGGTATTTCATTCACAAACACATTCATAGAATGTCAAGTAGCTGACTTTGTTAAATAAAAGCAGAATTACAATAATTTCATTAAGACACCCTTGAATTATATTTAAAGGAAATGACGAACATAAATAAATAAAAATATAAACAACTGATGTTTAAAAAAAAGAACTCACATCGAGTTCAACATCAGTAAACAAAATGAACTAATTAAATGGAACACATTCCAAGAGACTTTCTCAAGGCAGAAAATCTCTCAAAATCAAGAGGCTTGGTAAAAATATCTGCTGTTTGATTCTCAGTGGATATGTATTTGATGTTAATGATTTCCTTTTCCACCAAGTCTCTGATGAAGTGATGTCGAATGTCGATATGCTTGGTGCGTGAATGTTGAACAGGATTCTTGGAAATTTCAATAGCACTAGCATTATCACACAACAGGGTTAGTGATGAGCTTGTCATGCCATAGTCTTTCAACATTTGATTCAACCATACCAACTGAGCACAACAACTAGTAGCTGCGACATATTCCGATTCAGCTGTTGACAAGGAGATGCAATTTTGTTTCTTACTTGACCAAGAAACCATATTGTTCCCCAAAAAGAAGCAACCACCACTTCTGCTCTTTCTATCATCAACATCACCTGCCCAGTCTGAGTCACTGTATCCAATCAGGTTGGTGTTTGTATCTTTACAATACCTGATTCCAAAGTGAACTGTACCAGCAACATATCGAATTAATCTTTTGACAACTTTCAAGTGAGATTCCTTGGGTTGAGCTTAGTATCTAGCACATACTCCAACACTGAACATGATGTCAGGTCTGCTGGCGGTCAAGTAGAGCAAGCTTCCAATCATTCCTCTATACATCGTTGGATCAACATTGACTCCAACATCGTCTTTGCTCAGTTTTTCAGAGGATCCCATTGGTGTCTTCATAGGCTTAGAAGCTTCAAGTCCGAAGCGCTTGATCAGATTTTTGGCATACTTGCTTTGGGATATGAAAATCCCATCTTTGTCTTGCTTGATTTGGAGACCAAGGAAGTAGGCCAATTCGCCGACCATGCTCATCTCAAATGTGCTACACATTGCATCAACAAACTCTCTGAGGAGATTAGAACACGTGGATCCAAACACAATATCATCAACATAAATTTGTGCAACAGTGATGTGTTTGTGGATCCTTTTGATAAACAATGTCTTATCAACCACGCCTCTTGTAAAACCAAAGTCAATTAAAAACTCGGTAAGACGAGCATACCAAGCTCTAGGAGCTTGTTTCAGCCCATACAAGGCCTTGTGAAGTTTCAGCACATGGTTTGATTTTTCATGACATTCAAATCCTTTTGGTTGTTCAACATAAGCTTCCTCATTCAAAATACCATTCAGGAATGCACTTTTGACATCCATTTGATGCAATGTAAACCCAATGTGGCAAGCAATGGCAAGTAGGAGACGGATAGACTCTATTCTAGCAACAGGAGCGAATGTTTCATCATAGTCTATTTCTTCTACTTGTGTATAACCTTGTGCCACTAGCCTGGCTTTGTTTCTAACCACATTCCCAGACTCATCAGTCTTGTTCTTAAATATCCATTTGGTTCCAATTAAATTTTTATTTTCAGGCCTTGGAACCAATTCACACGAATTATTTCGAACAAACTGAATCAGCTCATCATGCATTGCTTCTATCCAGAATTCGTCTTTTAGAGCTTCTTTGACATTTTTAGGTTCAACACTGGATAGAAAGCATGTGATAGACACAAAGTTAATGACTGATGACATGCAAACCTGTTTGACCAATTCAGCAACATCGGCTGAGCTTTTTGTTCTTGTGTTTGACTCCTTGAGATCCATCAACAATGATTTGAGAATTTGGGTGATCTATTTTGATTCTTCTTGGAGGATCACGTCTTGGTTCATGCTGAGCAAGTGGAAGATGATCATCATCGCTTTCAGAGGAGGGATCTGAGTCTGGTGTTCGAGGGGATGTTGAATCATTTGCTGAGGGAGATGGAACATTTGATTTGACATCAGGACTTCCCATGGGACTTTTGGGAGTTCCACTTGGTTCCTTATCAGCAACATCTGGTTCATGAAGGAGAAATGATACATCATCTTCCTCAGACTTAGTTGCCAGACCTGCAAGATCATCAAACACAACATTGATAGATTCTTGCACAGCTTTGGTTCTTAGGTTAAGAACACGAAATGCTCTGCTGTTTTAAGCATATCCCAAGAACAATCCTTTATCACTTTTAGAGTCAAACTTTCCAAGGTAGTCTCTGTCGTTTAGGATGTAGCAGACGCATCCAAACACATGGAAATATTTGAGATTTGGCTTTCTTTCTCGTAGAAGCTCATAAGGTGTCTCCTTTCTTCCTGGTCGAAGATAGACTCTGTTCCCGATGTGACAGGCTGTGTTGACAGCCTCAGCCCACAGCTTCTTCGAGAGACCTTTAGCCCGTAACATTACACAAGACATTTCCTACAGAGTTCGATTCTTTCTCTCCACTACTCCATTTTGTTCAGGAGTTTTGGGAGCTGGATACTCATGGAGTATTCCTTTCTTTTCACAAAAGTCATTGAATGCAGCATTCTCAAATTCTCTTCCATGATCTGTTCTGACGCATGGAATGTTGGTGTCAAATTGCAAACACATTGTCCGGCAGAATCTTTTGAAGACTTTGAATGTTTCAGATTTTTCCTGTAGAAATTCAACCCAAGTATACCTTGAGAAATCATCAACAATGACAAGGATGAAACTCTTACCACTCATACTTTTTGTATCGACTAGACCCATGATGTCCATGTGTAAGAGTTGGAAACATCTTGTTGTTTGACATCCACCCAGGCTTTTGTGAGGAATTCTGGTTTATTTTCCCTTTTGACAGGCACCATATACAACATCGTGATCAACATTCAGTTTTGGTAGGCCGCGAACAGCATCTGACACAATCAGTTTTTTCAAATTTACCATGCTCATGTGACCGAGTTTTTGATGAATCAACTTTGTTTCATCATTTACGGTCATATTGCACGTTTTATCTTTGTCAGCATGGTAGCAATTATCAGATGCGCGGCTTCCAAACATTATGCATTTATCGTGTTTGTCAAATACTTCACAAGTATTTTTATCAAACTTGACATGCATACCATCGTCACATAACTGACTGATACTGATCAAGTTGGCTGTCAACCCTTCAACATGTAAGACATTCTGAAGCTTAGGAAAATGTTTGACATTCAATGTACCTTTTCCGACAATGTTTCCTTGAGCTCCTCCTCCATAACTGACTTTGCCTTTGTTTGAAGTGGTTTATTCTTCAAGAGACTCCTTATTACCGGTCATGTGTCAAGAACATCCACTGTCGAAGTACCATGTTCCGGCAATGTTAGCCTTTAGTGATGTATAAACAACATTGCATGTAACCTTCATCTTTTTGGACTTCATCGGATTCTTGTTCTTTGATGTGATCCCTGATGTTGTTCTCCCGGTTGCAACATCATCGTGAAACATAAAGCAATGTGGTTTGATGTGTCCCGGCTCCTGACAATAATGGCACACATATTTTCGAACCTTTGAGCCTTTGCATTTCTTCTGATCATCATCTTCAGCATTGCTCCCTGTAGACATGTTTGGGTTGTTCTCCTTCACAAATTTCACAACATTGTGATTTGATGAAGTCATGGAAACTTTATTTGAGAATCCCAGTCTAGCTCTGTCTGTCTGTCCCAATGCTAGGGCTTCATTTAGGACATTCGTTCCTTGATTCCATTTCTGAAACATTCTTGAGGTGCTCTCCACTTCCTTCTTTAGCTTAGTGATTTCAGCATCACTCCTGGTGAGTCTAATTTCCAGTCGTACAATCTTCTCTCTAAGACACCGATTTTCTTCCATAAGAAATTTCAGTTCTTTGGATTGAGCTGTCCATTGACTGCACACTTCATTCACAGCATCACTGAGTTCTTCAAGAGAGGCAGATTGGCGTTCTTCCTATGGATTAACCTCTCTGATCTCAGAAATATGCTTAAACTCATCCAGTAGAGTCATTTCATACCAATTAGTAGTGTTGGGAGAGATCTCAGTGACTTCATCTTCAATATCTGGTAGAACCCCATCTTCAATTTCACATTCTTCAATGTCCAGACCATCAAGTTCATCAATACCATTCAAGGCATCAATAATCTGATCGTCTTCCTCCATGACATTGATGAACAACACCCTCTGATCTGAATCATTTTCAGTATCAAACTCATCACTGAGAATAGCATTAAAATTATTTCTTTGTCTTCTTCGTGCTGTTGGACATTCATTTGAATAATGTCCATACCCAGAGCATGCTCTACATTGAACTGAATCAATGTCTTTCCTAGTGTCAGCGACTTCCTTCTTGACATTTGATCTTCCAGAATTTGAAGTTGATGAAGATAGAGAGTCAAACAGGCGTCGAGGTTTGATATTTGGGGGGCTTTTCTTCATAGAACGAACCAGTGAGTTGAACTTCTTTGTCAATAGTGCAACACTTAGATTCTCTTCATCATTGATTTCCTGAAGACTGTCAACATCATTATGAATATCAGATGACACAGTTGTTGTCTGGAGAGCAATTCCCTTTACGGTTGAGTTTGCTTTCTGATTTTGCAGATTCATCTCAAATGTTAGTAAGATGCTGACCGCTTCACTCATACTCATTGTTCCAACATCGTGTGCTTCCTCGATTGCAGAAATTTTCATATTGAATCTTTCAGACAGAGTTCAAAGCAACTTGCTCACCATGTTCTCATTAGAGATTGGACTTCCAAGAGCGGAAGATTGGTTTGAGATATCACATAATTTTTCAGCATAAGATGAAATAGTTTCATCTTCAAACATGCGCAAATTTTCAAATTTTGATGTGAGTAATCTCAGTTTGGTCTTCCTTACACTAGCAGACCCTTCACAATGTTCCTGAAGAATGGTCCATGCTTGATATGCAGTAACACAATTGCAAATCATCTTGAAACATGGAACATCGACAGAAACAAAAATTGCATTCAGAGCGCGAGCATTAAAGTTTGAGATAATTCTCTCATCATTTGTCCATTGAGATTCCGGAGTTAACATAAAATCTCCATTCGGACCTTCCATCCTAGGAGGGCTCCATTCTTCAATAACTGCCATCCATGCTCTTTCATCGATAGATTTGATGTATATCTTCATTCGAGATTTCCACATGACATAGTTACCACCATTGCTATCTAGAGCAGGAGGACAACATTGATTGATTTGAATATCCATCACAGATTTCAAGCAACATCGGATCAAGTACTTAGTATGTCAAGTACCGGCTCTTGATGCCACTTGTTAGAATTTGTTGCCTGAAACAATGTGAAATACGAATGTAAATTGCAAAGTTAAATGTAATGTTGAAGCTAGTGTTACCACATTGCCTTCAACATGCAGCGGAACGTAAATAGTACTTTGCACAAAATAAGTTTTAAATCACATTCCTTACAGTGTGTGATTGCCTCAAGGCGAAATTCACTATCACAAGTGAAACACAAAAACAATGCTGATGTTATCTCGGTCAACATCAGCATTAAACATACAAAGGACTATCCTAGCTTCACTCACTTGAATAATCACTCAAAAATAAACCTATCTAAACACATAGATAGATTACAACCAGTCACTCTAAATCCTAGACTTCTCAAAGTTGACTATCTAACCTACACACACAACTGGAATGAAAGTCTCTAGCTGATTGGGACGCTAGGCAGATGTCGAGAAAGATGTCTTGGATTTCAGAGATGACACTAGATGCAAGATTCAGAGCTTCTCACAAACCACGGTGATAACCTGCTTTCATAAATGATTTTAAGGTCTAAGGAGACCTTAAATACTTCCTCCATCTCGGCTGAGTAGTTTCCACACGATCCTTGATGAGTTGGATGCAAAACTACCGCCTTCCACTACCCTTGCTGAACTGGACTCGAGATAACCGTCCTCTGCACTGCGTGGCACACGTTCTTCAACATCGTGTAACAATGGCGGTTACTCCAGCGACTCACGTTCTCTGCAACGGTTAGTGTCTAAGACGAAGTGGGGAACATCACGTCCCTTGAAACTCGGAACAGATTCTGACCTAGTCAAAATCAAGCATAATCCACGTTTTAAATTAAAATAAAATATCTAATAAATCCCTTAAATCGTGGAAAATGATATGTGACAAAAATCACAATTTATTCAGATTAATTTAAAATAAATTAATCCAAAATACTAGAAAAGGATAAGGTTAGAGATCCGAGTGTTATACTCGGTGTGCTGAGAATGACGGACAACATTAAGTACGACATTGATTGCAATGTTATCGACGAAGTGATAACATCATCTGGAACACGTCATACTCAACAATGAGTTTTTGAATATTCTTACTAACAATGAGGAATTTGTTGCTTAGTTATGATATTAAATTTTGTAGCTTAGAATGTTTAAATTTGGTGCTATGTCGATTTCGTAACTTAGACGGTGATCTGCAGTGGCTGAATAATGGTCAACGACTATGAGAGAGAGAGAGGACGTGAGAGAGAGGAAAAAAAAAGATATGTAGATTTATTTGGATATTTCCATATTATTATAGATATACAATTATATTAATATTATTTTGTTTATAATTTATTTATTAAATTGATATTATGGCATCTTTCCTAATTTTAATCTCAACCATTCATCCATACAAATTGAAAGGCCAGGATTGGTTCCTATTCCTCACACTAAGAGTAGTCCTCATTATAACCTATCCCTATATATATATATATATCGCAAACACTCATGTACATAAGATGTACATCAGACGGTCAACGCGTTGACCGAGTCAACGCGCATTGACTCGGTCAAAAACGTTGACCAAAAGCTCGTAAAAACCGATGATACTTTTTAGGGATACAATTGATACTTTTTTTAATTTTGAATGATACTTTTTAGTGTTTCAATTGATACTAATCTTAACAATTTTTTCTTCATTTTTTATTCTGGCCAATACTTTTTATTGATTCAAATGATACTTTTGAGCCTTTGAAATGATACTTTTGAGTATTATGAATGGTACTAATTTTGACAGTTTTTTGGTCAAAGCATTGACCGGGTCAACACGCGTTGACCGTCTGATGTACATCTTATGTATAGAAGACTTGTCCTATATATATATATATAGGGAATGGATCATTTGTAAATACTCCACTAGTGTATAAATTGACATTGTTGGACTCATCCTATCCATTAGATTTATTAGATGAATGGATAGGATCAATTTTATTTTAATTAATTTTTTATAATTATTATATACAAAAAGGGCATATATGTCATGAAAAATTAATTGAGATCTTTTAAAACCATTAAATCCCTTCATTCACGATTTTTCCATTATTACTTTCTTAATATATTAGTATTATTTTTAATCATATAGTTTACTTTTGTAATTACATTAAAAATGATACTATCATGCTATTCTATTAATATTCCAAAATAACAATTGGAAATAATCAAACAAAGTTTCAAAGTACATATTAACTTTTAACAATTATAATTAAAAACAACAATGTCAAAACCATGTTTACAAATCTATAATAAAGTGTAAAAAATCTTTAGTATTTATCATACACAAATAACACCAAAACATATATCTCAACCTGAAATCGGTTGTTATGTTATTTTTCTTGGACTTTAACCAAATTAATAAATCAAATATTAAGCTTCCATACACCATTAAGACGATTATAAACTCTTAAAAAATCAATATAGCAATTTCGATTATTCAATATATACATGCTTAATATTAAGCATTGCACCACCAAATTACAAGAATTTTGGATGAAAAAAATCACCTTCATGTAATATGATCAGACGGCAAAGCATTAAAAAATAACAAATTAAGCATTCTGAAATTTAAAAGTAGCATATCAAAATATTTTAGTATCATGTTAAACTATTTTTAAGCAATGTACTTTATAAGAAGAACATTAAATCACTTTATCTGTATATGATATGTGTTTGTATTTTTTTTTTGCTTGAATAGGTTATTGGTGACGATGAATATATTTTGAAGTTGATTTTTTTTCGTTGGATTATTCTATACATGCTTAATACTAAGCATTAAACTATTAAATTACAAGAATCTAAGATGGAAAAAATCGCTTTCATATAGCGTGGTCAAACAAAAAAGCATTATAAAATAATAAATTAAGTATCCTAAAACTTAAAAATAGCATAACGAAATATATTTTGGTAGCATGTTAATTTTTTTTTAAACAATAGACTTCATTAGAAACAATAGTAAACAACTTTATGACTATATTTACTACAAAAAAACTGGGTTTTAGCGACGGATTTTTAACCATCGCTAGTACCGACGGACTCACGACGCTTTTGTCCGTCGTTAACTTTTCAGGCCAAAAAATTGACAGGTCCGGTTCACGGTTAAATTTTACGACGGATCAATGACGGAAAGTGTGTCGTTAACGTTAACGACCGACTATGTCCGTCGTTAAGTTTTTCAATTTTTTATTTATTATTAATTAATAATATTAACGATGGAATAAATCCGTCATTTTAATTTTTTTAATTTTTTCCTTTAATTTAATAAGTTAACGATGGAATTAGTCTGTCATTAGATATTTAATTTAATTTTAGTTTTATTTTTAATCATTAACGACAGACTCCGTCCGTCGTTAGAGTTTTTTTAATATTTAGGATTTAGTTTTTTAATTATAATGATGGATAAATTTTGTCGCTAGTCCGTTGCTAAAAATTGATTAATCAGGCAGAACCAGGTGCGGACATTTCATTCAATCCGACTGACTTCCACTGATGTGCTAGCCTGATCTTCTTTGTTCTTTATGGGAAACCGATTTTCATCAAACGTGACATCTCTGCTCATTATGAATTTCTAACCCTCAATTACCCACAGCTTATAACCTTTCACTCCTATAGGGTGACTAATAAACACACATTTCACTCTCTAGGCTCCAACTTATCTTGCTTCACATGTGTATAAGCCAAACAACCCACTGCTTTGAGTAAACCATAAGATGCAGGAGCACCACACCACGTTTCTTGTGGTGTTTTGAAGTCCAGTGCAGAACTAGGACTTCTATTGATCAGGTATGAAAATGTGCATACAAGTTCACCCCAGAATGCTTTTGATAACCCTGAGCTACTCAGCATGCACCTCACTCTTTCTAACAAGGTTTGGTTCATTCTCTCTACAACCCCATTTTGTTGTGGGGTTCCAAGAACTGTTCTATGCCTTATTATTCCTTTTTCTTTACAGAATGTCAGGAACTCTTCAGAAAGGAATTCAAGGCCATTATCATTTATGAAGTTCTTGAGTTTCTTTCCTATCTTATTTTCCACTGCACCAACCCAATCCTTAAATCTCCTAAATGCTTCATCTTTTGACTTCAAGATATAAATCCACACTTTTCTGGAGTAATCATCTATGATGGACATAAAGAATTTACCTCCACCTTTGGTGAGTACTTTTGTTGGTCCCTAAAAGTCTGAATGAGCATATTCCAATATGCCTTTGGTGTTATGTATTACTGTAGTGAACTTCTGTCTTCCATAGATGCAATGCTCACATATCTATAGCTTGCTGATCTTATCTCCCAGTAGTAGATCTTGTTTCGCAAGCTCTTGCAGACCCTTCTCACCTACATGCGCTAGCCTGCTGTGCCACAGATAGGTGTTGTCACCACCAGAGGTGTTGTGAGCTTGTCCAGCAGCAGTTCTACCCACTAGGAAGTATAGTTCATTTCTTTTCCTTCCTTTGATCACTACTTTTTTCCTCTTGATACAGTCATTCTGCCTCAATGTGAGGTGAATTTGTATCCCATAGAATCAAACAAGCTAAGAGAGCAGATTTCTTCTCAACTCTGGGACATATCTCACATTGCTTAATGTTCTGGTTACGGCATCATGCATTCTAATATCTACATCTCCAATTCCCATTACCTTACACACTTAATCATTACCAAGAAGGACATTGCCTCATTGATCAACTTCAAACTTGAAAACCACTCCCTTATTGGTGTCATATAGAAGCTGCACCCTGAATCTAAGACCCAACATGTGCCTATTTTTTCAGCTGTAACACATAGGGCTTCACACGATTCATAACCAGTATCTTGGCTTACTTGATTTTCTTGACTTCTCTGTGCTTTTTTAGCATCTTCTGTAGCATATTTGGCTATCATCTCTTACCACTTAGAACACTGCTTCTTGAAGTGTCCAGTTCCTGATAATGAAAACATTTCAATTTAGGATTTCTTGGAACTTTATTAGATATCTTATTTGTCTCTGGGTTCAATTTGAAGGAAGGATTGCTATTCTGGCTTCTTGATGAGTTGTTCTTCTTGATGTGCATACCTTCACCACTGGTTTGAGAATTTTCATTTCCAGAGGTTTTCTATAGATCTTTGCACTTCAAGGCTATCAGCACTTCTTCAAGTGTAATCGAGTTCCTACTACCAAATAGTAGAGTATCCTTGAAGTTTTCAAATGATTTGGGTAGTGACAACAAAGCAATCTTAAATTCTCTCTTCTCTAGTTCTCTATTCTCTCTTTGAGCAAGCTCGAGTTCTAGTTCTAGTTCTAGTTCGTGTTTTGAAGATTATGTTTCAAGTTTTCAAATTCTAGCTCTCTTTGATCAAGTTTGAGCATAGTATTCAGTTCGCTGGTAAAAGTTCTGGTCTATCTGTTGCATTCTGGAAATCAAATACTCATACAAGGCAATTTTAGTTTCAGAAAAATTGCAATCTCCACAGGCCTCGTGTTTTCTTTATTCTTATTAATATTATTTTGATCCTTAGTTTATTTCAAACTATTATTATTTTGATCTTTATTTATTATTGTTGTTACATTGTTACCTTGTTTTGTTCAGCTAGAATCAACAGACTTAAACCAAATTCTTATTTGGAAAACCTTAATTTTCCACATGTCTAGTGAACAAACAAAAAACGTCACCACTAACATCACCACCACCACCACTGCTAACACTGTGAGGATCGGTGATATCAATGTTCTTGTCAACCATGCTGACAAACCAGAAAAATTCAATGGCTTAAATTTTAAACGGTGACATCAAAAGATATTCTATTTGACAACATTGAACCTTGCAAGGTTTTCTTAACTAAAGACCCTCCGATCTTGTCATCGAATGTTGATGCTCAAGCTGTTGCAGCACTTGATGTATGGAATCACTTGAATTTCTTGTGCAAGAACTATGTGATGAACTGCTTAGTGGATATACTTTACAACATGTATTACTCAATCAAGATGACTGAGGAACTGTGGGAGTCCTTAGAAAAGAAATATAAGACTGAAGATGTTGGAATTAAGAAGTTTCTTATAGGTCGATTTCTCAACTACAAGATGGTTGATTCAAAGATTGTGATCAGTTAAGTGCAAGAGCTCCAAATAATCTTACATGACATTCATTCTGAAGGAATGGTGGTGAATGAAACTTTCCAAATAGCTAACCGAGTTGAAAAGATTTCAAGAATTACTTGACTCACAAGAAGAAATAGATGACTGTCGAAGAGCTCTTCGTTATACTAACATTAAAGAAGACAACAAGAGTTGTGATAAAAGGTTGGTTACCTCTCTAGTGGCTAAGACAAATGTGGTTGAGTATGGTGAAAGCTCAAGACAGAATTCTAACAAAAAACCTACAGGGAAAAAAATATTAGGACCAAAGAAGGAGAACTTCAAGAAGAAGTTCAATGGGAAGTGCTTTAACTGTGACAAGCATAGTCACGTGGCTTTCGAGTGTACAAAGCCGAAGAAGGGCTAAGAAGCACACATGGTGAAAAACCTCTCCATGGATTTTGAGGAGATGCACCTAGCTGCAGTGATCTCTGAGGTGAACCTGGTTGGTTTAAACCCACGGGAATGGTGGGTTGATACAGGAGTGACTTGGCATGTGTGTTCAAATAAGGAATTGTTCAGTGCCCTTGATGAATAAATGGATAGCAAGAAACTCTTTATGGGAAACTCTGCTACATTCGATATGAAAGGCCTTAGAAAGGTGGTTCTGAAGATGACTTCAGGGAAGGAGCTGACTCTCAACAATGTGTTTATGTTCCAGAGATTCGTAAGAATCTTTTGTTTGGGTCATTGTTAAGAAAGCATGGCTTTCGCATTGTCTTTGAGTCTGATAAGGTCATTTTGACCAAAAATGGATTGTGATTGGACTATTTTTACATACATATTTTGGGCCACTTTTGGTATATTTCTGTTGTGTTAATTGCCTCACGATCGTATTTTGTGGAGGAAAGTTTTCTTTGTGAGTGATTGCAGGTGATTAACACATATATGAAGGAATTGGCCGAGTTTGTGGAGATTTTGCAGTCAAGATGATTGAAGAAAAGTTGGAGAGTCTGAATTATTTTTTATGCCACGTCATTTTCCATTAACCAGAAAATAATGAGTTTGTCTATTTTGCAAAAAATTGAAAGTTTGTGTTTTAATTGTAAATTTTTAAAATTTGTGTCTAATTTGCAAATCTTGTCAAAGTTTGTGTATTTTATAATAATTAACCCTATTAAAATGGACAAAGCATAATACACGATATAAAATAAATGAATCTCACGTCACAATTTAAACTGAGGAACTAAATTCAAGCAAGTAACAATAACTCGAAGTCTTAATCGTGCCCCATGCACCAAGAATATCATGAGTGAAGCCTACAAACGCACGTTCGACTTTTAAATGACTGAAGCCTACAAATGAATGTTCGACTTTTAAATTTAAACGAAAACGAACATGGATCAGAACTTGAAATGATATATTGATATGTCCCTAGCTAATTTTAAATGAAAAACCATGACTAATAAGAATATGAAACTTAAAATACTTATTAATGAAAAAATAGGAACTATTATGAAACTCATTTCAAACAATTTTTAATACTAATCATTACATTAGGTAGTAGTAACCAATCATATGATATGTGCACAAATGAGTCCCCCAACAAAAAAAAAATGACGAATAATTTAATGACAATGAAATGCATTTGTTTAACTAGAAATAGATGACGCCTAGTGTTGCTTGATTCTAAACTTTTGACATTGCTGAAATTGAATTGAAACGTAGATGGAAAATGAATGTCAGAAAACTAGGTTTTGCAGTATTAAATATATATCATAAATTTCCCTAAAGAAAACTTCAATTAATTCGTAAACACTTACGAAAGACAAATAGTAATTTTACAAGAGATGCATAAAACTTATTGGCAAAGGAATTTACGTGTACTCGTAAAATCGTGATGCGAGACTCCTAAACAATTTGGTAAAACATAGTGTTAAAACAAAAATCAAACTACTGAATATTTGAAATTGTTTTGAGATTAATTAGCTCAGAGAAACTTTCATTACCTCAAACCATCGGTTCCTTTGAGGATTTAGGTGAGTTCCAAAATACTTAAATCAAAGTTGGGAGGCGAAAAAGAAAATCTTGAGTTTAGAAAAATACTCGCACCATTATAATAAAATTTAGGGTTTGAACTTTCCATCCAAAACTTGGTGATAAAATAGGGTAAATGTTTTTTATTTAATCTTTATCCAAAAGGATGGGGAAATTCGAAAATCACTTCTAAAATAAAAAGAAGGAGAATTATCAATTCAGGATCTGAAAGATTGATAATCTATCTATTCAGGACCCGAAAGATAAAAACTCTCAATCCAGGACTCGAAAGATGAAAATTCTCAATTCAGGACCTCAAAAATCACGAATTTTGATTTCTTTTTATTTTTTAATTAATTTTATATTAATTTTCAATGAAAATTCCTTCATTAATTATCTATTAAATCTAATATAGAAATTTTTTAAATTAATTAAAAAATAAAAATAAATCAAAATTCATGATTTTTGAGGTCCTGGATTGAGAGTTTTCATCTTTCGGGTGCTGAATTGATAGTTTACCCATCTTTCAGGTCCTGAATTGACAAAGAATCAGCTAAAGGAGATCTAAGTATAAAATACTAATTTTATTCATCTATAAAATAAATGTTATCTTAATGAAAATCGAATCTTCATGTACAAAACTATACTTATGTGCGTATGATAATAAACTTCGCCAAAAAAATTATATTTTATTTGTCTAGAATCGCAACTATGACCGATACAAAGCTCGATTAAATTGAAAATTCACAATTTAAAAAATTAACACATATCACGTCACTTTATTTAAAATTTGACAGAATGGGTTGTTACAATCCTACCACTAAAAAAAATCATCCTCCAAATTAAACTTATTTTGATCAAAGTTAGGGAACAAACTATAATCTTTTTCTTATGTTCTCAAGTAGCTCCGACAATCCATGTCTAGTCCATTTTATCTTGATTAATGATTTTTCCCGACCTCTTAATGAACATTTCGATCTAACACTACACTTGTTTCATGTTTATAGGTAAGATCTTTACTAGTTTTTAGGCTCTCATGATGCACAACATGACTAGGGTCATGTACTTTCGTAGCATAAACACGTGAAACGCGTTGTGTATAGTAAACAACTTTTAATATAATGTGAAACGATAAGCTACATCTCCCAATTTCCTCCAATATCCAATATGCATGTTCTCAACATATCCTTGAGTATTTGATATAGTCCTTTCCAACTGCTTGTCGATTTGAGGGTGGTAAGCAGTCAAAAACTTCAATTATGTACCCTTAGTTGCGTGCAAACTTTACAAGAAGTTGGAAGTAAACCTCAGATACCTATCGGATACAACTAAAATTGGAAACTCATGTTGTTTAGCAATCTCACTAATATATAACCAGTGAGAATTGATCCACTGCATATGTCATCTTCATTAGAAGACAATGAGCGGACTTTGTAAGTCGATCAACAGTTATTCAAACTGCATCGAGTCCACGTACTGTCTTAGGGAGTCTCACAACAAAATCCATCGTGTTGTGTTCCCACTTCCACTCTAGTATATCCAATGTATCTAACAATCGAGGAGGTCTTTCATGTTCAACATTGACTTTGTTGGCATGTTAAACATCTACTTACATACTCGGTACTTGATCTTTTCATTCCTCTCCACTGAAATGTCTTTTGAAGCTATTTAGACATTTTGGTGCTTCCCGGATGTGCAATAATACCACATGGATCTCATTTTAACCAAATAAAGTAGAATGACCCAATCTGAAAAAAAAAAAATTAAAAGTATAGGGACTCAAAACAATATTTTAAAATTAATGTCAATATAACAAAGTTGACATAAGAGTTTAATTGAGCATGATTAGAAGTTCAAAAGTCTAATTTACATGCACAAGGTGCATATAAAGCATATATTAGATGGGCGGGTCAAATTTGCGGGTCAACCCGCAAAAAAAATTCATGTAAAATCAGTATCAATAGTAACATTAAAAAGTATCACTCAAAATTCGAAAAGTATTACCTGTATCAGTAAAAATTATGGGTCTGCTACTTATCTTAGGGGTTTTTGGGGGTGTATTTATGGGTTTATTGTGTGTGCTTTAGGATTTTTTTTGGGGGTGCTTTTAGGTTTATTTTGTGTTATTTAGGATTTTTTGAGGGGGTATTTTTTAGGGGTGAGCAAAAAGTATCAAAAACCGAGAACCGAACCGAATTAATTTGGTTTTTTTGGTTCGGTTCTTTTCAAAATTCGATTCGGTTTGGTTTTTTTTTCTAGCAAAAATTCGGTTTTCGGTTTCGGTTCGGTCCAGAGGGGAAAAACCCGAACCGAACCGGAAAACCGAATTTATATGTATATTAACAATAAAAATACTCAACTTTGTTGCACTTTATTTTTTATTCGGCTTTGCTTTGTTGGAATTTACACATTTTTGGACTTTATTCAATTGTTTATTGGTATTTTTTGAATTTGAACCTTGATAAATAGTTAATTCATACGTGTACATATTTAATTATATCAAATAAAGATAATTTAAAGTAAAAAAAATAAATCAGAAAATTTAAGAAAAAATTCGGTTCAAAACCGAACCGAACCGAAATATTTAAGAAAAAATTCAATCCGGTTCGGTTCCGATCAGAAATTCGGTTCGGTTCGGTTCTATTTTTAAAAAATTCGATTTTCTTCGGTTTTAACATCCAAATGCTCACCCCTAGTATTTTAAGGATTTTTTATTGTGTTTTTTAGAATTTTTTTAAGGTTGTTTTTAGGGTTTTATTTTATTTTTTTTAAGAATTTATTAATTTCATTTCACGGTATAAATTTATATTTATTTCAAATAAATTATATTAGTTCGCTTTAATTTTAAGGTTAACTAATTTTATTTTAGAATATAAATTTTATTGGAAAAAAAATAAAAAAAATCGAAAAAACAAATTAAAAATTCATCAGAAAAAAAAACAATGGAAGCGTGGATGCCACGCGCCTCCTGTATATAGGCGCACATAGGACTATAGGAGGTGGTACACATAACTACATTAAGTGCTTCTCTAAACTTATTAAAAACCTCTCCTCTTATTATAATATAATATTCCCATCCATATCCTTATTTGCTATGCTGAGCTCAACAATGTTGCTCAGCTCAAAACCACCACCACCTGTCGCATTCTCCCCACCATTTCCCTCTCTCTCTTCATTCTCTCCCAGGTACTCTCTCTCTCTCCCCCTCTCTCTCTCTCTCTCTCTCTAACATTTTCACGAAAACCAAAGTTTCAGCGTTGACGTCGGAATTTATTTGCTAAATCGCCTCGTTTACCTGTGTGTACTTACTAGCGGCTGCATCGGTGCAGGTTTATGATGTCGTCCCCGCTGCCTCCTCTCCCGGATAATCGAATTGTTGTAATTGCTTCGTTTACACTTATTTTCAATTCTGATTTATTTGTCTATATTTGCTATGTTGCATTTGGTGGAGTAGATTAGGTAACAGTTTGTTCTTTTGCACTCATGCAATGTGTTGGAATGTGTGTTTGTATTAATTGGGGACTAGATACGGCGATGGGTGTAGTTCACTAGGTGTAGCTTCTACGGAATCGTGGTTGTGTACTTGATGAAGTGGGCTGTGCTTGATTGTGCAGTTAGGTTGTGGAGGAGCTGTGGTTGATTTTCTGGCCGCGGTGGCTTCTTATCCGAAGCCTGATGATAAGATTAGAAGCACCAGCCTTAAGGTAATACAGTTAATTTAGTAGTTTTGTGATTGGTACTACTGTTTTAGTATTTTCCCGGCTTCTCCTTTCCTGCCTTTATGAAGTTTTGATTCTATTTAAAGATTGTTTAGGTTGTGGAAGTTGTGATTGATCAATTGAGTGCAGGTTTAGATTTGTGTACATTTTGGATCAAATAGTAACTGTTCCATCTAAGGTTCCGATTAGAATAACAGTAATTTTTTAATCTAAATATGGACGTTGTGTTTGTTTCTTGAGTACGACACTATGTCACAATTCCTTTGTGATATTATATGGAATCGATGATTTGGGAAATGTACACATTCTAATAAATGTGGGCATGTGTACTTTGGGACACAGGTTGAAGGAGGTGGAAATGCTGCGAATGCGTTGACATGTGCTGCTCGTTTGGGGTTGCAACCTAGGCTTATTTCCAAGGTCCCTTAGTTTCTGTGGTTGCTCTCATTGAGTTTGGAAATTCATTATTTCATGTATTTAATAGGCAGACTGAATGTGGCATTTGTCAATTAGGTTGCTGATGATTCTCCAGGTAAAGGAATATTGGAGGAGCTGGAGGCCGATGGTGTTGATTCATCATTTATTGTGGTAAGTTTTTTATTGCTGTTCAACTGACCTTTGTTTGCATATATTCTTACTCGATTCTGTAGAGATTTTCATTTTCTCAAACTGTAGATTATCAAGGACAAATAATTAAGTTTGATGGTCACATATACACTGCCCATGTCTTGATGCATCCTAATCTTCCTTCAGGTGTCTGAAGGGGGCAACTCACCATTCACCTATATCATTGTTGATGACGAAACGTGAGTATTTCTTCATTTTCCCCTTACTTTTATGCTTGATTGGTCCACCATTCATTTTGCCGTTCTTAATCTATTGCTCATAAATAAGATGTCATTCACTCATCAATTGTGGAATTATATGATGGACCCTGTACATCTGGATCATGTTTGTTGTGCTATAGAACTTGGTATATAAATTCATATTTACTGCTTGTTGGAGAAAAAGGCAACAGTGTAGACATAATGGTAAGTAAGGTTGCTATAACTTCTCCTAATTGTTTGCACTTATATATTATTGTTTTTATTGAACATGGTTGATGATGAAATAAATAGTCTGAAGAAGATGGATTTATATTTATAGATATCCAATGTAATTTCTTTTATTACGTGTTCTTTCAGGAAAACTAGAACTTGTATTCACACTCCAGGATATCCTCCCATGATACCTGATGAGCTAACAGAATCAAAATTACTAGCAGCAATCGATGGAGCTAGGCTAGTCTATTTTGATGTAAGACTGCATGAGACTGCCTTAGTTGTGGCACAGGAGGTGATTGCTAATTGATCTATCCATGCTTTCCTTCGAAATTGTCTTATTGCTGCAAATTTCATCCTGAAAGTAAACCACACTCGTATTGATTTTCCAGAGCAGGCAACACGCAGAGGTATTCCTATACTAATCGATGCAGAAAAGAAGAGAGACGGTTTGGATGATCTATTAAGTTTGTCAAGCTATGCAATCTGTTCAGCAAAATTTCCACAGGCATGACTTTGTATATTGTTTCATTTGGATGAATCAATTGTATAGATGCACCTTACACATACCATGTGAATGCATTGAATGATAAATATGGCCTGACATAAAAAGAAAGCATATTCTCAGTTCATTTCTGCCTAATTGTTCTTATGAAATAACCATCATGACAAGGTGATTAAGGGTTGGATCATGCCCTGGTTTATTTAAAATCAGATGAAACTGGAGCTAATAATTATTTTTTCATTGCTTAGAGGCCTTCCTTTAATGTTATGATTCTATGATCACTAAAGTGTTAGCAGCACTTTCAAGAAGTCAATGTAACTTGTTTCCTCAAGGTTCATTTATTTTCGGATTTTCATTAAGACCAATGGTTGACATAAAAACAGATGCGCTTGTAATAGAATACTGATATAGTCCTAACAAGAATTATTAGCTGTACTTAACATTGTGAAAAATCTACAATGAGGTTGTAAAATGAACAAGTGACTAAATGAGATTGTCGTTTCTGGCAGGGAAGGTACTCCTTAGAATTATTAATTTGCAATCTTGTTGGAACTCATAATTTAGCAATTTTATGTTCATTGTCTTGCAGTCATGGACAGGTGCTCCATCTGTCCCAAGTGCACTTGTTTCTATGCTTCTAAAGTTGCCAAATATAAAATTTGTAGTGGTCACATTGGGTGAAGATGGCTGCATCATGCTGGAGAGGTCAAATGGTACAGGTAATCGCCTTATGCTCCTTTTTTTTATTAGATAGGTAGATTCACAATGGTAAATGGGATGCTTCTATGTCTTTTGCCTGTTTCTGTTGCGTATCTCAATTAGAATTTTTTTTTATTATTTTTTTTTTGTAGAAAAGGAACTTTCTGAAGAAGTGGATGTGGATGAATTATTAGCTGCACTGAAGCATAAAATCGATAGTAACAGTACCTTGCCTACCTGTGTGGCATCGGTAAGTTCCTATTTCAGAAATATTGTTTCTCCTTCCCTTAACAGTTACTTTCTAGCATCCTTCACAACTTTGGTTTATCGATCCTCTTTTCTTGTTATATTTTTGGATATAGGACTGATTTAATTCCGTAACGGTTTTTTCTGTGGATCACCGCAGTCACTCTCTCACCATATAAAGGTCTGTCTGAAATAGACTTTAAGTATGGACTTTTGAGTGAAATTGATACAATGTAGTGCCTTAAGTGTTGGTGGAAACATGGTTTAATATCCAAGTAAGACAAGTGTAAGAAATACAATTTATAAGCAAAAAACTTATAGAGAAGTAACTTAATTTTACAAATGGACTTTAATGTCTAGAAGTTCATCTGAAATGGGTTCCAGAGATACTCCAAACATCCTGCAGCATTTTGCTTAAAAATTGAAGTTCTCAAACAAAAATCTAATCAGCTTTTGTGCATATTTTTGTTTGATTTAATTTTATCTTTTAGAGGAAAGTGAAATTGCACGCAAAGGGAATTGGTATTGTGGGCGGCAGGTTGCTTTTTGGAACAGCTGAGAAAATTCCACCATCAGAACTTGTTGATACTACTGGTGCTGGTGATTCATTTATTGGAGCAGTCCTTTATGGTTAGTGAACCAACTGTTTCCAGTCCCAATCAATTGTTGAGTTTGTATTGAATTTTGCTCACATGTCATATAATGTCTTCGTTTTTCAATCTTTCCACACCCTACTTCCAGCAAAACGAGTTTGTTTGTTTTTCAATTAAATTGTTTCACTTGTAAACCTGGTTTTGGTTCTGTTTGATCCTATATTTACATTACCTACTGGTTTTAACTCTATAGCTCTTTGCACCAACATGCCACCGGAAAAGATGTTGCCTTTCGCTGCTCAAGTGGTGAGTTTACCTCGTTCAGGGTGCTCATATAGTTAACTCAAAACTAATTTAGTACTTGAAAACCATGAATGCAAGAAAGGTTGTTTATACCCTTGTTGTCTAAAATTTCAGGCTGGCATTGGCTGCAGAGCCTTGGGAGCCAGAACTGGGCTTCCACAACGTACAGACCCTCGTTTAAATTCTTTTTTACTCTAGAGATCCCAAGTGATAGCCAAAGTATTTATGTGGTAATCAGCACAAAAACAACTGCCGACCGTCAACTTGGTATATTTCTTATAGTGTTTTTGACAGGATTTTTCTTTACTGATATCCTGGTATACCTGTTGCAATACCTGCAGTAGATGTCATGAATTTGATTACTCTATACTCCGGATAACTCTCTTTTCTTTGTAATTTTAGGTATTTTATTATAAATCTTATCATTCATCATCACCTTGCTACATTTTTAAACATTTTTTTTAAAATTCAAACAATATGTACTAATTTGTAACTTACTTAACGACGAGGTGCAAATGCCCAAACGATAAGGTATAATACGACATTTTCCATTTTTAAAATATAGACTTGAGAAAAGCTGCTACTTTAACTTTGTTTGATTCATGTCTTGCTTTGAGCAGGATATACTACGAACTTTATTAATTTTAAACTTTTAATTGATTCATTTATTTACTTAATTGTCATGTTTTGGGTGACGAGGAAACTCAACTGTTATGTTAGGAAAGTTAATAAGAATTTTGGGTTGTCCCACATCGAGAGAATATTGAAATCCAATCATTTTTGGTTTTTACACCAAAGGCACGTCATTCTCTTCTCATCTCTTCTTTCTCGATTATGCTCTTTTTTCAGTTCAAGTTTCGTGTTTGTTCGATTTCTATTTTTTTTTCTATTTCAAGTTCATCAAAAGAAACTTCGGTCCATCCATTATATCTTGTGAATCAATCACTGATACGGGCGAAGTTGGTTTAAGGCCTCGATATTTTTTTTCTCTTTCTCATTAGGGAGTTTGTATTTGCACAACTAAAACTACTTTTTGCACCGTAAAAGAAAAAAAATAAAAAATTTGAAGTTACTTAAATGCCCTTTACTTAAAAAGAAAAAAATCAAGTGTGGTTCGAAAATGAAATTTCGAACTTATCATGTTTGTTCGAATTTCCATTTTTGAACAGACATGATTTTTAAAATAAGTCTCGTTCAAAAATTCATTTTTCGAATGGACTCCATGAATTTCTTTTAAGTACCGTTCAAACACACGACTTTGAACATATCCATCATGTTCAAACACAAGACTTCGAACATATCAGAAAGTTCGAACAGACGACTTCGAACGGAACGTGATTTTATTTATTTATTTATTTATTAGTAAGGACTTTTAGGTAAATTCATAACTAATAAAAGAAAATGAAAAATAATTTATGGTGCAAAGAGTAAAAATGGTAGTGCAAATAAAAACTCTCTTCTCATTATTTTGATATTGTGTCTATATATATCGTTATTTTCATATTGTGTTTATTCACAGTTGGGAGCAAGTGAATCTTACTCAAGGAAGTAAATTAGTAGGCTAAAGTGAATTTTCAAAAAGAAAATGAAATCTAATGGAATTGTTGATAAGTACAGGGCTGAATGTTACATAAACAAAGGAGGTTTTTACTACTTTTATACATATACCCCAAGGACAAAAATAGCATCATAATTGTTATTGCGTTTGCAACTTTGATAAATATTGAAAACATCATATTAGGGCTGATAATTTGGGTCGGGCTGCTCACGGGCCTAGTGCATTTTTGCAGTTTTTGAGTCAAGTGGTCTCGCCCATTCAGGTCAGGCTGCCCGACCCGAAATGCGGTTTTCAGGTCAGCTGAAATTGTCATTCCTATATCAGATGGATATAAGAACTATTTTTCTAAATGGTGAATTAGAAAAAGAAATCCATATGGAGCAAATTAAAGATCCTCTTGGGCAAGTTTGTAAATCGGTAAAGTCTTTGTATGACTTGAAACAAGCACCAAAGCAATTGAATTCGAAATTTGATGATACCATGATAGGATGTGGATTCAAGATTAATCAGTGTGACAAATGTGTTTATGTTAAAGACACTAAAAATGAATTTGTAATTTTATGTCTATATGTAGATGACAATATTTATCATTGATCATATATTTCTCTAATTTGAGGGATTGTTGGGAAAAATGTATGCAAATTATTGGTTGTCCCACATCAAGAGAATATTAAAAACCGATCTTTTTTTATTCTTATAAAAGGGTGGTTTCCTTTCAAAAATTACACCAAAAATACTCATTTCTCTTATCATCTCTTCTTTCTTGATTCTGCCCTCCTTTTGAGTTCAAATTTCGAGTTTGTTCGAATTTTCAGTTTTTCACAATTCAAGTTCAGGTATAGTTCACTTCGCCAAAAGAAACTCCAGTTTATTTATTTTACTAGGAATTTGATGTGACCCAGGGGTCCCTAGACACAACAATGACAAAATATGCATGCGAAAGCTAGAATCGAAACGACGTCGGCTAAGTAAGAGATCAATACGAATCGAATAAAGAAAAACAAAGACTCGACTAATGAACTGAAAAAGACCCATTAGGGCTGTACTAGACTCGACACTAAAGGAACACTAGACTATGACCAAAACAAAGTAAAAACACAATAGCAAAAATCCAAGAAAGAAACGGCAAGAAGAGAACACGAATAAGACTCGAGAATAGACTAGAACTTACGTGATTACGAACAACGAACTAAACCATGAAGAGAACTCGAAGAACAGTTCGTGATAAGGCTTGAGGACGGCGGTGAAGGTGGCGGATGGCGTCGGTGGAGGTGGAGTTGGCGGCGGCGATGTTTGGTGTAGGATTGGCTAGGATCGGCCAACCAGTGTAGTAAACCCGAACGCGCACGTCTAACTTCTCCGGATAGCAATTCTTCCAAGTACTCGATGTACCCTGAATGTAGCGACCCGAAACTTTTTATGAAATTTGCTACATTTTTTCCAAAAATGCATGTTATGATTATTTTGGTTACGTCCTATAAGTCGCGCCTATATCATTTTGAATTTATATTATTATTAAGATTATAATCGTCATCATAAATGTTATCATTTTGTTATTACTATTAATATTATTATTATTATTTTACAAATATGTTATTTTATTTTATTTTTGTTTGATTCATTTTCATAAATATATTTAGCTCTATATTCACATTCTTACCCAAAAAGTTACTTTCATTTTGAGCTAAAGATTATTGATTTTTTTTCCAAACCAATTGCATACTTAATTCAGGCCCAATGTAATATTTGTTTTCTTTAGCCGATACCTCAGCCCAACAGAAAATGTTGTCTTCTTCATGTGACCTGTGAGCAGCGGCAATGAACGATTTCTTCCGTTTCAGAATTTATGTTGCAGATTTAAATTCACGTCTCTCCACTACCTCCATGATTGTGTGAATTAATCATGGAATTTAAAACTCGACCTTTGCATTTCCCATTTTCTTGCTATAAAAGGGGTCTGAATCTCTCATTCGAAACACACCAAAAATCAACAGATCTTCTTTCTAAATATCTCTAGAGCAGTAAAGTTTTCATTTCTTTGAGGTATATTCACATTCTTACTTTTTGCATCTTCATTGGGGTGGTTGAGTGAGAAATAGTTGGCGGCGATGGTGGTTCTTGGCGGTGTCGGGAGAGCGTTGATGTATTAGAGAAATAATTGCAGAGGCTGTCTTCCATGGGGGGCTGTGATTTTGCCGAGAGAGAGATAAGAAGAGAAGAAGTGAGTTCTGTTCTTGTTAATGGGGGTCTATGAGTCGTATTACAGAAATAGGGAAGAGAGGGAATTTACTTTTATTTCTATGTTTCTGTCGAGATTCTGTAGAGAGAGAGAGAGAGAGAGAGAGAGAGAGAGAAAGAGAGAATTGAGGGAAGAGAGAGGTTCATTTTGGTTGATTGTTGTTGATGCCGTGAGTTGGAGAGAAAATGAATTAAGGGGTAGTGGGGTTAATATAATAAAATTGGTTAAATGGGCTACCTAGAGTAGATTAAATCAAGTGGGCCGAGAGTAGAGTATTGGAATTGGGCTTGGGTCATGCATATTCATATTATTATTATTCTATTATTATTTTAATTATTATTATTTAGTATTTATTAATAATCAATTATTTATATTTTTAGGCGGCGAATGGATTTAACTAACCGTACTATTTTTCCAAGTTGAAATTCAAGTCAAGGTGGGGGATAAATGTGACGCACATTTTGTATTTATCCTTATTATGCTTTTATGCAGGTTCATAATTATTAACCTACGGGTTAAACAATTATTATTGGCTGACGAGCTGCATATGTCCCGAATTTAGCCTGGGGGTACCTACAATTTAAATTGCTATATTTGTATAATTTGGATAAATACCATCACCATTGAGTTAATAGTACTCACCCCAAAACTATTATTCATTTCAGGTTGATGCCGGGCGATGGATGGGTGTGACGAGATGATGGTCGTTAAGAAAATAAATATTTATTTTAATAATTTCCGCTGAAAGACTCTGAATAATCATTTTATGATATTTAATAAAGTGATATTTTATTTCCTTTTATTATTTAATGTTATCATTTATTTTATGAAAAATTGGGGTGTGACAATTTGGTATCAGAGCAGGTCTACGTTTCTGTAGACTTGCTAAAAAAAACAATTTAAAACACCATCATCACGTCCGCCACCTCGCACCGGAAAGAGGTACAATGTTTATATCTTTTTTTGCCATGATAAATTGCATGTAATATTGTTTTCTTGAAAAATAATCCCAAACTGTGTGATAGATGAAGAGAGGACCATTGGGAAAGTTTGAATCCAGGCCTCGCGCTGTTAGGACCCCGGTGTTGACCCGAGAGGAGTACTGGTGGAATGAATTGGAGTCCTTCGTATGGAAAGGAACACGAGGAACTGAGTGGAACCTGAGGAAGTTACTTAGACTCTGGAAGAAAGTGGAAAGGGCCGGGGGAGGCCGAAGGGCTGTCGATGCAGCCTATGACTTTGTGGAGAAACTCCCAACATTTATGAAGCATAAGGGGGATAAGTATTTTGAGAGATACATTGACTACCAAGTGGGAGTTGGAGGAGTTTTCAATGTGAAGGCATTCTTGAAAGATCTTTTGGTCTGGTGGCATAAGAAGGTTTATGGAAAAGACTACGAGGATGAGAAGGATGCAAGCTCAGAGGTGGGCTTGAATGATGTTGGGATGCATAACGTTGCTGGGCCAAGTGGAGTAGCCAAAGTGCCGGAAGATGAAATCATAGTTATTAATTGATTATGATGTTTTGTTTAAAAAAAATCTATGTCTCCCAAATAAAAATGTTCACTATGGAATAAGAAAATAAATGTTATTGGTTGTTTTTTTTCTTTCTCAATTTTCGTTCAGCTCAACTAATGGATTTGTTAATAGGATTATGGCCATAACTCGCAGTTCATATTCAGACAGCGAGGCTACCTACTCAGAGAGCTCTTCACGATATATTAGAAATGAAAGACCAAGTCTTGCTCAAGAGTTGGCTCACGCGCTGAAAGAAGCACTACCTCACCAACGAAGTGGAGGGAGTTTCATTGTTTCCCAGTTTCGCCAGATGGGGCCACCCAGATTGAAAGGGAATGAAGGCCCACTTGTCACGGAGGAGTGGATCTTTGAGTTGGAATGCATCTTTGAACATTTGGAGTGCACTGATGCTGAAAAAGTATCCTGCGCCATCTTCCAGTTAGCTGAGGACGCAGGGCATTGGTGTTGGCAAGCCCAAGTCCAGCTCATGACGCCAGAACGCCGTCGGAATTTGACGTGGAATGCTTTCAAAGGATTGGTGATGGGAAAGTTTTTTCCAAGGGCTTACCGCAAGCAGAAAGAGACGGAATTGATGAATCTTCAACAAGGAAATATGACCATCCTCGACTATGAGAGGAAGTTCAACAAGTTGTCCCGCTATGCTCCACATCTGGTGGACACGGAGGAAAAGAAAGTTTGGAGGTTCGAGTTTGGGTTGAGACCCGAGATTTGAGGGATTCTTGCAGCTCAAAGGACAACATCAACATTTTTTGAAATGGTGGAGCGAGCTCAGGCAGTTGCTACACGCCTAAATTTGGAAGGCCCAACATCTAAGCAGCCAACCACTCCTGTGAAAAGGCGTTGGGATGACCGCAACAAGGGAACAACTTTCCAACCTGATAAAAGACCCAGAGGTGTTGAAAACAACAATGTTAGACAGCCACCTACAAACAATGCCACGCCATCAACAGTCAAGCCTCTGTGCACACAATGTGGGAAACATCACAAACCACCTTGCTTCTTCGGGAAGAATGTCTGTTACCGTTGTCACCAGCCTGGACACAGAGCCTTTAACTGTCCCAGGCAGAATGAAAGAAACATCCCCAGAGGAGGAACTGCACGTGCTTTTGCTATGGCCGAGGAGGAGAAACGGAAGGAGCCCGGAACCATGTCAGGTATACTACCAGTTCTTGAAGTACCTGTTTTAGTACTTTTCGATTCAGGCGCTTCACATTCTTTTATATCTAAAACATTTTATGAGAAGACTGGTGTGAAATGTCATGAAAGAACTGACCCTTTAAAGATAAGCATTTCGTCAGGTGAGAAGATGAAAACCAGTTGTGTAGCTATTCGAGTCAAAATGGAGATAAAGGAAAGAATTTTGGAGGCAGATCTATTCATGTTGGAAATGCAAGACTTTAATGTGATTCTCGGCATGGACTGGTTGAGCCATAACCATGCAGTCATTAAATGCCGTGATCGTGAGGTGGTGTTCCAAGGAAAAGAAGGAGACAAGTTCTCTTTTCGGGGAAGTAAAGTGAAGCCAGCCACACGTATTGTGTCAGCAATAAAAGCGGTCAAACTGTTGCAAAAGAGAGACTGTCAGGCATTCTTAGTGAATGTGGTAAGCACGACGTCGGCAGAACCAAAGCTGGAGGATATACCAGTAGTTGGAGAATATCCAAATGTATTTCTGGAGGACATAACCGGCCTTCCGCCAAAGAGACAAGTGGAGTTCACCATTGATTTGGTACCTGGAGCAGCACCATTGTCCAAAGCCCCCTACAGGATGGCACCGATCGAACTGCAGGAGTTAAAAGTTCAAATATAGGAATTGCTGGACAAAGGTTATATCCGACCAAGTGTCTCACCTTGGGGTGCACCAGTACTGTTTGTCAAGAAGAAGGATGGCACCATGAGGATGTGCATTGATTATCGTGAGCTCAACAAACTCACTATAAAGAACAAGTATCCGTTGCCGAGAGTTGATGATTTGTTCGATCAATTGAAAGGAGTTGGTGTATTCTCAAAGATCGCTTTGAGATCGGGATATCATCAGCTAAGAGTCAAAGAAGGTGATATTTTGAAGATAGCTTTTCGAACAAGATATGGGCATTATGAGTTCACAGTAATGCCTTTAAGGTTGTCCAATGCGCCAGCAGTGTTTATGGATCTGATGCACCGAGTTTTTCACCAATACGTAGATCAGTTTGTCATTGTATTCATAGATGACATTCTAATTTACTGAAAAGATCGAAGCCAGCATGAAGAGCTTCTCCGGATTGTGATGGAAATATTGCGGAAGGAGAAGTTATATGCGAAGTTTAAGAAATGTGAGTTTTGGATCAACCGGGTTGGATTTCTCGGTCATGTAGTGACATTACAAGGGATTGAAGTGGATCCAGCAAAAGTGGAGACGGTGAAAAATTGGAGCACGTCGAAAAATGCAGGAGAGATTCGCAGTTTTCTGGGTTTGGCGGGCTATTACAGGCGATTCATTGAAGGATTTTCGAAAACAGGCCCTTTGACGCAGTTGACCAGAAAAGGAGCAAAATTTGAGTGGAATGAGAAATGCGAAGAAAGTTTCCAGGAGCTGAAGCTACGACTCACAACTGCACCTGTGTTGACTGTTCCAGATGGCACGGAGGGCTTTGTTATATACAGTGATGCATCCAAGCAAGGACTGTGATGTGTGTTAATGCAGCATGGAAAAGTTATCGCATATGCATCAAGGCAGTTAAAGGTGCATGAACGGAATTATCCGACGCATGACTTGGAACTTGCAGCTGTGGTGCATGCTTTGAAGATATGGTGTCACTACTTGTATGGAGCAAAGTGTGAGATTTACTCTGATCACAAGAGTTTCAAGTATCTGTTTACCCAGAAGGAGCTGAACATGAGGCAGAGGAGATGGCTAGAACTTGTCAAGGATTATGATTGCACTATCCATTATCATCCGGGGAAAGCCAATGTGGTAGCAGATGCTCTAAGCAGAAAAGGTAGCCTGGCAGCAATGCACATGATGCGGTTAACTCAAGAGTTTTCGAAATTGGGAATAGAGGTGGTCTCCACAACATGTGACACTACATCAATTTTGGCGGCACTAACAGTCCAATCTTTGTTGAAAGATAAAATACGAGATGCACAAAAAGATGATCAATTCTTGTGTAAGATCAAGGAAAGAGTTTTGAAAGGCGAGGTCATGAATTTTATTATAGCTGCAGATGGAGCACTCACCTATGAAGGACGATTGTGTGTGCCGAAGGATGATGAACTAAGGAAATAGATCTTGGAAGAAGCTCATAGCACTCGTTACTCTGTTCATCCAGGAGGTACAAAAATGTACCAAGATCTGAAGAAATATTTATGGTGGAGGAATATGAAGAGGTCAATTGGAGATTTTGTCGGAAGATGTATGACGTGTCAATTGGTGAAGGCGGAACATCAACGGCCAACTGGTCTATTGAATCCACTTGAAATTCTAGAATGGAAGTGGGAAAATATCTCGATGGACTTCGTGACGGGATTGCCAGGGACTGTGAAAGGCAATCATGCAATTTGGGTGATTTTGGATCGACTCACTAAGTCAGCTCATTTTCTGCCAGTGAAAATGACACACAGTATGGATAGGCTTGCACAGTTGTATGTGGATGAAATAGTAAGATTGCATGGGGTGCCTGTTTCTATTGTGTCTGATCGTGACCCAAGATTTACATCTAAGTTTTGGAGGAGTCTAGAGGGTGCTATGGGAACAAAATTAAGATTCAACACGGTTTATCACCCGCAAACTGACGGACAGTCGGAACGGACTATCCAGGTGTTGGAGGATATGTTGCGGGCATGTGTAATGGATTTTGGAGATAATTGGGAAAAGCATTTGTCCTTGGTGGAGTTTTCTTACAACAATAGTTTCCAGGCGACTATTGGGATGGCTCCTTGTGAAACCTTGTATGGGAGAAAGTGCCGATCACCGTTGCATTGGAATGAGGTGGGAGAGAAAAGGATTCTAGGTCCCGAGATTGTAGAAAGAACGGTTGCTATTATTAGTAAGATACATGAATGTATCAAGGTTGCTCAAGATAAGCAAAAGTCATATGCCGATTTGAAGAGAAGGGATATACATTACAACGTGGATGACAAGGTGTTTGTCAAAATAGCCCCGATGAAAGGAGTTGTTCATTTTGGGATAAAGGGAAAGTTGAGGCCCCGCTATATTGGCCCATTTGAAATTTCGGAAAGAGTTGGAGAAGTGGCTTATAGGTTTGCTCTGCCACCGAGTTTGACAGCAGTGCATGATGTTTTCCATATTTCGACACTAAGAATGTACATGCATGACCCAAGTAATGTCGTGAATCACAATAATCTGGATTTAAGGAAAGATTTATCTTACGAGGAATATCTGGTGGCAGTGTTGGATAGAAAGGTTCACGGATTACGGAATAAGGAAATCACGTTGATCAAAGTACAATGGAGTCGACATGGCAAAGAAGAGGCCACTTGGGAAAAAGAGGATGGTGTGATAGCTAAGTATCCACAGTTCATGGGACAAGGTAAGTGAATTTCGGGGATGAAATTTTTTTAAGAGGGGAAGAATGTAGCGACCCAAAACTTTTATGAAATTTGCTACATTTTTTCCAAAAATGCATGTTATGATTATTTTGGTTACGTCCTATAAGTCGCGTCTATGTCATTTTGAATTTATATTATTATTAAGATTATAATCGTCATCATTAATGTTATCATTTTGTCATCATTATTAATATTATTATTATTTTACAAATATTTTTATTTTATTTTATTTTTGTTTGATTCATTTTCATAAATATATTTAGCTCTATATTCACATTCTTACCCAAAAAGTTACTTTCATTTTGAGCTAAAGATTATTGATTTTTTTTCCAAACCAATTGCCTACTTAATTCAGGCCCAATGTAATATTTGTTTTCTTTAGCCGATACCTCAGCCCAACAGAAAATGTTGTCTTCTTCATGTGACCTGTGAGCGGCGGCAATGAACGATTTCTTCCGTTTCAGAATTTATATTGCAGATTTAAATTCACGTCTCTCCACTACCTCCATGATTGTGTGAATTAATCATGGAATTTAAAACTCGACATTTGCATTTCCCATTTTCTTGCTATAAAAGGGGTCTGAATCTCTCATTCGAAACACACCAAAAATTAACAGATCTTCTTTCTAAATATTTTTAGAGCATTAAAGTTTTCATTTCTTTGAGGTATATTCACATTCTTACTTTTTGCATCTTCATTGGGGCGGTTGAGTGAGAAATAGTTGGCGGCGATGGTGGTTCTTGGCGGTGTCAGGAGAGCGTTGATGTATTAGAGAAATAATTGCAGAGGCTGTCTTCCATGGGGGGGCTGTGATTTTTCCGAGAGAGAGATAAGAAGAGAAGAAGTGAGTTCTGTTCTTGTTAATGGGGGTCTATGAGTCGTATTGCAGAAATAGGGAAGAGAGAGAATTTACTTTTATTTCTATGTTTCTGTCGAGATTCTGCAGAGAGAGAGCGAGAGAGAATTGAGGGAAGAGAGAGGTTCATTTTGGTTGATTGTTGTTGATGCCGTGAGTTGGAGAGAAAAGGAATTAGGGAATTGTGGTAGTGGGGTTAATATAATAAAATTAGTTAAATGGGCTACCTAGAGTAGATTAAATCAAGTGGGCCGAGAGTAGAGTATTGGAATTGGGCTTGGGTCATGCATATTCATATTATTATTATTCTATTATTATTTTAATTATTATTATTTAGTATTTATTAATAATCAATTATTTATATTTTTAGGTGGCGCGTGGATTTAACTAACCGTACTATTTTTCCAAGTTGAAATTCAAGTCAAGGGGGGGGATAAATGTGACGCACATTTTGTATTTATCCTTATTATGCTTTTATGCAGGTTCATAGTTATTAACCTACGGGTTAAACAATTATTATTGTTTGAGGAGCTGCATATGTCCCGAATTTAGCCTGGGGCTACCTACAGTTTAAATTGCTATATTTGTATAATTTGTATAAATACCGTCACCACTGAGTTAATAGTACTCACCCCAAAACTATTATTCATTTCAGGTTGATGCCGGGCGATGGATGCGTGTGACGAGATGATGGTCGTCAAGAAAATAAATATTTATTTTAATATTTTCCGCTGAAAGACTCTGAATAATCATTTTATGATATTTAATAAAGTGATATTTTATTTCCTTTTATTATTTAATGTTATCATTTATTTTATGAAAACTTGGGGTGTGACACTAAATGAACTTAAATAAGACTATTGAATTGCTAGAACAATAGAATGTTTGTAAATTTGATCAACCTAAGGATCGTGAGACAAATGGAGGAAAACTCTTAAACTCTTGCAATTGTCTAAATTAATAATGTCACAAAGAACTCCTATTTATAGGAGCATAAAAGGACTGAAAATAATAAGCCTAAAAACTAAGGAATTCGAAAATCAAAGTTCCCTAAATCAACTAGGAATCCTACCTTAACTAGAAGTCTTAATTAAGGTAAGAAAAGATAACACAAAATAAGGAAATAAAATCCAAACTAATCTAGATAAAATCCCAACAACTTGGGCCTTCAAAACTCTCCACTTGGACTCTCAATTAACACCACTTGGGCTGAATAATTCATGGCCCATGTTGTGATGAATTCTTGCCACCTTTGCATGAAAAACAGTCATCTCTCGGATTCCCATGCAAACGCGTAGAACTCTTCATGCACACGTCCAAATGCCTTCCTTCTTCTTCTCACGTCTTCATGCTTCCTTCTTCTTCATCAATTGATAGCATGTTGACCAATCTCGGGCTGCTCTTCGACTCTTCTTCTTCAAGTTCTAATTTACGCCGAATTGAAGCTTGTAAATAAGCTTGCAACTTCTTTGCTCGCAAACGCGTCACTGGACCTTTGAATTGCAGCTCCAGATCATTGTCTTCTGTGCTATGCTCGATCTCATCATTCTCCCCTGCTGAAAAGAATTCATCCTCGAATTCTCGGACTCTTCATCATCGAACTCATCATCTGCAGTAAAGGGAGATAAGTCAGCAACATTGAATGTAGATGAACACTTATACTCACCGGGTAAATCAATGCGATAGGCATTGTCATTAACTCGACTCAACATAGTGAATGGTCCATCTCCTCTTGGCATAAGTTTCGACTTTCTCAGGTTAGAAAACCATCTGGGACTCAGATGAATCTAAACGCAATCTCCGGGCTGGAAAATCATTGGCTTGCACCGTTTATTCTTTTGAACAGCCGTGCATGCACCAACGGTCGCGATGCGCGCACGTATCTTTTCATGCATCTCCTTCACTTGTTCCGCTCTTCTTGTACCTTTAACACTTGTTAGATGCTCAACAAGTAAAGGCAAAAGATCAGTAGGCATTAGCGGATTAAAACCATAAACAACTTCAAATGGGGACATGTTAGTAGATGAATGCACAACTCGATTATAAGCAAATTCAGCATATGGTAAACAATCTTCCCATGATTTCAAGTTGTTTTTAACCAAAGAACGCAGCAAAGTACCTAAGGTTCTATTCACGACTTCAGTTTGACCATCCGTTTGAGGATGACGTGCAGTAGAGAAAAGCAACTTGATACCTAGCTTACCCCAAAGTACACGCTAAAAATGTGCTAAGAACTTAGAATCCCTATCACTAACAATAGTTCTAGGTATTCCATGTAAACGCACAACATGAATAAAGAACAGGTTGGCAATGTGTACAGCATCATGGGTTTTCCTACATGCAATGAAATGAGCCATCTTGGAAAACCTATCAACTACAACAAATATGGAATCTCAACGCAAACCAAGTATGAAATCCATAGATAAATCAATCCATGGGGAAAACGGGGCTGGTAGAGGCGTGTAAAGACCAAAAGGGTGGGAAGTAGATTTCGACTTTCTACATGTAATGCATCTACTACACACACTCTCAACATCATGCTTCATACGTGGCCAAAAGAAATGTTCATGCAGCAAGTTTAACGTCTTAGACACACCAAAGTGACCCATCTCTAAAACTAACAGCTCACACATAGAAGACTTAGGTATGCATAATTGCGATCCCTTGAAAAGAAAACCCTCATGCACGAAAAAACCATCATGTGATTGAGATTTTGAGCAACAAGTAGCATAGATCGGCGCAAAATAAGCATCACTAGAATACAACTCCTTAATTGCATCAAATCCTAACATCTTAGCATGCATAAGGTTTAAGAGAACGTACCTTCGCGACAACGCATCATCAACGACGTTTTCAGTGCCCTTTTTGTACTTGATGACGTATGGAAAGGACTCGATGAACTTGACCCAACGTGCGTGCCGCTTGTTCAGATTTTGTTGGCCTTTCAAATGCTTCAAACTCTCGTGATCTGTGTGAATCATGAAGTCCTTAGGCCACAAATAGTGCTAGCACGTCTCTAAAGCTCTCTTGAGTGCGTACAGCTCCTTGTCATAAGTGGAATAATGAAGGGCTTTATCGTGGAGCTTTTCACTAAAATAGGCGACTGGACGCCGTTCCTGCATCGAAACAACACCAATCCCTTTGCCCAAGGCATCACATTCAATCTCAAAAGTTTTATTAAAGTCCGGAAGAGCAAGAACAGGCGCATTACACAAATAGAATTTCAAAGTATTAAACGCATGCTCTTGAACAGGACCCCATTCAAACTTTCGATCTTTCTTGCTTAACTCTGTAAGCGGCACAACAATGCTAGAGAAATCACGCACAAAGCGGCGATAAAAGCCAGCAAGGTCGTGGAAAGATCAGACATCACTCGCGGATTTAGGAGTCGGCCATTCCTCAATCGCTTTGATTTTGGAACGGTCTACTTCTATACCACGCTCACTCACAACAAAGCCTAGAAAAACGACTTCGTTCATGCAAAAAGAACACTTAGACAAGCTGCCATATAGTTTCGATTCCCTAAGAATTTCGAACACATGTCTAAGGTGCTGCATATGTGTGTGCATTGTGTCACTATAGATCAGAATATCAGAATATCATCAAAATACACAACAATATATTTACCAATAACTTCACATAAAACATGATTCATTAAGCGGATAAATGTACTCGGTGCATTGGTGAGACCAAAAGGCATGACAGGCTCATACAAACCATGTTTTGTTTTAAATGCAGGTTTCCATTCATCACCTTCTTGTATACGAACTTGAAAGTAACCAGAATGCAAATCAATTTTGGAAAAGACACGCGAACCAGACAACTCATCAAGCATATCATCTAACCTAGGGATGGGAAAACAATACTTTACCGTGATTTTGTTGATAGATTGGCAATCCATGCACATACGTCATTCGTTGTTCTTCTTTGGCACTAATATCACTGGAACGGCGCACGGGGTGAGGCTTTCACAGATTTGTTTCTTCTCCAACAGCTCTTTGACTTGCCTATCAATCTCCTTAGTCTCGTCGGGAGACGTCCTTTAGGCTGGCCGGTTGGGTAACACTGCTCTAGGGACGAAATCGATCTGATGTTCGATCCCTCGAACTAGTGGAAGTCCGCCGGGTATCTTTTCGGGAAAAATGTCTTTGAACTCATCAAGTAAGGGTTGCACATCACTAGACAAACAATCATTAGTAGCACTGCTCTTAAATGTGAGTAGGACAAAAGGCATACCTGCTTTGACGGCTTTCTGAACTCCTTTCACTGAAATAAACAAGCTCTTCGTGTGAGGCTTGTTAGAATTCGAACCACTCTTCTTTTCCGCAGCTAAGGAGTCCGAGTGAGGTGGTTTGGAGGAGGTAGGGACGGCGAGAATGGGTTGTCTGATGGCGGAAGTCTCGGCCGCAGCCTTCGGGGTCTGTTTTGCGGCTGCCTGCTTTTCCTTCTCTTCTTTGAACCTCTCATGCATGCGTTGTTAGTCCGTAGCAATGGCTTTGGGTGGCAATGGCCTCAAGGTGCTGATTTGGCCATCAATGTCGACTGTGTACGTATTCAGTCATCCGTCATGGACAACACGTCGATCATACTGCCAAGGTCTACCCAACAACAAATGTGCCGCATCCATAGGGATAACGTCGCACAAAACAGTGTCAGAAAACTTATTGATTGAGAATGAGACACTTACCTGGTGAACCACGCGAATCTCGCCTCTATTTGTAAGCCACTACAATCTGTAGGGCTTCGTGTGTTGTTGAACGGGTAGACCAAGTTTTTCCACTGCATATTGACTGATGACATTGATCATGCTGCCACTATCAATAATCATTGAACACGTGTGACCCTTGATCACTGCACGGGTGTAGAAGATGTTCTCCCGTTGGTGTTCTTGTTACTCTTCTCGAATGATGTTTAAACTCTGGATTGTGACCAAACTGACTTGTTGAACTTTCAGATCAATATCTTCATGCTTAATATCATTTTCGTCCTTCTTATCAAGTGTGGCGTCACCCTCTGGCTCTTCTTCATCATCCTCACCGGCTGATTCGACTTCATTTGACTCTGTCAAATATAGAACTCGTCGGTTCGGGTATTGAGCTTGAAAGTGGCCCCAACCTTGACACTTATGACACTGAATGTCACGAGCTCAATTCGGGGCTGTAGAAGGGGGCATCGCACCTTGGTTTGGCTGAGTAGGGATCGACCGAGGTGGTGTAGACTCGGGTCTACGACTGGGCTGTGGTATAGTGCGATCAAAACATCGAACGACCTGATTTGAAGGACCTCTCGATCGTGTGGCTTTAGTTGGCATCGAACTGGATGATCCGTGGTTCCAAGGAGGTCGTGTAGGGGCTGCAGTGTGATGTGATCGACGGCGACCTTCTCTCAGTTGCTTTTCTATGATTGATGTATACTGCACCATCCTTTCTACACTGTTGAAGTCTCTGAGTTCGACTTCACAAGCAATATCAGGATTCATATCTTCAATGTACCGAATGATGGTAGCATTTAAGGTCTCCTATTTTCTGACTCTGTTCAAGACAGTCTCCAACTTTTTATGGTATTCTTCAACTGATCTGGTGCCTTGTTTGATTCGGTTGAGCTCTTCTCAAGCTCTCTCTCGTAATGGACTGGAATGAAGTGGCCTCACATCAATCCTTTCATCTCTTCCCAAGTATCAATAGGTGGATTTCGATTTCTGCGCTTCCTTTCCTGTTGCATCTCCCACCATGAGACTGCGTAGCCTCTAAACTCCAAACATGCTAGTTGCACCTTTTATATCTCTGAAAAGTCATAGCATGCAAAGATCTTCTCTATCTTACGCTCCCAATCTAAGTAGATATCGGGGTCGTGAAGGCCTTCAAACTCTGGGATGCTCGTCTTGATGTTTTTGAGCATTCCATCTTCTTCATAAGCGTCGGCGCGGGCTGCATGCCTAGAAAGTGCACGGGGTCGATCATGGTGATTTCCCCATCTCTGTGGTATGAAATCGGCTTCATACCCACTGGCTGCATCGGACTCATATCCGCAATCATCATCTCTCTCGAAGCCCTGCAGAGGTGGTGGCGTTGGGGCGGCTCTCTGCTGTTGGCATTGGCCAGATGCTTCTGCTTGAGGCTCGGGTTGCCTCACTGCGCTGTCTTGGACTACTTGGGATGCGGTCGGCTGAGCTTTAAGTCTCTGGATCTCCTCAGTTAGCTCGGCTATTTGATTATTGAAATTATCTTTTATCATTTGGTTCTCTCGTCTGAAGTACTGTGCCATAGCATCGAAGTTGTACTTCGGATCCCAAGCTAAATTGGACGTGAAAGAGGGCTCGTCCGGTGTGTTAGGCGATCTAGGCTCGCCTACTGGTAACTCGGATGAATCTCCTGTGGTACCTTTCTTCATAGCACGTGCACAACGAACAAACATGAAGAAAAAGTAAAGTTGAACCTCACAATTCCTCACAAGCTCTCGTGTATGGCACTCTTGATTTTTCTACTCGTGTTTATCTCTCAAGTATATGTAGTGCACGTGTGGTGGTGAATATATGAGGTGGGTTGATTGAAAACAGCTCCTCTTGACTAGCTCCTCTAGGTCTTCTTCAAGCTCCAACGGATAGAATCAACCCGGAAGGTTGCTAAGAGTAGAAGTATGCGTGTGGTATAGGTAAACCTGCTAGTTGGTGTATGTAGACCACGGGTGTATAGGTGTATGGGTGTACGGACTATGTGGTGTATAAGGTGCATCGGGTGTAGGTGTGTATGGACTGAAAATTTCGAACCCTAGATGGTGTAGGAATCGAAATTAGGTGGGTATGTATGAAAGATCTTAATTTGGATATAGATTAGGATGGAAGAAATCTAAATAAGGAAAGAAATCTAATAGATAAGGTAGGAGACTTTTGGATGTGTTTTACCAAGTGTGGACACAATCTAAAATCCCTAAGTATCTATCTAGGATGGAAATCAATCTAAACTAGGAAATAAGAAATAAAATCGAAAATTAACAAAACAAATCTGATTTTTTTTACGAACTTTTTTTTTTGCTGTAGGGATCGAGTCCCTTTGCTCTTTTCTTTTCTTTTTTTTTCAATGAATATTCAGATTACAACTCGAATGGCTCAAAGCAAATAAAAGAACAAATTAGACCGTATTGAACCACGAACGATAAGGACCGACTTGGCTCTTGATACCAAATTTATGATATGACCCAGGAGTCCCTAGACACAACAATAACAAAATATACGGAAGCTAGAATCTAAACGACGTCGGCTAAGTAAGGGATCGATATGAATCGAACAAAGAAAAACAAAGACTCGACTAATGAACTGAAAAAGACCCGTTAGGGCTGTACTAGACTCAACACTAAAGGAACACTAGACTATGAACAAAACAAAGTAAAAACACAATAGCAAAAATCCAAGAAAGAAACGACAAGAAAAGAACACGAATAGGACTCGAGAATAGACTAGAACTTACGTGATTACGAACAACGAACTAAACCATGAAGAGAACTCGAAGAACATTTCGTGATAAGGCATGAGAACGGCGGTGAAGGTGGTATATGGCATCGGTGGAGGTGGAGTTGGCAGCAGCGATGTTTGGTGTAGGATTGGCTAGGATTGGCGAACCCGTGTTGTAAACCCGAACGCGCACGTCTAACTTCTCCGGAAAGCAATTCTCCCAAGTACTCGATGTAGCTAGAACAATAGAATGTTTGTAAATTCGATCAACTTAAGGATCGTGAGACAAATGGAGGAAAACTTCTTGCAATTGTCTAAATTAATAATGTCACAAAGAACTCCTATTTATAGGAGCATAAAAGGACCGAAAATAATAAGCCTAAAAACTAAGGAATTCGAAAATCAAAGTTCCCTAAATCAACTAGGAATCCTACCTTAACTAGAAGTCTTAATTAAGGTAAGAAAAGATAACACAAAATAAGGAAATAAAATCCAAACTAATTTAGATAAAATCCCAACAACTTGGGCCTTAAAAACTCTCCACTTGGACTCTCAATTAACATGACTTGGACTGAATAATTCGTGGCCCATGTTGTGATCAATTCTTGCCACCTTTGCATGAAAAACAGTCATCTCTCGGATTCCCATGCAAACGGGTAGAACTCTTCATGCACACGTCCAAATGCCTCCCTTCTTCTTCTCACGTCTTCATGTTTCCTTCTTCTTCATCAATTGATAGCATGTTGACCAATCTTGGGCTGCTCTTCGACTCTTCTTCTTCAAGTTCTAATTTACGCGGAATTGAAGTTTGTAAATAAGCTTGAAACTTCTTTGCTAACAAACGCGTCACTGGACCTTTGAATTGCAGCTCCGGATCATTGTCTTCTTTGCTATGCTTGATCTCATCAGAATCAATCGCTCATACGGGACAAATTTGATTTAAGAAAATGAGACAAATTTGATTTAAGAAAAATGTGGCCTCCACAGGCCTTGAATTTTTCCTCTCTTTCTCGTTACTTTGATTTTATGTATATTTTGATTTAAGAAAAATGTGGCCTCCACGGGCCTCGAATTTTTCCTTTCTCTCTTTCTCGTTACTTTGATTTTGTTTATGTGTTATATAGACAACGGATTTGCGCCAAAACTGTTGTCAATTATCATAGAAATTGTTGTCTATTTATTTATTATTAAAAAGTTATTTAATATTCTATGTAGCGATTTACTGTTGTCAATTATCATAGAAATTGTTGTCTATTTATTTATTATTTAAAAGTTATTTAATATTCTATATATCAATTAAATCGTGAGATTGACAACAATTGCTACCAGAACCATTGATATCTCATGATTTTATCTTTATATGTATAGATTGATTGGACGTGTGACTTAACTAAAAATGTAGAGAGATAAAAGAGTAATTAAATCCAAAGAATAGAATCTCTACTGGTAATCACATGAAATAAAATACTAAAGTAAAATTTTAAAATTTAAATAGCTTCCAAATAAATCATTTAAATGTTAAATCATTTAAATTTAACATTCACATAAAATTTTAAATTTTAAAATTTAAATAGCTTGAGAATTTTGGAGTTTTTCATGTTTGGATTAGGGACAGTTCATTTGATAATTATAATTAAAGTTTGTTTTATAATTTGTGTTTTGGAACTTTGACTATAGACTGATAGGACGTATTCTACTTGTTATTATCACGACTTTTTGGTGACTTTTCTCCTTATTGTCTATCCTATATTTGTGTATTTTGGTGCTTTGATATGTGCTAAGTTGTGTAGAGACATGGTACAAAAATGGAGAAAAGAGGCAGGGTTTTTGGTGTAAGAAAAGATACAACTGAAGAAAAGGGAGAAAATCGAATAGAGCAAGCTGCAAGGGCATGCAGCTGGATGATCGAGACAAGTTTCTGGAGGCCCGGTCCAGAACACGTTTTGGGCTTGCTGAGCCCAGTTCTCGG
This sequence comes from Perilla frutescens, assembly GCA_026008535.1. Classification (NCBI taxonomy): domain Eukaryota; kingdom Viridiplantae; phylum Streptophyta; class Magnoliopsida; order Lamiales; family Lamiaceae; genus Perilla; species Perilla frutescens. The sequence goes on from BRKX01000013.1 coordinate 48,846,146, forward strand.
CCCACGCGCGAACCTGGACGCGGAAATCCCTCTCCACCGCCTCTAAAAGTATTTTGCATGGGATTTACCTAGATTAGGATGTTATTTCCTATTTAGAACTTTATCTTTTATGGATTGTAAATATATATTAGGCATCTTGTTTATTCTAACAGGGACGCATGCTAGGAGCAAGGAACGTAGCAGCGAACGGTTTTAATTCAGTTTTATTTTCTTCTTCTCTTCGATATCATCATCGTGCAATTATACAACTTCTTGTTGATTCCAGCATGCAAAGTAGCTAAGTAATTCGTATTCCGGTGACAACGACGAAGCTCCACTTATATAACTGTGAGATCTAATTGTTTGTTCATAATTAATTGATACATGTATCTATTGTTCTTGGATTTCGGGTCGTTAATTATTCTAAGTCTATCGAATAGTTGTAAATATTTGGTAGGTTGTGATTAATTACTAGCCAATTAAATCGGCCATACGTAATCGTGGTTTAGGTTTAACAAGTGGTAAAACGGTTGCTCAAATAACTAGGGGAATAACAGAGTTAATTTTACAGTCCTGCGTCAGAGTTTGTAAGTTAAGAATCGGGTCTTTCTTGTGCTCATTGATGTCGGCTCATTAAACTCATAGAGCGTCTCTTACAGTTGTCAATCGATTAGGAGAATAATTAATGAAGCGTCTTCTTAATTATCGAAACAGTATGGAGAGATTAGGTCATGTCAGAAGCGTCTTCGATGACTATAACTGATTTGCATGGTTTGATTAATTAATTCTTGCATCTGTGATCGGTGTTATAAGTGGAGTGGAGTTTGTTGGATCCGGAATACCATTTTGTCATTGATTTAAATCAGTTCGTTTGCATAAATATTTTCTTTAATTGGTCATTCAATTCTTCAATTTATTTTGTTATATAATTCACACAAAACCCCTTTTCTGGAAGTTTGGGCACGCAGACCGAAAGTCAAGAGTAATTCTCGCCGGTCCTTTGGGAGACGATCCTGCTCGCCACTGTACTCTGCAGTGTGGGCTTGCCGACGAAAGTCGGAACATTTATTTTTGGTGAAAAACGACGCACCAAATTTTGGCGCCGTTGCCGGGGATCGGTTCTAAAAGCAGTGATTACTCAAAATTTTCAATTTGTTATTTACTTTGTTCTTATTTTTACTTTTAATTTTTCTGGTCTATGACCCGTTCCTCTGCAGATAAAGATTTAGTGTTCGATCCAGAGCCAGAGAGAACGTTACACCGGTTGAGGAAGACTACCAAAGAGCCTGCAAAGACTTCCGAAGCTGATCAGCACCTCGACATGGCCAATAATGAAGATCCATCACCGAACCCGCAAGGCCTTGCCGCAGGGAGAGCCCTCATCCAAGCCAACGTGGATAATCATGGACCTGATCACGAACCTCTCATCCGGGAAATCGGTCGTCTTCGGAGTAACAGACCCATCTGTATTGTGCTGCCCCCGATTGCCAATAATGCGGAAATCCGACCTGCATTCATCCAAGTGTTGCCGAAGTTTGGTGATTTACCGGGAGAAAGTGCACACAAACATTTGTCTGAATTTGATCTCGTGTGCTCAAATTTAAGACCTACTGGTTTTACTGCTAATAACCTAAGGTTACTCACTTTTTCTCACACTTTGCAGGGAAAGGCACGAGATTGGTTATTTGATTTGCCACCGGAGTCTATCACTACTTGGCCGGAATTAGAAGGAAAATTCCTGAGGAAATTTTTCCTGAGACTCGAGCTGCCAATCTAAGGATGGCCATCAGTAGCATCAAGCAAAAACCGAATGAAAGCCTGGCCGAATACTGGGAAAGATTTCAACAACTCTGCCGCAAATGCCCGGACCATGGATTCACTGATTATCAGCTTCTGACCAATTACTTTTACCGTGGCATGTCTTCGTTTGATAGGAAAATCGTCGATGCTGCCAGCAGGGGATCTCTTACCAACAAAACCCTCGGCGAGGCCAAACAGCTAATCATAGATATGGCTTCTGGAGGACAGCAATACGAAGAAGAGGACGAAGGACGACATCGACCTGTAAGGGTAATCGACCAAGCTGAAGGGTCAGAAGTGAATAAAAAGATAGATGCTCTTACATCCCTGGTCCGAGGCCTGGCTGTGGCGCACACAAGGCCAAACCGCTGCGGAGTTTGTTCCGAGAACGGACACTTCACTGATGAATGTCCCAATTTGCATGAGCCACCCACTGAACATGCTTGTTATGGATCGGGCGATGCCCAGCAAGATGCTCTCAGAGGAATCAACTATGATGCCCCTCGAGGAGACAATTTTAGGAAGAAACGGAATAATGATCCTTATTCCAATTCCTACAACCCCGGTTGGGGAGATCATCCAAATTTTCGTTGGAGACAACCTGGAGATCAACCCACAGCAGAGGATTTGCCACCGAGACCCCCAAGAGGTGAGCCATATGCCCACATAGACCGCTCCACACCATCTATGAGTGAAATCATGAAGAGTCTGGAGCAAAGCACCAACCTAGTGAGTAGCCTGGCACAGAGCCAAAAGGCCTTTCAGCAAGAGACGCAAGCAGCCTTGGGCAGCATGGGCACACAGATCACCCAGCTTGCCACCCAATTGAACAAGCTGCAAGGGCATACTGGGAAACTTCCATCTCAAGCCGAGCAGAACCCGAGAGGGAATGTCAGTGCTGTGACCTTTCGGAGTGGGAAAGAGTTAGTAGAGAATGAGAAACAGAAGCACAACCACACGCCGTGTGGGCAAACCGTAGAAGCTGAAGACAGACCCAGCACTAAGGGCACACAGCCTGCCGCACAGATTGCTCCTAATGAGGTACAGATTTTGTCTAAAACGCCTCATCCTATTAATGCAGCTCCTTTTCCTTCTAGGTTGGCACGACACAAGAAAGAGGAGGATGAGAAAGAGATATTCGAGCTTTTCAAGAAAGTCGAGATCAACCTACCTCTGATCGATGCTATCAAGCAAGTCCCTCATTACGCGAAGTTCTTGAAGGAATTATGTGCCAAGAAAATAAGATATGGAAGGGATGCAAAAATCAAGGTAGGAGGAAATGTCTCAGCCATTATTCAGCGAAAGTTGCCTCAAAAGTGTCGAGACCCAGGTATGTTCACTATCTTTTGCATCATTGGGAGCAAAAAGGTAGAAAAAGTCATGCTAGACTTAGGAGCATCTATTAATGTTATGCCTTTCTCTGTTTACAACGAATTACAGTTGGGTCCTATGAAAGATACTCGAGTCATCATTCAATTAGCTGATAGGTCCAACGCATACCCTAGAGGTGTCGTAGAGGATGTCTTAGTTAAGGTGAATGAGTTGATTTTTCCTGTTGATTTCTACATCGTTAACATGGATGATGCATTGTCTGCACTTAGATCTCTAATTCTGCTAGGCCGTCCATTTATGAAAATTGCACGCACAAAGATTGATGTTGATAAAGGCATGATGAGTTTCGAATTTGATGGGGATGTTGTCACATTTAATATATTCGAGGCAATGAAGCATGCGGAAGATCCCGAGGCCCTTTTTATGGTTAATATTATCGATTCCATTACTGATGATTTTGTTGAGTGCCATTTCAGGGATGACAGTTTAGAGCAGGTACTTTATGGAGGGATACCAGACCATATTGCAGATTCAGAAGAGGAACAAGAGATCTGAGAACTCATACAGCAGTTGTACGCAGTCGATAAGTTTTCGGCCAGAAATGCAGCCGGTCGTTTGCCCTTGCCGCCCATCACGGAACCCATTCTTCCATCTCATGTGAAGGCCCCGACTCTGGAATTGAAGGTTCTGCCTAAACACCTAAAGTATGCATACCTGGGCAAAGCAGATACCCTACCTGTAATCGTGAGTAAAGACCTTATCGCAGCCCAGGAAACTCAATTGGTGGCCGTTTTGAAGAAGCACAGAGGTGCAATCGGCTGGACCCTCGCCGACATCAAGGGGATCAGCCCCGACATCTGCATGCACCGCATATTTCTGGAAGAGAATCATAAACCATCCTGAGACCCTCAGAGGAAGTTGAACCCAGTGATGAAAGAAGTGGTATTGAAGGAAATTCTGAAATTGCTCCAATTGGGAATCATTTATCCCATTTCTGACAGTGTTTGGGTTAGCCCAGTGCACGTCGTTCCAAAGAAGTCTGGATTCCAGCTCGTGAAGAATGAGAGCAATGAATTGATCCCTATGCAATTGCAAACAGGGTGGCGAATGTGCATCGATTTCAGGAAGCTGAATGATGCAACACGCAAGGATCACTTTCCGTTGCCTTTTATTAATGAGATGCTCGAAAGGTTAGCTGGGAAATCTTATTTCTGCTTCCTCGATGGATACTCTGGATATTTTTAGATTTTTGTGGCTCAAGAAGATCAGGATAAGACCACATTCACTTGTCCATTTGGGACCTTTGCTTGCCGAAAGATGCCCTTTGGCTTGTGCAACGCCCCGGGCACTTTCCAACGATGCATGATGAGTATCTTTTCCGACTTGATCGAGAGCTGCATCGAGGTTTTTATGGATGATTTTACAGTTCATGGCGACTCTTTTGAGCAGTGTATATAACCATGAAATGACTCTTCTCCCAACTAAGAGTAAGGCTACTTTCAAAGCATCTTTTCAAAACAAGTTCTAACTTATCCAAACAATCAGAAAATGAAGATCCAAAGACGGAAAGGTCATCCATGAATACTTCAATAAAATCACCAATCATTTTGGAAAATATAGAAAACATACACCTTTGAAATGTGTTCGGTGCATTGCATAATCCAAACAACATTCTCCTACACGCAAACGTGCCAAACGAGCACGTGAATGCGGTATTCGCTTGGTCCTCCGGCACTATGGCCACCTGAAAATAACCCGATAAACCGTCAAAGAAATAATAAAAACTATGCCCGGCTAATTTGTCAAGGATTTGATCAATGAAAGGAAGGGGAAAATGATCTTTTCGAGTAGCCGCATTGAGCTTTCGGTAGTCAATGCACATTCTCCATCCGGTGGTGGTTCGAGTAGCAACGTGCTCTCCTTTGTCATTCTCCACCATCTTGATTCCTCCTTTCTTGGGTACCACATGGACCGAGCTCACCCATTCACTATTGACTATTAGGTATATGATTCCTTCCGCAAGGAGCTTAAGAATCTCCTTCTTGACGACCTCCATCAACATGGGGTTGAGCTGCCTTTGTCCTTCTCGCACCGGCTTAGCCCCTTCTTCAAGAATGATTGGATGCATGCACATCGTGGGGCTAATGCCTTTGATGTCAGAAAGATTCCACCCAATGGCTTGTTTGTTTTTCTTGAGTACGGCCACCAAGAGTTCTTCTTCTTCTTTTTCAATCCCGGCAAAAATAATCACGGGCTTCTTCTCCTCTTCATCGAGGTACACGTATTTGAGGTGAGATGGGAGCTCTTTTAGCTCAAGTTCGGGTTCCTCTTCGGTTGAGGTTAGAATTTCCATCAAACTAATGCCTTCTCCTAGCAATATCTCCATCTCTTCGGCGTCCAACTCATCTCTCCCACACTTGAGGCTTGCTTCTTCCATTGCTATCTCATCGGACAAGGCTTCACTCCTCCATGTGGAGCCCATTTCCTATAAAAGAACTTCCTCGGCCAAGAGATCAATAGCATCTATAAAAGAATAATTTTCCTCAAATAAGGAGACGAGAATAGCCTTATTTTCATGCACAGAAAAAGACATGGTTTCTCCTAACACCGACATTTTTAAAGTTCCATTTTTAACATCAATCAAGGTGTTAGTTGTAGCCATAAAAGGTCTACCCAAAATGAGTGTGTGCTCCTTTCTCGTTTCTTGAACATCACCCGCATCCAACACAACAAAATCAACCGATATAATCAAACCACCCACTTTAACTAGAATGTCTTCTATTATGCCTCTAGGATATCTCACGGATCTATCCGCCAATTATAGACACATTCTAGTTGGTTTCAATTCTTCTAACTCTAGTTGTTTAAAAATAGAGTAGGGCATCAAATTAATTCCGGCTCCTAGATCTAGCATACCACATGCTTCTTTACCATTTTCCAAGGTAATTTTAAGAGTAAAACTACCTGGATCACGGAGCTGTGCGGTAGTTGTTATTGTAGGATTGCACTTACCACTTTGGATACAACAATTCTCTCATCCTCCGCAAACTTCCTTTTCTTGGAGGCTAGTTCCTTGAAGAACTTGACATAAGTCGGCACATTGCTGATGACATCGAGGAGTGGAAGGTTGATATTTACTTTGGATAAAAGCTTGTAAAACTCTTGGAATTGGTTGTCTTGCTTCTCATTCCTCAACTGGCTTGGATATGGGATTGGCGGATTGTATGGATTGGTGGCTTTGTGGAGTGTGGGCTCCTTCTTTTCTTCACTTTCTGTCTCGGACTCCTTTTTCTCTTGTTGAGGAGCCTCTTCTTCTTTCTCAACTTCTTTGGTTGGGCTAGATTCTCCAACCTTGTTATCGATCGCCTTGCCTCCTCTAAGGATGGTGATGGCATGAGCTTGCTCCGGTTAGCTCGACAACTTGCCCGGCTTATCTTGCTTGGCCAACTCTCCAACGGTCCCGGCTATTTGCCCCACTTGGGTCTCGATCCTTTTAACGGAAGCTTCCACGGATTCAAACCTTTGTTGGATAGCTTGAATGAAATATTGCAAGGTATCTTGCAATGTCGGCCTGGTGGTTGGTTTGGTTGGACCGGATATTGTTGTGGCCTTGAATAAGGCAGAGCTTCGCCACCTCTGGCTTGTTGAGGTGGAGGCGGTTGTTGTGGCGGTTGTTGAGGAGGTTGTTGAGGTTGCCTCCAAGAGAAGTTTGGATGGTTTCTCCATCCGGGATTATATGATTGAGAGTACGAGTTGTAAGGTTGGCGAGGTTGAAATCCTTGAAAAGCATGAACTTGCTCTTGAAGAGCATGGAAATGAGCTTCTTCACTTGATTCTGGCTCGATCGAATTTTGACAAACGTTGGCCATACTCTCCACAAATTCCACAGGTCTCAACGGTCATGGCTTGTTGAGGTGGTCTCTCGGAAGTCCGGAGCATCTCTACTTGCCTTGTCAACTCGGCAAGTTGTCTTGTCACATCATAACTAGGGTTGGCTTCATTCACCGAAGCTCGCTTCCCCCTAGTACTCTTTTGTTGAGAAGTCGTGGCCATCGTCTCAAAGATGTTTGAGACTTCTTCGGCGGTCCGACCTCCAATATCTCCTCCCGCGGCATTGTCCACCATGTATTGGAGAGAAAGCCCATCGTAGAAGAATTGGTTGAGCAACTCCAGTGTGAGATAGTGGTGCGGGCATTGTTTTTGGAGACCTCTAAATCGATCCCAAGCTTCATGGAAAGCTTCACCCGAAGATTGGGCAAAGGTGACAATTTGAGCTCTCAAATATTGGGTCTTTTGATTGGAGTAGTACTTGGCCATGAACTTCTCATAAACAGCATTCCAATTGGCCAATGAGTTGGCCGTGAGTGACATAAACCATGTCTTGGCACGATCCTTCAAGGTGTAAGGGAAACACCTCATCTTCAATTGGTCTTTGTTCAAACCTTGTAAAGGGAAGGTTTGAACTACGGCATAGAACTCCCGGATGAAGTTCAACGCATCTTCGGCCGGCATCCCGTAGAAAGATGGTAGTTGGCTAAAATAGATGTTCTTCAACTCGTAGTTCCTTGCGGCCTCTCCAAGAACTATGCATGATGTCAACGCCCTAATTACGGGATGAGCGAAATCCCTTATATTCCTAGCCGCATTAGCATTGGCGTTGTCGGGGTTGAGTTGGTGAGCTTCCATCTCCTCTTCCCAAGCAAATACGTCATATCTCCTTGGTCTATGGATGTTTTCAAACACGGGGGCTAATCTCCGATTGAGACTTCATCTCCCTAGCATACACAACCAAAAACACACAAGAGATCACACGCACCTGTGGAACGAGAGGTAAAAGCGTAACAAACACAAGAAAATAAACACAAATACCAAACTTCACAAAACAACACCAAGAGTGTGGTGATGCTTGATTGATCGATCGATAATTTGCGGTCATCAAGGATTTATTGCTGGTGATTAAGAGTTGGCGATGTCGGGGCCATTGGATAGGTTTGCGAGGCCTTGTAAGTAAAGTTGTTCGGTTTCTTTATTGTTCTTGATCTGCATTCGTTGTTAATTAGCTGCGCTTTTGTTTAACTTTTGAGATTTAGGGGTTTTTGTTTAATGTGTGAATGAATACGAGCATAATTAGTTTTAAGCTCTTTGGGGTTGTCAATTTGATTTTTTGAGTATTTAATCAACTGTTAGTTTTGATTTACCGTTTATGGTTTCCGAGCAAGCTCAGTTTAGTAGAAGAATGATGTTAAATTTTGAAAGGGCTGGGGGGTTCAGTTATCCGTTTCCTGTTCATCGTTTTAGTTGTTAATAATAAAATTTTGATAAGATGTATTATATTTGTTGAGGATTTATTTATTTTATTATTTGTAAAGTAATTCTTCACAATATTTGAAGTACAGATCTTGACCTTATCTATTGATATTTGATGTTGAAGTGGAAAACTCTTCATAAATTTGACAACTTCTCGTGTGTTTGACAAAGCTAAGCATGCACATATTACAGCCTCTTAGCCTTTATTTAATACCCATGAAACTATGTACAGGGTTGTCCATTTGAGGAGGTGGAATTCAGATTTGTTGTTGGTAACTATGACTATCAGATCAATAAATTCAACTTAAAATTGAACATCAAATGGCATTTATACTTTCCATCAGGTCCATATCTACATTTATAAAATGCAAAATAACCATCACCATACATTAGTTGGTTTGTATCTATGTAAAGTTCTAAAATGCATGCTTTACAGTTTCTAGTTATCCTTGTGTGATTGGGTTTTGTTTTGTGTATTAAATAAAGACTAAGATGATGTAATATGTGCATGCTTAGCTTTATTAATGTATATACACACATTAATTCCTTTCCAGGTTTATGATGATGAATGGATGATTTTCAGTTTCATTTGTGTTGTTTTGTTTGAGACATTAGTAGTAATTGGTTTTGTTTGGATCATAGTGATGATATGTTCTTGGTTTTTGCTCGTTTCTGGCCGGAGTAGTGATTTATTTATTTACTCCACAAATAAATGTTCGTTTTACCTGCATTGTAGTTCTTCACAATATTTGAAGTACAGATATTGACCTTATCTATTTGAAATAGTGATACTTAACAGGTTTTTAGTGATATTTTTATGTTAGTTAGAGATACTTACATCAGTTTGTGATACTTATTCTTACCTAGTGATACTTTATGTTTATTTAGTGATACTTTTACATTCTTCATGTTTATCTTTATGTAGTGCCTTGTAAATTTATTTATTTTGCGCTATTCTTATTATTATTTGGAGCATTAATTAATTGTTTAAGTCCTATAAGTCGCGCCTATAGTAAAAAGTAGCTTTATGGTCATGTGCATAAATGTGTTTTATTATTTTTTTATTTTGAAAGTGGTATTTTATGGATTTTTTTCTAAGAAAATTCATTTGCATTTTTTTAGAAAAGCCATAGTTAAAGTTTGTTTCAGCCCAAACCTTATGTTTTCTCCAGCCCAAATCTTAAGCCCAGAGGAATTAGGGCATTGGTTCGACCCTTTCTTCATAGCAAATGGAAAGATTTTGACCTTGAGATTTATTCCCAAAATATTACTCGTTATTCCCAGCCAAAAGCCTCATAATTTCGGGAAAAATCATCCTTGATATATTTTCCGTCTATGGATGCGTTGAAAAATTCAAATCTCAATACTATAAATAGGTGTCCTCCCATTATTCTTCCTCACACTCACCACAGCAGAAAATAGAAGAAAAGAAAACTCCATCTTCTTCGAGCCATTTACTGTTCGTCCATTCCCGAGAGGTATGAGAATTCCACTCCTAAATTCTTGCATGAGTTCTTCCATTCGTCTTCCTGCGTTTCATAGTTGCGAGTTCTGAGAAAAAAAATGGAGTTTAAAAGCTATAAAATTAAAGCTTACCTATTCTGTCTAGCTTCAGTGACCCTATATATATGTATGTATATATAAATCTCTACTGCATGTGTTTGTTTTGTGGACACCATTTGAAAACTCTTATCAAAATCCATACTCGTGGGACCCAGCAATTTAAAGGAAAAAAACTTATGATCTTGTCTTGACTTGTACACTTGTCACACACACATGTATATATATATGTGTGTGTGTGTGGTACGAAATATATATATATATATATATATGAGTGTTCACATGCTTTGGTGGGCCCTAACCATTAATTATGTGGGTTTTTTTTATTTACAAGGAAAAGAAGTGATCTTTTGATTTTATAGGTATATATGATATATGCATGTACCTGTAATTGGTATCCCACTTAAGGCATGATAAATCTAGTTGGAGTATAATATATAACCGTGAGCTTGTGTGAAAAAGAATAAATTCATGAAATATCCATTTACACTTTGATGTTATACATATTTTGAATTAGTAAATATTATTTATAGGCAAGGCGCGTCAGGAGATAAATAATTAATTTCCAAATCAAGTCAAGGTTAAGGTGGGGTTTATGTTGAAGATTTTGATGTTATCATCTCTATATATTTATAGATGTATTATGTGAAATACAGAGTCCTCCGAACTATAAAGTACCGATTCTTCGAGACTATAAAGTACAGAGTCCTTGGGACTATAAAGTACCGAGCCTAAGGGCTGAATCAAATTTGCAGATCACAGATTTTGGTTTACGAACCAAAGACTTTTATCGCTTCACATATTTACTTTTAAATTTATAGTTTGGATAACAGTCATTTCCCCACTGAGTTTAAAAGAACTTACCCCAAATCTTTTACCCCTTTCAGGAAATGGCTCGGACGATGTGTGACGGGCAAGATGCGGTGACGATGGTCGTCTTAGTTCATTAATAAAATTTAAATGAATAAATTTTGAGACATTATTACCTTTGGATTATTTATGTTTCCACTTTTATGATTAAACTCTGTTGCTTTATTTATTTCGATGACATTATTGGGATCCCGATTTTATGGGAGTAATAAATAAAGTTTAGTAACGTTTTCTTTAAATTATGTGTAAAAATTATTGGGGCATTAAACTTTACTTATGACTTACTGATTCCTGACTTTTATAAGTAGGGATGCCTATTTTTTTTAATAGTGGTCCTTTGATGTTAATTAGTAATACTTTGTTGTTACTTAGTGATACTATTTTACTTATTACTTATTTTTACATTCATTGGATAGTGATACTGTATTTTTGAAATAGTGATACTTGACAGGTTTTTAGTGGTACTTTTATGTTAGTTAGTGATACTTACATCAGTTTGTGATACTTTTTATTTATTTAGTGATATTTTATGTTTATTTAGTGATACTTTTACATTCTTCAGGTTTACCTTCACTTATGACTTACTGATTCCTGACTTTTATAAGTAGGGATTCTTATTTTTTAAATAGTGATACTTTAATGTTAATTAGTAATACTTTGTTGTTACTTAGTGATACTATTTTACTTATTATTACTTTTCATATTGCAGTGAACATGATGATGAGCAATCTGATGAGAGTGATCATAACAATGTTGAAGATTCTTGCTCTGAACATGAAGTCAAATAATGGTTGAGATTACTAGTTATTAATTGTTGGAGTTCTTGATGTTGTAATTTGTAGAGTTTAGTAGAATAATGATTGATGTACAGGGGATTTGTTTCCAACTTATTAGTGTGATGCATACAATAATGGAGATGGAAATATTCTATGTAGTTTTTTATGTTCTCATTTTTTTATGTTTTATGTACAACTGTATTCCATCTTTTTTGTGGGTTGTTTACCACGAGGATCACTCTCAGAAGATTATAACTCGAATCAATTGATAATAAAAATTTTCGTGCTCTTTGAGTCAATTTTTTTCTTGTATATAATTTTGGGATATTTTTATATATAGTAAATGATATTGTTATTATCTATGAGACGAAGTATCATTAACTGTGGAGTGAAGTACCATTAACTCAAGTGTGAAGTATCATACAATATTATTCATGATTAAATATTAATCATCATGTATCAATAACATTAGCTATGAAATGAAGTATCATTAACTATCAAGTTAAGTGTCATTAGATATAAATTTGGCAAAATATCATTAACTATTAAGTGAAGTATCATTACATATATAACTGGTGAAGTATCATTAACTGTGTGTGAAGTATCATTAATTAGGGATGAAGTATCATTAACTCGGAAGTGGAGTATAATATGACATTATTGATGATTAAACATTAATTATCAAATCAAGAATAGATAAATATCATTAACTATGAGTGGAGTATATCATTAACTCAAGTATCATTATTTATGAGGTGAAGTATCATTAACTCACATATAAGTATCATTATTTATGGGGTGAAGTATCATTGCCTGTGAAGTGGAGTCTCATTACTATGGAAAAAAGTATCGCTAATTGCATAAGAAAGTATCATTAATTGAAGAAAAGTATCACTATTAGAAAGAAAAGTATCACTAATTGCGGAAGAAAGTATCACTAATTAGATGAAAAGTATCACTAATTGCAAAAGAAAGTATCACTAATTGCAGAAGAAAGTATCACTAATTGATGAAAAGTATCACTATTAGAAAGAAAAGTATCACTAATTAGATGAAAAGTATCACTAATTGCAAAAGAAAGTATCACAAATTAGAAAGAAAAGTATCACTAATTGTAGGAGAAAGTATCACTAATTGAAGAAAAGTATCACTATTAGAAAGAAAAGTATCACTAATTAGATGAAAAGTATCATTAACTCACATATAAGTATCATTATTTATGGGGTGAAGTATCATTGCCTGTGAAGTGGAGTCTCATTACTATGGAAAAAAGTATCGCTAATTGCATAAGAAAGTATCACTAATTGAAGAAAAGTATCACTAATTGCGGAAAAAAGTATCACTAATTACGGAAGAAAGTATCACTAATTACATGAAAAGTATCACTAATTGCAAAAAAAAAGCATCACTAATTAGAAGAAAAGTATCATTAATTACAGAAAAAGTATCACTAATTACAAAAGAAAGTATCACTAATTAGAAAGAAAGTGTCAGTTTAAAACATAATCTCAAATTGAGAATCAAGTCTATGAATACAATAAAAATTCATTCTTGAGTAAAAAAAATTATTTCATTATCATAGAGAAAAATATTATTGATTACAAAATAAAGTATCACTAATTACAAAAGTAAGTAACACTAATTACAAATAAAAGTATCACTAAAAATCTTCAACACCCATCAATTAGACTATTCTACGTCACTCTATTTGGAGCTACATTTCTGTTCGACATTTCATCGAACAGCTTCTGGGCATCCGCCACTCTCCTCTCCTTACACAATCCACAGATCAAAACATTGTACACAAACCCATTCGTCCTAATCCCACATTTCTTCATTCCATTCATCAGCTCGAAACTTTTCTCCAAGTCCCCCAATTTCACTGCGGACTGCCATTAATATATGTAGTGGGAAAATAACATTAGAAATTCATAACTTCAAACTACAGATCTTATCAAATTCAAAAGAAAATCACATACCCACATGAACTAAAATAAGACTATTATCTAGTTGAAGCATTTCGTCGAACAGTTTCATGCTACTATATGAACAACACCAAAAATTCCTTACAATCACTATCATTCTCACCAAAAATAACCAATCATGTGAAAACAACACGATTTCAATGTAATAAAGAATATTAATATATACTTGCCTGTTGAAATAAAAATCAAATAACACAGACAAATGTCCGGCCGGCAAACAGTCATAACACACACACGTTGGCAATATGAGGATGATGATTAATAGCTTATGTATAACCTGGCAAAGGAATGGATTTTTGGCCGCAAGGTGAAAGAGGGCAAGATGAGAGTCCATGAAGGCAGCAGAAGTAGTTCTGAGCAAGATCGTGGGAAGGCGGAGCTCTTGGCGACGGCATCAACGAACTTCATTATATTATCATAGATTACGCAAGCCACATCTCCGGTTTCAAGCATGTGGACCATGTGAATGAGGGCTCGCAGTTGGTGTTCATAACCGACATAAAAAAATCTTCAAATCGCTAAATCTGAGAGAAAGGGAGAATAGAGGCTTGCGCTCAGAATCTGCTTCGAATCCTTGAACCTGCTTCGAATTCAAATTAAGTTATCACATTATCGATTGATTCTGTAGAGATTGGATCGATGGATCCTCCAAATCAGTATGAGATGTGTGTGTGAGAAGGGGGAGAAGCGACATTGTTGGATCGATGGAGGAAAAATGCAGATTTTTTTTAATATATATTGGTGGATCGGGTCGGATTTGGGTCGGATCGGGTGGGAATCTGTCTAACGTAAGAGACCCGTTAGACGATCTCACACATGTGTAGCCCTTATTTATTTGGTACATGCAAACAAAAAGATAGTATTGTTTTCCCCTTTTTCTCTTCTTAAAGTTTTCTCTGCTCATATTTGATATTATTAGTTTTTTTAAAACAAGAGTTTAGTGAACAGAAGTACGATAGATACGTTGGGAAAAAAATGTGAATTGCAAATTACAAATTTGAAATGGATAGATTGACAATTGTGAAAAAAAAAATCCGCTTCAATTCCATCTGAATTTAAGGTTTTGTTTTCATTTATCTCTGAAACTTAAAATATGGATGGATCATGGATATGAGGTTGAATTCAAATACGAAGAAACTTCAAGTTTTTTTACCAAGATAGGATAGAATATGTGGAGTGCAGCACTATTCAACAACGACGACTATTTGGTTGCAGTGAACACTTCAATTTTCAAACTCTTAATTGTTTAACAATTTATATTCAGTAATCGTACGACATTTGCAATTATTACATCTCATTAAGAAAGGGCTAATTCAATAATGAGCTCTAGTTTAATGCGCTTCCCCGTTGGATTGGAGACACGTGTAAAGTGGTTTGGTCCAAAGTCTTCGGCCCATTTCCTTGTGGAGCGGCCCGAACCCGGTTACTGTGCCACGCCGTTAACGCCCGTTAGTGTCCTCCGTCCACGCGCCGTCACTGTTTGCCTTGGAAAGTCAGCCTAATCAATAGGGTGGGTGGGCCGCTGCTACACGCAACCTTCGCTCAGTCAGAGAGGTCATGATTGGATTAAAAGCAGATCTGTTTGGATTGTGTTTGATTTTTTCGGCCAAAACTATAGACTAAGCTTTTTACGGAGTTTAATGTTATTATTTTGCAAGGATATTCTTGTATTACTATTAATGGTATGATGGTACCATGTTGCATGAATATAGTCCATAAGTTTGAGCTTTTTTTGGATATGGTGTTGGTTTTTCGGCCAATACTATAGATGATTATTTATGTACGATTTGTTGTTGTAATCTTTTGAAATAACCTCTATATTAGTACCTAATTGTGTATGTTGATTTTGCAGTAATAGGCGGGTTGGATTTATGTACTTATGATATTACGTCGGAGTTGTCTTATTTTGGGGGAAATTGTAATGCACTTTGATTTATTTGATAAATCTGAACATTTACGTATATATATATATATATGTGTTGTTAAATTAGACATAAATATCAGCAAACGTTGTAATTGAGTAGATTATCGAAATAGAGGTAAATGTAATTGTTGGGGCCGATTGTAATACCCTAAATAACCCTGTTGAATTTGCGTGGAATAATTTTTGGCGCAGTACTCTGCCCTTCATTTAAATTTATATATCTAAGTGGTTAAATTTCCCGCCTTATATAGGGAGCTGTAGCAAAGTTTGCTATTGCATAACCCCAGTGTTAATTAATGAGTGATTTGCTTAATTACCCTGGTTCTAAACTCCTATATAGCCAACCGCATCCAAAAAAAGCGCCACAGTCGTCCGACTATTCGAAGTTCTTTGGGGAAGCCTGGCTATTACTCAACCTCAGTGGAAGCGAGCGAGAAGCAAGCGGCGGATTCGACGAGAGGGTTTGTGAATGTTCTCTTAATTTGGGACAACTGTGTGCTATCTAATTTTTGGTGTATTAATTAAATTTGTTGTTTTGCTCGCCGTTTTGAAGCGAATAGTTGAAGAAGTTAGAGCGATGAAGCGGACATACAATGAGAGTGCGTTTCCTAGAATTAGAGGTATGATCTGTCGATTGAAAGGCTTGTAAGCAATTTTTATGGATTACTTTTAGTAAATGGTATTTGTGTCTGCGCTTGGAGCCGTGTGATTTTATGTAATTGCCGGTGCTTCGATTTGAAATTAAGGGTGTTTAATGTCCTTGGTTGTCTTGAATTTTTTTAGTTTCTTAGCCGTGTGGAAATGCGTCGTTTTTTATTGTTGCATGTATGAGGTTGACCGGGAATAGTTTCATGCTCTATGTCTGTGTGAATCTTTCTTTTTTATCTCATTCGGTGGGTAGTTGTTTGGTGGTTTGGTGTGGGTGTAATTGGGTGTTTCCTTGGAAATTTATTGAGTGTAATACAACTGTAAGTGTGCTGCAACACTTGAAATTGGTTGATCTAAATCAGACATGGCAGTGAGTTAGCCCACTAAATGTGTTTGACGGTTCTTTAAGGAGCTGCCTAGTACTGAGCTTGTGGAAGTGACACTGATCATTTTCGGATGAATGAAGTCTCTGTCGTTTCCACATGAGGCCTTTGAAAGAATATAGTGGTATATTGAGCTCTGACTGTGTATATTTCAGTGTGGAATGTGAGGGAAAGTTGTATATTGACTCTATGACTTTGTACTGAGCTTGTACTTGCAGTTTGTGCATGTTTCTGAAATCCATTCTATATATCTACTAAATGCATCTTGGAGCAGCTGTAATTGAGGTCTTTGTGAAATGATTCGGTGCAGATTGTAGCCATTGATTTTAGTAGACGAATGGTCTTGATTTGTATATTTCATCATTGAGTATATGAATTTTGTTCGCAAAATGTTATCATTGTGGCTCTGTATCCTTTGAATCCTTTTAACAGGTCGAATCCCTATAGTAATTGTTTTCAACTAATTTTGAGAAATATCAACACTGAGCAATATATGAATCGAGTGTATACGTAAAACCATTTATGAAAAGAATTAATTTCAGTATCAATCAACCCAAATAAATGATGGGAACAGAAGTTCGTTTGTATTTTTGAATATTATTGGGAGTACATTGCTTGACTGTTGTTTGTTATGCTGCCTGGTTTTCATTGGAAGAATTGGTTGATTATAAAAGCAATTCCAGCGCACCTTGAACACCGCATTTGTACTCTATGTGAAAGTGCTTAACCTGTTGTATATGATGGTTTGTTTAATAATTCGATGCATGGACTGGCTTCAATCACAGGTTAGAGTGCACATGTTTTGAAGGAAGATATTTGGTTATTTGGTGTATTTATTCGGTTAAATTTGTGCTTGTTATGCTACATTTGACCTTGATATCATGAAATATATATCCAGTTCCCTGTACGCTTATAGTCGTGGCCTGGGCTGGTTGTTATTCAATCCGTTTACAGTGCCTGAGAGTGTGATGTGTCAGGGTGTAAATTGGCATGTTGTACTTATCATATGATGCCCCAACTTTGTGTTTGTATGTCCATAACTACGAATTGAATATGCCACCATAAAGCTCTCTGTATTTTGGTTAATTGAAGTGTTTAAACCTGCAAAGATATTTACATAGCAGGCTATTTGCATGCATGGTGGCAGACTGATTGACAAATACTCTTTGGGAATTGGTTGTGAACCTGTGTGCTGCTCTATTTAAATTGTTATCGGAATTCTTTATTGGTGTTGGATGCAAATGGTGTTTTTTGTTCGAGTGTTTATTTTTTGGGTTCATTCTCATTAGTGGGTTGTGCTTCTAATACGGAGACAGGTGATGATCCCCTCCTAGTATCCGAGGGCTCCCACCTGTGGTGGCTAGAGAACGTACGTCAATGTCTTGATAAGTGGAACAACATGCGCATGAGCATGTCTCCTTTCAAACACTTATTTGATCTTCCCGCGCTACATTTCAACGCCCCACTATATCAACAACTGTTGCGCTGCCTGGATAAATAGTCCCGGGCAAGTAACACCCTACGGTTCGTGATAAATGGAGACGCCCTTATGTTCGGGCCCACGGAATTCGCCGTGATGACCGGTTTAAAATTCAATGGATACACGTCCCCTCTAGCTTCCTCTGCCGTGCATGAAGGTGCCTTCGGTGGCAAACAGAACCTGACCCTGGTTGAAGTGCATGATCGGTTTCGTGATGAATGCGTGGAGATGAAGGGCAGCACCCCTCTCTGTTTCCAACTTGGTTTGTTGTTTATCCTGTACAGCACCATTCTGTTTAGAGGTCGAGTTACTGACCAAATTGAGATGAATTATTTCCATCTAGTGGATGACTTAGAAGCTTTCAATAAGTTCCCATGGGGTTTGGTAGGTTACAATTTCTTCATTCACTCCACTCATGAAGCCCGTGAGCTTCTTGACCGTCTTACTGTTGAGCCTAATGATGCCGGTGGGTACCCGATGGAGGTGCATGCTGGCGGATTGAACATGGCCTTGATTTTGTGGGCGTACGAGGTGATGCCCGACCTTGCTGCCATTTGCGATCGTAGGCTTGGTAGCCAGATGGATCGCATTCCTCGAATGCTGTGGTGGTACACCAACAATTTTGCTGACCCAGCGACAGTGAAGCAGTTATTTTCTAGGTGACGTAAGATGGTTAAGGTAATCTCCTATTCTTAGTGGTGTACTGCGTGAACTGAAGTTTGTATTGTGAATTTGATCTTAACCGATACTTTGCTGTTGATGTTGTCACGTTGGTCTTGATTTTATGTTAATGTTCCCAACAGACACCCCTAGTAGTGACCTGCGAGGAGAGCCGCATTCTCTCTAACACAAGGCCGTACAGTACTCCGCATCTACCGTGCACTCCCTTTGCATGTCTTCATCGGGGCTGCAACGAAGCAGGGCAGCCGTTAGTCCCTAATGTGGACGTGGGTCTGCAGAACCTCCGGTTGCGATTTATGGTCCCGGAGATTTTTACTCGTACTGATGGTGCAACTGGTGCCACTCCTGTCGTCGGTCGAGGCAAGCGGACGGCGCGAAGAGGAAGGGGAAGAGGAAGAGGGAGAGGAGTTCGCATTGGAGATATTGGGGAACTCCCCATGGGCCTGCAGCAGCGCACATTCGAAGGGCCACAATCTACCCCACCTAAACCGGTCATTCCTAACCTCTCTCATAATGCTGGCTACCCACGCCCCAACCAGGGGTCCAGCTCTGTCCCGCCGCTGAGGAAGAGTCACCCCGATCATTTCGCATGCAAGAAAGATGTGCGTAAGTGTACCTTAATCATATTACAAAGCATGAGCATTGGTTCCCACTCCTCCCATTCATTCCTTTGTTTGTTGCTATCACTGTAATTGTGATCATCTACTTAATTATGCAGGTTAACATGTTGACAGTGTCCGAGATAGCCCAGAGGTTGGCAAATGTTGAGGAACTTTGCCACTCTCTAGTTGCAACTCCTTTCTATGCGATGAAGTTCCCATCCGCAGCTCCAACTGATTTCCGCTCCGCATCACCTCAATTTGCTGGGGTGCTCCCCAGTGATGAGATAAGAACAATGCCCTGCCGCCGCCTCTCGTTTGATGAAATAGGGCCCACCTCAGCAGGTGCAGCTGCCGGTGCCACATGTAGCACGCAATCATATCCATCTGGGTTGGATGTCTTGAGTGCAGTGAGCCTCGATGGTGATGCCGACTTCTCTGCCTTCAAGTGATGGTATGAGTGTAAAGAGCCTGAGAACAGCTTGTGAGTACCACATGCATGCCTTATTAATTTCATTTCATGTTCCCTGAGTGTGTACACTATCACCAACACCTGTGGTTAATAAAATATATCAGGCCCAACAACATACCAGTCCCCACACGGATGAGTCTGGGTGTCGTGCGTCCATGGTTTGACAAGCTGTCTAACCCGGACGGGTGGTTACAAGACCAGGTGTGTCCTTACATACTCTGTTGTATTCAATCAGTATCAGGACTTCATAGTTAGGGTCAGCCACTGAACCCACTGCTTACATTCCTTTCTGATGCCTGTACGCAGCACATTGATGCATTGGTGGCACTGATTATGCGGCAAGCGAAGGCGGAGGACATTTTGCGGGCTGAAATGAGTGTGAGAATGATGGATACAGTTTGCTGGGTATACACATGTTAACAAGTTTATGTTCCACCTGCATGTACTACGTTTTTTGTGAAATGGCCCAATGTTTTATTTTGCAAAATGCACATATTTTTGTAGGACATTCTGCAGCAGGATGACTGGATGATGGTTGAAGAAATTGTAGTCCCTTTCGCAAAGGGTAGCTACATTGAAGATTGGGGTGAAAGGTGGGCAGTCACCCGCAGGGTAGTAGGTGATGCACACTTGAAGACGAATCACTGGCTGTCGTACCACATTTCAATTGATGAGCAGATTATCATTGTGTACGACTCGACCTTGAAGGACAGTGACTGGTCTATTGTGAAACAGGCATTTGAGAAGATGTCCAGATACCTCCCTGACATCTGCCGTTCCTGCAGAATTATGCCGATGAAGGACGGGGCGTTGCAACCGTTGGTTGATAAGTTTGAAGTGTTGCTTCAGGAGTACACCCCGCAGCAAGGGAACGACTCTGATTGCGATGTCATGGCCGTGCAGTATGTCGAATGCCTCATTAGAAATCGGTTGTTGTCTTCCATCGTCCCTCGACTTTGTTCGTACCACCGGAATAGATTCTGCGCTCAGCTCTTCCAGTTCGGGTTGAAGGTCCTCGGTTCGCGCGCCGCTGCAGGTGCTGGGGGAAGTAGCACTCTGTGAACGAGGTGGTCCCGTCATATATGAATGCATAGTGTACATATATGTATATATCTTTGCACAATGGTGTTTCTGTGATTAGTTGGGGAGCCTTTTTTGGTTTGCATCGTGCACCCAACGAGTGGCCAATCTTTTTGTAATGTTGCACTTGTTAATTTTTTAGGACCTGGCCTTTGTCAACTGAACGCTAACTCACCTTTTGTGATGTAGTTCCATCTACTAGAGCAGAACACGCTAAGCCATAATTCAAATTAAAATATTACATTTTGGCTACTCTCATTTCATTAGTAATTTATATATCTGTCATATTACAATTACATGTGTGGATTTTTCCACTGTACACTTATTACATTAAGTGTGGGATGGGAATCTTACAACCATTAAATTATACTACAAACGTTGATTTATAACTTGTACTTATATAGTCATATGTCAGATTAATAACTAAAAAACATATGGCCTTTGAAATAATCCTATGAACTAGTAAAGTAATTATAACATGTATATTTGTTCGTCATTAGTAACGCGAAAAGAAATAGCCGACATATAAGAATATTAATTATTATTATACCAATATTCCTTCTGTGTCGTTGGCATCAAAACCACAACTCCAGAGGGTGCGTAACCATGTGTTCTTTGTTATGTTTTTTAAAAATAAAGTGTCATCCAACTTCTAAACCCTAATCCGATTTTATTGTGTCTGTATTCTGAAATGAATTATGGCTGGGTGTTCAATTGACCTTTTAGTGTACTACTGATGTGAGTATCCCAATCGATACCATAATAATAACATCTACCGCCCCTATGTGAAGAAAAATATGTCCACCACAGAACGTGAATACGTGATTACATTTTACGGGCGCCACTGTTGGTGAAAATTTCAGTTTCCCAGCCACTGAGCCGATTTTCATCCAAAACAAACGTGTGTGACGTCCAGAATGGGGGTGGGGAAATCTACGAAAATCTCTAAATACCGCACTAATTCTACCGGGGAAAAATCGAAAATACCCATTTTTGGTATAGCGAGAATTTCGGTACGGTTTGATACCGTACCGTAACTTTTCATTACGTTGACGGTATGCACTTTTACAAATTGCATTATACCGCCGTATACCGATATTTCGGCACATCGTGGAGTTTCGGTATATACCGGTTCTCGTTATATACCGACAATCGGTATATACCCAAATACCGGTATATGCCGAAACTCCACGATGTGCCGCTATACAGACGGTATATTGATGTCTCGGTACGGAACGGTATATCGATATACCGATATACCGTATTTTTTTAAAAAAATTAACACATCTATAATTCAATGTTGTAATTATAATATTGCAACATATATTTAAATTCTATATTTATAAATATGAGAAAGAAAGACAGAAGAAATACAATGCAATAAAATAATATTTTGTTATTTTTTTCACAAGTTTCGCAGAAATACCATATTTGGAAATTAATAAATACATATGAGATATGAGGACAACACTTCACTATTTATATTTTGATTTCTTAATATGGCTCGTATTGAGAAATAATAAAGGAATATTAATTAACTACATCCACTAATGTGGATTACAATTATGAGTACATTCATTAATAAGAAAATTTATATCAATTAAAATAACAAACTGTTTCAATTATAATTATAGTTGAATACATTTGATTCTACAGTATTGTAACGTATATTTTCAATTTGGATTCATAATTATAACTCAAATATTTACCCAAATATATATGAAAGACTGAAAATGATAAATAATAATGCAACGCGGTAATATAACATTAAACAACTTTCTCATCCACTGAACAAAAATACCTTTATTATTTATATACTAACTTTTGAACATGAGTAATGAAAATGAATTAACTAATACGAGGAATTATATAATTATCTAACACGATTACAGCTAGTGCTATCATTTAAAATAATTTGAATAAATTGAAAATCAATATACGAATATCAACATGACCACTGCACGTATATATGAATCATAAATACTTCATATATATGTTTCTGATGATGATGAAAATACAAAAACTCAAGTTTTTAAGCAAATAGATTTATATATAAATAAATATATATATATATATATATATATATATATTTTGAAATAGAATGCAATCATATTTGTTGTTCCTTTGAAAAATTGAATCAAAACTTAGTAATCTTGTCTAAAGCCAAGCTCAGATAAATGCCCTTATCCGTTGACAGCTTCATTGTTACTGTTGATTATATTTGATTTTTCTATTATTTAGTATACCAACTTCAAGTATATCTACAAATTATTGAGGTCTACGTATATGAACGATGAAATCAAACCCTAATTCTCCCTTAATTAGTTATTCACTCTATTGCATAAATAAGTTTAAACTATCAAAAATTAAATCTACAACTACATCTTAAAATTGAATCATCATGTAATACTAATACTTAAATGTTGACTAAAAAAATTCAATACAACTTAGTGAGTATTCAATTTAATAACTCAGAATCAAGAATTGCGTATATTAAATTTCTCATTTGATAAAAACGTTTTCATCTACGGTGAATAACTCTCATCATCAAGCCTATATTTGATTCTTATATACTATACTATACAAGTATTTAGTATAGCTGAAAATTCCCTATATGTACGTATATGAACGATGAAATCAAAGTTTACACGTCCATTTTTGACTTTTTCACTATATTGCCAAAAAAAATTTAAACTATACAATATTTTCTTCATATCTATAGCAAAAGCATTAATTATCACGTAATACTAATAATTAAATCTGTTGTAAATAACTTTAATAAAAATTAGTTCATATTGATTTTAAAATTACAAATCATAATCAAGAATTGTTATATAAAAAATATCATCACATAAGTTTCTTCTAAAGTTAATCACTCCCACTATGAAGATTATATTTGATTATTCTTTACTATACTATACAAATATTAAGTATACGTACAAACATATATTCGTACTCAACATTAAGTTGCTATGTTATTTCACTGTTTATATTATATTTGAAATTCGGATGTTACGAAATGGGCTATTTAACTTGTTTGGTTTTGGTATTTTGTTTGTTCAGACATGAATGTTTATGTTCTTATTTGTACAATACGGATGGGAACGCCATGTCAAATTCGGTATTTTCGTACTACCTTACAATTTAGGCATTTTCGATAAACCGTGAAACTTGGGTGGACATTGGAAGTTCGGGCGAATTCGGTATACCGTATAATATCGGTACGGTACGGTATACCGAAAATATCAAGAACGTTAGCAATAACCCGTACTGCATATACCGAAAACTTCGGTATACCGACATTCGGTGTACCGAACATTTTGGTATGAGAACGGTGTGAAATGTGTCTATATGGCAATTTCGGAACCTTTTACGGTACGGTGTGCAATTCTTACGTATACCGTACCGACCCAGTCCTATAAGAAATTGATCCATTACCATTTCCTTGAGTTGCTTTGATGTATCGCGGTTGATTGTTCATGGAATGCACGAGTAATACGATACTCATTTAGAACTGTACATTCCTGCTATGATTGGACACCCTCCCACTCGGCCTCGATCATATCCCACTGTCTTATCATCCGTACTGGTAATGCTACACCTGGGGTATTCTGGGGTTAAACTTCCCTTCACGTTTCTCTTGTAAGACTAACTACATGATTTGCTGTTTGTTAATCGCTATATATTATCCTTAATCACGCTACTGTTATTATGTGCAAATCAAATATTACTGCCTCCACTCACTACTAAGCCTACCGGATCAACTGATACGCTGCATGAAGTTTCATTTGATACAAAGTAGAAGTTAGTTTTATGCCTGCTGGCACCGGACCTAATTTCCCTATATTTCTGTTTATTTTGTAGGGTCCGGTAAACAAATTCTGTTTAGCATGCATCGCCACGTATTTTTGTGTTCCCCAACCCCCTCTCCTGTGTCCCCCAATATGCAAGAGTAATAGTACGTTAAAGCATTTTATACATACATGCACTCCATACTACAGCGATACATGCGTTACCCGTCGTCCCATTCCAAGGCCCCATAAATTTCGTGTACCTTGTCGACGGGCCACACAAGTTAGCAAAATATAGCCCCACACAAACAAGGAGCTGGAGCCACAAAAAAACGACATACATATACACAATCCGAAAGTGTGGCCGCACGGCCATAATTCTTAACATATGTTTGTTACGAGGGCATACATGGCCCAAATTTCCCAAAAACCCTTACTTTCTTGTCTTCTCAAAATATGTTAGAATGTGGGCTACAGCAATCCACCTCTCTGTGCCTGGTGCATATACTTCTTCCCCGAATCTAAGTCCAGCACCATCACCCCGATGCTCGGGAAGGGAGCTGATATGTCCGTGAATAGTAGAACATCGCCGGACCTGCAGCCGTTGTCACTTGTGAATTGCGCCCACCCATCCTGCCTGATGTAGAAGCGGACATCAGTATTGTTAGCCTCTCTCGGAACTGCACTTCCCATGTGCGACCGTCTTCATTTTGCAGTGTCACTATGCCACCATGAGAGACGGACAGCGCCCTCGCAAACGCTATGGGGAGTTCCTGTCGCATCTCACAAGATGAGTGTGTTAGTGCTTCCGTTAAACACTAATTCGTGTTCGTTGTATTCATACATGCACCGTACCCAAAACACAGGCCTTACTTACCAGCTGTGATAGCAGGGAATACTCCTTCATCTGACGAACAAATTGCATTTTTAGGAGGTAGGTGTCTGCGGTCCGATGCCTAACTTGAGTTAGTCCTCCTGAACCCTCTGCGAACACACACATAATTCTATAATATTAGGTTCTCTGCAGAATCCTTCAGGGCATGGTCCTTCGCAAGTGTTTGTTTCTTACATACATGACAGTAAATAATTAGATTGTGGAATTACATGACACGCTGTATAATTGTCAGAGCAACTCCTACTTCACTCATGCTAACACAGTCAAAATGAGGGCACTGGCACGGATGTGTATACTAATATCCCTAACCGTGAGCCATGCATCCTGAATGTATAAGTTTAAAAATAAGGATGGATGACATTGCATGCTTTCATTTTATGATTAAGACCCTGCCAAACGTACAACAACATCAAAGCTGGTAACTATACTGCATTTGTTATGTGAGGCCATATCTGATATGAGTGTCTCCCGTCACAACTGAGGTTTAATTTGTTGATTTGTTGGGTATTCTTCCCTACACCCAATTGCATCGTTAAACTGATCACACAATAACAGGTCATCTCGGTAGCTGGATGTTAATTCACTATGCTGTGCTTATGCTTCTGGACATATGCGAGCATTGTTTGTCCATTAACACCATCTGTTCTCATACCCGTCCCTACCAGACTAATCAATGGTAAATACATGTTTCCTTGGAGGTTTTAATATGCATTCCAACCCTATCCCACTTAATACTGCTGCATTGACTATGAACTATATGCATGAATTAATGTGTAGTTTATGATAAATTTATACAACCCCCTCACTACCACAATGCAACAGTGTTTACTTAAATCCCGTTCACAATTCTACAAGCTGTAGCATCATACACACAATTTTGGATATTTCCGATATCTGATTCTTATGGATTAAGTGATTCTTAATTAATAATTGCTTACCTCCACTCGCGGCGCCACCCCACTTCCGCATACCCTTTTCATCGTACGCACAAACCTTCCAAGTGCCGTTTTTTGCCTCAAATGTGAAAGTTATAAAGTCCCCCCTCCGCAGATGATTCTCCTGGGCAAACTCTGGCCAACCATCTTCCAGCCAAACTTTCCCTGCCCGATTACTCAGCCTCACTTTCCACTGCCGATCTTCACTCTCTGTCGCCAGCTTGATCGACTTGCCTTTCAGAAGGAAACTGTACGCATCCGCGAACGTTAGGGGTATACGCTGCATTGCGATTCAATACGGTCATACTACTAATGTTTGAATGAATAACCATACCATATATTTCATTTAAGGCTACCCTACCAGTGTCTATGACCAATTTACTCGGAGGAACCAGAAGAAGGAAGCTACTTTCATTGAGCCATCTGTCACCGCCCAATTTTGACCAACCAGCTCCTGCTCGCAACTATTCCAGTCGTACAGTCTGACCCTATAACTTGCACCACGTTTTTGCTCCACCAACATGTGAAAACCTGATGCCACCTTCATTTCGTCTCTGAATGTGCTCCATCCCTCTGTGAAGAAGCACTCACCAGTTATACGGCACTTGATCGTGACCTTCCAAGTTCTTCCATGGTTATCCTGCAAATTGATTCTTGCACCAAGTGGCAAGCTCTACAACAGTATATCAATAAACGGTTCAACCCCTCAAAATAAGTGACGAATGGAACATTTGACATTTTTATGAGCCGCCTAACATGAACTCATGCGTGTATGCCTTCGGCTACACATGAAAATGAAAGGGAATGAAATCATAAGAATGTATCTATGGCTAACCATTCTCTCCTTGAATGAAGCATCCCCCACAACCGTGAAGAAAGAATACTTGTGCTTCTGACTTGTTTCTGCCTCCATGGACTCGACACAAGGCCTGCAGAAAGTAATCCAGACTCCATCGCGGCAGATTTAGTTAATGTCAACAGCACATTGAATAAAGTTGAACAACATCCATATGGATCACACCATTCAAACTAAAAGTGCTCAATACCGACTCTTAAATCACTATGCTCGCTCGCTCATTAACTATTCACCGCCCAAATTTAAAATTAAACGACCACACTTATTTTTGATTAGGTTTAAACATTCTGGCTTCCAGGGTTTTGGTATTTTTACGACTCGACAGTGTGAATCTTATGCGAACAGATCATATTTTTTTAGGCGCAAATTCGGGCAGAGAATGGGTATGGGGAGTGATCTAAGTTTGGGGGTGACGATGTAAAAATTTGAAAAATTAAAAATAAATACCACGACCTTAGCACTCCCGTCAACGAGAGTTGAGTTAGGTTTACTTTACCTTTTGTTCAGGGTGGGCTTCCGTCGCCGTATAATACAGTAGATAGTCTTCTTCGCCGATCGGTGATGGTCGGCCGGACTGCTGCGGTGAGGTTGGCGTTGGGCTGCCGGCTTCATTCCCCGATTTCCAAATGGTCAACGGATGCGTCTTAAAGAAGCCGCTCGTTCCGGTGGCGTTTTTCGCTTTTTCTTAGAGTCGGAATCGCCAACCACGTTTTAAATAATTTGCTACCTACCACCGACTACCTTTTACTTTGGTTGCTTAAGTATGTAAGTTCTTATCCCGTTCTCTAACAAATTTATTAATTTTGTTATGGAGCCACCTCTTTAAGGGGACATAAGGTCCTACAGTTTTTTCTATGAACTTGGTTGCCTCATAATATATATTTTTTATCTTGCACTGTAAATCTCTATGATGAGATTGTGTAGTTTACCAATAATGTGATGTATATTATCCCTCCGTCTTACAAATTGGCCTTATTGACAATTTACAATATAGTGATTCATCTTTAAATTTACGTATCGTTAATACGTTCTCGTAAAATAACCAATGCACACTTTCATGCGAATTATGTTGTATTGCAAGCAACATATGTGTCCGTATAATTATGTGGTTTGTATCCATTGCATCGTAGTCCTTCATAACTAACAGTCCTCGTTATGTACAATAAAATTATTCACGCTGCTTACTTTTAAATTGGATAATCCACAGTGTAATTACTCAAGCCACAACTTCAGTACTGTGATTGCAACGTTTGGACACGTCCCCTTATATCAATTAAAAGGATCCTCTACTACACTCACCCATCCGTGTAAAAATAGTAGCAATTAGTTTCACTTTAATATAAGAATTCATTTACGAAACCAATAAAAAATTAATCAAGTATTTAGTACTACGTAAAACTTTCATCATATTCCAGTGGATACATGCCTTGCACTGAACAAGTACATCTCCATAAAACACCATTCACATGAAATGTTAGCGCCCTTTTCGTATTTTTCCCTGGTACTGTTTATTTAACTAATTACATGACATCTAACATTACACTTACTAATATTATGGTGGTATACAAAGTTGTATGAATCTATTACTGTGCCTTTAATAATAATTTTTCCCAAACATGTCATCAACTGTAATTTGAGTGGACATAATTAAAGTTATTCATATACATTTAATTACACACACACCCACATATCTACAAACGAAGTACGGAGTCCTCAGTGGTAATGAGGGGTACTTATATGACTCCATCACTCAACCCTAAAAACCAATGAAAGGTATAATTGAATGAAAACTTGATCAATTCACTTCTTCACACGGATGAATTCAACTTATATGGATTCATATCGACGAGCACTATCGTCTAACATATTCGATTATCTCCATTGGATAATACTTGTGCCATATATATTTAAAATCATAATTGGGCTATAAATCACGTCATCTGGGCCTTTTAAAAAGAGTTGATACAACTTGAGCATTCGGGCTCTAGCAGATACCTTTGGCTTCTATTATTGGATTTTGGCTGTCACATCTAATAATACGTTCATAAGTTTTTTTGACAAGGAAATGAAAAATTTTAATGGTTAAAAGAAATTTAAACATAATTAAGTAATATGCAATTAGAAAACTATAAAATCTACGTACAGATGACAAAAACTATGAAGATCTTGTTTATTTAATTTCTATACCTTTTTTGAATTCGAAAACCTGTTGGAAAAAGATAATAAATCGGTATGTAAAGAGGGACAAAATACGTCACCATTTATAGAGATAAAAAACAATTACTATGTTTTTATATTTACATAAATTACTTACATGTGAAATTTTAATTAGTCTTAAATATATATATATATATATGAATATATATATATATATGTATATATTCGTTAATAATAAAGTGGCACCGAATCAGATGGTGCCACGTGTGCAGGGACGTTGCCTACGCCTTCAAGTCGGAATAAGCCGACTCGGTTGTGTCATTTAGTGAGTTTTCAGATTTTAATAAATTACTAAAGTAAATTGTCATTTTCGGTGTCACCCACTCGGGTGTCACCGATGTAAGTAGCCTTATATTACAACTGTAATTGTTGCAACGGTACATGAATTATTTAAACCAATCTATACATGTATTACGGTAAATTGGTATGGGTACAGTTGCCTAAATAAAGACAGTCAACAGTTGTGTTTAGGAATTATTTCTGTTGACCAATGAAAGAATGTGGGGCTTCTTGTAGTGCTTAATGGTTGGCCTAAATTTATCTTGGATTCGGATCGACACTTGTGGCTTCACTTTTCTCACCTCTTCTTTTGCCTATTTTTTCCCCCGTTTTTTAGTTTTGCCTCTTTCAAATCTATTTTGCCTAAAACAAAATTTCAATTGTTCTTTCTTATTGTTTTGATCTCTTTCTTCGTTCCCCTTTTTCCATAACTAAAATTCAATTCATCTTTTGGTCTAGTGAATCCTGGGTGGCATCTCAAGTATATTCAAAAAAAAAAATTATTATTGCAATGATTATAATGAGATAAATTCATGGAAATTAATTGAAAGTTATAACAACTTTACATATTGGCCAATTTTAGATTGGAGATTAAAAAAGACAGAAAATGCGACTGTACACATTCTCTTCTTAAATTGTGACACTTCATGCTCACCTCCGATCAGAAATATTCAAAATGAGAGATTATGAAGAGGAAAAATAATAATAATAATGAAATAACTATAATTATACTTCCACTAACAAGATTTGAATTGTTATTGGTCATATCAAATTTTATAGTCTACATACTTTTTAAATTTGCTAACAAAAATAACAAATTAGAACGACGTACCAATTTTACACTTCACTACTAACACTTAACATCCAGCTCCACTGCAAAGTATTTACTATGAAATATATTTTCCAGCTTTAAGAAAGACTTGAACAAAAAAAATTAAATAATAATTATATAAATTTGATTACACTTGAATGAACAATAACTGAATTGTTGCTGCCCATATCAAATATTTCCCGTGTACGTTTTAATATGTAATCATATACTACAAAGTAGTTCTAGTATAAATCACCTGAATATTCCCGGAATCATAGACGCATACACCATATTTTCTGCATCATAGGCATTAACTTTTTATTTAATAGACAACGTTGGTGACACGAATAGTTGAAGATATTACATATCTTTTAGATCGCTGACGACGATTTGGAGTAAAAAATCTTGCAATCAGAAATCCTATTCTTTGGCCTAAAAATTGTGCGCTTTGTAACATTCCATATGTTCCATTGTATACATGAATGGATACTTTACAGTACACTTTATTTTGAAGGACTTAAAAAGGTCTCCATTTATGCGCTATTATAATCATTGTAGTTTATAAGTATAACTTCATTCGGCAACAATTTATTATTTTCCTATTTCAAATTTTACATTTAAAATAAATGATCATAATTTTTAAACCTGTCATGTATTCAAATAAATCCAGTTTTATCTGGAAGTGGTCAAATATGAATTGTTATTTATATAATCGCACCATTAGGAATATTCCAACTTCATCTTTCTACATTCTAATATGGATTATTATTTATTCCCTTAAATTAAATTTCTTTTTTTTTTGGTCTTAACTGCACAAATTTATCTTCTTATCTAATTAATTAATGCACTTGCAAATCGTTTAATTAATTTATTAAAATTGAACACAACATATAGAATACAAAATAAGCATAATGACAAAGTGAGTTGAATAATTATTTGTGCATTGCACATGAGAAATACTAGTACTCTTTATATTATGAGCGTATTTATTTTCTTATATATAGATGATCAGCTTGGCATGTATTTTCAAAAAATATGTGAACACTGTGCGTACACTTTAAGGTAATGAGCGAACCAGTATAATTTTTGTTTGTTTTGGGCCATCTCGTTCTTATTTTTCAAATTTCTTAATTCCCTGTTCAAAACAAGTAAGTTATAAAAATCTAATTATTAGCATAATATATTAGATGGAGTTACAAATATTATGATACATTACAACATGGTATCTGCCTTTCAGAACGTTGTTGAAGAATATAAAAATTATATCCAAAACAATATTCTAGTGCTCACGTTTTAGCGACAAATTGTACTCATATAACATTCGGTCCCTCATTTTGGTTAATTCTCAAATGCAAACAGTTTTCTAGACGCTCAACGTCGGAACGTATCTTCCTCAATTCAGTATGGTGAACGTATAGGCAACATAGCCTTCTCAGCTGCATGCCAAACATATGTGTACTTGCAATTTGACGCAATAAGTTATTTGGTTTTTACGTTATTTTCATACACCCATTTAAAACCTTCTAATTTGCATAAGATCCTAATGTGCTACTAATGGAATGTTCAACTGGGGAGGTAATCTCCACCGTTTAAACTTTGATGTTTCCGAATTCCCGAACAACTTGATGGTTCAATGTCCACTTTTCCATGTGAAACATGTTTGCACGTCTTGTGACCAATCTTTACAACTTTAAATTATAGTGAAGATAACTGTTGTATGTGTTGAATGAGATATATGTCAATTTGCATTAACAATCTCTTATCAAGACATCCTTACTCCGGGAGGTGGAAGTCCCCAGTGTCTCTACACAAGGCTCAACCGTGATACTATTGAATCTTCATCAATCGGCCGAACACATAAACAAGTAAAAGCTCCATCCAAAGGTTTGTGTAATGCAAAGGTTGTTTTCCCTCTTCTCGTTCATATATTTTCTTAGAATAATATAAGTTGTAACATTATGCATCTGTCATCCGTCGGAGCGCCATTTTATGCAAATAAGTCTTATAACTGAACAATCATCAATCTATCGACTGAAAGCGTTGCACAATTACAATAACCCAACATAAACTTGTTTTATATTTCTCCCTAAACAAACAACCAAACATACATTCGTAATTTTAGATTCATTTTTTATACCTTGCTTCAATTACATTTACATATTCAACCTGGCCTCCCCAAATCAGAAGACGTACTCACGCTTTGCCTTTATCCTCACAACATAATGTCAACATTAACAGGTCAATCCACTATTATGTAACCAAATCCCTTTTTCCTAATGTGTCCACTAACTTTTACTTTGGGATACACAGTACTGCCGTTTTTTGCAAAAACCAATTTACATGCAACCTTGAACTTTTATTTATGCCTTCAATCAGGCCGCAATATTGGCGACAAAAATTTGCACCACCACACAGCTTATACAATGCTGCGTACATTAACCAATCGGCAAAACCATGTATGGCATATATCTAAAACTCCCTCCTTACAATAATTGCAATCATGAGGACGATACCTGCTATAAGCATCGGCCACAGGAATCAGCGACCACTCCCCGGGTTTCCTTGGCAACAGTTACGATCTTCTGCACTCCTCCTACGGCGCAGTTGTTCATCCTTTAATTTAAGTTTCTCATCCAGCACCTCCGTCAGAAGAGTCTTGTATTTCAGCTGAGTTTCCAGCGCTTTCTTTCGCTGTATCATCCGTTGCATGGCCCCTAGGTAATGGGGCGTCAGTTCGTCGTCTACCCATCGAAAAAACGTGCAGCGGGGAACCTGTCAATCGGGTGTTGTAATTTTGGGCATTTCGTGGTCGATTGACCCATTCAGTATCCCGTGGTATATAAAAAGAATTAAAGTAAAGACTCCTTACCGTGCAACGGACGAATCGCCTGAAAGGATTCGCCTCAGTTCCAGACTCATGTCGGTTGCCGACACCATGCACATGACAGACGACGGGGAGGCGGGCCACGTTTGCCTCGCTGTTAGAGGAAGTTGCAACACTTGAACCTCCGGCCACGGATTCCATCGGCGATTTGCAAAATTGAACTCCCACGATGACAGTAGGAAAGAGTAAAGTGGGCATTTATGAAATGCCCCCGACTTCTTCGAGAAGTCATTGGATCCTTTGTTTCAAATTTTAGGCGGATTCGTAATGGGCCCACTTTTGGTTTTTACCGCCTACATAACCAAAAGTATACAATTATTGTTTACAAACTATTGCAAATAGTATCTACATATTTTCTCATATCATATTTCCCGCACCAATATAAAAGATGCAATTTCATCTCAAATTTCGAGCGTCTATAATATGTAGTTGAATCAAATGGACTAGATGTATGATGTACAACTTAAATTAGTAGCTCCACTTATAAAAAATCAAAATAGTTACAACAAACTTTAAAAATTACATGCATATGTACGAAATGCTTTAAAACAATTTCATATATACATTTTATAGTTATAAGCAAAATATATATATCATAAAATGTTCCCTAATATTACTACCACACATTCTTACACATTAATAAATGTTAAGGACTATGTGATCCACAAATTGATTTTGAGGATGACATTTATGTGGGACAAAAATTCCGGCGTAACAAATTAACGAATACAATTACAATGAAAAAAACGACTACACGTAAACTATAGCTTAGAATTATCTATACACATGCCTATACATTTGTATAATCATAGTATATATGTGTACATGGTCAGTTCAAATTAATTCCGTACCAATGGTAAAGGTCTACTATGTGCATCCGGGTACCTTAACACACACTTTTCTGACGTAATAATATTATTTCACACAATAACACATACGTCTTACCCACAGTGTTCGACCAAAAAATTCCACACGTTGTCATTAATAATTATCATACGATTCGCACAGCAAATTTTCTCCATCTCAACCAGTTATCACCCCTCGTGTTCTGTTTGTTTGAAACGAATCCTACATATTTCATTCCCAAAATGTGGGTATTTTTTGTCACATGTTTTTGAATTTTCATTTGCTGCTATCAAATTTTAATGCTTCATATTAGGTTCAGTATCCCAATTGTCAATGTGGAAATGAATATCAATGATAAGGATTGCAATCACATAAATGGTTTCATCAATTATTTATATTCCACTAAGTAATTGAAGGCACACAAATATGAATTTACTTGTGTTCAACCGTACTTCCTATATTTTGTGGGTAGGGCATGCACTATACGCTAAATTTATTTCGAAACGAATAGTGTTATATAAATATCTGATTTGTATTGTGAGACGGTACATATATGAGAAAGTGGATGACAATTCGAGTTTAATCCATGTATGTGATAGGTGTGGTACTGTGCTAAATAATACATGTATATGGTAAATGTGTTTGTGCTTGAGTGGTTGGAGGAATAAAATTCTGAGCCACATACACATTTAAAACATATATGGTACAAATTAGACTTAAAAATGAAAATAATGATCAAACAAATTATTAAAAATGCTGACAAACGGTAACGGAATTTTTTAGAAAATTGTACTATGATGCATGCTACATGCTTGGAAAAAAGAGAACAACTCATTCGAGCACCATTCCAGACCATACCGACTATGATGACGACCGTACAGGCCGACACTTCGTACAAGATAATTTAGACACATAATTAGGGTGGTGCATTTCATAAACGTTCTTACTTTTGAAATTTAATACATAGTCCATGCATGTTTTATTGTACTCTAACCATCACGAAGGTGTAATTACCTATTAATCCCATTGCCCAATAGGATCACATTTGCTTGGTTTTGTAGACATATGGCTCGTACTTGCTATTTTTATCTGTGGTAGTCATATTTGATTTGTAGCCAGGATTAATGAGAACATTATCTTAGGGCTTCGCATACCTTATCCAAATATCCGTGCATCACTTCTCAGGTAAGTACAGTCTTGTGTATACAATTCGTTTTTTCATCTGCAACCAGAGGCTCTCATTGCATGAGCCAAGTGAGTCGGTCGCTTAAACCCCCTCCCCCCCCAAATTTCGAATTTTGTGGGGCCCCAACGTTTCTCATAATGTGTCATATAAAACTGATAGTTGTGATATTTTATCTAATGTCCTCATGGTCCAGTGGTTAGATGTCCCTTCACTCTTAAGGAGTGCAAGGGTTCGGTTAAAGTAGTTGCCAAGTTGGAGGGTCCTTTTGTTTTTTTATTTACCATATTTCCACTTTCATCATTTACTCTCTCTGTCTGGACATTGCTTGTGCCATTTCATTTTAATTTACTGTTTAAATAATGAAATCACAGCCTTATTTTTTTCATTCAATCTCTGTCGGCTTTCTTGCCCTCGCTGCCTCTATGTTTCAATAAATTCAATATGTTTTCGAGAATCACCAACCTTGATATTTTTTTGTTTCACTTTACTAGTTTTTTTTTTCCAAAAATCATAAATCAAGTTTTTTAACTAATTGTTTTCCAAATATTGAATCACAATCTGTATTAGAATGCCCGCTAGTTGCGCAGTTTTTTCTTTTTGAAGCTTTAACTTAATGCTTACCAAGTTTTTTTCATTTGAAACTAAAAATATAAATTATTTTACCAATTCTTGCTGACATTCTTAATCTATAGCTTTATTCTAAAAGTTGCTGTCTATGGCCCGCAAATAGAATAATTACTTTTTTTTTAGATTTATAATCCAAAATAATAATATATGATAAGATGAAATTATATATTTATTTACACTTCCAATTATAGTCAAATGTATTGTCTGGAAAATCATATGCCCTCATTTGTATTTCCTCGACTAAGACACACTCTCCATCATTTGGATCGGCCCTGTCTATAACCTATTTACTTGTCATATCCGCATACGAACTATTTTAACTTTTTGTCGATGTGAAAATATATGAACCTATATAATAATATATATATATATATATATATATATATATTAATGAATACCTATGTATATATATATAAATCTCATTCAGCTAATCAACTACGTTGTCGCATGCTTAAGAAAACACACATTTGTAATCAATTGAACAAAAATGTAAAATGTTTACGGCATCACACGTCATTTTGGCAATTTTAACGAAATGCAAAGACGGTAAACATATATAGTTCTACCTACATTCTAAATTTAAGATAACATGTTTCGTCAATTAATTGATGAGTAAATCGTCATATTATCTCAAAGTTTAGTATTACCTCAACTAATTATACTACTATTAATGATAATAATAATAATAATATTATTACTAATAATAATAGTAATAATATTATTAGTATTTGTAATAAAAATGATAATTATTTTAATGATAATAATATTATTTTAATAATATTCATATTGTTATAATTAATAATTTAAAATATTATAATAATTATTATAATTAATACTAACAAATTAGCGGTATTTTTCAGGGTAATTATCAATTCAATCAGTCGACATTAATGAAAATATGTATATGTTGCTATATACATATGTATATGCATTACTTATTGAATATACCGTATATACGGTTATTTGTGTGTAGTTCTTATCAATGAAGTTGTGTATAATGTGCAATCAATTACAGAATATATTTTCATAGATTTTTTGATCTCCAATGAAGCATTCAATCAATCACACTACAATGACTTTGATTTTATATATGTTTGGTGACGATCGTCCTAGGGCTTGAATTTAAGAATTGGGAATTTCCAATCTGCAATCGAAATCGGCCTCACAATTCCATTGCATTTGAGTGTGCGTGATTTATGTTTAATGGTATAATTAACAATACCCGTACTCAACATCAACAACTATTATGGGCGGTAGTTAAATGAAGAGAGAAATTTATCCCAACTATCTCATCGACGAGACAGTGCAACAATACATCGGCCAAGAAGGTCGATCAGACAATGAATGGTGAAGATGGAGTGGAGGTTTTACACAGCACTATAGATTTATTTTATTTATCTTTAAATTTGGTTGAGTTATTGACCCATATAAGTTTGAAATTTTTGACTTTGAATTTCAGTTTACCAGTTTTCGTTTATAGAACCACGGAAGAACTAATTATGAAATGCAGTGTTCACGGTTTGGATTTTTGAGCTAATATTACAGTTTTGTAACAATTGTAAATGTAAATATTGGAACGCTTGGATTTGACTAATAGTTTATTTTGCACATGTTTTAGATTCATATTTCATAGTGTGACGCCTTCAAAAAAAATGTAACTTTCAGCTTAATTCATTTGCCTATATTTTTAATAGTTTATAAGTTTCAAAGAGACAATGAATAGTTTATATGGATGAATTATGTAAACTTGCTTTTTGCGTTTTTTGATGTAATTACACTTGTAGTTTTATATTGTAGGTTCGGTAGTGGTTGATGTACCATACACGATGAGTGTAATGTTGTTCACAAATCCGAATCTTTGTATAAGATTATATAAAATTTAAACTAATTATTGACACTGTAATTATTGTTGTAAGCCCAGTATGTACATTTTAGAAAAAGTATGTTAAGTTAGTTCGGCCATGATGTAACTAATTATTTTAAGCATCACAAATTGCAATTACCAATTGCACAATCTAAAAACCGCCAATCTTTATGGGAAAATAGATTATGTATGTTTATTTTTTAGGTTTATATGTTTTCTAGTTTTAGTTCTCACGGGATCGAATTCAAGAAAGGGAATGAAATCCCTTAATGTATTAATAAATAGTTGGTGTTGTTATTACATCCCAATGTTGGGTGGAATATGGTTTATTGATAAGAATAGTAATCGAACAACTTTTTCGCCGAGTTTTGTGAGCGTCGTAATATGCGTAATTAACC
Source organism: Perilla frutescens (assembly GCA_026008535.1). Classification (NCBI taxonomy): domain Eukaryota; kingdom Viridiplantae; phylum Streptophyta; class Magnoliopsida; order Lamiales; family Lamiaceae; genus Perilla; species Perilla frutescens. The sequence goes on from BRKX01000013.1 coordinate 48,884,611, forward strand.
AATTATCTAATTTCTTTGTGGCTCATTTAATTTAATTTGGAATAGGAAGAAAATGAGATAATCGTTTTTCCTCCATATCTCCGTGGTCCCGATTATGGTATATGTAGGTGCGAAGAAGCCTTTTTTCATGCTTCTATGTAGTAAAGGATTAAATCAAAACACCATACTTACTTTCAGATGACAATATGCTAAAAATGTAATGCATATCAGTTGTAAGGATGGATATTCTCCCATCTAAATTTCCCTTTGAATTGTCTGTTTACGTTTATGATCTTTTTATCCTATGACTTTTCATTCGTAAACAATAATTTTTTATTACAATCTTTAGGAGTTCGTTGAAAATACTTGATTACTACTCATACACAATATTCATAATAATAAATTTAGTACTTAGTATCATGTCCATCGCAAAGGTCATTTGCTACTTACCATTGCTGACGGACATTCGCCTAGGGAGTTTCCGTAATGCTATTCTCTGTCTCAGAATATTAGTATGTAATTGCATCTTGTTATTATTATTATTATTGAAATTATTATTATTACTATTATTACTTTGATTATTAACATAATTATCGTATTTATTAATATTATGATCATATCTTTTGAAAAATGTATTTATTATAAAGAATCAATCTGGATTAGTAATAGCATGTTTGTTTTTACCGCATTCCAATAAACAATGGGCTCACAGAAAAATATGAAATCTTTTCGACCAACCAACATCACATAGTCAATATTAACAAAGATGTAACGGCACAAAATGAGTACATTGTACATGTAATTAGAGGCACAATTAAAACGGCTTAGTAATTCATCGGGGCAGCCGTAAACATTGTCAGGCACTCCCTTCTTCAGGGCATTTATCCTTGCCTCTAGACACTCGATCTCGGCCTTTGTCCGCTCTATTGAATGTTGGACCTCTTGCTTCCGTATCATGTGAAGCACGTTCTCGTAGAACCTCTGCTTTTCACGCTGCAGAATTTAGGAGCATTGTTTATCAGTAATATGAACCAAAAACATGACCTTCCGGTAGCAACGGAAAGTACGCCAGAAAAAAGAACTGCACCGCGTGTTCCAAAAGTAAATCTCTTATCTTTGCGTCGGCGATCGACTGTGCTACTGCTGCCCTCTGGAGTTTTGCGGAATCAATCGATGACTGAAAACGACATGGTAGAACATAATTTAATTTAAACGTATGGAAGTGAGTTTCAGGAGTAATACCATTATCATGGAAAAGTACAGACCTCCGACGTATCGGGCACTGTCGTTGGGCGGGCTCTCTTGGACGAACTGGTGGTGTCCTCGCTGCTGCTGCGGCTGACAGGATCCATGGCGGGGAGATCTGATGTTTTGACGTTAGGATGAATATGTATTATACAAAAAGAGCGATGCAAGACCGGCCGGCATGACTCCTCAGTTAACTGCCCAATTATTGAGAGGAATGCGTGGCTTAAGTAGCCTCTCTCGAGGATTCCAATCGGCGGGGTGGTACAGTTGTGTCGGTTCAATAATGATTCTCGCTAACAGCCTTTTAACCGCCCCATCACATACTGCCGTAATAATTACAGTTAAATGGAAATGTAAGGGAGCGAAACCCGACGCGAGTTAACACTGCTTGAGTCAATTGAAAGCGTGCCAAATGAGTCACGCAACCAATGGTCATGCCATGTAGGTAATTAAAGGTCCAAATAATGACCACAAGTAAATACTAAACGTCCAACCTATACCCATACATAACTGAGCATTTTTATATTAATTGTGTATCGATGTTTCACTGAACTTTTTTTGAAAACGTAGAATATGTTATTATTGCGCCTCTAGCACAAGCCAAAAAATGTATCCCCATGTACCATACAGTTGTGAAGAGTGTCATGGCCGGAAACGTGTATTCACATGGGTGAGAAGTTGCAAACTGCTTTGACAAATTGAAGAACTAAGTAACCTTATTTTTCCCTCACTTTCACCGTAGTTGTAATCGATTCTGGACATTGAAATAGTGTGGCCTTAATACTGAATAAAATATGTATGGAACAAAACTCCAATGACATAATTACCGACATGCAAGGAAGTGACAGTTCCATGCAGGGCAGATTCCAATGTTGTAGTTGCATGAGTCGATGAGCAATAGTGACTCATAATTGTCTTAGAATATGTTCGAATTCGAATTACACGAAAGATCACTTTTTCCTTACCTTAAAATATATATAATTTTAGGAACCCAACTAAAAAGAAATTTCTGATTCTATTTGCGGGGCAAAGACAACAAGCATTTTCATATAACATATAATATTAAATTTTAAAATCATTGGGGAAACATTTTTCACTGGGTATTTCATTTTGACAAAATGGTAAAACCTGCCGCCTCTTTAAAAAGCGTTTTGACATAACATTTCATAACATTTCCTATTGAAACTTGGAATGAAGGTTCGAAGAAATAAGATGACACGGGGGAAAAAAATTTGTGAGCAAGTCAGAAAGAACGACAGAATAGATGGTTGGAGGGGGGAAATTCATGCTGTGAATTTATTATTTAATAAGCCAGATAAAAGAGATGGGAAAAAATATCAGGCGAAGAGAGAGAGTGAAGAAATGATGGAACTGGAACAGTAAATTCCACAAAATCTGAAGGGAGGAGACTACGAGGAGCCGATCCCTTGCACTCTTTGGGAGTCTTCCAGAGGTCAAACCACTGGACTGACATGCGTTTTGTTAGATTTTTAGCACTACTATACATAATATATATAAATTAGGAGATGGGTGACATCTTCTCTAAAGCAAGCCCGTTGTAACTGTGCATGCTGGAATGCCATGGATGAGATGAAGCGCGAAAATGGAAAACTGAAACCGGAGCAGATGGCTAGGTTGCGCAACATTGGCTAGGTTGCGCAACATTGGTTGGAGGGTATATGAATGATATGAATCCAAAATTGGAATAATATTCTTAATTGGGGATGCCACTATATCACATCATCAGACCCCCATTTGGACCAAATGTATTGGCTTACCAAAGAAGGGGAGAGGTTGTATTATTTTTTCATAAGCAGCCTTTTTTCCCTTTACCAGACCATGTATTTGTGTGTTTATCCGTCACTGAAGTAGTGCTATTTCAATTGTTAATTAATTTTTCGGATAACTTAAGTTTCGAAGTTGTGTAGTGTCAACAATATCATATTGTGGTTGGCTACATAAACAACACGATCGAGGATTGGACAAAGCGAATTAAAATAATCAAGAATCAACTAGTGTCGACCGTATTCAAGGCAATATTGAACTGTTTGCGTTTGATACATAGTATGTCTACATAGTACGAGCGTAACGTCGAAGGATGTTGAAAAGGACATGAATAGTGTCATCGCGGGCAGGTCTGAATAAGTGATCCTAAGTTGCCCCTACTATATTTCATATTTTGTTCAAAAATTTATATACAATGCGAAAGTTTATTTTATTGCATTTTTACTTTTTATCAATTCCTAGAAATCTATGAGATATGTTTTCACAAAAAATATATATTAGACCATGCAGGTGTTTGGGAATAAAGAAAATCATATTTTCATTGTGGAAGTAAGACAAGCGAATTCACATTATTTAATTGGTAGATAATTTTAATATCTAAATTTTAACTATCAGTTTATTTTAATGTAACTTGTAGAGTAATTAATATAATGAGAAATATTGCAAATATTCATTAGTGGAATGCAGTTTTTTTAATAAATAAACTTAATAACTTTTTAAATGAAACCTAATCGAATGTCTAAATGTGGTAAAAAATCATCAATTCTCTGAAATTATATAATTTTCGCTCCGTGACTCAAATATACATTTCCTTTTGCTCAAGCGCACCCTTAGCAAACTATACGAAAATACTTACTGTCATATACCAAATTTATTAAAACATCAGATACACAGTCAAATCAAATACATATATATTATCATATATATGTATGTATATACATATGTATATATATATATATATATATATATATATATATATATATAACGAGCTCCAATCAAATAAATATATAAATTGTGGTGGAATGTTGTACCAAAATTCCACATATGAATTATTGGAACTTTAAAAACTTAACAATAATGCATTCCGATTTTTAATTATCAATGGTTTTAGCTAAAAGTATATATTTCTATTCACAAATGAGACGATGAAATTATTTTAAAATAAAGAATATCGGTCATCTCCTATATACAACATCGCATTAAGTATTTCTCTCCCAACCTTCAATGATTCTTCAAATTGTTGTCACAAAAATAATAATAATCATTATATAATTATCTTCATTCTACTGTCTCCGCAGATTTGATTCTCATACAATCAGACACAAATTGCCCCTGGCTCTATTTGAGCTCTTCAGTGGAATCTACCTATCTTCTTACGGTATTCACTGAATTCTAGTGCAAGATACCCATTTTCAACACCAAATGCAATTTATTACGGTAATATCGTATATACGTAAATGATTTAATGTTTTTGTGACTACTTGTCTGTGACACAATCTTTCATTTAACATTTACAATTGCGTTAAACAAAACATTATAATCTCAGGAAGTATATTAGACCCATAAGATGTTCCTAACCGTCCTCATGATATGCACACAATTCAATTATATAAATCAATATATGTACAAAATTGTCAAAAAAAAAAAAGAATTACCAGATGTGGTCACATGTTTGTTAGTTAATATAACTATATCATCATCGTAGTTTAGTATTACATTGGTATAGACAACAAAAGTAAATATACTCTTAAAAAAACACTACAATAAAAAAATAATCAAATTCTATGCAATGAACATAAAAAAATAGCCAACACCGATAAACTCCCAAATATAAAACGTGTAAAAACAACCAAACATAAAAAAACACCTCGAAATATGATTAAATGAAAACATTCAAAAAAAAAGAATAGGGAGATTAATATATCAAATTGAATTGTCATACTTTTATTATTGGGTAATACTCATACGCAAGAAACCATCATTGAATCGGAAATATACTTGATTTCATGATGTACGAACAAATATAATCGAAACTGGAAAGTGAGAAAGTGGATTAGAGATTTGTTTTTGTAGGAATGAATGGGCATTAAGCAAATATTTATGATGTGGTACGTATTACAATTTTATCAATACTCGTATATATTAATATAAGTATTTATAACGTGTATAAATTTACTTTGTAAAGAATAAACATCAAATTAGTTGTAGATACTAATTAGATTCCGGTAATGAATCTATTAATTAAGGTAATTATGAATAATCTAATAAGTATCAGTAATAGACGAAATCATTCACAACTGACTTCAATTTTTTTTTGTACGGGCGTAGTAGTTGGTAGTATTAATATTAGAGTGAAAATGCAACAAATTATGGATGTGATTAGTATTTGAAATTAATGCATAACCAATTAAATAAATGCGCTAATTATTTTAGCTGAATACATGCATTAGTTAAGGTGTTCCCCTAACATGTTATATTAATATTAATATGCGTATCAATAGATTAATATAAAACCTAAATAAAATAATATAATCTACATTAATTATGTGTATAATATGTGGTTTGTGCTGATCATATAATAAATTTGTAGTTGAATTCTATGGGCAAGCTTAATGTGCATTCTAATGAATATGACACATACCATAATTAATTGCCTGGCAAGCTTGCTTATTTTTTGGCTCGTATTGAACAAATGAATGCAGTTTCGGTAATACAATATTGATTAAAAGTGACCTAGGTACTACCAGAATTATGTTATATGTTAATGATCATTGTTCAGTTCCGTAAAACTCTCTCAAGGGATTCACTACCTTCGGGTGTATTTATGTGATGATTTTTTCTTTTATATTATTATTTTAACATTAATATTAAGTTGACAGTATATTGATATTCAACAAAATATTTATAGTTTAGGTAGATTGGATAGTTTTGGCGGGAAAATCAAATCATAAACTTTCCTATTCTTAGATATTGTAGGATTAACATAATTATGGATTCATTGTAATATATATTTGTCTATGTATAAAATGTAAAATATAGGTTGGTGTATATACATGTATATATAAATATACACACACAGCTACAAAGAGAGCTAGGGAGATATTGGTTCATATATACATGTAGTACACATTAAGTATGTACATACATACTACTAATATAATGTTACCATAAAAAAATTTGACGCCCATAAAATTAATTGCATAATTGAAGGTCATTTAGTAGATACCATATGGAAGGATTGGAATTGGATTATGAAAATCAAATACACACGTATGAACTATATTAATTAAATTAAATTTAGTCAATATGTAATATACTCAACGCACACGTATATATTTATGTTTTTGGAACCGTAATTTAGGCTGGACAGTTTACTTGATATTTTCATCCTATATGTATTATCTTACCATCATATAGAGTGTATATAGAGGGGTTTCCTTTTTTAGTTCTTTAATATTCATATTTTATATATTTTTTTTATAATAACAACTTTGATCCCCAAATTAAAAAACTCATCATAACAGTTTGCATAAATATCACGGTTTATATATACAACAAATATATAGTAAACGATTGGACCCACATAATTATTGTTCTTTTTTTTTTAAGGGAGATTGTATATTAAGTTTAGAAAGGGTTGATTTGACTGTTGGCGTGTAAATATTTAGGTTAATGCATGTTGCCCCTTATAATTAGGTTTTTTTTTTTTAATACAGTATATGTAGATTTTTTAAAAGAATAATGCTAGCCAACCAGATGCTGGCTGGCCAGAAGCTAATTTTGTGATGATTAATAAACGGTATTATTAATAAATTAATTATGTTACTTATTAAATGTTATATTTTTACTATATGATCCTTGTATCATGAAATTAGTTATTTGTAATTAATTATTAAAATGACTCTAGAAGCGGATCGGAAGAAAGGGGCGCAGCATCATCTTCTTTCTTTTCTTCACTTCTTTATTTTTTCCCATCTTCGAGTTCTTCTGAATTGAAGCGCATATAGAGTTGACATAATTATTATCGAGGGCATCAATGCTAATTTATTGAATAATTACTGTTTTATTAATTAAATTAATTAAATATTAAAAATAATAAAAGTTTCTGGCTAGCCAGAATCTTGCTGAAAATCATTACTCTTTTTTAAATATATGAAGTTCATACAGGTTTGCGTTCACTTTTTGTTGTGAATACTTAGGTGGCTGCAGATTCAACCCTATAAAGATGTGGTGTATTTATTTTCAATACAATATATATCTAGTTTATTATGTAATTGTAAAATAATTTAATAATTCAAATACAGAGTGACAGGGAAGAACGTAACACATATTGCTTCATTGGATTTATCGTTAACTAAACAATCGTAATTTGGTGTTTTAAGCAAATTAATTACTAAAAAATTGCCTCAGTTGATAAAAAAGGGTTGAATTTGCGGGAAAATTAAATCATATTCGTAAGATAAACATTAACAATACTAATAAAAAAAAGGTTCATAATAATCATAGTAGGATTATGCATTATTATTATGATAATAACCAGAATTCCTTGACTAAGAATAATGCTGGTAATAAGAAAAAAGAAAATCATGAAAATTATATTAACAAGCATATTCATTAAAATAACATTCGTCATCATAATAATGCTAAGAATACTTAAAAAAAAAATTCTGATAATAATACAACCAATTATACTAATAATAATAACTATAATAATATTAGTAGCATGAATACTACTATTAATAATATGAATAAGAATAATATGAATAATATTATTCTTAAACATTTTCGAATGTGTTTTTTAACCATTTGGGAGTGGTTAGTAAATTTGCTAGTCAATATTAAATAACATTAGTGTAATTATATGTGATTCGTATGAGCGTATTATTCTTATCCGAGTAGTACCTCCTACGTAAAACAATATGTCATTTAGACGTGCCCATTACATGCTCACACAATGCTGATGGATAAAGGTGAATTGTTTGAAAGTTATTATATATCAAAGAGGACAAATATTAGTATGTATATATTGATAATGATTTACATAATAAGAATGAGATGTGTATTAATAACAACATGCAGAAACGATTTACTAGTATTTCCGACGGGCCTATGAATATGTCGACTCGACATCTGGCCCAGCCTGATTCCTCAGCAATGCTGCCTACGCGGGTAACTGGAACGACTAAATTGACATTTAACACTTTATGCCGCCTCATAATTGCACAAGCCCTAAATTCAGACGAACAACATCGGCGAAGCCCCAACCTCTCCACTGAGAACACCGTCGCCATGACCTTCCGAATGCGGCTGCCGATTCAAGGGGTGTACAATTGCATACAGAGGGAGAAGAAGGAGATTCGCTTGCTGCAATATCTGCTCGTGGAAATAACTGAGGGCCGCATTCGCGATGCTGAGACCGCCGCCGCTTCCATGGAAGTGATTGCCGCCGCCATGTCAGACGCTTTCCGTTGGCCTATAAGTGCCGTTGATGTGGCCTGCAAGGTGGACGAGCTCCGTAACCGTTTTGAGGCCTTTTTATGGTTCAAATCGCTGCCTGGGATTCAATACGACTCAGCAGATAACAGAGTCACAGCTTGGCCTATATATTGGGAGCGCTACGATGTCGCCCACGTAAGTTGGGGTTAAAATTTTCAGTTCGTTTGGTTATTTGCGGTTATTAATGTTTAATTTCAATTTTTTGGTCCTCGTCCTTCGTAATGTAGCATGAGCCGATGCAGAATCTCGTGTTCTGGCTGAAAGGGGAGCCAAACTACGCGTTACTGCATGAAGTTTTCACAGCAGGTCGGTTAGGGAGGCTCGACGTGCAGTGGGTCATTGCACGGTGCATGGGCGGGGACCCCAGGTGGTGCCCAGCTCCGATGGTGTACTGGTGGGGCTATGCCTGACTGAGATCCCGTCGGTCGGCTATCCGTGGCCTGGAAGATGGTCTACTTGTTTTTGGGACGACTGATAGGGCCTTGGCTGGTAACTGATATGGATATATGTAGTTATTAAAGGGTCATCTTATTTTGAATATTATGCGTGGCCTAATATTTGGATCTGTACATGAAGACTAAAATATATAACGATATATGTCTATTTTGCTAAGTAGGGGTATATGCGCAAGGCACCTTCAAATTACGGAAGTGTATCAGTGGACCAGTGACGAATCAACATAATTACTGGTTCATTTAAGTAATGTATGATCGTATTTAGAAAGTTTAATGTGCATATTTTGAGGATGGTCATAAATTACAAGTCTTCAAAGTTATTCAATGAATCTGTCATCGTTTTTTAAGCAAACGTGAAACGGACGTACACATGTTAAAAACAGGAACATTAACTTTTTTTGGGCTTGGATTACGGTCATGGATTGGTTTAATACGGTGTAGATGAATTGGTCTCCAACTTGAATGTTTTTTTCCATTTAAGAACAGTGGGGACCAGATTAGGATGACAGTAATAAGTCTGTATACATGATTTAATAATTTTTAAATTATTTGTTGTTGGAGTTGCAATACTTGGGGATGATTTGCCCAAAAACACCTTCTTTATGCTGTGTAAATTGTAGGCCGAGTACAGCTGGGGATGACGATTACCTAGATCGTTTTTAAGTGTCAAACGTTCGGGATAATTCCCATAATTGTGAATTACTTAATAATTGCAGAACGTCCACAATAGTTGTTGCAAATCATTTCAAAGACGTTTGTTTAATCAAATTCAAGGACGCATACTAAGTGGAAGAGTAATGTTGTACAATGTAGGGGCTTGCTTCAAACCAATATTTACAAATAATTTTGGTACAATTGTTTTTAAGGGAATGAGGAAATCCATATTATCGAAATTCTGCACTTAGACTACCAACAAATACCTGCCTACATCGAATTTTGGGTATACAGTAGGCATCCGTACGTTAGCATACTGTATCGACAATGTTATGTACGGTGTCGATATGGGAGTTAAAAGTTATCGGTGTCCGTCGATACCACTTTCAAAACTAACAAATACAATCTAATATGTGCCCCGTTCGTCGAGATCAACCACCATCGACAAAATGTTATGTTTGGATTGGGATTCCTGTCGGATGAGACAATGAAATCATTCGAGTGGTTGTTTTCAACATTCCTTGATTCAATGGGGGGAAAAGAGCCCCAGATTATTTTCACAGATCAATGTCAAGCGCTGATGAATGCTGTGGATTACTGCTTCCACACAGCTCGACACCGTCTCTGTCAATGGCACATTAATCAGAATGCACCCTCACATTTTGGGAGCCTCAATACAGACAAAGAATTCAAAAAGAAATGGCACCACTGCATGAATGGATGTGAAACTGAAGTAGAGTTTCAGGATACATGGCGGTCGCTGATAGACGAACATATGTTGGGAGATAATACCTGGTTTGAAACAATGTACCGACTGTGTAAGAGATGGGCTCATGTCTTCACGAATGACCGTTTTTCCGCAGGAATGCATGCTACCTCGCGCAGTGAGGCCACAAATAAGGTTTTGAAGGATTTATGCGCACGCAGTGGAACGCTGACTGAATTTGTTCGCCATTATGAGCAGATTCAGATAGATTGGCGCTTGAAAGAGCAGGCAGAAGATGCCCTGTCGATAGGAATGCCGGGACAACGAGTTAATGATAACCATCTCTTTACCCATGCCGCCAGAATTTACACACGCAACATTTACAAATTGGTCGAGATTGAAGCTGCAAGTTCAATAAATATTGACATGATACAGTCACCTCTGGACTACAGCGCGGCTGAGTTGGAGTTTATTGTGTGCGGTCAAGGAGTGCACCATCACAGCAGGCGTGTGGTGTTCCAGCAAGGGACACAATCAACGACGTGTACATGTAGAAAGTGGGAGACAGAAGGGTTGATATGCCGTCACATGTTTAAGGTTTATTTCACTATAATTATCAGAAGACTCCCCGAACAACATATTTTGAAGAGATGGACAAGGGCTGCTAGGAATAGATCGCCTAACAATATCATTACCCCTTCTGGTGGAGATATACCGGATGATATATTGTTTGTGAATAATATTATGCGGCTAGTGTATGTGATCGCGTACGAGTGCAAGGATAATGTCAATTACAGGACATCGTTGCACCAATGCATGACTTTGTTGTTTAACCAGGCGTGTGGGCCTCAACACCAAGCCACCTCATCCACAAACATGGGCTCTCGTCCTTCGTATAGCCCTCACAGTTACGGTATTCGCAACCCGCCGACAACTAACCATGCTTGGTATCCAAGACACAGGGGTGGTGGACGAGAACCAGTTCATAAGAAGTATCGGAATACGAAAAAAGGAGGCGCCCCCTTAAGTAATGCAGGTTTTACAGTAGATGTAACCATATTTCATTAATAAGCAATTCTAAAATCGGTTAGATGCGATATAGTGTGGCGAGTCTGGTAACATTCCTCAAATTATGTGCAGGCCAGGACAATGCGGTGGGCATGGATCCACATCAGTGGATCTATTATAATATGTTGAGGAATAATCTTCCAGGCAGCATGGATTATGATGCGTGTATGGAGACTGAGACGGGCAGTGTAACACCATCACAATTGGTATTAGTAGAGATATTCGTGCTTCAGAACATTAACATGTCATTTTGGGGTTTATTTTGCAAAATATTGACTGGACACTATAATTCAAGTCGATTTTTTTTAACAAACAGGTCATTCCAACGCAATCTTCTGTTCACAACCGTGGCATTCGATAAACAAAATGTAAACGGCAGGTTCAGGAGGCAAATACAACCCGTGTCATTGGTCTGCAAAGTGTAAGGAATCATGTGACTGTCCACCTATTCTCTGTCCAATTTTTTTGGTAAGCACATGTTTGGCTTTTAGTTAGTGCATTATTAAAGGCCAGTTGTAGATGGGCAGGTCAAAATAATGTCACACATGCCCTCGAGGCACTAATTATGAAAACGTTGTTATTCATGTGGATGGTTTTATATATATATATATACATGTTGTGCTATTTGTAGCACGAGATGAGATGTTATAAATCGCATTACTTTACATAGAGCAAACCCGTATTGATAATCATTCCGGAGAACCAAACGACATACACCCGCGAGGTGCAATTGTAGAAACTTCGGCATGTCGGCAGCCGATCCATACTCGCAGGAAACTTCATTTTATACAGGGGTCTGGTCCCATAATGTGGAGAAAATAGTGCTGCAAAAGTTGCAGACAGCTCGGTCGAAATCACAATGGGAGTATTCGGAGGGTGTTGGTAATGAGGGCTGCTTCACACGGATAATAGATGAGATGAGGGCAGAATATGATGTGCATATATCATTGGCAGCGCTAGAATGGAAATGCAGCCAGTGGGAAAGACGTCACGCGGAGTTCAAGGATCTCATTCAACGGCCAAACGTACGCTACAACTCTGCAACAAACAAGGTCGAGACAACGGCACGTACATGGAAATGAATCATAGAGGTAATAGTCATGCCTTGTAGATTTCATATGAAACCCGCTGTTGAAATACTAACAGGGTACAACTTACGACGGGCACTTTTATTGCAGAATAACCCAGGGTACGCCATTTATATGAACGAAGGGGAGGCTGAATGGGAACTGCTGAAGGCAGTGTGTGAGCCCGTGATTAATATTAGTTCGTCCTCAAACACATCCGCATCTGGAATTCAAAGATCTGCATTTTCAGACAGCGGTAGCCGGCGATCCCGTGCCACCGTCGACGAGGTGGTTGACCAACCTATCTCCATGACGCCTACATCATCTCCAGAAGAAAATTCGTTGTCCCAAGAGTTCTGAACGTGCATTTATCAGTTCGATAGCGCAAGGGTGTATCTTGTGAGGGGTCATGATTGTGGCACAAGGGGAGTGTTTGCCAAATGATATGTGCTCCCACATTTTGGGGTTCACATATACATGTGAATAAAGAAGTTGCGTTGAACTACCTTCAAAGTCGACATGTGTTATGGTTAACCTTCATGTGTGAACCATCCGTTTTCCAAATGCTACGTACCTTATTCTTAACAAAGAGGGTGTAATAATCGATAGCGGCCGTTACAAATACCCAGTTCTTTTTAAAATGGTTACTTGAACAATGAGGAAGGTATCACTTAGTAAATTCAATATTCTCCAACTCCCTTCGTGAGTTCGGTGTGCTTGGAGAGTATAATGTTTTTCCAATTCCTTACCAGGTTATTATTTTTCGCAGATATAAATTGCAACAACAACATTGCAAGATTTCGGCCGTTAGATTACATAATATTTTCATGTAGTTACACGGAGACTTGGGCAATAACACCAGACGTGTACACATGTGATCCTCCCCAGCAACCAGTTTACCGAAAAATTAATGTACACATACTGATGATGTGTGGAAAAGTATGCTTGATAATACTAAAACGCATAGAGAAGAGGTGTACTATGGGGATTAGGGAATACATTGCTGAAACACATTGGAGAAAAACAAAGTCAGGTATTCAAGCAGAAGATAGGCAGACGATAAACTTCTGAAGATAACTGATGTAGAGTAATCCAATCGGGTAGGGAAAAGGATATGCTCACTACAACATGAGGCAAGAAATAGATAAAAACGTCAGGGCAGTGTCTTATTCAGAGTAATCCAATGGGGAAAGGGAAAAAGTATATTCTCAATACAACAAGGGGGGAATAAATGCTAAAAACACAGCACACAACTTGTAAATAGTCCCGAGTAAAAAGAACCAACATAATCCTACAGCCTACCAAGGTATGAATTATGAAAACACATTCAAGCTCAGAGGAAAACCGAATACAGGGATCGAACTTAATCAAAGTCAGACCCCTTAGCTGACCTGCACGTATCAAGCAACAACAGGTTCGCCTACACTAATCTCATACAATTTTGCACAATAACTGCGCATGTACATACCGCAACACTCGGCATCCAAAACAGAGACGTCACGGCCGCACAAAAGGCATTCAAGAAACTTGATTACCATGATGCCGCAATCAAAGTCGTTCAGTTGCTGAGGAGGGTGGCGAACCTGGATAACATCCCACATAGGATGCAGAGGGATGGTCATACATTTTTCATCCCAAATACGGAGTTCGGCACATAGCTTCGGAACGTTGATGCTCATGTTGCGAAACGGGGTCGACAAAGATTCCCAACAACGACTAGTGGATGACGGATCGTAAACTTTGATGCATTGTCCCTCTAACAAGATCTCATAGGCCACCCAGTGTTTACCAATGTTCCCGACTCCATACACGCGTTTAGCATGCTGCCAGTGAACTGGACAAGATGTAGGATACCGGCCCAAAGCGTACGGCCCAGCATATTGTGAAACCACCGCAAAGTTATCCGAGATAAGGGGCTTCTGGAAAGGAGCATAAGCATTATTATAATTCACGTACGAATAATGCCAACAGATAATTTCAAATGCCACAGGAAGGACCAAACAAGCGTACCCAGCAGATTATCTCCAGAAGTGCGCGCTCTTCATTTAGCTGGCCAGCATCCTTCAGCATCCAAACCAGCACATTTAACAACGAATCAATATGCTGCAAAACAACAAACTTTAGGTCACTGCATGTTAATGGAAGGACGGATAAGCTAAAAAAGTAAACAAAAGCGGGACGCAGGCCAATATATAATTAAAAAGCAAGACGGCAGTTAATACATCAGCACGGAGCGGATATCGGGGCGTCCAGATGAAGGAAAACCAATCAGCATCCGCATGTATACCATTGAGCAGGAGGATGGAGTCAGACCTGAAAAATAAGAAAATACACAATCACAAACAACATGTATATCAATTTTAGAGTCCCACATGCTCCATAGAATACCCACTGCTCACGCTTACTCAGTCTTTCGGGTACATTCGTTATACCAACTCTCAAACTCATCAAGGACTGTGTGGTCAAGATCCAGATCCCGTGGATCGTGTTGAGCATCTAACGCGGGAACTGACCTAGAGCGCGTGACAATGGTGCGGGGAATCACTTTTGGTGGTGGTTTACGGACTCGGTTCCTCTTACTGCTCGATACACTCCCTGTCATGATGAATGGAGTTCCGACATCACTTTACGAAGGCAGTTGCTCCCCTACAGCGGTTATGAAGCAGTGTGGGTCATTATTCAGAACAGGTGCTGCAGAATGATTGTGCTCAACAAGATCATCACTGACGGGGGCCTCACCTGGGATAACTCCCGTAACTGACTCATTCACTGCGGGGGATCCAAGGTTTGGAAAGGTCGGTGCCGCCGTAGGATTGCTATCTCCAACTATGTCATATTGAGGGGGATCATCATCATCTAGTCCTGCATTAGTGCTCGCCCCATCCGGGTCCCCTACGGCCGCCTTTAAACCTTGCAGAATTTTCTCAAGACTAGCAACCTGCCTAAGCAGCCCAGATATGACCAAACTCGTCTCCTGCAACATTTAATTAGTAAGGCAGGGTCTAATTTATTCACACAACATGATGCAGATGGGACATCCTCACCGGAGGTGGTACGCCGGGGCAAGCTGTCCCTTCTAGTCTCAACGATTTCCGTTCAGGAACATGTAAATTCTGCTTCCCATTACGTTGGGGATCAGATCCCGGACACTTCTTCAGCAGTCTGCGGTGCTTATAAATAACTTCACCGCCACGTCTCCGTGCAAGAGGGCCCAAAGTAATGTCGCTAACCCCAAGCAAATTTAACATATGTTGCTCCTTATTAGAAACTATAATATCAACCTGTTAACAGTATTCTCCATGTTAATTGTATTCCCAACCTACACGTGGAACTAAGGTTGCGGATATAAAGAGTAAACAGAGATAATATTAAGTTTTCCACTGCAAATTGTAGTACACTCACCGGATATGCGCCAGCATTTTTGGCAGTGAAATACCTATTAATCCGCTCAAAATGAAAGTGTTTGCTGCTAGCCCATCTTATCATCCTAGGATTTTCGTCCTCCATACCAGGCACCCTCATGGCACATCCACGAGCAAGATTAGGCATTACCTCATACGCCCACATCTGCAGAGCAATGGCGAACCCATTCGCATCATAAGCCAATGTCTTCCCTTCAGCAATCAAGTTATCGAGAATATCCCTAGCACGATGAGCCGTACGCACAAGAAATTCATAGGACACCTGGCCCCAGGCGAACCCATTAAATTTCTCAAGATCATCAATTAGGTGGAAGTACTTCAAATCGATCCTCTTCGATTTCCTTGCACGGATGAGTAAAATCCCATACACGATATAGAGGAGTGCAAGCTTGAATGCATCAAGCGAATCACCACCGGTGGCTTCGCATTCTCTTATGAAACTTTTTTGAATGTCGCTGAAAACTAGATCAGTTCTGCCATGGAAGTAAGTTTCGTGGAATTCAGAATCGGATGGCGGTTCTTCCCAACCGTACATGCTCAGCTCTGTCATTAAACTAAATTCACGAGGCCCAAACTCAATAACTCGATTGTTAATACGGAAAGACAACCGCTGCCGTGCCAGGGAGCTCTTTTCCAGTTTCTTTATGAGCACGTGGTACAATTGACCTTGAAATTGAATATCAGGAATAGATAATAAATGACCAAAGCACGACGCGTTAAGCAGTTCTCGCTTTTCAACAGACAGGTGCGACCGAATCGTGTTCAGCCATGATAAGTGTCCACGTCCAGAGACAAGCGCACCTACAAATATCCCAAACGAATCATAAATCCTCAAAAAATTCACACTCAGACATCCTTTACACGCACGGACAGAGGTTTACCACTAAGCAATGTCTACACAATATGCAGCGCTACACTTTACGAAATCGAAGTGAACATGATTTCATATGTAATGTTCATGAATCCTTCTGAAGACCGTACACATATGTTCAATAACAGATTCATGCCAGCATTTGCAACAAAGGTCGGAAAAATATATGGTCTATTACAACATGTGCTGGAAATAGCAAATATACTGACAACCTCTCATATTTAGGTGGCTTCGAAAGTCTAGATGCGGAAAGGAACACATCAAAGCGACGACAACTATGCTTACAAAAACTGGACACAACTACACGGTATTCAACATAACACGTACCACTGAGCCACAGCCGACCTAAAGGCAACCTAACAGCGACCACCTTATCAATTACACTTCCTCACCAGTCTAATCACATTCATGCAAAGTGGGAACATCTTAAACAGAGGACAAACAACGCACCACTGATTACGACGATTCCTCACCTAAATACAAAATCGCCAATGTAATGGGACAGCAGCACATTATCTATATTCATAAACGAGGACGAATGAATTGTATCTCAGCACTAATTTAAGAACACCATGCCGAGTAAGCAATGTGTATGGAATAACCAGCAAAATCATTCAAGGATGGAAACTCAAAATTAACATTGGGCGCACCCAAATAACAGAGAATTCATGAACTAATAAACAAAATCTCATACACTCTATGTGCAATAAGACGAATTCACACAATTGGACGATTGCCCAGCCAAACCATATGCAATTAATCTGGACACATTAAAATATTGAACAGGATACCAACTAAATAGGTAAGTGAAGATTAATTACCGCTGCGATTTGTATTGGATGTGTTCGAACTCATTGCTTTCCTCTCTGAACAGCCGCTCCACCAAGAAATGACAGAAACCCTAACACCGAAGCTGAAATGCGCCGTCGACGGAGAGTGCTGGATTACAACAGATCCAACAGTAGCCGTAAACGGAGTGGGTCAAATTAGGTAGAAAATGTAATCGAAGAAGACGATGGACTGGAAATCTTAATGTTTGTGTTACCTCTAAGCTGGAATCGGGAGACTTCAAGAAACCCAAAATTCACAACTCACCGCAATAAGCTCACTGTACACCAACACGAAATTAAAAAAAAAAGAATTATCAATAAAAGAGCTTATGTCCAATTAAATCAGATGGACTAGAAAAAAATTATAGACCAAAGTTTTATGTTCACTAGGCTTCATAAAGCTTCGTTGTACTAACACGATATCAAAATAATTATTTCAGACTGCTGGCTTTGGATCAGACTACTGGCTGCAAATACAATATTCCCGATCCGGTTTTATATTTCATAGAATAACTTATCAAGTTTAGTATTACTTAATCATGAAGTGTGTTTTACTGTCTTATTCTTCAAAATAATCATCGCAATATATTCAGTGTGCTGTATTTCACAAATTCAAACAATCCCCAAGATTTCAGTCAGCTATAAAACGATTATCGCTAATATTTCAATTGTCCGAATCACAAATCATTTAAAACTATAGCCGATAAATTCCCAAACAGTACGCCTTTTCATTGATTATCACTATAAACAATTAAAATAAATGGGGTCGATATCTATATTTACTCAATTGTATATTATATTGTATTTACATACAATGTGAATGAAAGGTGAAATTTGTGTTGCCTTACACAGCAACGCCCGTCGCACAATTTAGAATGGTAGATTATTGTCTTTCCGTAGTATTTATTATAAATAAACTCTTACTGGGTTATATTATATCGAGGCATTTGATTTACCGTGCCTGTTAGTTATACATGCATGCGATAAGATCTATACTTATTCCTCAGTCACGAAACAATATAATTGATTTGTTCATAATTATGGGATATACTTACATCTTCAATTACTTTCAAGTTATATAACTGCTCGAGATGGGATGATAAACATTTTAACCCGCACATAAAATATACACGCTCATAACATGATAATGTTCACTTCCATTGACATGTGTCGCCTAAGATAAATGTATATACATGGGTCTTTGTTAGAAAACAAGTTCACTTAACAAAACCATTAAACAAACTTAACATGGAATCTATCGAAAACTAATTGTTCATTTCAAAACTACAATAGTGCACGGTTTGTCCTTCGAGTTGAGACACCACATATTCAAGGGTATTAAATATATCTCACTTACTTAGGGTATCCAATAGGGTTCTAAACGAATCAAATAATTTTAGTTCGGTTCGATATTCGATTCAATTTTTTGATATTCGAATTCGGAAATTTATGATTCGAATACAAATACAAATACTTTTTCGATTCGATTAGTTCTCAAATTCAAACTCAAAATCATGATATTCGATTCGATATTCAAAAATATTCTATTCGATTTATGTTTATATTTATATAAACATATATATATATATATAATTGATTCTGATACATAAATATCCAATAGTCCAATGGTCCGGCAAATGAGATGACTTAATACAATATATATATAGATATATATATATATATAAACTAAATTAACAAACAAAATTAAACAAAAATAATACCAATACCTAATTGTTTATTAGGTAAAATATTGGTTTAAAACATTATTTTAGGATATTTCCTTCAAAAATGCGAATCGAATCGAATACTGTTAAAATAAGAAAATTTTGCATCGAATGGAATCAAATCGAATTGTATTGTATGTTTAATAATACACTTATAAAAATCGAATCGAATATTTGTGAATCTCTTATCCAATCGAATACCGAATCAAATATACAATAATTTTTTCTAATCGAATCCAATACATAGATATTCGATTCGTTTACAACCCAAGTATCCAATTAGATAATACTCCTAACAAGAATATGTTGGGAGTTATATTAATTAACATGAAGATTAGTGGCGTAGTCAATCAAGGATCAATCACATGAATGTCCACAGAATCTTCCCATTATTTTTGCTGATTACTTTTCCAAAATACATTGCATATTCATTAATGAATATTGATTCATTAATGAATTCATTGAATGGAAATTATAATTTATTATGTAATGGATTGAATTGTTGGCAATACAAAGAACTGAAGATCAAATCAGAATATTAAATTCTTCAAG
This sequence comes from Perilla frutescens, assembly GCA_026008535.1. Classification (NCBI taxonomy): domain Eukaryota; kingdom Viridiplantae; phylum Streptophyta; class Magnoliopsida; order Lamiales; family Lamiaceae; genus Perilla; species Perilla frutescens. Next base: position 48,904,468 of record BRKX01000013.1, read on the forward strand.
GATCATGCTTGTCTAACGATTTCTCCTTGAATAGAATCGAACAAAACTAGATTTTAAAGAACTTGGAAAAGTTTTTATTAAATACACCCGGATTTTAAATGTCGTTTCAAACCCAACACATTCCACATCCAATACACCGCCCTAATGAAATTTTTGAATTTACATATACAGCATCCGATTGCTGCAAGCACGTCAAAAAACGATTAACATTAACACCACGCATTCTACATTAAATAACTTTAAGGATGATGTCATAAATCCTCGTCGATTATTCTACTGGGGAAATACAGTGAAATAAAAACAATACAACACATAAAATTACAATGGCCTAACTTTTCATTAAAGTATCATATATATTTTTATGAAAAAAATTTACCGAATCATTAAAATTTGTTATACATGGTCCGATTGCTAAAAATAAACTCAGGCACCTATTATAATTAACAACCACAAGGCAACACTTAATAAATTTAATGATGGTCTAAAAAATCCTGGTCGATAATTCTAATTGCAAAATACATTGAAAGTTAACAAATACACCAGCAGACAAGCACCTCATTTAATAATCACAGCATATAATATAAATATACAATACAACAAAGGGTTAATTAGCCATAAATTAAACATGTAAATTAAAATTAGCATCAATTAGAATTCAGTACACTAATTTCGGCTTACTAAATGATTGCAAAGGCTGAGCCTCTGCGTCGAGCAGTGTGTATGTGGGCCACCCTACGTTCAGGCCTGTCAACGAAAGGAAAACTTACAACACTGCCAATTCACGGCGCGTGGATGTCCGACACTCACGGCGGTAACGGCATGGAACAGTGCGACGGGTTGGACCCGCTCCAGATGCAAATGGGCACAAGACTTTTGAGAAAAGCACTTTACACGCGTCCTCAATCCAGTGGGGAAGCGCAGTACACTACAGCTCATTATCGAATTTGCCATTAAGAAAGAAAGAAAACGTTGACATTGAGAGAGTTGAGAAGCACTGAACTGAGCCCTCCAGTATTGCTTTAAGTCACACGATTGGAGAGTGATATTCTGCAGGCCCTGAAACATCTGCATAAACAATCATTCAAACAAGCATGTAGTACATGATGCCGATGATTGTTGACGTGCTGACGAGCAGCAGTAGACGAAGACGAGTTGGTTGCACAGCTCTTGAAACTCTTAGAAATTGTGGTGGAGGGAGATTCTGATAGTGAGGTTTTTAAAAGGTTCGTAGCTCAGTTGAATCTGTCATCTATAACTCTCACCGGCTCACCATCAGGTACCTATTCTAGAAAGAAAAAGAAAAAAGAAAACCACAATATATATAGCTTTACTACCATACCCTATAGAATAGGCAAATAGATAACACTTGTTTGAATGTGGATTTTGCACCCATCACACAAGCATATGAATCACTTACGCAGCAAAGAAACAGAGAATTGATGATCATTATTTCTGGCCAAATTGCAGACAAGAACCTCCTCATATTCAAGATCAAGTACCTCAACACTTTTACAACAAAAACTAACAGCCTGCAGAGTTGCACAGGGCATTTATAAAATAACCACTTTTTTTTTAACTTTTTTTTCTATCTACCCAGCAATAGGTAGACGATCAGTAACAACAGTAAACCTTCTAACTACTGAAATTGCAAAAGAGTAAGTACAATGTTCAATCCAAACTCGGACATCTGCCTCAATCCCCATTTCCATGGAATGCACAGAGAAATTCTGGCAGCCTCAGGAATCATATACGGCGTTTCTTTGAAAGACGGCAGCCGTTATGTGGTTTTCGAGTTGTGTCCTCGATGTACACAACAGGATTCACATCTCCTCTTGAATGAGTATAGCCATCTTTGAAAGCCAGAATAGCATCCTTTTTTCTTCTAAAAAAGGTAAACCCGCTCACTTTCACCACAACTGATCTGATTTTCATCTGTTTCGCTACTCATCCCATATACTCAGCTGCGGCTTCACCAGAGTATCGGCCAGGTTTATCTCCTTTTGCAGCCACTTGTCCAGCAGAAACTGACATCTTTCTGTCCCCTTTACGATCTGTTAATGTGACATAAGAATTATTTCGCATCAACTTTATGTGGACAATATCAGCATTTGACTCAAGTTGAGGCTGATTATAAAATCCACTGTCTCTGCTCTGGAATCTTCCCTGCATATCATCCATAATAGGTCTAGGAAGCCTTCCTGTCTGATCCTCTGGCTGATAACGTGGTCCTCCATTTATACCACTCCCTCGCATTAATCCCTGAACATAGTCCATCGACATTGGAGGCCTTCCTGCCTCATTCTCAAGTGGAGGTCGTGTGTTTACTCGAGTCCTTCTTTGGCCAGGCAATAACTTGTCAATACCTACAGATCTAAGATTCATCTCTACCTCATCCCTAAGTGGAGGCTGTCCGTTTACACCATTTCTTCTATCGCCAGGTAATAGCTGATCAATACCTACAGAGCTAAGATTCATCTCTACCTCATCCCCAAGTGGAGGTTGTCTGTTTACACTATTTGTTCTTTCGCCTGGTAATAGCTGAGAAATACCAATAGATTCAAGCGTCATCCCTACCTCACCCTCAACAGATTTAGAATTCTTTCTGGCCTCGACCTCTGTTTGTTCACACCAGAATGTACATAACTCCTGAAACTCAAAGCACAAGGTAAAGGAACATTGTCTGCCACTGTGACCAGGCTCAGTTTCATGCCCAGATTCCCCAAAATTGACAACTGAAGACGTGTCTCAATTTTCAAACCCTTGATTAACCCTGCATGACGAGTTACAGAAAAATATTATAATAGCAAAAGGCTGTCGTCTAGTACGAAACAAACTTCTGTTTTCTACCACACCACCTCACTCGAGTTCTTGGTGAAGGTGTTCCAACCCAGAGTATCAAAAGAAAATCTAGATAGATAGTCAATTTCATAGAACACAACATACATTGAAACGTCGCTGTTTCTGTATCCTAACCGAATTAGAACACGAGAGATTATGAGGCTTGGGAGTTGGGAGCATTCTATGTATACAAAGTCATAGACTCCTCTATAACTGCACACACATGATTTCTATACTTCATACCAAATTTTTAAATTCAGATATGGGCTAGCCTCGATTTTTCAGCAGAAATTATCAGAAAAGCAATATTTATGGCATCCAAAATTCTCACACGAAACAACAGGTCGGAATAATTCAGAAAAACATGAGTTATACTCATTGAAATGTACGTAAAGAAAAAAAAAATCAAAAATCAACAAACATAAACCAAAAGTCGAGGAATGAAAATTGAAAACCAACCGGAAAAGTCACCAGCGTTTCTCGGAATTTGTCGGCCGGCGGCAGATTCACTGACCCGAAATGCTTGCCGGTAAATCCCGGCCCGAATCATCGACCCGAATAGAGATCCGTGTAGCATTGGTTTGTGGGATTTTACTCGGGGTTGGTGGTTGAAGAGAAGGTTGGAGGGATTGGTGATGAAAATGGCGTAAAGATTCAATCTTTAGGGTTCTGTGAATTTGGAAAAATTGAGTTCAACGATGGAAATGTTGTGGAGGGAGAGCTCAACTCAGCTAATGGCAGCGGGTCAAACCGGGTCATTTGTTTGGGCCTTTAAATTATTTGTATCTGTAACTTGTAATTTTGTTTGGAAAAAGGTGCAGAAACAAAATACACTCCATGTTTCCCACAAGATGCAAATACCCCTTCCCCTACTTCAAAATTGTATTTTTTTTTTACAAAATATTTTTTTAGTCGTGATTTTTTTAATTATAACTTCTCTTTAATTATAGACCTGTTGTAAACTAGAGAGAGGCGAGAGAAAATATGAATTGTGTGTATTCAATATGAGGACCAAATGCGTCTATTTATAATAGTACAAGAGATAGGGTTTTAGAGTTAGTAACTTGGCCATCACTCATATCATATATATCTATTAGATATATTTACAACACTCCCCCTTGAGTGACTAATCTCTAAAACAAATGTTGCCTCATTAAAACCTTACTAGAAAAACCCATTGGGAAAAAATCTAGTCGAAGGAAAAAGAGTACAACTGCTCCCCCTGATCTTGAGATCACTGTAGATCTTTGAGTCGGCACATGCCGATCTTGTGTACCAACTTTCTGAATGTTAATGTTGGTAATGCCTTTGTGAATAAGTCCGCCAAATTGTCACTTGAGCGAATTTGTTGAACGTTGATATCGCCATTCTTTTGGAGATCGTGTGTGTAGAATAATTTGGGAGAAATGTGCTTCGTCCTATCACCTTTGATGTATCCTTCCTTGAGTTGCGCGATGCAAGCAGCATTGTCTGCATACAAAACAGTTGGATGTGACTTGTCATATTTCTCAACCATACACATTCTAGACTTGTTTCATGGATTGCAATGATTTCAGAATGATTTGAGGATGTTGCAGTCAAGGTTTGCTTCACAGACTTCCATGATATAGCAGTTCCACCGCATGTGAAAACATAGCCAGTTTGTGACTTGGCTTGATGTGGATTGGATAAAAATCCTGCATCCGAATACCCTACCAGAGAAGAATCAGAATTTTCTGAATAATATAATCCAAGGTCTATGGTACCCTTCAGATAACGTAGAATGTGCTTAACACCATTCCAATGTCTCAAAGTGGGTGCAACGCTATATCTTGCGAGAAGATTTACATAAAAAGCTATATCTGGTCTAGTATAATTAGCCAGATAAGTTAATGCTCCAATTGCACTTAGATATGGTACTCAGGACCAAGTATCGTTTCACCATCTTCAATAGGTCGAAATGGATCTTTCTTCGTATCAAGAGATCTAACGATGATTGGTGATGCTAATGGATGTGCATTATCCATGTAAAAGCGTTTTAACACTTTTTCTGTATATGTGGATTGGTGAATAAACGTTCCTCCTCGGACACGTTCAATTGGCAAACCAAGACAAAATTTTGTCTTTCCCAAATCTTTCATCTCAAATTCTTTCTTCAAATATTCAGCAGTTTTATTGAGCTCTTCAGGAGTCCCAATTAAATTCAAATCATCAACATAAACTGCTATAATTGCAAATCCACTTTCGGTTATCTTTATGAAAATACAAGGGCATATATCATTATTGTTGTATCTTTCTTTCAACAGATACTCGTTCAATCTATTATACAACATACGGCCAGACTGTTTCAGCCCATACAATGATTTTTGCAGTTTAATCAAAAACATGCTTTTGGGTTTTGACTTTAATGCTTCAGGCATTTTATAACACTCCTCCTTGGACATTACGACGTGATGTTCATGCCTCGTTAAAAACCTCGCTGAAAAATCCAGTGGGAAAAAATTAGTCGAGGAAAAGAGTACATGGCATACGTTTATATGTGTTGCATTAGTTGCCTCATTAAAAACCTTTACTAAGAAAACCCCGTGGAAAAAACTTAGTAAGGAAAAAAGAGTACAACCATTGAGCCTTCAGAGCATAATGTAGACTTACTGGGTCTGACCTTCAGGGCCTAATCTTCTAGATTATTTTGAAAATTATCACTCTCCCTCAAAACTACAATCATTGGAGTGAACTTTAAATTTCACAACTCTTCTAGAGTTTATATGTGGGTAAAAGAAAATAATATGTGTTACGTCAGGTAATCTTTAACTCACCCACTATTCATTTGTGCAACACAAATACATTGTCTTTAAATAGACAATAGGAGATAATATCATTCGTCGCGCTACACATAAAAATAACATAAAAAAAACCAGTTTCAAATATGACAATGCGAGGATCAGAATATAGCCAACATTTGAATAGTCCACCAATGTCATGCCATTGTTTATTTCAATAAATAATATCTATAATTTAAAAATAATGGAGGATATAGTAATTGACATGCTAGTGTCTTATTGTAGAAAAGCATTAAATCTTGCTTGCAAGTTATTTATAAATATGGTACCTGGCCAGGTAATCTTGCAAGATAAAATATTGTAAGGAACTGCTGGTCCTAAAATATCCTCATTATCATCTTTGAGTTTAAATAAATACTCATTCACTTCAAGTGATCTAACAATTATTGGTGTGTTAAATGTGTGAAGCTATTCATAGATAGAATCTCCATAAATTTTGAAATAGATTGGCTGGTGTATATATAAAATCACATAAGGTGATTCTCGATCTGCAAGCCGAGACAATACTTGGTGCTATCAAGTCTTTTATTTCAAATACTCTGTCTTTAGGCATGAGTTAACTTTTCTCACAATAAATGTTGCGATGTTATACAATAAATTTTAAATCCATCAGGATTTGCATATAAATATTATCGTTCAATGACCCATATAAGTATGTGGTCACAACGTCCATTAATTGTATATCCAATGCTAAAATTACTGCCATTTATTTTATGTAGCGGAACATAATGTTATTGTTAATAGGAGAATATAATTTATGGAATATGGGTCTCTGCGTAAACCCATAAGCTACAACCTCTTTGTATGTCTCACCACCTTATTAATTTTGTCATTTCTCATTCATAGAAATGCTCATTTGTGTCCTATTGAGACAATAATTGTTTCGCGGTTGAGCTTTACGCCTTTACCTCAATTGCTATTTTTCATTTTACATAATCAGAATATCAGAATGCTTCTGACAATCTGCTTTCATCGTAAGTTTTGGATCCAAATTATAAAAATAATTGTGGAGACAATATATGTTGTCGACAACTACGTTATTTATGTTATATATCTCTCCCATATTTATAAAATATATGGTACCTTTAATATTAAAATTAATCAGATCATTGTCATTTCTCATAATATTTCGATCTGATTGTTCCGCAATCTCAGTATTAAGATTATTTGGTGCACGTGCAAATATACTGAGATTATCGTCTTCAAGACGATCCTCTTCAGGAGGTTCTAGGAGTTATTGTATGTCTTTGATTTTTGTTTTCCACGGATTTTACATTTCAAATACTTTTTCGCTTCTAGCGTCAATGAACTCTTTCGCTTCTGGCGTTGAGTAATTCGAACTCGAATCTATATATGTGGAACTTCCACAGTTTGTGATGCAAATATATTTAATAATAACTCCATTATGATAACTTTTAACTAATTATGTAATATGAAATGACTGGCAAATCATAGAATTCACAATATAATTTTCATTCCCATCAAACATAATTTCATAATTTTGATTTAAAAGTTACCTTGCAGGAAAGACACGATTCTTTCCTATGGCATACCTCCAATTAATTCAAAACTCAATTGGTTAGAGAGATAACTCAATTGGTTAGAGACTCGTGCTGATAATGTGTTGTAAACTAGAGAGAGGCGAGAGAAAATATGAATTGTGTGTATTCAATATGAGGACCAAATGCCTCTATTTATAATAGTACAAGAGATAGGGTTTTAGAGTTAGTAACTTAGCCATCACTCATATCATATATATCTATTAGATATATTTACAACAAGACCTAAATTATTACTATTACTACTACTACTACTATTACTGCTACTACATGTATATATGAAAATTTCATTTCCATGCCAAAAGTAATGCTCATTAAAATACGCATGGAAATAAAATTTCGTATTTAATTTATATTACATTCATCTATATATTGTATATTATTTATTATATGCATTTATATTATTGTATATTATTTTTGTTACGTTGTTATATAGGCTTGGAAATGAAATTTTACATTTAATTTTATTTCTAAAACTTTTTTGTTACATGTATCTTTCGTATATTTTTTAATAATTTCATTCACCAAAATACAAACTTAAACTCAACAACAACAACAACAACAATAATAATAATAATTTAGGTCTATAATTAAAAAGATGTCATAATTAAAAAAATAATGAATAAAAAGGTATTTTGCACAAAAAAATACTATTTTGAGGTAGGAGAGGGGGTATTTGCTTCTTTTGGGAAACATTAGAGCTTTATTTGCTCCAAAAAAAACGTTAACAATGAATCTACCAATCAAAGTAAGTGTTAGAATTGTTTTTGCACATTTTCCCGCTTATATTTGATTTGTAGCGTTCGGTCGATGAATTAGGGCCACATGTTTTAAATTGAGGGTTTTATTACTTTTGATGTTACACTTGCATTGAAGGACTTGAGATTTTTTAAAATTAATTTTTTATTTTTTTTATTCTCGGTATCAATAAAGATAATAAAGTGTTTTTTGAATAGTATTTTTGAAAAACTAATCGTGTTTAAAATAATTTTATTAATATTTTATATCCGGAAAAGCTATACCCGGCTGAGGCTAAGAATATCTATAAATAGAGAGGCCCTCATTTCATTACCCATCATTGATAAATTAAAGATTAAAGTTGGATTACAAAAAATCAATGAATATAAATAGATAAGATAATAATCAAGTTTCCCTAAACCTATGTTTTTCCCATTAATAAGATTGACTAGTATGATTTATTATTTTGTAATAGAGAAGGACTTCCGTGCAACACCCCCACCCACCCCTTATGTGCGACTATTTGTGGCAGGCATGTGGAGCCCAAGCGAGGCGCGTGGGCGTCACGCGTCTATTACTGTTCAATTTTTTTTCCTTTCTGGACGTTTTTTCTCTTTTTTTCTCCTTTTCTTTTGTTCTCAAAAATTTTATACCCTAAAATAACATTAGTGAATCCTAAAATTAAAATAAATTAATTTAATTTGTTTGAAATGAATATGAATTTATATCCTAAAATGGAATTAAAAAACCCTAAAAAACACAAAATAAATCCATATCCCCGTCCCCCAAAAAAATCCTAAAAAAACAAAATAAACCCTTAAAAACACCCCCAAAAAACCCTAAAAAACACAAAACAAACCCCTAAAAACACCCCCCCCCTAAACCCCTAAAAACACAAAAACAAAAAAAAAACCCATAAAAAATCCTAAAAAATACAAAATAAATCCTAAAAGACACAAAATAAACCTTAGACCCACTCCCCAAAAAAACCCCTAAAAAACACAAAATAAATCCCTAAAAAAACCTCGAACCTTAAAAATCATGAACCCTCAAAAAGCCCTGAATTTCTAAACTCTAAACATTAATTGGAATAGAAAAAAAATCACAATTTGAACTAAATAATCTAGTATAAGATAATTACCAGACGCCTTACTTTTTAATGAACCAGGTGATACTTTTCGAATTTTGAATGATACTTTTTAGTGTTGCAGCGGATTTACCGGAATTTTTTTTTTTTGCGGGTTGACCCTATCCGTCTTAAATAAGCCTTATTTACAACTTGTGGATAGAAGTGTTTGCCTACGGACTTGTAATTTTTTTAATTTTAATTTTTATTTAATCAGTGTCGTAATTAGTTTATCACAAAAAAATGGGTGCCTTAGTGCCTTAAAACACTCGAAAATGAATTGATTATTTCTTGTGAATTTACCCAACAAATTGTGAGAAGAGATCCTCTAGTCACAACTTATGTGCATCAATTATATGCCAGCATCAAAATTGTATAGTGTTAATAATATTTTTCATAAAAATAAAAATTATTATAATATAAATAATCCTGATTAGTATTTATTGCTAAAAATTGAAATTTTAAATTATATACGTTAAGTTTGGAATGATCAACCTAAAAATAAATTATATTAACTAAAAAATAAAAATTAAATACTAAAAAATAATTATATACCTTAATTGGGTGTAATAAACCTAAGTAATAATGTGAAATTATACTAAACCAAAAGAAATTAAAATTGAAGAAATTATACTAATCCTACTCTATAAAATGGATCATTTCAAGAATATGTTCCATACATAAAAAATGTCAAATTCTTCTAAAGTAGCAAATAATGCTCATTAGGAAGTTTTATTTTGATCGAATAATGCTCTACTAGAATCCATGATTTATTCAGATATTTGGTGTTGTTGACATTCTTATTTATAAAGATATAATGGACTATTCCTAGTAATTTAGTTTGCCTTCATATTTTGCTAAAAAAAATTGGCTCCATATTTTCCCAAAATTTGGCTCCATATTTGTAATTTTTTTGGCGGCATTTGCAAAAAATGTAAAAAAATTGCCAACTTATGATGAAATTTTCATGATAGTCAAATTTATATCCATTTGTAAACTATTGAACTCCCCTAATTTTCATGAGTCATTAATATACTTTCTAGAAGTGAGTATTTTATAAATACAAAGTAGAATTTCTAGGAGCCATTAATATTTTCTTAATTCTAGTGCAAAAGTCTAAAACATTAAATATTAGTGATCGGAGGGAGTATTATTTATGTATTGCGGCATATATATGATTATAGATATTTCTTTTTTACAATGAAAATTTGTAAAGATCACTAGTTTCAAATCGGCAATAGACATAATACCTCGTGCATTTTTATTTTATTAAAAAGTAAATATAAAATGAAACTCAATTAGCATGATTCTATACCTATATAAAAAATGTGGATGTTTCGTACAAAATATGATTTGCCTATTATGTCCACAATTTGTACTTAATCTAAGGGTAGAAAAATAATATAATATATTACAATTTTTTTGTAAATATAATATTTTATATTTATTTCAATAGTTTTGTTATAATTGAACTCTACTACATAATATTATCCCTAAGAATTGAACTGTACTACATAAAATTATCCCTAATATAAAATATTATAAATAATTATTTATAAATATAATATATTATATTTATTTAATTTCTTACAAAATATGATTTGTTTATTATATTCATAATATGCGCTTAAGGGTAAAATAGTAATATATTATATTGTATAATTAATTATTCACATATAATTTATTTATAAATATAATATATTATATTTATTTAATTTCTTACAAAATATGATTTGTTTGTTATATTCATAATATGCACTTAAGGGTAAAATAGTAATATATTATATTGTATAATTAATTATTCACATATAATTTATTATGTTTATTTCAATAGTATTGTACTATTCCAATTCTTCATCCACGTCATATTAATTTTTCACCAATTATTTCTCTATCATATCAACCATAGCAAGTAAGAAAAAAAAATAAAAAAAAATATAATCCCACAATAATATAATATAGTATATAATTAATTCAACACATATAATATATTATATTTAATTTTATAATTTAAATACTAATTCAATTGAATTATATTATTATAATTTTTCATCCATCCACATGAATTAATTATCCATCAATCATATAGTCTATATAAATTACGTTCGAATGAAGAGATTAAAAAATAAATGCTTGAATTTATAAAAAGATTATAAACTAACTTGATGATACTTAAGAAGTTCTCTATCAAAAATGATACGAACCCGAAAAGCATAAAAGAATCAAATCCAAGACTACCATTGAGAGCTTCAAAGATAATCATGTTGTTCAAGATTAAAGATTGGAGATCAAGATTTGAAGAACACAAGTGCATGAAAATATTCAGATATTTTGGGCAACCCATGAAGATCAAATATTCAGCCCAAGATTGGTCAACATGCTATCAATTAATGATGTGACCCGGGACCTATGGGACACGACACGGACGAAATCCCTTCTGAGTTCATTGCTACCAATGACGATTCTACTTCCAAGGTACCAATTCTAGACTTTGTTGGCGTACCTATTATCTCATTGCCATCTGTTCCCATGTGCTTAGACATTGGAAAAGTCGAGGAAGAAGAAAAATAATTTATGATGTGACCCGGGACCTATGGGACACGACACGGACGAAATATGCGGAAGCTAAGGAACGGAACAACGTCGGATGCGTAAGGGATCAATACGAACAATGAGAAAATAAGAAAAGACGCGGCTAGAAACGAACAAGACTCGAACGGAAATAGAACTTACTAGAATACGATGACACGAACTAGGACTCGATGACGAACACGTTGAACACCCTTGAGAGGCTGGACTCACGGCGAAGATGGCTAGGATCATGGCGAACGATGGTGGTGGAAGGAATCTCGGCGGTGATGAAAGGTAGAAGGATAAATCAGGATCGGCGAACCCGTGTTGTATCAACTCGAACGCGCACAACTAATTCTCCGGATAGCAATTCTCCCAAGTACTCGTTGTACCCTGAAGAACTTGAATAAGACTATTGTATTGCTAGAACAATAGAATTGTAGGTAACAGTTTGATCAACCAAAGGATCGTGAGACAGATTGAGAATAACTCTTTATTTTTTGCAATTGTCTGAATTATGAATGTCACAGGGTGGCCCTATTTATAGGACACATAGGGGATGAAATTTTAACCCTAAATAACTAGATAAACATTGAAAAATACTAATCCTAATCAATCTAGGATAAAATCAAAAGATACCAAAAATAAGATAATAAAAATCTATCTAAATCTAACTAGATAAGGATAAATCCCAAACTGATTTTTGGGCTTGAAATTTTGCCTATTGGACCTTTAATTAACACAACAATGGGCTGAATTCAATGGATAAATTCGTGGCCCATATTATGGTTAATTAATTCTTGCCACCTTTTGCATGAAAAACAGCAACTTGTCGGATTCCCATGCAAACGCGTAGAACTCTTCATGCACACGTCCAAATGGTGTCGTTCTTCTTCTCACGTCTTCATGCTTGCTTCTTCATCATTAATTGATAGCATGTTGACCAATCTCGGGCTGAATATTTGATCTTCATGGGTTGCCCAAAATATCTGAATATTTTCATGCACTTGTGTTCTTCAAATCTTGATCTCCAATCTTTAATCTTGAACAACATGATTATCTTTGAAGCTCTCAATGGTAGTCTTGGATTTGATTTTTTTATGCTTTTCGGGTTCGTATCATTCCCTTCCTCTTGAAAAGAATTCGTCCTCGAATTCAAATCTCCGGGATCAAAGACGAACATGGAAGGAACATCAATATCTTTTTGGACAAGATCAATAACATGGGGCACATCTTTAGCAACCTGTAAAATAAAGATATCACAGGAAAATGGTTGACAAATGATGTTAGAATTCGACTGCGTCTCGATGCTCGCTTGATCGAGCTCATCATGATCTTCAACCACTTCCAAGTTGATCTCACTCTCGGCCTCTTTTTCTTCTTCTCCAACGCTTTCACAAGTTGCAACTTCTATCAATTCTTCAAGAGAGGCTTCAACGGAAATGGTTACCTCTAGAATAGGATCTTCTTCTATGGTTACGATTTCAGATGGTAACTCAACGTGGATGTCCTCTTGAATGTTGTTGGCTTGGCTTGGCACATCCATGACTAGCTGAACTGGTGATGCAGGCCGTGTAGGTGGTACATAGGTACGTAGAAACTCCTCGAATGACTCAAGTTGGTAACTCGTGGTCGACTCTACTTGAACCTCTTCCTTTGACTGCATCTCTAGTTCCTCTAGCCATTTTTCTATCTGAATGGCGTAATCCACCATGTCCTCCAACTCATCGAAGCGGTACAATGCTACTCTTTCACGAATTGCCCTTCGTAGACCAGCTAGAAATCTATCCATGGTATCTTCTGGATATTCTTCTACATCAGCTCGTCTCATGGCTCCAATCATTTTGTTGTAGTAGTCATTTACACTTCGATCTCTTTGTCTAAGCTTGTATAGCTTTTCCTCCAACTCCCATTGGTAGTGGTCTGGAATGAAACGTTTTCGCATCAAATCTTTCAACTCACGCCATGTGTCGATAGGTGAAAGGTGATCTCGATGGCATCGGTTCTGCTGTAATTCCCACCATGCTGCTGCGTAGCCTCTAAACTCCAAGGAAACTAATTTCACCTTCTTTGGCTTCGGGAAGTCGTAGTACTCAAAAATCTTGCCAACTCTGCGTTCCCAATCTAGGTACGCTTCTGGATCGTATAGACCCTCAAACTCTGGGATGGTTATCTTGTTGCGTTGTAGACCATCGGCATCTCTGAATCGATTTGGGCGGGCTCGAATTGGATCCATCTAACTTGATGATGTGGGGCTGCTGTATAGATGGTGTAGGTAAACCGGCTGTTTTTGGTGTATGGTGTATGGGTGTAGGGTGCGTTTGGTATACGGGTGTATGAACCGGGTGGTGTATGGATGGTGTACGGTGTACACAGTGGTGTAGGGAGTAATTTTCGATCCACTAGGGTGATATGGACGAAAATTAAAGCAAGAAAAAGAAAAAGAATAGATAGGGAAAGATAAGGATGAAATAAGAATGTATAAGGAAAGAAAAGATATAGATAAGGCAATATCTATTTGGATGTGTTTGACCAATGTAAACAAATCTAAAAATCCCTAAATTTGTGGAAACAAATCTATCTAGACTAGGAAAGACACAAAATCAAAATAAACAAGAGAATAAATCTGAATTTTCGTTTTTTTTTTTTTTTTTTACGATTTTTTTTTTGTTGTAGGGCTTCGACCCTTTGCTCCTTTCTTCTTCTTTTTTTTTTATCAATGAATATTCAGATATTACAACTCGAAAGACTCAAAAAACAATAAAAATGAACAAAAACAACGTATTGAACCACGAACGATAAGAACCGACGTGGCTCTTGATACCAACTTATGATGTGACCCGGGTAACGATACGGACGAAATATGCGGAAGCTAAGGAACGGAACAATGTCGGATGCGTAAGGGATCAATACGAACAAAGAGAAAATAAGAAAAGACGCGGCTAGAAACGAACAAGACTCGAACGGAAATAGAACTTACTAGAATACGATGACACGAACTAGGACTCGATGACGAACACGTTGAACACCCTTGAGAGGTTGGACTCACGGCGAAGATGGCTAGGATCATGGTGAACGATGGTGGTGGAAGGAATCTCGGCGGCGATGAAAGGTAGAAGGATAAATTAGGATCGGCGAACCCGTGTTGTATCAACTCGAACGCGCACGACTAATTCTCCGGATAGCAATTCTCCCAAGTACTCATTGTACCCTGAAGAACTTGAATAAGACTATTGTATTGCTAGAACAATAGAATTGTAGGTAACAGTTTGATCAACCAAAGGATCGTGAGACAGATTGAGAATAACTCTTTATTTCTTGCAATTGTCTGAATTATGAATGTCACAGGGTGGCCCTATTTATAGGACACATAGGGGACGAAATTTTAACCCTAAATAACTAGATAAATATTGAAAAATACTAATCCTAATCAATCTAGGATAAAATCAAAAGATACCAAAAATAAGATAACAAAAATCTATCTAAATCTAACTAGATAAGGATAAATCCCAAACTGATTTTTGGTCTTGAAATTTTGTCTATTGGACCTTTAATTAACACAACAATGGGCTGAATTCAATGGATAAATTCGTGGCCCATATTATGGTTAATTAATTCTTGCCACCTTTTGCATGAAAAACAGCAACTTGTCGGATTCCCATGCAAACGCGTAGAACTCTTCATGCACACGTCCAAATGGTGTCGTTCTTCTTCTCACGTCTTAATGCTTGCTTCTTCATCATTAATTGATAGCATGTTGACCAATCTCGGGCTGAATATTTGATCTTCATGGGTTGCCCAAAATATCTGAATATTTTCATGCACTTGTGTTCTTCAAATCTTGATCTCCAATCTTTAATCTTGAACAACATGATTATCTTTGAAGCTCTCAATGGTAGTCTTGGATTTGATTCTTTTATGCTTTTCGAGTTCGTATCAAAAAATCAAGATTTTTTTCTCCATCAATCATTATATAATTAATCATTATCACATGTAATATATTATATCTATTTCAATAGTATTGTACTTATACAATTATTCATTATCATATCAACTATAGCAAACAAGAAAATAAAAAAAAAACATAATTCTACAGTAATATAATATATTATATAATTAATTCTCCACATATAATATATTATATGTTATAATTTAAATATTATTTTAATAGAATTGTACTATTACATAGTTTATATAGATTATGTTGAAAAAACAATCGGTCAAATATTTTGATAAAATGTCAAATAATTTAAAATAATCAGTGGTGACAAACTTCACTGAACGAATACACAATTATAACAGAAACGAGTTGATAATCAATAAAAATGTCACGTCATCAGTTGTCTATAGCACAACTGATCTATACAAAGGTAGAGAAGACGTAGAGGTTTTAGCTTCGAACCTTTATAAATCTTATATGTTGTACATTGTTTTATTTTGATTGACATATCTTAATTGCAACACATTCATTCAAATCAGATGTCCAGAGTTATATTCACTAACGGCTGATTATCGTTATTTTATCTTGTTCATTAGATATTTCATCCTATGAAATTATTATTCTAGAATATCTCAATAATAGTTAGTACAAATCAAGTAACGAGTCAAGGCCTTATATTTCCACACTTTAAATTGAATTTTGAAAAAAGTTTATTCAACCCTCCTTCTAAACCCCATTTGACTCATTCGGGACCAAAAAATTACATCCCAACGAAGGAGATTGAAAAATAAAAACTTGAATTTATGGAAAAGTTATAAACTAATCTAGCTCATTGTTCTTAAGAAATTATCTGTCAATAATCAAGAATTACATTAACATTCAATCAATGATTTAATTCATTTAATATAAGTTATTTAAATAGTTCTTAATATAAAACATGTAATTTAGCTGTGGTAACTACGATGTGTGTGCGTGTGTGTTCTAATTAATCATGTTATATGATATATGAAAGAAAATTGAAAAAAAATGGTTTCATAATATATGCAACCAAAATGCTAAGTTTTAATTTATTAATTGAAATTATGTGTTCACTCTCATTCATATGATTAAGAGTAGTTCTAATTAAATTTATTGAAACTAAATTTCAACTTCTTTATTTATGGTTGAGCTCGGATAATGCTGACTACACTAAAAAGACATGTCAGATAATATATGTTGAACTATTAGAATATATATTTAGGGTTAATTGGTTTAAATATCACAAACTATTCAAGAATTCTGATTTTTAACATGAACTTTTAAAAGTTATATCTACAATATAAACTTATATTATTTTGCAATTATAACATCAATTCAAATTACAACAAAATTAAAGTTGATGTGGCAACAGGTGTACAAGTGTGATTCCATGTGTACACCCACGTGTATTTTAATAATGAAAAAGCTATTTCTTAATTTTATTAATTTACATTACAATTCACAATTCCATTTTATCCTTCACCGATACCCAAACATCTTTCTTATCTTTAGAAGATTCTCAATTCTCAAATGCCCCATCTTCAAAAATCCCCAAATATAAGTCTCAATTGAACTGTAGATTTCTTTAAAAAATCTAAAATCACACCTATTGTGTTCTTGATTGAAGTTCGCGATAGAGATTCCCGACAAGTTAACCATTTCGTTGTTGCTGTAGGGTCCCCGTGGAAGGTTTGTCAACAAAGTTGTGGTGGTCCCATGGTTGGCGACTCATATGCCGACAATGACTAATAGGTAGATGACATTTATTTTACTAATTTTTTTGTCGATTAGTGATTAGGGCTTGGTATATTTAATATGGTGGTTTAGTAATATTGAATATAAGGTTTGTGATTTTGCTACTTACGAGTTTCTTGATCTCTTAATTCTGGTTATTTAAATGAATTTCTCTAATGCAGTGATACATTTGCGATATATATTCATCATGGTGGTAGATTTGTGAATTTAGGGTCTGGTAGAGTTTATGAAGGGGGTCAAATTGAAAGGAAACATGATTTAGATGCTGATAGATTTGGATTTCTGGACTTGGAGGATGAAGTTAAGAATTTGGGTTATATTAGTTGGAAAATTTTAGCATACAAAGTTCCTAAGACAGTGATGTATAAAGGTTTGAAAGGGGATAGAGATGTGCTTGATATGCTATCACATCTTTCTCAAAGATGCAAAATAATTAGCATATTTGTTGACGATGAAAAGAAGGTTGAATTAGATGGTGTAGAGGACAGTGCAAATGAAAAGAGAGAGCAGGTAAGGGAAGTTACTAAAGAAATAGATATTGAGATACAAGTGCAAGGAAAATTTAATGAAGGCTTTGATGATAACAGTTCAGAAGACTTTGAATACAACCCATCTAGTGATTCTGACACTGATGATGATTTGAGTGCTAATGACTTGGCTTCAGAAGATGAGGAATATATTGAAGCCAGACATGAATTGAAACACAACAATAGAAAGTATACTTTTTTCTCAGATCGTGTAGGTGTTGATAAGCATAGAATACCATATCATATGCAAATTGTGGATGGATCTGCAGATAGAAGGGGTCATAGTGAAAATGATCAACTTGGCTTCATTTCAGAATATGAAGACTCTAATGGTGTAATGAATTCAGACTCTACAAATGATGAAGCTGGCAACTTAAGAAGGAAGAAAAAAAAGGTGACATATGATCCAAAGTGTGATCATAAGACTCTTAAATTGAGTGTTGGGATGAGGTTTATAGATGGTTATCAATGTAAAGAAGTCATTTGAAGAATTTCAATTATTCATGGATATCCACTACGATTCACCATATGTAATAAGAATCAATGCGAGGCTATTTGTATTCCACAATGTGGTTGGAGATGCTACGGGAGCATTGTTAAAATAGATAGGTCTTTTCAGATTAAAGTTATAGTTGGAGAGCACAAGTGTCCTAGAGTGATGAGCAACAAACAATGTACTTCCGGCTGGATTGCAAAACAATATCTCAATGCATTTAGAGTGAGACCTGACATGTCGAAGAAGGAGCTTGAAAGTGACATAATGAGAACATATGCATGCGAAGTGTCTAAATGGAGATTATATGTAGCCATAGAGAAGATGAGGGACATGTTGAGGGGGTCTCTTGAGGATCACTATGCATTATTAAGGTGTTACATTGCTGAGTTGATAAAGGTTGATAAAGATGGTAGGTTTGAATTATTACTGGGCGATGAAAATGTGTTCAAGGCTTTCTATGTTGGCTTTAGTTCATTAAAAAAGGGTTTTATGAGGGGGTGTAGAAGTGTTATTGGATTTGATGGGTGTTTCTTGAAAACACATATGGGTGGTGTGTTGATGTGTGCTGTTGGGAAAGATGGAAATAATCAAATGTTTCCAATTGCTTGGGCTGTTGTGGCGGTGGAAAATCAAGAATGTTGGACATGGTTTTTGAGCATACTATTTGATGAATTAGGCATCACAGATGGCCTAGGATATACCTTTATCAGTGACCAACAAAAGGTATGATTATTTAAGTCATGCATGTTATCTTTCTTTTGATGATCAGGGTCTCATCAATGCCGTAAGTGAATTAACCCCATTTGCAGAACATCGAAATTGTGCAAGACATGTGTATTGCAACTGGAAAAAGCAGTATAAGGGTGCAACATTGAAGAATTTATTTTGGAGAGCAGTACGAAGCACTTATGTGGAATCCTACAAGTTAGCCTTAGAGGAAATGAAGACAGAAAATGAGAATGCATATCTGAACTTTCTTGAGAGAGACCCTAAGAAATTTTATGATGAAGTCATGATCAACAATGAAGATCAAGATCCGGAGTTGCAATTTCAAGGACCAATCACAAGATCAATAGCTAAGAAGTTGCAAGCTTACTTGCAAGTGATGATTCGAAGGAAGCTCGAGATTGGAGATGAAGAAATCGAAAAGTGCAGCTTGAAGTTGGTTGATTTATTAACCATTGAAGATCAAGAACACACCATGGAGAATTACACTTGAAGAGTTGAAGATGGAGAGCTCAAGTGCACGTGTGCATGTGCATGTAATTAACGTGCATGTGTGCAAACGTGTAGCATCAAGTTTCGGCCCTTTATTGATTTATTTAGGGGTTGAATTTTATTTAGACTATAGTATTTATTTAATTAATTTAGACTATAGTTTAGATCAGATTTTTATTTAATTATTTGTTAATTTTCGTCCATTATTCAATTAGGTTTGACTAGAATTGTATTTAAGGCAAATTCCTACCTTGAATAGAATTCTAGTTTAGGTATCTTCCTAGTATAGTTAGAGATCTCTTTTGGATCAATTTTTAGGCCTTTTAAGCTTATTATTTTCGTCCCCCATAGCTTATAAATAGGGAATCATTGTTACATTGATACTTTAGATATTGTTGAATTAAATTGCTATTGCATTCAAATTGTGTCTCAAATCTATTCGTCTTTTGAATACTTTTCACACGAAAATATTCATTCTTGGAGCTAGCAACTACAAGTCTTATTCAAGGGTATTGCTCAATTCACTTGAGGTATTGACCGGTATTCGCTATCGAGGAACAACTTGGAGATTTCAACCTTGGATACGTTCGAGATTCAAGGACGCTATTAGGTTGTGAATCACCACAACAACACTTTCCATCCATGCCGTCGACGCCATCCATACAGCCCCTACGCACGCCCCAAACCAAGCCACAAGTTCGAGTTTCAAGTCCTTTGCCGTTCGTTCATACCGTAAGTTCAATCGTACTCTATCATATCCTACCTTCTCCAAGCCATTCTTCACTAACCTCACACACGAAAATCCACCCTCAATCCAGCCCTATATCTCGTCCAAATACAGCCCTTATCCCATTGGTATTGTGTTATATTTTTGTGTCATAGTTCTAGGTATTTTCATTGTCTAGAGTTCGTCTTTCTATCGTTATTGAGTCGGATTGTTCCCTTCTTTTAGTTGACGTGTTTCGATTCATAGAAGTCTTCCACTACTTTGTTATTATCATCCTAGGTTAATAGTCTGGGTCGTATCATATTTTGGCATCAGAGCCACGTCAGCTCTGCTGGTTGTGGTTCACTCCGACGTGTCATTTTATCCTACGTGTCGTCTACGTGTCTTTTATTTTCGTACATGTCATCGAGTTGTAATAGCATAGATATCATTTAAAAAAAAGCCGATAAAAAAAAGCGATAAAAAAAAATCGGATAAAAAAAAAGAAAAGAAAATCCGAAAATTCAAAAAAAAAAGAGGTATATTCATTGTGTTTCCTTTTGTTATTTTAATTTTGGTACTTTCCTTTTAGTCAAGTTCTATAGTTGGTACCTTCTATTAGTGATTTATTTTATTTTAGGACCTCTTTCATGTTTTAATTCTATTTGGTAATTTCCAATTAGAGTTTTATTTTATTTTGGGATCTTTCCTTCCTAGTTTATTTCATAGTTGGTAGTTCCTATTTGAGATATAGTTTCTTTTTGGTTACTTCCTTCTAGAGTCTAGTTCAATTAGGATATTTAGAATTGTGTCACAATTGTGTAACACTTTCCAAAATACCTAATCTTTCTTTCCTTTTCTTTCCTACCTCTTTCCTTTTACCCTTGGGGATCCATCTAACCCTAACCTACCCTACCCTACTCGACACCACCTACCCTACACGCCACCTAGACCCACGGCCCCACTCCCATCGCCACCTAAGCCACACGACACATACCCCATCTTATCCATTGATCCTAGTTAGTGATACTCGTCTACACCTTCGTTCAATTAATCCGTACTCTCGACATTCGATAAGAGTGCTATCTTCCACCCTTCATTATACACGACACACACACATCACCATACACTTTGAGTGCAAACATGAGCGGTAAAATCAAGAGTGAAAACAAACGAGTGAACGTGAGATTGTGAGGTTTCATCCTTGTTTTCCTTTACGTTTGTTCATTTTGTAGGTCTCATGGACAAAGGCAAGAACGAAGCCACCGCCTCCACCCCACCTTCGGTCGAGTCATTCTCGCCCAAATCACCCGATGATCTTTCCTACACATCCAAAACACAGTGGGATCCAAAGTACCAGTTTGACACATTAGCGCAATTCTTTTTGCGTCAAAACCAGCAGATGAAGGATGAGTTCGAGAACCAAGTAGCTGAATTGGCCGAGCAAATCAAATAGCTCTCGGTTCAACCGGCTACAAATCAAGCAGTACAGCAACCCCAGCAGAGAGGCGCACCGAGGCAGCCCGTTTTCCAAGAAAACCGCTGCCAACAAGCATTCGAACCCGAGTTCGATGCTGTAGATGATTATGAAGCTGAGTTCATACTACCGAGACGTGATGATCACCATGATCGTCCCAGGCCACCTGCCAGATAAGCTGTTCGATATGAGAGGCCCAGATATGGAGATGGAGACGGATTGCTCAATAACATCAAAACAAGCATTCCGGAATTTGAAGGCTTGCACGATCCAGACATCTATCTGGATTGGGAGTGCAAAGTCGACAAGATCTTTACTTGTTATGACTTTCCAGAGATCAAGAAGGTCCAGTTAGCAGCGTTGGAGTTTAGAGGCTATGCAGCCTCGTGGTGGGAAATGCAGCAAGAGAGGCGACGAAGAAAGAGATATCCGCCTGTTGAAACGTGGGAGGAGATGAAAGGCTTCCTACGAGGCCGTTTCATACCAGTTCATTATGAAAGAGAGCTTGAGAAGAAGCTCAACCGGATCAAGCAAGGCACCCGTTCAATTGAAGAATATCATAAGGAGTTGGAGACCGCCCTGAATCATGTCGGAAAAAGAGAGTCCTTAAATGCTACCATCATCAGGTACATTGAAGGCATGAATCCCGACATTGCGTGTGAAGTCGAGCTCAGAGACTTCACGAGTGTAGATGATATGGTGCACTACGCATTAATTGTGGAGAGACAGCTCCGAGAAGGCCAACGTCGTTCTCATCACACTGCAGCCCCTGTTCGACCCTCTTGGAACAAAGGTACGCCGTCCACATCATCTTCTACTCCTTCTACGGACTCCACTCGACCCCGAGGCCAATCCGGACCACCCGAGCGGCATTTTGACCGTTCTACACCACCGCCGAACCGTAGGACCGATCCTACGCCCGCAACCCCCGTTAGGCCAAATTATACACGGCCAAGTCAGCCCCAAACAATGCCAACTTCAGCCCCCAGTCGAGCCCGAGATGTGCAGTGCCATAAATGCCAAGGTTGGGGTCACTTTCAAGCACAGTGCCCGAACCGACGAGTGTTATTCCTCACAGAACAGAATAAGCTCGAATCAGCCAGTGAAGATGACGAGCCTGTCAAGGCTGACGCCAATGCTGAAAAAGACGCCCATGATGAGCTCGAAGAAGAAGAGCCCGAGATTCCACATGTCAGTCTAGTTTTTATCCGCAGTCTGAACATAAATCGAGAAGTTGAGCAACAATCGCAGGGAGAGAATATATTCTACACCAGAGTTTCTATTCAAGACAAGACTTGCACGTTGATCATAGACAGTGGAAGTGTTATTAATGCAGTAAGCCAGTACGCGGTCGACAAGCTTGGATTTTCCACCGTGAAGCATCAAAATCCATACCATTTGTAGTGGCTTACAGAAAGAGGCATAGTTCGTGTAACCGGTCAGGTACATGTATCCTTTTCCATTGGTCGTTATTCTGACACTGTATTATGCGATGTTATTCCTATGGATGCAGCTCATATACTTTTAGGGAGACCATGGCAATTCGATAGACAAGCTGTACACGACGGACTCGCGAACACCTATACAGTAAAGAAGGACGGCCGAACCACCATCTTAAAGCTGTTAACACCCAAAGCCGTTCAAGAGGAATAAGAAATAATGCGAGCAAAGTTCAAAGAGGAGTGTGAGAAGACCGCCGCAGCCGCCGCCGCGGGCAGCCCCTCCTCCGCCGTGAATTCATCACCGCCCACCCCTTCACCTTCCACGGCAATTACAGCCACTTCATCACCTCAAGCCGACGCCAAGGATTGTGGAAAAGGCGTCAATGCAGCTCCTTTACAGCAAGAAAAGAATCGGTCTTTGTTTTGTACATTTAAAAGTGTAGAAAAGACTATTAGAGCTAGGATGCCTTTAATTCTTTTAACTTGTAAGAACAGTGCTACTATCGATGTTTCTTTGCCTAGTGTTGTGCAGCCCCTTATGAAGGAGTTCGAGGATGTATTTCCGGATGAGATTCCAAGTGGATTGCCTCCAGTTCGTGGGATCGAGGACCAGATCGACTTTGTGCCCGGAGCCGTCTTGCCAAACCGGCCTGCATATCGCACGTCTCCTGAAGAAACAAAAGAGATAGACCGTCAAGTTAAAGAGCTGTTGGAGAAGAAGCAAATCCGAGAGTCGATGAGCCCATGTGCAGTTCCAGTGATTCTAGTGCCCAAAAAGAATAACGAATGGAGAATGTGCATGGATTGCAGAGCCATCAACAAGATCACAGTTAAGTATCATTTTCCCATTCCTAGACTTGATGATATGCTAGATGAACTTAGTGGATCTAAGATTTTTTCTAAGATTGATTTGAGGTTTGGTTATTTTCAAGTTCGCATGCATGAGGGTGATGAATGGAAAACAGCTTTTAAGACTAAGCATGGTTTATATGAATGGTTGGTTATGCCTTTTGGTCTCACTAATGTACTGAGCACATTTATGAGATTGATGAACCATGTCTTACGTGATGTTATTGGGAAATATGTTGTTGTTTACTTTGATGATATCCTGATATACTGTCACAGTGCACAGGCGCACCTAGATCACCTTAGGCGCGTATTTTTGCTTTTGAGAGATGCTCGATTGTATGGCAACATGTCTAAGTGTTCTTTTTGCTTGAATGAAGTAGTATTCTCAGGCTTTGTTGTGAGTTGTAGAGGTATTGAGGTTAACCGTTCCAAAATCAAGGCGATTGAGGAATGGCCAACGCCCAAAACCGCGTCTGAAGTTCGATCATTTCACGGTCTTACCGGATTTTATCGTCGATTTGTGCGTGATTTCTCTAGCATTGCCGCGCCTCTTACTGAGCTAAGTAAGAAGGATCGCAAATTTGAATGGGGTAAACATCAAGAGCATGCTTTTAATACTTTGAAGTCTTTATTGTGTTCTGCTCCTGTTTTATGTTTACCGGATTTTTCTAAAACTTTTGAGATCGAGTGTGATGCCTCCGGAATAGGTATTGGTGCTGTTTTGATGCAGGAAAAATGTCCCGTGGCTTACTTCAGTGAGAAACTCAACGGCGCCAGTTTGCGGTATTTGACGTACGATAAAGAGCTATACGCTTTGAAGCGTGCATTGGATACATGGCAGCACTACTTGTGGCCCAAGGAGTTTGTCATTCACACGGATCATGAGAGCTTGAAGCACTTGAAGGGTCAAAGCAACTTGAACAAGCGTCAAGCGAGATGGGTCGAGTTCATCGAGTCGTTTCCATACGTCATCAAGTACAAGAAAGGAGAAGACAACGTCGTCGCCAACGCCCTCTCTCGAAGATACACGTTGCTTAACCTAATGCATGCTAAGATGTTTGGTTTTGAGTCCATTAAATCTTTGTATGAAGTGGACGAATTTTTCAGCCCCATTTATGCTAGGTGTTCGACTTCTTCTAAGTCTTTTGATGGTTTCTATGTGCATGATGGGTTCTTGTTTAGAGAGTCTAAGTTGTGCATTCCTGCTTGTTCTATGCGTGAGCTACTTGTTTTAGAATCGCATGCGGGAGGATTAATGGGACATTTTGGTGTGCATAAGACATTATCCTTGTTGCATGAGCATTTCTTTTGGCCGCATATGAAACGTGATGTAGAACGCATGTGTAGTAGATGTGTTACTTGTTATAAGTCTAAGTCTACTTCGCATGTATTTAGTTTGTACATGCCTTTACCTGCTCTAGTCCTTGGATTGATTTATCTATGGATTTTATTTTGGGATTGCCTAGGTCTAGATCGGGTAAAGACTCTGTATTTGTTGTAGTTGATAGGTTTTCCAAGATGGCGCATTTCATTGCATGTAGGAAAACTGATGATGTTGTTCATATAGCCAATTTGTTCTTCATTCATGTTGTTAGATTGCATGGGATTCCTCGTACTATTGTTAGTGATAGGGATTCTAAATTTTAGGGACATTTTTGGCGAGTTCTATGGGGAAAATTAGGGACTAAGCTGTTGTTTTCTACTGCATGTCTTCCACAAACCGATGGTCAAACTGAGGTTGTGAATCGTACTTTAGGTACATTGCTTAGATCTTTAATTAAGAACAATGTGAGATCATGGGAAGAGTGTCTACCTTATGCTGAGTTTGCTTACAATCGTGTTATTCATTCTTCTACTAACATGTCTCCGTTTGAGGTTGTTTATGGTTTTAATCCACTAACACCTAATGATTTGATTCCTTTACCTGTTGAGCATCTAACAAGTGTTAAAGGATTGAAGAGAGCTGATCTTATCAAGGAGATCCATGAGAAAGTTCGAGTCCGGATCGAGCACAAAGGATCTCAAACCGCCGCCGCCCACAACACACATCGCAAACATGTTGTCTTCCAGCTTGGTGATCGTGTTTGGATTCATCTGAGTCCCGACCACTTTCCAAACAGGAGGAAATCGAAATTATCACCTAGAGGGGATGGTCCTTTTACCGTCTTAAGCCGTGTCAATGACAATGCGTATCGCATTGATCTACCTGGTGAGTATAAGTGTTCTTCTACGTTTAATGTTGCTGATTTATCTCCTTTTGATGCAGATGAATTCGATCACGATGATGGTCCAAATTCGAGGACGAATTCTTTTCAGCAGGGGGGAATGATGAAGTCATGATCAACAATGAAGATCAAGATCCGAAGTTGCAATTTCGAGGACCAATCACAAGATCAAGAGCTAAGAAGTTGCAAGCTTACTTGCAAGTGATGATTCGAAGGAAACTCGAGATTGGAGATGAAGAAATCGAAAAGTGCGACTCGAAGTTGGTTAATTTATTAACCATTGAAGATCAAGAACACACAATGGAGAATTACACTTGAAGAGTTGAAGATGGAGAGCTCATGTAACGCCCCGATCCTGGAAGAAGGAAAAGGGACCGATGCGCTACTTGGGAAAGGAGAAAGGGATTGTTACATAAAGATAATTATAGAAATGGGGTTAGTGCCTCAATCATTTAGGCAACATAACCTCTACAACTGTAATAGAATCACGCACCAGAGCGTTCATAAGGAATTTGAATGAATCACCAATCATCAAAGGGAACTTATCCCGCCAGATAATTATAAAAGAACATCATAGCGTAAATGCTGAAATCATAACATGCTTCAAACAATTGAGGACAAACTGTACCAGAGTAAGCGAAAAAGAACGTAGTGTATTTATTCAAACTCAAAAAGAAACATGTTCTCAGTTAGACACCGTACATAAAGAAACATATATATACAGCAAAAGATAGCCCCTCAGCCTTAGCACAGCCGTCCACCATCCCGCAGCTCATCCTGAAAATATTTGAAAAGATTTTGGGCGTGAGTACTAATGCACTCAGTGGGTACTTTTGAGAAAAACCTTCACAATCACTTTATAAAACAGAATATCCAATCATATTTCAAGCATATCATGGAAAGCTTTTAAAACAGAAAATTTGTGAATTTCATGTATACTAAACCATTTTAGTCCCATCATTGCGCGCTACTCTCCCCTAGAACGCTTACGGTGAGTCGGTTCGTGTACACAACCCGGCTGCTTAAGGTTGGACACTGCCCTATTTGCTTGGGGCTCGATATCGTGAACCATTGTAGTTTCGTCACCAAAAACAGTAATAAGACTTACATGAGTCAGCAGAGCACATTAAATACAGTCATGAATTGGATATTCAATCACATTCATTTTATAAATATCAGGGCTTAATAACCCGAAATATATATTTTTATATACTAAAAAAAAAACCCACCTGGATAAAAGATTTGTCTCTCATAAAGACTTTTAAAATCTGGGTTGGTTCTGCTCGGATTCTGCTATCTCTTCTGAGCCTAAAATAACCAGTCTTAGCTTAGTTTAGCTAAAAGGCTCCCCTCAAAATTTAATTCCTAAGTCGAAGTCAAAATTACCTAATTAAATAACCATAAATTATGAAAAATTTAAAGAATAACAATGTTTCAGATTAGTCAAAGTTTACTGTATAAATTCTAATTCAAAATTTAGACCATCTATTAAACAAATAGATTATAATAGTTCATTTTTACAAGACATATAATAGTTAAGTCCATTATTTTCCTACTTCGTAATTATATATTGTTCTAAACTAAGTAAGCCATTTTTAAATAATCATTTGTTTAACATAGAATAAAAATATCATTGATTATTATTATATAATTAGCCCGGTATTTTACCAAAACACACGTTTAAAAAAAAAACAATATTAAATCTTATAATTTAGAAATTAAATCAAATGAACCTTTATCTTTTGAGTTCTAAACTAATTATATACTCACATATATATTTAAATAAACTCAACAAGTTTTACTCAAATTACTATAAATTTAGCTTATACATTCCTTAATCAAAGAAGTCGAAGATTAATACACCAAAATGATTAAGATAATTTTAGACATGATCCTAAACTAATATATATTATTCTGCTCTCTATCTACATATATATATTATAGATTATAGATTTCCAATTATAATTTGTAAAGCATAAGATTTACCTTTAATATAATTACGGCTAACTTGTTCTTACTAGAATTTTCTTTAATTTTCTTTTCTTTCTACACTAACTTATATATATATATATATATATATATAGCTATATTATATTTCTATTGTAGCCTTAGTAAGCCTCACCATCTCCTAGTCATGCAGATTACGTGGAGTTCTAATATTAATTCTTTGATCTCATTTGCTAGCAATATTATTCTTATTATTATTTTTTCCTATTAATTAGCATTGTTGTACACATTTATATACATCTATTTCCTATTGCTGCCACAAGAGTCGTGTGTCACGTTAATCACATACGTGGAACTACCTAGTGATTATCTTTAGTTAGTATCTACTAGAAATTGAATATATTATATGATAACATTTTATTTCGATAAGCATTCAATTAAATATATTATAATTAGACAACATTTAAATATAATAATACATAATAGAATATACAGTCATTAAATAAATTAATATTCCTTTGGATATTATTAGGGTCCGGATATGATTATATCTTATAAGCATCTTTTAACACCCAAAATGATAATAATAAACTCCTTTTAATTTTTTTAAAAAAAATGACATCAAGGTTCGTAATAAAAATATAAGAATGTAACAAAGTATTTCTAACCTACTCAACAAGCACACTTACCTAAAAATAAAAATTTAAGGGTCTATTTTTTTTTCTAGCTCACCCTTAAGGTAATCATAGGCTATTATTTTAATACTAAAAAGTTTGGAATATTACATTCTACCCCCCTTAAAATAAATTTCGTCCCGAAATTTGACATACCTTTGAATGGCAAGTCAGGGTACTATTCCTTGATCTTATCTTCTAACTCCCATGTAGCTTCCTCACTTCCACGGTTATTCCATAGAACTTTCACTAATTGTATTTGTTTATTTCTCAATACTTGTACCTTTTTGTCAAGTATAGCTATGGGTTTTTCTTCATAGGTCAAATCTTGGTTCAAGACTATCTCTTCATTCTTTATAACGTGTTTAGAATCAAACACGTACTTTCTCAACATTGAGACATGAAAAACATTATGAACCTCAGCCAAATTTGGCGGTAAGGCTAGTGTATTAGCTACCTCTCCAACCCGTTCAAGAATTTCAAATGGTCCAATATACCGTGGTCTCAATTTTCCTCTTTTGCCAAAACGTATAATTCCTTTAGTAGGAGATATTTTGAGAAAAACCTTATCTGCAACATTAAAATTCAAATCCTTTCGGCGCTTATCGGCATAAGCTTTTTGTCTATCTTAGGCCTCCTTCATTCTCATTCTTATTTTATCAACTATTTCGATCGTTGTCTGAACAATCTCGGGGCCCAATATCTTTCTTTCACCCATTTCATCCCAGTAAAGTGGTGATCTACATCTTCGACCATACAAAGCCTCATATGGTGCCATTCTAATAGTTGTCTGATAACTGTTGTTATAGGCGAATTCCACTAAGGGTAAAACATTTTCCCATCTTCCACTTCTATCAGTTACAACTTCTTTGAGCATCTCCTCTAGTATTTGTATTGTCCTTTCTGATTGTCCATCAGTCTGAGGATGGAAAGCTGTACTGAAATTTAGTTGTGTTCCCATAGCATTTTGTAGACTTATCCAGAATCTAGAAGTAAATCTGGTATCTCGGTCAGAGGTGATCGAGACAGGTACTCCGTGTAACCGTACAATCTCTTTCACATAGAGTTGAGCCAACTTATCCAGTCCAAGTGTCATCTTGATTGGCAAAAAGTGCACGGATTTGGTCAATCGATCAACAACGACCCATATCGCAGTGTTTCTCCGCACTGACTTTGGTAGTACAACTACAAAATCCATGTTGATATGTTCCCATTTCCACTCGGGGATTTCAAGTGGTTGTAATAACCCTGATGGTCGTTGGTGTACCGCCTTTACTTGCTGACAAGATAAGCATCGTTCAATATATGAAGCCACTTCTCTCTTCATATTCCGCCACCAGAAGTTTCTCTTCAAATCTCTATACATCTTTGTACTTCCAGGGTGAGCGGTATATGGAGCATCATGAGCTTCTCTCATGATTTCTTTTTTTAACTCTTTATCGTGGGGCACACATATTCTTCTCTCATACATGAGAGCATTGTCTTTTGCTTCAGCAAATCCGTTTGAATCCTCAGATCTTGCTTTCAATCGGATCTTCTCCAAAAACTGATCCCCTCTTTGTGCCTCCACAATTCGTTTTCTTAAACCGGGTTTAGCTATTAAGGCAGCTATAAGTCCTTTGGTAGAGTCTGGTGGTCGAACTAACTGTAACTCCAGTCTTTGAAATTCTTCAATTAACCTTTCTTCTTGCGTTAGGAAACAACCCAACTCTGCTCTAGTTTTCCGGCTAAGGGCGTCTGCCACAAGGTTAGCTTTACCGGGGTGATAGAGAATGGTACAATCATAATCCTTAACTAATTCCAACCATCTTCTCTGTCTCATGTTTAAGTCTTTTTGCTCAAAGAAGTATTTAAGACTCTTATGGTCAGTGTAGATTTCACATCTAACACCATATAGATAATGCCTCCAAATTTTCAAGGCATGCACCACAGCTGCGAGCTCTAGGTCATGGGTGGGATAATTCAACTCATGTGGCCTGAGTTGGCGAGATGCACAAGCAACGAACCTTCTATCTTGCATTAGCACACACCCTAACCCTAACTTAGACGCATCCGTAAAGATAACAAATCCCTCATTTCCTTCTGGTATAACTAATACTGGAGCTGTGGTCAGTCTTTTCTTAAGTTCTTGGAAATTCTTCTCACATTCCTCGGTCCACATGAACTTAGTCTTCTTTTTCAACAATTATGTCATTGGCCTTGCCAATTTAGAAAATCCCTCAATAAATCGTCTGTAGTAACCTGCCATTCCTAGGAAACTTCTTATCTCATGTACATTGGAAGGTGACTTCCAGTTACTTACTGCTTTAACCTTAGCAGGATCCACTTTGATTCCTTCTGATGACACAATATGGCTAAGGAACATTACCTCACTGAGCCAAAATTCACACTTGCTAAATTTGGCATATAATTTCTCCCTCCTCAATGTTTCCAGAATTATGCGTAAATGTTCTTGGTGTTGCTCCTTACTTTTTGAATAGATGAGAATATCATCTATAAAAAAAGAACAAAGCTATCCAGATATTGATGAAAAACTATGTTCATCATATCCATGAATACTGCAGGTGCATTAGTCAACCCAAATAGCATCACTAAGAACTCATAGTGGTCGTAGTGTGTTCGAAATGCTGTCTTAGGCACATCTTCTTTTCTTATCTTCAATTGGTGATAACCTGAACATAAATCAATCTTTGAAAAGACTTTAGCTCCTCTTAATTGGTCAAACAAGTTATCTATCCTTGGCAAGGGATATTTATTCTTAATTGTCACCTTATTCAACTCCCTATAGTCAATGCACATTCGCAATGTACCATATTTCTTTTTAACAAAGAGAACAGGCGCTCCCCAAGGTGAGACACTAGGTTGAATGAAACCCAAGTCCAACAGCTCTTCTAGTTGTACTTTCAGTTCTTGCAGTTCATTAGGGGCCATTCTATATGGAGCTTTAGATATTGGGGCTGCTCCTGGTTCCAAGTCAATGGTGAATTCTGTTTGCCTATCGGGCGGTAGTCCTGGTAGGTCTTGTGGAAAAACATCCTTGTATTCCCGAACGATAGGGACTTGATCTATCGTTACTTCATCATTCTCTTTTCCTACTAGGTTAACCAGAAAAGCATGGCAACCATCTTTCCTCATTAGCTTTACAGCTTTGAAGGCTGAAATAATTGATATCTTTAAACCCATTCTTGCTCCACAGAAAATTACTTCTGGTTCTCCTGGTTTCTGGAATACGACTTCTCTCTCATGACAATGAATAGTCGCATACGTTGTTGTTAGCCAATCCATTCCCAAGATTATATCAAAATCCTTCATATCGATTACATATAAATCCGTGATGAAAATCTTTTTGTTAATCTCGAGTTCCACATTCAAGCACATTCTATTGGCTAAAACAGTTTTTCCAGAAGGGATGCTAACTTCTAAGGTATTAGTAGCATCTACTTGTTTAAGTTTTAATCTTTCACTGACCTTTTCTGAAATGAAAGAGTGTGTAGCTCCAGTATCAAATAAAGCGAGCACAGGTATATTAAACATGTTAATCATACCTGCCAAATTTTCTGGAGTTTGCTCTGTCTGCTGTTGCTGAAGTGCATAAGTCCTGGCTAGCTGTGGGGTGCGTTGTCCTTGATTTGACTTAAAGTTTTCCCTCTGATTTTGCCTTAAGTTTCCACCCTGATTAGACCTAGGATTGCTTCCTTAGTTAGGCCTCTGATTTATATTTCCACCTTCTGCTTGTCTAGGAGGAATACCTATATTTCCTTTACTCCTAGGACAATCTCGAGCAAAATGTCCAGGTTGATGACAAAAGAAACAACTATCTGTATTCCTCATACACTTTCCTGAATGAAACTTCTGGCAAATAGGGCAGGGAGTGTTATTTCCTTGTTGATTTTGTTGCCCATAATTGGTATTTCCCTTAGCCCACTGTTGCTTATTTCCCACTGTGTTTCTATCCTCCCATTTCCGCTTTCCCTTCCTATCCTGGAAAGATTGTTGTGGCTGAATTTTCTCAGTTGGCATAACAAACTCTATATTCAAAGCCCGACGCAAAGTTTGTGCATATGTCATTTCATCATGCCCCATAAGAGTCATGCTGATTTTTGGCTTAAGGCCCTTCCTAAACTTATTAGCCTTCTTGTAGTCCGAGTCCACCAAATGTGGAGCATAACGAGTGAGTTGATTAAAGGCACGGTCATACTCAGTAACAGTAGAGCTTCCCTGTTGGAGGTTCCAAAATTTCGACTCTTTCTTTTCTCGATAGCAATCAGGGATGTATTTCTGATAAACTTCTTCCTTGAAGTCTTCCCAGGTAAACTCCTGCCATTGCTCATAAGTCATAGTTCTTTTTACAGACTCCCACCAATAGTCTGCATCATCAGTCAGTTGAAATTGAGCACATGTAAGCTTTTCTTAATTCGTGCAAGACATGTAATCAAATATTCGGTCCAGAGATCGAATCCATTTTTCTGCATCTATTGGGTCACCTAGCCCGTTGAAAGTAGGTGGGTGATGTTTACGAAAAACTTCTTCCGCTCTTGATACCGGTATGGGGATTGGAATTGGTGTAGGTTGTCCAAGGTTTCCCTGATTCTGTGTTCTTTTCTTAGGCGGCATTCTGAAAAAATTTAGGCTTCAGAATTAACTCATATAAAATCCACTTTGTTCTAACTTAATACAAAGGTGAGATATCTTCTAAACTAAATGCTCAACAACATTTCTCATGCAATTCTAATTGGTCTACTTATTTACAAAGAAAAGCACTTAGTCAGTCTACGTTCCACATGAATCTTAAGAGAGGTACTTAAAATCCAATCTATGTGTATAAATCATAGCTAGCTATGTTCATCTACATTCTCAATTAAATCATTCTATGTTCACATTCCATGTACATAGGTATTATGGGTTTCCATCACTTTAACATCATCACATTTCCAATCACTTACAGATTATAACATTCATAATCATAGGGCATTTATTGTTATCATCACACTTTCTTTAAAAAACATATCACAGACATAATGGACATATTGCCCCATTCAAAAATAATCATATTATACCATCTGGGCACAAAATCCCAAAATTTTACCATCATCCTTTTGAACCCATCATTAGCGCGACTTTTTCATAAATATCATCAATGTGGAAAATTATCCTTATCCACATTTATTTTTTTGAAATTAGTGAATATCATTGAATCTCAAAAGCATTTTAACTCACGTACCTTTCATTTTGAAGCAGATGAGTGCGGTGGAGGTAACGTGCTAGGGCTATCAGACAATCAATTAAGAGATTACACTGAGAACTAGACTCAATCAATAATATGACAGGCCTGCAGAGTTGCAATCTGGCTCTGATACCACTCTGTAACGCCCCGATCCCGGAAGAAGGAAAAGGGACCGATGCGCTACTTGGGAAAGGAGAAAGGGATTGTTACATAAAGATAATTATAGAAATGGGGTTAATGCCTCAATCATTTAGGCAACATAACCTCTACAACTGTAATAGAATCACGCACCAGAGCGTTCATAAGGAATTTGAATGAATCACCAATCATCAAAGGGAACTTATCCCGCCAGATAATTATAAAAGAACATTATAGCGTAAATGCTGAAATCATAACATGCTTCAAACAATTGAGGACAAACTGTACCAGAGTAAGCGAAAAAGAACGTAGTGTATTTATTCAAACTCAAAAAGAAACATGTTCTCAGTTAGACACCGTACATAAAGAAACATATATATACAGCAAAAGATAGCCCCTCAGTCTTAGCACAGCCGTCCACCATCCCGCAGCTCATCCTGAAAATATTTGAAAAGATTTTGGGCATGAGTACTAATGCACTCAGTGGGTACTTTTGAGAAAAACCTTCACAATCACTTTATAAAACAGAATATCCAATCATATTTCAAGCATATCATGGAAAGCTTTTAAAACAGAAAATTTGTGAATTCCATGTATACTAAACCATTTTAGTTCCATCATTGCGCGCTACTCTCCCCTAGAACACTTACGGTGAGTCGGTTCGTGTACACAACCCGGCTGCTTAAGGTTGGACACTGCCCTGTTTGCTTGGGGCTCGATATCGTGAACCATTGTACTTTCGTCACCAAAAACAGTAGTAAGACTTACATAAGTCAGCAGAGCACATTAAATACAGTCATGAATTGGATATTCAATCACATTCATTTTATAAATATCAGGGCTTAATAACCCGAAATATATATTTTTATATACTAAAAAAAAAACCCACCTGGATAAAAGATTTGTCTCTCATAAAGACTTTTAAAATCTGGGTTGGTTCTGCTCGGATTCTGCTATCTCTTCTGAGCCTACAATAACCAGTCTTAGCTTAGTTTAGCTAAAAGGCTCCCCTCAAAATTTAATTCCTAAGTCGAAGTCAAAATTACCTAATTAAATAACCATAAATTATGAAAAATTTAAAGAATAACAATGTTTCAGATTAGTCAAAGTTTACTGTATAAATTCTAATTCAAAATTTAGACCATCTATTAAACAAATAGATTATAATAGTTCATTTTTACAAGACATATAATAGTTAAGTCCATTATTTTCCTACTTCATAATTATATATTGTTCTAAACTAAGTAAGCCATTTTTAAATAATCATTTGTTTAACATAGAATAAAAATATCATTGATTATTATTATATAATTAGCCCGGTATTTTACCAAAACACACGTTTAAAAAAAAAACAATATTAAATCTTATAATTTAGAAATTAAATCAAATGAACCTTTATCTTTTGAGTTCTAAACTAATTATATACTCACATATATATTTAAATAAACTCAGCAAGTTTTACTCAAATTACTATAAATTTAGCTTATACATTCCTTAATCAAAGAAGTCGAAGATTAATACACCAAAATGATTAAGATAATTTTAGACATGATCCTAAACTAATATATATTATTCTGCTCTCTATCTACATATATATATTATAGATTATAGATTTCCAATTATAATTTGTAAAGCATAAGATTTACCTTTAATATAATTACGGCTAACTTGTTCTTACTAGAATTTTCTTTAATTTTCTTTTCTTTCTACACTAACTTATATATATATATATATATATATATATATATATATATAGCTATATTATATTTCTATTGTAGCCTTAGTAAGCCTCACCATCTCCTAGTCATGCAGATTACGTGGAGTTCTAATATTAATTCTTTGATCTCATTTGCTAGCAATATTATTCTTATTATTATTTTTTCCTATTAATTAGCATTGTTGTACACATTTATATACATCTATTTCCTATTGCTGCCACAAGAGTCGTGTGTCACGTTAATCACATACGTGGAACTACCTAGTGATTATCTTTAGTTAGTATCTACTAGAAATTGAATATATTATATGATAACATTTTATTTCGATAAGCATTCAATTAAATATATTATAATTAGACAACATTTAAATATAATAATACATAATAGAATATACAGTCATTAAATAAATTAATATTCCTTTGGATATTATTAGGGTCCGGATATGATTATATCTTATAAGCATCTTTTAACACCCAAAATGATAATAATAAACTCCTTTTAATTTTATAAAAAAAATGACATCAAGGTTCTTAATAAAAATACAAGAATGTAACAAAGTATTTCTAACCTACTCAACAAGCACACTTACCTAAAAATAAAAATTTAAGGGTCTATTTTTTTTCTAGCTCACCCTTAAGGTAATCATAGGCTATTATTTTAATACTAAAAAGTTTGGGATATTACAGCTCAAGTACACGTGTGCATGTGCATGTAATTAACGTGCATGTGTGCAAACGTGTAGCATCAAGTTTCAGCCCTTAATTGATTTATTTAGGGGTTGAATTTTATTTAGACTATAGTATTTATTTAATTAATTTAGACTATAGTTTAGATCAGATTTTTATTTAATTATTTGTTAATTTTCGTCCATTATTCAATTAGGTTTGACTAGAATTGTATTTAAGGCAAATTCCTACCTTGAATAGAATTCTAGTTTAGGTATCTTCCTAGTATAGTTAGAGATCTCTTTTGGATCAATTTTTAGGCCTTTTAAGCTTATGATTTTCGTCCCCCATAGCTTATAAATAGGGGATCATTGTTACATTGATACTTTAGACATTGTTGAATTAAATTGCTATTGCATTCAAATTGTGTCTCAAATCTATTCGTCTTTTGAATACTTTTCACACGAAAATATTCATTCTTGGAGCTAGCAACTACAAGTCTTATTCAAGGGTATTGCTCAATTCACTTGAGGGATTGACCGGTATTCGCTATCGAGGAACAACTTGGAGATTTCAACCTTGGATACGTTCGAGATTCAAGGAGGCTATCGGGTTGTGAATCACCACAACAACACCTTCCATCCACGCCGTCGACGCCATCCATACATCCCCTACGCACGCCCCAAACCAAGCCACAAGTTCGCGTTTCAAGTCCTTCACCGTTCGTTCATACCGTAAGTTCAATCGTACTCTATCATATCCTACCTTCTCCAAGCCATTCTTCACTAACCTCACACATGAAAATCCACCCTCAATCCAGCCCTATATCTCGTCCAAATACAGCCCTTATCCCATTGGTATTGTGTTATATTTTTGTTTCATAGTTCTAGGTATTTTCGTTGTCTAGAGTTCGTCTTTCTATCGTTATTGAGTCGGATTGTTCCCTTCTTTTAGTTGACGTGTTTCGATTCATAGAAGTCTTCCGCTACGTTGTTATTATCATCCTAGGTTAATAGTCCGGGTCGTATCATTTTGTAAGGCTTTCATCTCTACTTTTAACTCTTGCGATATGGTGGACAATAATATTAGTGAAACATTCAATGGTTGTATAGTAAATGCTAGAGAAAAACCTCTGATTCAGATGCTTGAAGACATCAGAAATGCATTGATGACGAGAATGTACAAAAAATTTGCACATGCAAATGGAGTGAGTGATAAGATATGTCCATCAATTAGGGCTAAGTTAGAAAAAATTAAGTTTGAGATTAGGTATTGCATTGCATATCCAGCATTAGATGATAAGTTTGAAGTACATTCACATGAGGATCAGTTTGTTGTTAATTTTAGGAGTAAGTCGTGTACGTGTAGGGTATGGGATTTGACAGGAATCCCCTGTGTACATACATGCTCAGCCATAGCATTTATGAATTTAGATCACATTGATTATGTGGCTGACTGTTACTCTATTGAGAAGTATATGCAAGCTTATCAGTGTGGTTTAGAGCCTTCAAATGGATCAAATATGTGGTCAGATGCACCTAGAGACCCTGTACAGCCACCCAAGGCACGCAAGATGCCAAGGAGGCCACCAAAGAAAAGAAAAAGAGATGCAGATGAGAAGAATCCACAAAATCCTAACAAACTAAAAAGGACAGGCCTCATCCGCATGATATGCCAACATTGTCAGCAACCTGGCCACAATACCATAACTTGTCGTAATGAGGCGGTTGAGAAACCACCAATAGAAAAGGTTTCTCATTTGAGCAATTTATTATTATTCATTAAAGAATATTGATAATGACGCTGGTTTTTTTTATGTATATAGAGAAGACGGGGGAGACCTTGCAAACACACAGAGGATGATGGGGCTTCGAAAAGGACTGCACGTAAGATGAGAATGCAGAATTCAACTTCTAACTCAGTGGCCCAAAGAAAGAGTGCAGTAATTGCTCGAAGAGCCTTGGTGATTTAAATTCGCAATTTGAAAAATCATTCAAATGTTTTCAAGTAAGTTTTCATAATAATTTATTTAAATGTTGTTCATAGGTTCAAAAAGGTTATGGAGTCATGACGTCTGAAGAGACCGGCAACATCTATGCAAGGGTGATGAACTGTTTATGCCTTTCTTACTTATAAATATTGATAACTCAAAATGATTGACAATGGTCATTGTGCTTGTTTACAGATGCCAAGTGAGAAACGAGCTTACTTTGTCAACCCAACCACGTGGAAATCTAACAACCAATCAAGGAAAACAAGCATCTTAACAAGAGTACAAGCTGGACAAAAAGTTATAGAGACATCAAGTTCAAAAGGAAAAACAAATGAATTTACAACACAAGAGAGTAGATCGTGATCATCATCTGAACTCAAAATTTGTTGAGATTTTGGGTAGCATGTCTCGTTCATTTTGAATACTTCGCTTCCACAAAATTTATTGTTGGGGAACATGCTCCATTTATTTGTGTTTTTCTTTTTTGTCATGGAACATGCCTCATCTTGCTGCCAAGGAATATGAACCTTAAAATGTAATGTGGAAACTTATTTTGTGTTATGAGTATTAGACACCGATGAGCCCGTCATCTCTGAGTTTAAACAAGTTTCTGAATTAGCCAACATCTCTCTGTTCTTGCTGCGTAGATTTCTAAAAAAATGAAACCTAAGAATTGAACCCAGAAATTCGTAACTTTATTGCTGTGTGAATTTACTACTCTTATTTAGGAATTTGATCAACCCAGAAATTCATAGGAATTGAACCCAGAATTGATCTAAAAAATTCGTCTGAATTTATTTAAGAACTCATGTTATAATTGCAAAACAATGTAATTAAGTTTGTGTTGTGGATATAACTTTTTAAAGTTCATGTTAAAAACCAGAATTTTTGAATAGTTTGTGATATTTGAACCAATACACGCGGGTGTACACATGGAATCACACTTGTACACCTGTTGCCACATCACCTTTAATTCGCCAGAATTTGAATCGATGTTATAATTGCAAAACAATGTAAGTTTGTGTTGTAGATGTAACTTTTAAAAGTTCATGTTAAAAACCAGAATTCTTGAATAGTTTGTGATATTTAAACCAATTAACCCTATATATATATATATAAGTGAATGAAGAACACTTAAAAAAAGTCCATGATGAAGATAAATATAATAATTGATTAATATAAAATTTTTGGGGGCTCTATTTTGAAAGTTGCTAAACAGAAAATCACCAACTTTATACGAATATATAATTTATACATGACTTTTAAAACATTACGATAATAAATGGTTGAATGGAAAAATAAATTTTAAAATATGGTTCAAATGTCACCTTTTTCTAGCTTATTAATTTATAATTTGAGAAATTTAGAATATAATATTGGTTGGTTTTTAATTATATATAAAATATTTTATATTAGATTATTCAGTTAATTAAGAATAGCTATTTAAATTGGGGGGTGGGGGGTGGGGGTGGGGGATGAATATTGCATAACTTTTTGGAATATGGATCATGTTGACTACCTATAATTATATGACTGAGAATAAACATAGTCCAATTACTTATAAAAGAGTTGAAATAGAAGAATCGAATATTTCCCCCTTAGACTGAACTACTAATTATTTAACATAATTCTCAAACTGTTTAGTTAAACATAATACATATAGAACAAAAATATAATTCGTAGTTATATGTAGAAGTGTTGTACATTAGGACATTTATAGAATGATATATATATATATATATTAGTGTTTTGGTTGAATGAGAATAATTAAATTTCTCGGGTGGAAGGAATTTATATTGCACATATTTTGGAATATAGATTTTCACGAAAATGGTGATTACCAATTTTAAAACATATCAATCATAAAAATGAGAATAAACATTCTTTGTTAGTTGAGGAAATAATTGAAATTGAGAAATTAAATAATTTTTTCTTAGATTTTCACTGCTAATTAAATTAGTTAATCATTGAATCCAGAATTACAACCGAAAATCAAATTATATTTTTCGTAAAAAAAATTATAAACAATGTATACCATTTTAAAAATATATTGAAAATGAAACCTTGAACGCATTTTACCACACCAAACTGTTAACCAAACTTTGAGATTTTAACATTTCTTTATCATTGAGTAACACATATTGCTATAATAATGAAGTTTTTTTTATCTTTAAACACATGATATTTATACATTCAACACCATTTTAATTTAGTTAAGTTATTTTTAGTTTTATTTGTTCAATGTAATCATTTATATTACAATAAAAAATATAGTATTAAATGTATGTTCGGATAAAATACACATAAAAAATAGTTAATATTTTGTGACATGTGTAATAAATAAAGTAGTTCAATCAATTCAGTATATCGTGATATACGTAAATTAATTGATAACATAGAGTGGTTAAAAATATAATTTACTTATGAGATAAACTATGTTAATTGATGTGCGATAAGGTGTTTTGTCATAATAGTAAAAAAATCATATAATTAATACTATTTTGAACTCATTAACTTTTTAGTAAGTTTAATTAACTTTATACTGAATTTTTCTGAAATGGATGATACAAGATTTTGTGAACTTATATTAATTAAAATTTTGCATTTTTATTAGACGGTAAGGTCAACATAAAAATTGTTGAATAGAAGATTTGAATTGTGTTAATACATATATACGTCAACAATCTAAGAAGGTTAAGACTTTTTGATAAAAAAAAAAAAAGGAATATTGAGAAAAGATACATGCATCTCTCTCTCTCTCTCTCTCATCTTACTGCATTTTACTATTTGATTGCTATTATTTTATTGCTTAAAATACTTTATCACACAATTAATATAATTTCATTGCACAAGTGGTACAAAGTAATTATGCAATAAAATATTAAGAATTATATAATAAATTCATATATAAGATATATAACCAACAAATACATTAAGTAATAAATTTATATACATTAATAAACTGTGAACAAATTAATTAAATCAACCCGTCGCCTTCTTTCACATTTTTATCAACTCTCACGGCCGTCCATTAATTAATTAATTAATTAATTTTTTTTGTGATCGTCCATTATTTAGTAATTTTTAAATATAAATATTATAAACATGATTGGGTTTCTCAGAAAACTCCTCTAGCCGTTTTTAATTTTTGGGGAATCTAAGATATAATGTATCCATACCTAACCCTATGTATATATACATATACATATCTATGTATGTGTGTGTATATATATATATATATTAAAACAACAAAATATAAACAAATTAAAAGGCTATAAATTATGAGTTCATGTTTGAATAGTTACAATTTAATTATATTTTATGTTTATATTATTTTTCTGATTATTGATTAATTAAGAATTTTCAGATATTATTAAATTTATAAATTGATATATATATATATATATATATGTATGTATGTATAAATATAATGAAATATATTTTTAAAATTGACTACTAAAATATAGTATAGTAAAATTATGCAAACTTCAATAATTAATTTAAACAAATTAGTTGAATTACGTGCAATGCACGCTTTTTCTGCTGGTACTTTTAAAAGTCCAAAATATTGTTAATTATTTCATCATACAATCAAACATCGAACTTCCCATCTATTTATCAGAAATTGAGTCTAACCAGTTACAGAATAAAATAATAAAAAAGAAAAGAACTCAGAAATCATTCAGTTTCTCAATATTCTCCAGAAATAACGAAATAACAAACTACGATGTGCTTCTCAAGATTTACAGTGAGCAAGATGCTAAAAAAAGGACTACAATATATTTTTTTTTTTTATAAATCATAGGCCTCAACTAATAATGGCCGTGGTTTCAAGCGCAGAAAATTTGATTGCATAGAACACAACTACTATAATTGATCAAATGAATCCCACCTCTGCAACTTGATCTGAAACCATATGAACCTGAAAATATTACATATTAACGCGTGAAATGTCCAAGTTTTAGTGCATCAGAATGAGGAGGTTTTAGGTTAATTCCCCTCTCCACCATGATATTAACAAGCCATCCAGATTCTGTGAGATGATTTTCTTGACAAAGGCCACCCAATAGGATTGAGTAAATGTCAGGATCAACGGATAGCAAATTTCCTGACTTTTCAAGCGCTTGAAACAAGAAATATCCATCAAGCACTCTTCCCTCTGAAATTATCCTTTTTATGATGCTACTTGATGTCAAACCATTAGGCTTCAATCCACGAGCCAACATCGTCCTAAACATCTGCTCTGACTCCTCAAACTTCCCTGCTCGAAATAGGGCCAGTACAAGTATACTATGAAGCTCATCATAACCAACTCCATTGTCTCTAAACTTATCAATTACCTCGCGAGCCTCCTCTACTAGCCCTTCTTTGCAAAGTCCATCGAGCAAAGTAACAAATGTCACCCTATTCGCTTTCAGCCCTGAATTAGCCATCCGGTCAAGAATCCTCACTGCCTCATTGCTTGTCCCTTTTTCAACAAATCCCTTTATCAAGGTCGTATAAGTTACAACATTTGGTTTACACTCCTCATTTTCTTTCTCCATTCCACCTAAGAATTGCAATGCCATATCTAGAGTTCCATGCATACAAATTCCATCAAGAATCGTCGAATAGACCACAGCATTGGGCACACATCCATGCCCTTTCATATCCTTAATCAATCCGAGAGCAGCCTCCAAATTCCCAGCATCACAGAGACCCTTAATTATAGAAACATAAGTAACCATATCAGGATAAAGATTGATCGAGCCCATCTCCCTTAACAACCCCATTGCCTCATCTAACCTACCTTTCGCCACAAGAACCCTAATTACCACATTATACGACACTGTATCAGGCATACATCCAAACTCCTTCATTTTCCTCAAAACCCACAATCCCATTTGCGCATCATCAGCTGCTCTACACAAATTCAACAGCACCTTAAACATCTTAACGCTGACTGCAAAACCTTCAGCCCCATATTCATCCACAACATCAACAATAATTTGAGGGTTTTTCTCAAGATTCAATAACTTACAAGCTTTGCTATACATATGCGAAGTGTGCCTGTGTGTGGGATGAAGAGCAGCCCAAACAAAGAATCGGACCCCCAATTTGGGCTTTTCAACAGCACACTGTTCTAACACTTGAGCGACGCATTGCGAATCCAGCTTCGATTTCACTGAGCTGAGGGATTTCTCAACATGGGATTGATCTTTCTGCAAACGGGTCAGAAAATCTTGG
The DNA here is from genome assembly GCA_026008535.1 of Perilla frutescens. Lineage (NCBI taxonomy): Eukaryota > Viridiplantae > Streptophyta > Magnoliopsida > Lamiales > Lamiaceae > Perilla > Perilla frutescens. The sequence continues at coordinate 48,948,357 of BRKX01000013.1, forward strand.
GCAGAAATCGATGAATATTTGCTGAAACAGTTGAACTTTTTGAGTGGAGAATTAGGGGTTTGAGGTGTAATGGAGGAGGAGTATCGAATGATTGAAATAGCAGTCGGCATATTTTTCAAAATTTGATTTATAAAAAGAGAAGGAATTGTAGTTTTCTTATCGGATTAGAACTGAGCCACCAGCACCAGATTCCGGCCGCCGCAGACAGGAGTCCAGTGTAACTAAATGAACTTGATGAGAGCCGGCAACCTTCTCTTATTTCATTCAAAAAAGAAACCACTGCAAATTTTCAAACCCTTGATTAACCCTGCATAACAAGTTACAGAAAAATATTATAATAGCAAAAGCCTGTTGTCTAGTACGAAACAAACTTCTGTTTTCTACCACACCACCTCACTCGAGTTCTTGGTGAAGGTGTTCTAACCCAGAGTATCAAAAGAAAATCTAGATAGATAGTCAATTCAATGGTTGGGTATGGCTATCATATAACATTTCATAGAACACAACAGACATTGAAACGACGCTGTTTCGGTATCCTAACCCAATTAGAACACGAGAGATTATGAGACTTGGGAGCATGCTATGTATACAAAGTCATAGACACCTCTATAACTGCACACACTTGATTTGTTCACAAACAAAACATCTTTCTACACTTGATACCAAATTTTAAATTCAGATATGGGCTAGCATCGATTTTTCAGCAGAAATTATCAGAAAAGCAATATTTATGGCATCCAAAATTCTCACATGAAACAACAGGTCGGAATAATTCAGAAATACATGAGTTCTACTCCTTGACAAGTACGAAAAGGAAAAAAAATAAAAAATAAAAAATCAACAAACATAAACTAAAAGACGAGAAATGAAAACCAACTGGAAAAGGCGCCGGCGTTTCTCGGAATTTGTCGGCCGGCTGCAGATCCACTGACCCGATATGCATGCCGGTATATCCCAGCCCGAATAATCGACCCGAATAGAGATCCGTGTAGCAATGGTTAGTTGGATTTTACTGTTGTGGAAGAGAGAGATATTGGGTCGGGGTTGGTGGTTGAGAGAAGGTTGGAGGGATTGGTGATGAAAATGGCGTAAAGATTTAATATTTAGGGTTCTGTCAATTTGGGAAAATTGAGTTCAACGATGGAAATGTTGTGGAAGAGGGATATTTTGGAACTTGAATTTTTATTTATCACCACGATTAAAATGATGGTCCTAATTTTAAATAAATGGAGCTCGATCTTTTGAATAATAAATTCATCGCTCTTAAATATTTACTCACCACGTTGTATTGGGCTAGAAGAGCCCAAAGAATTCTAAGAAACAACCCAATTTGAAATAGAAATTCCAACCTCTGCAAATTTTGTGTTTTTCTTTTCTTTTCTTTTTTTGAAAACTCTCTCTCTCTCTCTCATTCCCTGGCGAATGTAGCTATGATACTAAAATATATAACCCGTAAATTTAAAAAATATTATCCCACTACTCTTCCATAAATTTATTATAACTCAATTATAATTTAATACAACTTAATTAGAGTTTATAATTCACAATTATGTCAAATTTTAAGTCAAATGGTTGATGGTCGATAATGTAAACATAATACTACACTTACAAGCGTTCAAATAAAATTTAACTCTCCTATGCCTTCAAAACTTATTGAAACATAGCGGAAACATAAACACATCAATAATGTGTAGTTAAACATAAATAGCAAAGTTCATCCAAAGAATTATAGTTATTAACTATGAACTTAAACAAACTAACCACTTTAACCCCATCAAGCTTACCTGCTAATGCCTTCACCTAATACACTCTATGGGTATTATCATCAAAGTTTTAAATATATTGATAATAATATATCATTTGTTGAATCTTGAGGCTCATATTGACTAGTCAATTTAGTTGGTCTGTTAAACACTAAAGTGATCTGAAGCTTAATAATTTTTAAATTGTATAATTAAGTTTAATTATTCATTATAATCTGATGCTTGATTTATATAATTTTATCAAAGTATGGGTAATTGAATTTCATAATTACATGATACTTAAAAATCACACAAAGATTGAGTGCTACTGCAAAAGAGACAGCACAATTGGATTCCTCCTTATTATTCAGTTTTATTGTTTATTTTATCATGATCATTTATACTCTAATTTTTATTATTTATTTAATTATGCCTAGCTAATTTCATAGCTAGGTTTTAGGGAATGAATGATATGTATTTTATAAATATAAGTTGATTGCTTTCTTCTTGTTATCTTTCGGGGCTTGATTTTCTATGAGTTTATTTATATCTTGTATGAATGCTTGATCACTATTTATGCATGATAGTCGATTAATTTGATGTAATCACCGGAGAAGAATTAATTGATAGAAAAATAGAATTCAGGTTATGTATGTTTGGAAGAACTGACCTAGTGAACAAGTGTTACATAGGATGCAATAAATCTTCGCGTACTTGGTTGTGTGTAATGACATGTGTGAAGAATCGACCAAGTGGAGTGCGTGCTTATTATTTCTATGTTATGGTTCATGCCTTAATAAGCAGCGTGATAACAAACTGGTGATTTCCCACTATTGATAAATTAAAGATTAAAATCGAGTTGCAAGAATCAATGAATATAAATAAATGAAATAATAATCTAGTTTCCCTAAAACCTAGATTTTCCCATTAATAAGTTTAGTATTTTAATTTGTTGTTTTATTTACATTTTATTATTTCATTTTTTTTTTACATTTTTTTTATTATTTCCTTTTTACCTACATACTTAGTGTTTATATATTAGTTAAGACCATCTCCAACCGAGCAACTCAGAATCAAACCCATTTTGTAATAAATGTCTCATCAAACAGTAATTTTATCTCCAACCAATTTTTTTTTATCTTTTTTCAATAACACTCACATATTGATCAAATTTACAAATTGAACCTCTTAATTTTATTTTATTTTGTATATATATATATATATATATGTCTAGTGATAATGAATGTTGCAAAAGATATATTTGAAACTCTAAATTCTCAAAATCCTTTTTTTTTTTAATTTTGAGGAATCAAAACCCAATTTTATTTGTGAACAATACGTATGTGCTAGGCTAAAGCTCAATGAGGCGAAGCTTGTGCATAGGGATGACAATGGGTAACGGACCCTATGGGTACCCGCAAAAATTATCCACGATGGGTAGGATAATTACCCACTTAATGGGTATGGGCACGGGCACGGGTAATTACCCACAAATTTTGACAGGTGCGGGTGCGGGTATGGGTACCTTAGTACCTAACCCGCCCCATACCTATTATTATTATTATTATTATTATTATTATTATTATTATTATTATTATTATTACATTGTATGTATTAAATTGTACTGTGATATGATATTATTTGTTGAAAATTTCATGGCATTATTATGTTTGTAGTTTTTTTATGAAATGTTGCATTTTCATTAAGGGTCTTTGTATTATATTTTAATCGAATTATGATTTAGTTTTAATCAATATTTTTAAAATTATAAATTATTTAATCATAATTTTGAATTATTTAATACAAATAATATTTTCTAAATAAATATTTAATAAATAGTTTGTGATAAAGAAATTTATATGTTTATATATTTTATTTTTAATTTATGACCCTTGTTATAACTAAAATGAAAATTGAACACGAATAAAATTTGGACTAATTGAAATATTAATTTGTAACTTATGTTATTTATTCTTACACACACACACACATATTGTAAACTTGATAAATAAATTATTATAAAGATTACATCTTACATAAAATAATATTTATTTTTAAAACATATATGATAAAAAAATACAAATATAAGTATGTTTGAATGATTATAAAAAAAATGTCATTAAATTCATTAGAAAAGATATTATTAATTTTATGTCACTATGAGATGCTCATCAATATATGTATATTAAAAAATATTTATTTATTATATATGCACAGACATATTATAGATAAGTAATCTATAATAAAAAAGTTAGAATTTATAAACATAATTTAATCTTTTTTATCTCTTTTTAAAAATAAATAGTTATTTTACTCCATCATTTATATGAATTACATATCGTATTCAATATATTTTCATATATTTAAAGTATACACATAATATATATATATATATGTATTTAACTACGATTTTTTTTATTGTAACTTATAAAAATATTTTAAAATTTATTAAATAATATAAAACATTTATCGTGAATCACATAAAAAATAGTTAAAATACGGGTAACGTGTACGGGTATGGGTAGTTAGTACCCAAAGGGTACGAGGACGGGCATAAAAGTTGATACCCAGTGGGTATAGGAATGAGTACGGGTATTTTTTCAAAATGCGGGTATGGGGACGGGTACCGTAGTACCCTACCATACCCTACCCATTGCCATTCCTGCTTGTGCATTTTGGTTTTCTAAATATCCTATTTTGCCATTTTCATTCAATTTTAATTTTGGGCAATTCTAAACATAGACAAATTTTTTTCTCAAAATAGCCCCATATTTAAATTAAAATAAAATAATTATATATATGTACTATTTTACCCTCATAACCCCCTAAATTAAAACTTCCCTTTTTAAAATCAATTAAAACCCTTATTAAAAAAAACTTGTACAACACCAATTCCTATAGCCCCCAACTAACTTACAGCCCTTGGAAATTTAAAAGAAATTATATAGCCCCATCTACACAACACCACGCATAAAAAATTAGAGAAAAATAAAAGACGTTGGCATACCATTTTTCGATGATATTCTTTCCATCCGTGTGAGAGCCACAAAAAAGAAGAAGAAATTCATGCGAGAAACTAATTGCCCCGTTCAGGCAAGAAACTACTGCCCCGTTTATGCGAGTTCAGACACCAGCCGAGGGCCTCAGAAAGAAGTTCTTACTATTAATCTGTCTTTGGCAGGAACAACATTGATGAAAGAGCTCGTGCGTAACCAGCGAAACAAATGATGATTAATTTTTATCTATGAACTTGTCAGATCAATTTCTCTGTTCATCTTTATAATTTTATTTCATCATTTGGCTTTGTTGAGATTGTGTAAATGCTAATTATTTTTATAAGATTATTTTTATTTTTTTTAATGGGATGGTCTCATCTATCATTAATTATTCATTTTCTTTGAAAGCTTTTGTTTTACCTCATCTGTTGGTTGGACGTGCAAAAAAAAAAGTTAAGCTTCTTTTGATCATTCCATCATTATTCTATTTTTTACTAGTTTTAATAACAATAATAAAGTAATACCATACTTTTTATGTATACACTTGGCACAGTTTCAATTGCAGGATTCATATCCTACTATTTAACTAGCATACATATTTGTTTTTCATTTGTCCTAATTGATTTTTTTGAGTTTTTTGATGTTATCATGTCGAGACAGATGGCTGGGTACGCTGCCCAGAGTATGTTCCTGAACGAGAAAAAATATATGAATTTAGAAGATTTAACACATGCATGTCATCTGCTCTACAAAATATCCGAACAAGATTACAGTCATATATGAATTTAGAAGATTTAAAACATGCATGCCATCTGCTCGACAAAATATCTAATGTGATTCCGTCATGCTCGAAAATATGAAAGAATAACAGAAGACGCAGACAACATAAATGAACGCACGACGACGGTGTAAGGGTTCAAAACTAATACCGGGACGATTGAAAAAGACACGAAACAGCGGAAGACTTACGTAGTTATGACTTGGACAAATGATGATTGATGGTGAAATGAACGACTATGACTCTTGGAGGTTGGTGATTGGCGGATTGGCGACGATGAAGGTAGGATGAATTGTAACCCAATTAACCACTGGCGTATCTTGTATGATGAAAATGAATCTTCAAGTTGTTCTTCGATAGCGAGTTCCCAATAATCCCTCGATGTGGATTAAGAAGTTCCCTTGATTTAAGACCTAAAGTTGCTAGCTTTAAGAATGATGTTTTTTTGAACTAAAACAACAAAAGTGTTTGTTTGATCAACCTAAGGATCATGAGACAATTGAGAAAATAACTCTTTATTTCATGCAACGTCTGAAGAAAATAAAATACATTCCTTATTTATACATAAGGGGGCACGAAATTTCTACCTAAAAATAATAAAAAAGCTTGTCCAAATTGGACTTGAATAACTGCCTAAACTAGAATTCTATACAAGGTAGGAAATTACATTAAGTAAAATTCTAGTCACACCTAATTAAATATGCACGAAAATTACATAAATAAAATAGATAAAATCTGATCCAAAATAAATAAATACTATAGTCTAATTAAATACTATAGTCTAAATAAATCAATAAGGCCGAAAACTCTATGCATGCAATTTGAACGCGAATTCGGCCATGCACGTTCAACTTGACGTGATCATCATCTTCATGTGTTACCATTCAAATCTTAATCTTCAATTTTTAATTTTGAACAAAGTAACAATCTTAGGATCCTTCAATGGTAGCTTTGGATGGACCGATTTAATGCTTGTCACGGTCGCATCGTTCCCCTCTTCTTGAAAAGAATTCATCCTCGAATTTGAATGGCCTGGATAAAAAATGAACATGAACTGATTATCAATCTCTTTTGGGACAAGCTTCAAAAGTTGTGTAGTGGATTGCATCCATCCTGTGTCAAATAGCTGCAACTTCAACTGCATAGAATGCATGGACAATGGGAACCACAAACAAGTCTGGTGGCACATCAATATCATGTAGTACATCTTTGGCAACCTGTAAGATTAAAACATTAAAAGTACATGGTTGACAAAAACTGTTAGAAATCAGCGACTTCTCCATGCTTGGATGATCGAACTCCTTATGATCTTCAATCACTTCCAAGTTGATCTCACTCTGCACCTCTTTTTCTTCTTCACTCAAAGGTTGACCCGCTTCTAATGTAGATTCTTCATGAACTGAATCCTCTAGATTGAGCTCTTCATCGATCAATGCTTCAGTAGGTGCTTCAACTGCAATTGGTACCTTGACATTGATCCCCACTTTTTCTTCCTCGACTTCAGCAACTATCTCCTCAGATGTGGCGTCGGTTAAGGGCTGTTCTAACTCATCTTCACGGGATTGACTCGGTGCGATAATGGAAGGCTGAACTGGTAGTGGTGTAGACTGTGTAACAATGGCCGGCTGAACTAGTGAAGTAGACTGTGCAGGTGGTGTCGGTGTAGCAATGGGAGGCCGAATTATTGATGAGGGTGGTGCATATATGGATCTTGCAACAGGAGGCCTACAGCTGGACTATGGGATGTGTTGCGTGTAGTGTTGCGCGAACTGATCTACTAACTTGACCATTAAATTCAGCTTGTCAAATATTGATTGTATACGAGTCTCCATGCTTTTGGACAATGCTTCACGAGGCTCCGTCGCACCCCAGATAGAAAATGACCTGAGTATAGTGTTGGAATTCATGGGGACCTACAAAACGAACAAACGTAAAAGAAAAACAAGGTATATGACCTCACAATTCCTCACAATCACTCGTATTTTCTCTCTGAATTTTACCGCTCATATATGTCTCTCAAGTATGTAGTATATGGTGTGAGGTGCTTGTGTGATAGGTGTGTATATGGTGGTGATCGAATCTTTCGTTGCTTAAAATCGGCTCCTCTCGGACTTCTGGTGGTGATTTCACCTTGAAGATGATGGAATTTGGCCAAAAGTACACTTATATCACAGCAAAGCTCTGATTTTTGTTCGTCTCGTCGTTCCACTTCCGGAATGGTATTATGGAGGAAAATCGGAATTCGGGAACACAATTGGCAGGAAAAAGATGGAAACCGGGAAATCGGGGTGTTTTAATGGGGTGTATGGGAGAGTTATGAATTTTCAAATCCTATGGGGTACTAGGGACAAAAATTATGAGGTATGGAAGGAAAGGATAAGAAAAGAAAATGAAACAAAGAATGGAAAAGGAAAGAAGGTGATTTGGATGTGTAACACAATCTAAATTACCTAGTTAGACTAGACTGAAGAACTATACTAAAGAATTATACTAGAAGGAAAGTCCCCAAAAATAAAATAAGACTCACAAGGAAGTTACCAACTATGAACTAGTACTAAAAGGAAAGTACCAAAAAATAAAATAGAACTCAAAAGGTAAATCAAGAATCAAATTGGATTTTCTTTTTTTTTCAATGAATGATACGAATTACAACTCGATGACTCAAATAAAATACAAAAAAAAGATAAACGAATTAAAACCAAATACTAAACCCGGTATTGAACCACGAACAACTATTGCCATCGTGGCTCTGATGCCACATGATGTGATTTCGTCATGCTCGAAAATATGAAAGAATAACAGAAGACGCAGACAACAGAAACGAACGCACGACGACGGTGTACGGGTTCAAAACTAATATCGGGACGATTGAAAAAGACATGAAACAGTGGAAGACTTACGTAGTTATGGCTTGGACAAATGATGATTGATGGTGAAACGAATGACTAGACTCTTGGAGGTTGGTGATTGGCGGATTGGCGACGATGAAGGTAGGATGAATTGCAACCCAATTAATCCCCAGCGTATCTTGTACGACGAAAATGAATCTTCAAGTTATTCTTCGATAGCGAGTTCCCAATAATCCCTCGATGTGGATTAAGAAGTTCCCTTGATATAAGACCTAAAGTTGCTAGCTTTAAGGATGATGTTTTTTTGAACTAAAACAATAAAAGTGTTTGTTTGATCAACCTAAGGATCGTGGGACAATTGAGAAAATATCTCTTTATTTCATGCAACGTCTGAAGAAAATAAAATACATGAATCCCTTATTTATACATAAGGGGCACAAAATTTCTACCTAAAAATAATAATAAAAAAACTTGTCCAAATTGAACTTGAACAACTGCCTAAACTAGAATTCTATACAATGTAGGAAATTACCTTAAATAAAATTCTAGTCACACCTAATTAAAATATTAAATATGCACGAAAATTACATAAATAAAATAGATAAAATCTGATCCAAAATAAATAAATACTGTAGTCTAAATAAATCAATAAGGCCGAAAACTCCATGCATGCAATTTGAACGCGAATTCGGCCATGCACGTTCAACTTGACGTGATCATCATCTTCATGTGTTACTCTTCAAATCTTGATCTCAAATTTTTAATTTTGAACAAAGTAACAATCTTAGGATCTTTCAATGGTAACTTTGGATAGACCGATTTGATGCTTGTCACGGTCGCATCAATATTCGAACCAGATTACAGTCATGGATATTTCTTAGAAGAATGGGGGATACATAATGGGGCTATACATACAGTTATTTTAATTTTTCTAAATAAGGTTTTAAGTTGGAGGCTATGAGGGTAAAATAGTACATTTAAATAATTATTTTATTTGATTTTAACTATGGGGTTATGATGAGAAAAAAATTGGCTATGTTTAGAATTACCCTTTAATTTTATGGATCTCATATTTTTCTCGAGTATACGGACACATAGGGATGTCAATCGGGGGCCAACCCGTTCGATTTTGGGCCAACCCGTTTCGGTTTCGGGCTTATTCGGTTTGGGCCTATTCAGTTAAAATTTTTTCCGGGCCAGAAATTCGTGGCCCTAACCCACCGTTTTTTTCAGTTTTTTCGGGCTGGCCCATCGATTTCGGGTTAAATTGACATCCCTACGGACACCACCATACAGCCTCGACATTTTACGAAAATATTGGTCTGTTATTAAAAAAAAAAAAAAAAGCAATTCATCATCAAATTTACATCTTTCAATATGATTATTCATGGTTCTAAAAAAAATGATTATTCATGAATATTCCATTCTATATTCATCGATTACAAGCCCAAAACTAATTTTTATTTTGCCTATATATATTTTCTGATTCAACAAGTGATATATTAAGCAAATAAAAAGATTCAATATAATTGAACTGAACATCAAAATTAACATAAACACGGAAGAGTTAATTCCATATTTCTAATAACTTTTTTTCCACAATCTACAACAAAACTTCTTAGTCTAGAGAGAGACAAGGGGGATTTTCTTTTAGCAGCTCATTGTGATTCCAATATTAAGAAAAAAAATATTTAAACAAAGCAACAAAATACATATTTTGTATATTTAATCCAAGATCTTCTCCATTATTAGCGATCGCCAACAGATAGAAAGAACTTGTTCCAAAAACAAAACAAAAAAAGATTGAAAGAACCCATGGTTCATGCAATTTCATAGTCTAGAGAGAGAAGTAGGGATTTTTATTTTTCTTAGAATGTTACTCTATAGCAGAAAAATATGAGATTCGTAAAATTAATAATCAGTGAGTTGTAGTTATATCATAAGAGCACAATAGGAGATCTAAAAATATTTTTGTTAAAATTTAATTAGTTATATGGTTAATTATCTTAAAAATCATAAACTTTGAGCTTAGTTATAAATTTAACATGAACTTTAAAAGTAGACAACTAAAACACCGACTTTGAATTTGTGTATTATTCAACATTCTCAAATGTTTATAAAACAAATCAACCTTCAATCCAATATACAATTGTAGCCACTTTTACGTCATTTTCAAAAATTAATGGTCGATTCATGACGAGCTCGAAGAGACGAGCAAATTGTATGTTGGATTGGAGATCAATTTATTTTATAAAAAATTGGGAATGTTGAATAACACACAAATTCAAAATTAATATTTTAATTGTCTAATTTTAAAATGGAGAATTATCAATTCAAAGCCCAAAAGATGGTTTATCTATCAGTATATAATTCGAAAGATAGATTCTATCAATTCAAGACTTGAAAGATCTAAAATTATCAATTTAAGGCTTGTAGATTTAACGGTGTTAAAACTCCATCCAATGAAAGGTGATGTGGCCACTAAGTATCAACATCATTTCATATATTAAATTAAACAAAAAATACAAATTTACATTAACTATTTTAATTAAATTAAACATGGGGTTTTATTAAATTTTGTCAAATATATAAAAACCATCACTTTCTATCGTTCGGGTCTCATTCTTTTTTAGTTTGAAATTCAGCTTTGTTTGTTTGATTCATTAAATTTTATTATATTTATAATTAATTATTATGATTTTAATTTCATCGCAAACTATTTATTTTAATAAATTAATTATGATTTTATATATTTTGTCAAATATATAAAAACCATCACTTTCTATCGTTCGGGTCTCATTCTTTTTTAGTTTGAAATTCAGCTTTGTTTGTTTGATTCATTAAATTTTATTATATTTATAATTAATTATTATGATTTTAATTACATCGCAAACTATTAAATGTTATTGAAATATTTAATAAATTAATTAATGTTAATTTTATTCTTTCTCCATATCTCTTTTTAAAATAATCGTTTCTCCATCAAAATTGAAAATAAAAATAAAAACAACTATATGAATTTGTTATTGTGATCGAAAAAAAGGTATTACAATTACATACTGAATTTAATTTAAACTTATAAGAATCTCTAACTAAATTAAGTAGATATTGAATTTACAGAATATAATAAAACCCTCTATTTAATTTAATTAATGTAAAGTTATGTTTTTTTTTTAATTTAATTTAGGATAAAAATGATGTATCGAAATGATGTGAATATTTAATGGGCACATCACTTTTTGTTGGATGAAGTTTTAACACCGTTAAATCTCCAAGCCTTAAATCGATAGTTTTAGATCTGTCAATCTTTGAATCGATAGAATCTATTTTTTAGGCTCTACATCGATAGATAAATCATCTTTCAGACTTTAAATTGATATTTCTCCTTTTAAAATTTATATTAAATTTGCAACTAAACTCAACTCAAAATTCATGAATTTTAAGGTAATTAACCTTATTTATACGTAGTGTTGTGAATATGTCCGTAAAATAACATAAATGGGATTCGAAAATATTTGAGTGGCCCAACCCAATAACTAACGCACTCTACTCTCTAAAGATCTCTCAACTTCTCCAAAAACTAGTAGCTACGGGCTACCTACTTCTCTTCTAATTGAAGGTTTTTCTTCCATTTTTCATGAATTAGCATACAAAATTTTTGGAGAATATATAAATGATCATTGAGGCAAATATAATGATTGAATTGAGTCTTATGAAATTATTTTTAATGCAATGTGTGTGTGTGTGTTTTTTTTAACAATAATGTTAGAACTTTCACATTGAATCTCGCCCGCTTAACATTTGCCGAGTTGCATGTGCTTCTATTTCGATTTATGTCTATCAAATTACTACTTTCTCCCTCTCATTTTGAAAGACTTATTCATATTTTTGAAATGTTCTTCATATATAGACACATTTCTATATATATGTTTAGCTAATTTACTAATGTATATGTTGGAATTTGTTGCCACAAACACTGAAATTAGACACAGATTTGTAATGTCAAACTCAATGTTAAAGACAGTTAACACAACTTATCTTAACACAAATATGCTGGAAATAAAATGCACAAGAATACACAACATAAATTTTAAATCATACACAACATGTGTATGATTTCCATAGGGCGAAATTATACTATAATGAGTACAAAATTTTCAAGCCATTAATGTTAGACGCGAAGACTCTTAACACTACAGCAACATTACAAGTTCTAATCTAGTCTATCACTAAAAAGAACTAAAACATATAAATTGACATCCCGTCAATTCATATACAACAACATACAACCTGACATCCCATCAGTTCATATGCAAACTACAACATACAGATTGACATCCCGTCAATTCATATGCAAACTACAACATACAGATTGACATCCCGTCAATTCATATGCAAACTAGATCATACAAGTTGACATCCCGTCGACTTGTATAACCACTAAAACAAACAAATTGACATCCCGTCAATTTGTATACAAACTAGTAAAGGTTTCACAACCTTGCTATCTGTCCTAACTTGTACAATCTATTCCGTGAAAGGATTGAACAACAATAAACATTAAGATAGAAGAAGGAACGAAGAACGAAACCTAAACTAAGTTTGTGACTCAAGCTTTCTTCAATCTTCACACAGCGGAAAACGGATTGAGCTTGAATAAGTCTTCAAGTGTCGAACACATCCCTTATATGCTTCTTCACTTGAATCCAACATGGTCCAAGATTTCTCTTTCTTGAACATGGGTTGACAATAACCGCTTCACTCCATGATTTCACCATTGATGGAAGAAACCGCCTCCAAGGCGTGGTTGATAGCTTCCCCACGTTCATGCTCTTATCTAAATATCCAGCAAATATAATTTTTTGAAAAAGAAAAAGAATTAAATAGAGAAACCGCTAGACCTAAAAAATAGGAGATAGAGTTTTGACTTTGTCAAACTCTATTTTAAATAATATATCTAATATGTATATATCCAATTATTTGAAATATTAATTTCATGGATATACACATATATTTTAAGATATATATAAATTTATTTTATTTATTAAAATAATAAATAAACTAGGAAAGGATAAGATTAGTTACGACTATGTCATAGACAATGTCGCAGGGAGTCTGTCTGACATCGAGTGCAACATTGAACATCAATGTCATACAGCACTCAACGATCTCTCCCTTAATCTTAGCGTTTTTGCACAAAACATACAACTCAATGTATTTTGTACAATTAGAGTTGCAGTGGAAAATGTAGATCTTAAAATCTCCCCCTTAAGGGTTACACCTCCTTAATTAGATCATCATATAATAAGAACTTGTCCTATTATAAAATCAATGTTGAACAGAACATTCAACACAAAATATCAATGTTGAACTAAACATTCAACACATAATATCAATGTTGAACTCAACGTTCAACACACAATATCAATGTTGAACTTATCGTTCAACATACAATAATCAAGACATATTGATCATTCAATATCTTAAAACAAATTCAATATGCATAATCATAAGCATATAAAAACAAGAACACAATCATAAATTGCATTCAACAACAAAAACCAAGATATGCATGAAATGCATATCAAAAACCATGTGTCCAGCACATATGAAAACAGAAAACATTAAACATTATTTTTAACAAAAAAAAGTTTTAAATTTCAGAAGCTTAAACATTAAGCTTCACATCATCTTCCTTTTTCCTTGGCTGCACCTTTTCTCCCCTTTGCTTTACCAGCAACACTCGGTCCAGCATCTGTGTCACCAGCATCCGCATCATCACCATTAGCATCATCATCCACATCATCACCATCAACATCATCATCCACTCCCCCTTTTTGTGTAGAAAGGAGAGTCAGAAAAGAATCTCGAGCCTTGGTGAGTTGACCAATCACATGATCAAGCAGAGCAATTTGATGTTGAAGAGACTCCAGCGGCATCATGAAAATGGGAATGGAAGGCATGGAGGCAACATCAGGATAGACATCAGATTGGGAAGGAGCAGGGGTCCCTTCGGCAGAAGGAGGCACTGGATTTGCAGCATCATGAGGATAGGGAAGATCAATGATCCTATCATCATTCCCCTTGGGCTTCATTATGGAGAAGGTGGTTTGCTCAGACAGCACACTCTTCTTGTGTTTCTTTAACCCTTGGCTCTTAAGGATCCCATAGATCAAACATGGGAAATGAAGCAAGTTCGAGGAACTGGACTTAGAGGCAGCCTTCAACGTTGCATCAAAGATGTATGCACCAAGGTTGAAAGGAAGCTGAGTTCCTATCTTGTACAAGAGAATGGCCTGATCAACTGTGATGAAAGAGGCATTCGATGTGGGCAGCCAATTGCATACTGCAAGCTTGTATAACACTGAGTAAAAGAATGTTAACTTGGAAGCAGACACTTTGTTGAGCCATTTCGAAACCAAACCTCCAGTAATAACAGTCACCACATCATCAATCAGATCCGAAGACATGATTGTATCCTCATTGCCCAACTCAAGAAACGTGTTAATAACATTAGGGGAAAACTTATATATTTTATCCCTAACAAACACAGTTCCAAAACATAGTTTAGAGGGATCTCCCATATCAGAAATGATGTTAGTATAAAATTCATGAATAACATCAGGATCATATGACACTAGTGATGTAACAGATTTCCATAAGAAACACATCCATCTCATATTTTTTAAAGCTAAGAACATCAATCATTTTCTCAACCTTAAGAGTTCTCATAACATAAAGAGCATGGGATTTCTTAGCCTCTTTAGAATAGAAAGTCTTACTGAAGGCTTGCGTGACATCAAGCGGAGAGTCCTCATCTGTGCCGGAATCCTCGTCCCCGGGCTCAGCAGTAGGACTGACATTCCGTGTAACATCAGCAGGAGGAGAAGTAGGAACTTGTTCACTAGTGGAGTCGGACTCATCTCTCAGCGACTTGGAGGTAGCCTTAGACCCTTCCTTCTTCACCTTCTTGGAGGAGACGACCTCAGGTATGTCAGTGTCATCACTGTGAAGTCGCTTCGATTTCCTTGTCGGAGGAGAAGTCTTCGCCATTTTTGACAAAGATTACAGGTGTGAAGTGGCTTCCGGGTCGATTGGATTTGTGGAATCTCCAAGCACATTCATCCTAATTGGCTTAGGGCTTAGGATCTCGGTTCCAGGAGGAATAATGAGATCCGGATGAACTTCAGCTTCAGTTGGCATCACCTTTGATGTTGAAGGCTCAGCGACATTAGCTGGAGTTGGTTCAGTCTGAGCAGTTGGAGGTGCAATGTCAGATATGGAGAGAGAGAGAGAGAGAGAGAGTTTTGAATTAAAAAGAGATAAGGACAAACCACTTTATTATATTAAAATAATGAAAGTGATATCTCTCATTCTCTCTCTCTTATCATATCAAAAGATATGCAGATAAGTATATATGCTTATCAACAAAAAATTCAATTATTTATTATTTAAACACTAAATAATAAATAAATAAAAAAATTCTGAAAATAAATAAAACTAATGAAGACGAGTCATGATTGAATAAATTCTCATGAATTAACTCACAATAAAAAATCATATCATCGTATCATAGTTTTTATTAATTTCAGAATTACAGAATCTGATGTCAAAAATCATAACATTGACTTTAACATCAGAATGTCAGCATTGACTAACAGACACACATTTCAAGAGATTTCCTTAGAGAAAAAAATCTCTCAAAATCCAAAGGTTTAGTAAAAATATCAGCAATTTGATTCTCTGTAGGAATGTATTCCAGTTTAATGATATCTCATTCCACAAGATCACGGATAAAGTGATGTCGGATGTCAATGTGTTTGGTGCGAGAATGTTGGACTGGGTTCTTCGAAATTTCAATGGCACTGACATTGTCACATAACAATGTCAAAGAAGGACTATCCAAACCATAATCTAACACCATTTGATTTAACCACAACAGTTGAGAGCAACAACTAGCGGCAGCAACATACTCTGATTCGGCCGTGGATAGTGAGATACAATTTTGTTTCTTACTTGACCAAGAAATCAGATTGTTGCCAAAATAAAAACACCCTCCGCTAGTGCTTTTCTGTCATCGACATCACCTGCCCAATCGGAATCACTATAACCTACAAGATGAATGTTAGAACTCTTGCAATATTTAACACCAAACCCAATTGTGCCTGAAACATAGCGAATGATACGTTTAACAGCTTTAAGGTGAGATTCTTTAGGCTGAGATTGATATCTCGCACAAACACCAACACTAAACATAATATTAGGACGACTAGCTGTTAAGTACAATAAGCTACCTATCATTCCTCTATACATGGTAGAATCAACATTGCTACCAACATCATCTCTGCTCAACTTTTCAGAAGATCCCATGGGTGTCTTCATAGGTTTAGCATTCTCTAATTCGAAACGCTTGACCAATCCTCTAGCATATTTGCTTTGAGAGATGAAGATTCCATCTTTATCTTGCTTGATTTGTAGACCAAGGAAATATTTGAGCTCTCCAACCATGCTCATTTCAAATGTGTTGCACATTGAGTCTACAAAATCTTTGAGCAGATTAGTACACGTTGAACCAAAAACAATGTCATCAACATAGATTTGTGCAACAGTAATATGTTTTTGATTCTTCTTAATGAACAATGTTTTATCGACTTGACCTCTTTCAAAACCAAATTGGAGTAAGAATTCGGTCAGTCTAGCATACCATGCTCTAGGGGCTTGTTTAAGACCATACAAAGCCTTTTTGAGCTTAAACACGTGCAATGGTTTCTCATGACATTCGAACCCCTTAGGTTGTTTGACATATGCTTCTTCATTGAGAAAACTATTCAAGAAAGCACTTTTAACATCCATTTGATATAAAGTAAAACCCACATAACATGCGATTGCACATAAAAGATGAATGGATTCAATCCTTGCAACAGGAGCAAATGTTTCGTCAAAGTCTACCCCTTCAACTTGGGTGTAGCCTTGAGCGACTAAACGAGCTTTATTTCTGACAACATTGCCAGACTCATCTGTTTTATTTTTGAAAATCCATTTTGTCCCAATCCATTTTTATCTTTGGGGCGTGGAACTAATTCCCATATATTGTTCCTTACGAACTGGTTTAGTTCCTCATGCATAGCATTGATCCAAAAATCATCATTAAGTGCATCCTTAATGTTTTTCGGTTCAATGTTAGACAGAAAGCAAGTCTTTGACATACAAACATTTAAAGAAGACATGCATACCAGTTTCAGCATTTCTTTGTATTCCTCTGAGTTCTTGCTTCTAGTTTGAACTCCTTCGGATTGCTCACCAATGATTTGTGAATCTGGATGATTCTTCCGAATTCGACTTGGTGGATCCCTTCTTGGTTTATTTTCGGCAGTCACAACCTGATCATCTTCACTATCTGAAGTGAATGCTGGTGTTGATGTTTTGACTGAAGCTTCATCACTCTGTGGAACATTGACTTTGACATTCTCAGTGGATGTCTTGTTCTCACAATCACTTTCAGCCTGATCACTTGACATTTCACCTGTGTCAATGAGATCAATTACATCATCCTCTTCAGATTTTGAAGCAATACCTGTGTGGTCATAAAAAACAATGTTAATTGATTCTTGGACTGTTTTTGTCCGAAGATTAAGCACACGGTAGACATGACTGTCAGATGTGTAACCCAAGAAAATCCCTTTGTCGCTTTTAGAATCAAATTTTCCAAGATGATCCCTGTCATTTAGGATGTAACATACACATCCAAACACATGAAAGTACTGGGCTTCTTTCCCTTCAGAAGTTCATACGGTGTCACAGTTATGCCTGGGCAAAGAATCACTCTATTCCCGATGTGACAAGCAGTGTTAACTGCTTCAGCCCACAGCTTCTTGGACAAACGTTGAGCTTGTAACATTGCTCTTGACATCTCCTGAAGAGTTCGATTTTTTCTTTCAACCACCCCATTTTGTTGAGGTGTCTTCGGAGCAGAAAACTCATGAATGATGCCTCATTTTTTCACAAAACTCTTCAAACATTGAGTTTTCAAATTCAAGCCTATGATCTGTTCGAATGCATTTGATGTTAGACTCATGTTGTCTTGACACCAACCTGTAAAACTTCTTGAACATTCTGAAGGCTTCAGATTTTTCTTGAAGAAATTCAACCCATGTGAATCTCGAAAAATCATCAACTATCACCAGAATGAATCTTTTACCACTCATGCTTTTGGTGTCAACGGGACCCATGATGTCCATGTGAATCAAATCGAAGCACTTCGTGGTTTTACAAGCTGAGGAACTTTTGTGTGAAGCTCTTACTTCTTTGCCTTTTTGACATGCATTGCAAACAACATCGAGATTGATCTTCACAGGTGGAATACCTCAAACAGCATCAGCTTCAATAAGTTTCTTCAAGCTTCGAAAGCTGAGATGACCCAGTTTTTGATGTACGAGTTGAGTGTCAACATTGACTGAAACATTGCATTTTTCGTTCTTGTCAGCATGATAGCAATTATCCAATGCCCGACTTCCGAACATAATGCATTTATTCTCGCTGTCAAAAACCTCACAGGTGTTCTTATTGAATCTGACATGCATGTCGTCATCACATAGCTGACTTATGCTAATCAGATTTGCTGTTAAACCTTCGACATGAAGCACATTGCGTAACTTGGGAAAGTTCTTGACATTCAAGGTTCCTTTTCCTACTATGTTACCTTGTGCTCCTCCACCATAACTAACTTTTCCTTTTCTTGTCGTGGTATAGTCATCGAGAAACTTAGAGTTTCCTGTCATATGCCTAGAGCACCCACTGTCAAAGTACCACATACCAGTAATGTTGGCTTTCAACGATGTGTAGACAACATTACACGAGATCTTTGCCTTCTTTGAACGTTTCTTCTTTTTGGTAGTTTTAGAAGAATGTTCCATGACAATCTTACCTGTTGCTATATCATCATGATATTTAAAGCAATAAGGTTTGATGTGTCCAGGCTCTTGGCAATAATGACAGACAAATTTTTTCTCCTTGGACTTGTTATTGACATTCGGTTTGACATTTCCGTCAACATTGACTGGAACATCCTTGGAGCTTTCTCCTTTGACAAACTTGATAGGACTTGAGATAGACATTGTTAAACTCAATGAATATCCCAAGCCTGCTTTTGTGTTCTGTCCCAGTGTCAGAACTTCGTTCAGAGTAGATGTTCCTTGATTGAGTTGTCGAAAGGTTTTCGAAGCAGCTTCTACTTCCTTTCTCAACTTGTTCAGCTCAAGATCACTTTTAGTGAGTCGAATCTCAAGGTCCAGTACTCGTTGCTTTAGAGTTTGGTTTTCTTCCACAAGAATCCCAAATTCTTTTGATTGTTCGGTCCATTGGACACAAACTTCATCTACAACCTTGTGCAATTATTGTAGAGCTACTTGGTGGCTGACTTCGGACTTGTCTTCTTCCACTTGAGACACTTCAACAGTGTTGCAAAATTCATCCAGCAATGTCATTTCATACCAATTAGTGGTATTTGGAGGAATGTTAGAGACTTCTTGTGTAACATTCTCTATAACATTGTCTGGAACATCTGGAGTCACATGATCAAGACTAGCATCATAGTCATAATCAACACTCTCCATGTCAGTTAAAGCACCAATCATTTCATCTAAGTCATCATTGACTTTTACAAACAATACAATTTGTTTTTCAGCTTCTTCATCACTGGATTCGTCGCTTAACATGGCAGCACTATAATTTCTTCTTTGCTTTCTTTGGACAGTAGGACATTCATTGGCATAGTGTCCAAAACCAGAACATCCCCTACATTGAACTAAATCAATGTCCTTTACTGCAACATCTAGAGACTTTGAAGATTTTGTCGATCCAGATGATGTCGATGAGGGAGAATCAAACAATCTTCGTGGTTTGAAGTTTGGGGAACCTTTCTTCATTGACCGAACAAGGATATTGAACTTCTTGGTAAGCAGCGCAACACTCAGGGGTTCATCTTCAGTAATCTCCTGAATGTTCTCGACATCAAGTTCAACATTTGAACTTGATGTTACTGATTGAAGTGTAATTCCTTTGGAGGAGGTGTTTGATTTCTGATTTTCAAGATTCATCTCAAACGTGAGTAGAATACTCACTGCTTCACTCAAACTCATGTTTGATACATTGTGAGCTTCTTCAATTGCTGAGATTTTCATGTTGAATCTCTCCGGAAGTGTGCGAAGAAGTTTGCTAACCATGTTTTCGTTCGAGATCGGACATCCGAGAGCTGTAGATTCGTTTGACACTTCACACAATCGTTCAGTGTACATTGAAATAGTCTCATCTTCTAACATTCGCAGAGTTTTGAATTTAGAAGTGAGTAGCCTAAGCTTTGTTTGTCGTACACTGATCGATCCTTCACAATGTTCCTGCAGTATGCTCCATGCTTGATATGCCGTAGTGCAATTGCACACCATTTTGAAGCACGGAACATCAACCGAAATAAAAATAGCATTGAGTGCCCTTGAATTGAAGTTAGAAATGATTCGATCATCATTAGTCCATTGAGTCTCCGGAGTAAGAATGTACACCCCATTTGGTCCTTCCATCCTTGGTGGAGACCATTCTTCAATTACCGCCAACCAAGCCCTCTCATCGATGGACTTGATATACATCTTCATGCGCGATTTCCACATAGCATAATTCTTGCCATTACTATCCAATGCCGGAGGACAGCATTGGTTGATCTGAATATCCATCTTTCAGTGAGTCAACAAACCAAGGATCGAATACTTAGTGTGTTAAGTACCGGCTCTTGATGCCACTTGTTGGAATTTGTTGCCACAAACACTGAAATTAGACACAGATTTGTAATGTCAAACTCAATGTTAAAGACAGTTAACACAACTTATCTTAACACAAATATGCTGGAAATAAAATGCACAAGAATACACAACATAAATTTTAAATCATACACAACATGTGTATGATTGCCACAGGGTGAAATTATACTATAATGAGTACAAAATTTTCAAGCCGTTAATGTTAGACGCGAAGGCTCTTAACACTACAGCAACATTACAAGTTCTAATCTAGTCTATCACTAAAAAGAACTAAAACATATAAATTGACATCCCGTCAATTTATATACAACAACATACAACTTGACATCCCGTCAGTTCATATGCAAACTACAACATACAGATTGACATCCCGTCAATTCATATGCAAACTACAACATACAGATTGACATCCCGTCAATTCATATGCAAACTAGATCATACAAGTTGACATCCCGTCGACTTGTATAACCACTAAAACAAACAAATTGACATCCCGTCAATTTGTATACAAACTAGTAAAGGTTTCACAACCTTGCTATCTATCCTAACTTGTACAATCTATTCCGTGAAAGGATTGAATAATAATAAACATTAAGATAGAAGAAGGAACGACGAACGAAACCTAAACTAAGTTTGTGACTCAAGCTTTCTTCAATCTTCACACAGTGGAAAACGGATTGAGCTTGAATAAGTCTTCAAGTGTCGAACACATCCCTTATATGCTTCTTCACTTGAATCCAACATGGTCCACGATTTCTCTTTCTTGAACGTGGGTTGACAATAACCGCTTCACTCCATGACTTCACCGTTGATGGAATAAACCGCCTCTAAGGCGTGGTTGATAGCTTCCCCACGTTCATGCTCTTTTTCTAAATATCCAGCAAATATAATTTTTTGAAAAAGAAAAAGAATTAAATAGAGAAACCGCTAGACCTAAAAAATAGGCGATAGAGTTTTGACTTTGTCAAACTCTATTTTAAATAATATATCTAATATGTATATATCCAATTATTTGAAATATTAATTTCGTGGATATACACATATATTTTAAGATATATATAAAGTTATTTTATTTATTAAAATAATAAATAAACTAGGAAAGGATAAGATTAGTTACGACTATGTCATAGACAATGTCGCAGGGAGTCTGTCTGACATCAAGTGCAACATTGAACATCAATGTCATACAGCACTCAACAGTATATACTCATATTTAATATGTTTATATTAAACATTAATTCATCGTTAAATATATAAATATGGGTATGTTAGGAAGTTTTTTGATTAATTATTTTTCCCAATCATTTTTTAATCTCTGTGAAAAATCTCAATCAGCCTATCAAAATAGGAAGGGCGAGTAACTTATAGAATATTTAATTGATAAGGGTTTTGAAGTTGAGAGATCTGAGTTTTGGAAGATTTGTGTAGTGGTAAAAATTAAGGCTTGTTTAGAACAGGATGAAGCTAAACTTATCAAATATAATCATGTTTGGAAAAATTTATTAAGTTATATTCAATATTTTTATAACTAAAAATTAATTAATTATCTCTTACTTTAAAATAGAAGTTTTAGTTGGTCCCAAAACGAGTTAAATAGTGTTTGGAAGCAGATGAAATTTCATGTTACACTTTTTCGTGTTTCACAATTAAATTTATGATTTTAATAATATTTATTGTAAAATAAAAATTAAAATATAAATAATCATAGTCAACATTTATCAACAAAAAAATGAATTAAAAATTATAAAACATGATTTTGATAGAAACCAACCATAATAATGAATTATTAATTGAAACTGAAAATCATATATTAAAAATAATTATAAAATCTAATAGGGTAGGTTGAACCCTAAAAAATAATCATAAAATTAAATTAAATTATATAAAAAATTAAAATTGAAAAAAAATACAAGAAATACTCGTAATTTAAAAATGCAGTACGGAGTGTAACGCAAAAGGTACAACAACAAATTTCATGTGGCTTAGAAGTGGGGTGAATAAACACTTGTTGAAACTTTTAAGGTTATAAAAACAAATTTCGGAATAAACCGAAATTTGGGATTACTGAATCAAAGAGCCGCGAATCCTCGTAATAAATAGAAATTTTAATTCCCCTCAGATGTAGCTTATTAGTCGGCTAACGGAAAACTGTAACTGGACTAACCTATCTATTACATACTACTAACTGAGGAGCTAATACTACGACCAAAAACATTTTAGAGATAATATTATTAGAGACTATAATAATAGACTTAAGTAATGACATGTCATCTTTAATTAACATATATCATTTTTAATAATATTTTTGTGACGATATTATCATCACTTATAATGATGTTTAATTTATTTGGGACGAACTTTTAGGAATGTTCTATTTGAGACAACATGATGTTGTTGCAAAAGATATTTTTAAGCGACCATAATGTCGTCACAAAAATGTCATTCGATATGACATGTATTAATTAAAAATAGCATGTCGTTCTTACATCTATTATAAGCGACAACATTTGTCGTCCCTAATAATGTTGTCTCTAAAGATCATTTTTGTTGTAGTGTAATACCTACTTTAAATGTCCATCAAAACATTATGTTTCTAGCGCGCATGTGTTTTTACCGATTCAAGACTCACTACAAAAAAAAAACCACACACTCCTGCGGACCGGAGCCGCTAGAATTGGCTCAACCCCTCTTCACAACCCACGCTAGCCCCATCAAAACATTATGTTTCTAGCGCGCGCGTGTTTTACCGATTCAAGACTCACTACAAAAAAAAAACCACATATTCCTGCAAACCGGAGCCGTTGGAACTGGGCCCAACCCCTGCCACAAGGCGCAGCCCCCCACCAACCTCCCCTTAGGCGCAGATATAATGACACAAATTGTGCTCCTAGGTTTCGAACCCGAGCCCTCTTGCTCACATAAGGAGCACATTCACCACTGCACCAACACATGAGTTATGTTCATATCTCCATATATTTTATATATATTATATATTTGTTATATTTTGCATTATGTGATACACATAATTTTAAGAACTATAGTTGTGACATTTCCTTCTTATATAATTAATCATTAAAAAAATGTAACAATAATTTTTAAAAAAGATCAAGATTATGTCAAATTTATGTTGAAATTTATTAAAAAAAAAGAATAAAAAAACTATATATAATTTTTTATTTATAATTAAAAATTTTAAAAACTATACACATATATGCATTACATTTTTCTTTTTTCTTAAATTTCTATTAATTTTTTTCTCCATTTATTGCATTATTCTTTTCATTATCTTTAGAGATTACAGTCTTGTATCATTTAAAGTCTACACAAATCTTTTGTGAATTACATTATGTAAAGTGGTGTATAACATTGAGTTCAATGTTGAACATAATGTCATACAGAATCCCTATGACATTGTCTGTGATATTTATCGTGTCTAATCTTATCCTTTCCTAGATTTTAGGTTTTATAATTTCTAATAAATTATATTTAATGGGTATATCTTAAATCATGTATATCCACGAAATTTATATTTCAAATAAATGGATATATATGATTGATAAATTAATATTTAAATAAAATTTGATTTAGTCAAACTTTATCTTCTATTTTTTAGGTTTCTTGTTATCTTTTATTTATCCACTTTCTTTTTCAGAAAATTAATTTTCTGGAAGTATAGGAAAATGGTGGGGGACGTGGGTTGTACTTCTAGCCACACCAAGAAGACGGTTTTCTTCAAAATAGTGGAGTAGTGGCGGTTTTCTACAACACGTTCAAAAAGATGACTTGGACTTCAAGCCGATTCAAGTGAAGATATTTAAAGAAGTTGATTCTCATTTGAAGAGGCTATTCGAGCAGAGAATATATCACATTGAGAGTGAGAAAATCAAAAGCTCGAGTCACCATTTGTGCAACTAGATTTCTAGGATTCTATCTTCTTCTTTACATGTTTTCCTTCATTAATTCGCATGATTGAATTGTTCGAATTAGTTTAGATAGTAGAGATCAAGACTAGAAATCGTTGATGCATTGTAAAAAAATTAACTGGTAGGTTGATTTGTTATTTTTGAATATAATTTAGTCAAAAAACTAGATTTAGGTTCATGTACATTTGTTGATGTGTGTGGAACATTTGTTCAACATAATCAACTATATTGTTTATGCTTGTGAAAGCCTAATTTCGCCATATGGCAATCACATACATGTTGTATGTGATTTAAAATTTATTCTCGTGCAATCGTATTTTTTATTTCGTTGCTATTATGTTTAGGTTGTAAAAATTAATATCTTTAACATTGAGTTTGACATTACAAACTGTATTTTATTTTCAGTAATTTGGGCAACAAATTCTAACAAGTGGTATCAGGAACCGGTGCTTGATATACTAAGTATTCGATCCTTAGTTGCTAATTTACTAAAATGGATATTCAGATAAATCAGTGCCGTCCTCCGGCATTGGATAGTAATGGCAAGAACTATGCGATGTGGAAATCACGCATGAAGATGCATATCAAGTCCATTGATGAAAGGGCTTGGTTGGCTGTAATTGAAGCTTGGACTCCTCCAAGGATGGAGAAACCAAATGGAAATTTTATTCTTACTCCAGAAACTCAATGGACTAATGATGATAGAATAATTTCTAACTTCAATTCAAGGGCATTGAATGCCATTTTTGTTTCAGTGGATGTTCCATGTTTTAAAATGGTGTGCAACTGCACATTGGCTTATCAAGCATGGAATATTTTGCAGGAACATTGTGAAGGATCAACAAGTGTTCGCCAAACAAAGTTAAGAATGCTTACTTCTAAGTTCGAAATGTTGCGAATGATGGAAGATGAGACTATAACCTTGTACACGGAAAGGCTGTATGAAATTTCAAACGAGTCTACCACACTTGGTTGTCCTATCTCGAATGAGAGCATGGTGAGCAAACTTCTTTGAACCCTTCCCAAAAGGTTTAACATAAAGATATCCGCCATTGAAGATGCTCATAATGTGTCAAATATCAGCCTGAGTGAAGCCGCGAGTATTTTACTCACTTTTGAAATGAATCTTGAGAACCAGAAGTCTAACATTCCTTCTAAAGGAATTGCACTTCAATCCATTACGGTGGTTCCCAATATTCAAGATGATGTTGAAAACATCCTGGAAATCAAAGAAGATGAAAATTTGAGCGTTGCTCTACTTACTAAGAAGTTTAACTCTCTTGTTCGCTCTATGAAGAAGGGATCACCGAACTTCAAAGTTCAAACTAAGAAGGTTGTTTGATTCTCCTTCTCTTGCATCATCTGGATCTTCAAAGTTGTCTAAATCCTCTGATGACACCAGAAGGGATATTGACTCAGTCCAGTGTAGAGGATGGTTAGGTTTTGGACACTATGCAAATGAGTGCCCTACTGTACACAGGAAGCAAAGTAGAAACTATAATGCAGCCGTATTAAGTGATGAATCAGACGATGAGGAAATTGAAAAGCAAACCGTTTTGTTTGTCAGAGTCAATGAAGAAGTTGATGAAATGATTGACGCATTGACTGACATTGATGAAGTTGATTTCGACTACGATCTTAATCTTGACAGTGAAATTCCAGACATTCCGAGTAATGTCTCAGCCGATATTACATAAGAAATTGCTAACATCCCTCCAAACACCACAAATTGGTATGAGATGACACTGCTGGATGAGTTTTGTAATACTGCTGAAGTATCTTAGATTGAAGAAGATAAGTCTGACATCAACTACAAGGAAGCTCTTCGACACTTACACAATGTTGTGGATGAAGTTTGTGTCTAGTGGACTGAACAATCAAAAGAATTTGGAATTCTCATGGAAGAAAACCAAATTCTAAGACGAAGAGTGATGGATCTGGAGATTCTTCTTACTAAGAGTGATGCTGAGATGAATAAGTTGAACAAAGAAGTTGATGATGCATCGAAAATCTTTCGACAACTTAATCAGGGAACATCAACCCTAAATGAAGTTCTGACATTGGGACAAAACACCCGAGCAGGTTTGGGCTATGCTTCTAGTTCATCTATATATGTTTCTAACAACAAATTTTTAAAGTTTGTGAAGGGTGAAAGCTCGAAGGGTGTCCCAGAAGGTGACAAAAAGAAACGAAGTTCTCCAGAGGATGTGATTACGGACGTCAAGCAGAATGTTGATGACAAAGCTAAAACAAAAAAATACATTTATCATTACTACTAAAAACCTAGACACATCAAACCTTACTGCTTCAAGTATCATGATGATATAGCAGCAGGGAAGATCACTGGGGAAACATCTTCCAATCTCAGTAAGAAGAAGAAGAGGTCCAAAAAGGCCAAAGTTTCTTGCAATGTGGTTTACACCTCTTTAAAAGCCAACATTGCAGGTACATGGTATTTTGACAGTGGATGCTCACGTCACATGACAGGCAATCCCAAGTTTCTTGATGAGTATTCCTCCTTAAGTAAAGGAAAAGTAAATTATGAAGGAGGAGCACAAGGTAATATTGTTGGTAAGGGAATCTTGAATGTCAAAAATTTCCCTAAATTACGTAATGTTCTTCATGTTGAAGAACTAACTGCAAATTTGATAAGCATTAGTCAACTGTGTGATGATGGAATGCATGTCAGGTTTAACAAAGACACTTGTGAAGTGTTTGACAGTGATGATAAATGTATCATGTTCGGGAGTCGTGCATTGGATAACTGTTATCATGCAGACAAGAATGTGAAATGCAATGTTTCTGTCAATGTTGACACATACCTTGTACATCAAAAACTTGGACATGTGAGCTTCTGAAGTCTGAAAAAATTGATTGATGCTGATGCTGCTGGGATTCCTCTAGTAAAGATCGATCTCAATCTCGTGTGTGGAGCATGTCAAAAGGGCAAACAAGTAAGATCTCCTCATAAAAGTCTTACTGAATGTCAAACCACTAAATGTTTTGATTTAATTCACATGGACATAATGGGTCCGGTTGATAAAAGAGCATGAGTGGGAAAAGATTTATTCTTGTTATAGTAGATGATTTTTCACGATTCACATAGGTTGAATTTCTTCAAGAAAAATATGAAGCTTTCAAGATGTTCAAAAGGTTCTACAGATCTATGTCTCGTCAGTATCAGACTAACATCAAATGTGTAAGAACCGACCATGGTCTCGAATTTGAGAATTCAATGTTCAATGATTCGTCTGACAAGCAAGGCATTATTCATGAGTACTCTGCACCGAAAACTCCTCAACAAAATAGAGTGGTTGAAAGGAAAAATTTTACTCTTCAGGATATGTCAAGAGCAATGTTACAAGCTCAGCGTTTGTTGAAAAAACTTTGGGCTGAAGCTGTTAACACTGCCTGTCACATAAAATAAGGTGATTCTTCGTCTAGAATGAAAAAAACCCCCTATGAACTCCTGAAAAATAAAAAGCCAAATCTGAAATATTTTCATATTTTTGGTTGTGTTTGTTATATTCTTAATGACGAGGATCACTTAGGGAAGTTCGATTCAAGGAGTGATAAAGGAGTGTTTCTCAGAAGCCTCAAATAGTCGAGCATACCATGTGTTGAATCTGAGGACTAAAACTGTCCAAGAATCAATTAATGTTGTATTTGATGATCACACAGGAATTGCTTCAAAATCTGAAGAAGATGAAGTGGAATATCTTCTTGAAACCGAGGTTTTGACAACAAACAAGTCTGAACATGATGGTAAAAACAAGTCTTCAGACAATATTGAAGACAATGTTACTGAAGGTGACAAAGCTCCTATCAAGTCACCAACATTAACATGTATATCAGGCAGTGAAGATGAGCAACTTGTCTCTGCTGAAAGTGAACCAAAAAGAGACTCATCAAGTAGAATAAGGAAAAATCATCCAAATTCTCAAATCATCGGTGATGAATCTGAAGGAGTTCAAACTCAAAAGAAGAATTCGGTTGATTACAAAGAAATGGTGAAACTTGTATGTATGTCCTCCCTCACTAATGCATTGTTTAACACATGTTTTCTGTCTAACATTGAACCCAAGACCATCAACGATGCTCTTAAGGATGATTTCTGGGTTAATGCTGTGCATGAAGAATTAAATCAGTTTGTTAGAAATAATGTGTGAGAATTGGTTCCACGTCTAAAAGATAAGAATGTTATTGGAACTAAATGGATTTTTAAAAATAAAACGGACGAATCTGGCAATGTTGTCAGAAACAAAGCTCGTCTAGTTGCTCAAGGTTATACTCAAGTTGAAGGAGTAGACTTTGACGAAACCTTTGCTCCTGTGGCATGGATGGAGTCTATTTGTCTTTTGTGTGCCATTGCATGCTATGTTGGTTTCACTTTACATCAAATAGATGTTAAAAGTGCCTTTTTGAATGGTTATCTTAATGATGAAGCCTATGTTAAACAACCAAAAGGATTCGAATGTCATGACAAACCATTGCATGTTTTTAAGCTTAAGAAAACTTTGTACGGTCTTAAACAAGCTCATAGAGCTTGGTACGCTAGACTAACTGAATTTTTACTTGAAATTGGATTTTCAAGAGGTCAAGTGGATAAAACCATTTTCATTAAGAGAAATCAACGACATATAACTGTTGCTCAAGTTTATGTTGATGATATTATTTTTGGTTCCACTTGTACTAATTTGCTCAAGGAATTTGCAAACTCAATGTACAGCACATTCAAAATGAGCATGGTTGGTGAACTCAACTATTTTCTTGGTCTACAAATTAAGCAAGATAATGATGGCATCTTCATTTCTCAAAGCAAGTATGCTAAGGGATTGGTTAAACGCTTCGGGCTTGAAGATGCTAAACCAATGAAGACTCCTATGGGAACCTCAGAAAAGTTGAGCAGAGATGATGTTGGTGTCGATGTGTAACGCCCCAAACTACTCCGTTTGGCCACGTCACATAACATACAATTTATTACACATTTTTGTGTGCATAATTAATATAAGCGGAAGCTAAGGTCGAAAGCGTGATATTAGCATAATAAGGTAAGACATCATGATTCTCACTATAAATTTATCACGATTATAGTATGCAATCTATCATATGTATTTTATCACACAACATAGTGTTAAGTAGAAGCATCGTGTAAGCCCATCCACAAAATCATGCAATCATCTAACCTATCGGCTCATAGGTCTTACATGACCCGCCCGTCTAACACCCTAATTTAACATACATCAGATAGGGTTCAACAACATACATCACACTTAGAAGGCTCCAAGGTCGAACGACCTGCCTTTAAATTGTTTTGCATAATATCAAGTTATATACATCATGGCCTACAAAAGATCGGGCTATTCCCATCCCCAATAATCATTGATCATAAAGCAAAAGAGTGATCAATGTAATAATAATAATATGAGTATTTCAAAAGAAGAGCATGCAAAAATAAACACAAGCTTGTGGGGTTCTCTTGTGTTCACAACGCTCCTACTCGGGCCTCGACTCCTCAACCTGAAATTCATTGAATGAATGGGGTGAGTATTTAACAACATACTCAGTGGGGAACACTGCAAACAGTTATAGCCAATTGCACAAGTGAAAATATAACATATGGATACTTCTTTTCTTTGTGGAGACGAGTCTCAACCCCGTAGGGTCCAAACATCATGATGCCCCCGTTAATGAACGTCTTTGTCCCTGTAGGGATGCCCGCAGACATACTACCCCCCAGGGAGGACATTAACGAGTCTATTATCGATCCCGAAAGATCTCTTTTGTCGACCCCGAAGGATCTCTGTTATGCCCCGAAGGGTCTCTTTTATCTCTGGTCCGAATAGCCTTCATACTTGTACAATCAAATCACAACAATAACTATAACCTTACACGTGTTCACAGTTTAGAGTTACCCCACCTTATGAGACGCTTTAAGTTCCTTTCAACCTTGAAATACTCCTTTGCCGCCCACAAGTTGTCCACCTCGAGCCACAACACGCCAACTAGCAC
The DNA here is from genome assembly GCA_026008535.1 of Perilla frutescens. Lineage (NCBI taxonomy): Eukaryota > Viridiplantae > Streptophyta > Magnoliopsida > Lamiales > Lamiaceae > Perilla > Perilla frutescens. Next base: position 48,979,463 of record BRKX01000013.1, read on the forward strand.
CTTTTAATCCTCTTTTCATTTTAGATGTCGAGTTATACAATTAAATCATAATTTAGACCAAACTCATGCTATACTTTGCTTTAAAGATTTCATACATATCCTTATACACAACCATGGATATACCAACTCATAATATGATTTTGGACTCAAAATACACATTAAAACTCTTTGAATCATTTAATCGAGCATGTTACATGCACACATTTAAACCACATGATCAAGACTCAATTTAAATCTTTTAAACCCAACATTTCAAATACAAACACCTTCATCCTAGGGCTCTAACATACAAGAAAATCAACCCCAAACAACCATCACAAAACCTCCAACCAACAATCAACATATCAAAGGAAAATTAGGGCAAAATCCAAACCCTAACAACAATGAACCATGGAGATTTCAATTTAACAACACATATAGCTTCAATGGAATAAATAAACCATATGTTTGAGATATCAAAGCATGGAGATCAATAGAATTGAAAAACCCTAAATTTTGGATAACAAACCCTAGGTTTGATTCAACAAGAAATGAGTGTTTAATCCCCAAGTAGAAGAGATATAGGGGTTACCTTAGTTGATAGATGATGATGGTGGAATACACTCCAAAAGATGAAGAGTTTCTTGAGAGAGTTGAGAGAAAAATCGCCCAAATGGAAGAGAAGAAAATGAGGAGAAATGGATAATTGTGGTATTTAAAGAGTGAAAATTCTGAAGCAGGGCGCGACCAAAGGTGGTCGCGTTTTGGGGTCGGGTTTTAGCCGAAGAAAAATGGCTCTCTGAAGCTAGTGACACGCGACCGAGGGGGTCGCGTTTTATGGTCGCGCTGTAGACCCCTCAGAACGCGACTCGAATGGGCTCGCGCTTTCCGATCACGCTCAGACTGTAGATTTTTGAAATAGCTTCGATTTGAGTACTTATGGGCCTCGTGGTTCCAACCGAGTCAAAAGTTATGACCTCCGGACGAAACCCTATCGAAACTCAGCGAGACCCTCGATTTATGCTATTTTCGAAAACACATACAATACACAACTTAAATTTTTTAAAACATAATCCCTACTCATTTAATGCACACACCGAAATTACATAAAATTAAGATATGGCAAACATAAAATTAAACGCAATTACAATCATTCTTTATCACATAACTCGACATTTTTATATATTAAAATTCAACTTGTATTATACACTCAGTATAATATCACTGTGCTATGACGTATTGGCTCGAGTGAGACAACCTGCAATAAAATAACGGCATAGTATAGAAACATACTCCCATGATTAATATTCAACAATATTAATTCGAAATCATTTACTAAAACTTTAATTTATAATTTAGCAAAAAGGATCGGGGTATCACAATCTCCCCAACTTTTAAAAATTTCGTCCTCGAAATTAGCCTAACATTTATGTTACATTTGGATATCGTGCTATGATATCAACTTCTTTCTCCCAAGTGGCCTCCTCGGGTCCGTGCCGACTCCATTGCACTTTTATTAAAGGAACCTCACGGGTTCGAAGAGTATGAACTATTCTATCTAACACAGCAACTGGGACTTCTTCATACATCAAGTCCTTGGAAACTTGCACCGTGTCATATGAAATGACATGACTAGGGTCAGACACATATCGTCTTAGCAACGACACATGGAATACATCGTGCACACCCGCCAATTTCGGAGGTAGTGCTAGGCGATAAGCAACATCACCTATTTTCTCTAGAATCTCGAACGGTCCCACATAACGTGGATGCAACTTACCTTTCTTCCCAAATCTAACCACTCCTCTCATTGGTGCAATCTTCAAGAATACCTTGTCACCAATCTCAAAGCTCACATCTCTTCTCTTTGCGTCGGCATAAGATTTCTGACGATCTTGAGCTACCTTGATTCTTCTCCTTATCTTCTCAATTACTTCCACTATCTTCTCAACGATCTCAGGACCTAAGAGTCGTCGCTCTCCCACTTCATCCCAATGAATAGGAGATCTGCACTTTCTCCCGTACAATGCCTCATACGGTGACATTCTAATAGACGCTTGGAAACTATTATTGTAAGCAAACTCCACAAGTGACAAGTGCCTCTCCCAACTTCCACCAAAATCGAGAACACATGCACGAAGCATGTCTTCCAATATCTGGATGGTCCGCTCAGATTGACCGTCGGATTGAGGATGATACGCCGTGCTAAACTTCAACTGAGTTCCCATAGCTTCTTGCAGACTTCGCCAAAATTTGGACGTAAACCTTGTGTCACGATCTGACACTATCAACACAGGAATGCCGTGAAGACGTACTATCTCATCGATATATATCTGAGCTAATCGATCCATGCTAAACGTCATTTTCACTAGCAGAAAATGAGCAGACTTGGTCAACCTATCGACAACAACCCAAATTGCATGATGACCTCTAACTGTCGGAGGTAATCCTACCACGAAGTATTTTGCAATGTGCTCCTACTTCCACTCGGGAATCTCGAGTGGGTTCAACAATCCAGAAGAGCGTTGATGCTCGGCTTTCACTTGTTGACAAGTGATACACTTCGATATGAATTGGCCAATCGACCTCTTCATATTTCTCCACCAAAAAATCATCTTCAAGTCTTTGAACATCTTTGTGCCTCCTGGATGGACAGAATACGGAGTATTATGTGCTTCTTCAAGAATCTCCTTTCTGAGCTCTTCATTCTTCGGCACACACAACCTTCCCTCGAAGAGTAATGTGCCATCACTTGCAACGGTAAATCCCTGAATGGAACCCTCTAATGCTCTTTTTTTCATTTTGCATAAGAAAGGATCGTCGACTTGCGCTTCACGAACTCGATCACGAATTAGTGGTCGAACCACTAAGGCTGCTAAAATCCCTTGAGTGGTGTTGGAAGGATCCACCACCTCTAAGTTCATCTTCTCAAACTCCTTAATCAACTGCTCTTGCTTGGTTGGAAGATAGATCTTTCGGCTTAAGGCATCAGCAACAACATTCGCCTTTCCAAGATGATATAAGATCGTACAGTCGTAATCCTTCACCAATTCCAACCATCTTCTTTGACGTAAATTCAACTCCTTCTGAGTGAAGAAGTACTTCAAGCTTTTGTGGTTGGTGTAGATCTCTCACTTGCTTCCATAGAGATAATGCCTCCAGATCTTCAATGCAAAAACTACGGCTGCTAATTCGAGATCATGCGTCGGATAATTATGCTCATACGTCTTCAACTGTCTTGATGCGTACGCCACTACCCTTCCATGTTGCATCAAAACACAACCAAGTCCTTGCTTCGAGGCGTCGCTATAGATGACAAAGCCTTTCGTCCCATCGGGAATAGTCAACACTGGGGCTGACACGAGACGTCACTTCAATTCTTGAAAACGCTCCTCACACTTCTCACTCCATTGGAACTTCTCATCCTTCCTTGTTAATCTCGTCAAAGGACTCGATAACTTAGAAAACCCCTCAATAAATCTTCTATAGTAGCCTGCCAATCCCAAGAAGCTTCGGACTTCATTAACATTTGAAGGCGTCTTCCAATTGCTAACAGCTTCCACCTTCGATGGATCTACTTCGATTCCATTTGATGTCACTACGTGGCCAAGGAATGCCACTCGCTCCAACCAGAACTCGCACTTTGAGAATTTTGCATACAACTCTTCCTTTCTTAGCGTCTCCAACATGATTCTGAGATGCTCAGCGTGTTGCTCATTGCTTCTCGAATAAATCAAGATATCATCGATGAAGACTATTACGAACTGGTCGAGGTACGGATGGAAAACTCGATTCATCAAGTCCATGAAGACTCCAGGTGCATTGGTCAATCCAAAAGGTACCACTGTGAACTCATAGTGACCGTATCGCGTTCTAAATGCCGTCTTTGAGATGTCACTCTCCTTGATCTTCAATTGATGAAAGCCGGACTTCAAGTCGATCTTTGAAAACACACCGGCTCCCTTCAGTTGATCAAATAAATCTTCAATTCTCGGCAGCGGATACTTGTTCTTGATCGTTAACCGGTTCAACTCTCTATAATCGATGCACATCCGCATTGATCCATCCTTTTTCTTCACGAATAGCACAGGTGCTCCCCATGGTGAAACACTTGGCCGGATTAGTTTATTGTCAAGTAACTCTTGAAGTTGAACTTTGAGCTCTTGCAACTCTTTTGGCGCCATTCTATATGGAGCTTTAGATATTGGTGCCGCAACCTGGCACAAGGTCGATGGTGAACTCGATCTGACGGTCAGGAGGAATCCCTGGCAACTCGTCTGGAAATACGTCGGGAAATTCATTGACCACTGGTACGTCTGACACTTGCACTTTAGTGGACTTTGACTCCACTATGCTAACGAGAAATCCCTGACATCCTCTTTTCTTCAACAACTTCATTGCCTTCATTTCCGTAATGATTCTCTTAGTTGACCCCGTTCTTGCACCATAGAAGATGAGCTTAGGCTCTCTCGGAAAATCAAATTCCACCTCACGATCACGACATTGAATCGTGGCATGATTTCCACTCTACCAATCCATACCTAGGATTACGTCAAAATCAAGCATCTCCAAGACATGGAGATCTGCTCTCAGCACTCTATCATTGATTTCTAGCTTCAGGCCATACGCCATCTTGCTAGAAGAAACTCTCTCTCCCGAAGGAATACTGATCTCTAACAATTCACCACTATCTTTGCATAAAACACCAACCTTGGAACAGAAACTTGCAGATATAAAGGAATGCGATGCAACGGAATCGAATAATACTAAAGCTGGAACATTTGATACTCTAAGAATACCTGACATAGTATCATCACCTGAATTAGGGTTCTTTTCCTCGCCCTCCAAGGCAAACAGTCGAGGCTTCACCTTTCTTTCTTGCTCCTTCTTCTTCTTCGGGCAGTCATAGGACAGGTGGCTCGGGTCCCCACATGTAAAGCAAACCCTCTGTCCCGCACGGCACTCTCCTGGATGGAACTTTTGGCATTTAGGGCAAAGAGCCCTATCGTTGTTTCCTCTCTGTGGGACAGGCCTCTGCTGCCATGGCTTGTTTTGCATAGGAGCTTTCGCTTTTCCTTTGTCCTGCGGCTCCCATTTCCTCTTGCCAAAGGCCTCACGCTGCCTTTGGTCCTTCGGGTCCAACTGGAGCCCATGAGAGATGGCTTGGGCTCTCTCAATCACTTTGCCATAGGTTCTCAACCTTTGGCCTAACAGAATCCCTGCAATTTCAGGACGCAAACCATGCTCAAAACGTCGAGCCTTCTTTTCATCCGTATCCACGATGTACGGAGCATAGCGGGAGAGACGATTGAACCGCCTTTCATGTTCAATCACAGTCATTCCTCCTTGCCTTAAGTTGAGGAATTCGGTCTCCATCTTAGTCTTGAAAGACTCAGGGAAGTATCGAGTGAGGATCAACTCTTTCAAGTCGGTCCACACCAAAGCTTGGCGTTGCTCGGGCGTCATAGTTCGGGAATGGGTTTCCCACCAGAAGCTCGCCTCTTCTGCAAACTGGAAGATATCACATGAGGCCTTCTGCACCTCGGTGCATTGAATGTGCTCGAAGATCCGCTCCATCTCCCGGATCCATTCCTCAGTCGCTTCTGGACTTTCACTTCCTTTGAGCCTAGACGGCCCCATTCTTCTAAACTGTTCGACTACATCGAACACCTCTTTTTGGAGCCTTTCTCCTTCAGTCACTCCTCCTTGCCCCATTTGTTGGGCCATGAGACCCTTAAGCGTCTCTAGGAAACCTCGGGCAAAGTCGGGCCCGTTCTCTCGTGATGGGAGATCATGGAGACCACCCCCTTCATTACTTGATTCCTCTGCTTCTTGTGGAGCAGGAGCACGACGCGGAGGCATCCTAAAGCCTTTAGGCACACTTTCTCATTAGGTTAATGTCATTCTTAAGGCTAATTCGAGGACTACAAAAGCACTTTTCATCATTTCATAATCAAGAAAGCACACAACTTCCAAGATTTCATTGCTTTAAAGTGTGTATCGGGAATTTAAAACATCATAGTTGATCGTGACAATAAACACATTTCATTCATCTATATTGTCCAACTTCGGACCATTCTTTTCTTTTCTTTTGTCCAACTTCGGACCATTCTTTTCTTTTCTTTTGTCATGCTATCACGATTTATTCAACTCTTTAACTTCTTTTCCCGACACACTATATACACACCCCCATTTCATATTACTCATACTTGAAAATCTTTAAGAGTACATACCTTAGGATCGGAGTCAAGCCGAGTAGCCGTCGTGAACAACCACCCACATTTCTCACACATAAATCAAACACATACAGAACAAGTCTACAGGAGCGTAGACCTGCTCTGATACCAATTTGTAACGCCCCAAACTACTCCGTTTGGCCACGTCACATAACATACAATTTACTTACACATTTTTGTGTGCTTATTTTAATATGAGCGGAAGCTAAGGTCGAAAGCGTTATATTAGCATAATAAGGTAAGACATCATGATTCTCACTATAAATTTTTCACGATTATAGCATGCAATCTATCATATGTATTTTATCACACAACATAGTGTTAAGTAGAAGCATCGTGTAAGCCCATCCACAAAATCATGCAATCATCTAACCTATCGGCTCATAGGTCTTACATGACCCGCCCGTCTAACACCCTAATTTAACATACATAAGACAGGGTTCAACAACATACATCACACTTAGAAGGCTCCAAGGTCGAACGACCCGCCTTTAAATTATTTTGCATAATATCAAGTTATATACATCATGGCCTACAAAAGATCGGGCTATTCTCATCCCCAATAATCATTGATCATAAAGCAAAAGAGTGATCAATGTAATAATAGTAATATGAGTATTTCAAAAGAAGAGCATGCAAAAATAAACACAAGCTTGTGGGGTTCTCTTGTGTTCACAACGCTCCTACTCGGGCCTCGACTCCTCAACCTGAAATTCATTGAATGAATGGGGTGAGTATTTAATAACATACTCAGTGGGGAACACTGCAAACAGTTATAGCTAATTGCACAAGTGAAAATATAACATATTGATACTTCTTTTCTTTGTGGAGACGAGTCTCAACCCCGTAGGGTCCAAACATCATGATGCCCCCGTTAATGAACGTCTTTGTCCCTGTAGGGATGCCCGCAGACATACTAACCCCCAGGGAGGACATTAACGAGTCTATTATCGATCCCGAAAGATCTCTTTTGTCGACCCCGAAGGATCTCTGTTATGCCCCGAAGGGTCTCTTTTATCTCTGGTCCGAAGACCCTTCATACTTGTACAATCAAAGCACAACAATAACTATAACCTTACACGTGTTCATAGTTTAGAGTTACCCCTATTGGTTTTGTATACTAGAAGACTTGTCTTTGTATACTTTTCTGATGATATGATGATATGAAATGAAAGTTATTGCAGTCACTGTTTGCATTTAGATTATGTTCTATAATTGTTCTATGCAATGTTCCATATACTTACATTGTAGATGATATGGTGTTGGGAGTCACACGGTAAGATCATATCATTAGAACCTTGTATTGTATTAAAGAGCTCACGGCTTAGATGGTCCTGAACACACCATCGGTACACCGTAGAATAATCTGACAAGTTAGTCTATCTTGACTAACTGATTATTCTAGTACACTTATTAGTGTATTGAGGAGGATCACGATATGATACTATTCTCTGTCTCTGACCCAGTTACTAAGAGAATAAAGATCCACAGAGTTCGGGTTCTGAACTCATGTGATGTTGGCGAGCATATGTGTGCGTTGTTTATTACTTTGATTTGTCAATGTGTAAGATCTTTTCGTAGATCGAATTCGATATCTTGGGTAATAACAATGTATACATGATGTCTCGAGCAGTATGCATGAGCACCGTGTCCTGGTGCGCCAGGTTGATGATGTTCTCTTGAGGAAACACAAGTTCATGTTGAAACCCTGCGGGTGGAATTTATTCCTTACATGATAAAGCTTGTGTGGTACTACTCGAGGTTTTAGATGTTAATTAATTATAGTTGTCAGAGACTGACATAATTAATTAATGAACATTATATCTTAAACACGGGGAATGGCTGGACTAAAGGAGAAAGCATATTCGCAAATATGTATTAAATTGGTAGGTCAGTTTTACTTCTTTAGTTGAATAAAAATAAAACTTAATTTATTTAATTATATCCCTAAAGTTTATTGGATATTAGATATTAAATAAATTAGTGGGCCAATTTAATATTCTTCTAGATCCCTGTTGTAGCCCAATATGACTGAAAGTGGACTGGATATAGAACTTGAGATAGAGGCCCAGCCCAGTAGGGCTAGAGCATGAAATTTCGCCCCTCCCTATATATAAGGGGAGGGGGGCACCAAATTTAGATGATATTTTATCATAAGAAATCAGCCCCTCTTTGTCTCTTAAAGTTATCCACAGATTTCACAATTCTATCTAGTAGATTTCAGCCCACTTTGAATCTAGATACAGTCCGGGAATACAACAGAAGATCTTGGAGTGGAATTGTGCAATGGCCGTGTGTGACATAAGTGCTGCCATTATCATTGTTCATTCAACAACAAGATTAGATCTGTAATCTTGTCCTCAAACCGTGATGTGACCCGGGGCCTATGGGACACGACAAAGATAAATGATGCGGAAGCTAAGGAACGAAACTACGCCGGTGACGAAAGGGATCAATATGTATCTAACTAGACGACTAAGAACCAACTAAAATACTTAGACTACGACACACAAAATTAACACAAAATCCAAATATATGGGCTGTCTTGGAAGGCTAAAGGAACGGCAATGGTGAAGGAAAATCGATGGTGAGGTATAGGTGAAGAATGGCTTGAGTAGATAGGGTATGATAGAGATATAACGAACTTACGGATTAATGGAACGACTTGAGAACTTGATGGAAGGAACTCGAACTGATTTGGGATGTCTTGATCTTGATATGGACGAATTATGTAAGATGGAGGACGTCGATATGGAGGCGTCGATGTTGTTGTAGAATGAATCGAACTCGGAGCGTCCACCTAGTGAAGATTACTCCACCAAACGAATCACCACTTGAATCCTCTTCGTAGCAATCCAACCCTAGCACCACACGAGCACTAGAACGAGACTTGAAATAAAACCTAAAGTTTGCTAAGCTTTAAGAGTGTAATTTTCGAACCAAATCACAAAGGTTTTGAAGGGGGTGAGACTATATTGAAAGCACAAAGCTAAATTTATCAAATAGAGTCTAAAATAATAATGTTACATAGTTCCCCTATTTATAGGGTTAAAAGCCACGAAAATAATAAGGTTAAAAGGCCTAAAAATTGATCCAAAAGAGATCTCTAACTATATTAGGAAGATACCTAAGCTAGAATTCTATTCAAGGTAGGAAATTGCCTTAAATACAATTCTAGTCAAACCTATTCTCATTATGGACGAAAATTACTCAAATAATTAAATAAAAATCTGATCTAAACTATAGTCTAAATTAATTAAATAAATACTATAGTCTAAATAAAATCAATCCCATAATTAATTACTATGGGACCGATTTCTTCACTAGAAACCGCACACACATGCACGACAAATTTCATGCACATGCACACATGCTCTTGAACTCTTCATCTTCATCTCTTCAAGATTAATACTCCATGGTGTGTTCTTGATCTTCAATAGTTAATAAATTAACTATCTTGGAATTGCTTCTCTTGACTTCTTCATCTCCAACCTCGAGCTTTCTTCGAATCAACACTTGCAAGTAAGCTTGCAACTTCTTTGCTCTTGATCTTGTGATTGGTCCTCTAAATTGCAACTCCGGTTCTTCATCATCTTTGTTGTCCATGGCTTCATCATTCCCCCCCTGCTGAAAAGAATTCGTCCTCGAATTTGGATCATCATCTTGATCGAATTCACCTGCATCAAAGGGAGATAAATCAGCAACATTAAACGTTGAAGAACATTTATACTCACCAGGTAGATCAATGCGGTATGCATTGTCATTGACACGGCTTAAGACGGTGAAAGGACCATCTCCTCTTGGTGACAACTTTGATTTCCTCAAGTTTGGAAAGCGGCCGGGACTCAGATGAATCCAAACACGATCACCGGGCTGAAAGACAACACGTTTGCGACGTGTGTTACGGGCGGCGGCGGTTTGAGTTCCTTTATGCTCGATCCGGGCTCTAACTTTCTCATGCATCTCCTTGATAAGATCAGCTCTCTTTAATCCTTTAACACTTGTTAGATGCTCAACAGGTAAAGGAATCAAATCATTAGGTGTTAGTGGATTAAAACCATAAACAACCTCAAATGGAGACATGTTAGTAGAAGAATGAATAACACGATTGTAAGCAAACTCAGCATAAGGTAAACATTCTTCCCATGACTTCACATTATTCTTAATCAATGATCTAAGCAATGTTCCTAAAGTACGATTCACAACCTCAGTTTGACCATCGGTTTGTGGATGACATGCAATAGAAAACAATAGCTTAGTCCCTAATTTTCCCCATAGAACTCGCCAAAAATGTCCCAAAAACTTAGAATCCCTATCACTAACAATAGTACGAGGAATTCCATGCAATCTAACAACATGAATAAAGAACAAATTGGCTATGTGAACAGCATCATCAGTTTTCCTACATGCAATGAAATGCGCCATCTTGGAAAACCTATCAACTACAACAAACACAGAATCTTTACCCGATCTAGACCTAGGCAATCCCAAAATAAAATCCATAGATAAATCAATCCAAGGACTAGATGGAGCAGGTAAAGGCGTGTACAAACCAAATGGATGCGAAGTAGATTTAGACTTATGACAAGTAACACATCTACTACACATGCGTTCAACATCACGTTTCATATGCGGCCAAAAGAAATGCTCATGCAACAAGGATAATGTCTTATGCACACCAAAATGTCCCATTAATCCTCCCGCATGCGATTCTAAAACAAGTAGCTCACGCATAGAACAAGTAGGAATGCACAACTTAGATTCTCTAAACAAAAACCCATCATGCACATAAAATCCATCAAAAGATCTAGTAGAATTCGAACACTGAGCATAAATGGGGCTGAAATAATCATCCATGGCATACAATGATTTAATGGACTCAAAACCAAGCATCTTAGCATGCATTAGGTTAAGCAACGTGTACCTTCGAGAAAGGGCGTCGGCGACGACGTTGTCTTCTCCTTTCTTGTACTTGATGACATATGGAAACGACTCGATGAATTCGACCCATCTCGCATGACGCTTGTTCAAGTTGCTTTGACCTTTCAAGTGCTTCAAGCTCTCATGATCTGTGTGAATGACGAACTCCTTGGGCCACAAGTAGTGCTGCCATGTATCCAATGCACGCTTCAAAGCGTATAGCTCTTTATCGTACGTCGAATAACGCAAACTGGCGCCATTGAGTTTCTCACTGAAGTAAGCTACGGGACGTTTTTCCTGCATCAAAACAGCACCAATACCTATCCCGGAGGCATCACACTCGATCTCAAAAGTTTTGGAAAAATCCGGTAAACATAAAACAGGAGCAGAACACAATAAAGACTTCAAAGTATTAAACGCATGCTCTTGTTGTTTACCCCATTCAAACTTGCGATCCTTCTTACTTAGCTCAGTAAGAGGCGCGGCAATGCTAGAGAAATCGCGCACAAAGCGACGATAAAATCCGGCAAGGCCGTGAAAGGATCGGACTTCAGACGCGGTTTTGGGCGTTGGCCATTCCTCAATCGCCTTGATTTTGGAACGGTCAACCTCAATACCTCTACAACTCACAACAAAGCCTAAGAATACTACTTCATTTAAGCAAAAAGAACACTTAGACATGTTGCCATACAAACGAGCATCTCTCAAAAGCATAAATACGCGCCTAAGGTGATCTAGGTGCGCCTGTGCACTGTGACTGTATATCAGGATATCATCAAAATAAACAACAACATATTTCCCAATAACATCACGTAAGACATGGTTCATTAATCTCATAAATGTGCCCGGTGCATTTGTGAGACCAAAAGGCATAACCAACCACTCATATAAACCATGCTTAGTCTTAAAAGCTGTTTTCCATTCATCACCCTCATGCATGCGAACTTGAAAATAACCAGACCTCAAATCAATCTTAGAAAAAATCTTAGATCCACTAAGTTCATCTAGCATATCATCAAGTCTAGGAATGGGAAAACGATACTTAACTGTTATCTTGTTGATGGCTCTGCAATCCATGCACATTCTCCATTCATTGTTCTTCTTGGGCACTAGAATCACTGGAACTGCACATGGGCTCATTGACTCTCGAATCTGCTTCTTCTGCAACAGCTCTTTAACTTGTCTATCGATCTCCTTGGTCTCCTCGGGGGACGTCCGGTACGCTGGGCGGTTTGGTAAGACGGCGCCGGGCTGGAAATCAATCTGGTGCTCGATCCCACGAACTGGAGGCAATCCACTTGGAATCTCTTCCGGGAACACGTCCGCGAACTCCTCCAAAAGGGGCTGCACAACACTAGGCAAAGAAACATCATTAATAGCACTGCTCTTATAAGATAAAAGAACAAACGGTAAACCTGCTTTTAATGCTTTCTCTACGCCTTTAACATATATGAATAAGCTGCGATTTTGATCCTTCTTCGGGGCTGATCCAGATGAATCCCCACGCACTAAGGAATCATTATGGGGCTGTTTAGGAGCTGATTTGGAAGGAGAGGAGGCGGCGGCCTGTTTTGAAGGTGCGGCCGATTTATTATCGTCGGCGGCGGCTCGGGCTGCGGTTTCAGCCTCCTTTGCTCTCGCTGCTTTAAATCTCTCTTGCATAAGTGGTTGATCCTCAGAAACGGCTTTAGGGGACAGCGGCTTCAATGTTGTAGGTCGCCCGTTACGCGTCACGGTGTAGGTGTTTGTGAAACCATCGTGTACCGCGTGTCTGTCAAACTGCCATGGTCTTCCTAATAGTATATGCGCTGCATCCATAGGAATAACATCGCAAATAACAGTGTCAGAAAATTGACCAATGGAAAATTCAACACTTACCTGGCATGCGACGCGAATCTCGCCTCGGTCTGTAAGCCACTGCAACTTATATGGCTTCGGATGCTTCATTGGAACTAGACCAAGCTTGTCCACCGCATACTGACTGATGGCATTAATAACGCTCCCACTGTCGATGATCATGGAGCAAATCTCGCCTTGGATAGCAACTCTCGTGTAGAAGATGTTCTCACGTTGATCCGGTTGCTCTTCATCTCGACTGATATTCAAACTTCGAATTGAAACAAGACTCACAAGAGGGAACTCAGGTTCGGCTTCTTCATGATCAGCTAGGGATGGCTCCTCCATGGTCCTGGCGATGTCCGTAGGCTGCTCGGACTCGTCCTCACTAGCGGACTCGATCTCATTTTGTTCGGTGATGAACAAAACACGCCGGTTTGGACACTGGTTCTAAAAATGACCACAACCTTGACATTTATGGCATTGTATGTCTCGGGCTCGGTTTGGGGCTGTATTTGGTGTCAGTGTGGGCTGATTGGGCCGTGTGTAGGCTGGCCTTGAAGGTGGCGCAGGTGTAGACTCGGGTCTACGGTTGGACTGCGGTGTAGAACGGTCGAAGCGCCGTTCGGGTGGTCCGGATTGACCTCGGGGTCGTGTGGACTCAGTAGAAGGTGTAAAAGGTGATGTGGAAGGTATACCTTTGTTCCAGGAAGGCCGTGTAGGGGCTGCACTGTGGTGCGATCGTCGGCGACCTTCTCTCAGCTGCTTTTCCACAATCGATGCGTACTGTACCATCCTTTCTACACTGGTGAAGTCTTTGAGCTCGACTTCACATGCAATATCGGGATTCATACCTTCAATGTACCGAATGATGGTAGCATTTAAGGTCTCCTCCTTCCCGACTCGATTCAAGGCAGTCTCCAACTCTTTGTGATATTCTTCAATCGAACGGGTGCCTTGCTTGATCCGGTTGAGCTTCTTCTCAAGCTCTCTCTCATAGTGGACTGGAATAAAATGTCCTCGCATCAATCCTTTCATCTCTTCCCAAGTATCGACAGGTGGATGTCGATTTCGGCGTTTTCTCTCCTGCTGCATCTCCCACCATGAGGCTGCGTAGCCTCTAAACTCCAAACATGCTAATTGCACCTTTTTGACTTCGGAAAAGTCATAGCATGCAAAAATCTTCTCTACCTTACGTTCCCAATCTAAGTATGCATCGGGATCGTGAAGGCCTTCAAACTCCGGAATGCTCGTTTTGATGTTATTGAGCATTCGGTCTTCTCCGTAGTCATCGGCGCGGGCTGCACGCCTGTGAGGGGCTCGGGGCTGATCTCGGCCTCGTTCAGGGGCCTCATACTCGGCATCTGTGTTCTCATCGTAGTACTCCTCTTCTGGCTCGTCTCGACGCTCATTGCGTCTAGCTGGTCCTCGAACTGCTTGAGTAATGGTCGGTGTAGTTTTAGTGCGTTCAAAGGCATGCACTAAATTGTCAATCTTGTCTGAGAGGGTCTGGTGCTGTCTCTGGAAGTGCTTTGAAAGCGCTTCAAAGTGGTACTTAGGATCCCACTGTGGTGCTGGCTCAGAATAAGATTCCATCGGTGCTTTGGACGGGTCCAAAGACGGAGTGGTCGATTGAGGGTCGACGTGTGGAATGAAGGACGACCCTGGATGGTCTCCGTGCTTCATGGTACCTACAAAACGAACAAACGTGAAGAAAAACAAGGTTGGACCTCACAATCTCACGTCACTCGTTTGTTTTCTCTCTTGATTTTACCACTCGTGTATCACTCAATATATGGGTGCACAGTGTGTGATAATATCGTGTATATGGTAGCTCTAACTAGCTAAGAGAAATCAGCTCACTTGTACTGGGAATGGACGGGTATGCTACTGTCGGAACAAGAGTGAATTTGGTGTGTAAATGAGATGATGGTCGAGTATGGATGTGTAAGGGCTGTCGAAATTTGGGTGTGGAAGAAAGGTGGTGGTCGAGTAAGTGGGGTAGGAAAGGAAAGGATTAGATGAATTAATGAAGTCCCAATTAGATTAGGAAATCCAAAAATAAATCTAGATAGAAAAAGGAAAGAAATAGAATAGGATAAGGAAAGAAGAATTCAAGAAGGCAATTGGGTGATTTGGATATGTATCAATCTATGTGACACAATCTAAATACCTTAATTAGCCTAGACTCTAGAAAGAAAGAACCAAAAATAAAATATGACTCCTATGGAAATTACCAAAAAGAAATTAAACTTGGAAGGAAATTTCCAAAAAGAAAATAAGATCTAAAAGGAAATATCTAACTATGGATTTGTACCCAATAGGAAGGTACCAAAATAAAATAGAATACAAAAGGAAACAATGGATATACCTCTTTTTTTTTTTTTTTTTTTTTTTGAATTTTCGGATTTTTTTTTTATCCGATTTTTTATTTTTTTTTTGATCGTTTTTTTTTTGTACGATCTGTTTTTCTTCTTCTTTTTTTTTTATAACAATGAACAATAAGAAAATTAAATTACAACTCGATAAGACTCAAAACAATAGACGAACAATTGGACGTATTGAACCACGAACGATATGAACCGACGTGGCTCTTGATACCAATTTATGATGTGACCCGGGGCCTATGGGACACGACAAAGATAAATGATGCGGAAGCTAAGGAACGAAACTACGCCGGTGACGAAAGGGATCAATACGTATCTAACTAGACGACTAAGAACCAACTAAAATACTTAGACTACGACACACAAAATTAACACAAAATCCAAATATATGGGCTGTCTTGGAAGGCTAAAGGAACGGCAATGGTGAAGGAAAATCGATGGTGAGGTATAGGTGAAGAATGGCTTGAGTAGATAGGGTATGATAGAGATATAACGAACTTACGGATTAATGGAACGACTTGAGAACTTGATGGAAGGAACTCGAACTGATTTGGGATGTCTTGATCTTGATATGGACGAATTATGTAAGATGGAGGACGTCGATATGGAGGCGTCGATGTTGTTGTAGAATGAATCGAACTCGGAGCGTCCACCTAGTGAAGATTACTCCACCAAACGAATCACCACTTGAATCCTCTTCGTAGCAATCCAACCCTAGCACCACACGAGCACTAGAACGAGACTTGAAATAAAACCTAAAGTTTGCTAAGCTTTAAGAGTGTAATTTTCGAACCAAATCACAAAGGTTTTGAAGGGGTGAGACTATATTGAAAGCACAAAGCTAAATTTATCAAATAGAGTCTAAAATAATAATGTTACATAGTTCCCCTATTTATAGGGTTAAAAGCCACGAAAATAATAAGGTTAAAAGGCCTAAAAATTGATCCAAAAGAGATCTCTAACTATATTAGGAAGATACCTAAGCTAGAATTCTATTCAAGGTAGGAAATTGCCTTAAATACAATTCTAGTCAAACCTATTCTCATTATGGACGAAAATTACTCAAATAATTAAATAAAAATCTGATCTAAACTATAGTCTAAATTAATTAAATAAATACTATAGTCTAAATAAAATCAATCCCATAATTAATTACTATGGGACCGATTTCTTCACTAGAAACCGCACACACATGCACGACAAATTTCATGCACATGCACACATGCTCTTGAACTCTTCATCTTCATCTCTTCAAGATTAATACTCCATGGTGTGTTCTTGATCTTCAATAGTTAATAAATTAACTATCTTGGAATTGCTTCTCTTGACTTCTTCATCTCCAACCTCGAGCTTTCTTCGAATCAACACTTGCAAGTAAGCTTGCAACTTCTTTGCTCTTGATCTTGTGATTGGTCCTCTAAATTGCAACTCCGGTTCTTCATCATCTTTGTTGTCCATGGCTTCATCATACCGTCTGTCGATTTGTAAGTAGATTCGTTTTCTATGCCTTCCGCTTTATTAGAATCGAATCTGTTTTACATGCTATTTGATTAGACTGTGATAAACATGCATGTTACATAAAATTATGATTTGCATGAACACGGATTAACGAACAACCAAATAGATCCTGCGGTGGTTTAATTCGAAAAAACCCCAATAGTGGTATCAGAGCCAGGTTTTGGCACTGTTCTAGGATTAATCCGGGCATAAATTTGAATTGCATAATTAAATTGGATGATAAATTTATGGTGTTTAAATTTTCAGATTTAATTGGCCATGTATTTCGATTTTTTATGGTATTCAAGACTTGGAAGAATTTTGGATTGAATTCGAAAATTCTAGTTTTGAATTATTGCAATTGTCGATCATGATGAGATATAGATTTGGAATGATATTTGAAGTCTTCAAATTTTCAGATTTTTATCTCATAATTTCGAAAATTTGAGAATCAAATTTTTCGAAATTTGATGTTTAATTTTTCCCTAATTTTGTGTTAAAATTTTCGATACCTAGGAATAAAATTTGGATGGATTTTTGATCAAGATCAAAATTTCCAGATTTATTTTGGATATGGTTCGAAAATCTTAATGATTAGAATTAGGATAAGTAATTTTTGGTGTGTATCAAAAGTTATCTAATTCTAATCTAGATAGGTTTGAAAATAGAACTTTAAATTTGGATGAATTTGAAGTGAATCAAATTTCCAGATTTATTATTCTTAGTATTTTCCAAATCTATGGTGTATTTTATTTGGAATAGATTTTTGATTAATATCAAAATTTCCAAATATGATTATTTATATTATTTTCGATATTATTAAATTTTTGTGGAATGACTTTTGATGAAAATCAAATTTCCAGATTTATTTATTAATATGGATCGAAAATAATGATGGTTGGATTTATATTTGATGTTATTTCATGTATATCTTAATTTATCTAATTTTAATCTAGATAGATTTGAAAATAGAATTTTAAATTTGGAAGAATTTGAAGTGGATCAAAATTCCAGATTTATTATTCTGGTTATTTTCGAAATCTAGAGATTAAATATTGGATAAGGTGATTTTGGATGTATACAAATAATTATCAAAATCCAATAGTGATAAGAATTTAATTATGGATAGGTTTTGGAAGATTTTGAAGTAGATCAAATCTTCAAACCTTATCCTGAAAGATTTAGATTCTTATAGATAATATTTGGATTAGATTTTTGATATATATCAACATATCCAATTATTATTTAATTAGGGTGGCTTGAAAATATTAAATAAATTTGGTGGATAATTACAAATAATTTCCAGATTTATTTAAGTAATATTTTCGAAAATATCATGATTTAAATTGGTGGATAATTATTTTAATTTCCAATTTTTTATCTTGTGGATAATATCGAATTAATTAATTTAATTAATTGTTAAATTCGATTATTATTTAATATTCATGCATAGATATCATATGTTATTTTATGTGGATCATTTAATAAATGATTGTTGGATTTGTAGACTGTGTTTGTTTGCAGGTTTACCAACTATCATGGCTCCTTTATTTTATGTGATGTATGTTTATGTTGAATGAATGTTGGCCATATGCCGGATTGGCTACGTGATTTTTATCCATGAGAAAATCCATGGATTAGGTCTAAGTTTTATTTTACGCTGTTTTAATGTAATAGATATAAAACTGTTAGGCCGAGTTTTGAGTTGTAATTTTTATTCTAGCAATATTAGATTTTTCCTTTTGGAATAGATAGTCTGTATTGAATAAAGATCGGAGATCAACTCAATGAAGGAACGTAGTTCAACACCAAGGTTCACCAGTTCACGTCCCGAAACCCTAAATGGAGCTAGGGTTTTCGGCGAGGCGCGGTGAAGAGGCGGCGGCCAAGCCTGTTTCCGGAGCTGACTTTCCAGTTTTATCTCATCAATCAACATGAGATATAAGCCATGATAGTTGCATTATTATTATTGCTTATTATGTTGAAGCATGCAATGGATGTTTATCATTTTATGTGATGTTTGCATGTTCGTAAATGGGATAAAATGAAATCTCAAACATAAATAACTAAGTGGGAGAGATTCATAACAAAGTATGTAGAAATCTCATACGGTCTCCATTAATATCTGGTTTAATTGAGAAGTGATGGGCATGCGTGTTGACATCGGTCTTCCTCCATATCGGATGTGTCATATCACAGATTTCTCTAGAAATTAAATCTCCTAAATGGATAGCTGTAGAACACTATTAGAACTAACTGACTCCTCCATCTGGAGCGGTTAAATTTGAATAATGATCTTGGTGCGAAGATAATGGTATGCACACTTAGATGTAATTTATTGATAAACGTCCACACGATCGTGGCTTATCAGTTAGATGATTACATGACCATGTTTTTATCCGGCTATTAATTTGATTGTTGTAAGGAAATTCAACTAGAGGCAAATTAAAGGTTTAACCTATTTAAAAATGAGATTTATAAACGTCCACACGATCGTGGCTTATAGAAATCATTTTTAAAATGTCGGTGGAAAAGTATATAATTTTTATGAGGTTTTCAATTATATACTGTTTATCCTAAACGTGTTTTGTGACTGTACTGCATGTTTTAATTTCAGTTATTTCATATCATCAATGGCACTCTCTAATCTGTCCTCAATCCTCAAAGAAAACAAACTTGTCGGTGAAAACTATAATGACTGGATTCATAACCTTAACTTGGTACTTGTTGCTGAGGGACACAAGTTTGTACTTGAAGAGGTTTGTCCTCAGATGCCAGATGAGGGTTCTGACGAAGCCCAAAAGGTTGCATATGATAAGTGGGTTAGGTCTAATGAGATAGCACGCTGTTACATCTTGGCATCTATGTCAAGTGTGCTGCAACATCAACATGAGCCTATGAAAACCACTTATGATATCATGTACAACCTTAGGCAACTATTCGGTCATCAGAACCGCTTGGCACGCCATTTGGCAATGAAGAAACTAATGGATGTGAGAATGTCTGACTCCACACCTATTAGGGATCACGTTCTCATGATGATGGGGTATTTATCTGAGATCGAGACCTTGGGTGGAGAGCTAGATGGCGATTCTCAAATCGACATTGTTCTTCATAGTCTGTCCTCGAAGTTTGAGCAGTTTAGGCTGAATTTTAACATGATTAAAAGGGATTTCAGCCTGACTGAACTACTCATAGACCTTCAGGCGGCTGAATTGCTCCAAAAGAGCAGTCCTGAGGCCCACATAGCTGAAAAAAGAGCGTCTTCTTCTGGTGGAAAACGGAAAAAGAGAAACGTACCTAAGAAGGCTGTAGATGAGGCGCCTAAGGCAAAGAAGCCAAAGGCGAAGATTCCTCCCGAGGAATTCAAGTCGAAGACTAAGTGCTTCAAGTGCGGCCAACCAGGTCACTGGAAGGCGGCGTGTCCTAACAAGAAGAAGAAGAGAGGTACATCTCACACTCTGGTTGTAGAAACATGTTTAGCAACTTGTTCTACCCAGTCATGGGTAGTAGATACTGGACCTACTGATCATGTTTGCATGTCTTTACATGGGTTCCTGGTAAAAAGACAGCTGAGTGAGAATGAGATCACCGTCTACATGGGCAATGCTACAAGAGTGGCGGCTATTGCAGTGGGAGACGTTGTTTTACCTTTCAATAGTGATAGAACTTTGGTTTTGAAAGATTGTCTTTATGTGCCTGGTTTTAGGTGAAACTTAATTTCAGTTTCTAAATTGATTATGGATGGATATTCTGTTTCTTTTGATAACAAAGTAGTTATCTTTAGTGGTAAATATTTTATCTGCTCTAGCACATTGGATGGACACTTATACTTTCTTCAACCAACTGAAAACACTACGCAAAGACAACTGTTGAATACATCGATCATAAACACTAACAAGAGAAACGAACCTTCAGAATTAAATCAAACCTATCTTTGGCATCTAAGGCTAGGTCATATTAACCTTAAGAGAATACAAAGGCTTGTAAATGATGGACCATTATCTTCTTTGGTACTGGAATCATTTCCTTTGTGTGAATCCTGTTTGGAAGGTAAAATGACCAAGCGTCCTTTCCAGTCAAAAAGAAATAGATCCGAAGGGATATTAGATTTGATTCACTCTGACCTATGCGGCCCTATGTCAGTTCAAGCTCGAGGAGGGTTCGAGTATTTCATCACTCTCATTGATGATTACTCTAGATACGGTTATATCTACCTGTTACGTCGCAAGTCTGAATGCTTTGAGAAATTCAAAGTGTTTAAGGCAGAAGCGGAGAAATGAACAGGCAGAAGTATCAAGTCAATACGTTCTGATCATGGTGGTGAGTACCTCTCGAGTGAATTTAGGGATTACATGGCAGAGAATGGGATTACCTCCCAGTTGACTGCACCGGGAACACCACAACAACATGGTGTGGCGGAAAGAAGGAATCGTACACTGTTAGAGATGGTTAGATCGATGATGAGTTATTCTGAGTTGCCCATTTCGTTCTGGGGATATGCCCTGGAAACAGCAGCCTATATTCTTAACTTGGTTCTGTCAAAATCAGTTCCTTCTACGCCCACAGAATTATGGACTGGACGAAAGCCCAGTTTGAACCATATTCGGATTTGGGGTAGCCCCGCACATGTGTTGGATAAGGAAGCTGATAAGCTGGCTCCTCGTACTGATGTAAGGCTATTCGTTGGATATCCTAGAGGAACGAAAGGTGGTTTATTTTATAGCCCTAAGGATCAGAAGATCATTGTTAGCACTAATGCTCGATTCTTAGAGGAAGACTATGTGATAAACCACAAACTAAGGAGTCAAATCATCCTTGAGGAGTTAAGGGGAGGATCGAATCCTACACCAGTTGTACAAGAAGAGGAACCACCAAACACTGCACAACGTGTCACGGAAGTACAGGAACTGCCTCGTCGCAGTGGGAGGGTTGTACACCAACCTGATAGATTCATTGGTCTGGGAGAGGCTTCAGATTTCCCAGAGGGACTAAATGAATTGGATCCCAGGACCTATGACGAGGCAATTCGAGATAAAGATGCAGATTCTTGAAAAACTGCAATGGAATCTAAGATTGGATCTATGGATCACAATCAAGTCTAGGAGCTCGTAGAACCACAAGATGGAATTAAACCCATTGGGTGTGATAATTCTGGTACAGTGGCAAACTCGAAGGAACCCAGAGCTCACAATGCAAGTAAGCACATAGAGAGAACGTACCATCTTATACGAGAAATCGTTAAGAGAGGAGACGTGGCAGTGGTCAAGATTGCATCGGAGGACAACCTGGCTGATCCATTCACGAAGAGCCTGCCGGCTAAGACCTTTGATGGTCACGTGGAGAAAATGGGAGTGAGATACAGACCTAGGGGCGCAGTTTGAGTCGATAGTTTTGATTGGAGAGTTAGCCTGTTAGTTTTTATGCTTGAAAGACATGCTTCAAGTATAAGTGGGAGATTGTTGGTTTTGTATACTAGAAGACTTGTCTTTGTATACTTTTCTGATGATATGATGATATGAAATGAAAGTTATTGCAGTCACTGTTTGCATTTAGATTATGTTCTATAATTGTTCTATGCAATGTTCCATATACTTACATTGTAAATGATATGGTGTGGGGAGTCACACGATAAGATCATATCATTAGAACCTTGTATTGTATTAAAGAGCTCACGGCTTAGATGATCCTGAACACACCATCGGTACACCGTAGAATAATCTGACAAGTTAGTCTATCTTGACTAACTGATTATTCTAGTACACTTATTAGTGTATTGAGGAGGATCACGATAGGATACTATTCTCTGTCTCTGACCCAGTTACTGAGAGAATAAAGATCCACAGAGTTCGAGTTCTGAACTCATGTGATATTGGCGAGTATATGTGTGCGTTGTTTATTACTTTGATTTGTCAATGTGTAAGATCTTTTCATAGATCGAATTTGATATCTTGGGTAATAACAATGTATACATGATGTCTCGAGCAGTATGCATGAGCACCGTGTCCTGGTGCGCCAGGTTGATGATGTTCTCTTGAGGAAACACAAGTTCATGTTGAAACCCTGCGGGTGGAATTTATTCCTTACATGATAAAGCTTGTGTGGTACTATTCGAGGTTTTAGATGTTAATTAATTATAGTTGTCAGAGACTGACATAATTAATTAATGAACATTATATCTTAAACACGGGGAATGGCTGGACTAAAGGAGAAAGCATATTCGCAAATATGTATTAAATTGGTAGGTCAGTTTTACTTCTTTAGTTGAATAAAAATAAAACTTAATTTATTTAATTATATCCCTAAAGTTTATTGGATATTAGATATTAAATAAATTAGTGGGCCAATTTAATATTCTTCTAGATCCCTGTTGTAGCCCAATATGACTGAAAGTGGACTGGATATAAAACTTGAGATAGAGGCCCAGCCCAGTAGGGCTGGAGCATGAAATTTCGCCCCTCCCTATATATAAGGGGAGGGGGCACCAAATTTAGATGATATTTTATCATAAGAAATCAGCCCATCTTTGTCTCTCAAAGTTATCCACAGATTTCACAATTCTATCTAGTAGATTTCAACCCACTCTGAATCTAGATACAATACGGGAATACAACAGAAGATCTTGGAGTGGAATTGTGAAATGGCCGTGTGTGACATAAGTGGTGCCATTATCATTGTTCATTCAACAACAAGATTAGATTTGTAATCTTGTCCTCAGACCGTCTGTCGATTTGTAAGTAGATTCATTTTTTATGTCTTCCGCTTTATTAGAATCGAATCTGTTTTACATGCTATTTGATTAAACTGTGATAAACATGCATGTTACATAAAATTATGATTTGCATGAACACGGATTAACGAACAACCAAATAGATCCTGCAGTGGTTTAATTCGAAAAAACCCCAACAACCCCACCTGATGAGATGCTTTAAGTTCCTTTCAACCTTGAAATACTCCTTTTCCGCCCACAAGTTGTCCACCTCGAGCCACAACACGTCACCTAGCACCTTTTAATCCTCTTTTCATTTTAGATGTCGAGTTATATAATTAAATCATAATTTAGACCAAACTCATGCTATACTTTGCTTTAAAGATTTCATACATATCCTTATACACAACCATGGATATACCAACTCATAATATGATTTTGGACTCAAAATACACATTAAAACTCTTTGAAGCATTTAATCAAGCACGTTACGTGCACACATTTAAACCACATGATCAAGACTCAATTTAAATCCTTTAAACTCAACATTTCAAATACAAACACCTTCATCCTAGGGCTCTAACATACAAGAAAATCAACCCCAAACAACCATCACAACACCTCCAACCAACAATCAACATATCAAAGGAAAATTAGGGCAAAATCCAAACCCTAACAACAATGAACCATGGAGATTTCAATTTAACAACACATATAGCTTCAATGGAGTAACTAAACCATATGTTTGAGATATCAAAGCATGGAGATCAATAGAATTGAAAAACCCTAAATTTTGGATAACAAACCCTAGGTTTGATTCAACAAGAAATGAGTGTTTAATCCCCAAGTAGAAGAGATATAGGGGTTACCTTAGTTGATGGATGATGATGGTGGAATACACTCCAAAAGATGAAGAGTTTCTTGAGAGAGTTGAGAGAAAAATCGCCCAAATGGAAGAGAAAAAAATGAGGAGAAATGGATAACTGTGGTATTGAAAGAGTGAAAATTCTGAAGCAGGGCGCGACCAAACGTGGTCACGTTTTGGGGTCGGGTTTTAGCCGAAGAAAAATGGCTCTCTGAAGCTAGTGACACGCGACCGAGGGGGTCGCGTTTCATGGTCGCGCTGTAGACCCCTCAGAACGCGACTCGAATGGGCTCGCGCTTTCCGATCGCGCTCAGACTGTAGATTTTTAAAATAGCTTCGATTTGAGTACTTATGGGCCACGTGGTTCCAACCAAGTCAAAATTTATGACCTCCGGACGAAACCCTACCGAAACTCAGCGAGACCCTCGATTTATGCTATTTTCGAAAACACATACAATACACAACTTAAATTTTTTAAAACATAATCACTACTCATTTAATGCACACACCGAAATTACATAAAATTAAGGTATGGCAAACATAAAATTAAACGCAATTACAATCATTCTTTATCACATAACTCGACATTTTTATATATTAAAATTCAACTTGTATTATACACTCAGTATAATATCACTGTGCTATGACGTATTGGCTCGAGTGAGACAACCTGCAATAAAACAACGGCATAGTATACAAACATACTCCCATGATTAATATTCAACAATATTAATTCGAAATCATTTACTAAAACTTTAATTTATAATTTAGCAAAAAGGATCGGGGTATCACACGATGTTGATTCTACTATGTATAGAGGAATGATTGGTAGCTTATTGTATTTAACAGCCAGTCGTCCTTACATTTTATTTAGTGTTGGTGTTTGTGCGAGATATCAATCTTAGCCTAAAGAATCACATCTCAAAGTTGTTAAAAGAATTATTCGATATATTTCAGGCACTATTGATTTTGGTATTCGATATTGCAAAAACACCAATCTTCAACTTGTAGGGTTTAGTGATTCTGATTGGGCAGGTGATGTCGATGACATAAAAAGCACTAGCAGTGGATGTTTTTATTTTGGCAACAATCTGATTTCATGATCAAGTAAGAAACAAAATTGTATCTCACTTTCTACAACCAAATCAAAATATGTTGTTGCCGCTCTTTGTTGTGCTCAATTATTATGGTTAAATCAAATGGTACTTGATTATAGTCTGGCAAGTCCATCAATGACATTGCTATGTGACAATATCAGTGCTATTAAGATTTCCAAAAATCCAGTTCAACATTCTCGCACTAAACATATTGATATTCGACATCATTTTATTCAAGATCTTGTTGAATGAGAAATCATCAAGATAGATTATATTTCCACAGAGAACCAAATCGCTGATATTCTAACTAAACCTTTGGATTTTGAGAGGTTTTCTTCGTTAAGAAAATCTCTTGGTGTGTGTGTTGTTTAGATAATTTTTACAATCCTGATGTTTAAGATATATGTTGTGTGTCTTGACATCGGGAAAATGTATTTTGATTCTGATCAATTAAAGTATTGTTTGACTAGTAATTAATTCATCAAATTTATAACTAGTCAACATCATTTATTTGACCGAATCTGCTATATATAAAAAAAATTAAAAATATATATTTAATTTATTTGGGGTTGTTATGATAAGCGGATCTCCGTATCTCAAGATTTGAAGTTGAAAAGTGGGTCCGCTTAATCTCTCATTTTCATACTTTCTTTTTGGCCTCATTCTCTATTCCTCTCTCTCTTTCTGGCTAACTGTTCATCTTCCTTCTCATCTCTGAAAATTTTCTCCGCTTCGTTCTCTGAAAAATTGTTTCAATGGCCGACCCAAATCCATACTAGGCCATGATGATGGTTGTACAGAAAATGATGGAGATGTCACAAGGTACTCATTCTTCTGCCTTCACTCAAGCCCAACCTTCAAACCCTACTTCCTCTCAGTTACCAACTCCCGTTCCACTCTCTACTCCATTCACTACTTCGACAGTCCCCTCACAAGTTGATGACCCAATTCCACTGCCTTCCGCTCAAAAACCCTCTTCTCCGATGACCCAACCACATTCTAAATATATCCACCCTGATCTCGTCATCCTCCTAGAACTGAGATTTTAAACCCTACACCACCCATTTTTCATGTCCTAGGGGAACCTAAAAACCTCATTAATCCTAACCTTCCTACTCACTCCCAGTTTCTCTCTCAACAATGCTAGCCCACTATCTCCTACCCGGACGTCTAAACGGCTTCATGGTGATACTTCTTTGTCTACTGCTGAGGCCCCTCCAAGAAAGGTGAAACACCAGACCCAAACCTCTCCTACCGTCTCATGTTCCCTGAAGGATGAATCAGAATCATCCCTTGAGCAACCCCACTCGTTCGACCCTCCTCCTCCTATTTCTGCTGATGTTGAAGCAAATGCTGCTTCAACCCAGAAGTGTCTCAACAAAGAAGGTCAGACATCCTCCTCCTCTCACTCAGGTTCTGCCCTAGATGTCTCTCTTGCCTATAGCAAGACACTTTATTCAAAAGAAGCCAAACAGTCTTACAAACTTTTTTCTCAAAGGGCTTTTAAAATTGAAAAAATGATTGATATTTTGAGTTTCAAACATTATAGGATGGATAAGTTTTTGAAGGGGCGAGGGCTTTGGAAATCTGTTACAGAATTGTTGGTTTTTGATTCTGCAGTTGTGTATGAATTTTATTCCAATATTTCTGTTGATATGGGGAACACCGATAAATTGTGCTATGGTACTGTGTATGTTCGGGAGAAAATTTATAATTTTAATCCCACTTTGATTAACTTGTTTCTTAGATTGGGTAACGAGGACTTTGTAATCTCACTAGATCTCATCGATGATGTTGTGAATGTGATTACTGGAGGCCTTGTTACTAAATGGATGCACAAAGTGCTCTCATCCAAGTTAACCTTCTTTTACACAGTACTTCATAAGCTTACAATTTGCAACTAGCTTCCCACTTATAATGCTTCTGTCCTCACTGTAGATCAAGCTATGTTGCTCTACAAAATTTGCACTCACCTTCCCTTTAACCTTGGTGCTTCTATATTTGAGTACATTCTTAGGTCTGCCTCTAAAACCAGCTCCTCCAATCACTTGCTCTTTCCCTGTCTAATCCATGCATTGCTCACAAGCCAAGGTCTCAAAGTGAGTAAGAACAAGCTTACTATTGAGCATTCGACAATATCTATTGTCAGGTCAAAGGCAGGTGATGGAAGAATTATTGATCTTCCCTATAGAGCTGGTGATGATGCTCCTAAGCATTCTTCTTCTAATGTTGTTCCTGCCTCTCCTCTCTCGGGTGCAGTTCCTCATCCCCTACAGGAGCCTCTCCTAGCATTCCTATTGTAATGCTTCCATTGGAGACACTTCATGCTCAGATTGATCACATAGCTTCTGCTGTGCATATTCTCTCTCAAGTTCGTGATGTTTTCACCAGCTTGCTTTCTATACAAAAGGGGGGAGCTGTTGATGCTGCTGTAGTTGTTAAAGATAAAGAGGCTGATGTGGAAGAAGTTTGTGAGGAGGCTAGTGTTAAGAAGAAAGGTGTTGCCAAAGCCAAGGGGAAGCGGAAACTGATTTGAAGTTTGTAATACCTCTACAAACAATGTTTAATTTCTGCTCAAACAATATTTTTTTGTTATGTGCTGGACACATTTTAAGATGCAATGTGCATCTTTGTTTTTGTTATGAATGTGATCTGAACAAGTTTCTTTTTGAAAATGCTCGGTATGTTTTCAGTATGATTTTGTGTAATGCTCGTTAAGTTTTTTTTATATACACTTCTTACTTTGGGTATTTGTTATATACCATATTTGCTGTGCATGATTAAGCATAGTAATATTTTTGGATGTTGAATGGTTTGTTAATCACTCAATGTGCCTTGATTGTTTTGTGTTGAACTTCTGTTTAACATTGGTGTTATAATAGGGATATTACCTGTTGTATGATGATTAGCTTAAGGGGGAGTAACCCTTAAGGGGAAGATTTACATCTCCATTTACCGCTGCGACTCTAAGTGTACATAATACATCGAGTTGTATGTTTTTGTTCAGAAAGGCTAAGATTAAGGGGGTGATTGTAAAGTGGTGTATGACATTGAGTTCAATGTTGAACATAATGTCATACAGAATCCATATGACATTGTCTGTGACATTTATCATGTCTAATCTTATCATTTCCTAGATTTTAGGTTTTATAATTTCTAATAAATTATATTTAATGGGTATATCTTAAATCATGTATATCCACGAAATTTATATTTCAAATAAATAGATATATATGATTGATAAATTAATATTTAAATAAAGTTTGATTTAGTCAAACTTTATCTTCTATTTTTTAGGTCTCTTGTTATCTTTTATTTAACCACTTTCTTTTTCAGAAAATTAATTTTCTGGAAGTATAGAAAAATGGTGGGGGGCGTGGGTTGTGCTTCTAGCCACACCAAGAAGACGGTTTTCTTCAAAATAGTGGAGTAGTGGCGGTTTTCTACAACACACATTGAAAAGGATGATTTGAAATTCAAGCCGATTCAAGTGAAAATATTTAAAGAAGTTGATTCTCATTTGAAGAGGCTATTCAAGCAGAGAATATATCACGAGTCACCCTTTGTGCAACTAGATTTCTAGGATTCTATCTTCTTCTTTACATGTTTTCCTTCATTCAATTCTCATGATTGAATTGTTCGAATTAGTTTAGATAGAAGAGATCAAGACTAGGAATCGTTGATGCATTGTAAATAAATTAACTGGTAGGTTGATTTGTTATTTTTGAATATAATTTAGTCGAAAAACTAGATTTAGGTCCATGTACATTTGTTGATATGTGTGGAACATTTGTTCAACATAATCAACTATATTGTTTATGCTTGTGAAAGTTTAATTTCGGCATATGGCAATCACATACATATTGTGTGTGATTTAAAATTTATTCTCGTGCAATCATATTTTTTATTTCGTTGCTATTTTTTTTAGGTAGTAAAAATTACTATTTTTAACATTGAGTTTGACATTACAAACTGTATTTTATTTTCAGTAATTTGGGCAACAAATTCTAACACATTATATTTGAATTGGATTGGGGGGGATCATCAATTAATTAAATATGAATTATCTTGCAAAAAATAATAAATATAATTGTCACATTTATGCATTTTAAAAAACATAAAAATATTTCAGTGGAATTTTGGTGCTAAAATAATTCAAATAACGGTGGATTTAGAATTTAGAGAAATAAAAAATAATTAAAAAAAAATTAAAAAATGATTCCTGTGGATGTTTTTAGGTAGAATACCTGTTGGAATTTTTAAAGAAATATTGAAAATTTATTAAAAATTAAATAATTCATGTTGAAATTTTGCCTCTGGAATATGCGATTTTTCTTGCAGTGACTATCAATTTAGGGTGTAGATCAAAGAGAAAAATAATCAATATAGTATTTCAAAAGTCATTTTCTTTTTATTATTTTTTAATTATTTTTAATAATTTATTCATTAATTTTTAATAGATAATTAATAAAAGAATTTTTATTGAAATTTTATATCTATATAAAAAGTGTGGATGATTTCTTACAAAATATAATTTACCTATCATATCCACAATCTTCACTTAATTTAAGAGTAAAAAGATAATATAATATATCTATAAATAATATGATTTGTCTATTATATCTATAATCTTCACTTAATTTAAAGGTAAAAAAGTAATATAATATATCTATATAAAATTATTTACGGATAATTATTTCAATAGTTTTTATATAATTGAACTCTGTTATATAAAATTATCCCAAAATAATAACAAAATTATTTCTTTAGTTTAAAGGATAAATAATATTTTGCTGAAGAATCATATATCTTTTGTTATTTTAAGGTGAAAAATTAAAACTTTAATCAAATTGTCAAATTCTATTATAAATAAAACTAAGTTTACGATTATTTTAAAATTCCTTCCCATAATCATACTATTGTATAAAATTATACCAAAACAGTAACAAAATTATTTCTTTAGTTTAAAGGATTAAAAATATTTTGCTGAAGAAAGATATATATTTTGTTATTTTAAGGAGAAAAATTAAAACATTAGTCAAATTGTCAAATTCTATTATGTGGCAAATATCTCAAATAAAATAAGTAATTAATTGACTTTGTGATATAATTCAACTTCTAATTATAATAGAACTCTAAAATGTGTCAAATAACTCAAATAAAACAAGTAATTTAATTGATTTTTTTAGTATAATTCTTCTCCTAATTATAATAGGACTCTAAAGTTATTTATATACAGTATACACCATTAGATTTCATCTTGCTAATTTAGGAGCAATAGTTCAAAAATTTGTTCCCATTTTACAAATTTCATTGTCAATTATCACGAAAAAAATCCAATCACTTGAGCAAGATTCTACAGTTTTTTTATACCATTTTCTCAACATAACATATTCAATATTTTGATATTTTCACAATTATGAACATTCATAATGCATCATCCACGTCAAGTTCATATTCAGGTAAAATATTATTTTTCTAAATTATCTTATATTGATTTTTGAAAATCCAATCACTTGAGCAAACTTCTATACGTTTTTTATGTCATTTTCTCAACATTACAGATTCATTATTTTGATATTTTCACCATTATGAATATTCATAATGCATCGTCCACATCAAGTTCATCTTTAAGTAATTTTTAAATTTATTAAAATATTATTTTTATGAATGATCTTATATTGATTTTTTTAATTATTAAATTTTGATTGTTTTTTCTTGTACAACCGTAGATGCCTATCGACAAAGAAAAAATATGTAAATGAAAAGAAAATATTTTAATTAAAATATCATACAAAGGCAAGAAAAGATAGATCAAATTAAGAAAATTGAAGAAATAAAAATGTTACATTTATTTCAACAAATGATGTCGCTTCACGTAAATCAAATGGTAAGTTATATACATACATACACACACACACAAAAAATATATAATTTGATTAAGTATATGTCTATTGTTTCTTCTTTTAGGTTCACCACTTTCTGGATTTTTAACTTCAAAACTACATGAATTAAAAAAATGTATGATAATAGCCATTGTAGCACTGCAACTTGAGTATGGACCTCCTACTTTTTACTGTGATAATGAAAAAAATTCTACTTGCATCTTCTGAAGTTCCTAATGAAATGTACGAATTGTTTACTTTTGAATCCTAAGAAGGTTATAGATTTCAAAGAATATTTACTCATACAACTCTATATTTTCATTTACTTCATTTGGTGTAACATTTGGAATTCAATTGTTTTAAAAAAAATTGGAATTCAATTCTTAAAAAAAGTATTTATTTTAAAATGCCACATATACATTAAAAAATCATAGATTTAAATTCATTTTTTACCCACTCATTTACATGACTAATGATTATGTATGGTTAATTATTTTAAAAAAAATTGTAAATAAAATTATTTATTTTAAAATACCACCTGAACATAAAAAAACTGAAAAGAATTTAGAATTTGAAAAAAATGAAAATGTGATTAAAATATTTTAAGCACACATATTGATACGACCCGAACCGAAGAGATGTCTGATCCAATTAAAGTACCGGAAGGGCCTGTAACAAGATCACGAGCTAAGAGGTTCAAGAAGAGCCTCAGTGGATTTATATGAGGGGTCTGGAACCAAGAGCCGTCAAGGAGACCCGTCGAAGGTGCTGAAGCCAAGCACAGTTGGAGGATGAAGATCACATGTGAGCCGGATGGACAGCACGATTGAGGCGCGATCAAGGCGCAACCCAGGTATAGTCACAACGCGACTGCGTGTTGACATTGAGGGGTGAAATCCAGCGGAAGAGGCGTGACCCGAGTACAGTCAACACGACGCGACCAACTCCGTGTCGCGCCCCTGTACGAATAGTTCCGGATTTGCTATTTTTCTTTATTTTATTTCCTAGTTTAGTTGAGAATTAACTTACGGTTATGTTAATTTTTGGCCCAGCTGTATAAGGGCTGAATTCTATGTTCCAAAACAACAACTTTGATATTATTATTATTGAAACGTGAGTTTTTCACCTTTTCTCTCTAAGAGAATTATCTGGGTTTCACAATGCAACATGAGATTCAATTCAACTTATCAAATGGATTCACATCCTCGTTTGTGGCGTCTACACAATCAATCCAATTTCGTGTTTCCATTCGATTGCAGGTTGCAAATTCAATCGATTTGTGGTTCAACATCGTTGTGAGGATAGGGTTTGGAATTTCCATCCTATCTATTCGTGTAACCTGATACTCCTAGAAAAATAATTATTGTCATCGTCGTCGTGCCGGTGAGGATCGCATCAAGTGGTATCAAAGCTTCGGCTTTATATCAAGTTCCATCTATCCATATTTTTAAATTTATCTGATTTAATTTTTGTTCTTCTCGCCAATTAAAAAAAAGAGTCGAAATTTAGCACAAAAAAAAAAGAAAAAGATGCTGAACAGAAAAAAAAAACAAGTAAAAAGGTGGGAAAATTTTCAGTGTTTTCATTACTTTTGGTATGGTTATTTGGGTTGTTGGAGACGCGTATATTGCCTGGGGAGAAGTCGAAAAAATTTTAGAATATTTTTAAATTTTCGTAAATTATCCGGTGCACATTTTGGTGAATTTGTCGGTCTTTTGGATTTCATTGTTGTGATTGTGATTCTAGTTTATTTTCTTTGGAGAGAAAACGAGTGGTAAAAGGCAAGAATGTGTGAAATTAATAGAGTGAAAAGAGTTGATTGTGTGATACACAAGAGTAAACACGTGAGGTTGAGAGCTAGAAATTTGTTAGGATCTCTTTGTTTTTGCTGTAACATTTAATATTTCGTGTCATTGTTCAGTTTTATTATACTGTTTTGTTGATTGAGTTAAACAAAAATCATTCAAAAAAGTCGATAAAAAAAATTGACATGTCTAACAAAAGTGCAGGTATTAAAGACAAAGCCATATGATCGGGTGATGAAACAACCAACACATTTGACCCCAAAAATACAATGGAGGCCATTCAGTAACAACTAACGAAGATGTTCAAAACTGAGATGGCGACCTCAAATGAGCGGCTCGACCAAATGGAGAACTCGATACAGGAACAATCCCAACAAGTTCCTCGAGTGAACTGTGGTGGTAGAGGCGGAAGAGGTGGATGAGGAGCTCAAATAGAGGCTCGACGTTATCCACACATGGAAAGACAGAGAGCAGAGTACTACGACAATGAGGTGGATGAATCAGAGGAAGAAGACAGATACTCAGCTGCTGGAGGTAGAAGACGCGGAAGAGCAAGGAATCGAGAAGATGACGATCTTGGCAACATCAAGATGAATGTGCCATCCTTTCAAGGCAAGAATGATCCAGCCCTATATCTTGAATGGGAGCGCAAAATTGAGATGATGTTCGATTGTCACAACTACTCCGAACTAAATAAGGTGAAGTTAACAACGGTGGAGTTTTCGGATTATGCCATAGTTTGGTGGGATCAGTTGACATCCAACAGACAGCGTAATCGGGAACAACCGATAGAGACGTGGGGTGAGATGAAAGCGGTAATGAGGAAGCGATTCGTGCCAAGTTACTACTATCGGGAGCTATACAATAAATTGCAAAACTTAAGGAAATGTACGAATAGCGTAGATGACTATTTCAAGGAGATGGATAGTTCGAAAATCCGAGCAAATATGGAGGAAAATGGGGAGGCCACAATGGCTCGATTTCTAGCAGGCCACTCAGGTCGCACCTCTCGGCGCGAGCGGGTTGTGGCCTGCTAGAAATAATTCAAAGTCATGCATTTCTCACGTAAATAATTAGTTATGATATTAAGCATGCATCATCATGATGATGCATGCTTAATATCATAACTAATTATTTACGTGAGAAATGCATGACTTTGAATTAATAAACGCATGGCCAAATTTTATACTTAACTTGCTAAGCACTATATGACATTATATAGATATACATATATCATGGAAAGACAAATAAGTTAGAAAGAAAAGTTAATGCATGCTTTTTGGGCCCAAACCTTCAATTAATTAAATCCCCAAGCCCATTTCCCAAAGACCCATTTCCTTATCATTTTTCTCAAAGATATTCCCCTCTCTCTCAGGCAGTTTCTATACGGAAATTTCAATAAGAAGTATTCTTCTGCAGATTTATGTGCACAAAAAATACAACCACCAGAACCAACCTGCAAAACAAAATTTTAGAAGCAACAAAATATAAACCATGCTAACAGCAGCCTTCTGCAATTCTGCGTTGGTCCCACCATCTCACCGTCACTGGACACCAACAACACTGATGCGTCGTCGTTGTCGACACAAACACACAGCACCATTGCAGGACAACAGCTTCAAACCAACGCCGCCACCACCTCGTTGTCGATCGCCCACAACCCATCATTCTCAACACACTCTCCAACACCCCTAACTGCTATGCTATGCAATGCAATCGCATGTAAAAAGGAGGGGAAAAAAAAGAAGAAAGGTTCATACCTTTTTGAAACTCTCCCTTAAGAACTCTAAAACTCTTGCTTTTTGGATGTGAAGGAAGAGAGATGATGAAGGCCTATTTATACTATATAAAATTTAGGGTTGGAATCGTGGATATGAGAGGAGATCATGGTTGTCCCTATCGGCATTTGATAAGGAGGAGATGAGCTTTGAAATTTGAATTTCTTTTGTTATCTACTTATCATAAAAAATGTGGGAAAAAAGAGAGAAAATGAGAGGAATATTCCAGATTTTGGGCTCACCCCTTTGGGCTTGACACTTGGGCTAGAAATAAATAAATAAATGCAATAGACTCAAATTTTAAAATGGCCTTCGAAACTTGCTTATGGCATAAATTAACATATACTAAAATAAATTCATGCTTAGTTAATTATTAAAAACTATTTAGGCGCGACTTATTAGACTTAAACAATTAGTATCACACATTAAAATAAATGAAATATTTTTAGGAAAGAAAATGTAGCAATTTAAATATTAGAAAATTGGGTCGCTACATGAATTGTATCAAAGAATTGTGGATAGTGTCTTTATAGGAGAATTGAAAGGAAAAGAAATTGGTGAAAGAATTGTTCTTCGTGCAACATTTATTGGTAGTCCAAGAAATATGAGATGTAGATATCTTGATGCATTGGCATTAGTACACAATTTGGTAAGCGAGATTTATTTATTACAATGACTTGCAATCCAAAGTAGAAGGAAATACAAGAAAAATTACATGTCGGGCAAATAGCTCAAGATCATTCTGATTTAAGATCAAGAGTATTTCGAGCAAAGTTTTACAAAACTTGAAAGGTCAAATATTTAGGAAGAAGATATTTGGAAATGTAGTTGCACATGTTCACGTAATTGAATTTCGAAAAAGGGGTTTGCCACATATTCACATGTTAATAATTTTCAAGTTAGAGCATACATGAGTATCTTCAATCAATCACTGAGGTAATTATTGTTATATAAATTTATTTCTAAACCAATTACTACACTAAGAATCTTAATGTAAATTTTAACATTTATAAATTGTAATTACAATTTTATTTCCATAGGGGGAAATGATTCTCCATACAATAAAGTTCTAAGCTTACAGTGCAAGGTATAAGCATCAACCCAAATATGCTTTATGATCAAACTCGAGGATGTCAAAATTGGATCAACATCATATTCAATGCAATCCAAAAGAAACAAATTGCATCAGTTGGAGAGCATAAGCCGAATCAAGGTGAAAAAGAAAATAAAGTAGTCATAAAGACCAAGCAAGCTGCAAATGGAGGGAAAAAAAGAATCAATAATAGAATTGCAGTCTACTGAAGTGCAAGGAAAGAGAAAAAGAAAACTTATAAAAAAAAAGTTCAAGAATGCATTAATATAACAAGTGACGATGATCAGACGTCAGACGAAAAGAAGAAAACAAAACTTTTCCACTCATCAAGATCAAACAAGAAAAAAATTATATCAATATATACTTTCGTTTAAAATAATTCAAACATATTAACATAGTGATTATTTATTTCAAATTGTACTCTTTTCATTAATAATATTTATTTATGAATTATTATATGTTGTAGTTGTTATCTCTTTTCGATGTTATATTTAATACTTTCATTCTTCGTCAATTAATCTTATTATGGTTAGAACTATGTAGAATATTTAACATTTAAAAATTATAAAACTTATATTAATTTATCTATACAAAAAAAAGACAAAACACGTACAACGCACGTATCCTCTGCTAGTTAATATAAAAAGGGATAAGGGCCAAATAGGCCCCTGAACTTATTTGGGGTGAACAATTAAGCCCTCGAACCTTTTTTGGTCTCGATTGAGCCCCTAAACTTTTAATTTGGGCTCAATCAAGCCCCTCCGTCACACACCTCACAAACGACCGTTCATGAGGAATCAAAATGACGTCGTTTCATACAAAACGATGTCGTTTTGTATGAACAGTGCTCTTCTTCTCCAAATTTCCTAAGTCTCGCTTATCTTCCCGACCTCCCCGAAAAATCGATCTGAATTTCTCCAAGCCCAGATCGATTCCACCACTTCCGGAAACTCTGCCAATCACCCCCATTCATCGCCGGACCTATCTCTTCCAAAAACCCCTCTCGGATCTCCCACCCCTATGCCGAAAATTCCCCATTTTTCTCTTCCACAGGCGGCGTTGGATGGCTCCCCTTCGGTGGCTAATCGTTCGTTGCAAGCATCCCAATCTGATGCAATCAACCCACCAGCCTCTCGCCCAACCTCTGCCCCTACACCTGCTCGTTCTCCGACGTCTGCAGCTCCTCCTATGGCCTGCACATCGTCGGGCCTCTCGCTGCAGATCGACCAACCTCTACCCAACCCCCCTCTGCTCTCCTCTTCAATTCCCATCCCTGCAATCCCTGTGGATGGCCTTCACCCATCTCCGATCGTTTTTGGGCAAAAATTCCCAGTCGAGAGCCTCCCCTCACTTCATCTTTGTCTACTCCTGCCTCTCCTCACATCTCTCTCCATATTTCTTCTGGAAACATTTCAGCTGCAGCCTCTTACTCTAATTTATCATCTCTGCCTGCAAATGATTCTCAAAATTTAGGAAATTTGGAGAAGAAGAGCACTATTCATAGATTCGGGTTTGATTTTTTGGGGCAAATACAACAACGATACAAAACGACGTCGTTTTGATTCCTCACTAATGGCCGTTTGTGAGGTGTGTGACGGAGGGGCTTAATTGAGCCCAAATTAAAATTTTAGGGGCTCAATCGAGACCAAAAAAAGTTCGAGAGCCTAATTGTTCCCCCAAATAAGTTCAGGGGCCTATTTGGCCCTTATCCCATGTAAAAATGCTTAAAATAAAAAGAAAGAAAAATATATCACTTTTAAAGTTTTATTAGCTTTACCCATTTCAGGTCATGAATTGATAATTTGTATCTTTCAAGTCTTGAATTGATATTTTTCATCTTTGAATTCTTAGTTGATAAATGACCAATCTTTCGGGTTCTAAAATGATAAAACTCTTATTTTAAAGTAGGAGATTATGTATTTTTACTATAGTTAGCTAAAAAACGAGATATGGGTTAAAAATCTTGTATGTATAATTTTGAGTTCCAAAACAAACACGCACTTTAATGAACTAAATTTTATATTCAACACCAATATTTGGAACTCCATATGTTCAATAGTTTTGTACAAGATTGATAATATGTCAGTATGGTAGGAATTGGAATATGTTAGTTCAAGGTATAGCTTAGATAAGAATCATCACATTTCAGAAGAGGAGTTGAGCATCTCCAGCTCATGACATGAATAATTATATTTATATCTAGTTTAATTTGATTTTTGCCTCAGTTTATCTAATAATCAAAGCATAAGTTAGCTGGCTTTCACAGATTTTAGGTTGATGTACAATGAATGGCACATCAGATCATCAGTTTTGAAATTAATTATATGGACAGTGATCATGGACTTTTGTATATAGCTTCACCAATTACAATCCACGACCCTTTTTGTGGTCAGGTATGCACCATGCAGGGGCGCGCGAGATGAAATTATATAAAATGCTATAGACTTTTCAGTTACTAATTAGTTTATACATAAAACTTCTTTAATTTGCATTGTGACAAAGGGTTACACACAGATGAAAGAGATGAGTAACACGATTGGGGTAATACATTAGGCGTGATATTAATAATTAGGGTCGTAAATGAGCCAAATTATTTGGATCTAATTAATTCAATCCACAATAAAAAAATAAAAATAAAAATCATTTAATTAAGTTCGCGCGTTTAGTGAGACTCATTGATATAAACACATTGAGTCTGAGTTTCAAACTACTCATCTTGTTAGCTCTTAGCAAGCCGAACATACACAACTATTTATTTGATGTTTGTTAACTTATATATTTCTATACACTAATTAGAGATAAATATATTTGATTATTTAACTAATCTTATTTGTTACAAGAATAACGAATTTCAGAAAATATATTACATTTATTAGGATAAAATAATTTGTTTTTATACTAAAATTAAAAAATATTTAACTCAGTTAAACTCAATTAAACTTAAATAAGCATTATTAAATCTGTTTGTATAAATTACGTGCCCGAGTTTAATAATAATTAAGTGAACCTTAAGCTTGATGTACAATCTTTCAAAGATGAAATGGTTTTGTCTTTCCAATAATAGCACCACAATTCTGGCGAACAACTAGACAATGCAAGAGCTAGACTACAAACTATGAGACTTGACTGATATATGCAATATGCTTGTGTATTTAATCCCCATCTAGCATTCTGAAGTGTCCTATTTATAAGCACAAATTGACCTCAAGTAGGGTTCAAGATTAGGGTTTGAGGGCAACCAATCATACGTGTATCCTCCAGAAGTTACCAAGGTTTCCAATCAATCATAGGTGTGTGATGCACTATTTTTTATGCACTTAACTGCAACTAACACAGATCAATGCAATAAAACTAGTAAATTGAGTATATACCAAGTACTAAGTTAACATATTCCTATTATTCAGACTATCCAATTTATTAAGTGAATTATTTCTAGGCAAAGAATTAAAATTAACTTATTAAACTCAATTATCAAATCAAATGCAAATCGAACAAGAGTAAAAACGTAAACTATCAAATAACAAAACTAATTAATCCTAAGGAATGCAAACACATGAATCCATTATATATTAATATAATTCCATCAACTTTCAATTGAATCCAATCATCGGTGAAGAATCAAAATTCTAATTACCTATCTCCGCTAGGTCTCAAGGTAAAAGTAGATTAACAATTCATCTATTAATTTCGCCTCTAGATTAATTTTTAACTCCCAATAGATTAACAGATTTAAAACATCCTACATATCACAAGTACGTGTATCAAATCATTCAATTTAATCCGACTAATTAATCATCTCCGTTGAGACTCAAATTAATTAGCTAGCATACAATGACTATGGTCTTAATCATGTGTGAGAAATCTAATCTTGAATGTTTGAATCATATAGTTGGAAGGAGAATTGATAAAGAATTAAATCAATAAATAATTTCATACATGCTGCGAACTCTAGAATTAATTATAAGAACTACTCATACATAATGAAATCTAAAATAAAGGAAGAAGTAAAGAAATTAAAAGATATAATTGAAATTGCAAAATATTAAAAGAACCGTAGTTGAATTATGTAAAAAAAAATTCAATCTTCAAAGTTACAGAGAAAACATCTGTTACACAGCTGTAAAATCTAAAATAAAACTGAAATATAATGAAAAGAAGGTTCCAAATTTCGTCCAAGAAGAGCCTTTAAATAGTAGAGAGAGTGGAAGCCCACAGAAGAAAGGAAAACCCGGTCCAAAGCAACTTCGCCGCCCAGATTAGCGGTCCTGACTTGAACTTTTGTGCAGACTTTTTCAGCTCGATTTCGTGACTTTTTTCGATCGTTGTGCGTCATAGACTTCTTCCCTAGTTGTTTTAGCATCCATCTTCACCTAATAGTCCGTCTAAAGCTCAGTTAATTTCCTGAAAAAGAGCAAAAACATGAAATTGCACAAGAAAAATGCGAAACTATGACCAAACACCAACTTATACATGCATTAACAATTAAATACCATTCCAAAAAACACATAAATGCCTACAAAAATCATGTTTATCAGTGTGTAACTTCTATCCTAGATATGTAACCTTTACAACTTCGATCTACTACTACAGCACTGAGATCAGGTACTAATTTTACCTCTAAAAGTACTGTAAATCAAACCAAGTGGCCAGATGGGTGTCGATACACCCTAGCGCACTAAGGGGATGTTTGGTTTTATTTCCAGTAATAATTTCCAGTTTTCAGTATTTTCAGTTCAATTTACGAGGTTTATTGGGTTTTGAAAAAAATGTAATGCTTTTGCTACGATGAATGATATGTTTAGAGTTATAGTTTTGGAAAATGGAAATGTGTTTATTTAATTATATTTTCAATTTGAATTTATGGTTGAGACGAAAAGGTAAATATTTGTGTGGTTAAATAATGAGTCCTACAGTAATGATATATTTATGATTGAATATTTTATATAGCATTGGAAAAAGTGAAAAATGAAATTGAAATTGAGCAAAACGAACGTATTTTCGGTCTTTTGAATAGTAAAAAATTAGAAATTTCCAAATGAAAATAAAAACAAACAACAATTAACCCTTCCAGATGAGAGTTATAAGTTTGCACCATTTAATAGACCATCTAATGTGCACACACGGGTCGAACGTACCACTCGATGATTTGATGAGGTCGAGCTAGGCAAAGAAGAGGATTATCTGAAGCTGCAATTTAGAGGTCCAATGACGCGTTTGCGAGCAAAGAAGTTGCAAGCTTATTTACAAGCTTCTATTCGTCGCAAATTCGAGTTGCATGAAGATGAAGTGTCGAGCAGCTAGAGATTGATCACCATGTTGTCCATTGATAATGAAGAAGGAAGCATGAAGACGTGAGAAGAAGAATCACGCCATTTGGACGTGTGCATCAAGAGTTCTACGCGTTTGCATAGGAATCCGACAAGTTGCTGTTTTTTCATGCAAAGGTGGCAAGAATTAAACATCACATGGGCCACGAATTAATTTGATTATTTGGCAGCCCATGTCATGTAGATTGAAGTCCAAATAGGCGAATTTTGAAGGCCTAAAATCAGTTTGGGATTTATCCTTATCTAGTTAGATTTAAATAGATTTTTGTTATCTTATTTTTGGTATCTTTTGATTTTATCCTAGTTTGATTAGGATTAGTTTAGGATTGATTTTTATCACTTAATTAGGGTTAATTTTCGTCCCCCTATGTCCCTATAAATAGGGGATCCATTTGTTACATTAAAAGTTAGACAATTGCATGAATACAAGAAGTTATTTCTCTTTTGTCTCCAAGATCTTCTGTTGATCGAAATTTACCAAACAATTCTATTGAATTAGCAGTCCAATAGTCTTATTCAAGTTCTTCAGGGTACAATCGTGTACTTGGGAGAATTGCTATCCGGAGAAGTTAGACGTGCGCGTTCGAGTTATCAACACGGGTTCGCCGAATCTAGCCGATTCCATATCTACACATCGCCGCCGATCAATCCGCCATTCCGATGACCATTGCCGTCCTCACCGCCGTTTACCACCGAGATTCCAGCCCTTTTCAGCCGTTCAAGTGTTCCATCGAGTCCTAGTTCGAGTCTACGTATTCTAGTAAGTTCTTTATTCGTTCGAGTCTTGTTCATTCTAGTCGAGTCTTTTCGTGTTTTTTCTTTACTTGTATTGATCCCATACGCATCCGACATTGTTCCATTCCTTGCTTCCGTGTCCTTTCGTCCGTGTCATGTCCCATAGGTCCCAGATCACATCATAAATTAGTATCAAGAGCCACGTCGGTTTCTATCGTTCGTGGTTCAATACGTCCATTTTTATTCGTTTATTTGTTTTGAGTCTTTCGAGTTGTAATATTTGCATTGTTCATTGAAAAAAAAGAGAGAAAAGAGCAGAGGGATCGAATCCCTACAGCACAAAAAAAAATCGTAAAAAAAAAACGAAAATTCAGTTTGTTTATTGTGTTTTTGATCTTAATTCCTTGTTTTTAGATTTGCTTCCATATATTTATGGATTTTTAGATTATGTTCACATTGGTCAAACACATCCAAAAGTCTATTTCCTTATCTCCTAGATTTCTTACCTTGTTTAGATTTCTTTCCATCCTTATCCATATCTATTCTAGATCTTCCATACATATCTACTATATTTTCGATCCTACACCATCTATAGGTTCAAAATTTTTGGTACTTATCTATATAAACCCGGTTCACCTTATACACCACATAGTCCATACACCCGTACACCCATACACCCATACACCCGTACACCCGTGGTCCATATACACCATCTACTCGAAATATTCATTCCACACGCCTACTTCTACTCTTAGCAACCTTTCGGCTTGATTTTATCCGTTGGAGCTTGAAGAAGACCTAGAGGAGCTAATCAACAGAAGCAGCTATTTTCGATCAGCCCACTCCCATACTCATTCACACACGTATACCACATATTTGAGAGACATACACGAGGGGAAAAATCAAGAGTGCTTAAACACGAGCGTTTGTGAGGATTGTGAGGTACAGCCTTTATTTCTTCACGTTTGTTCATTTGTGCAGGTACAATGAATCCGAAGAACACCAAAGCACCGAATACTAAAGGAGGTCAAAACACGTCCCCTCTGGACGATCCCAAATCGTCCCATGCAATGGACAAGACGTCCTACACTACTGAAAATTAGTAGGACGCCAAAGACTCAAAATACCATTTTGACGCACTATCTCAGCATATGATGCGCATGCAGCGCGAATCAGAGAACCGTATGGCCGATACCTTGGCCAAACTCACGGAGCAGATTGAGTCCCTCAAAACTCAGTCAACTGCAGCTCCCACAGTGCA
The DNA here is from genome assembly GCA_026008535.1 of Perilla frutescens. NCBI lineage: Eukaryota > Viridiplantae > Streptophyta > Magnoliopsida > Lamiales > Lamiaceae > Perilla > Perilla frutescens. Next base: position 49,022,873 of record BRKX01000013.1, read on the forward strand.
AGGAAACGCCGCCACTACTGCAACCACTGCAGCAACTGGCGCAGTTCAAGGAGCCAACACCGGAGCCGTACATCCGAATGTACAACGGAGAAACGCAGCCCCTAATGCGCCTCCAGCTCCCGGAATTCAGCTAGATCCACCCAAGTTTGATGAGTTCGAGTTCGACCCTGAACTTGAGGAGGAAGCTCGATTTGAGCCTCCAAGAAGAGATGCACACCGACCCTGTGGTCCCCAGCATCGTGCGGTTCGGAATGAACGACCCCGATACGGAGATGCCGAAACATTGCTGAATAACATTAAGACGAGCATCTCGAGATTCGAAGGCCTTCATGATCCTGATCTTTACCTTGATTGGGAACATAAGGTAGACAAAATATTCGAGTGCTACGAATTCCCTGAAGTCAAAAAGGTGCAGCTCGCTGCAATGGAGTTCAGAGGCTACGCAGCAACGTGGTTCGATCATCAACAAAAACGCCGCCGTCGTGATAGATGGCCTTTGATCGACACTTGGCAAGAGATGAAGGATCTTATGCGAGGCCAATTTCTTCCCATTCATTATGAACGAGACTTGGAGAAAAAGTTGAATGTAATTCGGTAAGGAAATCGCACCATTGAGGAGTATCACAAAGAACTCGAGACGACCATGATTCGCATCGGAAAAGAGGAGTCCATAGATGCTACCATCATCCGGTACATCGAAGGAATGCACGCAGACATTGCTTGCGAGGTCGAGTTGCGTGACTTCTCCACCATCGAAGAGATGGTACACTACGCATCGAAAGTTGAACGGCGGCTCAAAGATGGCCGGAGGAAGACCGCGAGTTCAGCCCCTCCACGCCAATCTTGGTCACGAGGCACGCCTTCTCCAGCCTCATCCGACCCTACATGGTCCAAGGGTGCCCCAGAACAGCCCGTTCGAAGCTTTGATCGCTCTGCACCGCAGCCCAATCGTAGACCCGAGTCTACACCACCAAGGCCGGCCCCCACACGGCCAAATCAAGGGATTTCGACCCCTACAGCCCCTACATGAGCTCGTGACGTTCAATGTCACAAATGTCAAGGTTGGGGCCACTTTCAAGCTCAATGTCCAAACCGGCGAGCTCTATACTTAACCGAATCAAATGAAGTCGAATCAGCCAGTGAGGATGAGACTGAACCAGTGGACGACACCACATATGAGAGAAAAGTCGAGAATGATGCAGCCCATGAGCAAGTCGATCCGGAAACTCAACAAGTCAGTTTGGTTACAATCCGGAGTTTGAGCATCATTCGAGAAGAGGAACAAGAGCACCAACGGGAGAACATCTTCTACACCCGTGCAGTGATACAAGGTCACACGTGCTCCATGATAATTGACAGTGGCAGTGTCATAAATGCCATCAGTCAATATGCAGTGGAAAAGCTTGGTCTACCAGTACAACAACATGCAAAGCCTTACAGACTGCAGTGGCTTACAGATAGAGGCGAGATATGCGTTGTTCACCAGTTACGTGTATCTTTCTCAATCCATAAGTTTTCTGACACTGTTTTGTGCGATGTTATCCCTATGGATGCAGCACACTTGTTGTTAGGCAGGCCTTGACAGTATGATCAATGTGTAGTCCACGACGGACGACTGAACACGTACACGGTCGACTTAGATGGCCGAATCAGCACCTTGAGGCCATTGGCACCTAAAGACGTTGCTATAGATCAGCAACGCATGCAAGAGAGGTTCAAAGAGGAAAAGGCGAAGCAAGTAGCCATAAAACGGCTCCCGAAAGCCACGGCCGATTTGGCAGCCCCCGGACAGCCCCTTGGCAACGCCACCTTCCCTTCTAAACAACCTCATTCGGACTCCTTAGCTATGGAAAAGAAGAAGGAATTGAGTTCGAACAAGCCTCATGTGAAGAGCTTGTTTATTTCGGTGAAAGGAGTTCAGAAAGCCGTGAAAGCAGGTATGCCCCTTGTCTTACTCACATTTAAGAGCAGTACTACTAATGATTGTTTGTCTAGTAATGTGCAGCCCTTACTTGAAGAGTTCAAGGACGTTTTCCCTGAAGAGATATCCGGAGGACTTCCACCAGTGTGAAGAATCGAGCATCAGATCGATTTCATCCCCGGAGCTGTGCTACCCAACCGACCAGCCTATAGGACGTCTCCCGACGAGACTAAAGAGATCGATAGGCAAGTCAAAGAGCTGTTGGAGAAGAAGCAAATCCGTGTAAGCCTCAGCCCGTGCGCCGTTCCAGTGATCTTAGTGCCGAAGAAGAACAACGAATGGCGAATGTGCATGGATTGTAGAGCAATCAACAAAATCACGGTAAAGTATCGTTTTCCCATCCTAGGTTAGATGATATGTTTGATGAGTTATCTGGTTCGCGTGTCTTTTCTAAAATTGATTTGCGTTCTGGTTATTTTCAAGTACGTATGCAAGAAGGTGATGAATGGAAAACTACATTTAAAACAAAACATGGATTGTATGAATGGCTTGTTATGCCTTTTGGTCTCACTAATGCACCAAGCACATTTATGCGTTTGATGAATCATGTGTTTGCATGAAGTGATTGGAAAATATGTTGTTGTGTATTTTGATGACATATTGATCTATAGTGACACATTGCACACGCATATGCAGCACCTTAGACACGTTTTTGAGCTTCTTAGGGAGTCAAAATTATATGGTACTTTGTCTAAGTGTTCGTTTGGTATGAATGAAGTCGTATTTCTCGGCTTTATTGTGAGTATACGTGGTATAGAAGTAGATCGTTCCAAAATCAAGGCGATTGAGGAATGGCCCACTCCTAAGATTGCGAGTGACGTGCGATCTTTCCACGGTCTTGCTGGCTTTTATCATCACTTTGTGCGCGATTTTTCCAGCATAGCCGCGCCGCTTACTGAGTTAAGCAAGAAAGATCGAAAGTTTGAATGGGGTCCTGTTCAAGAGCATGCGTTTAACACTTTAAAATCTTGTTTATGTAATGTGCCTGTTCTTGCTCTTCCCGATTTTAATAAAACTTTTGAGATTGAATGTGATGCCTCGGGCAAAGGGATTGGTGCTGTTTTGATGCAGGAACGGCGTCCAATCGCCTATTTCAGTGAGAAGCTCCACGATGCAGCCCTTCGATATTCCACCTATGACAAGGAGCTGTACGCACTCAAGAGAGCTTTGGAAACGTGGCAGCACTATTTATGGCCTAAGGAGTTCGTGATTCACACGGATCACGAGAGTTTGAAGCATCTAAAGGGCCAACAAAATCTGAACAAACGACATGCACGATGGGTGGAGTTTATCGAGTCTTTCCCGTGTCATCAAGTACAAGAAAGGCGCCGATAATGTGGTACCTGATGCATTGTCGAGAAGATATGTTTTCTTGAACCTTATGCATGCTAAGATGTTGGGATTTGATGCGATTAAAGAGTTGTATTCGAGTGATCCATATTTTCCGTCTATTTATGCTGAATGTTGCTCAAAATCTCGTGCATTTGATGGCTTTTTCGTGCATGATGGGTTCTTGTTCAAGGGTTCACAATTGTGTATTCCTAAGTGTTTTATGCATGAGTTGTTAATTCTAGAATCGCATGCGGGAGGTTTAATGGGTCACTTTGGTGTGTCTAAGACGTTAAACTTGCTACATGAACATTTCTTTTGGCCACGTATAAAGCATGATGTTGAGAATGTGTGTAGTAGATGTATTACATGTAGAAAATCGAAATCTACCTCACACCCGTTTGGTTTATACACGCCTCTACCAGCCCCGTCTTCACCGTGGATTGATTTATCTATGGATTTCATACTTGGTTTGCCACGGTCTAGATCTGGTCGAAACTCTATTTTTGTTGTAGTTGATAGGTTTTCCAAGATGTCTCATTTCATTGCATGTAGAAAAACCGATGATGCTGTACACATTGTCAATCTGTTCTTTATTCATGTTGTGCGTTTACATGGAATACCTAGAACTATTGTTAGTGATAGGGATTCTAAGTTTCTTGCACATTTTTGGCGTGTACTATGGGGTAAGCTAGGTACCAAACTGTTGTTTTCTACTGCATGTCATCCACAAACTGAAGTAGTTAATCGCACTTTAGGTACTTTTCAAAACAACTTGAAATCATGGGAAGATTGTTTGCCATATGCTGAATTTGCTTATAATCGTGTTGTGCATTCATCTACCAACATGTCTCTATTTGAAGTTGTTTATGGTTTTAATCCGCTAACACCTACTGATCTTTTGCCTTTACCTGTTGAGCATCTAACTAGTGTTAAAGGTACAAGAAAAGCGGATCAAGTAAAGGAGATGCATGAGAAAATACGTGCGCGTATTGAGGCCGTTGGCGCACGTAATGCTGTTCAAAAGAATAAACGGCGAAAGCAAGTGATTTTCCAGCCCGGAGATCGTGTTTGGATTCATTTGAGTCCTGGCCGTTTTCCTAATCTGAGGAAATCGAAATTGATGCCTAGAGGAGATGGACCGTTCACCATGTTGAGTCGAGTCAATGACAATGCATATCGCATTGATTTACCCGGTGAGTACAAGTGTTCATCTACATTCAATGTTGCTGACTTATCTCCATTTTCTGCAGATGATGAGTTCGATGATGATGAGCCTGTGAATTCGAGGATGAATTCTTTTCAGCAGGGAGGGAATGATGAGCTCGAGCTAGGCAAAGAAGAGGATGATCTGGAGCTGCAATTTAGAGGTCCAATGACACGTTTGCGAGCAAAGAAGTTGCAAGCTTATTTACAAGCTTCTATTCGTCGCAAATTCAAGTTACATGAAGATAAAGTGTCGAGCAGCTCGAGATTGATCACCATATTGTCCATTGATGATGAAGAAGGAAGCATGAAGACGTGAGAAGAAGAATCACGCCATTTGGACGTGTGCATGAAGAGTTCTACGCGTTTGCATGGGAATCCGACAAGTTGTTGTTTTTCATGCAAAGGTGGCAAGAATTAAACATCACATGGGCCATGAATTAATTTGATTATTTGGCAGCCCATGTCATGTAGATTGAAGTCCAAATAGGCGAATTTTGAAGGCTCAAAATCAGTTTGGGATTTATCCTTATCTAGTTAGATTTAGATAGATTTTTGTTATCTTATTTTTGGTATCTTTTGATTTTATCCTAGTTTGATTAGGATTAGTTTAGGATTGATTTTTATCACTTAATTAGGGTTAATTTTCGTCCCTCTATGTCCCTATAAATAGGGGATCCATTTGTTACATTAAAAGTTAGACAATTGCATGAATACAAGAAGTTATTTCTCTTTTGTCTCCAAGATCTTCTGTTGATCGAAATTTACCAAACAATTCTATTGAATTAGCAGTCCAATAGTCTTATTCAAGTTCTTCAGGGTACAATCGTGTACTTGGGAGAATTGCTATCCGGAGAAGTTAGACGTGCGCGTTCGAGTTATCAACACGGGTTCACCGAATCTAGCCGATTCCATATCTACACATCACCGCCGATCAATCCGCCATTCCGACGACCACCGCCATCCTCACCACCGTTTACCACCGAGATTCCAGCCCTTTCCAGCCGTTCAAGTGTTCCATCGAGTCCTAGTTCGAGTCTACGTATTCTAGTAAGTTCTTTATTCGTTCAAGTCTTGTTCATTCTAGTCGAGTCTTTTCGTGTTTTTTCTTTACTTGTATTGATCCCTTACGCATCCGACGTTGTTTCATTCCTTGCTTCCGCGTCCTTTCGTCCGTGTCGTGTCCCATAGGTCCCGGGTCACATCATGATTGGATCTAGATTGAGCTCATCTCAGTACTCCAAAACTAATATTGTACCATGTCCAAGTCCATCCCAAAGTCCAATTGACAAGATCCAAGTGCCAAGACCGAGTCCAAATGCAAGCACTTGCTGGCTCAAGCACGGGCGAGTGCGCTCGCGTAGGCTCGAAGCCCACATATTTGTGCACATTAAATATTCCACTTAAGTGATTAATCACTTAAGAACAAGTCTTGATTAACTCAAGCCTTCAATATCGAATGTCACAAATGTAACTACACATTCCCGCACATTTCATAAATGTCATTTCAATTGACCAACTTTACCAGTTAATTTTTACACTCACCAAAAATTAGTTTTGAGAAAATAAAAATATTACGATTGTCTATTACAAACATAGATCAATCGTAAACTATTTAATTCCTCTAAATTGAATAAAATGATACACGATCCACTTTGTTAAACTCATTTTCCAACAATCTCGCCCACATGAGTGTAAATTAGTCCATGCATGAATGTAAATGCTCAACTCAGACTTCAATAACAAAGTTGCACTAGGATGGGTAACTTGTAACTTTGAATCTTCCATTATCAACACTATCAGGTACATTAGTTGATTAGTGGACGCGATGTCATGAACTATTCATCCATGGTGTATACTGAGTTAATAGCATTGACACAACAATATCTCAGACATTATATGTTCTCACGTTTGTGTCTATTTCAGGACAACATCTTTAAATTCATAAATGTCATTACTTTGAAGTGGCCACACTTGTCACTTATATATGTGATCTCCATTACAAGTATTTTGCCATACTTAACCTTCTTTGGGTCTTAGGAATCATTAAAAGTCATAAGATTTTCCCTTATCACAATTGCATGTCCAAACAGTTGACTTGCACATTAGGGAAGGGTTGAAGATATAATCTTCTGATGTTACTAATTGAACTATATATTATATTGTAACTTAGTTTTCCTATTGAACCAAGGTCTTGTGATCTTCAATCATCATAGTTGGGTTACCACTACTATCATTCTTAGATTGTGGATTTTAATCACACTCCCCCTCTAGTAATTTGTTCATTTGTTCTCAGTTAAACCTTTGGTTATGGATCCGCTAGATTAACCAGTGATTTGATAGAGTCAACTGAAATAATCTCATTTGAGATCACCTGTTTCATGGTGTTATGCTTATGGCGTATGTGTCGAGACTTATCGTTATCCATAACATTTTTTGTCCTTCCAAAAACAGCTTATCTATCATAGTAAATCATCACTAGCTTAATTACTCTAACATGGATTATCTTCAAGAAAGTTATGAAGCCAATAAGCTGATCACTAGCTTTATCTAAGACAATAAACTTTAATTTGATTCCATGAAGGATCGACCCCTGATGGTGAATATTGTTCCACCCCTGATATTGAATACAAATCCGTTTATCGAGAATGAGTTTTTTTCGCCAATTTATATCATTCTACTCTTCAAGTATATGAGGATACAAAAAAAAAGTTGAGAGTAAATAAATTTTTAGACCAAAAAAGTCAAATATTGAACTAAAAATATTTTAATTCTATTCTCATGAGATCAAAAATAAAATTATTCCTTAATTTCCTTGTAGTCATAAGAAAATCGTAGAATGCCACGGACCAGTGACATAGATATGAGAATTACAAATTTTATTTCGAATTTGTTTGCTTTTCTCTACTTCTATTTTGCACGGATAATGACATATTTTTTGGACAGTTTTTCACTCGTAATAATATTATTATTTTTTCTGGAGAAAAACTTTTGCATGCATGAATTTATATATAGATAGATAGATAGATAGATAGATTTTCCGATTATCTGTAAATTTGAAATTGGTTTAGGAATTTGAGTTTTCTCGATGTACGTACTAATAGTACTGGTAAATTTAATTTTTCATGTAATTTTGAGTCACTAGCTTGTGAAGATCCACTATTTGACTAGGTTTGATTGTTCTATTCCATAATTAATTATCAAAACATATAAAACAAACACGTATTAATGATTGTGTGAGAGTGAAAAAAAATAAAAAAATACTTGTAACATAGTGGAAATTAAAAATAAAAAATACTTGTAACATCTGATATAAACTATAAAGTAAGCAATAATAAGTAGGTAGCCTTTTCTTGTAACCAAAATGTTTTGCATGGAAGATTTAAATGTAAGGTTGCATAGTTTCTGCACATCTTATCCATGTGCTTGTCAGCGAGAATTTATCCTATTTTATTTCACATGGGATAATAGCTAGTCAAACCCAAGGAAATAATACTTCATTTTTTTATTATTATAACAGAATATATCTATATCTATATCTATATCTATATATACACATATACTCAGTAGTTGTAAGTGCAGCCAGGTAGCTTGAATTTAAGATTATATACATTAGATCAGATGAGTCACTACTCACCAGAGATGAGTCATACTAATTACTTTGATTTAATAAAAAAAATGCCTCATGTGATTTTTTTTTCCTTTTAAATTTTTTCCCCATATTTCCCAAATTACATTTTGCGTTTTCTGAAAAAATTACAGTTTATCTTTTATTTTATCCTTATTAGTTGGAGAAGAGGGAAAATAGTGGATCTCAAATCCATGACGTATCTGATCTTTTATACACAGGGTTTTCACCGCTTTGATGTCCTTGAAGGAATTCCAACATCTGTTACTAAGTAGATATTTTAATTTGGAATAAGAACAAAACGAATTCACATGATTCTATGTACTCTTTTTTCTTACGAAAGTATCTATTAGTAGAAATTTAAACCAATCAAAGTCACTCAAAATAATTAAATATTAAATTTGAAAGGAGAATCGGATGATCTTAGTCAGGATTGATCCTAATTATTTGGTGGTTTGAGTCGAAATAAAAAATGAAGACTCCGTTTTTCATTTTATAATTTAATAAATAAATTGAATAACATACATCATATGAAATAGTATATGAAATTATTAATCAAATCAAATGAACAAATTGAAATTATCCATCACAAATATAGTAAACAAAATAATATACAAATAAATTATCTATTGTTGGCTCCAAAGTATTGCAATCTTCATCGTTGGCATGGTTTTAGGATTACAAATGGAGAAAAAAAAGTGGGCGGCGATTATGTTCAATATTCTCATATTTAATATTTTTACATTTTTAAAATTAATAATAAAAATATGTTTTGACTTTAAATAATAATGAATTAAATAATAATTTTAAAAAATGTGTTTTGAATTTGTAGGCGGCAGGCTTGCTGCTCTTTTAAATAAAAGCACGCGGCTAGCTATCTTAATTAACAAAAAAAAAGAAAGAAAGAAAAAGCCTTGTAAAAAAAAGTGTCTATATCAAGTAAAAATACCACTTAAGCCAACTTCACATTTTGAATATTTTTACTATTATGTATGTATATATAATATTATCAAAAAAATTGGTGTCCTTAATTTTTTTATATTTTTCAGAGTCTGAGGTCGGCAACCGACCCACTTGTCTTGTGCAAGGAACGGCTATGATCTAGTGAAAAAAGCATTGTTCAAAAACCTAAAATTGCATTTAGATCGAAGGATCTCATGACTTGAGGGAAATTTTCCAAAAGGATTAAATCAAGTGCATTCACTTGAATTAAGTTAACTTATATTAAAGGGCAAGTCTCATGTACATAAGATGTACATCAGACGGTCAACGCGTGTTGACCCGGTCAATACTTTGATCAAAAAATCTATCAAAATTAGTACCATTCATAATACTAAAAAGTATCATTTCAAAGGCTCAAAAGTATCATTTGTATCAATAAAAAGTATTGGCCAGAATAAAAAATAAAGAAAAAAACTTTTAAGATCAGTATCAATTGAAACACTAAAAAGTATCATTCAAAATTAAAAAAAGTATCAATTGTATTCCTAAAAAGTATCACCCGTTTTCACGATTTTTTTGGTCAATGCTTTGACCGAGTCAATGCACGTTGACCCGGATATACATCTTAGGTACAGGAGTGTTTGCGTATATTAAATACTTCATACATGTATTATCTTATCTAGAAAATCTCTATGAACTTGCTATATTTATTATGTTTTTCAAAATCATCTTCAAATCCAACAAATTAACCAAACAAGACTTCTATAGATTTGGGGTTAAGGTCCAATTCATCATCTATCAAACTAAAATTTAGCCCGATTAGTCCCTAAACTTTCGAGTTCATTTGAATTTTGCCTAGTTAGCTGGCCCCTTGAAGGTAAGAAATTTTGTTCTACTTGTTTCTAAGTGAAATAAAAAAAATAACTAAACGTCTAGGAAATGCAAGAATTTATCTCATGTGGCTTTGCTATATATATTTATTATATATAGTACTGTTATAAAACTCTGAAAATGTAGTTAGATATCTAAATAATGTTGATTAGAAAATAAAATTATTGAAGTCCCGGAGGGGATGGCTTAGTGGCAGTGTGAGATTACTTGAAGACCAAAGGTCACGAGTTCGAATTTCCTCAATACCACATGTCGTATGTATGAGCAAAAAAATATATATATTGAAATAAAAATTATGTGCGGTATAATTAAAATTCCTCACATCCAAATACAACGAGTTAGGAATTTATCTAGATTTATCATCATAGATTTCAAATCCATTTATCAAGTTCTTTCATCTATAGAGAGAATAAAACTCCCATTACTTCAAATAATTTACCTAGTCTAGAATTGATTCAAGAGGTGTGAAAACAAAATGCACAAATAAATGTAGGAAGAATTCTTCTTACATTAACTTATGTAAATCCCAATTATACAAAAAGAAACCAAATAACATAAAAAATAAAAGGAGCCTCATCATCCTCGGTATACAAAATGCCCAAATTCCTAAAACTTTTTGGGCTTTTTGGAGAGGGCTGATATCTATGCTACATTGCTTTTTCATTTTGTATACAAATTTAAATAACTTTACATCAATATATTGTATAAAAGAAGCAAAGAATAGTAGCTGTTCAAACTTTTTCCCAGAAAAAAAAAAAAGAAAGAAAGAAAGAAAAATCACTCAAAAAGTAGAAATGCATCTTCTATGAGTAGGAACTTTCTGCTTTTTCTGCTTCAAATCATCCTTCCAAATTCTCCCAATATCTTGTGAAATTCTCACAGCATCAGCAGATGCTCCAGCCAGCCCTCTCCTTGTGAATCCAACTGCATAAAGCCCAGCTTTCCCTTTCCATCCATTTGGAAATGGAGTTGTTGGCAATCCATTCTTGCCAAAGAACTCACTCTCCTGAAGCCAGTAAGGCACATTGCTCCTATATCCCGTCGCCATAACTACTGAGTCGATTTCAAGTTTTTCCCCAGTTACAAGCTCCACCGTGCCACTCGAAAATCTTCGGATCCCGGGGACTACTTCAATTTCCCTGGATCTTATCTTTTCGAGTGCCCCAATGTCCAGCACGGGGGTTTTCCCGTGCATGTTTTTGAGTTGCAACGGCCCTGCAGAGGGCCGTTTCAGCCCGTATTTCTCCATGTTCCCCAACACCATCCACGCTAAAACAAGCATGATTTTGTCCACTAGCCACAACGGCAGCCATTTCATCAGCAGCATCGCCACCTCGAACGTCGATTTCCCAAATACTTCTCTTGGAAGAACATGAACCTAAACATAATTATAACAAAAAAAAGTTAGTGATATGAAATTAAAAAATACATAAATATTTGAATATATATAAAGTTTCGTGGAAAATTTTCTTACCGAGCTACGAACAACCATCGCTGGCTTAGCGTCGTGATTGCAGAGATCGAGCGAGACTTCCATGCCGGAATTCCCGCAGCCGACGACGAGGACATTCTTGCCTTTGTAGCTCTCGCCGGACTTGTAATCGCAGGCGTGGATGACTTCGCCGCCGAACTCCGCCAGCCCAGGGATGTCGGGGACGACGCGCTCGGCGTTCTCACCAGTGGCCACGACGAGCCACTGGCAGATATATTCCACCTCGGCGGGGGAGCCGTCGCTGCCACTGGCATCGACGGTCCTGACCCGCCAGAGGCGGCAGGCGTCGTCGTATTTCGCCGTCTGCACGCACTCGTTGAAGTGCGGGCTGATGTAGAACTGCGTGGCGTAGGACTCCAAGTAGTCGACGAACTGCTTCTTGTTGGGGTATTGTGGGTAGTGGTCGGGGAAAGGGAAGTCGGGTAGCTGGCAGAATTGCTTTGGGAGGTGGAGTTTGAGGCGATCGTAGGTGCGTTTTTGCCATAGGGAGGCAATGCAGTCGTGCCGTTCGAGGATCACGAACGGCACGCCCTGTTGCCTCAGGCCGGCCGCTACGGCCAGGCCTGAGGGCCCGGCCCCGACTATGACGGGGCCGTTAACCCACACGCAGCGGCGGGAGGTCGTATCGGCATCCGAGAAATTAAACATTTTTAGTTACTTTGATTGAAATGTGAGATTGAAACTCTTGATGATTTTGATGATGATGATGATGAAGTTGAGATTATGTTGAGAGTTGAGAGGAGTTCTTTTGTTTGGGTGATTGAAGTGTTGTTTTGGAATGATGAGAGAGAAGGGGGGAGAGAGGGTTTAAATAGAAGAGTTGTGCCCATGACTCAAGAAAGGTGCATGTGATAGAAGGTGGGAATTAATGACTTGTGGAGTGGGGCCACTCTCAAATCATAAGCCAAATTTTTCCTTTCCATTATTCTAATTGTGGGGTGGGGGATTCTTGATTGTTTTTTAAATTAAGTCTTACTTGATTGTGGTGTTAGTTAAAAATATCAATTTGGGGTTGGCCTTTTTGGTTTTTTAAATGTTTTGGAGGTCACCCTTTTCATTTTGCAGCTTTTGGAATCATGGTTTTATTTAATACTTGGAAAGTATATGTAGGTGAGAAGTGAGAACTAAAGAAAGTTCTTCCATATATCCTCAACTCAAGTAGTGTTTAATTTATAAAATAATATTGCCAATATTTGCGGTGACCTACATTAATAGTATTAACATATAAATAAAAATAGAGGGCCTCAACTAAATATTATCTTCTTGTATTCTTTTCTTTTTGAAGAATAACTTTTCCTTACGAAGCAAAACGGAAAGAGAATAAACACATATATATGCAAGTGCAAGTTGATTATAATCATATGATTACACGGGATCATATGGCCTATCACCTTTTTTAAAAAAAGAAGGTATGATAAAATCTCATCGAGGTCGCCTACTAATGGATCGAGATAACTCATGATCAAAATTCTCAAATTCGAATCTGATTAATGTTCTAAAAATTATGTCTGTCAAACATAATTATATATATATTGTATAGTTTGCACACTATAACACATAAGCGATGTATATCATCTAAAAACACTCAATATGAAATAGGAGTATATTTTATATGGAGCTCACTCAATCAAGGTAAACATATCTTGGGAAAACATATATAAAAATAAAAAGATTAGTAGTTAATTAAATTCGGCCAAATTCCTAACAAAATCCGGATGTGGCAATAGAAATTAAAGTCGGGGAGAATAGTAGGGAATGAAAGTGAAGTGTCGAGTAAATCCTGATTTGGTGGGCCCACAGTAGAAAAATCTGATGCTGAGGTGGCGGGTGACGTGGCGGGTGGAAACGGGTAACCCACGTGGAGCAGGGAGCCAGATATGGGTGGGTCGAACAACGTCACCCACTCCTTATTGGACCCCCACTTTGGGATTGTGACTGCAAACCCTATTTCGGCCCACAAAGCCCATTCCTGCCAACCCATCCTTCACATTTTCATGGTGTCCTCCTAAGTCCGGGCCCCACTCCCCCTCTAATTTATTAGGGAAAGATCCACTCCCCACTTTGGGCTACGGAGTTGAACCAGCTCGTGAGTTATTCGTCCGAATATAATTAGAAATTGAGATTCAGATCAACTGATCGAGTCGAGTTCGAGCTATTTCATGTAATTGGCTTGATATAACTTGTGAGTCTTATTATGTTTGAGAGTCATTATGATTTTACTTTTATGTGATGTTTATTTTGGATGATAGATTAGATTGGTAATGTATGAAATTGAGTGTTTGAATGGCTCAAGCTGTAAATGGTTCAGTTCATCAAAGTATGTGCTAGATTAGAGTATATCAATCTAATCTATCTCTCAAAGTAAATGCCCCTAATAAGTATTGGTTTTTTATTACGCATATACACCTTCAGTAATTTGATTACTTTCATTTTTAATTAAATGAAAATAATTTTGTTATTTAATGTTAATGTGTATTCGAGTCTGGGTTGAGCTTGTTGAGTTTCTTATCGAGTTGAACACTCGCTCGAAAAATCAAAGTTCTCGATCCTTGATAAGCTTGAACTTTTGACTACTCGACTAGATTAGGGAAGAGTAAAAATATTTTTGTAACTTATACAAATTATTATATATTGAATTATTGATTATTAAATACTTTAGAGTAAAGTTTTTCAATAAAATAAATAAATTATAATTTGCTAAAAAATAGAAAAAAACACATATTAAAAAAGGAAAAAATATAAAAAAGAAATTAAGGCATGTGTTGATATTTAATTTATTAGCTAATGCATATACTTTATTCAATTATAAGAAAATTTTAAACTAGATAAAAAAAATCTCATTCCGTTCTCCATTCCGTAGACATACCACAATCATAAAAATTATCACTTTATTTAGACCGTCATTCCATTCTTACGAAATTCCATTATATCATATCAATCACCTCCTAAATGTGTAGCAAATGATTTTTCTAATTAATGTGGAAGATAATGTTTTTCTAGTACGGTACATATAATACATGAGTAAGGTGTACCAAGACCAAGAGTGCGTGCACCCTTAGGTAGTCGATTGTTGATTTTTCGTCATCCAAAATAAAATATAGATTTATCTGTATTAGTGTTATATATATATACACACACACACATATATACATACACATATATATATATATGTATATATCAAAAGAAAGTGAAGAGTTAGCATTTTTTTAAAGGAAAAAAATAAATTTAATATACTAAGAGACTAAACGTACATTGCTAGAGGCTGGTTTATATTTTTCAATATTTTGAAATAAAATTCAATATACCAGTACAGCTAGGCTAAAAATAATTGGATAAACCATCGCAATAATATATGTCACTTTCACACTTATATTGCTCGGGCTAGATTCCAGAACTCTTTCAAAGAAATTGATGTTGCCAAAATCTGATATATATGTTATTTTATATTCTCCTAAATTTATATCTTGTATATCCACTCGAATTATTGGATATGCGCACCTGCTACTATTCAAACTAAATTATATACTATAACCCCAACTAATTAATTAAGATATTTCAATATGCATTTATAACTTATAATTATATATATTATTTCTCATATATAATTTAGTATTCATTAATTCAATATATGAATATGATCAATCATATAGTTATCAATCCTTATAAAAAAATTCATATAGTTAACAAATTTCAACAAAAAGAAATATTCAATTCCTTGCATATGATAAAAGCACAAACGGAGAATGTTTTAAGACAACTAAATATAGCTCATAAACTTCATTAATTTATTGGAAGTCCGCCTAGCTAGGAAGCGCCATTTACACACTAAGCAACATTAAATTAGTACATTCTTTTCAAACCCTAAACAATACTATTAGTTCCTAAACTGGGCACGTGTCGTCCTGTACAAGAAAAGCAAATCCTATTAAAGATTTATAATTATGCTAATGATGATGATTTGGCTGTGTTTAGTTTGGGTTTAGCTTCTATTACTTGGATTCTTAGAACCTTGATAATTAATTAATCAATTAATTAGTATTAATGTGACTGCGCATAGAAATGATTGAAGGTGGATGGTGCGCCCCCATCACACTTTTGGGGTTGGAGAATTTCATGAAAAATAAAATGAATCGGAGAGAGTGAGAGAGAGAGATGCATGTGGAATGTGTATCGAACCTTGGTTTTTTTCATGGAGCTTTCTTCTTTTCATGTAAAGAATAAAGATATGTGAGCTTAATTAAATAATATACACATATAATCACACAACAGCCCAACTAAATTAGATATTCTCTCCGTCTCAATTATATTGTCCCTATCACTATTTTGAGGTGTCCCTATTATATAATCTCATAACTATAAATAGTATTAATTTTCATAGTAATATACAAATATATCCTTAATTGTTAGGTCTTGGAAATTAAAAAATCAACCACTTGAAGTCGTAAAATTTAAGTAAGGGTAATATTTGAAGTTATGCTTCAATATCTTGTTTTCATAAGTATTTTTTAATCTACGTGCAAGAAGAAAATAGACTATATAATTGGGATGGAAGGAGTATATTTTTTATGAATGTAGCGGAAAAGGGAACTTTGGAATTAATATTTCCAAATGCAATAGTGTTTAAGGCGATAGGCGTAGCTAAATATTGTAAATTATTTTTTCGATGAAGATGAATGCATGACTAGTGGCATCTAATATTAATTAGCAATATTGCTATATTGTAAGTTTATGTAATTATCAAGCACGTGAACTCTGAAATTTTCGGTAACTATATGTATTTTCGGTTAACAGAACTAAGAGACTTATATGTATTATATATGTTTTCCTTGATAACTATGAGAGAGTGAAAACCCATGCACGAATATTTGATAGTGATGTGTGTACGTACGTGTTATATAAATATAATATGTGTGTGTGTGTGTGTGATTTTATATATGGCTAGTTTTGGCAGCTCAGTATGCTCCACAGCCAGCCAGGTTGCAGTATTCTTCTTTTGGATTAGACGAAATTCATTAATTATTTCTACTTTATATATATATATATATATAAACATAAATTCCCTTCAATTCCTTTCTTCCTTTTGCAGCAATATGTAGTATATATAAAGCATTAAAGAATTAAAGATTAAAGATTATATGGTGGTCGGCTTTCACCGCTTAAGCAACCGTGTCTCGGAAGAATACACTACACACACATACATTATACATAGATATTTAAATTTAGTTTTAGTGAATAAATTAACTTGGAAAAGTTGTATTTAAATGTTTAATCACGCGTGAGAAAAAAGGTTTCCCACAGAGAAAAGAATGTTTATAATAATCATGTAATTGCTTCATATTAATTTAACATATGTTTCTTGGAACTCTAGTACTCTCAATCACCTCAAAAAGTAAGTTGTGTGTGTGTGTGTGTGAACGATCGCATAAAGTTTTTAATTATATATATTAGCAATTCATGGAAATGTATATTAGCGCGGTTTCAATTCTGGAGAAAATAAAATAATGTGCGAGGTTTAAATCTAGTTTTTAGGGATAATTTATTAATTTATCTCAAAATACAAAATATATGTGAACCGATATGCATTTTCCGCACGATTTTAAAAATATATTTCCAATAACATAAGCTTAAATAACTTTGGCTATTACAACATTTTTCGCACATATTCAACCAATTGAAAGTAATGTGAATCACATTGTAATTGCATGGTTTCATTTGGTCGGAAATAATATTGTTGCGGTTGGTTTGTTCATGTGAAAAACAACACAATTTCAATGGGTTGAAATGTGAAAAGAAATTGTAATTAATTGGTTAAGTCTACATTATTGGAAGAACATTTTTAAAATTTTATAAAAAAAAAAATCGAAGACAATTATCCTTTCCTTTAATTTGAATTTGACTTGTATATGAATTTTTAGTGAGACATTAATGTACAGGGTTACCCAATTGTAAATAGGGACATTTTCTATACTTAGTGCATATATCGGACAAAATTCTCAACAACACAATTGTGCTATTAAATTTATTAGTTTTAATTTCTACTTTTTCTTTGATTTCAACTTCTTATGTTTAAGTTTAATTTTACCTGCACTTATTAATTAGGGTTCATTATATTCTAACCAAGCAGGATTTATAATTATTTTTTAGTATTTAATTTTAAATTTGTAGGATCAATAATTGATTGTTTGACAAATAAAACTAAAAAGATAATTATAAATCCTACTTGAATAGATTGATCCCTAGTTAGCAGGTGTGAAATTAAACTAAAATATAAGAAATTGAAAACTAAGAAACAAATAGAATAGAAACTAATAAATTTGACTATAATGTGGAGGATATATATATAGTACAATTGTGTGTTGTGGTTGTGGATGCTGTATTACTAACTTGACACAAATTATTGAAAACAATGTAACTTTATATATTAATTAAAAGATAGGAAATTAACTCTCATTTTTCTCTTTTCAACCCTCGTAGTAAATTAAAATATAAATATTATTTGGATTGACATTTTTTACTCCTATACTGCCTCCAATAATTCAACTCTATTGTAATAATCAAATATAATCCCTACTTGTGTGTATGTATAATGTATATATATTATGTATAAAATACCTTAGATGCTATGAATGGGGTTAAGGTTTTTAATTATTTTATATTGTCTGAAATGTTTGAAAATTGAAGTGCTGAAGAACAAGAATTCTGTGATTTGAAGTAGTAACCATAATATTGTTGGAAGGAAAATTCTACGTGCCTACATGCAAGGCGGTGAGGGGAGGTTTAGCGGTGGTTGTTTAATTAAAAGGAACTATATATTTAATTATCAAATGAACTGTGTATTATTAGAACGAGCCAAAAAAGAAAAAGAGAAAAAAAACATTGGATGTATTAACAATTTGTCACACGATATTTAAAATGTAACGTAATAATTTTTAGAATTACAATATTTATAATGAGCAAATGAAAATGAAATCTCATACACACGTTGGTCGACAAGTTGTATATATGGATGAAAATTCATCGATGTTGTGTCATTGGTTATGCCATTTTCAATTGATCTAAAAATTCATAAAATGTTATAATTACACTAGTTGTGAAGTTCATGTTATTTGAAATACATTTCTAAAATCACATGAAAAATTAAAATCGGTTCAGATTCTGTATATTTAAGAAAACGGAAATTCTCCCGTACATAAGATGTACATCAGACGGTCAACGCATTGATTCGGTCAAAACATTGACCCAAAAAATCGCCAAAGCATTTGATACTTTTTAGGGATACAGGTTTATACTTTTTTTTAGTGATACTTTTTAGTTTTATTATTGATACTAATTTTGATAGTTTTTTTCTTTATTTTTTTCTAACCGATACTTTTTAATAATACAAGTGATACTTTTGAGCTTTTTAGTGATACGTTTTAGTGTGATCGACGAATGATACTAACTTTTGACGGATTTTTTGATCAAGTGCACATAATGCACACAAGACCTGCCCTTTGAGAAAACTATTCCTTTATAATTTCAACACTTCTTAATTTTTAGCTACCAATTTATTTTACAATATTAATTCGAATTCAGTCTCTTCTACTGATGATCTAATGAAGACGAGAATGTTGTCGGTTGATAAAAAGAGAAGAAAAAAAAAAGATAGAGAAAGCGAAAATTCTCATTTACATATATTTATTTGATTTACAATTAATATGCCTAATAGTAAAATAAAATCCAAAACAATTGCAAATTTGCAATATATTGTTATTAGGTTAATTGATGTATATAACACAAATTTTACCCGAATTTACGCTTTTAAAATATTGTAGACAAACATCACCCTTTCACCATTTTTTTACAAAAAAATGTAATACATTAGGGAATTAGAAATTAATCAACATAGTTTGACCAGAATGTGTAGTACTCTGAACATTAACCACAACTTAATTATATATATATATATATATGTGGTTTAAAATATATATATATATATATATATATATATATGTTTAATTTTCGGATTATATATATGGCACATGGTATATCAAGCAAACCTTTGGAAAGAATATAGCTGACGAATCTATTTATAATTAATGAGTTTGAAAAATCCATGAATATCTAATATAGGACATAATCGAAAATTTAGAAAAGATTAAAATATTGACCATTACTTTTAAATTGCTCCTTTTCCACTATCTCCTGAGTGACTCCACTAAATCTTCCGATATCATATAATACTCCTTCAATAATGCAAAGAATATTTGGGCTCCAACGTTTATATATTTCATCTTTTTCATGACATGTGCTAGTACAATTATTGGTAGGGGTTAGAAAAAAATCGAAATTCGAGAAGCGAATCGAATTGAATTAATTTGATTTTTTTGATTTTTTTTTTTTTTAAAATTCAGTTCAGTTCGGGAAATTTTCTAATAAAAAATTAGTTTTTGATTTTGGTCCGGTCCAGGAGGAAATTATTCGAATCGAACCGAAAAATTGAATTTATAAATATTAGTAATAAAAATACTCACCTTTGTTGGACTTTATAATTTATTCGGCTTTGTTTTGTTGGAGTTTACACTTTTTTGGACTTTATTCAATTGTTTATTAGTATTTTTTGAACCTGAATCTTGGTAATTAGCTAATTTATACTTGTACGTATTTAATTATATCGAATAAGGAGAAAGTAAAGCAAAAAAAATAAATAAGAAAATAAAATAAAATAAATTCGGTTCAAAATCAAACCAAACCAAAATATTTCGGTCCAGTTCAGTTCGGTTCTGATCAAAAATTCAGTTCGGTTCGGATGGATTCTATTTTTAAAAATTTCAACTTCTTCGATTTTAGCATTTTTGGGATCGAACCGAACCAAAAAATCGAATGTTCACCCTTAATTATTGGAATATTTTTGTTTTGCTTTGTTCGCTTTACTGACAATTTTCTTAAAATACACTAATGTTATAATTTTCATGCGATTTTAAATACATGCTTTTGATAATATAAATTTAACAAATTTTGCAATTAAAATATTATTCACAATTTCAACTAACTGAAATTGTTTTGTTTTCATATGGTTGAAACCAATTGAATTTATATATTCTTTCCAGTAGGAAATTAATTGGAAATTATGCAATTACAACATTATTTATGCCAGTTTCAATTTGCTGAAAATGTGAATATGTTGTAATTACAAAAATTATAAAATTTAAATTATCGAAGTAGGAGGCTAAAATTGATGTGACATTTTCCACTAGGGTTTACCGTTCCCAATTAGGGTTTATTAAGTTCCTGATCCCAATTAGTAATTATGAGATTCCCATTAGGGTTCACTGTCCCCAAATAGGGTGTATTGCATTTCATTCCAATGAAATCATCGTTCCATTTTTGTTTATCAACACATGCTAAAATGAGAAATGCATGAGGCTAAAATTTGCGAAGTCGGATGCTAAAATTGAATCTGGGCAATTTTTGAGTTCAGTTCCGATTTTACCCTTAATGAGACGTGCGAATTGAAGATTTTTGCGATAATTACAAAAATGCCACCGAAAATCTAGATGGATCTGAGGCGTCGATTTTGCAGGATGGACGGATGGGATCGGTTCCCGGTTCTCACCTAGCGACTGGTTCTCACCAGATCCCATCCCTATATATATATATATATATATATATATTCTAAAATAAAATTAATGAATCCTAAAATGAAAATAATTTTTTTTATCTGGTGGCTCACACGTGCACGAGTCTGACATTAATGTGCGGACTCATACACTGCGTTCGACAACTAATTTTTTTGGCTTAAATATAAATCATAATTAAAATTAATAAATCTCAATTAAAATTAAATAAAGATTTTTAGAAAAAAATAAAAAATTCAGAATAAAATAGGATAGCCTCGTGTTGCACACAGCTCTTGACAAAAATAGGCAATTGGGCGTGTTTGACTCATCTAATAATTTTCACCCGTAAAATGGTGTAATATAAGTTTTTGCCTTCTTTTATTTGAAAGAATTGTAATTGATCCGTTACATTGGTTTTTATTTATGTGGGGAGTTCACAAAATTGTATATCCATTTCTCATATCTAAAGAATATATATACATTTGCATGTATATTATTTCATTCGTTTCTGAATAAGTGTCATTCTAACACTTTAATTTTGTTTCACAAACATTCTACACGATCGAAGTGAAAAATTTACATTTTTCTCACATTTTATGCATTTAAACTCAAACATCTCTATTTAACGCATTTAATATATTCACTAAGAGTGTAATTCATTAATGTGTATGCATTTATTCATAATAACTAAGAAATGGATATATATATATATATATATTATATGTAACCCGAATAAGTTCAAATGGATACTAGTATTTCATGTGAGAACTATAAACAATGTTTATTTAGTACGATTTTATAGTTTACTTTATTATATTTTATTGCTATTTTTTTAAAATAATATTATAAATTATCTTATTATAATTTAATGCTAGTATTAAAAACATTAAAATACAATAAAATAAACTATAAAATCATATTAAATAAGCATTATTTTTAATTCTCACACGTATCATCAATACCCATTATAACCATCCTCGTATTTAACCAATTTACAAATGTAGTTTGCATCTGCAAAGCCCTCAGGTTATTTAATGTGTGGGGCCCGTATACGAGAATATTTATTTCAATTCAACGCTTCCTTTGAGAATTTGATTTCAATGATTTAGTTATTAATTATGAATAAAATTACACTAGGAAGAATATATGAAAATGATTGGAATATGTGCGCATAAGAGATGTAATGAAGTACATTAAACATAATATCATCGATTAGGTATGTATTATAATTTGATAACAACTTTGGCTCTATATTTATCAAGTATAAGACTATATATTTACTTACATTATAAATTAATCAATTTATTGTTATGCTTATCTGATTTAGACAATTAAGATATTAGCTCATCGTCATTTAACAAGCTTAAAATATAATTTTATGATTATGCACTAGCATTGGAATTACATTGGACTACAAGGGGTCATTTGCTTGGTAGAAAAATTTGCTTGGTAGAAAAACTAAGTTGTCTGAGAATATGACTTTTAGGAATGTGATCATCGGAAAATGAATATTACAAATTATTTATCTATCATGTGTTTGTAATATAATAATAAATTTGTTAGGATTCTTATTTTAGTATTTTTTTCATTTAAATTAATAAAGTTGGTTTATTAAGATAAATAAATAATATTGTAGATTTGTAGTATAGGGGTATTCTTCACCTATTTTATGGTGAGACATCAGAATTCGATCATTATTCTCCTCCCCCATTTTAAAAAAATAAAAATAAATGAATTAACAATTGAAAAATTAAATAAAGATATATTAATAATAAAAATTGTATAAATAAAATTTGAATGAATACAAATGTACAAAACCACTGATTATAAAAAAAAAATGCATTAATTTACAAATGTAATATATATATATATATATGTGTGTGTGTGTGTGTGTGTGAGTGGTGTTTTGTACAATATTTTGAAGTTTAAATGAAATAAATTGGATAGTTTAGCATCTACTTTAACCCAAATTGTGCTTTTAACCTCCTAGCTTGGAAGTTTTGTTTTCATTTGAGTTTTGTAGGAAATAGATGATGAATTAATGCAAATTTGAAGAATTCAAGACAATGGAATGATAGTGAATCAAATAAGGAGCGCACTGTAAGTTGAATTAGGTTAATCAGCTAAGAAACGAATGAGAACGAAGCAAAATCGTGGAAGCTGTCGGAGACGCGCTCAAAGCATGACGCCTAAACGCGACCTCCTCAGGGTCACGTTTTGAGCCTCTTCCAAGCTCGACTTGGAAACGTGAACTCCTACGGGTCGCACCCCAGAGTACCGCAGATGTGACCCCAAAGCGCGAGCCAAATCCCACGTTGCAGAGCCTTCTGAACCTCAAATTTCTTCATCTGAAATGCGACCCAAAGCGCAACCTCCTTCTGGTCGCGCCTCGAATATAGACTTTCCGATTTTTAGTCAATTTTTGCCAATTATTTTATTTTATTTTATTTCTTTTATTCTTCCACTGTATAAACTCATCCCATTTCAAAATTAGGGCATAGAGTTCCGCCCATAGCCTCTTTTAAAAAGTTTAGAGGGTATGAAGAGATAGAAGAGATTGATAATTAAAGATTGGGCAAGAGGAGCAAGTTGAAACAAGATTTGAAGACCAAAACATCAATTTGGGTTTCTTTGTTCTTTAATTTTGTTGAAATCATGTTCATTCCTGTAATGACTTTAGTTTTTCATTTTGCAATGAGAAGCTAATCCATTGATACTCTGGGGTGTTGGATGTATTTGGATTATTGAATATAAACAATGTTTATGTTGGATATTTGAATATTCATGCTTATATTTTGGATTTTTGTTCTGTATGGATGTTGTTTATTATTTATTGGTGAGAACTAATTAATCTTTAAATGACATGATTACATATGTTAGCTCATAATTCGAGAGATGAACTTCAACATAGAATCCTAAAAATTCAAAGGGCATTTATTACCTAAATCGAGAGATTAAGGATAATTATTAAGGTTTGAGATTATTTGTGCCTTAGGTAAGTACAGTCTAGGATTTGATTGGAGAAAATAATCATAGGGCTATTCCCCACTTTCTAAATGCTTCGAGAGAATAATTATGATGCTTTAATAATCACCTTTGTGAGCTTGAATAGTGAGTATAACACCCTAGATAACTAGATTTTGTACTAAGTAATCCAAATAAATCAACCCCTAGAGTATTTCTTCATTTTATTATCTACTCGTTAGTTAAATTATTTGTTTATTTTCTTCTTTGCTCATTTATTCAGTTCTTAATTAAATAAATTTCTTTTCCATCGTCTAGATAACAAATAGGAGCCGATGTCATAATACGTACTTATTTAATTTTCTTTTTCCATGTGGATTCGACCTCGTTTCACTCTATGCTATATTTTGCTTATTCACTTGTAAGTTGATTCGAATTCAAATTATAAATAAAACTTCACATCAATATATATATATATATAATATATATATATATATGGTCGACATCATTCGAAGACAGATAAAAAACTAACAATAATTCACAAACAAATTTAACATAAAAAATATTTTCAAAATTTTCAAATTTTTATTGAAAAATTATAAATTCAATCTTAATAAAAATTTATAAAAATAATAGATATAATTGATGAAAAAATCGAGTAATGAAATGGTCAAACATAAGATTCCTAGAGGCAAGCCATCATAATAACTACTCCAAATAGGTATTTAGAATTAAGAAAAGCTATATTAGTTTCTTGTTTTGAGATTTTGATTATTTCTAAAATTCCCAAAAATTGAAATAAATACAAAAAAAATTAAAATTAAGAAATCATATTATTTTCCAATCTCGGATTTCTTGCAAACCATATGAGGTTAGTCCTTTTTTTTACCTTTTTTTTTTCTAGGTTATCAATCTTTGCGTTCTTTATAACGACACTACTGATAAGAAGTAAAACACCAAGGGCTTGTTTGTTTTTGTTTTCATGCGGAAATTTTTAATTTTTTATTATTCAAAATATTGAAAAAATGTTGTTTTATTCATTTTCAATTTTAATTTTCACTTTTTCCAATTCTAAACAACTTATTCAATCATATAAATATTACTGTAGTGGGACCCATCAGTTAAATATTCATAAATCCATCTCAATCACACAAATATTTATCTTTTCATTTCAACCATATATTTAAATTAAAAACAATAATTAAACAAACATATTTTCATTTTCTAAACCTATTACTCTAACATTAAATCATATATCATAACAAAATCATTACATCTCGTAAATTAAATTGAAAATACTGAAAAATTGAAAATTGATGTTGGAAATAAAACCAAACAAACCCTAAAAGTTTCTTATTAGGTACAAAATTGTTACTTATGCCAAGAGATACTCTTTTCATTACAATAATAAATAAACAAAAGAGCACAATTAATCTAATTTTTGAAACCGCGTAATAATACGAGAAAATGAGTATGGAAAACAAAAATAAAAACATACAAGGCCCTAATGTTTCTTGAATTATTTTATTTCATTAATTTGTAATCTAGACCAACTTTTTATTTCAATTCCATGAGTATGACGGTGCAAAAAAATTAACTAAAACAAATTAATAATTTTTGAAAATCCCATGTCACATTCTCTACTTAATTTTCTTTGGAAAATCTAAATAAATAATTAACAGTCAAACCGACCAAAGAAATCACAAGATTTTCAACGAATATTAGTGCTTTCAAGATGGTCACGCATTAATAGTAGTTTGAATTCAGTATTTATCATGATAAATTATCTCTATATGACTTCATTTTTTTAAATATAGAAAATTAACTAGCTAATTAAAAATATCCAAAAATAAATAAACAAACTAATAAAGATATAAATATGTTTGATCAGCAATGAAGATCCCCCAAATTCTTGTTAAACGACATGGCAAAGAACATGGAAATTATTTATTAAACCTTAATGGAAAAGCTTGTTCAATAATTTAGATAATTAATTATATAAATGCAGATTCTTATGCTTTAATTATCTTAATTAAATCCAAATTAATACCACTCTTTTCAGTAACAATGTTCGGTGTTGACGTCGCTACGTAACACCGTTTGAGACTTAATTGATTGATCCAAAAACCATATAAGAATCATTGTATCTACCAAATTCAACATTTCCTTCACTAACATCTTATTTTACTCACACATCCGACGTGGTAGTATTGAGAAGAAATCAACACGGATAATCAAACACTGGAAAAAAAGACGCATTCTAAGAATGAATACTCATTATTTAATCCATTTTCTTAATTAATTCATTTAGTGTTTATATTGGGATTTAAATCATGCTAGAACAATCACTCATGTATTCTAAACCTTCTCTCGAAGCACCTAGATTGTAGATCACACAATAAATATTAACGTGTCCGTTCAATATCTATTATGCAACTCCTAATGGTTCAAAAGATTTATTGTTCTCCAAATTAATCTCAACTCCGTCGAGTGATAATATTGACTAATCAGTTAATTATTCCAGATCTTGTGTTAAAACTCATTTCTCGAATTATGGATTAACACATCAAATTGCATCATTTAGTGATCAGGTAAATAATACAGAGAAAAGCAGGGATAATCAAAACATAATCAAATCATAGACATAAAATAAAATGAATTAAAAGAACTTCATAAATAACTCATAATCCAACCCTAGAATATTAGGGTTTAGCTATCCATGTCAGAATAAATAACTAAAACAGTCCACAAAGAAAACATTGAAATTCTAAGAATAAAGTAAATAAAACCAGGAGATTCTATTATGGCTTTGGTCTTGAACACTCTTGAATTCTTTGGTCTTGTTCTTCGCGTCTTCTTTTCTCTGTTGTTTCTATCTGGTGGCAACTTTTGGTTAGGTGGAATTGTGTTGAATTTTCGTCCAAGAAAATCCTTAAATACCAAGTTAAGAAAAGCCCAAAAATAGGTCAAAAATCGGACAGGCCCGCACGATTCGCGACTTCGCTCGCGACCAGACCGCCCGCGACTCGGGTCGTGAGTCCACGTGGCGCTAACGTGGTAAAATATTCGCGACCAGGTCGCAGGTAATACAAAGGAGAACCCCCCCTGTCGCGCACATGCAAAAAAGTGGCCAGAGGGTGATTTGCGACCAGATTCGCGACCCAGTCCCCGCGAGTCTAGTCGCGGGTATTTTTCGGTTACAGCAGCCTCTCACTGTTTTGTTTCGTTCTCACTCGTTTCTCGTCCGATTGACGCGATTCTTTTTGCAACGCGTTCCTAACTTGATTTCCTATTTTTATAGGGTCTTCCCAAGCTCATTTGAAGTTCACACAAAAAATAGTATTAATTCCCTTCACAATGAACAAACACGTGACATTGTACAAAACATAAAAAACAATGCAAAACTTATCACTTCATGCATGCAATGCCCATCAAATACCACTCAAATGAACCTCAAAACACATACATACAAGGTTATCAATGTCATTGTCTTATTTCTAATCCAAATAATTGTAATATCGCCACTTTTTTTTCTTTTATGAGAAAAAGAAATACTAATATTTTTCAACATTAGAAATGATATTTTCAGTATTGAAAATTATATTTTTTCCACAAACTAAATAGTTACAAAAATATTACTACCTTTTATATTGGATTTGAATTAACGTCAAACGATTTTACACAAACTTTTGTGTAAATTAACTACTACTACGTGCATGGGGTGCAAAAGTAGGAGCTGTACATGTTAAGCTGCTCCTATAGTCAATGGAAACTTGTGACTATATTCGACCACTTGGACATGGCCTAACTCCGAATTGGAATTATATCTTATTAGTTTTTAATAAGAAAAAATAAATTATTTTCTAAATCTAATTTAGACTAATTATATATGTTTCATTAAGTGATTAATTAATCAAGCTGGTAGCTACTAACAATAGAAATTAAAGAACTCTAGTAATGGTTAGGTCAATCTTTATTGAGTGCAATATTTTACATACATTATTTCTATCAAATATTAAAGGTATGACCCTGACCTACTTGATTATAGAATAGCTTTGTAAGACCCATTTGATAAGGTTTGGAGAAACTAAACAAAAGTAAAATAACAGAAAACTTCAAGTAGGAAAATAATATGGTTAATTAATAGCCATTATTAACACGTACAACCTATATAAGTCTTTTGAATTTTCACACATTAACGTTCTAATTTTGAATAACGCCATGACTATCCATTTTTTTAAAAAAATTATGTCATATCCAGAGAATTTCCTATCAAACTTAACTGGCGTGTCCTAAAGATTTGGAGACTCGTGTATAACATAAATGGCGTAATTTGTAGTTCATCACATACTGCAAAACGGAACGTCGTATTTTAGCTTGGCTAACATTGCTACATGGGTTGTCACATCATAAATAATGTTGCCCAAATTTTCATCTCGGATGACTTAATTGTGAAATAATAATAATTAAATAAATAAATAAAATTTTCACATTATTGTAAAAATAAGACGTTGTGTGAAAAATCAAAATATTTGTATAGATTGTGATAATACCTCCTATCAGATGGGCCCTGAGATTTGAAATGTCCTGTTCGAACTTAAAAATGGCGCTTCTATTTATTGAAATATAAAATTGCTACATAATAAATAGCACAATCATTTTGACTATAAAATTCTAATACATATGATAAATTGATAAAAAAAAATGCTTGAAATTAATATGTTCAATATGCTCAATTTTTTAAAACTTCAAAATCATCCTTGCGTTACTATTATCTTCGAACAACCCTAAAACAAAGCAAACAAAGTTATTTAAATAATATTATTTAAAGATACTTCTTCTAGCATTTTTTTGAAGAAATTCACTTATAAATTTTTCATAATCAATATTTTCTAGTAATTCGTGCTCAATGGATATCAAAGCAAGTCTATTCAATCTATCTTGTGACATGGTGGACCGTAAATAAAATTTCAATATTTTCAATTTTGAAAAACTTCTTTCAGCAGATGCAAGTATAACATGTATATATGGTTAATAAAACTCTATAAGCAATATATGCATTATGACAACTATTTAATCTCTTCAAATAAGTTAATATATCTCAAGTTGTAATATTTTTTTTTTTTTGGGAAAAAGATATCGCAATGTGTTTAGCTCTTGAAATAATTCTTGACCATCAAGATCACTATGCTCTTCATCCTTTAGAATATTATCAAAATTTTCACAACTTGCTTTTAAAGTAGCATCCATCGAATTCAATTTATCAGAAGAAAATAAAAAATAAAAAATTCTTCTGGTGTTTGCTTATTCTCCATCATTTCACTTTCATCAAAATTAGTTAATACCCTAAAAGTACTAAATAATGGGCTTATCATTAATAGGACTGACTTTTTTTTTTTTACAAAACTAATGGGTTAAAGTTTTAAATTTATGCTACACTTAATATACATAAGTTTTTTTTATTAAAAATTAAAACTATATTACTAATACTATATATATACATGTATATAACAATTTTGATGCCTTAACATTTCGTGAGACCCTAAATTTTTTTTATTAAAAATTGATATTATATTAATAATACTATATATACACACATATATAAAAATTTTGGTGCACGACACGCCAAAATAATTAGCAAACTGGCAAACTTAATTGCATGCTATGTAGAAATAGATCGTAAAGGAATAATTGTGTAAAAATGTCAATAATGCAATCACCATAATCAAGAAAAATAAGCAGAACCCAAATCAAAATACGTACATAAGATTAGCTAGTGAAAAGAAAAACCCCTAATCGAGAAAAATAAACAGATCGAACCCAAAAAACGCACAACAAACATTATATTTTGAAATAAATATATATAATATATAATAACGACTCCATATCCAAAAATAGAAAATGATAATTTTCTTGTCTAAAAGATATTTCAGCTTATGTAAATTATAAGTAGAGTATCTGAATAATGATCTATATAATATGCAAATTAATTTTAATCTAAATTTTGATAAATATTATATGCAATTTCTTCCTTAATTAGCAACATTAATTTCCGAGTTCCATTAAATTCAAATATATATATATATATATATATATATATATTGATTGATTTATTGTACTATGACCATAGTTCATGTTTAATTTCAGTTTGAAATTAAATTAATTATATTTTTTACGTTTTTTTCAACATTTCATTTTATTTTATTCTCTACAGCAGCCTTCCTCAGCTGATGTTATAGTTTACATATCTTTGTTTCTTTTATATACGTATATTAAATAGCCTAATTACGAAAAATATATAATTACATAATTACCACATATTATAATAATAGTAATTATGATACATATAACTATAAAATCACACAATTGTAATCTATCTATATAATATACAATAACAACACTGAATCCAAAACTAGAAATCTTGATTTTTCCAGCCCATTAGCACCTTCTAAAAATGAAAATATTATCTGATATATTATTTAATTTATTTATTTTTCATGTAAATCAAAAATATATTTATATATAGCCATCAAATCAGTCTAAAAGATTGTCACAACTCACAACTAAATTAGTTTATAATTTACATTAACTAATATAGAATATAATATATTGTATATTATATATATATATATAGTAATAGAATATTTTAATTTAGACGCAAATTTCTTAAGCAACCTAGCTACACGAAAATCTGTTTTCAATCATCAATGGTAAATACATTATTTTTGGGTCTCGTCATAATATCATTCATTTTTTTAAATCATCTTTAATTTATTATATATTATTTATATTTCCTTACTTTTATATAATTAACTTAATCTATATTTTAATATTTTTTATTTATTAAATTTTCAATATTAGTTTATTTAAAAATAAATCTATAACCAATTATTATTATTTTGTGTTTTTTTGTAGGACACATTTATTATGAGCGATTACTAAATAATGTTATTCATTTTTTTTAATGGCAAACTATACTAATTTTACAAAATTAATTTGTTATGTTGTAAAAAGGTTGGTAAATATTAAAACGTTTGTGAAATATGTTTCAGTAGATAAAAATTGTGTTGCTTCATTTATTTACTTTTGTATCAGAGACAATTGTCAGTACTTGTTTGGATGGTTGATTAGTCAACAATAGTATTCAATTTTTTATCGATAAATTATCATAATAATAAAAAATTAATTCATCATCTTATAAAAATGTTGGCAAGTATGCTTTTCTTAATTTCCTAGAATATTGTATTGTTTTTTTTTTTCATTTTTTAGCATCATTGTAACTTTTGGTAATTTTATTAAATTTAAATAATTCTGAAATGAGATTAAAATTTATAATATAATTTAAACCAGGGTATAAAAGATCATCAATATAGTATTAATTGAAAAAAAATAAAAAAGAAAGAAAAAAGAAAGATCTAAATAAAAGAACTACAAGAAAAGGACATGTCTCATACGTAAAAAAGAATGAAAGAAAATGAAAAGAAAACATAAATAAATAAAAAAGTGGATGCCATCTTTTTTAGGTACATGCAAAGGTACTAAATTTTGAGTTTACTTCTTTTTATTGGGGGTGCTCTTGATATAACAAATACAATGCAGAAGCTTATCGAATCGAACACACGTCAATTTGATAATTGATTCAATCCAATACCAAATTGAACGATAACAAATAATTAACCCAAATAAACTGTCCTCAAATCAAAATTCGAATTAATCACCAAGAAATCACAAAAATCCCCAATTTCAACCCGAAGAACCCTAATGCTTGACCTATCCAATTGACCTACCAAACGAAGTCGGATTACGCTCAAATTTTAGGACAAAGTATAAATATATAGCAGGAATAACATATCCAAAAATCAGACAAAACGCACGTATAAATTGAGAGATGGCTCGGTGGTGATTTTAGGCGATTTACGGCTCGATTGGGTGGTATATGCGAAATCTGAACTCGGGGAGGATTATAAGCGATGAAGACAGCATGTAGGATGGTGTGGGACGTGTATGGAGGAGTGGTGAAGATGGTATATGACGTGGAGGTGATGGAAACGAAAAGGGGAGAAAGAAGCTTACCCGAAACGAACCCCGGATCTACGAGAATCCGAAACGCGAGTATGGAGTAGAACTTCGTGGCAGATTAACCCGTACACTACTGGATGCACGAATGAATCTTTTGATTTCGAGTTTGTAGGCGCCAATTCACAAACCCTACCAAGAACTAACGATGTGTGTGTTTGAGACGGGATGAACGACAAAGCGTTTGTTTTAATCAAATCCAATCTGTCTAATACAGCGTTTGAAAGGTGCATAAATACTAATCTAAGGGAAAAAATGAAATTATTAAGTTGATGGGCTTAATAATTTCGAAAAATAAAAGAAAACAAATTAAAGGCCCAATTCTCCTAACATTAATTTGGGCTTCAAATTAAATAAAAAAAATCACAACTGAAAATAGTCTAATTAAATTAAATAAAATCTGCACTAAATCCGTCTATGCCTCTGCATCTTCATCTTGTATTGAAAGCATAATAATCAGCTTGGGGCTACTTCGAACCATCAACTCTTCCTCGAGCTTCTTTCCAACGAAACACTGAAGGTAGCCTTGCAGCTTCTTGGCTCTAAGTCGCGTCACTGGACCACGCAGCTGCAACTCCGGATTTAGTGTGTCAAAGCTCATCCCATACTCATCAGCTCTGGTGTACATGAAAGTTGAGACCTTCTCTTACTAGATATATATATATATATATATATATATATATATATATATATATATAGGGGTTGATTATTATGAGAACTAGGCTTTAGGTGAAAATTAGGAACTAATCCTAACCTTTGCTTTTATCTAGATCTATGGTTATGATTAAATGACATAAGATCTTTAAAATCTAGTAATATAATTAAAAATAATATACATAATGGCATTAATGTAATTATACATTGATCTTTTATATGGAAACATGTATATATCGAATCCCTAAGATACGAATCATTAAATGATACAGCAACCAAATATTTCTCAAGAATTATCGTGATCAAGAAACCTAGAATTAGGAATCACTTTTCATCGCCTTCTTCTGGAAAAAGCGGCGCTACAAATAGAAAATCGATTATCACCATCACTAGCTCCAGCAGGTTCGACAGCGCCCATCAATGGCGCAATAACCACTTCCATCGATTATTTTCCCAGTTTCCATGGCGAGATGCAAACAAGGTAATAGAGGAATGTTTTTGGTAGTTTTCGAATGTATGTTGAAATCTTGTGTAGAATGGCTTCTGGAAAAATTAAACTCTCATTGAAAACTATATTAAAGATTCCATGGATGTGTAGCTACAAATATTGCAACCCACGTGTTTGTTTAAATGCATAAATGAACGATTCGTGGAATTTTTTAGTTTCTTATTTAGTACAAGATGTATGTAATATTTACTTTTTGAATGCCATATGAATGTAGTGGAAGCAGAAGCTAAGTTGTTGATATTTTGTAGCTTATCTAAGATGCAAGCATGTGTATGTGGATATTTGTGTTGATTTATTTGATACGCTAGTAGTACTTTGTAGCAGCTATGAAAGAAAATATATATTTTTGTGTCCTATTAATTTTCAGATTTAATTAATGTGTCAATTGAGGGTTGAAAGATTGTGTTTGTTTCTGAAAAAATTATATTTTGTATCTTAGTATTCATGTTTTGATTTTGTTGCTACTTTTGGTAGAGTTTATAGCTTATTATTCATATTTTTTATACTTTGAATGCTGCATTATTGAAGGTGGCGTGCCCTTCCTTGTTATTGCTATATTTTTATCATCTTATAGCTTATTACATAGAAAAATAGGGTGGTGATATAGTAAGAGAAATTCATATCATATTTTGTACAATTATTGGATGTATGTAATATGTACGATTTGAGTGTTGTATGAATGTGGTTGAAGCACAAGCTAAATTATTGATATTTTGTAGCTTATTTAAGGTGCAAAGGTGTCTATGTGGATATTTGTGTTTATTTATTTAATACACTAGTAGTAATTTATAGCAACAATATAATAATTACACATTTTTGTGAAGAAACCGAACTCTCGGTTTTGAAAGAGTTGTGTACAAAGTTGTGTATAAAGTTGAGACAACTTTGCATACGCAGCGGAAATTTAAAACAGAAACAATGGATTGGAATTTTCACAAGATTATATTTCTATAATCTCGCGAAGTGCCTCAGGGCGAAATCTTCACTATATAAAATATGTGAATTACAAAAACACTACCAGATAAACTCTCACTAAATATTAAGACACTTTATCTCTTCCTTCACAGAAGGTTGGGACTAAAGTTGTCTTAATTATATCTAGTAGAAACGGATAAGTACGAGAATCCAAAACTTTACAATATCTGAAAAGCTCTATTAAAAAACTCGTATCTAACACTAACTATCTGAACCCTATATATACACAGGTCGTTGCTTGATCCCCACTCAAAGCAACCGATCCACTAAGTCATGATCTCCATGATCTCCACTCCTACATTTCCGGCGCAACTTCCGGAACAACCGTGGCTTCAGCAGATCTTTGGACTTGGTCAAATCCCACATGCTCCTATTTTCTCTCAACAGATTTTATCCTGCAAGAAAGACAAAAACTCTAAATACACGATTTAAACAAATATCCCTAAATCTATGATACACTACCGATCGGTATCAACAATCTCCCATTTTTTTGGCTTTCTTCCCAAAACCAAACAAAAAACAAGAGTTACAATTACTCCCCCTGAAGCAACAATCAAATTACAACAACCATGAAAAGATTAGAGAAATGTTAGCTAAACAGTTGCTTCCCCTGTCACCAAGACTGTAATAAAAACAGAATCTACACAAAATCATCACAACACATAAAACAATCATAACCATAATATATTCATAGCAAATGCATACATATCTGCATACAATCAAAAATATATAAGAGTTAGGCAGAAAATAAAAGTTGTTCATAAAGTTGTGCAACAAATAAAATAGTTGTTTGTTTCATCCAGCAACATCATCAAAATACTGCAACACACTGCAGTCTTCTTCTTCTTCATGCTTCTCCCCCTCACTCCTCATCTTCATCTTCATCATTGCTTGGTCCGTGGCGGCGACGGCTAGGGCCTTCTCCCCCTTTTTGGGAAGAAAGAAGTCGTTGAAACACCCTTCGTTGCCCTTCAAGGATAGCAATCTGCGAGGAGAAGAAGGCTATTTGCTCCTACAAAACAAAGACAGGTAGAGAACACATTAACTCGGCCGAGGGATCCTCTTCAGTTGAGGCATCAATCCACGGGAGATCTCTGTGCCTCTTCTCACTCAAGAAGGCAGGTTGCACAGTTTGGAGAGGGAGCCTGGATGTAAGGACATCTTTTTTCTTTGGTTTCAAACCTTGCTCAACAAGCATGCTATAGATGGGAGAAGGTACGATCAACTTTTTGGTGGACTTGGCCACAGCAACCTCAGCAACAGCATTAAAAATGTGGATGCCCAAGTTGAACTTCTCTTCCTTGAACACTTTGTAGAGTAGGCACACATGCTCAAATGGCACAACTGTGGTATTGGATGTAGGGATCCAATTTGAAACTGAAATCTTGTGCAAAGTTGAGAAAAGGGAAGTGAGGACCGAAGCTATGCGGTTAGGCCTTTTGTTCACTATCCATATATCTGCACGGCCACCCGTAAGCACATTCTCCATCTCAACTTCTAGCTCCTCATCAATCTCATCATCAGACTCAATAACATTTGGAGCAGCTAGAAATTTGTTAATGCGAGAGGGAGTGAAAGAGAAAATCTTCCCACGGACATAAACTTTTCCAAACATCTTGAAGGAGGGGTTAGCAAAATCAACAGGCAGATTGGAATAAAATTGCTTCACAATCTCAGCAACATAGGGTTTCACATAAGTGACACTTCTCAAAACTTTCCTTTTACGCAGAAAATCAAGCAAATTATATTGTGCAAAATCCTTCAAATCAACTGCCCTATCATTAATGAACTCTCTTTTCCTAAAGCTATCCCAATTCTTCTCAGCAGCCTCATTGTAAAAGCATTCATTCAAAGCCTTAATTACCTCAAGCTCGGAATCGGAGTCGGTATCGGCCTCGGTCGGAGAAGCTTCTCGTTTGGCCTTCTTGACTGACTTGCCTTTCGACTTCAACGGCGACAAGGAAGGCATTTTCCTCTTCCCTTTCCGAGAGGCAGCAACCTCATCTTCAAGCTCTTCGTCCTCATCGGCTTCTGAGAGTTGGTGAGAGGACGATTTCTCAGCAGAGTCGTCGGAGGAAGCACCCGATTGATTCTCACCCTCGACATCATTGTCGATGTGGATCGGTTCCTCGGGAGCTTGAGAGGGATGGCTTGATCGAGAGACACGCTTGGAACGTCGAGTGGGAGGAACCCTAGATGTTTTAGAGGGCTTCTTCGTCGGAGGTGAAGGGGTCGGAGATGGGACGACCTCCGGCTGTGACTTCGGCTCGGCAGAGGAGAACGGGACGGGAATAGGGCTACCGCCTTGTTGAGCGGCTTCCTCAGATAGATGGACTGGGTCCTCTGGGTCTTCGACAAGAATTGGAGTGTCGAGCTCCGGAAAGTCAAACGATGGCATCACTATGCCGCTCGGAGAAACAATAATCGCCTGCTCGGCCGTCGGAGGCAGGACAGAGGGCGGCATTGAAGTCGGTGCTGGGAGAGGAAGCGGTTGAGACTGAATCTCCGAGCTTCTCACCTCAGGAGAGATCTCCATCGGTGCATTCCCTCGTGAAGGCGAGAGCAGAATGCTGGGTCAGAGGAGAGGGGTGGTGTCCGGTGATAGGAGACGAAAAGGGTTGGGTGCGAAAAGACGGGGAGGAGATGGTTGCGGTGGAAACGACGAGAGGTGGCGGAGATAAGCGGAAGTTTCGGAGTCCGCCATGAATTCCTCCAACTGCTTCATTTTTTCAGGCGTCATTTTGGAGAAGGTTCGGGAGAGAGAGAGCGAGAGTTTTTGGAAGATGAAGGGATGAAAAAGTAAGGGTTTTGTGAATAGTAGAGCAAGGATCGGTTTTATCAGACTTAGGGGAGAGGAATAGAGACGGGAAATTTAAATGAGTAGACTAACAAACAGATTCGTCCCGCCACAAAAATAGGGATCAATAAACTAAAGATATAGTCAAAGATGAAATTAAAGATAGAGTAGGATACACTTCCGGATTCACTCAACTGACTTTCAAAAAAAAAATTATATTTATATTTTTTATTTTTTTTTGTTTTTGAACAATTGTTGTCATAGAGGATGAAATATTCAGAACACTTTTGACACATCATAGAAGACTTTTCAAGAAGAGAGCAGATGATGAAAAGATGTACAACCAAGAGAATCTCATAACAACCACTTATCTGAGGTCTTTGACCCAGTTATATGGTTTTTTAAGAACGATCATGATTTTACCTTTTACAGGCTTTTACATCCTCGAATCTGCTCAGCTTCACAGTCAACTATGATATATCGAAAGTTGTGACAACAGTTGATCCATCTTTTGAACTCATATAGAACATAGACCAAGAGATTTTCTCAAAGATGAGAATCTCTCATAGCTAAGAGCTTTTGTGAATATGTCAGCCAGCTGAGAATCTGTACTAATGTACTCTAACTTTAATAATTTCTTTTCGACTAAATCTCTAATAAAGTGATACCTTAAGTGGATATGTTTGGACTTTGAGTGGTGGACGGGGTTCTTTGCAAGGTTGATTGCGCTTGTATTGTCGCAAAGCATCACTAGGGGATTGCTCTCCAAACCATAGTCATCTAACATTGACTTCAACCAAATCAATTGTGTTGCACAACTCCCAGCTGCTACATACTCCGACTCAGCTGTGGATAAAGAAATGCAGTTTTGCTTTTTGCTGTGCCAGGAGATGAGATTGTTGCCTAGGTAGCAGCATCCTCCACTTGTGCTTCTTCGATCATCAGTTTCTCCAGCCCAGTCAGTATCATTGTACCCCACAAGGTCTGAAGCTGTGTCCTTTGTGAACCAAAGTCCCAGTTCACAAGTGCCAGCAACATATCGAATTATCCTCTTGACAACTTTCAGGTGTTCTTCCTTTGGACAGGATTGGAATCGAGCACATGCACAAACACTGTACATTATATCTGGCCTGCTTGCAGTCAGATACAGAAGACTTCCAATCATCGATCTGTACAATGTTAGGTCAACTTTAGGCCCAACTGCATCCTTCGACAGTTTCTCAGTTGTGCTCATGGGGGTTCGTTTTGCACTTTCTAGACCAAACTTCTTCACAAGGTTCTTTACATATTTCGTTTGTGAGACGAACATTCCACTTTATTTTTGCTTGACTTGAAGGCCGAGAAAGTTGCTAAGTTCCCCAACCATGCTCATCTCGAAGGAGGTTGACATGGCTTCCACAAATTCCTTCAAGGCTTTCTCACTCGTTGACCCAAACACTATGTCATCGACATAAATTTGAGCTATGGTTAGAAAGTTGTTTTCCTTTTTGAGAAAAAGTGTCCTATCCGCATGTCCCCTGTAAAAACCAAAATCAAGCAGAAATTCGATCAAACGACTATACCAAGCTCTAGGAGCTTGCTTTAGTCCATATAAAGCCTTATGTAGTTTGTACACATGATCGGGCTTTGAATGATCTTCGAATCCTTTGGGTTGTTCCACATATGCCTCTTCTTCCAAGATTCCATTGAGAAAAGTTGCCTTAACATCCATCTGGTGAAGAGTGATGTTAAGATAACATGCAATAGCAAACAGAAGCCTAATTGACTCTATTCGTGCAACTGGAGCAAAAGTTTCATCATAGTCTATGACTTCTACTTGAGTGTATCCTTGGGCAACTAAGCGAGCCTTATTTCTGATGATGTTTTCAAACTCATCAGTTTTATTTTTGAATATCCACTTAGTCCCGATAACATTAACACCAGAAGGTCTGGGCACTAGTGTCCAGACTTTGTTTCTCACAAATTCAAGTAATTCGGCCTGCATTGCACTAATCCAAAACTCGTCTTTTAAGGCTTCAGTTACATTCCTAGGTTCAATCAAAGACAGGAACACAATTGTCCCAACTTCATTGATGACACATGACAAACACACCATCCTTACCATTTCCGTGTAGTTAACAACAGTGTTACCTCTAGTTC
Organism: Perilla frutescens; assembly: GCA_026008535.1. Taxonomy (NCBI): domain Eukaryota; kingdom Viridiplantae; phylum Streptophyta; class Magnoliopsida; order Lamiales; family Lamiaceae; genus Perilla; species Perilla frutescens. The sequence goes on from BRKX01000013.1 coordinate 49,062,054, forward strand.
GGACCCCTTCGTGAACATCTCCAATGACTTGGTCGATTGGATGATCTTTGCGAATTCTCTTGGAATGGTCTCGACGAACACTATTTTGTATAACTTATGGGGTTACTGAATCATCAAGATCAGCATCCGAGTCAGGCTCATCGGAGGGTGTATCCTTGTTTGTCACTGAAGTGGGCTCCACTTCAGGGTCAACTTGTTCTGCATCAGCGGCATCAGTACTTCCCTGTATCTCAATAACACTGTCAGTATCATCAGTAGGAGTATACAAACTAGCCATATCATCAAATCTTATATTCACACTCTCCATTACAGTTTTGGTCCTGAGGTTATAAACACGGTAGGCATGACTGTTAAGTGAGTAACCAATGAACACACCTTTGTCACTTTTAGGGTCAAACTTGTAAAGATAGTCCCTATCATTCAAAATATAACAAACACAACCAAATACATGTAAATATTTCAGGTTGGGTTTTTTACCATTCAGAATCTCGTATGATGTCATGGTGGTTCCGGTTCTTAGATTTACTCGATTACTTACATGACATGTGGTATTTAATGCTTCAGCCCAAAACCATATAGCCAGCTTCTTTGAGTGCAGCATTACAGTGGCCATCTCTTGTAAAGTCCTATTCTTTCACTCGGCCACACCATTTTGCTGAGGTGTCTTTGGGGATGAGTATTCATGATGAATACCTTCTTTTGTACAAAAGTTGAGGAGTTGTATATTCTCAAACTCCCTCCCATGATCAGATCTTAACCTCTTAACACAAGCGTGATAAAAGTTTTTGATCATAGCATACAATTCTAAGAAGGTATCATACGTTTCACCCTTATTTTTTAAAAATTTCACCCAAGTATACCTTGAAAGATCATCTACAATGACAAAAGAATACCTCTTACCTCCAAGGCTTTCAACTTCAGCTGGTCCCATAAGGTCCATATGAAGTAGTTCGAAGCAGCTTTGAGTTGTGAAGGGTCGATCAGAAGTTGTCACAACAGGGTGCGACGCTTTAACTTGTTTTCCCTTTTGACAATCTCCACAGAGGCTAGGACTTGCAATATTCAACTTGGGAACTCCTAGAATAGCATTTAGTCTTTGGAGATTCTTCATGTTACGGAAGTTGGTGTGTCCCAATTTTTGGTGCCAAAGCTGCACTTCATTTACCTGCGCACTTAGACAACTGTTTTTGCTAGTCTCATAAATATTATTTGAAGACCTTACCCCTGAGATCACATGATTTCCGTTGCTATCCATCACAGTGCACCTTTCTTTATCAAAGATGACACTGAAGTTGTCATCACATAGTTGACTAATGCTAATGAGATTTGCAGTCAGCCCTTCAACATGTGATACATTGGCCAGCTTTGGAAGTCCAGGACTGTCCAAGGTTCCTCGTCCAACAATGTTGCCATTTGACCCTCCTCCAAAAGTTACTTCACTGCCATTGATTCTTTGATAGTTTGATAGATAACATCTGGAGCCTGTCATGTGACGTGAGCATCCACTATCAAAGTACCATGTGGTCGAGTCATTATCTGTCGATGCAGTGAAGACCACTTGGCAGGTAACTGTTGACGTAACTTTGGGTCTCCATACCAGTTTCTTGGACTTGTCACCTTTGTTTGAGAGGATAGGATTTGATGTTTGGTTCTTCAGATGCATCTCCTTATGGCGTTCCTGTAAAAACTTATGACAGAAGGGCTTAATGTGTCCAGGAAGAAAACAGAAGTGACAAATGTACCTCCTACGTTTTTTCTTTGCTGACGAAGTTGTGGGAACTTCCTTGGCTTTCACAAATGGTTTGCCATGAGTAGACAAAATCTGAGTGAAGGCTGGTCTTGCATTCGAATCATACCCAAGGCCATGTAAAGTTATCTGAGTTTGAGACAGAACTTCATCTAGTTTTGAGGTTCCCGTGTTGAGTCTTTTAAAAGTTTCATCAGCATGATTGAGTTTAATTCTCATTTTGTCCAACTCAGCATCCTTCTTTGTCAGCTTGACTTCCAGCTTTTGTAGTAAGGCCTTTTGCACAGAAACTTCCTCAGTTAGTGAATCCACCACTTTGCACTGTTTGGACCATTTGACGTACAGTTCCTTGTAAAGTTCCTGCATCTTTATCAGTAACTCCAGAGTTTCCTCTTCCGTGACTTCTTCCTCATTTTCTGCAGTGGACACAACAGTGTTGAAACAGAAAAGAGTGTTATAGTAGGACTCATCATACCTATCTGAAGTTATCTCAACTTCGGTGTAGTTTGACTTGTCCTCTTCAACACATACTGCAGCTAAGGCTGCCTGCTCAGTTGGTGGATCATTAGGAATCTCCTCTACATAAATCCCTGAGGTATCAAGCTCACTATCGCTAAGGGATAGAAAGTTGACATGCTTTCCCAGTTTGCGAAATGTGCTGGGACACTTGTTGGCAAAGTGTCTGAATCCCTTGCATTCATAGCATTGAACTGTAGAGAAGTCCGTCACTTCCTTAGGTCGGAAGTGATCAGATGCAGCACGCCTAATGATTTTTTGTTCCTTTCTTGGTGTGATAAGCCTGTCATAGAGAACCAAAGATCCGGAGGCATCATTTCGAGGCTTTCGCTGTTCTCTACCTCCCACTTGTTGTTTTCCTTTGTTGGCTCGAATGAGAGAATTAACTCTTCGGGTGAGAAGAGCATAATATGGATCCTTCTCAGTGATTTCTTCAAGATCTTCATCTTCTTCTTTAACGTAAGCCAAAGTTGTCTTTGAAGTTGTCCCGACAGTCAAAGCGATTCCCTTCTTCTTCTGTCCACCCTTTTCATTTAGTTCCATCTCGAATGTCTTTAGATCATTCATCAGTTTGGTGAAATCCAGAGCTCCAGTAGTTGTAGCAGTATCAATTGCAACCACTTTCATGTCAAAACGAGAAGTTAGAGTCCTCAAGGTTTTTGAAACTAACCTCTTATTAGTAATTGGATCACCCAAATCATTGCACTCGTTGGCAATCTCCAGTAGTTTGTTGCAGTAGTCTCCTACGGACTCATCATCCTCCATCTTCATGTTTTCAAACTTTGTGGTGAGAATCTGATGCCTTGATTCTTTAATTCCAACATCACCTTCGCAATGCTGCTGGAGTATATCCCAAGCTTCCTTAGCCGTCTCACAATTCCTTATAAGTTTGAACATCTGAACGTCTAGGGAGGATTGAATCGCATTGAGCGCCTTGTCATTAAAGGTGGCTTCTTCATTTTGCTCTCTGCTCCATTCTGACTGTGGTGTACGGCATGTATCTCCTTCAGCATCCACGGTCTTGGGGTGTGTACATCCTTTTTGAACCGCAGTCCATGCTCTTGCATCAATCGACTTGATGCATGATGTCATCCGAATTTTCCAAAAGGAATAGTTCATGCCATCTAGAAAGGGAGGTTTGTTGAACAGCGGGTTCGTGCAATCCATTGTGCTTACGAAAACAGGATCACCACTTAGTGTATCAAGTGTCTGCTCTCGATGCCAATTGAAGAAACCGAACTCTCGGTTTTGAAAGAGTTGTGTACAAAGTTGTGTATAAAGTTGAGACAACTTTGCATACGCAGCGGAAATTTAAAACAGAAACAATGGATTGGAATTTTCACAAGATTATATTTCTATAATCTCGCGAAGTGCCTCAGGGCGAAATCTTCACTATATAAAATATGTGAATTACAAAAACACTACCAGATAAACTCTCACTAAATATTAAGACACTTTATCTCTTCCTTCACAGAAGGTTGGGACTAAAGTTGTCTTAATTATATCTAGTAGAAACGGATAAGTAAGAGAAACCAAAACTTTACAATATCTGAAAAGCTCTATTAAAAAACTCGTATCTAACACTAACTATCTGAACCCTATATATACACAGCTCGTTGCTTGATCCCCACTCAAAGCAACCGATCCACTAAGCCATGATCTCCATGATCTCCACTCCTACATTTCCGGCGCAACTTCCGGAACAACCGTGGCTTCAGCAGATCTTTGGACTTGGTCAAATCCCACATGCTCCTATTTTCTCTCAACAGATTTTATCCTGCAAGAAAGACAAAAAACTCCAAATACACGATTTAAACAAATATCCCTAAATCTATGATACACTACCAATCGGTATCAACATTTTGTATGTTATTAATTATCAAATTTAATTAGTGTGCCAATTGAGGCTTATATGATTGTGTTTGTTGATGAAAAATTATAATTTATATGTGAGTATTCATGTTTCGATTTTGTTGCTACTTTCGTTAGAGTTTATAGCTTATTAAGCATATTTTTAATACTTTGAATGATGCATTAGTGAAGGAGGCGTGCACTTGGGGATTTTGGATGAAGCTTCATCAATACCATGAAGGCCTTGTGGATTTTTGTTGTTATAACTGATCGTCGTTGGTTGCATTTTCTTTATTCGTAGTATTTTGTTTATATTATTGTATTATGTTGTGTTATTGAACGTATTTTTTATTGCCCATTATAGTTTTTGGTTGTATCTGATATGTATTTTTATTATTTGTTGTAATCTTTTTATCGTATTGAGAAGTGATGAATCTATTTGTGAATGTTTGTTATTAAGATTATCATAAAATCATTCGGAAATGCACGAGCTTTCTTTAAAAATTTATTTCATTTGGCTAACAATGATATTGTATTAAATAAGCAACGATTATCATATAACAAAGAATTGAGCTAGATTAAATGTATTGATGTCAATTAAATAGTGTTAAAAAATGATTTGATAGTTAGTTAGCAAAGATTTAGTGATCTGTAAGCAATGTCATAGTGCTAGGAAGCAATGATTTGATTGTTCTATTGATGCTTATTCAGTTGAAATACAAAGCTTGTTTTTGGTTTTATTATTTCGTATTTATTATTCACTTTAGTACATAGTCATAACGGTATATGATATACTTATTGTGGTTAAGTATAGAATTATCCTGTAAAAATATAAGTATTTATCTTTCGCAAGCTATAATAACAATTATAAAAAGCTACAAAATCAATTATAATAATTTATTCATTTAGCTTTTAATTTCCACTTTATAAGTAACTACATAATAATTATAACAAGCTAGTAATTCATATTTAATTACAAATAAAAAGCTATGAACACAATGATACAAAGCTATAAATTTAATTTATAGAAATTTCTAGCTAGAAGATTGTTATTCATCTTACAAGCTATAAAAAAACTTAACAGAAGCTATGAACTTATATTTAACTAAAATCAGATCCACAATAATAAGATATCCAAAAAAATTAAACATCCAACCAATCTAAACACCTTGTTTTTCCTTCACCAAATACTATAAACTACCATTGAACAAATCATTCAAACGAATTAGACGTTCAATAGAGGCACTGCCAAATGCTCGATGTACATTTTTTGACATTGCATCCTTTTGGATGTTCAATTTGATGTTAGTATTGTAATATGAAGACAGTTCATCTGTGTTGTATTCCCTTTTTTCAGACCAGATTTTCAAATTTCCAAGTCATGACCTATAAAAGTCTCCATATGGCGTGTTGTATATACACACCACAGTCACTTGAATATTTTGAATCTTGCTACGCCATTTGCAATCTATCCATGTGAGCTTTTTCCACATCTTTGAATTTTACCTTTAGGCTGTATTTTCCCAAATACAAACTACAAATATTTTTCTGCACTACAAAATCAATATTAGGTTATTATTGTGCATAAAATTACTAATTCAAATATGAAATAAGTGAGAACGAAAAGAAAATAAATGTAAACACATGCATTTAACATTTTCTAACTACAAAAATATGTATACGAACCTACAAAATCAATGTTAACAAATTCTGGAATAAAACCTTGAGTTGCATCTGTTAAGCTACAAAAAAAGTACAAGACATAAAATTATTAATATTTGTTTCACTAGCTCAAAAAACATGTAAACAAATATATATATATATATATATATATATATATATATACCTTCGCAAGCTACAAACACATGTCTAACAAGCTATGAAACAAATATTAATAATTTTATGAATAAAATTATGTTTTGCATTGAACAAGCTACATAAATAATTACAACAAGCTATGAATAAAACTACAATTACAGAAATATTAATACAAGTAGTTGTATTAATTAAATTATAAATAACTACTAATATAGCAACGCATGACAATCAATTAATAGTATTATAACATACAAAACATCATCAGACGTAAGATTAAAAAGAGATGATCATAGCATAGATATAGAAAAAGTACGATCATATACAAAAAAAAAACTTCATTCATTCATATAGACATATAAACAAACACGTGGGTTACAACATTTTTAGCTCCAACCATGAGAGCAAACATATAAACAATATAAAAAATTTAAATCTTTACCAAAAATTCTGATAAGGGTAGCAGCCATACTATGATATATCAAATAAATAAATACAAATATCTCATTACAAAAGTTTGTATCTTAAAAAAGCTACAGAATATCACTAACTTAGCAATGTAACGAATGAAAATTGTGCTTCCCCTTCAATCATATAGCATTCAAATTATTAATATTGCATCCATCAAATAGTCGTACCAAATAAACAACAAAAAATTACGCCAACCATTCATACAAACATTTAAACAAGCACGTGGGTTACAACATTTGTAGCTACACAACTTCTGAATCATTAACATAGATTCTAATGAGGGTTTTTTTTTTCAGAAGTCATGCCACAAAAAAATCACATATAAATTCGAAAACATACAAAATATAGTCCCCTATTACCTTGTTTATATCTCGTAGCAAATAGACGGTGGTGATTCTTGCGGCAGTGATGGTGTCGTTGCTACTGACGTTGTCAAGTGTCGAGAATATAGGTAGTGGCGATTGTTCTTGCAGTAGCGGCAGTGGTTTTTGTGGCACCGTTGATGGTGCTGATTGCCTTTCTTTTGTAGCGTCATTCTTTCTCTAGGTTTCTGGAATGAATGACAGTGATTCTAATATTCAGATTTCTCGATCTTGATTATTCGCTTGGATTTTGTATCATTAATGATACGAATATTTTGGATATTTATATATGCATATTTCCATATTAAAAAATTGATGCATAATTACATTAATGACATTCTGTATTTTTTTTCAACTCTATTATTGGATTTTAAAGATTTTATTCAATTAAATCTTAGCCATAGATTTAGTCAAAATTAAGGGTTAGGATTAGTTCCTAATTCTCATATAAACACCTAGTGCTCATTTGAACCAAATTATATATATATATATATATATATAAAGAGAAATCAAATTTATTGTTATAATTTGTCATCGTACGTTGACATAATATTAAATATATCATATAAAATTATAAGGCGTCAATTTATTTGTAGGTGTGCATGCATTTTACGTCCATCAATGCTTTCATTCCTTCGAGATGCTAAGACAAGGCATCCTACACATCTACTCAAAATTTTTTATTTTTTTTATTATCCTCGTAAACCTAAACAATATTATTTTTTTTATTTTTATAAAATCAAAGATAATGCGTACATAAATTTGTGCGTAAAATAAAATGATACTCCGTCCGTTTCACAATAAATGACATTCTAGCACTTTAATTTTATTTCATAAAAAGTGTTATTCTACACAATCGAGGTAAAATCACATTTTTCTCATATTTGCTCTCATTTTATGTAATTCATTTAATGTATTCACATAAGAGTGTATAAAGTAATTTGATTATCTAATTAATATCTTCATTAATATGTGTGTATTTATTCAGAATGATACTTGTTCAGAAATGGAGGGAGTACTATTTAATCAAATTGAAACAATGACGTGGCACTATCGTATACTAAAATAAATCATACGAAATGCTAAAATATAACATATGCATTGTTAAAAACACAACATATACATTTCTATTCATTTTATATAAAAATAAGAAAGATCTTGCCTATTCATATAATTTAAACAGTCTAGATTAATGATTCATAGTTAATACATATTCATATTTGATCTATTTCCTATATATATTATTCTATAATTTATTTATTTATTTTCCCCAAGGTGAATGAATGCGTTAATTCTGTCTAAGAGAGTGTTTCGCGTTGCACATGGCTGAATTACAACTACTTCCTCTCCCCCAAAATGGATGACTTTGGTTAATATTTTTTATTTTATTTTTGCTTAAAAGTGACTTCTAATTAGTTAGTTAACTCGGTTAATTAACTGCATTCCTTCTTTGCTTGGAAGTTATTTCAACCGCCCCTACGATTTTATTTTAATATGTCATATTAAACCCAACATTAATAAAAAAAATCATTCTCAATATTATTTTTTCCAAATGAAAACTTGAAGTCATTTTAATGGTTTTCTGTTAATTAGCAGTGACTCTTTCAACCATACAAACTTACATTTTTTGGTAATTACAACATCGATCATAAACTGTTATGGGGAATTAATATGTCTTCAATGCTAGGAAAAAACTTTGTTGTCATGAGGACATGCCTGATTTATCCAACCAAAATTATGGTTGTTTATTATATTCAATTTCAAATTGATGTTGCAATTGCAAATAAAAATTAAAATGTAGAGGTAATATTTTAAAGTTCGATTTGAAAGATCGTGTATAGTTCATGATGTTTAAATCGCTTAACCTTTATATACTCCATTTGTCTCATTTATATAGGTTGGTTAGATTTTTCATTAGGATAAAAAAAAAACACATTGAAAAAAAAAATTAACAAGTAAACTTCCTAATATGCTTATATTTATTTTATTTGACAATTTATGGTGCATATTTCTAAAAAAAATAAAATAATTATTATTAATACATTTTGAATATGTGATATATAAGTAAATGAGCTAAATGAATATTACTTTATATAGAAATTAGCCAACATAAATGGGACATCCCAAAAAAACAAAAACCAAAAAACAAGCCAAAATAAATGGGATGGAGATGAATTATATTCTTAACCAACTAGAGATTATTACTCCTTTCGTCCCATTTTAATAGACTTGTTTTCCTTTTTAGTATGTCCCGATATACACTTGTTTCTAAATATATTTAACTAATTTACTAATATATACCCCTATTTAATATGTTCACATTAGACATTAATTCAATGTCAAAGAAATATAAATATGGGCATATTAGGAAGTTTCTTGATTAATTGTCTTTCCCAATCATTTTCTTAATTCTGTGAAAACTCTCAATCAGCCAATAAAAATAAAAATAAGACGGATGGAGTATATGGATTGAATATAGCTAATTAATAGGACCCGAACTTTTTAACTAATTGATGAAATTAATAGTTTTAATCAGTTGATGAGTAGGGTTTACTTGTGTGCGATGAATGAGGTTTGACTAATTGATTCAATTAGTAGAAAATTGAGGAAACACATGAGACCACATGGATTAGCCGTTTTAAGCTGCATTTATGGAATATTTACGCTTTACTCGCTCTTATTAGTAGGAATTTAGTCAAACTGATTATTTAAAAACATATTAATTCACATATATATATATATATATATTAATGTGTGTGTGTGTTACTATAATTATAGAAAACCTATATTGCTGACTATATATTAAGGTAGAGCTGGCCGTAGAGGTTATCCAAATCCACGTGGTTATACATAGGACTTTTCGAAGGTATGTGATTAATTGTTTTAAAGAGGGTATGTATTATATTGAATTGAGCTAAATATAGTGAACATTCTAAATTTTAATCGTTTACTATATATATATATCGAGCTGAATTCAAACTTAGTTTTTGAAATATATTCTTATTCAAATATCATTCATCGTCATTTTATTTTTGAAAATATAAATTATTTGTCTTCACATGTTAATTAAGTCATTATTAAAATTCAAGTTTTTTATAATAAGTGGATTTAATCAAATAGTTATATGTTTGTTTATCACTAGCACTACAAAAAATTGAATTTTTAACCACACATGTAAATGTGGCGAAAAATATGCTCATGTGTGAATGATGTTGTTTACCCACACATAATATAAATGTTAGCATGTGTCGCTATATTTCTGTAGAAAAAGAGTTTTACCCACACATATTGTATGTGTGGATGATTCATAGAGTATTACCTACACATATATATGTCACTAAAACTATAAATTATGTGTGTCTAAACATGTTTGCCACATGAGCAATGATGACGTAGCACCCATGTGCAGTGATGATGTGGCGCCACGTCATCCAACGTGGCACATGACACGTGGCATTTGACAATTTTTATGTGTGGGTATAAATTATAAATTATGTGTGGGCATTTTTTTTGTAATTAATAATATTAAAATTAATTATTGTTTGTAGATTTAAAATATGTTTTGTGTGAGTATTAATATTTTTATTTTAAAATTACATTATGAATATACATATATATATATATATATATAGAAATTGTAGACTATGAAAACCATAAATAGAGAATTTATTATTTTATTCACAAGAAATTATTATTATGTTCTCAAATCAAACTATATTACACTGTACGTACATTGATCACATAGATAATAAAATTACACAACATAAAAGCCATATAAAGCCTGGTTCCATCTCTCGTCTCCTTAATTTATCTTCTCTCACAACAGTTCACCATCTCAGTTTGGTCGGGAAATGCTGCAAAACGGAGAAACACATCACATGATTAATTGTCATTAGTTTGAGCAAATAAGATACAGGCTGAGTTTTACTTAGCTATATTTGTATGTTAAAATTCTCCTTATTGACAGTGTAAACTGTATTTCTTGAAGTGATCACATACCATACCAATGCACGTCTCCTCAATAATATTCAAGGCCCGGACCAACAATAATTAAGATATGACTTCATTGATAAATTTCAAGATCAACATTAATGTTTAGCACAGATTACCTGTCAGTGCCAAGTATGAGCTTAACACTCAATCTATTGAAGTCTGCTAATCCAACAATGGGAATATACTCCTTCACTCGAGATCTGCAAACCAGTCAGCCAAAATAGTTAATTCAATAAATCTTAATGTCCAAACACATCAGTAACAAGAAATTATTTATACGGTTATACCAGTCATTTACAAGCATCTGCTCTGCTCTTCTCGCAACATTTAAAACAAGAGGTTTTCCTTCCTGAAGTCCAGAAATAACAAATCAAACAAATCACTTCAGCCTATTTATAAGCTAACACACTAGACCTATTACATATGCAATCCTTTTTGACTTAAAACAAATTAAGAGCTATCTACATCAAACAAATCGCAAATCCTAGAGAAATCACCACAATATTATTAATTTTTTTAAAAAAAATATTAAAAGGGCAACATAAAAACATTTTAACCCGATGAATACAACTATGCAAAAGATATTGGGAAAGAAATTCTACCTTCACCGCAGGGAGACTTCCTGGTAGTAATGAGAAGAACCTTAGTCGGCATCCTCACTGGTCCCTTGACCCCGAGCCTTTTGTCCTTGGCACCACGTACCAGGTCAGCACACACTTTCTCTAGCCCCGGCTTCGTCGATTTCATTGCTGCGTACGCTTTTTTTTTTCAGAGAATTGATCGCGGTGGCGGGAAATGGAGAAAACTGTTGAGTGCTCCGAAATTCGGAGAAGATGATGGCGAAGATAAACTCTAACATCAAATAAGCAAAAATCCCTAAATTTTTGGGAGAGCTAGAAGAGGCGATGTTGCTTCAATTGTAGCCTCAAGGGAGCATCTCCGAAGTGCAGTGTGATTTGAAGGTTAAAAGTCTCCGGCGAGCACCCAAGCCTGCAGTTTCTTCATCTTCAATATGTGTGGAAGCGAAATTCTCAAAGACATCATCCGAGTTGACACTGTCCATGGTGGGATTCCTCTATGGGAGATCTGGCTCAGGTTGTGCCATTTTGACTGGAGAGAAAGTGGGAAAGGGGAGTTATGGATGAGAGATTGAGCGAGATGAGTTGAGGGAATGTGTTTCTTTTACTTTTTAGATAGAGAAATCAAATGTTTCGTGCATTTTGGATTTTGGAGTTCTTTTGATTTTTAGTTTAGCGCCTTGTTTTCAATTTCTTTTGTTCTGCGCGGGAAAACCAAAATTCTGAAAATAAAAACACCGCCAGTAGGCAGTAGCTATGAATGACAATTTTTTTTTATCTTTCGAAATGTCACCAAATAAATTAGTATTGAAAACTCATTAACATGAGGGGTGGAATACTAAAAATAACTATACATACAATAAAAAAATATTATCGATGAAATATATAATAAATTGGTATAAAATTTAGGGCCCAAAATATATGTTAACTATAAGCGGAGACTCTGAATTGAAATATTAAAACTATCAGTTCAAAATAGAAATGATTGGAATATTAAACTATCAATCTAAAATCAATGTATTTCAATTTTTTTTAATCTAATTAACTACTTTCTAATAAATTTAGTAGATCATTAAGGAATTGAGTTTTATTGAAAATCAGTATAAAAGTAGAAAACAATGGAAATACGTGATCTTTGGAGTTTTAGATTAATGATTTTAATTATTTTGATCCTAATTTATAGTGATGCACTCATAGATAATCTATATTTTGGGTATTAAATCGACATATATATGTATATATTTGTATTAGAGTTAAATCACCATTTGTTTGTGAATTTTTGTGACTAAAACAGAAAAAAATATATATAAAAATTAAGGATGGCATATTTTTTTGGTTGGTGCCATGATTTAATTTATAGTCAGAAGGATTTTTAATTCATTCGTTTTTTTATATATAATTTGAGTAAGAAAGAGGGTTGAGATTAGGATATGCACGCTTATAGTTGTAATCCTTTGCCCCAAAAGGGTGAGATTAAGTTGACTCGACCATGTGTTTATCATCTTTATTTATTTTATTTAATTTTTTTTAGCAATGGATTTTTTTAGAAATTATAATATTAAATGATCACTTACAAGTTGTGTAGTTTAACCAAACAATGTAACCCATTGATCGAATTGATTGGTTCATCCAGATAAGCCAATGTGATGATTAACATCTTCACTTAGATTTAGTTTAGATTTATTTTTTTTTGACAGAAGAACATAAATTTAGTTTTATAAATTTAAAGTTCTAACTGGTTCTATCCAAAAAGAAAAAAGAAAAAGATAAAGATAAAGGAAAAGGAAACAGATTCCATCAAAATAGAGGAGAGGTGGAGCACAACACGTTACAAATAAAAATAATTAGAAAATTATCTATAAAAGAATTAATAAAATTCTCAAAGATATTGAGGTTTACATAGTTATTAAATGTATAGATGTCATCAATATGTAATATGAATCAAACTGGACGAACATAAAAATTGAGGGAGACATTTTTTTTATTGTCTTTAACCACACACATACAATTAGTAATTATGTTAGCTAATAATTTTTCAAATTTTCCACCTAAGCAAAAAAAAAAAAAAAAAACAAACAGATTTCACTCCACCGAAATATCACTATGATTTAAAAAAATATATATATAAATGTAATTAAAAGGTTTTTGCCACACTAAGTAAATGTCAATAAGTAAATAAATTTGTCTAGTTGATTTCTCTACACATTTTTTAATTATGTGTGGCTAAATAACCACACATTTTATGTGTGGTAAATTTATGTGTGGCTAAAAATTCAATTTCTTGTAGTAGGTAAAATTATAAAATTTATAATTTAATATCAAAACCAAGAGATTTATGTTTGTGGTCTTGCTAACTAATTTGGAATCTTTAGTTCGACTACAGTAATTTTTAAGGAGTCTCATTAAACAAGTTCGAGTGAACCTAATTGCAAAAATAAACTTCAAATAACTTGACTCATTTCCAGTGCTAAACATGAGATGTCGCTATAGTGAAATAATTCGTATTGCAATATCACCATGCAAGGAAATTTATAGAGTGTGTGTGTGTGTGTGTATGATCTTGTATGAGCACTTTAAATTTCCTGTATTTATTTGAGTTTTGAGGAAAGAAAATAAATTAAGATTGATCCATGCAATTGGTGAATATCTTTTTTCCTCTTCCTTAATTCTTTATATTAAAATATGTGGATTTGATTGATTCGTGAGTTTCCAGTTCTCACATAAGAACCAGTTCCTATTTAAATCCACCTATATATATATATATATATGATATGGTTAGTATGAGAATCAATCCCCATGTGAGAATTAGAAATTAATTTCAATCACACAATAGTTTGATATCAATGGTCTAGATTTAAACAAAAAAGCGATGACAATGATAAATATGAGGAAGTCAAACTCACACCAATTCAAATTTGACGGCAGCATCTTTACACAATTTTTTTTAAAAAAATTAAACACCCATAACTTACTCATTTTTCAACATATTTACGTAAATTATATACCGAATTAAAACTATTTTATTGCTCTTTCAAAAAATTCATGTGCATAAGCATAATGTTATATTAATAATAATAATATGACAAATTAAAATATTTAAAATAGCATGAAAAAATACTCATCAGAACATGAAAAAAATACTCATAATACGTGTAATTTTTTGCTCGTAATAGCAATAGTGTGTTCATTCATATATTAGCATCATTATATGTTTGATCATAGTAGTATATATATATGTTCATAATAGCATGATATTACTTTCATTTTAGCTAGCATATCAAAATTTATGAGAATAAACAACAGTTTTAACGTGTTGTCTATATGATTCCGGAAATTAAACTTTCTTAGGTTTCTCAACTATTATAGTTTATCATCGCCTTTAACTGAAAATTGACCAAATCATGACAATCTAAATCAAAGCAATGAATGAATTAAATGAGTTCCTAGTTCTCAATTCTCATATAAAAAATGAGTTCTCATATGATTCACTCCTCTCTCTCTCTCTCTCTCTCTCTCTATATATATATATATATATATATATATGTGCGCATGAGTGTGGTAGTGAAACTAACATGTGCCAAGAAATAAAATTTGGGTATAAAAAGTATGGCTAGCTACCAAACATCATTTGTCGTGCTTTATTTAATTAGTGGGTTCAAGGAATATTGCAAATTATTTCTTCTCTTTACCAGTTTATAAGTTAATATTCTTTTTTTAATTATAAGCTTCTAATTACCTGATTTGACCAAAAATTGTATATATACCCAATGATGAAATAATGCCACATGGCATCCTTAATTATCAATATGTCGTCAACATATGATCTAATTAATGATTGGACCTTGTTAGAGTCTAATTTGACCAAATCCCCTGACTTAATCATGTGATAATATTGGTATTATGTTGAGGTAAAATATTAATGTGTCAGTTATACCTATAACAAAAGTGTAGCCTTAATCTCTGACTTTTTTTAAAACTTTTTTTCTAATTTTCCCCATCTAAAATAAGATTATAGAGTGATTAAATTGAGCCTAATTAAACTTGGTTGTTTTTAAATTTTATTTTAGATTTCTTATGGAGATGTAATGTTGATCTTTTACATGATCTAATAAGCACAAGTTAAAATTTTGGCTAGTTTATTTTTTAAATTGGCTTACAAATTAAATGGATTCCGATTTGAGTATTAAGGTACTTACAGTTTGAAAACAAGTATCAGATACATTGAATTTTATCATAAATATTGCTTGTATCCAATAATTTGGTGCTTTAAAAATACTATTTCTAGACAAGACAATATAATGGTGTCAAAACTACTTAGGAACATAGTTGTAAAGTATATTATTTGAATAGAGCGATTTGCCATATCACTCCAACAATCAGCTAGGTTATTTAATGTACCACAGACAATTTTACAATTCAATTTAATTAAGATTTTGTAGCTCAAAAAGTGATTAAAGTAGTTTTCAATTTAACATAACTTTAAAAAAAAAACAGAAAAAAAATGATACAAGGGATTTGAAATTAAAATAAAAGGCTTGAATAAGAACCAAAAAAAAACTTGGATTAAAGTATTTTTTAATATATATAAAAGAACTTTATATTTGTCTGATAGAGAGGAAAGCAACGAATGCAGAGATGAATTTAGAGTTCCAGAAAACCTATGAAATTTAATTAATGTTAGCGCGTAATCTTCAGTATAAGTACTATATATTATATAAAAAAATTTAATCATAAATTATTATTTGTTTGAGGCGGCTCCTACTATTTTGACTCTTTCTAGTAATAACAAAAATAATAACAAAAAAAAATGGCCTACACGGATTTGCACATAAGTTGGGGTTAGTGGTGGATATTTTGTATTTTTATTTTTTTGAGAAGAAATCATACTTGACTAAATAGAAACTCGTTCAGCTAAAGGAACGTTCAACATAATATGAGTCGGCAGAGCGCGCCAGTATAAGAAAAAAAGAAAGGGTTGCAAGAAGCAAGCACAATGTAACGCCCCGGTCTTGAAAGACCGTGGAAATGGATGCCACGGGAGTTGGAATTAAGAAGCGAGAAAGAAATGGGGTAACCTGATTAATAAAATCTCAACAGAAGACTCAGAATAATCGAACATGCTGTATAATAATATATACATAATCATAACACCAAGATCAGAGCTCTTAGTGTTCAACAAAAGGATATTACCATGAATAATAGTAGTGCTAATAATTTGCTATGAATCTGAAACAACATTTAAATTCTTCTTTATATATATATAGATATTGTTCTGATTCAATTTATAATTAGCAAAGCAAAATAATTACCTTTTCTTTCAATATTGGAGATGATAGTAGTGCTAATTTATTCTCTGCCGAGTTCCTTTGGTTTCCAAGTGTAAAAGATGTGTAATTTTGATTACTATAATTTACCCTATTTGCTAATCATTTCATTCCCTCATTTATCTATTAATATAACACTTGTACAAATTTCCTTGCATCTAGATCATATTGTTGCCACCAAGAGCCATGTGTCAATTATGTGGAAAATAAATAAATAAATAACTCTTAGTGACTAACATTTATCTAGTGTCTATATAATGGAATAAACAATCTAGTACTATTGATTTTATATAATCATTACTATTATTTTAACTATATACATACGTATATATAAATTACCATTTTATAAGTACCACTATTTAAATAATATGTATATATTTAGATAATTCCTATATTCTAGATATGATTATATCTAAAAAAAATATTCGGGATTCTAAAATAAATAAATAAATAAATACAAGAATGTCCTCGGTATCTCTAACCTACTCTTAAGGGTAACATAGACCGATCCTTTAATAGATAAAAGTTTTGGATATTTCACTTTTTCTAACTATTAGATATATATATTCCTAATTAAATTTAGATAATAAAATTTTCGGGGTATTACACACAACTAGATAATGGGCAATAGAATTCATCGTTCGTCAAGCCCAAGTAAAAATAACACTCTCGAAATGGACCACTTCTGTTTTGACCGAGTTGCAAACTTCGCCAATGTACGATATATCTTCCTTATCACTTTGGAGACGATGGTATACCGATTGACAGTCAGTCTCCAGCCTGATCTTTCGTCCACCATATTCTTAAGCTTGGAGCAAACCTTCCTGACATGCTAGACCTTGGCGAGCTCTGGAATAAAATTGGTCATTCCACGTTTACATCTCAACACCACAACCTGGCCAGCATCGTTACAGATAATAATTCTGAAACCAGAGTTGCCTTCGTTTCTACAAGAGCATCCGCATTAACCTTCCATACTCCAGCTGGGGGTTTTTCCCATGATTTAATCTCCGTAATCGCGCAATTCAACTTTTCCTGAGTATCAGAGAGTGTAATCTCATCAAACAAGCTCACAGCCTTCTTTAATTTTTATTTTTATGTAGTTTGTAGTGCATAGTTTATGCATACAAAGATTGGACACGTGTAGGCTACGAGATGAAGGGATGTCCTTATGATATTCACAACAATGTCCCATAAGTTGGTCTTTCTTGACTCTTGTCAAGATTGAGGCTATGGCGGGGCTCTCCTGGTTGTGTTGCCCTCGTCTTAATGAGTGTCATCCATAGACTTGCAAGGATACTTTGACATGTCGTTGTAGAGATCGGATTTGCGCTTGAGACCCTTTGGGAAAGGCCGATATGGCAGTGCCGACGTTGCAATTTGAGATCAACATCTTTTCATTGTTCAATCTGATCACAAATCTCCTCAAAGGCACATCGGGTCATTTTGCATGCTCGTGTATGTATAAGTCATCCGGCATCCGCTCTATTTTGGAGATAACTTGTTTCGGGGTCGCCTTATTTTATCATCACAATATTTAAATATTGATATTTTCTAATTATAATATACTTGCAACTTTTAATTTTACTTATTATATACTCCCTCCGTCTCAATAGCAAGGTCCACCTTTTTATTATTTACTCTCTCTATTTTAATACAAAGTGGACCTTGCTATTGGGACGGAGGGAGTATTTTTTAATAAAATCATATGAATAACGTGCAATGTACGTGATCTCTTGCTGTTATCTCAAAAGAGGACTAAGTACATGTTCATATTTCGTTTATTTTTAGTTGAAGACGAATAATGCTTGCTTAACATTTTTCAATAGTTTATGTTAGAATATGGCCCATGTAATATTGGACTTCTAATATTTGAAGCATTGGGCCCAGTCTGCCCGACCCTATGAGAAGGCCCGTTATCCTGAACCCTAACCACCGATCTATTTATATGGTCTCTCCTTCCGATTTACACACAGATCTCATTTGAGTGTGTGAACAGCTAGGGTTTTGTGGGACAGAGAGAAAAGATCTGAGACGGTTATGGTGCTCAGCTTTGTGTGTTCTTCTTCCTTCTCTTCTGTCTTCTTCCTTCGGAGTGGAGAGTATCACTCTGTGTGAGTGAGGGGTATGGGAAGTGGTGCCACTCAAGCGGTTCGTTGGTGGTCTGAGGTCTGTGCCACCGTGGTGAACTTTGTGGTAATCCCGGCTTGTTGGACTCCATCTAGAAGTTCTAGTTCTAAGCCATTGTCGGCTTCAATTCTAAATTAGTGTTCTCTCTGTAATTCCAGTCTCTTGCTGGAATAGTGTAATAGTTGGTAGAGATTGTAAGCTGTACAGATCCCTAACAGTTTACATGTCATATTTCGATTATTTTTAGTTGAAGAGTGAAGACGAACCCTTCTACCAGCACAAATTTAAATGCTATACTAAAACCTATACATTTCTCCCCCTCAAAAAAATATTACACATGTTTCATATTTGGAGTATGCTACCAGAAAGGGACTCTCCTCCATGTAGCATCACTTCCGAACTTCTAGTCTATATGTATATAATATTATTTATGTATTTTTTTTAGGAAATTAAAATTGTTTATTATTGGTCGTTCCTTCAAAATTAATATATAAATTAAGGTATATATATGAAGCCATCCTAATCCAATCTCTATTATATCGTCGTTGAAAATATGTTATGGTCCATACCTTACCCAAATTACAAAATTAAAACCCCACACGCTCACACACGCATTATACATAATATATATTCAGGCAAAAATGTAGATAATTTCATGCATGGTTGTCAAAGTAATTACAATTTTCCAACTGAAAATGACTAGGAAATAAAATTATTGGAATGAATCATATGTCACAATCACCTTCACTATTAGTATTCTTATTGTTTTATTTCAATTTTCAATCTTCAAAAATACGACTAATATTCATCATTTTTGATGGCACCGACTCCTGCTCTTCTCTGGAATGATAGAACTTATATATTAGGGATCATTGTCTTCAAAATACATGGATTTTCAATCGATTTTGATTTTTCACATGATTTTAAAAACATAATTTTAATAACATATGTATACTTAGCAGCTTTTGCGGTGACAATATTATTAACATATTCAACCAATTAAAACCCTGGTGTTTCCGATCAAGTTAAAATCATGCGATTAAATCATGATTCACATACATTTCAAATTCGAACTTTACTCATTCATGTTAACGAGCTTTTGTCGTTAAGTTGATGTCTGAATAGCTCGACTCATGAGCCCTAATTATGGTTTATGGGTCAGGCAACCTACCTTATTAATCTTGGTGATATTAAATTAAGAATCATGATGCAATATATATGTTGTACTTATCAAATATTTGAACATATAATTAAAATATTTACCTCATGTGTATAGACAATCTTTTTTACGTACACTAAGATACCACAGGCATTAATTATACGTATATGCATACTGGTTAAATTCTTTTCAAATTGTGTATAATCACATGAAAAAATTGTATGATATATAAACTTGATCCAAAAGGCATAAGTGAAATTTGAATTTGTAACCTTTCGATAATTAATATTCAATAACTCATGATTCAATATACCATGTACGAAAATTGAATATCACATTCACTTACCCTTCCTTGATTATGAAAATAAACTTGTTTCCCCCCGTGCATTGCACTAATAATTAATCATGATAGTGGAATCTCACATAATTTTCTATCATATATATGTGACAATTTTTACGATGATTTGAGTTTAAATTCAATCATAGAATCTCATGCCAATTACGAGGCGACGTGAGCCATTGGATCCTCCTTGTTTGCGGATGAAATTCTCTAGTTCAAAATTATGTGTGTCGATCATGTCCCAAAATTAAAAACTGTGTGCATAGTCTTAATCATATTTGTGATAAAAATAAAATGTATTATATTATAATCAATCCTGATTAATATTTATTGTTAAGAATTCAAATTTAAATATATATATATATATATGTTGTTAAAAATATATTATTATTATCATATGAAATGCATGTATAGTAATTTGTCTTAACACTATTTCAAATAACAACCATGAAATCAGTATTCGTATAATAGAAAATAAAGATATAAATTATTATATATATATATAAATATAATAAATCATTTATATAGAAAATATAGTATTATAATATAGTTATAGTTGTTAAATGGATTATTTTTGTTGTTGTTGAGAAATAACATTTTTGTATACAACTTTATTATTATAGAGGATGATGAACCTTATATATCTTCATAAAAGAAGTAAATCATAGATGTGTCATAGTGGTGCATATTTCTACAAAATACTGAACTATTATAATTTAGTTTTGGCTTAGGTCCCTACACTTTGATCTTTAATTTTATTTTAAGTTTTTGTACAATTTTTCATTTTAATAAGTATTTGTACTATTATATTTAATCTCATTAAGTCCTTATTTAACGACTCTAATGAATCTGTTAAGTTTTCCGTTATTTAAATATGGCACCTATCGATTTGCAAGTTGGTTGATTCTTTTTTCTTTTTCTTTTTTTTTTTTTATTCATTCTGCTCCATCATGATTCGCCGTGGAAGAGATGAAATTGAAGAAAAAAAAATATTGATTTCAAGTTGGTTGATGCAAATGAATTAGACGTGGAAGAGATGCAATTGAAGAAAAGAAGTTCTTATTTGATTTAAATAGGTTACAAGTTTATTTGCAAAATAATATTAATTATATCGAGTTTTCAATTAGGATATGATTTGTATTTAATTAAATAATAATATATTTTTAATCATGAAAAAGTTAACGGATTCATTAGATCCATTAAATAAGAACTTGATGAGATCAAATATTATAATACAAGGAGCTATTAAAATGAAAAATTGTACAGGGACTTAATGAAACAAAAAATCAAAGTACAGGTTGATTGGATTTTTCATTAGGATTAAGAAAATTATTGAAAAAAAGATAATTAATTAAACAAGTAAACTTCCTAATATGCTTATATTTATTTCTTTGACAATGAATTAATACTTAATGTAAACATATTAAATACGGATATATATTAATAAATGAGCTAAATATATATATAAATCAGTCTGTATAATGGAACATCCAAAAAAAAAAAAGAAAACAAGCTTAATGAATGGGACGAATGGAGTATCATACATGTTTAGTAATTAATTATAAATACTAAAATATAAAAATTGAATGAAGAATATCATGGAACATTTCTTTTTAATGCAAAATTTATTGTAAACGAGTGGAGATGGAGTGCAGATTCTGCAGAACTTTAGTGTAGAGTCTATACTTAAACTAGAGTGCATGGGTATATATCCTATCTCAGCAAACTAAATCTCTAGCAAAGTAGAAATTGCCTCATTCTGATTAATTGTGATTGTTCGTCACACCAACCGAGTTATGTATGTTGCGGGAGTTCAACTTTTGAATTGGGAAATACATGCATGAGAGAGAAAGAGGCAGAATATCCAAAAACATAGATGTAGGGGGGCCAGAATATCTAATCTAATGTTGGTATGGACCAAAATTACAGCTTACTCTGAATGAATGATTCAATCTGCAGGTGAAATAATTTCATGATCACCATATCTTAATTATATCTATCCCAACTTCAGTTGGGGCCTCAATTACTCATACTTTGACTTGACAACTTATCCATTTCATGTCGACCTTTTTCATTTTCTTCAATTCTCTCTTTTTTGTAACAATTACATATTTACAGGTCAATCAATGAACAAGTGAATTAAATCGAAGTCAACCAAGTGAAGTTTATTGGCATCGATCGATCATGGTTGTGTACATATATATTCATCCGATTCCGATTTATTATATTATATTAGAGCTGTACTTGAGTGCAGCAGTGATGTATATATATGTGGGGGAAATTTTTACCGATCCTTGGAGGTGTCACAGGAGACCTATTGTAATAAATGGTATAGTAGCCCAACATGTAGGGTAGAATTTCTGTATATATTATATGTATCAGACGAGGCGTGTGGCACCCACGCAACCACCATGCACGGCGCAGCAAGGGATCACACGCACATCAATATTTTTTTCTGAACTTTTTATTTTAATTTCTGATTTTTTTTTGGCCTAAAAACTCTACATCCCTTCAATTTCAAGTGGATTATCTTAACTTTTTTTATCCGACGACTAGCGCAGTGCATTCGCCTAACGCTAACGCGTGGGCTCGTGCACTACGCTTGATAATTAATTTTTTTGAAATAAATATAGATCCTAAAATGGGATTAGTAAACCCTAAAATAAAAGCGAACTAATTTAATTTTTTGATCCTGTGACTCGTGAAGTACACTCATGTGACGATAACGCGTGAGCTCATGCACTGCGCTTGATAATTAATTTTTTTGATCTGACATCTGGCACAGTGCTCGTCGGACGCTAATGAGTGGGCTTCGTTCATTATGCTCGATAATTAAATTTCTCCAAATAAATATATACACTAAAATGAAATTATTGAACTCTAAAATAGAATTAATTTAATTTTTTTGATAGACGACTGGCACAGTGCACGAGCCCACGCGTTGCACTTGCCCGACGCTAATTCATGGGCTCGTGCTCTGCACTTGACAATAAATTTTCTCAAATTAAATATAAGCCTTAATTGATATTAATAAACATCAAAAGAAACATTAAACACATAGAATAAATCATAATAAACCCAAAAAAAAAACCCCAAAAAAATTCTAACAAAAAGAACTGTTAAACACATAGAATTTATCATAATTTGGACTAATAAACTTATACAAGATAACTAACATATCTAATGCCTTTAAGAATACAGGTGATATTTTTGGACTTTCAAGTACCATTTTTGAATATTACAGTTGATACTGTTTTTGACGAGTTTTTTTTTTAGCGATTTGACCCGCGAATGTACCCACCGTCTGATATATGCTTATATGCACTAGGTGCATGTAATTTTTTGCCTTATATGTGTAGCTACCATGCATCATGTCGGACAATCAAAATCACATATGGAATTAATAGACCAAGACGAAGTCTACATATTAATTGTTCTTAATTAGCAGAACGCATGTCCTGAAATTAAGTCTTGTTGATTAAGGTTGCAAATATATATATATATATATATATATATATATATATATATATATATATATATTGATATTGTGTGTGTGTGTGTTGTGATCAAACGTAGTCGGCAAAATCGGAAGTTGGACCAGTGAGGGATCCTCTCAGCATGAACGAATTAATAGCAAATCGTGTGGAATTTGTGACTTTTGCTGAAGAATTGAAGGAATTCATGTGAATTCCCTCATAGACTGGTCCAATTTATGCATTAATTATATTATAATATCAGCCTCAACGAAGAAACTCCCATCTCATTTCTTAATCTCAAACAGCAAACCAACGTCAGAAAAGGGGACGAAAATAATTTTATTTATTTAATTTTTAGGGAGAGAAGAAAACGCAGATAAAATTCTGAAGATTTCAGACAAGGGATTTCTTTTAAAAACAAAGAACAAAAAAATCGTGTTCTTGGGTGAGATGGACAATGAGTCATTTTCTTTTTTGAATTTGACGTAGGACTCCGACGGTACAGCGTGATGATTAGTTACGAAAATAGCGTTTACAACAAACGAGAATATATCAATCGCCAAGACATGAGATGAGAAATTATTATCTCAACCCAATAAATTGACAGAATTATAAATGTCAATTTTTGATGTTAGACTTCTTTGAGAGTGGTTGCCCCTTTTGTGACTAATTTGAGAGAGAGAGAGAGAGAGAGAGAGAGAGAGAGGCAATTTTCCACATTTGTAGACTAAAACATTAAGACAAATTGTTCTATACGATTATTTTTTTTAAAAAAATCTTTTTAACGGTACTTTCTAGGAAAATATACGTTATACTATTCAATATTAGAAATGATATTATTTTTCCATGTGATATAAGGCTTACATACAATTAGTATACCCAAAACCAGCCCAAACATTAAACATACTAACTCGAATACAATCTTAAAAATGGAAAGCACGAGCCTATGAACACTGGGGTATAGCAAACCTATCAACATTCTATTTTACTATATTTCTAAAACATCAATTTCCTTAACGACTTACATTACATGGAAATGTATGGTGGTAATCCTCAAACCACCTCGGAAAAAACAAGATTGTCCAATCCCTACTTTCCCTAAAAAAAATGCAGCCAATTTGGCCGGACAAAAACAATACAAAAATAGAAAAGGGATTTTGCACATTGAATGAATTTCCCTGCCCCTATTGCTGAGAAATCTTTAAAGAACCAAAAACCAACATATAAAGAATAATTTTTTTTTGTAGTGATTTATAGAACAAAAATTGAAAAGTTCGACGAATTTACAGTATACCGATGGGCTCGTGTTGTAAATCTTCCTGTGTCCAACCCACCATCATCTTGGCTCCACTGCCTCAGTTAAGTAAAAATTGGAAGGCAGGTTGCTCAAGAAGTTCCGTCACAGGCTTTACGTCTAAGAAATCCTTAACTTCAATCGAGCTGGAAAGATCATCGACCGAGAATGGGATGCTGCATTAACATACACCGCAAGGACATTTAATTAGCACATGAAGGTAAAAAACTGTTGACTTCATACAAGCATAACAACTTTTATTGAAGAACTCGAAATACGAAAATAAAAAGATCAATGTTACAAAAGCACAGCTGGAAAAATTGGAACTCTGTTAGTGGGCTTTTCAGATGAAAATTAAACAATATACCGATTAATTTCATCATCAATTTTAACCCAAAAAAAATAGATATTCATCATCAATTTATGACAATTACCTAAAACAATGAATCAGCTATCTTTTCCCTTTATGTTTTAAGTTTCGAGAATTCATGACAAGGTTCATATTTTCATAATAAAAATCCGTATTAGTAACAGACCGTTTAAAATTTTATTTACATAGAACCTGAATCCATTACCGGGAATAATGGATTCTATTTTACAAACTGAAGGAAAATATAATCCAGTAACAGAAGCAGATGGTTAGATAAGAATCTATTACAGCTACACCAACTGAGCTATGCTCCTATGTTTAGACTTTCAAAAGCATGTCGCCCTTGTATCGAGCTAATAAATAAATAGATTATTTACCTCGAACTGTCATCCAACAGAAATGAGCTGCTACTTGCAGTGCTAGACTCCTCTGTCATTAGCACCCTCATACTGGATATAACCTGTAATTGAAGCCAGAAAACAGAATAATGACATTTATTCATATTCAGATGACAGCAAATAATAGAGGTAGAGGCTTATGGAAGACAATGGTGTTGTAGCTGAAAAATCTACTTACTTCAGGGGACACACTTTTAGTATTATAGTTATCATCCCAGTATAATGTACATATTCTGTGGAGTTGCTGCACACTCAGAATCTGAAATACCAATGCATTCAATGTGAGATAATATTGATGGTATTTCCTCTATCATAATAATTTATAGCACATGATAAACGGCAGAGGTTGACTGACTTACAGGACACAAATCATTTGTGATTTCATCATATGATATTCTGTACTTCTGATGAATAACCTGCAGGTAACGGAACAGATTGGATGAGGGAATCCAAGAGTGGTGTATATTAATAGATGAGTAGAACTAGCAGAAAACATAGTACTCCAACAGAAATGAACTTACCAAGAACCCAACAGCTTGTCTTATGTGTTTGAGTTCATCCCAAGCTGAACCTGCATACTGAGAACCAGGAACATTTCGACATGGCAAGAGGAGAACATATGATCAGTTTTAGCCCGAAAAGTCAAGGACTATTAATTTAACATTCATGTGGGTTACGTTACCTCTTCTTTTGCTTGGCAGCACCACAACTCTAGCTCAGCCAGCCCGGCTTTGACATACTCCCCATTGCTGAATGTACAACACTCACGGCGAAGGAGGAGGCTACAAGTCATATATTTTGAAATATTAGTGACAAAGAAAGTATATAAGGGTTTTATATATAATAGAAAAAAACCCCTTTATCACCTGTTAAATAGTTGTACATTTATAGATGAAAATGTTTGAGTAAATATCTTCCGGATGAGAACGGGAGGGACCTGAAAAGGCAAATAAATGTAGGCATAATAAATCTGACAAAAATCAGTGTACAAAATTCAAGAAAATTAAAGACATACAAAATTCTCTTTCAGGGTGCTGAGAAGGGAGTTGAGGCAATCAATGATTGCCTGCCAGTAATTTGTTTGAGAATCTTTGCCAAAGGATCGCCCAGATCTCAGCACACTTCCCTTGGAGGATCTTGGAGCCTGAGTGATTAGAGAGAACAGTGAAACAAAAATTCCATGCCTTATCATCTTCCAAGTATTATCAAAAAGATCAGTGACATTCAGATAAATGTGTGTGAAAAAAAGTAAAAGAACCCCGGCATATCCCACCCTTTCACCCAAAAAAGAACCACCAGGTTCACCTCAGCAGAATATTCCCAACACAGATCATGGGAAAATTGTAGCTTCATTTTTTTAGTAGAAATACACAACTATAACCAACACACCAAACCCGAAAGACTAGCAACCTCAGGGTTTGCGGAATCGGTTATAAGCCACAAATGCACACACTACACTAGTCTTTCGGGTTTGGTGTGTTGGTTATAAGTTGTGTTTCTACTCAAGAATTGTAATTACTTATATTACCTTCATTCATAACCTAAAAAAAATCAAATAAAAATAGAAGTCATGGATGCTTCGGTGTTTGATAGATCAGCTGTTGCTGATAAGCGACTACGAAGAATTTCACAGCAAATAACATATAGTTGGCAAGCACAAAGATTATTAAAAAGACATGCCACCTCCAAAAGAATAAACAATTTAAAATTTTCAAAGGCAGTTAACAGATAGATCAAGACAAAATGTGGGAAGAAAGGCAAAATTAGACAGAAGATGTTTGATGGAACAGGCAAGTACACTATTTGATTGTCAAATATACCTGAATGCACAAGGCAAGCAGTGAATATAACTCCTTCTTCAAGTTGTCTCGAATAATTCCATATATCTTCTCAACATATGCAGTGAGTTGCTGCTTGAAAAGTAGAGCAGGATATTTGGCTTCAACTTGGCGCACTGTATCCAATGCTGCTGCAGCAGCAGCAAGGCTAACCGTTGAAGGTGAAGAGCGGAAACCCTGTAGATGAACTCATTTATACTATTTATGCCATCCCACAGTTGCATCACCTATAAGGTAAATCATGAAAGCATATGAATACCATGGCCATCCTCCCAAACAGGGATGTTGGTTTAACTGGAGTTGCAGCAGCTGCACCAGCAGGTTTTAAACTTTTTTGAAGCAAGAACAGCAGCGTAGAGGTGTTTGACAGCCAATAAGCCATATGGACATTGCTATCTTGATCCTGCAGTCGGTTTTTGATCAATTATTTTACAGCTCTTGTAAATAGTTTCAGTAAAATTCTCCAATAATCTTCACGACACTAGAGATCATTATCATGCAGTTAAATAGCCATGCCATCCCCACCCCTAAATTTAAGTACAAGAAAGTAAGAAAATACTAATAGTAATAATTAACATTTAAAAATCCCATTGATAATAGAAGGCTAGAAAATGAGCCACTTCTCTAAATGATACAGAAAATCCTATTGCAAGCGACGCCTCATTGCTTAGGAGCGTACTAGAAAAAATCATATTGCAAACAACATCTCATTGCTTAGGAGCATACCAAATTCAAGCAAAATGATCCTCCCCCATTCAAATGAATACATCACGGTGCTTCCCAATTACCTCAATAGATGACCCAATCATCTGAATGAGACGATCAAACACACTAGTCCGCTCTGCTTCAAAAGATCGCCAATGTAAAAGACATTTGTATATTGTGAAAGCAGCAACAGGTTTTCCTTGACTGAAGCCCACATCTTTTGTTACACATTGCATGAGAGCATCAACATCCTCCTGGATCAAAATTTGCAATTATTCAATTCAGTAAACCACAATTTAAAATGGTGAACTTATGAATAACATGTCACAATTCTAGTAGCACAGACATGCTGCTGACGGTCAGTTGGGGGTCTCCTTGGTTTGCTGTCAGGGGTTTCATAAGCTTTTGCTGGGGTATGTGGTAAATCCTGCACAAATTAGTGTGGTTGCCATTGAAAATCTTATAATCAAGATAAAGTACACAGAAAGAAATATACAGGGTGAGGTAATGCTCTATTGAATTCCATGTTGTTTTCCAGAAAGACAAAAAGAAAGAATTGTACATTGGTTCTGGTTGTTTCATTAGCATGGTGCCCATTTTCGAATACCTGCACATAGGTTGTAGGAAATAGTCTTGAGACTGAGCAAGCACACAAGAGAATGTCAATAGCCCAAACAACCAACCAACCTTGGTAACGAAATCGGATTGGTGTTCTGGCACTCCTTTAGAAGTGGTCAAAAAGGTTTGTTGCCGAAGAATTTTGTTTTCAGTTTCCATGTCGGAGATTTTCTCTTCAAGACTGCACAGAAAAGGAAGAAAGATAATTTTGCTACCAACTTGTGTATGCAAATATGACTATGAGCATAGAGCTATTTGCTGCAAAAGAATATAAGCCTGGCTGAAAGAATATCTAATTTTGAAACAAATAATAACCTCAAAAGGACATTAAAAAAAATACTAACTTATGCATAGAGGTCTTTAACTTCACTATCATTGATTCTGCTTCCATGGCTTGCTTCAACCTCTCCTCACTAAGTTTGTTTGTCTCTTCATATTTCTTCTCCGTTTCAACTATTTTTGTTTCCAGAGAGCTAACCAGGGCCTGCACAAGAAGATATATCGGAAAAAATAGCATCACCGAACATTCATCACTTATGACTGAACAGCATAAGCCCAAAGATCAATCCAGCTTACCTTGAGCTGTTCATTTTCAGCACTGAGCTTATCCATCATTTCATGGTCGATAACTGGAATCTCCTGAATTACAGGGACCTGCTCGGCAGCCCTTTTTGCAACTTCCCTTTCCTTGAACAGCATGTCTTTAGTTTCTTTGAACTGAAGCTGAAGCTCTTGCAAAGTTGTTTTCAATTTTGTATTCTCTTGTGTTTTTGCCTCTTCTAGGTCAGTCTACAGATATAGAATGCGTGTTTAAGGATCAGGTAAAGGGTAGGAAAAGAAGATCTAGTGTGGTTTTGAAAACAAGATACTTTATCATATGATCTGAATTTTCCTCACGTAAAATTCACAAAATTGGTTAACCCAGAAAAGCATGTACCTTAAACAAAGAGCTCCAAATTTGCAAAAAGGTAAAAGAAAAGGATGTAGGTATAACTTACTCTCATTCGTTTCTCTAGCTGTAGTCTCCAAGTTAATTCTTCAACTTGCTTCTCTAATTTGTTTTTGGCAGCTTGCAGAGCACCAGTTTCTCTTGCAGCCTGAGTTCAAAAGTTAATCATGAAGGGCAAACATCTGACCAGAAATATGGTGCATAGACTAAGAGCATAAGTAGAATAAAGGCATTCAACAAAGTAGTTATGGCAGAGTTTCTCCTTCAGGTTATCCATGTCCGCAGTTCTAGGAAAACAAAACCACAAATGATCTGTTTCAATGTACTAGGGAGAAGCAGGCCCCTTTTTAACTTTTGGTTTCTTTTCTTATCTTTTTTGGTGTGTGGGGTATGGGGGTGTTAATTACCATCTTCAGTTTACGCAATTCCATACGAGCAACCCTTGACCTCCATGCACATTGTGTGGTGATTGCAGCTTTTTTCAACTTCATATATTCTGAACGAGCTAAGAATTTGCGGAAATGACTCTGCATTCATTCAAGTAAACAATTAAATCCTAATTTGGAAGGAGCAAGTTTGCATTCCACAAATAAATCAAAAATGAAAAGACAGCTCATCTTTCAGGTCATTTATCAAAAGTTAAGATACCTGGACCACAATCGCAGCTCTTGTCTGCCACCTAAAGCGGAGCTCATTACGAGCAGCCATTCCACGTATTCCAGTTTGAATGCAAACAGCAGATGAGCAAAGTTCTTGGTAAGCTTTCCTGGCAAGATGCATCCGCAAATCTCTCTGAATCCTAAGACAAGCAACTTCTCTCCGCATGCTTTCATAGACATGCCGAATACGTTCTCCTGGGGTAAGATATATAAAATTTTAGAAGATATTAAGTACACTCGGTCGCTATACTTATGCAACTCAATAACATAATCAAAAGAAACAATTA
This sequence comes from Perilla frutescens, assembly GCA_026008535.1. Classification (NCBI taxonomy): domain Eukaryota; kingdom Viridiplantae; phylum Streptophyta; class Magnoliopsida; order Lamiales; family Lamiaceae; genus Perilla; species Perilla frutescens. The sequence goes on from BRKX01000013.1 coordinate 49,092,934, forward strand.
CCTCTGCATACAGCTTGAATAAGAATTGCAGATCGACGCAACAATGTGAAACTCTTTCGAGCCATATAAGAACGGATTTTCCTCTGGATAATGCTAGCTGATTTCCCCAACACCTCAGTCCTTCGAGCATCCAGCACAGCCATCTGCCCAGCCCTCAGAAACACTTTTGTTTTACCAATCTACAAAATCAAGCTGAATTTAAGATGGTTGTAGTCCAAATTGAGAATTACACTGAACATTAATAAAACCCATCAGTAGATGCTAGAGGTATTTATCAAGCATACTGAAAACCAGAAATGTGCATGCGAAATGAGATATTCACTGAGGTACATGTGACACATTTTAATGGTAGATCAACCATATTTATTAGCAATTGAGATGCATACTGAAAATTAAAATTGTGCATGAAAAGTCAAACATTTAATGAGGTCCATGTGACGTTTTTATGGTCAATCAACTTAAAGATAGACACATCCGATCTACAGAAGCCAATCTCAACTTAAAAAAAAAAAAACATTAAACTGGACATAATATTATACAAAGTAACGCATTATGATACATGTTTAAGGTGATGCTGACATAGGAGGCTTAATCACAAGTGCAGCAGCAGATAACAGACGAGCATAGCAACTATTGGGGAACTGGGATTGTAGCAGTATTGAGAATTTTATTTTCTTCTCTGATGTGAGAGAATCATATTGATCCTTAAACCTCCTATACAGTCAGTGAGTCAGGAACAGCACTAGCTGAAGTCAAACAAAATGTCCAAAATCTTTACGGCTTCACTGATGTGAGAAAAAGCATATTGATCATAAAATATCTCATATATTGAGTCAGGAGGTCCACAAGCAAGCAAAAAGGATGTAGAAAAAAAATTGTTCTAAATCAAATGTAATGGCCAATCAGCTACACAGAAGATCTCCTTCGTCATCTTCTTTCTATAACAACTAAGTAATACAACAGAACTTTTACCAAACACCATATCAAGCATGCACTGTAGGTATCACAGTAGCTGATGAAGCTGCATCTGGTTAAAACTAAATGGTATTGAAGAACTTCCTGCACTACAGTGCAAGATAAAATAAAATAACAAATGAACAATATCAGAAATGTCTTTCTGTCTTAGATGTCTTCAAATCTGTTTCAACTAGAATAGATGAATGCCTATAGGAGTTATAATAAATCAAGGAAGCTAGTTAGAATCACTCATGTACTTAATCACGCATTTCATAGTTGATCCTATAAGCAAGCTAGGTGAAAATGGCCAAATGTTTCAGTTAAAAAATCTTAGTTGTATATACAGTACATACAACCTCATTTTCATCAAGGGAATGGAAAGTGCAAAATATAGATGATCATTATCATTATGTGATATTAATGAGCACTATCAACCAAGATTGAGAGCAACACCAACATATGATAAGTTATTAATTAACATTGAAGAACATCAACCCAAAAAAATTATAAACATGGAACTGAAAGCTTCCTTATTGAAAAAAGATTCATCACCTGATATCCTTCAAGTCCCACTTTCTCCAGAAGTTTCTTGCAAGCAGCCACCTCGTCGGTACTATAATACATCCAATGTTAGTGGAAAGTCCAACATCCATGATTATGATGGGGAGAAAACAAAATCATGTAAACACCTCTACTACCTTCCATTTAGAACTTCAGGTGAAAGGATGCCAAAACGATCTATAAATTCATAGAATGGCCGTTTAGTAGGATACCCAGCACAGCTGATCCTAATTGCTTCCATGACACCCTGGATAAAGACGTGCAAATATATATGAACAATAACCAAGCACAAGAACCAAGGAACCAACAAATAACCACAAATCAGTTTTACCCCACAGCGTAGTTGTTGCAGGACATTATGATTCTCAAATATGGCAGGTTTAAGAAGATTGTTCGGCTTCACACAGCGAATATAATGCGGTTCTGTTGAACTCAGAGTTTCAAGAAGGGATTGTAATTGTTGCTGCAAGATGCATCACACGAAAACTTAATATGTCTGTGTGAAAAACGAAAGGATTGTATGCCTTAAATCTTGAGCCCATAGAATATACCTTAAATCTTGAGCCAATAGAAGAAAATTTTGACTGTTTGGAGGAGGCCTCAGGAAACAGACCCGAAACAAAGGAACATTTGGAATCATTCAAGAGGTCCTGATGTTCACCAATTACATAATCCTTGTTTTTGTCCAGAAACAGCTCAGTTTGATAAGTTACCTGACAAATAAAACTTTCTTGTTAACCAGAATTTCAGCAGAGTCTCGCTCTGTGAATTTACACATTTTCATGTAAAAAAAAGTATAAACAGGAAAATATAATAGGAACTCACATCACCAGCGTAATGGCAAATTGTGAAATCAGAACGAGCTAACTTAGGCTTGCTGAATCGTTTATGCGTCTTCAAATTATCGTACAGGCTATTGGCAAATGTTTGATGAGTTGAACGAGGAAGCATGCTACAGGACAAAGACAAAGCAACAAGATAGCCAAAAATAATTATACGAGCCCATGAATAGTGAACAGGGTCCCTTGAAAGATAAGAAGCTTACCAGGCTTGATCAAGAAGTGCGATAATGCCACCTTTCTGCAAAATCCAAACGTCTATGCATGTTAGAAAGAAAATAGGTGAACTGGGCCAACAAGAAGACATCAGTAATAGACAACTGCTCTAAATTGGAAGAGATTTTCATAAAATATAAACTAATGTAGAAATTCCCAGTCACATGCCTCGTGAAATACTTTTAGTTTTAGTTTCATTTATATATGAACACATCTTCCAAACTGATGAAAACAGTCTGATACTATTCCATCAAAAGAACAGTATTACCCAGAAAAGGTAACAAAGAAAAATACATGAACATATGCAACTGCTTGTAATCAATCAAAAGAACAGTTGAAAACTAAAACTGTAAGTGTAGTTGTAGCAAAATCAACTCAACCTTCTCAATCAGATCTAGAACATCTTGATTGTCAATGAACTCAATGTAGCTCCAATTTATTTCTTCTCTCGTGTACTCCTCTTGCTCCATTTTGAAAACGTGCTGAAAATAAAGATAGAGAGCACAAAATAGGTACATACAATAAATTTGAAATAAGTAATAAAAATTAAAAGATTAATAACAACAGAAAATCAGAACTACCTGATTAAAGTGCTGCTGAAGCTTCTCATTTGTCAAGTTTATGCAAAATTGTTCAAAGCTGAGGAGATACAAACACTTACATGTAAGATTAAAATACTGAGAAAATAGCTGCACTTTATTCGCATTGATGGTCAAGGAAATACTGCATTTAAGCAAGTATGCAAATGGTGCAAAACTCAAAACTAAGCATCATCCAATGAACATATTGAGGCCTTCACCATTAAAAGCCTGTCCAAACTGGCGAAGTCTACAGAGAATACACATGTAAAGCCTTATCCATCTTTTCAGTTAAACAACCAAAACATACAGCTACACAAAATGAGCAAAGCTTACAGAGTAAAATGACGAAATAAACCATCATTAATCGTATAACAAGATAAGAGAATCATAATCCTACACATGTAGTACAAGGAAACAGCTCAACGAAAGAAGTTACAAAATAACAGAATATTGGATATGTTGTGTGTAAGACTCTCCCTGCAGTTTTGAGTATGTTATCTGAGATGTAAATATTTCAGTTTCAAAAAAAGAAACAAAGAAACAAAGAAGAATCTTTCTAACTCTTTTACTAAGTCAAACAATGAAACCATGTTTGTTTCAACCCACTCTCACTGAAAATACCCACTTCTATTTTTAGGTGGGCCACATACATATGAAAAGTACAGTTAACCAAACACATTCTTATTTTCAAACCAATAAAATTCAAATTTTAAAGAACACCATTCAAACAGTGTTTTAAAAATCGCACAAGAGGCACGCCTTGAGACTCGAGCGCCTCATTTTGAGGCGGACACTTGCACCTCTGTCGCTAATTCATTTTTTTTGTTGGGCATGGGGTCTAGTGGGCTGTTTATATATGACTTAAAACAAATAAACCCTAATGTTTAAGCCTTCCTTGCTCATCTGTTTCTACTTTCCATTTGTGCTTACTCGCCTCTACCTCACAAATCATGATAGAAGAACGCAAAAAAAAAATAAAAAATCTGCTCTTCATCTGCTCAACTCCTCTCCTCTCCTCGGCACACACAAAGACATGTAGACAGATAACCTACTCGGCCTTCATCCATTTTTTTCTTTTCTTTTTTTTAGATGCTGTTCGAGCAGCAGGCTAGCAGCTTTGCCTAAATGTTTTTGTAATATCTGCCTTAGATTCCAATTTTTAGTTATTTATTATGATTCCAATTTTAAGTTATTTATTATACCTAGTTTTCAATGTTTAAATGTAGGAGAAGGGGAAAAAGTCCACGGACTTGTGGATGAGGAATTTGATGAGAAAGAGGAATTTGGAAGGGAGACTAAGAGTGTACATGCAGATTGCTCCAAATCTCCATTTAATTTGACTATTTGAGTTGGAAGTGGAACTAGATATATGTTAAATTTGCATTTATGAATTTTATGACTTTTTATGGAATTTATGCTGTTTCATTTTTTGTTATGAATTTTATGACTTTTTTATGGAATTTATGCTGTTTCATTTTTTGTTATGATTTATATGAGTTTATGTGCTTCTGAACTATAAATTATGTTTATTCTTATTGTTGTGAGTCTTTCGTCTTGGTTAGCCTCGAGGCCTCATGGTACAATGGAAAAATGCCTCAAGGCTAAAAGCTTGTGTTTTAAAACCTTGTTCAAACATATTTTCATTTCCACAAAAAACCAATATAAACTCTTAAACTTAACTGGAAATAGTAAGAACTAGAAATAGAAGCTGAAAATGAAAACAAACAAGGCCACAAAATTTAAGAGGCAATTCAGCCCAAGTAACTACAGAAGAGAAGGGAGGAATTTGTATTGCTTTCATCCACCTACTACCATGGTTTAAAAGAGGCTAGCCTCAAGGTGAGGCACCGGAATAAGGTATAGAAGGCGCCCCGCTTCTCTGGTGTTATGTGAGGCTTACGCCTCTCTCCAGCTGAGGCGTAAGAGGCGCAAGAAGTGAGGCTGTTTCTTGTGACGCAGAAGGGTTTTTGCAGATTTTTGTTTTGGGCTTAAATTAGAAAACCCTAAATTAATACATATTACCCATATTCCATCTAGTCTTCTCTCAATTACGTGATTCTTTTCTTAATCTTCTTCTCTATTCATCACAATGCAAGTGCTAGTGTGACTCACAACGGAAAAAAAAAAAATATATATATATATATATATAAAATATTGCAGCGTGCTGGAGATGGAGATGATTTCTTTCATGATTTAGTTGATTTGGAACTAATTTGAGTTTAGGAGTATGATTTTTGTTTTGAATTCATGAGTATTATATGTATTTTTTAATATTTTTCTTCTTATTGTTGAGGCGCCTTGTTAGTGCCCGGGTAAACGCCTCAAGGCTAGCCTCCGCCTTTTTAAACCTTGGCTACTGCCACTGACAAGAAAGAGAGGGGCTAGCCAGTGATCAACTTAAAACTACGTTATTTTTGGCTAGAGAGAAAATCTCGGTTCAATTAAACAATAGAGCAGATCATGTCGACAATGAAAACACAGCGTACCGGTTAAGCACCTGTTAGTGTTGAAACTCTCAAATCCATATATATCCAGGACCCCAATTAAATACTTTGAATTTGGATCCTGTCCAATTGAATTATTAATGTTGTCAACCAGCCTGCAACATGGTAAAAGATAGTAAGCATAATTATCAACAAAATCTGAGTAAGAAGAACAAGCTCATCCATGAAAGGATTTTTATTGATGCACATCTATTTAAACACAGAGGTTACACTTACCAGTCAAACAGCCTTGAGTAGACAATTTTGGCCAAAGCATCCCTCCTAGAGGCAGCGGTCTTTGGATCCACGTCCGTGATTATGGACTCATCACGAGTCGTAATAACCTTTTTGCAGAGCGAGTCCTCCAAAGCTTTCGCATCACACCTACAAAATGCTGGTGCTTAGAAGAAGGAAATCCCTAATAAACAATGAAGATCAAAGTGATATCTGATCCTGTAAATTACATGAAAAGCTCAGCAGCTGTTCTTAAATGAAACCAAGATTTTTCATCTTTAGGCATGGATGAGTCGATTTCTTTCCCCTTTGCAAATTCAATGTTCCCAAGATGGAGAATTGCCGCGATTACTCGAAATATGGCATCCTGTGAAATTTATTTAAGAGGAAAAAGAAACTACGGAGTCAAAATTAGAACATATTAAATGGTTTTTCATGTTAAAACACTCTAGTACCTGTTCCTCAACACTGATTCCCACAGTATCCATTGCTTTCCTTGTCGCTATATACTCTTTGGCATCATCAACTCCATCAAGCTCATAGCAATTCGTCTGGTTCAAATAATGAAAGGTTCTAGGGTTTCCCAACTTGTACTTTTCAACTTCCTGAGAATGATTGGAAGCGAATAGGATTATAATGTCAAAAACATTGAGCTCCAAGTGACCATTAATTAAAGATGGGAAGATGAATTATCAACATACAAGGTTGTCAACCTTACATTTTAGCACAACATCATGCAATATGGTAAAGGGTACGGACAACAATCATCCATGCATATTTCCACTATATGAAATCAAATGGTCCACTTACTTCTTGGGGTGCAGCACAAAGCATATAGAAACAGTGATAGTTTCTCTCAGGATCAGACACTTGACAAACACGAGACCTCTCAAGCAAGTAAGTTCTGACGGCAGCCCCCGAGATCCTACCCCTTTGATCAAACTGAAGCTCGACAAACTTACCGAAACGACTACAATTAACATCATGGGTGCATTAGTTGAATGGATGCATAAAATAAAACATCTACCAAATAAATCATATAAATTATGCACACAATAGAGACCAATAGAACCTCAGTACCTTGAATTATTATTTCTCACTGTCTTTGCATTTCCAAATGCCTCAAGAACAGGATTTGACTGCAACAAAGATCACCAAATATATAAAACAACTGATAAATTCATTATGAGGTTAACACGTTAAGATGCCAAAACCAGAATCACTACCACCAATATTGGTGCCACGATGAAGCAATTATTACCTCAAGAACTTGTTGCTCCACCGTCCTTCCTTCTACAGCAGATCGTCCTCCCATGTAAGCTAGGTAGCGCATAAGCAACTTTGTGCTTTCTGTTTTACCTGCCCCACTCTCACCACTAACCAAAATTGCCTGACTCTTCCCTTCGTTCATCATAAGCCTGTGTCCACAATTGGTCTCTTCTTAATAACAAGATATATATGTAAGGACAAGCAATCATCAACCAAAGGCACTGAATACCTGTATGCAGCATCAGCAACAGCGAATGGATGTGGACTCAGCTCACCAAAGGCTGCTCCTTTATATTGCGCCATCATATGACTATCATAGAGATGAGGCAATCTTTGAAAAGGATTCACAGCAATCAATATACTTCCAGTGTAAGTCTGAAGAGTGAGTAAATTGGTTTCAATTATACTGGGCAAGCTTTACCAGAGGTAGAATTTAGGAGCAAAGATTTATGATACGCAGATATGATGAATAAATAAACATTGCACTCACATATATCTCATTGATATCATATCTAGATTTTAAATTTTGTAAAACTCCAGGTTCGTGCAAGTACGCCAACTTTGTCATATCATCCACCCCACAAGATGGAGCATCGGCATCCTTGGGATAGATATTCGAAGACCTAACAACAACCTGCAGAAAAAGTCAACAAGAAAGGCTCTAAGAACAACAAATCTTGAAACTAAACAAAAATGGTAAGCAACAGGAATTGAAAATCATAATAAGCAATTCTTCCATAAACAAACATTTTTAGATGATAAAAATCTAATTATGAACTGACCGTCTTCCCAGATGCACAAAGGACTTTAATGTCTTCACCATTGACTGCAACAACTTCTCCATCCATCCAGGCTTCATCCGGATCCTCCACCCAAACAAGAGAGCCAACTCCTAGAGCTACTGAAGCAGCCTACAATATTCAACAACATTCAGCCTTCACAATGACTCTGACATGACATGCATCATTTAAAATGTTTATTCACCGTTGAAACAGCACAGCTAAAATATGGAAGTTCATATTTAATTTCAGAAATCCCATTACCAGACTCATTAAAATTATGGTTTACAAGTTGTCACAGCACAAATGAACACCATGGAAGTACACACTTCATTTCGAAAGGCCTATTTCCAGACTCGTCAAAATTATTGTTACAAGCTGCATGCAGCATAAACATGTTGTTCTCCAATGGATATGTACGTGTAAATACATCTAACCAACTAACTTCATGCTGTCTAAGTGTTAGTTTCCATCAGGTTAACGTGGACACCAGTCATTGAACATTTAACAAGTCGATTACAGTTTCACAAAACGAAGCTGTATCAAATGAATATAAACGAATAAATGCTTTTGATTGCTTGACAAAACAACAACTTTCTTTAAATTGGCTGTAGATTAACTCTGAATTGGAAGGAGAAGCATATGAATATGGAACATTCCCACATCTTGAATTGAGGCGAGCAACCAAAAGATAAGATTAATCATAAGAAAAGGTAATTGATCAAAGGATCAAACACATGTATTCCACCTTCGTTTGGCCGTCCACATAAAATTCAAACTTCCACCATCATATCATAAATTAAAATCAAAACACAAATGCAACAACAAGAGAAACAAAACAAACTGGCATTGTGCCCCATAACAACAGATCGTCGGCAGCATTCAGTCAACTAGCCAAGTCTACATCAACAGGAAAACCAAACACAAAACAAAGGAAGGGATAAAATTCAAATAAACAACAGATCAATTCAAGTTTTACAGAAACAACAATATCTCATAAAATAAAATAAAATAAAATAATCACACCGCAAGCACTTCAAGAACAAATCAGCAAAAAATTAAACAAAAAAGAATTGAACTCATTACCATTTTGAAATAACTTCAACCAGATCAGAAACTCCAGTTCTACCTCGATCAGCACCGCCAATCCCCAACCAAAAACTAAATATGTAAATACACAACGCTTCACAAAAACAGATCAAATCCACCGCTGCTCTTCCAACTTAAAACAATGCCAAAATCTAAAACCAAATCACTTCAATCTACAAATTCTCTCAAACAAAAAACAAAAAAAAAAGCTATAATCTTATGCACAAGTTCTCCACTTCCTTCATATACCAGCACAAAAATATAAATGCAAAAGTAAACGAAGATCTGACAGCAAAATGAGCTTTGTATAATCACCGCTCCGATTTTTCAAATGAAAAGTGGAAAAATCGGAAGAGGCGTTCAGCTTTGAATATGAATGAAGAAACAAATAGAGAGAGAGAGAGAGAGAGATAATAAATAAATAAAATAAATAAATAGAAACTTAAATAAACCCTTGTTTTTGCAGTGCTAAGTAAACGTAAAGTAAATATTTTTTATTTTCCTTTTTTTTTCCGCAGAAAGTCTTTTCTCTTCTGTCCCACGTTGTTCGGGATTTGGTCTTTTTATTCTTTTATTGGTTTATTAATGATCATTGATTTATTTTTTACGGATTTATTAATTGCAATTAGCTTAATCAGTTAAAAAGGTCTTAATTAATATAGTGAATTCCATAAATGCCCTTCCTAGATACTCGTTATTGCAAATCCGGGATTATTGCCCATTCAGACAAACGCGGAAACTAATATATTGTGGTGGGGTCAACCTTTTCGAATTACACTCGCGATTTAGGGTTAATTACAATCAGGTTTTTCACACGCGCCCACGCGCTACTACCACCATGGAATATTCCTCTCTGTTCGAAGAAATTTTTGCCATTTTTTTTTCTGAGGAATGAGAAATACTTGCCTCTTGAGAATTATCCCTCCATTACAAATTATTTGAATTTAAATCTATAGAAAATAATTCGATTCATCATATCGTACAATTTTGTTTCCTTGTTAGATGTTTTTTTTGTTTATAATTATTTTTTGTTTCGTAAATTCAAACGTAAGCCAATTTATGATTGTTGGTAATTTTGTTTTTTTGGTTTATAATTTATGATTCAAACTAAGCATTAAATTTTAATTTATAGTTTCCTATATTATGGTATAGATTTTATGTTCTATTCATATTTTGTGTGATTATACTTGTGGAAATAAGTAAGTAAATATAAAATAAATTTTTTATTTTGTTAATCCGGTTCTAATATTTTGAAGTTCTCTATATTTTAGAAGAAAAATCATCTAACCCAGTGATTGAGTCAAGCCTCGGAAAAGGATTGCTTGTTAACCTAGAATCTGATTTATTTATTTTTTTGGTTAATTAGATTTTCGATTAAGCAAAATTTGGTTGGTTGGAGATTTGATTAAATGTGCACCTATATATATTCCTACATAATATGGTATATTGATTTTTGCCATGTTTTTTATAATACTATTATTATGCAGACAACTGAATTAACATATTTGATAAATTTATGTTAAATTATGCTCCAATTAACATGTTAACAATAAGTTTAATGTGTATTCTTTTCTTTTCTTTTTTGGGGAGGGTGGATTTAGTGTGTGTCAACATTAAGACTGCATTGTACGTGAATTGATAATTTAGTGTTTGGATTGTTTGATTGTGATTTTAATAATTTAAGATAAATTATCAATATTTTGTTTGGTTTTGAATTTAAATATAATAATCTTTATTATCGGTGTTTTACGATGAGGATAGTTTCGGAATTTTAATTATGAGCTTGTGGACGGATAATTAATCGACGTGACCTTTTTTTGGTTAGATAATTTATCATGCATTTAAAGGATTAGTCATGATTTTATCACTATTCATATATATCTATATCGAGCTTGAATCGTCCAAACTAAGTAATTGATTAGGCTTGATTATTTATATATCATATCTAATTATTTTATCTATTAATTATTAATATAGTATATCTATTATACAGTCTATACTTACTAAACATTAATGAGAAGGTCTTGTGTAAATAAAGGTGTGTAGTACTTGTATTGAGCAATTGGTACTTTTTAATACTATAAGTTATACATTTTTCAATATAAAAAAATACATCAATGATTACAACACCTTTTTTTAATAACGTTATTTTTTTGTAAACATGATACATTTTTGTATTAGAAGTAGTACTTTTATCGTCTAATATACAACCGGTATACTGTAGATTGGCCCTATTTTATGGCCCTTGTATGTGTATGTATTGTAAGATCACATTTATAAATCTTATTTATAAAGTATTATTTAACAAAATTACAAGTATAGCAGCCAAACCTCTTGGGATGGCCTAGTGATGCAATTGTACGTTAACTTGAGGCTAGAGGTTAAAGGTTTGAAGTTCGAATCCAACCACTAATTATTAGGTGTGAGCATGTCAGATCTGGTTTCCAAGTCTGGTTTACCTCTCCTTCCTCACCACCAACACTACTAGTTGTGAGCAAGTCAGACCTGATTTTCTAAGTATGGTTTGCATCTCCTTCCTCACCACCAACACTACTGGATGTAAGCATATCAGACCCGATTTTTCAAGTGTGGTTTACCTTTCATGTGTAGTTTGCAGGCTAGCTATTACATGTGGTTTTCTAAGTATGGTTTGTACCTCTCCTGTATAATTTGCAAGCTATTACACATAATTTCTCAAGTGTGATTTACCTATCATCTGTGGTCTGCGGGCTATTGCACTGGGACGATGTTCATCTATGAGAGCTACTCTCGATATAAAAAAAAAAAAGAATAACCTTCTTATAGTGATAAAATATTATGATCTCAACTCGGGACCAGTTAAAAATAAAAATAAACTATACCTTCTAATATTTCATATTTTTTAGGAGCATCCTTGACAAATTTATCTCCATATAATAATAAAATGACATTAAATTTTAAATATTTTTATATATCTATATAAAATATCTGGATTTATTTAACCTTGTTACATTAAACTTAAGATTATTTGAAATACTTACTAAAGTTGCATGTTACAGTGACTTAATTTTTTAGGTTAATACCTCATCATTTAACTTGCGTGTTCGTAGTACATGAATGAATTCTCTAGATCTAATATATATACAATGTACCTAAATGATGTACACACATTTTTTTAAAATTCATGATTCATATATATATCTTTTAAATTCATGTTTTTAAAGTGTGAAGGGACACATTTCCAAGTATTATATATTTTAATTTTCTTAAAATATTATAGTTTTTATATGTAAACTCCTATTTAATAATAACCTTCATATAGTAATATTTTTATTTGGACTCAATAATATTATTATATAGAGATTTTACTGTATATATTCATTATTTATTGGTACGTAAATTAATATTTTCTTTTACTCACACACCCGACTTGTAATATTGAGGAGATTCGAACCGGTGACATAAATTAATAAGTTTCTATGCTAGCCTTTAGGATTTGAAGTGTTAGTAATAAATTGTGCACGCACATTTCTACTAAAAGAAAAAAAAAAGTTTCAACAATAAGTTGAGCAAATCTTCTCACTTGTGACTTGACCTAGAACGAGACATAACAAGCCAACCCACACGGTGAATCTTATTGTCTTACACTGTATTTTAAATCATATTTAAATTATTATTAAATTACTAATTAGACATACATACATATTTGTAGATTTAAAACTCAATTTTATATAACTGTAAATTAATAACTATGATAATATTATAGTATATAAGTAAAATAAAGAAAGTTTAAAAAAATGAATATATTTATAAATATTAGTTAAGCATATAGTACTATGTTTTTTTTTCTTATGTAAAATTAATAATTTAATGTTGAATAGTTAAAATATCTTATAATATACATTGCCTATACAGTATGCTTATGAATATTATCTAAGCATAGTACTGTAATAGTTTTTTTACAATAGATCAGATGAACAGTCTCGTACTGTCATTATATATATATGCACAACTCTTAAAATGCACTATTAATATTTTTATGTGTGCGCTCGGTGCACCGCACGCACATGCTAATCTAATTTATTAAAAAGTTACTAAATATAAAAGATAAAACATCACAAATATTAATTACACAATTTCCTCGTAAAAGATATCTAACTCTAAATAAAATTAGTATTTCTCCCATGCGATGTACGAAAATTATTTTATACATTTTTAAGTTAAATTTTAAAATAGTTAATATGTTTATACTTTATAGTAGTGGTGGTGGTACGTGGTATTAATAATGATAATAATAATTATAATAATAATGTAGAATGATTATAATTCCCTCATATAATACTTTGTTAGTGTCATCTTATTGCACTAAGGAGGTGATTGGTATGATAGAATGGAATGAATTTATGAATTGAATGAGGATCTGAATGGAATGACGATTTTATGATTGATATGTCTACGGAATGAAGAATGTAATGAAATATCAGTTTTTTTTATCATATATAATAATGAATAATTTATGTAATTTCAAATTTTCTTATAATTGAATAAAGTGTACGTAGTAACTAATAAATATCAACACATGCCTTAATTTATTTTTTATATTTCTAAACACCATTTTTCTTTTTTTCTTTTTTGGATATGATTTTTTCTAATTTTTTTTAGCAAATTATAATTTATTTATTTTATTGAAAAATTTTATTCTAAAATATTTAATTAATGAATATATAATAATTTGTATAAGTTAATAAGAATATTTTTACTTCATATAAAAAATACTTTAACGTTCAATTTTTCATTTGATTATATTAAATTATATCAAATACATAAATATTTTATATTATATTATAACATATTTTTATGTTATATTTATTTCGGCATCACTTTCATTTTTCTTCAACAATATTATAAAAGCTATCAAAAAATTTTGACATACATTTTAAATTAATTTTTGAGAATAAATAAATAATATAAAAATAATTAATAAATAATAATAATAATACTAATAAGTTATTTAATTTATTTTTCTAAATATGGCAAAATAATATTATAAGACATGATTATGTATAAATATATCATTTTTTTTTTGTCATTGGGAATAGCTAAAACCATATGGGTGAGTGAAATAGCTATTTCCCTTTCTTTGGGAATAGGGATTCCATCGGGAATGGTGATTCACGATTTTGAACCACACCAATCACCGAAATGGGAATGAACAAATGAATGATCATTCTATTTCATTCCATTCCATCATACCAATCATGTCCTAAGTGTTTTTAGATTATCATGATCTTTATGGCAATTCGAAGAACACAAGTGTTTTGGTTTTTCAAAATTGAAGACCATGTTCTGGATATTATGATATGAACATTCCGCTACCAATCTGATTGAAGATTGAAGAATGTACTAGAGCATGTTCGTGAACATGATCCTGTACATGGTTGTCCAGAGAGTTTTCAAGAGACGTGCCAAGCTGATTTCAAGGAGTTAAAGCTACCTTTTCAAGATGGACGTTTCAGAATAGAAGATATCTTGTTCAAGATGAAGATTAAGAAGGAAGAAGGTGAGTTATATTCAAAGAATGCTTCTAACTAGTTGGAATCCTAATTAAACTAGGAAAGTTTCATCATTAAGTTTGATTCAAATTAGGACAGTTTGATTACATTGTTTAGGCTATGTCTTGTGTTTATAAATAGTCTGAGAATCAGACTAGTTAGCAGGTAAGTTGAGGTTACAAGAGCTAGAGAGTCTAAAAGACTTCAAGTTTGAAGCACGTAGTATTCGAGTAGACTAGGTTTGATCCTTGTGTGTTTAGTCTGTATTTGAAATTCTTTCATACACACTTTTAAAGGAGTCTCGAGAGAGATTTCCTGTGGGAACTAGAGGGAGTCTAGGTTGTGAGGGAATCTCACAATTCAGTCCATCGAAAGAGGTTGCAGTATGTAGGAAATGGGTCGAGTGACAGGAGGTCATCATGTAATAGCCTTTGTAACCTTGCAACGGAGTAGTGGATTGTTTCTCACGAACTTGTGAAATCCCCCTGGCATAGATCAGTTGATCAAATAGGGTTATCAACCTCGTGTCATTTACTTGCTTTCAATTTATCTTTCTGACCTTACGTGTTCATCACAATGTAAATGCACATGATCATGAACATGTTTATATCTGCACGATTTATGTAACTTTATACTTTATATATAAAATATTATATTTATAATTTTAAACTATATTTAAAAAATATGTATATAGCTTCAATATATTTTTTGTTTTTGTGTTTTAAGAAGACAAATTTTTGGTAATGAAAAGTTACAAATAAGTTAAAATAATATATGAAGATTTAGTTGAAAATAAAATAACATATTTATGAATAGTTGGGATAATATAATATGATGTACGTATATATATATATATATATATATATATATCACACGCGCGCGCGCTTGGTTTAACTAACTAAACTTTAGTTTATATATTTTTATTTAGTACTATTTGATAATAAAGAAAAATTCAACTTAATAGAAATGAATCAATATGCATTTTAAAACACCAAAAAGTGGGCCGTGTTATTTTTATTAAAAAGCCCTAAATACATGAGTAAATAATTAAATAATTGTTATTTAATATTTTGATTGTGATTATATTGTCATTTAATTAAAAAAATAATGTGGGTCTAGGACTCTTGGATCTACTAAAAATATTTCTTATTAATTTTTATTATGTATAAAAAATACATGAGATTAACTAAATTAAAAAAATTAATTTTGATTGACAATTATATAAAAATTTATGAGCTAACAATCATATATGTCCTCGATGAAAAATCTTTCACAAAAATCTTATTTATTCAAAAAAAATTCAGATGTCTGCATATTATTTACAAATTCAAAATGCCACCGTCGTCCACCCTGCACTTCATCCCTGCACTTCATCATCCTCCACATCTTAATATTTTGCAAACTGCTCTGTACTTTCAAGGTTGTTTATGGATATCAACTTTATACCTAATAGTAATTAAAAACCAACAATTTTCATTAATGACATAAATTAAACAAATAACAATGAACATACATTGCATTTAATTTTTTTTAATTCAATACAATGAAAAGTGCAATTCACAATTAGATCATTAAATAGAATAATTAAAAAAGAAATGTCCTGCAAGAACATTTAAGGAAAATTATACAATTAAAATGTTTCAATCAATACAATAAAAAGGCAATAAATAATTAATTTATTAAATATAATAATAATAATAATAATAATAATAATAATAATAAAAGAAACAGTTGTTGTAGTCATGCATGAACATTTAAAGAAAGCCCTAAGCTTAGAATGAAAAAGGGTGAAATGTGGAAGCAATAATTGAACCTATACCACCGAGAGGCTAAACGAATTTTAATTTCAAAGAAGAAAAAACAAAAAGAAAATTGAAAAAGAAAATAAAAAAGAATTTTAGTTTCACAAAAGAAAATATAAAAAAAAAGAACATAAAAGAAACATTTAAGGAAAGTCATAAGCTTATAAAGAAAAAAAAAGCAACAAATGATCATATATTAACAATAACACTGCAAGGCAAAATGAATTTTAGATTCAAAAACGAAAAAACCGAAAAGCAAAAAAAAAAAGGAAAAAAAAAAAACAGAGAGAAGAGGTATAGAATGAAGAAAAAAACAACAAATGAAATTGAATAGAGATTGCATTTAAAATGTTTCAATCAATACAATAAAAAATGTAATATATAATTAAATCAATAATAATAATAATAATAATAATAATAAAAGAAATGGTTGTTGTAGTCGTGTAGGAACATTTTTAAAAAGTCATAAGCTTAGAATGAAAAAATAAAAAAAAATGAAATGCGGAAGCAATAATTGAACATATACCACTGAGAGGCAAAACGAATTTTAATTTCAAAGAAGAAAAAATAAAAAAAAAATATTAAAATGAATTTTAGTTTCATAGAAGAAACAATATATATATATATATATATATATATATATATATATATATAAAGAAAAGTCCAAAGCTCAAGAAAAGAAAAGAAAAAACAATTGAACTTATAATATTAACACCGATAGGCAAAATTAATTTTAATTTGAAAAAAGAAAAAAACACAAAAAAAAGGAAAAAGGAAATAAAAGAAAATAAAGGCCAGAGAGAAGGTGTAGAGAAGTTTCAAACCTAGACTAATCAAGATTGTGATATGCAATTAGACCACTATACCACAACCAATTTTCAACGAAAATAAGTTTTAAATTAAGTTTTCAATAATTTTTTAGAATAATTTTATCAATCCGATTTTCTTTTAATATATGTATAGATGGATAGATAGATAGACTCAATGGTCCAAAACCCCCCCAAATATTCTTTAATTAACTATTTTGTCCATTTCTTTAGAGTAAAGAAACTCTCAACACAATATTTAGTAATTTGGCTCTTTTTTGCCGATTTGAAATTAAACTCCAACACAATTTTACTTAAAATTAAGTGATGTGAATACAACGGGACATACTTTTTCGGGATAATCATCAAATAAATTATTTCCTCAATTTTTGAATAAGTGTCATTCTAAATGAATGCACACATATTAATAACTAGATTAATTAAATAATCAAATTACCTTATACACTGAATACATTAGATGAGTTAAATATGGTTATTTGAATGCATTAAATGAGGACAAATATGAGAAAAATGTGAAAATTTTACCTCGATTGTGTAGAATGACACTTTTTATGAAACAAAATTAAAATCCTAAAATGACATTTATTATGAAATGGATGGAATATAACTTTTAATAAATTTTACAATTTTGACACTATTTTTAAAATGTTTCAATATTAACATCATCTTTTATTTCATAGCAATTTCAACATTCCTAATTTACACTATTTTTAAAATGTTTCAATATTAACATCATCTTTTATTTCGTAGCAATTTCAACATTTCTAATTTTCCCATCGAAATGATTCTACAAACTACCTAGCTTTACCAATAAAATGATGATCATTTTAAAATTTAGTTGAACCCGAGTCGATTCTTGTAATCCGAAAAAGGTAATGTGTTCTTGAAAACTTTCCAATTCACAAATTGGCCAAAATTACAACCAATTATTAAATGTACAGTTAAATAAACAAGTCTTCAAATCTGGCGAGAAATAGCAAATTAATGAAAATGTTTTGATTATGATTTTGTTGACTATTTAGCTAATAAAATATATATAAATACAAAAATGGAGCGTGGCGTAGTTGGCGTGTGGGAAAGATTTGGTTTGTTGAAGATATATTCTCACACGCACGTCGTTGCTCGTCTTAGCCAGCATGGAATTAAATCAACGGCTTAGCTTTGATCAGACATCCTCTTTGTCTTGATCAGCACCGTTCATTTGCGGGAGCTTCGTCACATCAAATGATGCTTTCAATTTCAAAATCACCGCCATAATTGGCGCATCAAAGTTCACGAGATGGCCCATTTATCATTTCACGTAACACTTTCGCATTTAATTTGCATTCCTCAAGCCCACTCAAGGCCCATTGCTATTGCCCCACCTCCATGTAAAGAGGAGAGTGCAACACAAATTTCATGTGCAATAGTTACTCTTTCCGTTTCATAATAAATGTCAATTTAGTATTTTAATTTTATTTCATAAAAAGTATTATTCTATATAATTGATGTAAAAATTTCACATTTTTATCATATTTGCCCTTGTAGAGGTCTATTTTCATAAAGGCCCAATAATAAGGCCCATATTCGTCCAAGGGTCTTAGGGCCTAGTAGACACGTGTCGAAGTCCAGAGTTCAGAGATCGAATGAATCAAGATCGAAGAGGGGATAACATAAAGGGCGAGCTTAGGCAAAGTTCGAACAATGAGATCAGGTCAAAAGGGACGTTGGAAGATAAGCATGACCCAGTCAAAAACCCTTAATGGGATAAGGGTCTATCCCCAAAATAGCGGAGAATCCCTTGAAAATCGGAAAGGGGTTATGGCTTCATCCTATATAAATCGCAAAGGGGGTGAAAAATAAGGGGGGACAATATTGAAACAACCAAGTAATCATCGATTAAACAAAGAATTATTCCGATCCTTTAGACACTCGATCATTCCTTAATCGATCTCATTTGACTTTATTCTTTGGCCTCACAAAATCTCGTCGGTCACCAGAGCCCGAACCAAGTACGAAAATAATTGTAGAAATTCACCCTCTACAATTTGGCGCCCACCGTGGGGCTCTAATCGACCATATTGAAGATGACTGTCGATGGCCGAAGCAGTACGACCCCGAACCCTCAAGACAATCGGAGGGAATCACCATCTGTAACCCCTCCCGCAGGAGGAAACGGAGACATTGCTCAAGTGCTGCGAGCGATTCAGCAACAACTCGACTCCACCGTTGTGGAACTCGCGGCTATTCGAACGGAAAATTCAGTCCTTAAAGCTCGGATGGAAGCGTTCAGTCCACTGAATCAATTTCCTAACGGACTTCATCGACAACCCCCATGAACTCGAAAAACCAGTCAGCTACGCGAACAGGTACTTTTAAATTCCGCTAACGAAACTGCTAACCAAAACATTGCAGGAACTAGCGAAGGACAACAAAATAAAGAAGATGCTGGCGATCCGTATCTCAGACCCCCCGGGTTCGAATATATCGAGAACCAGCCTGAAATCGAGGTCGAGAGTAAACTGAAGCGGTTAGAAGAAATGCTCACACGAATCCCCGGGGTTCCCGCTCCCATCCGTAAGACGGCCCCGACAAGCTTCACGGATTCTCCTTTTACAGAAGAAATCAGCCTCGTAGAGATGCCACCGAAGTTCACCTTTCCGTCCATGAAACTGTTCGATGGCACTGCCGACCCCAACGACCATATAGCACAATACAAGCAAAGAATGTTCACCACTTCGATCCCGTGACAAAGTAGAGAGGCTAGAATGTGTAAGGGGTTTGGAAGCAGCCTATCCGGACCGGCACTCCAGTGGTTTACAAGTTTACCAAACTCATCGATCTCCACCTTCGCTCAGCTCAACGATCTGTTCGTCGAGCAGTTCGCTAGTAGCTGAAAGATCGAGAAACACACCGACGACTTTTACACAGTGATCCAGAGACCAGAGGAACCCTACGAAGCTTCGTAGGACGGTTTAACAGAGAAAAAGTGTCGATCCCAGGATGCAACATCGACACCGCCGTATCAGCCTTCAGAAAAGGTTTAAAGAGGGGTTCATACCTCTACAAAGAATTAACCAAATATCCATGCAAGACGATGGAAGACGTCCTCGCCAAAGCATGGGCACAAATCAAATGGGAAGAAGATGAAGCAAATTCATCCAAGTTTAAACCCCGAAATGATCCACCCCACAAGGAGCACAGGTCTCACATCAGAAATGAGAGGTATCGAGCAGACCCCTATCCTCGTAACCCCAGATTCGATCCCAGAGATAGGAGAATACCCGAGCAACCAGACAGAAGGCTACCCGAGTATAATCTTTGCATAACACATTCGGAAGCCGTAAATGCGATGAAAGGGCTCGGGCAAAACGTCAAGTGGCTCCCAAAGATGAGAACGCCCGATAATGAGCGAGATAGGAACAAATTCTGCGACTTCCACAATGATCATGAGCATAGAACAAACGACTGCATCGCACTTAGACTTGAAGTGATCGAGCTTCTCAAAAGGGGCCACTTGACCGATCTTCTGACCTCGAAAGGAAAAGAAAATTGGAATAGAAGAGACGATCGTATGGAAACTTAGCCCTCCGAACCCCTGAGAATCGATCGAACTTTAAATTGTATAACCGGAGGTTCGGAGATCAGTGGCGTCTCCCAGTCATCAGCAAAGAGGCACTGCCGATCCCTCAAATATGCAGGAAACATACCCAAAGAAGCTGAACCTGATGATCTAACTACTCTCAGCTTCTCCAGTAGTGAAGTATCTGAACTCTCACACCCACACCACGATGCACTAGTCATTTCCCTTTTAATATCGAACTGTTTAATCAAACGAACTCTTATCGACAACGGGAGTTTCTCTAATGTAATCTTCCTTAGTACGTTGAAAGGAATGCAGGTGAAAGAAATAGACATTGTAAAGAAGTCAACAACATTGATCGGCTTCAGCGGAGAACACAAAACGACCTTAGGAGAAATCACGCTCCCCACTTACATTGAGGGGCTTAACCTCCTCACCAAATTTCAAGTAATAGATGCACCTTCAGCGTACAACGTAATTATGGGATGACCCTAGATCCATGAGCTCCGAGCAGTACCTTCAACATATCACCAAATCATGAAATTCTCTACTCCGTGGGGGGTTCGATCAGTACGGGGAGAACAGGTCTCATCCAGAGAATGCTATGTCACCACTTTCAAACAGAAAGGACTCATCGAGGTCAATCAGATAGAGGTCGGATCAACCTCCGCGAGCATAGAAGATCGAAATTACGAAGAACCAGAAATCGAAGACCTCGATGAAGTACAGATACATCCCGTGAGGTTCATTATCCGTGAGGTTCATTATCGCGGTCTATCTGTAATATCCGTGAGGTTCATTATCCAGAATGGTTAGCAAACGTTGTGGTGGTCAAAAAGAAGAATGGAAAGAACCGGTTATGTATAGACTTCACCGACCTCAATCAGGCATGCCCTAAAGATTCTTTCCCCCTCCCACATATAGACACCTTAGTCGATGCAATGACAGATCACGAGCTCATGAGCTTCATGGACGCTTTCTCAGGATACAACCAAATCCTCATGCATCAGGAGGACCAAGAAAAGACAGTGTTCATCACACATCAAGGTATGTTCTGTTATAAAGTTATGCCTTTCAAACTAAAAAATGCAGGTGTAACATATCAAAGGCTGGTAAATCGAATGTTTGAAGAGCTCATCAGAATAACAATGGAAGTATATATCAACAACATGCTAGTCAAATCAGTACGAGCTCAGGACCATATCATGCACCTACGACGAACCTTCGAAGTCCTACGTCGATACAATATGAAGTTGAACCCCGCCAAATGCACTTTTGGAGTAACATCGGGATACCCGGTAACGAAAAGAGGTATCGAAGCCGACCCAAGCCAAATCAGAGCAGTTCAGAATATTCAGCACCCCAAAAACCCGAAAGACATCCAAAAACTGACCGGTCGATTAGCAGCTCTCAGCCGCTTCATATCTAAATATTCAGAAAGAAGCCAGGCGTTTTTTCAGACTCTACGAAAGAACAAAGACTTTGAATGGACTCCGGAATGCGCCAAGGCCCTCGAAGACCTCAAGGAATACCTCGCAAGTCCACCTCTTTTATCGAAACCAATCAACGGTGAGGTACTCCTCATTTATTTATCTGTTTCTACTAACTCTGTCAGTGCAATTCTTGCTAGAGAAGACGAAGAAAGACAACACCCCATATACTATGCTAGCCGCTCGCTGTTAGACGCCGAGACGAGATATCCGTAGATCAAAAAGCTGGCCTTAGCACTTGTCATGGCTTCCAGGAAAATAAAACCCTATTTCCAAAGCCATTCAATAAGAGTGGTTACAGAGTTCCCTTTAAGAGCCGTGTTAAGAAAGCCAGACCTCGCAGGAAGATTATCAAAATGGGCTATCGAACTCGGGGAGTATGACATAGACTTCGTTCTCTGAACATCAATTAAATCACAAGTCCTATCAGATTTCATTACAGACTTTTCCCATGAGGCCAAACCAGAAGGAGAAATGCTGATGAACATCGAATGCAATGATTCAAAGTACTGGACCCTCCAAGTTGATGGATCCAGCACTTCAAAGGGGAATGGTATGAGCTTAGTACTGATCAATCCAGCAGGAATAATCACAGAAAGATCTATCCGATGCGGTTTCAAAACCACCAACAACGAAGCAGAATACGAGGCCCTCATAGCAGGATTAAATTTGGCAGCTGACGTAGGAGCTAAAAGAATTCGAGTCATGAGTGATTCGCAATTGATAATAAATCAATTTGAAGGAGAATTCCAAGTAAAGGACTCGAGGATGGTATCATACCTCGCGGTCGCAAAACAAGCGGCGGCCAAGTTTGAAGAAATTGAAGCCCAACACATCACTAGAGAGGAAAACCGCCACGCCGACGCATTGGCTAACTTGGGATCAGCCATACAGACTAACCAGAACAAAAACATCCAGGTCCTATATGCCAAATGGCCCGTTGTGTGGAAGGATGACAACCCTGAAGTCTTTCCCGTCGACATCGAGGTAAACTGGATGACCCCTTATGCAGATTCCTAACAGAAAACGAACTCCCCGAGAGCCCATCGAAGCAGGCAAAAGCTCCAAAATTCGCCATGATTTCCAGATCCTTGTACAGAAAGTCCTTCTCAGGACCATATTTGAAATGTGTAAGCCCGACCCAAGCAAAGTATATCCTAACCGAGCTCCACGATGGTGAATGCGGAAATCATTCAGGACATAGAAGCCTGGCTAACCGAGCATTAACGGCCTGCTTTTACTAGCCAACTATGAGGGAAGACGCCAAAAATTATGCCAAAAAATGTGACAAATGTCAGAGGTTTGCCTGGACGAGTCATATGCCACCAGAACCTCTACATACCGCAACCATACCTTGGCCATTTATGAAGTGGGGTATGGACATCGTGGGACCACTACCAAAGGGATCGAATCAGAAGTGCTTTATCTTGGTCGTGACAGATTACTTCACCAAATGGGCCGAGGCAGAGGCCTTCGCACGAATAAGAGACACCGAGGTATGCAATTTTTTATGGAAATTCATTATTTGCAGGTTCGGAGTCCGTAAAGAAATAGTCACCGACAACGGTTCCCAATTCATAAGTTCAAAATTCCAAGACTTCTGTCGCCATTGGAACGTCAAACTCTCTTTTTCCACACCAAGGCATCCAGCCTTGAATGGTTAAGCCCTTGAAGAAAAGACTCCATGAACACAAAAGACAATGGGTCGAACAGCTCCCAGGGGTTCTCTGGTCTTATCGAACCACCACCCGGACCGCTATGGGAGAAACCCCTTACGCTCTCGCCTATGGCTCGGAAGCAGTCCTCCCAGCAGAAGCAGAAATATGATCGGCAAGAACTGAATGGTCGAATAAAACCAATGACTCTGAGCTCGAAGCCAACCTCGACACATTGATGAACTTCGAGATAAAGCCGCGATGAAAATATCCACCTACCAACAAAAAGTAAAAAGACACTTTGATAGAAACACGAGGCTGCGAACATTCAAAACAGGAGATTGGGTGCTAAGGAAAGTATTCCAGAACACAAAGGAAAGTGGAGCTGGGAAACTAGCCCCAAACTGGGAAGGCCCCTATGAGATCGAGAAAGTTATAGGGAACGGAGCTTACAAACTCCGATCGAGAGAAGGGCGTTC
This sequence comes from Perilla frutescens, assembly GCA_026008535.1. Classification (NCBI taxonomy): domain Eukaryota; kingdom Viridiplantae; phylum Streptophyta; class Magnoliopsida; order Lamiales; family Lamiaceae; genus Perilla; species Perilla frutescens. Next base: position 49,117,288 of record BRKX01000013.1, read on the forward strand.
GATAACCAATAGCTGGAACGCCATCCACTTAAAACAGTATCATTTCTGAACTCTCCTTTCTTGCTTATTCATTTTTTAGTTTTTAAGCACTTTATTATTTGTTTACTGACTTGGGCGTCGGAGTGACTAAAAGAGACCCGAAGCCCGGGAGTTTCGACCCCCGCTTTCCAGCAAGATTGAGAGAAGAAATTGACCTCGAAGCTAAAAAAGAGTACCGTATTTCTCCTTTCTTGCTTATTCCTTTTTTAGTTTTTTAAGTACTTTATTATTTGTTTACTGACTTGAGCGTCGGAGTGACTAACAGAACCCGAAGTCCAGGGGCCCCTACTCTTGCCTTCCAACAAAGTCGGGAGAAGAAGCCCAGTAGGTCTGACTCCATTTTGCTATGAGTTCGGAACAACACTCGTGCCTCACGTTTGTTCATTTTTCTTTAACTAGCCTTAGAAGGAGTTCTCGGAAGACGGACAAAATTACTTATAATCCTACCATTTATCACTATGAACGCAACAATAAAAGCTTCAAACATGAAAGCAATAGATATAGATAAACCATTCATAGTAAATCCTCACAAAAAATATAATGTTTGTTGTTGTTTAAAACTTGTCCACATGAATTGTAAAGAAAAAGAAAAAGAATTCACGGTTGATCTTCCGTACTCTTCTCGACCTCCGAAGCAACCGTCTTCATAGCATCCTCTCCAATCTTGGCCTCTTCTCCTCTCCGGCCCCGTCCGTAGAGCTCCTGACTGCCTCTGTCTCCGCCTCATCATCAGCATCAAGGAAGGAGAGGTCAAGTTCAGGCATCCTCTTCTTGATTGCCTCGAGCCACCCTCCTGATAGAAGAGCTCTTTGTAGGGCTCGAACTCTGCAGAATCGACCAATGAGGCGAAGTCCAGAGTCACATGGCGGGCCTCGAGCTCTTGTATCCTCACCTCAGCAGCAGCCAGCCTCGACTCCAGAGAGGCCTTCGATATCTCTAGCCGGGCTTGGTGATCCAGAGCCCGGTCAAGTTGCACCTGAGCCCCAGCGGCCAAAGCACGAGCCGAGTCTCTCTTAACGAGCAGGGCCGACTTCTTCGCAGCCATGTCACGCCTCTCCTCAGCAATCCTCTCCTGCTCCTCGGAGAGCTCCATCAATCTCTTCTCGAGGCCCTCAGCGTTCTCCGAGACCCGTCTCCGGAGCTGGTATTGATAGAAAAGGGCCTGTAACATAACGAACTAGTCTACATTAAGCACTCATTTAAACACGAGTATAAACACATAAAGAAAATATGAATAAGAAAAGATAAGCAAGCCTTCGACAGCATTTGGAAGGTAAGTTAAGCTTGCACTTCCAGGCCATCTTTCTCGAACTCCAAAGGAGAGCATCCGTCAGTAATGGCAGATTGGACGTCGAGAAGGAAAGGCCTTAGACCTTAAGGCTGCTCGACCCCTTCGAAGCCTTCTTAGGAGCCAAGGCATCGACATCAATCACGGACTGAGGCATAAGAGAAGGAGTGGAAGCCTCGAGGCCAGTTTGATCCTTCTATTTCTTCAAAGGGGAAGAGGCTGAAGGCGTGGCCCCGCCAAGTCTTTTGACGCCGGACGACGAGGGGCTCAACACCTTAGCTGTAGCCAAGGCCTTCACCTTGTCGTCAGAGGGACGAATCTTCAACTTCCCCATGTCAAATAGGGTTCGGCCTCGACGAACAACTTCGAACCGACGATCTTCTTCAGAAAGGGAGAAGGCGACCTTGATTCGCTCGGCTTCAGTGCTAGCTGCGTCTCTTCGCTTATGGAAGCCTGCAGAAAGACACAAAGCATGACGTCAAGGATAGTTATGATTTAAATAATAAAAAAAAGAGAATAAAGACAGGCTTCGAATACCCACGGGCTTCGGCGAACGATGCTGGCAAGATCCTATCGATCAAAGTTTCAGCTGGAATGAAGACGAACCTCGGCTTCCAATCCCCCGACGAAGAAGGAAGGGTATTTATTAGAGGGGCTCATTCCCCGACCCACTTGGTAAAGTAATAAAAACCCTTCTGACCGGGGCTGGCCACTATTTTGTATGAGGAGTGCCACTCCCCGACGCTAGGTTTAGGAAACCCTAGATTTTTCCAGAGATAGTACATTCCCAGCATATGATACCACCCTATTGGTGATATTTAGGCAGGAGCAATTCCATAAAAGTGTGAGATCTTAGTGAAAAAAGGATAAAGAGGAAGCCCTGCGCCCTTGTCGATAACTAAGGTATAAAAAACAATAAAGCTAGGAGGGGGTCTGTTGGCTCTATCAGAAGGCCTAGGGACATGGATCTCCACCCCCAACCCCGAGTATTTTGGAGAAGTTAGATAACAGCCTGGTCCCTTAGGCGGTCATTTTGATGGGGACGGGGTGTTAGGTGTAAAAGCCGAAGAAAATAGGTAGATTAATTGGAAATCCAGGGGGTGTTTTTAGAATTAAACTAAGTTAGTGCCTAAAAAACTTAGGCAACTTAACTTCGTCACTTGGAAGAATTATCATTTTCAACGAATCAAAGGGGTCAAAGGATTCAATCGAGTCAAAGAAATGCCAAAACATAGGCCAACTGAAATTTAAACAGAATCCAAAGACAAACCGATAGGAGTTTGACTCTATAACTAAGCAAACCTTCTTCAAAAGCTACAATGGCTAAGACCCATAAAAGGCCGAAGTCAAATAAATCATACTGTCCCATTCATAGGACCAAATAAGAAACTAACTCAAGCTTAACTTGAACGAACAAAATCATGCTTGAATGAAAAGCCCCTTCATAGGCGAACAACAACAAGCATACAAGTTTCAATCACAAGTCAACTGAAGATGAATAGATACCAGAATGCTCAACTGGTATGACTATTCAAATAACTTGGAGTTAATGAAGAAATAACTGGGATGTTAAAAGAACATGCTTCTAATTCTCAAAACTTTATTGATAACACGAATCATAGCAATTAAGACATGCAATTCTCAAGAATAAAGTTACACATATCAAGACTAAATACTAACATCAGAGTACTTAGCAGAAACTTAGCGGAAGAAAACATGTAACCATATAGAGCAACAACTTGAAACCTCAAACAACTCAGACAACCCTACCAGCAGCACATCACCGGCCTCAGCATCTCAACCTGAAAATATTTGACAAAGAGGGTGTGAGCACTAATGTACTCAGTGGGGTATTACGAGAAAACTCTTTAATAAACTTTGGAATATCCAATTATAAACTGGCGGCATATGGAGAGCAAAACGCAAAAGCCCTCTCCATACCCGCAAAACCTTTTACTTCCTTTCTTGGCGCCTTTCCTGGCTCAAACCTGTTGTCTACTGCACCCTTATGCCTTAGGATGAGAGAGAGGTTACCTCAAGTATCCTTCTGAGTATGCGAGGTGATTACTCAGCAATGGCTCCCTTTACTTTCAAATGTTCAACTCGGTGACTTGAAGGTCACGGCATGATAATGCAAATAAATTGTTCTTTGAGCTCAATAACCTGCTTACAACAGAAGCTATATCCTTCTTTAAATTCCTTCTTTACTTATCCTTAACCTTCCTTACTTACTTAACTTTAACCTTCCTTAACCTTTCTTCCTTAACCTTACTTAGCTAGCAATACCAAGCCTAGATCAATCGTCTAAGGCTAGTCCTTTAATTGAGCATGATCTCAGCCTACAAGGGATTTATCACTACCCTAGAAGGCAAGCAATACTTAGCTAAATAAGCTTTAGCAAAATCCAACATTCTAATATGAGGAAATGAACGCGGATAAATATCGATTGCAAATAAAGCAATTCTAAACATCTCATGCTAGCATAAAATGTGTATAAACAATTCTAGCATATCTAAACATACTTGAGAGCTCACTTAACTTAACTTCCTTTACTTTACCAAACTCAAATAACAATTCAACAATATCATGCATATAACTTGCTTTCTTTCATTTCCTTTCCTTATACAGAGACTAAACAGGCAGAGCATAAAATATTTTAATTGGATATTCATCTTGCCCTATCATGCTTCTAGAGCTTAATAGCTCAAACCTTATACTTGGTTTAGAACCACCCACCTCGATAACGAGCATCTCGAACACGAGCACGTAGACGAAGCGACGAACCGAAAATCCTTCCTCGGGCCTCCTCGGGGTTCACCCCTCTTTAGGAAAGTCGATCAATGACTTAGCGGCCCTATACGAGATCCTAATAAGACATCGAAATGATATCTAAACCCTCGACTCTTAACTATAACTTAAAACATGAGAATTTAAATGATTTAAAATGCTTGAAATTACCTAAAAGGGGATGGAAAATCTTACTCGAACGACCGAGATTCCGGACGAACGGCCACTGCTACATCGCAGATAATTGAAAGAGATTCTATTTGAGTACTCATGGGCCTCGTGGTTCCAACCGAGATGAAAGTTATGGCCTCCGCATGAGAATGTGCCAAAGCTGCAGAACAGCACGAGCACCGCGGCGGAGGGGGGGGGGTGTGTGCGCGCACGCCGGCGCCCCCTTGCACCAGCCCCGCGGCGCCCCCTGCGCCACCTTGCTCCCTACTCCGTTCCTCTCTTAACTGAGGGTGCCTCACGAAGAGGCTCCCCTCTCTCTCTCTCTACTACATAATTGGGATGAAGAAGAATGAGCGAGGAAAAATGAAAGGGGAGGGGCTCTATTTATAGCCAAAAATATGGCTTCCTCAAGAAGCTACTTCAGTGCAACAATACTGCTTTAAAAATATCGGGTTCAGATAAAAGGCTCTTTATTTGACGGCGAGGTCCAAATGACCTCGTTTATTAAATTCGAAAATACCGGCAGGTTCGTTGGCTCGAGTATTATTAAACCAACTTGACTAGGGATAAAGAACAAGTCATCTTGAAGGAAAACGAGAAAATATTCTCTTTAAAAAAATAAAGTTACTATTCCACACAAGGGACAAATAAAATTCCCGAGCGTCCAATTGATCTCAGAATGAAAATCCGGGAACGCCAACGGATTCCTTGAGAAATTTCCTATAAGATAGCTTGAAAAATCAAGGCTCAGGTCAACACATGAGATTTCGCAAATTTCTAACGATCGCGCTCCTACGGAAAAACACTATTCATAACTTCTTTAAACGCGATTTAAATCACCGGGAACTCAAACGACTTCAGATTCGAAATCTGAAAGCACCGGCATGCTCTTTGGGTCAACGTCTTTCAAACATGACCAAAATTGGCTATAAATGAGCTAGAATCAAAATTCTCGAAAAGCTATTTTACGAAAAATAACTTCTAAAATCGCAATTTAGGGCCATAACATCCTTAACTAGGCTCTAATTAATTTCTTTAATTTTCTAAATGAACTCTGAAAATCTGGGATGTTACATACTACACCCCTTAAAAAAAATTTCGTTCCGAAATTTACTTCCCCTCAAACGGAGATCTGGATACCTCTTAGAAATCCGCAACCTTTCTGGAATGACATAGGTTCAAAACCTTACTATACGGCTAAGAATAGCTTGAGGTCTTCCTTTATAAATTAGTCCTTAAGCAGGACTATTACTTCTATAATCTTTCTTCTTTTCTTCCTCAAAGTTTGAGCATCTTCTATCTTTTCTTCCTAATGAAATCTCTCTCGAAATACCGCTTCACACGAACTCCTTATGATCTTGCATTTGAGTGGACCTCTAGAAACTATTCGAGCAACAAAATAAATAAAAGAAAAATTTCACCAAACTCGCTCCTCGAGCACGGACAATCACAACGTGTCCATCCTTCTTTTGTTTCGCTTGGCTTTACTTTTGCTTCTGACTTTACTTCACGCAACTTTGAGAAACTTTAACGAACTTGAATTTAGACGATAAACTCGAATTAATTGGGCACCTTCCTCGATGGTTCCTTGCACGCTCTATCACGTTCGAAAACTTGCTTTATCTTCATCTTTAACTTCTTGAGGTTCGACTTCTTCGTCTTCTTGGGGCGTACTTCCTAATGCGCTCCAAACTTAAATTCTTGACGCAACTTAAAACTAAACTTCTTCGTCGCAGTCGTCTTTTTTCCTTGAAGCAGTCATCTGACTTTATGGCTCCTGTTGGTGGTCACCATTGCTTGCAGGCGTGAAGATCGCACGTCTGGACTTGAACTACACACTTGGAACTTACTTCCTGTCATTCCTTAGATCACCTCCAAATGCAACGAGCTGAGAAATCTTCTTGGAAATGCACGTCTTAGAGAATACTATCTGGCGCTTACTTGGATTCTACTTCCTTCTAGGAAATACTATCTCTTATTCCTCCAACCTTGACTAAAAGGAATACTGCTATAGCTCTCTACTTTATTCCAAGATCCACACTTGAGTTCTATGAGTGGGAGCAAAATAAACGAACTCCTCTGAGTGAGGACTTTATCTTAATCAATAATTTCTTGACAAAGTCAAAATCTAGAAAGAATATAACACTTGGTTATATATGCCAAAAATATTGCATTTTTAGAGGACTTATGAACTTGAAGGATTCCTACGCATAACAAGGATATGGAAGAAATCAACGGTTAGCAACTGAAAACCGCGCTAAAATATTTTCTCAAAGGCGTCAGCATAGCCTTTCAAGGAAATGCTATTACTGATTCTTGATGATCAAAGAAGTACCATCCAAAGGATTGTAAATTATCCAAGCGGATATAATCAAAGAATTTCAAATGGTATAAATGGAGAATTTCAATTGATACAAATCTATTGAAGGGCAATTGATTCAATTAACAAGAGAATAAATCGATTCCAAAAGAGAATGAACAAATCGATTCTATTGACACGAGAATGAATAAATAGACTCAATAAAACTTCCATCAAACTAAAACTCTCAATCTTTCGAACACTAGATCTATCTTCTTAACGATCTTCTTCTTTGGGTCTTCTCTCTCTTTTTAACGATCTCCTTCGGGTCTTCTCTTTCTTCTTTGAGCATCACACATCTTTATCTCGGTGAGGTTGTTATGAAATAGCACGAGTCGGCTGGACTCAAATGGCTGTGCTTGGCCGGAAGAACAATATCTAGGGATCTCTTCCTATCTATCGAAAGGGACACGGCAAAGCGACTTAATCTATGGATCCTCCTGGACTCAATATAACTTGACTTCAACGTCCTCTGGAAGCTCGGTAGAACACCGATATATCTTCAAACTCTCTTAGCCACAGTCATAACGACAATCTTCATCTTCATTAATTGGCTTGAAGCAAGCGATAATCTCTGGGCATTTGAACGCGACGTGACCTTGAATGCACGTTCATCGAATCAACGAGCCTCTATCGAAGGAAACAAATCTTCATTCTTTGTGAACGCGATCGGATCTTCAAACGAGACTTCTCTTTGAGTTGAAAGCTTGCGTGGGGGTTCCTTGAACTTGTATTGGATCCGCAATTGGATAACTTCTCTTTAACTCGACTGCTCACCTTCTTGCTCCTTGCTTGAATATGAACTTCATGACCTCCTTCTTGGTCCTACTAAAATCTCGAAATCCTTTATCCTTATTATGAGCACTCTATAAATGTTCTTTCGAACTGCTTCTACTTAACTCTAGCTCCTCAAGAGGGAACTTACTCAATCTAGGCTCTTAAGAGAACCTAAAGGAAATCCTAGAATTCTCCTTAATTCAAGCTCGCTATAGTCTATGTTCTAACTATATTCTCTATGCCTCATTTATCTTCAACTCTTCCTCAAATCCTTTTCTTATGGGCAGTAGACAAGCTTTTTCAAATCAACTTTCAAACTTTATAACTCTACTCAAAATTTTTAACGGTCCAAAATAACCGAAATAGTTTGAGTATTTGCAGAAATAATATTCTGAAAAGATTCACTGCTTGTTCGAGTCCATAATGACTCAAAATTCTTTAAAAGATTAATCTAGAACTTACTTCAATAAGTTCCACTTTAAACTTTGGTATAACCAAAACTTTATTTCGAAAAGAAATAATCTTCGAAAATCGACTGACCTTGCTCTGCTCAAAACTTTTCTTCTTATCCTGTACTTTCAAAAGTTATACCAAATATAATCAAAATACTTTAACTCAATCATACCTTAACTTTGTTGAAGATGCGAGGGTGATGATGAGCTGGGGGTTGCTGATTAATGCCTTTGAACAATTCAATATTCACATAAGAGTTCAATCAATTACTTCAAGGGGAGACAGATCTGCAATGTTTGCAAACCTGGCTCTGATACAAACTGTAACAGCCCGGTCCCTTAGGAGGTCATTTTGATAGGAACAGGGTGTTAGGCGTAAAAGCCGAAGAAAATAGGTAGATTAATTGGAAATCCAGGGGGGTGTTTTTAGAATTAAACTAAGTTAGCGCCTCAAAAACTTAGGCAACTTAACTTCGTCACTTGGAAGAATTATCATTTTCAACGAATCAAAGGGGTCAAAGGATTTAATCGAGTCAAAGGAATGCCAAAACATAGGCCAACCGAAATTTAAACAGAATCCAAAGACAAACCGATAGGAGTTTGACTCTATAACTAAGCAAACCTTCTTCAAAAGCTACAATGGCTAAGACCCATAAAAGGCCGGAGTCAAATAAATCATACTGTCCCATTCATAGGACCAAATAAGAAACTAACTCAAGCTTAACTTGAACGAACAAAATCATGCTTGAATGAAAAGCCCCTTCATAGGCGAACAACAACAAGCATACAAGTTTCAATCACAAGTCAACTGAAGATGAATAGATACCAGAATGCTCAACTGGTATGACTATTCAAATAACTTGGAGTTAATGAAGAAATAACTGGGATGTTAAAAGAACATGCTTCTAATTCTCAAAACTTTATTGATAACACGAATCATAGCAATTAAGACATGCAATTCTCAAGAATAAAGTTACACATATCAAGACTAAATACTAACATCAGAGTACTTAGCAGAAACTTAGCGGAAGAAAACATGTAACCATATAGAGCAACAACTTGAAACCTCAAACAACTCAGACAACCCTACCAGCAGCACATCACCGGCCTCAGCATCTCAACCTGAAAACATTTGACAAAGAGGGTGTGAGCACTAATGTACTCAGTGGGGTATTACGAGAGCAAAACGCAAAAGCCCTCTCCATACCCGCAAAATCTTTTACTTCCTTTCTTGGCGCCTTTCCTGGCTCAAACCTGTTGTCTACTGCACCCTTATGCCTTAGGATGAGAGAGAGGTTACCTCAAGTATCCTTCTGAGTATGCGAGGCGATTACCCAACAATGACTCCCTTTACTTTCAAATGTTCAACTCGGTGACTTGAAGGTCACGGCATGATAATGCAAATAAATTGTTCTTTGAGCTCGATAACCTGCTTACAACAGAAGCTATATCCTTCTTTAAATTACTTCTTTACTTATCCTTAACCTTCCTTACTTACTTAACTTTAACCTTCCTTAACCTTTCTTCCTTAACCTTACTTAGCTAGCAATACCAAGCCTAGATCAATCGTCTAAGGCTAGTCCTTTAATTGAGCATGATCTCAGCCTACAAGGGATTTATCACTACCCTAGAAGGCAAGCAATACTTAGCTAAATAAGCTTTAGCAAAATCCAACATTCTAATATGAGGAAATGAACGCGGATAAATATCGATTGCAAATAAAGCAATTCTAAACATCTCATGCTAGCATAAAATGTGTATAAACAATTCTAGCATATCTAAACATACTTGAGAGCTCACTTAACTTATAATAACTTCCTTTACTTTACCAAACTCAAATAACAATTCAACAATATCATGCATATAACTTGCTTTCTTTCATTTCCTTTCCTTATACAGAGACTAAACAGGCAGAGCATAAAATATTTTAATTGGATATTCATCTTGCCCTATCATGCTTCTAGAGCTTAATAGCTCAAACCTTATACTTGGTTTAGAACCACCCACCTCGATGACGAGCATCTCGAACACGAGCACGTAGACGAAGCGACGAGCCGAAAATCCTTCCTCGGACCTCCTTGGGGTTCACCCCTCTTTAGAAAAGTCGATCAATGACTTAGCGGCCCTATACGAGATCCTAATAAGACATCAAAATGATATCTAAACCCTCGACCCTTAACTATAACGTAAAACATGAGAATTTAAATGATTTAAAATGCTCGAAATTACCTAAAAGGGGATGGAAAATCTTATTCGAACGGCCGATATTCCGGATGAACGGCCATTGCTACATCGTAGATCATTGAAAGAGGTTCGATTTGAATACTCATGGGCTTCGTGGTTCCTACCGAGGCGAAAGTTATGGCCTCCGCACGAAAATATGCCAAAGCTGCCGAATAGCACGAGCGCCGCGGCGCGGGGAGGAGGGGGGGTGTGCGCGCCGGCGCCCCCTTGCACCAGCCCCGCGGAGCCCCCCTTGCTGCCCCGCGGCACTCCTTTGCGCCGGGGCGCCCCCTAGCGCCGCGGGGGCCCCCTGCGCTGCCGTGCTCCCTACTCCGCTCCTCTCTCAACTTGGGGTGCCTCACGAAGAGGATCCCCCCCCTCTCTCTCTACTATAGAATTGGGATGAAGAAGAATGAGCGAGGAAAAATGAAAGGGAAGGGGCTCTATTTATAGCCAAAAATATGGCTTCCTCGAGAAGCTACTTCAGTGCAACAATACTGCTTTAAAAATATCAGGTTCGGATAAAAGACACTTTATTCGATGGCGAGGTCCAAATGACCTCGTTTATTAAATCCGAAAATACTGGCAGGTTCGTTGGCTCGAGTATTATTAAACCAACTTGACTCGGCATAAAGAACGAGTCATCTTGAAGGAAAACGAGAAAATATTCTCTTTAAAAAAATAAAGTTACTATTCCACAAAAGGGACAAATAAAATTCCCGAGCGTTCAATTGATCTCAGAATGAAAATCTGGGAACGACAACATATTCCTTGAGAAATTTCCTATAAGATAGGCTTGAAAAATCAAGGCTCGGGTCAACACACAAGATTTCACAAATTTCTAACGATCACGCTCCTACGGAAAAACACTATTCATAACTTCTTTAAACGCGATTTAAATTACCGGGAACTCAAACGACTTCAGATTTGAAATCCGAAAGCACCGGCATGCTCTTTGGGTCAGCACCTTTCAAACTTGACCAAAATCGGCTATAACTGGAATCAAAATTCTCAAAAAGAAGATTTTACGAAAAATAACTTCTAAAATCGCAATTTAGGGCCACAACATCCTTAATTAGGCTCTAATTAATTTCTTTAATTTTCTAAATGAACTCTGAAAATCTGGGATGTTACAAGTTATTTTCTTAACTAAGTCATCTCTTACTTGTGGAGCGACCTCGGCGGCTTTGAAATCTTCATTCGAAGAGGGAGAGCCCGCAGCCTCGGGTTTCTGCTTCTTCGATTTATCCACGTGTTTTTTGGTGGCCTCCTTCGAAGCGTTGAGGCAACTCACCATCGACCCTCCTCCGACACGAGGAATAATGGCAGACCTCTCCCCAGATGGCTTGGTCGGAGGGATAACAATTTCTGTAGATTCAGAGACAGAGCCGGAGGATTGCTCTGACTCGGTTGTCCTAGCACCGCCACCCCAACTCCGGGTCCTTTCATCAGAGTTATCGCTACCCAACATGCTCATGGTAAGAAAAACCTAGTATGAATGTGAATCTATAGGTGATTACGGAATCTTACTCAGAAATCAGGAATCTACGCCTAAAAACTCCGATAAGCCTACCTCCTGTTCAAACCCTATCTTTTCAAACTCGTCGGTGATAAAATCTATCAACTAACAACCAAAAACTCCGCAAAAACCACACCAAGTTTATACACGCAAAATCCACAAGAAGATCAAGCCTAAAATCTCCTACCGCCTCAACTATTAAAATAAAACCTCAAAACATCAACCCGAGAATCCTCAAGAAAACTGAAAAGGGAATTGAGGGATAACCTGGAAAATCGAAACTCTATTGAGTGCGGAGAAACTCAGATTCTGGGAAGAATGGTGGCGCGCGAAGATTCAGAGAGGAGTTCGAGCAAAATCTTCAGTATAGATTTGTAACTGTGCGTGTTTTGAATGAAAGTAAGGAGGAAAGTGTTAGACGAATTTGATTTTAAACCCGCAAAGGATCAAAATTGAATCTAAGCCGCATATCTCGCAAATCGGACGGCTAGAATTATAGAGAAGATGGAAAGTCGGCAATAGGAGTTAAAAAAACTACTTTACCCTCAGACCCGCCTTCTAGTCTGAAAACCCTCGAGGTCAGCTTTCACGACCTTGTAGCTCCCCAGGACCTTCATTCAAGTCTGGAGCCTTACGAGGTCTGCTTTCACGACCTTGTAGCTCTCCAGGACCTTCATTCAGGTCTGGAGCCTTACGAAGTCTGCTTTCACGACCTTGTAACTCCCTAGGACCTTCATTGAGGTCTAGAGCCTTACGAGGTCTGCTTTCACGACCTTGTAGCTCCCCAGGACCTTCATTCAGGTCTGGAGCCTTATGAAGTCTGCTTTCATGACCCTTTTAAACTCCCCAGGACCTTCATTCAGATCTGGAGCCTTATTTGGTCAGCTTTCACGACCTTGTAGCTCCCCCAGGACCTTCATTCAGGTCTGGAGCCTTACGAGGTCAGCTTTCACGACCTCCTCAGTCTCCTGGACCTTCCTTCAAGTCTGGAATCTTCAGAGGATTGATCTCATGATCACTTATTAATAACGTCGAACTTGGGGCTTTGTAATCATCCGAAATATATTATGATCGTCCCTCTACGTTACGACGACATTCATTACATGATCCTCGATCCTCGAGCCTTAGGTAATGAGGGGCTAATTGTAGAGGTCTCGTTAAGGCCCAATAATAAGGCCAAGGGTCTTAGGGCCTAGTAGACATGTGTCGAAGTCCAGAGTTCAGAGATTGAAGGAATCAAGATCGAAGAGGGGATAACATAAAGGGCGAGCTTAGGCAGAGTTCGAACAATGAGACCAGGTCAAAAGGGACGTTGGAAGATAAGCATGACCCAGTCAAAAACCCTTAAGGGGATAAGGGTCTATCCCCAAAATAGCGGAGAATCCCTTGAAAATCGGAAAGGGGTTATGGCTTCATCCTATATAAATAGCAAAGAGGGTGAAAAATAAGGGGGGGACAATATCGAAACAACCAAGTAATCATCGATTAAATAAAGAATTATTCTGATCCTTTAGACACTCGATCATTCCTTAATCGATCTCATTCGACTTTATTCTTTGGCCTCACAAAATCTCCTCGGTCGCCAGAGCCCAAACCAAGTACAAAAATAATTGTAGAAATTCACCCTCTACAACCCTCATTTAATACATTCAAACAATCATATTTAACTCATTTAATGTATTCACATAAGGGTGTATAAGGTAATTTGATTATCTAATTAATATCTTTATTAATATGTGTGCATTCATCACTTATTCAGAAATAGATGGGGTATATTAATAAACATTGAAAAAACTTAAAGAAAAATATATTTTGGATTGAAATTATTACTGTACTTCGATTCTCTAATTCAATCTTACGATTCTCCTCTTCAAAAATTTGATCTCAATGTCCTTCATGATCTTCAAGGTGGATTTGTCTCTTCCATCTTCCCAAATTTGATGTTTATGAGTTTATAACGTTGATTTGGATGGTCGAAATCTTAATTTCGGATCGAACAATGGATTTGAGATCATCTTGATGTAGATTGTATCGCTTCTTTGAAGAACGAGTTGAATTTTGTAAGAATATCTTGAAAGATTTGGGTTGATAACGTCAATTCGGAGGGTTAAGAATCTTGATTCTGATCGAACAATGGATTTGAGTTGATCTTGATGAAGAACTTCTTGAATCGAACAACTTGAAGATTTGATTTTGGTAACGCTGATTGGAGAGTGAAGCTCCCTGATTCCGGATCAAAAATTGAATTTGGATGATTCTGGCGACATTACGCGTTGCTTTCCACAAAGAACGACTTGAATCTCGCAAAAATGTCTTGAATGTTGAGACAAATAATCTCTAAGGAAGCTTCCTCCAAGTCTTGAGCTATTGAATTGTTGTGTCATTTCTTTTTGGCCAAACCCTCTATTTATTAGCAAATGAGGGTGCACTAGAGTTTACGTGACGCAATATCATTGGTGCTTGTATTAAGGCTTAGATGACACAATTTCATTGGTATCTTTTTTATAATTCTGTATAAGTGTACAACAATATATTGATTCATTATGTGAGCTTGTCATTTGTCCCATTTTTATTGGTTGCAACATTCCACATATTCATTTATTTATGATATGAATTAAAAATTCCCAAAATAATATAATTTGGATATTTTTAAGGGATAAGGACCAAATAGGCCATTGAACTTATTTGGGGGGCTCAATTGGCCCACTGCAACTTTTTTGGGCTCAATTGGGCCACCGCGTTTTTAAAATCGGCTCAATTGAGCCACTGTGTAATGGAGCCCTACCGGCGGCCTCCGTTAAGTTGGCATAAAATGACGTCGTTTTGCTTATTTTTTTTACCTGACCCATAACCTGACCCACCCCTAACCGGATCCACTATCAAATTCCCCAAATTTTAACCTCATACCCTCATCGTCGCCCTCAAATTCTAGTATTGAGTGCCAATTTGTTTTGTGGTGGAAGTGGAGGAGCCATTTGCAGATTGAGGAGGGTTTTTAAATAGGCTAGCAAAAGTTTTTGTATAGGGATGAATAGGAGCAGACGTGGACGGCAGATTGGGGGGGGGGGGTACAACAATTTTTGAATTTTGGAGATTATTTGTGGGTTGTGAAGGCAGATTGGTGGCAGAGTTGATGGGAGGAATATGGGGGGATCAGGGGCCTGCAAAGGCAGTCGGGAGAAGCTGGGGGAGTTTAAGGCAGATAGAGAGGAGTGGTGAGGGAGTTTGTCCGCCGGGAACCTCGCTCCAAATATGATTGGAGCAGTCGGCGACGGGTCTCAGGATTGCAGGGGGGCGCCACTTGCAGGCTGAGGGATAAGGGAGGAGATGGATGAGGAAGGTGGCTGCCGTGTTTTTGGGCCCAGAGAAAGGGTCATCGCGGCAGAATCGAGTTGATCAATCGCCGGAGATGGCGATTGGCAATGCGACACGGAATCAGTAGTAAAGGGGATAAAATGAATGCCCAGAGAAGATAGAGGAGGTGGGAGCCCTTCTAAGGTCAACTGGTATCTCGGCGTGGCCGGAAAATTTGAGAATCAGTCTTCTTTGAGGCTGCTGACGAGAGAGAAGAATCGGGAGAAGAAACTAGAATTTCCGACGACGGTGAGGGTATGAGGGTATGGGCTGAAATTTGGGGGATTTGGCAGTGGGTCGGGTAAAAAAAAAAAGCAAAACGATGTCATTTTATGCCAACTTAACGGAGGCCGTTAGGGCTCCTTCACGCAGTGGCTCAATTGAACCGATTTTAAAAACGTGGTGGCCCAATTGAGTCCAAAAAAGTTGCAGTGGGCCAGTTGAGCCTCCCAATGATTTAACTTCCACATGACACCATTTGATTTTTGATAAAAATTCAATTGCTTACGGAGAGGTCTAGGATTAGGAATGTGAAAGTCGTCTAATCGAGCAGAACATAGACATCAAATTTATTTGAAATGATATTGAATTTTAGATATTATGTTTGAATTTGTTTGATAATTTGAAACACCCAAAAGCAATTACAGAGGTCTAATGAATTTTCAAAGCCCAAATGCTCAATTTAAGTTTATTTTTAAATTAAGGCCCAAATATTGAGTTTTGAGACCATTTATGAATATATTATTTATGATCTAATTAATATTTGAACGAGACAAACGAACAAATTATATGATAGTGCTCGTCGATATAAATACATAGAAATAGTTTAATTTGGAGTTTATTTTTAAATTAAGGCCCAAATATTGAGCTTTTGAGACCATTTATGAATATAATTATTTATGATCTAATTAATATTTGAACGAGACAAGCGAACACATTAGATGATAGTGCTCATCAATATAAATACATAGAACTAGGTTTTATCCAATTTGGAGTTTAATGGACCAATATATGATTTATTTTCTAATTATATTTCCAACTAAGGTTAAATATTCCATTATTTTCATTTTAGATCATTGTTGTTGCAACCCATCTAGTAGGGATGTCAAACGGGCCAGCCCATCGATTTCAGGCCAACCCTATCGGGTTATCGGGCTATTCGGGTCGGGCTATTTCTGGCTGAAATTTTTTCGGGCTAAAAAATCTTGGCCCTAACCCTAAAACTTCGGTTTTTGGACTAGCCCGTCGGACCAACATGTTTACGACAAAAGTTAAGTGTAAGGAGAATACTCTTTCAAATAGTAAGATTTCATGTCCTATATTAGATCCAAAACTATAACAGAGACACTGATGAGAATGAGATAGGCAAAGAAGAAGAAGACCCGGAGCTGCAATTTAGAGGTCCTATGACGCGTTTGCGAGTGAAGAAGTTACAAGCTTATTTACAAGCTTCCATACGTCGCAAATTCGAAATGCATGAAGATAAAGTCAAGGGCAGCTCAAGATTGATCACCATGCTATCCATTGATGATGAAGAAGGTATCATGAAGACGTGAGAAGAAGAATCACGCCATTTGGACGTGTGCATGAAAAGTTATACGCGTTTGTATGGGAAATCGGGAGATGCTGTTTTTCATGCAAAGGTGGTAATATTAATTGTACCATGGGCCACGAAATTATTCATGTTAATTCAGCCCATGATCGAGTTCTAAGGTCCAAGATGGTGTGGAAATACAAGCCCAAATCCATTATGGGATTTATCCTTATCTAGTTAGATTTAGATACATTTTTGTTATCTTATTTTTGGTATCTTTTGATTCTATCCTAGATTGATTAGGATTAGTATTTTTCAATGTTTATCTAGTTATTTAGGGTTAAAATTTCGTCCCCTATGTGTCCTATAAATAGGGCCACCCTGTGACATTCATAATTCAGACAATTGCAAGAAATAAAGAGTTATTCTCAATCTGTCTCACGATCCTTCGGTTGATCAACTATTTACATACAATTCTATTGTTCTAGCAAATCAATAGTCTTAATCAAGTTCTTCAAGGTACAATCGTGACTTGGGAGAATTGCTATCCGGAGAAGCTAGACGTGCGCGTTCGGGTTTTCAACACGGGTTCGCCGAATTTAGCCGATTCCACAACATACATCGCCGCCACTCATCCAATCAATTCCGACGACCACCACCGCCAATTCTAGCCATACCACCGTGATTCCAGCCACCTCAATTCATTCCAAGAGTCTACATCGAGTCCTAGTTGTGTCTACGTTCCTAGTAAGTTGCTTTATTCGTTCGAGTCTTATTCGTTTCTAGTCGAGTCTTTCATTTATTTTCTTTATTCGTATTGATCCCTTACGCATCCGACGTTGTTCCGTTCCTAAGCTTCCGCATATCTTATCCTTGTCGTGTCCCATAGGTCCCGGGTCACATCATAAATTTGGCATCAGAGCCAGGTCAGCTCTGCTGGTCGTGGTTCAATCCGACGTGTCACATACGTGTCATTTAATTTTCGTATTGTTTCGAGTCTTTTGTAATCTGAATATTCATTGAAAACAAAAAAAAAGAAGAGAAAGAAATCGGCCAAAAAAAAAAATCGCCGAAAAAAAAAACGAAAATTCAGATTTATTATTATTGAATTCGAATTTTAATTCTTGTTTTTAGATTGTTTCCATATTTGATAGATATTTTAGGATTTGTTAGACTGTGTTCACACTTGGTCAAACTTATCCAAAGTATTCTACCTTATCTACTAGATTTCCTACCTTGTTTAGATTTCTTTAATCCTAATCCATATCTAATCAAGATTATCCATCCTAATCCATCTAATTTTCGTTCCTAATCCTCTATAGGATTCGAAATTGCCATCTCTTTCACCTACACCCGGTTCACCCTATACACCACATAGTCCATACACCCGTACACCCGTGGTCCATATACACCATCTACGTGAATTACTCATTCCACACACCTACTTCTACTCTTAGCAACCTTCCGGCTTGATTTTATCCGTTGGAGCTTGAAGAAGACCCAGAGGAGCTAGTCAAGAGAAGCTGCTGAATTTTTCGATCAACCCACCCCCAAATTTTCACTCCACACGTGCACCACATCATTTGAGAGATATACACGAGTGGAAAAATCAAGAGTGCTTAAACACGAGCGTTTGTGAGGTACAACCTTTATTTCTTCACGTTTGTTCGTCTGTGCAGGTACAATGAATCCGAAGAACACCAAACCATCGAATACTAAAGGAGTTCAACAAACACCGCCTTTGGACGACCCCAAATCGTCCCATGCAATGGAAGAGATGTCCTACAACGCTGAAAATCAGTGGGACGCCAAAGACTCCAAATACCATTTTGATGCACTGTCTCAGCATATGATGCGCATGCAGCGCGAATCTGAGAACCGTATGGCCGATGCCTTGGCCAAACTCACGGAGAAGATTGAGTCCCTCAAAACTCAGTCAACTGCAGCTCCCACAGTGCAAGGAAATGCCGGCACTACTGCAACCACTGCAGCAAATGGCGCAGTTCAAGGAGCCAACACCGGAGCCGTACATCCGAATGTACAACGGAGAAACGCAGCCCCTAATGCGCCTCCAGCTCCCGGAATTCAGCTAGATCCACTTGAGTTTGACGAGTTCGAGTTCGATCCTGAACTTGAAGAGGAAGCTGGATTTGTGCCTCCAAGAAGAGATGCACACCGACCCCATGGTCCCCAACATCGTGCAGTTCGGAATGAACGACCCCGATACGGAGATGCCGAAACATTGCTGAATAACATTAAGACGAGCATCCCGGAATTCGAAGGCCTTCATGATCCTGATCTTTACCTTGATTGGGAACATAAGGTAGACAAAATATTCGAGTGCTATGACTTCCCCAAAGTCAAAAAGGTGCAGCTCGCTGCAATGGAGTTCAGAGGCTACGCAGCGACGTGGTTCGATCATCAACAAGAACGCCGCCGCCGTGATAGATGGCCTTTGATCGACACTTGGCAAGAGATGAAAGATGTGATGCGAGGCCGATTTGTTCCCGTTCATTATGAACGAGACTTGGAGAAAAAGTTGAATGCAATTCGGCAAGGAAATCGCACCATTGAAGAGTATAACAAAGAACTCGAGACGACCATGATTCGCATTGGAAAAGAGGAGTCCATAGATGCTACCATCATCCGGTACATCAAAGGAATGCATCCAGACATAGCTTGCGAGGTCGAGTTGCGTGATTTCTCCACCATCGAAGAGATGGTACACTACGCACCAAAAGTTGAACGGCAGCTCAAAGATGGCCGGAGGAAGACCGCGAGTAGTTCAGCCCCTCCACGCCAATCTTGGTCATGAGGTACGCCTCCTACAGCCCCATCCGACCCTACACGGTCCAAGGGTGCTCCAGAACAGCCCGTTCGACGTTTTGATCGCACTGCACCGCAGCCCAGTCGTAGACCCAAGTCTACACCACCGAGACCGGCCCCCACACGGACAAATCAAGGGAGTTTGACCCCCACAGCCCCTACACGAGCTCGTGACGTTCAATGTCACAAATGTCAAGGTTGGGGCCACTTTCAAGCTCAGTGTCCAAACAGGCGTGTTCTATACTTGACGGAGTCAAACGAAGTCGAGTCAGCCAGTGAGGATGAAGATGAGCCAGAGGTCGACACATCCCATGAGAAGTCGAGTCAAGATGATGCCAAATCTGCTGAAATTGATCCGGAAGTTCAACAAGTCAGTTTAGTCACCATCCGGAGTTTGAGCATCATTCGAGAAGAAGATCAAGAGCATCAACGGGAAAATATTTTCTACACTCGTGCTGTGATTCAAGGTCACACGTGCTCTATGATCATTGACAGTGGCAGTGTCATCAACACCATTAGTCAATATGCAGTTGAGAAGCTTGGTCTCCCAGTGAAGCAACATCCGAGCCCATACAGACTTCAGTGGCTTACAAACCGAGGCGAGATCCGCGTGGTTCACCAGGTAAGTGTCTCATTCTCAATCCATAAGTTTTCTGACTCTGTTTTGTGCGACGTCATCCCTATGGATGCTGCACATTTGTTGTTGGGAAGACCTTGGCAGTTTGATCGGCGTGTAGTCCACGGCGGACGAGCCAATACCTACACTGTCGAAATTGATGGCCAACGCAGCACCTTGAAGCCGTTGTCACCCAAAGCCGTTGCTATGGATCAGCAACACATGCAAGGGAAGTTTAAAGAGGAGAAGGAGAAGCAAGCAGCCGCAAAACGGGCTCCGAAGACCCCAATCGACAGTATGCCCAAGACAGACGGTATGGGCATACCGACCGGTACTCAGCCCAATGCCGCCACCCCTTCACCTCCAACACAGCCCAATGACGACCCCAAAGCTGTAGGAAAGTCGTCCAAGTCGAGTACAAACAAGCCTCACACTCAGAGCTTGTTTATTTCAGCAAAAGGAGTCTAAAAAGCCGTCAAAGCAGGTATGCCTCTTGTCTTACTTACTTATAAGAGCAGTGCTACTAACGAGTCATTGTCTAGTGATGTGCAACCCTTATTAGATGAGTTTCGAGATGTATTTCCCGAGGAGATATCTGGCGGCCTCCCTCTAGTTCGCGGGATCGAGCACCAGATCGATTTCGTGCCCGGAGCAGTCCTTCCAAACCGACCAGCCTATCGCACAACCCCTGACGAGACCAAAGAGATAGATAGGCAAGTGAAGGAGCTGTTGGAAAAGAAGCAAATCCGTGAGAGTTTGAGCTTCTGCGCCGTTCCGGTCATTTTAGTGCCAAAGAAGAACAACGAATGGCGTATGTGCATGGATTGCCGAGCAATCAATAAAATCACGGTAAAGTATCGTTTTCCCATCCCTAGGTTAGATGATATGCTAGATGAGTTGTCTGGAGCATGCATATTTTCGAAAATTGATTTACGATCTGGCTATTTTCAAGTTCGTATGCAAGAGGGGGATGAGTGGAAAACTGCATGTAAGACAAAGCATGGGTTATATGAGTGGCTTGTTATGCCTTTTGGTCTCACTAATGCACCGAGCACATTTATGCGCTTGATGAATCATGTTTTGCGTGAAGTGATTGGAAAGTATGTGGTTGTGTATTTTGATGATATATTGATTTATAGTGACACGCCACCTACACACTTGCAGCACCTTAGACATGTTTTTGAGATTTTGAGATCTGTGAAATTGTATGGTAATCTGTCTAAGTGTTCTTTCTGCATGAATGAAGTCATATTTCTTGGCTTTGTTGTGAGTGAACGCGGTATAGAAGTAGACCGTTCGAAAATCAAGGCGATTAAGGAATGGCCGACTCCTAAATCGGCGTCTGATGTGAGGTCCTTTCATGGACTTGCTGGCTTTTATCGTCGCTTTGTGCGCAATTTTTCCAGCATCGCTGCGCCTCTTACTGAGCTAAGTAAGAAGGATCGCAAATTTGAATGGGGTCCTGTTCAAGAGCATGCGTTTAACACTTTAAAAACATGTTTATGCAATGCACCTGTTCTTGCTTTACCGGACTTCAATAAAACTTTTGAGATTGAATGTGATGCCTCGGGCAAAGGGATTGGTGCTATTTTAATGCAGGAACGACGTCCAGTTGCCTACTTCAGTGAGAAGCTCAACGATGCAGCTCTTCGTTATTCTACTTATGACAAGGAGTTGTACGCATTGAAGAGAGCTTTGGAGACGTGGTAGCACTATCTATGGCCAAAGGAGTTCGTGATTCACACGGATCACGAGAGCTTGAAGCATTTAAAGGGCCAACAAAATCTGAATAAACGGCACGCACGTTGGGTAGAGTTTATCGAGTCCTTTCCGTACGTCATCAAGTACAAGAAAGGCGCTGAAAACGTGGTGGCCGATGCACTTTCACGAAGGTACGTTCTCTTGAACTTAATGCATACTAAGCTGTTGGGATTTGATCACATTAAGGGCTTATATGCATTAGATCCATTTTTTGCACCTATATATGAAGCATGTTCGAAACTTGCTAAGGCTAGAGATGGATTTTTCGTGCATGATGGGTTTCTGTTCAAGGGTTCTTGTTTGTGTGTCCCTAAGTCTTCTATGCGTGAGCTGTTGATTTTAGAGTCGCATGCGGGAGGTTTAATGGGTCACTTTGGTGTGTCGAAAACATTAGACTTGCTGCATGAATACTTTTATTGGCCGCATATGAGACGTGATGTTGAGAATGTGTTTAGTAGATGCATTGTTTGTCGAAAATCTAAGTCTACTTCACATCCTTTTGGTTTATATACTCCTCTTCCAGCCCCTTCTTCCCCGTGGATTGATTTATCTATGGATTTTATTTTGGGTTTGTGATGAGACCATGGCAATCATCAAATCGGTCCATCCAAAGCTGCCATTAAAGGATCCCAAGATTGTTACTTCTTTAATAATCAAAGATTGGAGATCAAGATTTGAAGAGCAATGCATGAAGATAGAACTCATCAAATTGTGCATACATGGCAGATTCGCGTTGCATGGAATTTTCGTCCCTTAATTAATTTAATTATGGGGTTAATTTTATTTAGACTATAGTATTTATTTAATTATGTTAGTCTATATTTTAGTTCAGATTTTTAATTATTTATTATGTAATTTTCGTCCATAATATAGTCATAGTTGACTAGAATTGTATTTAAGGCAATTTCCTACTTTGAATAGAATTCTAGCTTAGGTATCTTCCTACTATAGTTAGAGATCCCTTTTGGATCAATTTTTTAGCCTTTTTTTATGTTAATTTCGTTCCCTATAGTATTATAAATAGGGGAACCATTGTACATTATTATTTTAGACGTTGCATGAAATAAAGAGTTATTTTCTCAATTGTCTCACGATCCTTAGGTTGGTCAAACAAACACTTTTGTTGATTTAGTCATAAATCATCATTCTTAGAGGATAGCATCTTTAAGTCTTATTCAAGGGTATTCCTTAATTCACTCGAGGGATTAACGGGTACTCGCTAATATCGAAGAGCAACTTAGAGATTTTGGCCTCGTGGTACGTTCGAGATCGCAAGGCAACTATCGGGTTGTGATTCACATCAACAATCACCAACCATCAACCATCATCGACGTCTTCCATTCCCCATCGACGCACGCCTCAAAAGTTAGCCACAAATTCGATCAATCTTCTACCGTTCGTTTTATCCGTAAGTTCGTCATATCCCTATCATATCCTACCTTCTCCAGCCATTCTTCACAAGCCATCACACACGAAAACCTCCATAATTCCAGCCATAAAATTGTCCCTTTGCAGCCTTTATCCCTTGGATTTTGTGTTACATAGTCGTGTCATAGTTTAGGTATTTTTTAATTGTCTAGATTAGTTAGTTTTAGCCGTCTATTTGAGTCGGATTGATTCTCTTCTTTAGCTGACGTGTTCGTATCCTAAAGTCTTCCGCTACATTCTCCAGATTCGTCTTAGATTAATAGTCTGGGTCGTATCATATTTTGGGCAATCATCAGTTTGCCACGGTCTAGATCTGGCCGAGATAGTATTTTTGTAGTTGTTGATAGGTTTTCCAAGATGGCACATTTCATAGCTTGTAGGAAAACCGATGATGCTGTTCATATCGCCAACTTGTTTTTTGTGCATGTTGTACGTTTGCATGGAATACCTAGAACTATTGTTAGTGATAGGGATTCTAAGTTTCTTGCACATTTCTGGCGAGTTTTATGGGGAAAATTAGGTACCAAATTGTTGTTTTCTACTGCATGTCATCCACAAACTGATGGACAAACTGAAGTAGTTAATCGCACTTTAGGTACTTTGCTACGTGCTTTAGTTAAAAACAACTTGAAATCGTGGGAAGATTGTTTGCCATATGCTGAATTTGCTTACAATCGAGTTGTGCATTCATCTACTAATATGTCCCCATTCGAGGTTGTTTATGGTTTTAATCCGCTAACGCCTACTGATCTTTTGCCTTTACCTGTTGAGCATCTAACAACTGTTAAAGGTACAAGAAGAGCGGATCAAGTGAAGGAGATGCATGAGAAAATACGTGCGCGTATTGAGGCAGTTGGCGCACGCAATGCAGTCCAAAAGAACAAACGGCGCAAACCGATGATCTTTCAACCCGGAGATCGCGTTTGGATTCATTTGAGTCCCGGACGGTTTCCTAACTTAAGAAAGTCAAAATTGATGCCTAGAGGAGATGGACCATTCACTGTGTTGAGTCGAGTCCATGACAATGCATATCGCATTGATTTACCCGGTGAGTACAAGTGTTCATCTACATTCAATGTTGCTGACTTATCTCCCTTTTCTGCAGATGATAAGTTCGATGATGATGAGCCTGTGAATTCGAGGACGAATTCTTTTCAGCAGGGGGGGAATGATGAGAATGAGATAGGCAAAGAAGAAGAAGATCCGGAGCTACAATTTAGACGTCCTATAACGCGTTTGCGAGCGAAGAAGTTACAAGCTTATTTACAAGCTTCCATACGTCGCAAATTCGAAATGCATGAAGATGAAGTCAAGGGCAGCTCAAGATTGGTCACCATGCAATCCATTGATGATGAAGAAGGTATCATGAAGACGTGAGAAGAAGAATCACGCCATTTGGACGTGTGCATGAAAAGTTATACGCATTTGTATGGGAAATCGGGAGATGCTGTTTTTCATGCAAAGGTGGTAATATTAATTGTACCATGGGCCACGAAATTATTCATGTTAATTCAGCCCATGATCGAGTTCTAAGGTCCAAGATGGTGTGGAAATACAAGCCCAAATCCATTATGGGATTTATCCTTATCTAGTTAGATTTAGATACATTTTTGTTATCTTATTTTTGGTATCTTTTGATTCTATCCTAGATTGATTAGGATTAGTATTTTTCAATGTTTATCTAGTTATTTAGGGTTAAAATTTCGTCCCCTATGTGTCCTATAAATAGGGCCACCCTGCGACATTCATAATTCAGACAATTGCAAGAAATAAAGAGTTATTCTCAATCTGTCTCACGATCCTTCGGTTGATCAACTATTTACATACAATTCTATTGTTCTAGCAAATCAATAAATAGTCTTAATCAAGTTCTTCAGGGTACAATCGTGACTTGGGAAAATTGCTATCCGGAGAAGCTAGACGTGCGCGTTTGGGTTTTCAACACGGGTTCGCCGAATTTAGCCGATTCCACAACATACATCGCCGCCACTCATCCAATCAATTCCGACGACCACCACCGCCAATTCTAGCCATACCACCGTGATTCCAGCCACCTCAATTCGTTCCAAGAGTCTACATCGAGTCCTAGTTGTGTCTACGTTCCTAGTAAGTTGCTTTATTTGATGAGGTCGTGCAAGGCAATGAAGAAGATGATCCGGAGCTGCAGTTTAAAGGTCCAATGACGCGTTTGCGAGCTAAGAAGTTGCAAGCTTATTTACAAGCTTCTATTCGTCGCAAATTCGAACTTGGTGAAAATGAAGTCAAGGGCAGCTCGAGATTGATCACCATGCTATCCATAGATGATGAAGGAAGCATGAAGACGTGAGAAGAAGAACGACGCCATTTGGAGGTGTACATCAAAAGTTATACGCGTTTGCATGGGAAATCGGGAGATGCTGTTTTTCATGCAAAGGTGGCAAGAATTACACACACATGGGCCACGAAATTAATACACTTAATTCAGCCCATGGACGTGTATTTTGGGTCCAAGAATGGCGAGAGTATCCAGCCCAAATCAGTTTGGGATTTATCCTTATATAGTTAGATTTAGATAGATTTTTGTTATCTTATTTTTGGTATCTTTTGATTCTATCCTAGATTGATTAGGATTAGTATTTTTCAATGTTTATCTAGTTATTTAGGGTTATATTTTCGTGGCTATGCTCTCCTATAAATAGGAGCACCCTGTGACATTCATAATTAGACAATTGCAAGAAATAAAGAGTTATTCTCAATCTGTCTCACGATCCTTTGGTTGATCAAACTTTTATCTACAATTCTATTGTTCTAGCAAATCAATAGTCTTATTTAGGTTCTTCAGGGTATAATTAAGTACTTGGGAGAATTGCTATCCGGAGAAGCTAGACGTGCGCGTTCGGATTTTCAACACGGGTTCGCCGAACGGATTGATTCTCTTCTTTAGCTGACGTGTTCGTATCCTAAAGTCTTCCGCTACATTCTCCAGATTCGTCTTAGATTAATAGTCTGGGTCGTATCATATTTTGGGCAATCATCAGTTTGCCACGGTCTAGATCTGGCCGAGATAGTATTTTTGTAGTTGTTGATAGGTTTTCCAAGATGGCACATTTCATAGCTTGTAGGAAAACCGATGATGCTGTTCATATCGCCAACTTGTTTTTTGTGCATGTTGTACGTTTGCATGGAATACCTAGAACTATTGTTAGTGATAGGGATTCTAAGTTTCTTGCACATTTCTGGCGAGTTTTATGGGGAAAATTAGGTACCAAATTGTTGTTTTCTACTGCATGTCATCCACAAACTGATGGACAAACTGAAGTAGTTAATCGCACTTTAGGTACTTTGCTACGTGCTTTAGTTAAAAACAACTTGAAATCGTGGGAAGATTGTTTGCCATATGCTGAATTTGCTTACAATCGAGTTGTGCATTCATCTACTAATATGTCCCCATTCGAGGTTGTTTATGGTTTTAATCCGCTAACGCCTACTGATCTTTTGCCTTTACCTGTTGAGCATCTAACAACTGTTAAAGGTACAAGAAGAGCGGATCAAGTGAAGGAGATGCATGAGAAAATATGTGCGCGTATTGAGGCAGTTGGCGCACGCAATGCAGTCCAAAAGAACAAACGGCGCAAACCGATGATCTTTCAACCCGGAGATCGCGTTTGGATTCATTTGAGTCCCGGACGGTTTCCTAACTTAAGAAAGTCAAAATTGATGCCTAGAGGAGATGGACCATTCACTGTGTTGAGTCGAGTCCATGACAATGCATATCGCATTGATTTACCCGGTGAGTACAAGTGTTCATCTACATTCAATGTTGCTGACTTATCTCCCTTTTCTGCAGATGATGAGTTCGATGATGATGAGCCTGTGAATTCGAGGACGAATTCTTTTCAGCAGGGGGGGAATGATGAGAATGAGATAGGCAAAGAAGAAGAAGATCCGGAGCTACAATTTAGACGTCCTATAACGCGTTTGCGAGCGAAGAAGTTACAAGCTTATTTACAAGCTTCCATACGTCGCAAATTCGAAATGCATGAAGATGAAGTCAAGGGCAGCTCAAGATTGATCACCATGCTATCCATTGATGATGAAGAAGGTATCATGAAGACGTGAGAAGAAGAATCACGCCATTTGGACGTGTGCATGAAAAGTTATACGCATTTGTATGGGAAATCGGGAGATGCTGTTTTTCATGCAAAGGTGGTAATATTAATTGTACCATGGGCCACGAAATTATTCATGTTAATTCAGCCCATGATCGAGTTCTAAGGTCCAAGATGGTGTGGAAATACAAGCCCAAATCCATTATGGGATTTATCCTTATCTAGTTAGATTTAGATACATTTTTGTTATCTTATTTTTGGTATCTTTTGATTCTATCCTAGATTGATTAGGATTAGTATTTTTCAATGTTTATCTAGTTATTTAGGGTTAAAATTTCGTCCCCTATGTGTCCTATAAATAGGGCCACCCTGCGACATTCATAATTCAGACAATTGCAAGAAATAAAGAGTTATTCTCAATCTGTCTCACGATCCTTCGGTTGATCAACTATTTACATACAATTCTATTGTTCTAGCAAATCAATAAATAGTCTTAATCAAGTTCTTCAGGGTACAATCGTGACTTGGGAAAATTGCTATCCGGAGAAGCTAGACGTGCGCGTTTGGGTTTTCAACACGGGTTCGCCGAATTTAGCCGATTCCACAACATACATCGCCGCCACTCATCCAATCAATTCCGACGACCACCACCGCCAATTCTAGCCATACCACCGTGATTCCAGCCACCTCAATTCGTTCCAAGAGTCTACATCGAGTCCTAGTTGTGTCTACGTTCCTAGTAAGTTGCTTTATTTGATGAGGTCGTGCAAGGCAATGAAGAAGATGATCCGGAGCTGCAGTTTAAAGGTCCAATGACGCGTTTGCGAGCTAAGAAGTTGCAAGCTTATTTACAAGCTTCTATTCGTCGCAAATTCGAACTTGGTGAAAATGAAGTCAAGGGCAGCTCGAGATTGATCACCATGCTATCCATAGATGATGAAGGAAGCATGAAGACGTGAGAAGAAGAACGACGCCATTTGGAGGTGTACATCAAAAGTTATACGCGTTTGCATGGGAAATCGGGAGATGCTGTTTTTCATGCAAAGGTGGCAAGAATTACACACACATGGGCCACGAAATTAATACACTTAATTCAGCCCATGGACGTGTATTTTGGGTCCAAGAATGGCGAGAGTATCCAGCCCAAATCAGTTTGGGATTTATCCTTATATAGTTAGATTTAGTTAGATTTTTGTTATCTTATTTTTGGTATCTTTTGATTCTATCCTAGATTGATTAGGATTAGTATTTTTCAATGTTTATCTAGTTATTTAGGGTTATATTTTCGTGGCTATGCTCTCCTATAAATAGGAGCACCCTGTGACATTCATAATTAGACAATTGCAAGAAATAAAGAGTTATTCTCAATCTGTCTCACGATCCTTCGGTTGATCAAACTTTTATCTACAATTCTATTGTTCTAGCAAATCAATAGTCTTATTTAGGTTCTTCAGGGTATAATTAAGTACTTGGGAGAATTGCTATCCGGAGAAGCTAGACGTGCGCGTTCGGATTTTCAACACGGGTTCGCCGAATTTAGCCGATTCCACAACATACATCGCCGCCGTCCATCCACCGAATTCCAGCCATACAACCGTGATTCCAGCCACCTCAAGTCGTTCCAAGAGTCTACGTTGAGTCCTAGTTGTGTCTACGTTCCTAGTAAGTTTCTTTATTCGTTCGAGTCTTATTCGTTCTAGTCGAGTATTTCATTTATTCTCTTTATTCGTATTGATCCCTTACGTATCCGACGTTGTTCCGTTCCTAAGCTTCCGCATATTTCGTCTGTGTCGTGTCCCATAGGTCCCGGGTCACATCATAAATTGGTATCAAGAGCCACGTCGGTTTCTATCATTCGTGGTTCAATACGTCAATTTCTATTCGTTTTCTTATTTGAGTCTTTTGAGTTGTAATACGTGAATTGTTCATTGAAAAAAAGAGAGAAAAAAGAGCAAAGGGATCGAAATCCCTATAGCAAAAAAAAAAAAAAACGAAAATTCAGTTTATTTATTGTGTTTTTTATCCCAATTCCTTGTTTTTAGATTTGTTTCCATCTTTTTAGGGATTCCTAGATTGTGTTCACACATCCAAAATCCTTATTCCTTTATCCATTAGATTTCTTACCTTGTTTAGATAGATTTCATCCTAATCTACATCTATTCAAAATCCTTCCATCCTCATCCATATCTAATCAAATCCTCCACCCTTATCCATCATAGAATTCGATTCCTACACCTCTAGGATTCGAAATTTCCATCTCTTTTCCATATACACCCGGTTCACCTTATACACCACACAATCCATACACCCATACACCCGTACACCCATACACCCATACACCCGTGGTCCGCATACACCAACCCATTGAATACTCATTCCACAAGCCTACTTCTACTCTTAGCAACCTTCCGGCTTGATTCTATCCGTTGGAGCTTGAAGAAGACCCAGAGGAGCTAATCAAGAGAAGCTGCTGAAGATTTCGATCCACCCACCCCCATATTTCACTCCACACGTGCACTACACATACTTGAGAGTTAAACACGAGTGGAAAAATCAAGAGTGACATACACGAGCGTCTGTGAGGAATTGTGAGGTACTACTTTACTTTTTCTTCACGTTTGTTCGTTTTGCAGGTACCATGAAGAAAGGAAACAATAAAGGGGTGACTACTCCACCCCTTGAGGAGCCTAGATCGCCGAACACACCAGGCGAACAATCCTACTCGTCTGAACCACAATGGGATGCCAAGTACCAATATGAAGCACTAGCTAAGCACTTTGAGCGACAGACTTGTCTACTGAAAGACGAACTTGGCAACCAAGTAGCTGAATTGCAAGAGGAGCTGCAAAGCTTCGATCTCAAACGGCCGCATCCCAAACGGTCCAAGGAGATCCTGAGAAGAGGTCACTCGAGCCTCAAGATGAAGAGACGAGGCAATCTGAGCCTCCAACTACTGTAGAGAGGCAACCCGAGCCTCAAGACAACACAGAGAGGCGACATGAGCCTCAAACAGGAGCTCAAGGCCGACGCCAACCCCTGAGAAACGTCCCACAGCCGCCTCCTGTTCAGCAAGATGATCAAAGGCCGCCCCGAGAGCCCGCCTTTCAAGAAGACTTTGATTATGGATACGATTCCTATGCAGCCAGTGGTTATGAAGCTGATTACATACCACAAGGGCGAAGAGAACGCCATGGCCGACCCCGAGGTCCCCATAGGCGAGCAAATCATCATGATGATGATGATGGTAGGCTCAACAACATCAAGACGAGCATACCTGAATTTGAAGGCCTTCACGATCCCGATGTTTACTTAGATTGGGAACGTAAGGTAGAGAAGATCTTTGCATGCTACAACTTTTCAGAGCAAAAGAAGGTACAACTCGCATGCTTAGAGTTTAAAGGCTACGCAGCCTCATGGTGGGAAATGCAGCAAGAAAGGAGACGCCGAAATCACAACCCTCCAATCGACAACTGGGAGGAAATGAAAGGATTTATGCGTGGGCGTTTCATACCCATGCATTATGAAAGAGAGCTTGAAAAGAAGCTCAATCGGGTCAAGTAAGGTACGAGGTCGATTGAAGAGTACCACAAGGAATTGGAGACCCTTCTGAACCGCGTCGGGAAGCAAGAGACCTTAAATGCTACCATCATCCGGTACATTGAAGGTATGAACCCCGACATTGCATGTGAAGTCGAGCTCAGAGACTTCACCAGTGTAGAAAGAATGATGCAGTACGCGACGATTGTGGAAAGGCAGCTAAGAGAGGGTCGCCGTCGATCCCACTTCAATTCAGCCTCTACACGCCCCTCTTGGAATAAAGGTACCCCTTCCACATCACTTTCTACTCCTTCTAATGATTCTACACGATCCAGAGGTCCATCCGGACCACCCGAACGGCGTTTCGACCGTTCTACACCGCAGTCAAGCCGTAGACCCGAGTCTACGCCGCCCAACCAGCCACGGCCGACCCCTACTCGGCCAAATCAAGGTGTTACAGCCCCTAATGCAGCCCCTAATCGTGCTCGTGACATCCAATGTCATAAGTGTCAAGGTTGGGGCCATTTCCAAGCTCAGTGTCCAAACCGGCGAGTTCTATACTTAACGGAATCAAATGAAGTCGAATCAGCCAGTGAGGATGAAAAGAATCTCGTGGGCGACGCCACACTTGAAGCAGAAGTCGAGAATGATGCAGCCCCTAATCCAGTCGATCCGGAAGTTCAGCTCAGTTTGGTCACAATCCGGAGTTTGAGCATCATTCGAGAAGAGGAACAAGAACACCAACGGGAAAACATCTTCTACACCCGTGCAGTGATTCAAGGTCACACATGTTCCATGATAATCGATAGTGGCAGTGTGATCAATGCCATTAGTCAGTACGCAGTTGAAAAGCTTGGCCTACCTGTTCAACAACATGCAAAACCTTACAGATTGCAGTGGCTTACAGAAAGAGGCGAGATACGCGTGGTTCACCAGGTAAGTGTCTCATTCTCAATCCATAAGTTTTCTGACACTATTTTGTGCGACGTTATCCCTATGGATGCGGCACACTTGTTATTAGGCAGACCTTGGCAGTATGATCGACGTGTTGTCCACGATGGACGTCTGAACACTTACACCGTCGACATTGATGGCTAAATCAGCACCTTAAGGCCATTATCACCTAAAGACGTTGCTACGGATCAGCAACGCATGCAAGAGAGGTTCAAAGAGGAAAAGGCGAAGCAAGCAGCCGCAAAACGGGTCCCGAAGGCCACGACCGAAACATCAGCCCCCGGACAGCCCCTTGGCGCCGCCTCTTCACCTTCCAAACAACCTCATTCGAGCTCCCTAGCTGTGGAAAAGAAGTCAGAGTCGAGTTCAAACAAGCCTCATGTGAAGAGCTTGTTTATTTCAGCAAAAGGAGTTCAGAAAGCCGTTAAAGCAGGTATGCCCCTTGTTCTACTCACATTTAAGAGCAGTGCTACTAATGATTGTTTGCCTAGTGATGTGCAGCCCTTACTTGATGAGTTCAAGGACGTTTTTCCTGAGGAGATACCCGGAGGACTTCCACCAGTGCGAGGAATCGAGCATCAGATCGATTTCGTCCCCGGAGCCGTGCTTCCCAACCGACCAGCCTATAGAACGTCTCCCGACGAGACTAAGGAGATAGATAGGCAAGTCAAGGAGCTGTTGGAGAAGAAGCAAATTCGAGACAGCTTGAGCCCGTGCGCCGTTCCAGTGATTCTAGTGCCAAAAAAGAACAACGAATGGCGTATGTGCATGGACTGCCGTGCAATTAATAAAATCACGGTAAAGTATCGTTTTCCCATCCCTAGATTAGATGATATGCTTGATGAGTTATCTGGTTCGCGTGTCTTTTCTAAAATTGATTTGCGTTCTGGTTATTTTCAAGTACGTATGCAAGAAGGTGATGAATGGAAAACTGCATTTAAGACTAAGCATGGTTTGTATGAATGACTTGTTATGCCTTTTGGTCTCACTAATGCACCAAGCACATTTATGCGTTTGATGAATCATGTTTTGCGTGAAGTAATTGGAAAGTATGTTGTTGTGTATTTTGATGACATCTTGATTTACAGTGACACGACACATACACATATGCAGCACCTTAGACACGTTTTTGAGCTTCTTAGGGAGTCGAAATTGTATGGTAATCTGTCTAAGTGTTCTTTTTGCATGAATGAAGTTGTGTTTCTAGGCTTCGTTGTGAGCTTACGTGGTATAGAAGTAGACCGTTCCAAAATCAAAGCGATTGAGGAATGGCCCACTCCTAAATCTGCGAGTGATGTGAGGTCTTTCCACGGCCTTGCTGGGTTTTATCGTCGTTTTGTGCGCAATTTCTCCAGCATAGCCGCGCCGCTTACTGAGTTAAGCAAGAAAGATCGCAAGTTTGAATGGGGTCCTGTTCAAGAGCATGCGTTTAACACTTTAAAGTCTTGTTTATGTAATGTGCCTGTTCTTGCTCTTCCGGACTTTAATAAGACTTTTGAAATCGAATGTGATGCCTCGGGCAAAGGGATTGGTGCTGTTTTGATGCAGGAACGGCGTCCAGTCGCCTATTTCAGTGAAAAGCTCCATGATGCAGCCCTTCGTTATTCTACCTATGACAAGGAGCTGTACGCACTCAAAAGAGCTTTAGAGACGTGGCAGCACTATTTGTGGCCTAAGGAGTTTGTGATTCACACGGATCACGAGAGTTTAAAGCATTTGAAAGGCCAACAAAATCTGAACAAGCGACATGCACGATGGGTAGAGTTTATCGAGTCTTTCCCGTACGTCATCAAGTACAAGAAAGGCGCCGAAAACGTTGTAGCTGATGCATTGTTGAGAAGGTACGTTCTCTTGAACCTTATGCATGCTAAGATGTTGGGATTTGATGCAATTAAGGAGTTATATGCATGTGATGAATTTTTCGCACCCATATATGCTGAATGTTGCTCAAAATCTCGTGCTTATGATGATTATTTCGTGCATGAGGGTTTCTTGTTCAAGGGTTCACAGTTGTGTATTCCTAAGTCTTCTATGCGTGAGTTGTTAGTTCTTGAATCGCATGCGGGAGGTTTAATGGGTCACTTTGGTGTGTCTAAGACGTTAAACTTGCTGCATGAACATTTCTTTTGGCCACGTATGAAGCATGATGTTGAGAATGTGTGTAGTAGATGCATTACATGTAGGAGATCGAAATCTACTTCACATCCTTTCGGTTTATACACTCCTTTACCAGCCCCATCTTTCCCGTGGATTAATTTATCTATGGATTTCATATTAGGTTTACCACGGTCTAGGTCTGGTCGAGATTCCATATTCGTTGTAGTTGATAGGTTTTTCAAGATGTCTCATTTCATTGTATGTAGGAAAACCGATGATGCTGTACACATTGCCAATTTGTTCTTTATACATGTTGTGCGTTTACATGGAATACCTTGAACTATTGTTAGTGATAGGGATTCTAAGTTTCTAGCACATTTTTGGCGTGTACTATGGGGTAAGTTAGGTACCAAACTGTTATTTTCTACTGCATGTCATCCACAAACTGATGGACAAACTGAAGTAGTTAATCGCACTTTAGGTACTTTGCTGCGTTCTTTAGTTAAAAACAACTTGAAATCATGGGAAGATTGTTTGCCATATGCTGAATTCGCTTATAATCGCGTTGTGCATTCATCTACCAATATGTCTCCATTTGAAGTTGTTTATGGTTTTAATCCGCTAACGCCTAATGATCTGTTGCCTTTACCTGTTGAGCATCTAAC
The DNA here is from genome assembly GCA_026008535.1 of Perilla frutescens. Lineage (NCBI taxonomy): Eukaryota > Viridiplantae > Streptophyta > Magnoliopsida > Lamiales > Lamiaceae > Perilla > Perilla frutescens. Next base: position 49,151,763 of record BRKX01000013.1, read on the forward strand.
AAGTGTTAAAGGTACAAGAAAAGCGGAACAAGTTAAGGAGATGCATGAGAAGGTGCGTGCGCGCATTGAAGCCGTTGGCGCCCGTAATGCTGTTCAAAAGAATAAACGGCGCACGCAAGTGATTTTCCAGCCCGGAGATCGTGTTTGGATTCATCTGAGTCCTGGACGGTTTCCCAACTTGAGAAAATCGAAATTGATGCCTAGAGGAGATGGACCGTTCACCGTGTTGAGTCGAGTCAATGACAATGCATATCGCATTGATTTACCCGGTGAGTATAAGTGTTCATCTACATTTAATGTTGCTGATTTATCTCCCTTTTCTGCAGATGATGAGTTCGATAATGATGAGTCCCCGAATTCGAGGACGAATTCTTTTCAGCAGGGGGGGAATGATGAGGTCGTGCAAGGCAATGAAGAAGATGATCCGGAGCTGCAGTTTAAAGGTCCAATGACGCGTTTGCGAGCTAAGAAGTTGCAAGCTTAAAAGGTCCAATGCAGTTTAATTTGATCCTTTAACTATATCCTAAATATTAATTTGGTCCCGAAATAAAATTTAAACTCAAATATATCCCACAATTTTTTAAAAGGTATCATTTTAGTACTTCTATTAATCCCTAAACTAAAACACATCAACATCTGTTACTGATTCGACTAATGACATAAGAAGTTGGATTTTAAGAGATTGAATTAGGACTTCAACAAAAAAAAAACACTAAATTGATTTCTCAATGTTGACTCCACCAGAAATTCTCAAGAAATTCACATGAAATTCTAGAGAAATTCACAACTATAATCAATTCGCTTAATTCTCTTAATCCGAGCCAGCCTCCTTCAATTTCCTTCTATTTGGCGATGAAGTTTACTGTTTGTCGATCTCCTTCTACTTTCCCCAAGAAGTACGAGCTGCCCTCATTTTATTTTCCCTAATTTTCTTAGTCTATCGACCTCCAATCCGTTTTCTTCATCATTTTCCATTTCGAATTCAAGAATTATCAGTGGGCTGGGTCGTCGTCGCCGGTGAATGAACACTTGAGTATAGAAAGGTCATTCATTTGGTGATGAAGTTAACTATTTTTGGATTTCTAAATTGAGAAACTACATGAAGAAATAGGTTTCAACCACGATAAAATCTTTATCTTTAGGGCAATGATGAAGATGAGTTTGGGCAGCCCAGTACAAATCATTCACCACAGTTCGCTAAAGCAAGGTCGTCCATGACATGGGGATGGTGGCATCGAGTGAGGAAGATGGGATTGGGTGGGAAATGGATATTGTTTTTTTTTTTTTGGGAAATGGATATGGTTTGTTGTATGGATTGTGGGTCTAGGTTGTGATTTTTTTTCAAATAAATATATATCATAAAATGAAGTTAGTTTCTATTAAAATTAAATTGAATTAATTTGTATCCGGCGTCTCACGCAGTGCATTCGTCCGACGCTAACGCGTGAGTTCGTGCACTGCGCTCGATAATAATTTTTTAAATAAATATATACCCTAAAGTGGAATTAATGAACTTTAAAATTAAATTGAATTATTTTTTTAATCTGACATCTCGCACAATGTACTCGTCCGACACATTAGCGTGGGTTTGTGTATTACGCTAGATACAAAATGAAGATTAAAAAAATAAATAAATAATTTGGAACAATTTAGTGCCAGACTGTTGGTCCCTTTTTGCGGTTTTTGGGTCGAATTTGAGCTATTTTGATTAGGTTTGAGTCCTATTTAACGCGCCTAACATGAGATATTGGTTAGTCAATTACGAAGTTTATGTCTTGCACAAAATGTCTAAAGTAAGCAAATTGCAATAACTATTCTATTTCAATGGCGCTATTTGTAAGAATTTTAAGCTTGGGGTATAAAGTGCAAAGTGCAAACATGTAATTTGGAGTTGTTATATCGGGCATGTTACACATAATTTTTTTAGTGTCGTTTACTCCTCCATATGATTTGCAGTCTATTATAAATTAATATAATTTATCCAATGCGTTCCATCAGATAGCACACGCGGTAACCCTATCACCACCAAAAATAAAAATAAAAAAATCTAGCATTTGTTTTGGAATTTTGAAAATCAAATTCTGTTCATTGAATATTTCTCTCAACGACTTTTTAGACATAATTTGACGTCTATGGTGCATCGTTTTTCACCAAAAATAAATGTTCCGACTTTCGTCGGCAAGCCCACACTGCAGAGTACAGTGGCGAGCAGGATCGTCTCCCAAAGGACCGGCGAGAATTACTCTTGACTTTCAGTCTGCGTGCCCAAACTTCCAGAAAAAGGGTTTTGTGTGAATTATATAACAAAATAAATTGAAGAATTGAATGACCAATTAAAGAAAATATTTATGCAAACGAACTGATTTAAATCAATGACAAAAGGGTATTCAGGATCCAACAAACTCCACTCCACTTATAACACCGATCACAGATGCAAGAATCAATTAATCAAACCATGCAAATCAGTTATAGTCATCGAAGACGCTTTTGACATGACCTAATCTCTCCATACTGTTTCGATAATTAAGAAGACACTTCATTAATTATTTGATGTGACCCGGACAATGTATCCAAGACACGAGAAATACGCAAGCGGAAGACTTCAAGAACGAACTACGTCAGCTAGAAAACAATGGAATCAATCCGACTCAAAATACGATAAAACTTACTAGAATTACGTAGACACGAACTAGGACTCGATTGGAACACTTGGATGGTGGCTGGAACTCGGCGGTGATGATGGTCACGGCGGCGGATGACGGCGGTATTGATGGTGTTGGCGGCGGCGGTGTGGTCGAAGGATAGGTTAGATTCGGCGAACCCGTGTTGAATAACCCGAACGCGCACGTCTAGCTTCTCCGGATAGCAATTCTCCCAAGTACTTGAACGCACCCTGAAGAACTTGAATAGGACTATTGAGTTGCTAAAACAATAGAACTTTGAAGATAAAATTTCGATCAACAAAAGATCTTGAGACAGATTGAGAAATAACTCTTGAATTCTTGCAATTGTCTAACTTTTAAAGTGTCACATGGTAGCCCTATTTATAGGACACATAGGGGACGAAAATTAGACCTAATTAAGTGATAAAAATCAATCCAAAACTAATCCTAATGAATCTAGGATAAAATCAAAAGATACCAAAAATAAGATAACAAAAATCTATCTAAATCTAACTAGATAAGGATAAATCCCAACAACTTGGGCCTTCATAAATCTCGCCTATTTGGACTTAATTAATCACAACAATGGGCTGATTTTATTGATTAAATTCGTGGCCCATGTTATAATTAATCTTGCCACCTTTGCATGAAAAACAGCATCTCCCGATTTCCCATGCAAACGCGTATAACTTTTCATGCACACGTCCAAATGGCGTCGTTCTTCTTCTCACGTCTTCATGCTTCCTTCTTCATCATCAAATGATAGCATGGTGATCAATCTTGAGCTGCCCTTGACTTCATCTTCATACATTTCGAATTTGCGACGAATAGAAGCTTGTAAATAAGCTTGTAACTTCTTAGCTCGCAAACGCGTCATTGGACCTTTAAACTGCAGCTCCGGATCATCTTCTTCATTGCTATGCTTGATCTCATCATTCCCCCCCTGCTGAAAAGAATTCGTCCTCGAATTCACAGGCTCATCATCATCGAACTCATCATCTGCAGAAAAGGGAGATAAGTCAGCAACATTAAATGTAGATGAACACTTATACTCACCGGGTAAATCAATGCGATATGCATTGTCATTGACTCGACTCAACACGGTGAATGGTCCATCTCCTCTAGGCATCAATTTCGATTTTCTCAAGTTGGGAAACCGTCCAGGACTCAGATGAATCCAAACGCGATCCCCAGGCTGAAAAATCATTTGCTTGCGCCGTTTGTTCTTTTGAACAGCATTACGTGCGCCAACGGCTTCAATACGCGCACGTACTTTCTCATGCATCTCCTTAACTTGTTCCGCTTTTCTTGTACCTTTAACACTTGTTAGATGCTCAACAGGTAAAGGCAACAGATCATTAGGCGTTAGCGGATTAAAACCATAAACAACTTCAAATGGAGACATATTGGTAGATGAATGCACAACTCTATTATAAGCAAATTCAGCATATGGCAAACAATCTTCCCATGATTTCAAGTTGTTTTTAACTAAAGCACGCAGCAAAGTACCTAAGGTGCGATTAACTACTTCAGTTTGGCCATCAGTTTGTGGATGACATGCAGTAGAAAACAACAACTTGGTACCTAATTTTCCCCAAAGTACACGCCAAAAATGTGCAAGAAACTTAGAATCCCTATCACTAACAATAGTTCTAGGTATTCCATGTAAACGCACAACATGTATAAAGAACAGATTGGCTATGTGTACTGCATCATCGGTTTTCCTACATGCAATGAAATGAGACATCTTGGAAAACCTATCAACAACCACAAAAATACTATCTCGACCAGATCTAGACCGTGGTAATCCTAATATGAAATCCATAGATAAATCAATCCACGGGGAAGACGGGCTGGTAGAGGATTGTATAAACCAAACGGGTGTGATGTAGATTTCGATCTCCTACATGTAATGCATCTACTACACACATTCTCAACATCATGCTTCATACGTGGCCAAAAGAAATGCTCATGCAGCAAGTTTAACGTCTTAGACACACCAAAGTGACCCATTAAACCTCCCGCATGCGATTCAAGAACTAACAACTCACGCATAGAAGACTTAGGAATGCATAATTGTGAACCCTTGAACAAGAACCCATCATGCACGAAATAACCATCATAAGCACGAGATTTTGAACAACAATCAGCATATATGGGTGCGAAAAACTCATCACATGCATATAACTCCTTAATTGCATCAAATCCCAACATCTTAGCATGCATAAGGTTCAAGAGAACGTACCTTCTCGACAATGCATCAGCAACAACGTTTTCGGCGCCTTTCTTGTACTTGATGACGTACGGAAAAGACTCGATAAACTCTACCCATCGTGCATGTCGCTTGTTCAGATTTTGTTGGCCTTTCAAATGCTTTAAACTCTCGTGATCCGTGTGAATCACAAACTCCTTAGGCCATAAATAGTGCTGCCACGTTTCTAAAGCTCTCTTAAGTGCGTACAACTCCTTGTCATAAGTCGAATAACGAAGGGCTGCATCGTGGAGCTTTTCACTGAAATAGGCGACTGGACGCCGTTCCTGCATCAAAACAGCATCAATCCCTTTGCCCGAGGCATCACATTCAATCTCAAAAGTTTTATTAAAGTCCGGAAGAGCAAGAACAGGCGCATTACATAAACATGATTTTAAAGTGTTAAACGCATGCTCTTGAACAGGACCCCATTCAAACTTTCGATCTTTCTTGCTTAACTCAGTAAGCGGCGCGGCTATGCTGGAGAAATCGCGCACAAAGCGACGATAAAAGCCAGCAAGGCCGTGGAAAGACCTCACGTCACTCGCAGACTTAGGAGTGGGCCATTCCTCAATCGCTTTGATTTTGGAACGATCTACTTCTATACCACGTAAACTCACAACGAAGCCTAGAAAAACGACTTCACTCATGCAAAAAGAACACTTAGACAGATTACCATATAATTTTGACTCTCTAAGAAGCTCAAAAACGTGTCTAAGGTGCTGCATATGTGTATGTGTCGTGTCACTGTAAATTAAAATGTCATCAAAATACACAACAACATACTTTCCAATCACTTCACGTAAAACATGATTCATCAGACGCATAAATGTGCTTGGTGCATTAGTGAGACCAAAAGGCATAACAAGCCATTCATACAAACCATACTTAGTTTTAAATGCGGTTTTCCATTCATCACCTTCTTGCATACGTACTTGAAAATAACCAGAACGCAAATCAATCTTAGAAAAGACACGCGAACCAGATAACTCATCAAGCATATCATCTAATCTAGGGATGGGAAAACGATACTTTACCGTGATTTTATTGATTGCACGGCAATCCATGCACATACGCCATTCGTTGTTCTTCTTTGGCACTAGAATCACTGGAACGGCGCACGGGCTCAAGCTCTCTCGAATTTGCTTCTTCTCCAACAGCTCTTTGACTTGCCTATCTATCTCCTTAGTCTCATCGGGAGACGTCCTATAGGCTGGTCGGTTCGGAAGCACGGCTCCGGGGACGAAGTCGATCTGATGCTCGATTCCTCGTACTGGTGGCAGTCCTCCGGGTATCTCCTCAGGAAAAACGTCCTTGAACTCATCAAGTAAGGGCTGCACATCACTATGCAAACACTCATTAGTAGCACTGCTCTTAAATGTGAGTAGAACAAGGGGCATACCTGCTTTAACGGCTTTCTGAACTCCTTTTGCTGAAATAAACAAGCTCTTCACATGAGGCTTGTTTGAACACGACTCCAACTCCTTTTCCACAGCTAGGGAGCTCGAATGAGGTGGTTTGGAAGGTGAAGTGGCGGTGCCAAGGGGCTGTCCGGGGGCTGAGGTCTCGGCCGTGGCCTTCGGGGCCCGTTTTGCGGCTGCTTGCTTCGCCTTTTCCTCTTTGAACCTCTCTTGCATGCGTTGTTGATCCATAGCAACGTCTTTAGGTGATAATGGCCTTAGGGTGCTGATTCGGCCATCAATGTCGACGGTGTAAGTGTTCATACGTCCATCGTGGACAACACGTCGATCATACTGCCAAGGTCTGCCTAACAACAAGTGTGCCGCATCCATAGGGATAACGTCGCACAAAACAGTGTCAGAAAACTTATGGATTGAGAATGAGACACTTACCTGGTGAACCACGCGTATCTCGCCTCTTTCTGTAAGCCACTGCAGTCTGTATGGTTTTGCATGTTGTTGAACAGGTAGACCAAGCTTTTCAACTGCGTATTGACTAATGGCATTGATCACACTGCCACTGTCAATTATCATGGAACACGTGTGACCTTGAATCACTGCACGGGTGTAGAAGATGTTTTCCCGTTGGTGTTCTTGTTCCTCTTCTCGAATGATGCTCAAACTCCGGATTGTGACCAAACTGAGCTGAACTTCCGGATCGACTGGATTAGGGGCTGCATCATTCTCGACTTCTTCTTCTATGTTGGCGTCGCCTATGGGCTCTTTTTCATCCTCACTAGCTGATTCGACTTCATTTGATTCCGTTAAGTATAGAATCCGCCGGTTTGGACATTGAGCTTGGAAATGGCCCCAACCTTGACACTTATGACATTGGATGTCACGAGCACGATTAGGGGCTGCATTCGGGGCTGTAACACCTTGATTTGGCCGAGTAGGGGTCGGCCGTGGCTGGTTGGGCGGCGTAGACTCGGGTCTACGGCTTGTTTGCGGTGCAGAACGGTCGAAACGCCGTTCGGGTGGTCCGGATGGACCTCTGGGACGTGTAGAATCAGTAGAAGGAGTAGAAAGTGATGCCTTTACTCCAAGTAGTGCGTGTAGGGGCTGCACTGTAATGGGATCGACGGCGGCCCTCTCTTAGCTGCCTTTCCACAATCGTTGCGTACTGCACCATTCTTTCTACACTGGTGAAGTCTCTGAGCTCGACTTCACATGCAATGTCGGGGTTCATGCCTTCAATGTACCGGATGATGGTAGCATTTAAGGTCTCTTGCTTCCCGACTCGGTTCAGAAGGGTCTCCAATTCCTTGTGGTACTCTTCAATCGACCTTGTACCTTGTTTGACCCGATTGAGCTTCTTCTCAAGCTCTCTTTCATAATGCATGGGTATAAAACGGCCACGCATAAAATCCCTTCATTTCCTCCCAGTTCTCGATTGGTGGATTGTGGTTTCTGCGCCTTCTTTCTTGTTGCATTTCCCACCATGAGGCTGCATAGCCTCTAAACTCTAAGCATGCGAGTTGTACCTTCTTCTGCTCTGAAAAGTTGTAGCATGCAAAGATCTTCTCTACCTTACGTTCCCAATCTAAGTAAACATCGGGATCGTGAAGGCCTTCAAATTCGGGTATGCTCGTCTTGATGTTGTTGAGCCTACCATCATCGTCATCGTGATGATTTGCACGCCTATGGGGACCTCGGGGTCGGCCATGGCGTCCTCTGTGCCCTTGTGGTGGGTAATCAGCTTCATACCCACTGGCTGCATAGGAATCATATCCATATTCATAGTCATCTTCAAAGGCGGGCTCACGGGGCGGCCTTTGATCATTGTGTTGTACAGGCGGCGGCCTGTTAACGTTCCTCTGCTGCTGGCGTCGGTCAGTAGGCCCCAATTGAGGCTCAGGACGCCTCTCAGCATCATTTTGAGGCTCAGGTTGCCTTGCTGCATTGATTTGAGGCTCAGATTGCCGCGTTTCGTCATCTTGAGGCTCGAGTGGCCTCTTCTCAGGATCTCCTTGGACCGTTTGAGATGTGGTCGACTGGGCTTTGAGCCTTGCAAGCTCCTCTTGCAATTCAGCTACTTGGTTGCCAAGTTCGTCTTTCAGAAGACGATTCTGTCGTTCAAAGTGTTGAACTAGAGCTTGGTATTGGAACTTGGGATCCCACTGTGGTTCGGACGAGTAGGATTGTTCGCCTGGTGTGTTCGGCGATCTAGGCTCCTCAAGGGGTGGAGTAGTCGCCCCTTTATTGTTTCCTTTCTTCATGGTACCTGCAAAACGAACAAACGTGAAGAAAAAGCAAAGTAGTACCTCACAATTCCTCACAGACGCTCGTGTATGTCACTCTTGATTTTTCCACTCGTGTTTAACTCTCAAGTATGTGTAGTGCACGTGTGGAGTGAATTATAGGGGTGGGTTGATCGAAAAATTCAGCAGCTTCTCTTGACTAGCTCCTCTTGGGTCTTCTTCAAGCTCCAACGGATAAAATCAAGCCGGAAGGTTGCTAAGAGTAGAAGTAGGCGTGTGGAATGAGTATTCAATGGGTTGGTGTATGTAGACCACGGGTGTATGGGTGTACGGGTGTATGGGTGTATGGACTATGTGGTGTATAAGGTGAACCGGGTGTATATGGAAGAGATGAAATTTTCGAGTCCTTTAGTGTGTAGGATCGAAAATATGGATGGATAAGGGTGAAGGATTTGATTAGATATGGATGTGGATGGAAAGATCTTGAATAGATGTAGATTAGGATGAAATCTATCTAAACAAGGTAAGAAATCTAATGGATAAGGAAATAAGGATTTTGAATGTGTGAACACAATCTAAGAATCCCTAAATATATGGGAACAAATCTAAAAACAAGGAATTGAGATCAAAAACACAAAAACAAACTGAATTTTCGTGTTTTTTTTTTTTTTTTTTTTTTTTGGCGATTTTTTTTTTTTTTTTTTTGGCCGATTTCTTTTCTCCTTTTTTTTTTTCAATGAATATCAATCAGATTACAATAGACACGATGCCAAAATTTAAATGACACGTACGACAGAAAACTGACACGTAGATGACACGTCGGATTGAACCACGACCAGCAGAGCTGACGTGGCTCTGATGCCAAATTTATGATGTGACCCGGACAATGTATCCAAGACACGAGAAATACGCAAGCGGAAGACTTCAAGAACGAACTACGTCAGCTAGAAAACAATGGAATCAATCCGACTCAAAATACGATAAAACTTACTAGAATTACGTAGACACGAACTAGGACTCGATTGGAACACTTGGATGGTGGCTGGAACTCGGCGGTGATGATGGTCACGGCGGCGGATGACGGCGGTATTGATGGTGTTGGCGGCGGCGGTGTGGTCGAAGGATAGGTTAGATTCGGCGAACCCGTGTTGAATAACCCGAACGCGCACGTCTAGCTTCTCCGGATAGCAATTCTCCCAAGTACTTGAACGCACCCTGAAGAACTTGAATAGGACTATTGAGTTGCTAAAACAATAGAACTTTGAAGATAAAATTTCGATCAACAAAAGATCTTGAGACAGATTGAGAAATAACTCTTGAATTCTTGCAATTGTCTAACTTTTAAAGTGTCACATGGTAGCCCTATTTATAGGACACATAGGGGACGAAAATTAGACCTAATTAAGTGATAAAAATCAATCCAAAACTAATCCTAATGAATCTAGGATAAAATCAAAAGATACCAAAAATAAGATAACAAAAATCTATCTAAATCTAACTAGATAAGGATAAATCCCAACAACTTGGGCCTTCATAAATCTCGCCTATTTGGACTTAATTAATCACAACAATGGGCTGATTTTATTGATTAAATTCGTGGCCCATGTTATAATTAATCTTGCCACCTTTGCATGAAAAACAGCATCTCCCGATTTCCCATGCAAACGCGTATAACTTTTCATGCACACGTCCAAATGGCGTCGTTCTTCTTCTCACGTCTTCATGCTTCCTTCTTCATCATCAAATGATAGCATGGTGATCAATCTTGAGCTGCCCTTGACTTCATCTTCATACATTTCGAATTTGCGACGAATAGAAGCTTGTAAATAAGCTTGTAACTTCTTAGCTCGCAAACGCGTCATTGGACCTTTAAACTGCAGCTCCGGATCATCTTCTTCATTGCTATGCTTGATCTCATCATTATTCCCCTAATCGACTGACAACTGTAAGAGACGCTCTGTGAGTTTAATGAGCCGACAGCAATGAGCACAAGAAAGACCCGATTCTTAACTTACAGACTCTGACGCAGGACTGCAAAATTAACTCTGTTATTCCCCTAGTTATTTGAGCAACCGTTTTACCACTTATTAAACCTAAACCACGATTACGTATGGTCGATTTAATTGGCTAGTAATTAATCACAACCTACCAAATATTTGCAACTATTCGATAGACTTGGAATAATTAACGACCCGAAATCCAAGAACAACAGATACATGCATCAATTAATTATGAACAAACAATTAGATCTCATAGTTATATAAGCGGAGCTTCGTCGTTGTCACCGGAATACGAATTACTTAGCTACTTTGCATGCTGGAATCAACAAGAAGTTGTATAATTGCGCGATGATGATATCGAAGAGAAGAAGAAAATAAAACTGAATTAAAACCGTTCACTGCTACGTTCCCTGTTCCTAGCGTACGTCCCTGTTAGAATAAACTAGATACCTAATATATATTTACAATCCATAAAAGATAAAGTTCTAAATAAGAAATAACATCCTAATCTAGGTAAATCTCATGCAAAATACTTTTAGAGGCGGTAGAGAGGGATTTCCGCGTCCAGGTTCGCGCGTGGGCCGAGAACTGGGCTCAACAAGCCCAAAACGTGTTCTGGACCGGGCCTCCAGAAACTTGTCTCGATCATCCAGCTGCATGCCCTTGCAGCTTGCTCTATTCGATTTTCTCCCTTTTCTTCACTTGTATCTTTTCTTGCACCAAAAACCCTGCCTCTTTTCTCCATTTTTGTACCATGTCTCTACACAACTTAGCAACATATCAAAGCACCAAAATACACAAATATAGGATAGACAATAAGGAGAAAAGTCACCAAAAAGTCGTGATAATAACAAGTAGAATACGTCCTATCAAATCCCCCCACACTTAACCCTTGCTCGTCCTCGAACAACAAAAACAAGAACAAAGAAAACATCAAGAACAAAAACAGACTCAACAAGGACAAATGACCAAGCATCAACACCCCAAATCAATGAGAACTCAGAGCATAAGCTGTGATATATCAACCCACAAACCACTAACCACTTTGTTCAAGAAATATGCCAACACTTTGTCAATCAAGTTAGAATTATGCTTCACAATCCAGCCTCACCAAGATTCACTCTTCATCACTCAACGAAATCAGACCAGGAGGCCATTCACTCAAAGATCATGACTAGCTATTTTCAGCATAGAATTGCTCATTTGTCATCAAAATCATCACTCTTCAGGTTCATCACAAATCACAAGGTCTTTCCCTCTTTGGTTGTAATGGGGCTTAGGCTCATGGGGTAGGGTGTTTTTGGCTAATGTGGCTAAGGAGAAGTGAAATCAGGCAAGTGTATGCATGAATGTCTCTGTGGAGTGTAGCTGCAACAAAATCTTTTATTTTTTGCTTGAAACCGGGCTTCTTCAAAAGTGGGAGCATATTGAGTTTCACCCTTCTTCATATCTTTCTCCTCAATATTTTCTCTCTTTTTTTTCTCTTCTTTGAAGCTGTGCTTCTTTCATTTTTTTTTTGTTTTTTTTTTCTTCTTCTTTTCTAGGAGAAGGGAGTGAAAATTTATGAGTCTCCTATCACTTCTAGCCCTCAATTCCTTCAACATCGCAGCTCAAATAACTACTCATACAACCTGCCTGATTCCAAGGACACAAACAGGCCAAAAGAAAAAACAAAAGCTAGTTTATAGTGGCTGTAATCAATGAAAATGGATCTGTTAGGCTCAAAGAGGCTCACTAATTGACAATGAACGCGTAGGGTATTTTCTTTTGGTCTAGTAGCTCGGGTATCCCTAATGCCTTGATCATTTTTGTGAATGAAACCAAAAGGTGACAATAAAACGGCAGTAAAGCAATTCAAGCATCGAATAGCCTAGTCAGATAATACTCATCAACAAAAAGCTTTGAGCTCTTAATTCAGCAATGTTTCGGCATCTCCGTATCGGGGTCGTTCATTCCGAACTGCACGATGCTGGGGACCACGGGGTCGGTGTGCATCTCTTCTTGGAGGCACAAATCCAGCTTCCTCTTCAAGTTCAGGGTCGAACTCGAACTCGTCAAACTCAGGTGGATCTAGCTGAATTCCGGAAGCTGGAGGCGCATTAGGGGCTGCATTTCTCCGTTGTACATTCGGATGTACGGCTCCGGTGTTGGCTCCTTGAACTGCGCCAGTTGCTGCAGTGGTTGCAGTAGTGGCGGCGTTTCCTTGTACTGTGGGAGCTGCAGTTGACTGAGTTTTGAGGGACTCAATCTGCTCCGTGATTTTGGCCAAGGCATCGGCCATACGGTTCTCAGATTCGCGCTGCATGCGCATCATATGCTGAGACAGTGCATCAAAATGATATTTGGAGTCTTTGGCGTCCCACTGATTTTCAGCGGTGTAGGACGTCTCTTCCATTGCATGGGACGATTTGGAATCGTCCAAAGGGGAAGTTTGTTGACCTCCTTTAGTATTCGATGGTTTGGTGTTCTTCGGATTCATTGTACCTGCACAGACGAACAAACGTGAAGAAATAAAGGATGTACCTCACAATCCTCATAAACGCTCGTGTTTAAGCACTCTTGAGTTTTCCACTCGTGTATATCTCTCAAATGATGTGGTGCACGTGTGGAGTGAAAATTTGGGGGTGGGTTGTCGAAAAATTCAGCAGCTTCTCTTGACTAGCTCCTCTGGGTCTTCTTCAAGCTCCAACGGATAAAATCAAGCCGAAAGGTTGCTAAGAGTAGAAGTAGGCGTGTGGAATGAGTAATTCACGTAGATGGTGTATATGGACCACGGGTGTACGGGTGTATGGGTGTATGGACTATGTGGTGTATAGGGTGAACCGGGTGTAGGTGAAAGAGATGGCAATTTCGAATCCTATAGATGATTAGGAACGAAAATTAGATGGATTAGGATGGATAATCTTGATTAGATATGGATTTGGGTTGAAGAAATCTAAACAAGGTAGGAAATCTAGTAGATAAGGTAGAATACTTTGGATAAGTTTGACCAATGTAAACACAATCTAAGAATCCCTAAATATATGGAAACAAATCTAAAAACAAGGAATTAAGATAAAAAACACAAGAATTAAATTGAATTTTCGTTTTTTTTTTAACGATTTTTTTTTGTGCTGTAGGGATTCGATCCCTCTGCTCTTTTCTTCTTTTTTTTTCAATGAACAATGGAAATATTACAACTCAAAAGACTCAAAACGAGAAAATGAACAAAAACAACGTATTGAACCACGAACGATAGAAACCGACGTGGCTCTTGATATCAATTTATGATGTGACCCGGGACCTATGGGACACGACACGAACGACTTATGGTGATGGTGGCGGCGGAAGGCTTTGGTGTAGATGGACTTGGCGGCGGCGATGGTAGTGTTGTGGATTGGATAGATTCGGTGAACCCGTGTTGATAACCCGAACGCGCACGTCTAGCTTCTCCGGATAGCAATTCTCCCAAGTACTTAATTATACCCTGAAGAACCTAAATAAGACTATTGATTTGCTAGAACAATAGAATTGTAGATAAAAGTTTGATCAACCGAAGGATCGTGAGACAGATTGAGAACAACTCTTTATTTCTTGCAATTGTCTGAATTATGAATGTCACAGGGTGGCCCTATTTATAGGACACATAGGGGACGAAATTTTAACCCTAAATAACTAGATAAATATTGAAAAATACTAATCCTAATCAATCTAGGATAGAATCAAAAGATACCAAAAATAAGATAACAAAAATCTATCTAAATCTAACTAGATAAGGATAAATCCCATAATGGATTTGGGCTTGTATTTCCACACCATCTTGGACCTTAGAACTCGATCATGGGCTGAATTAACATGAATAATTTCGTGGCCCATGGTACAATTAATATTACCACCTTTGCATGAAAACAGCATCTCCCGATTTCCCATGCAAACGCGTATAACTTTTCATGCACACGTCCAAATCGTGTGATTCTTTTTCTCACGTCTTCATGATACCTTCTTCATCATCAATGGATAGCATGGTGATCAATCTTGAGCTGCCCTTGACTTCATCTTCATGCATTTCGAATTTGCGACGTATGGAAACTTGTAAATAAGCTACAACTTCTTCGCTCGCAAACGCGTCATAGGACCTCTAAATTGCAGCTCCGGATCTTCTTCTTCTTTGCCTATCTCATTCTCATCAGATAGAGATGTTAAGTTCTTAAGTTATTTCTGGAAGACTTTGTGGTGTAAGTTAGGTACGAAGCTTTTGTTTTCTACTACTTGTCACCCACAGACTGATGGTCAGACGGAAGTAGTGAATAGGACTTTATCTACATTGTTAACGGCAATCATTAAAAAGAATATCAAAACTTGGGAGAAATGTTTGCCACATGTTGAATTTGCATATAATAGGTCTGTGCATTCTGCATCTCAGTTTTCCCCATTTGAAGTTGCATATGGATTTAATCCTTTAACTCCGTTGGATTTGATTCCTTTACCTGTTCATGAAAATACTAACCTTGAAGGGGAAAAGAGAGCTGATTTTGTTAAACAGATACATGAGAAAGCTAGAGCAAACATAGAGAGGCGAACCGAGCAGTATGCCAATAAGGCCAACAAGGGGCGACGGAAGGTTGTGTTTGAGCCCGGTGAATGGGTTTGGCTACATAGGTGTAAAGAGCGGTTTCCAGTTCAGAGGCGTTCTAAGTTGCTTCCTAGAGGCGATGGACCATTCCAAGTTGTGGAGCGCATCAGTGACAATGCATACAAGTTGGACTTGCCAGGTGAGTACAAAGTGAGTTCTTCATTTAATGTTGCTGACTTAAGTCCTTTTGATGTAGGTGACGAGCTGGATTTGAGGACAAATCCTTTTCAAGAGGAGGGGGATGATACAACCCGAGCTGAGGAGATGTCCGATCCAATCAAGGTGCCAGAAGGACCAGTAACACGACCAAGAGCTAAGAGGTTCAAGAAAAGCCTCAATGCATTCATGCGAGAGATCTGGAACCAAGAGTTGGCTAAACGACCCGTAGAAGGAGAAGAACCCGAGTCCAAGTGGAAGATAGTGATCTCAAGCTACGGGCATGGACTACAGCACGAGCCAGGATGCGAGCACCCGGTCGCGCCGCTTGGCGCGAGCTACAGCGCGGGTGAGCACGCGAGTGGATCCGGCCGCGCTACCAACGCTTCGGGTGATGAGATCGGCGCGTTCTACAGCGCAACCTGAGAAGCGAGTGAAGCCGGTCGCGCCACAGACGCTACACAGAATAAGACCAGCGCGACCTACAGCGCGAGTGGAGGCGCGATTGACCCCGTGTCGCGCCCATCTGGGCATGTCCGGAATTGCGCGATTTTATGTTTTATTTTCCTAATTCAAGTAGGATATTAATTAGGTCTTAGTTTATTTTGGACCAACTATATAAGGCTTGTAATCTCTTATTTTTGAGAACAATTTTGATTTCATAAAATTTAACGTGAGTTATTCACTTTTCTCTCTGAGAGAATTATTCGAGTTTCACAACATAGCGTGAGATTAATCGACTTATCAAACGGATTCACATCCCCGTTTGTGGCGTCATCACCCAATCCAAGTTCGTGTTTCCAATTGATCGAGGGTCTCGACTACATCGTGTTCGAGGTTTGACATCTTTGAGAGGCTAGGGTTTGGATCCATCCATCCATTCCGTGGAATCTGCTACAATCCTGGATAAAACATCTGCTGTCTTTGTCGTATGCCGGCGAGGATCGCATCATAACGTGTTAGACACTCCAAAATGTCCCATTAATCCCCCCGCATGTGATTCCAAAACAAGTAGCTCACGCATAGATGAAACAGGAATGCATAATTGTGACTCTTTAAACAAAAAGCGATCACTTACATAAAAACCATCACAAGCTCACGGCTTAGCGATGCATGTCGTGTAAATAGGACCGAAAACAGGGTCAGACGCATACAATGACTTGATGGACTCAAAACCAAGCATCTTAGCATGCATAAGAGAAAGAAACATGTACCTTCTAGACAAGGCGTCGGCTACGACATTATCTTCTCCTTTTTTGTATTTGATGACGTATGGGAAGGATTTGATGAATTCGACCCACCTCGCATGTCTCTTGTTCAGATTATTTTGGCCCTTTAGATGCTTCAAACTCTCGTGATCTCGTGCTTCAAATTCAGCAAATGGCAAACAATCTTCCCAATTCTTCAAGTTGTTTTTAATTAATGCACGAAGTAAAGTACCTAGGGTGCGATTAACTACTTCAGTTTGCCCATCAGTTTGCGGGTGACATGCAAACGCCAAAAGTGGTACCTAACTTACCCCATAGAACACGCCAAAAGTGGCCTAGAAACTTAGAATCTCGATCATTAACTATAGTCCTAAGTAAACCATGCAAACGCACAACTTCACGAAAGAACAGGTTAGCAACATTGACAGCATCATCAGTTTTCTTACATGCAATAAAATGAGCCATTTTAGAAAACCAATCTACGACCACAAAAACTGAATCTTTACCCGTCTTAGATCTACGTAACCCCAAAATAAAATCCATAGAAATATCAATCCAAGGGGACGAAGGGGCGGGTAGAGGCGTGTAAACACCAAACTGGTGTGACGTTGATTTAGACTTATGACATGTAACACATTGACTACACACATTCTCAACATCCTTTCTCATATGCGGCCAATAAAAATGTTCATGCAGCAGGCTTAACGTCTTAGACACTGCAAAATGTCCCATTAATCCCCCCCACATGTGATTCCAAAACAAGTAGCTCACGCATAGATGAAATAGGAATGATGAAGCCATGCAAGGCCTTGAAGAACTAAATTCGGAGCTGCCATTTAGAGGTTCAATTACACGATTTCGAGCCAAGAAATTGCAAGGTTGTTTCCAAGCAATTATTCACAAGAAATTTGAAGAATTAGAAGAAGTTAAATGCAGCCCCAAGATTGTTACTTTGTTAACAATTAAAGATTGGAGATCAAGATTTGAAGAGCAATGCATGAAGATAGAACTCATCAAATTGTGCATGCATGGCAGATTCGCGTTGCATGGAATTTTCGTCCCTTAGTTATTTAATTGAGGGATTGAATTTTATTTAGACTATAGTATTTATTTAATTATGTTTGACTATAGTTTAGTTCAGATTTTTATTTAATTTTATGTAATTTTCGTCCATATTATAGTCAAGGTTGACTAGAATTGTATTTAAGGCAATTTCCTACCTTGAATAGAATTCTAGTTTAGGGAACTTCCTAGTATAGTTAGAGATCCCTTTTGGATCAATCTTTAGGCCTTTTTTTTGTTAATTTTCGTCCCCCTTAGTGCTTATAAATAGGGGAACCATGTCTCATTGTTACTTTAGACATTGTTGAATTAAATTGCTTTTGCATTCAATTTGTGTCTCAAATTTATCCGTCTTTTGAATACTTTTCACACGAAAATATTCATTCTTGGAGCTAGCAACTACAAGTCTTATTGAAGGGTATTGCTCAATTCACTTGAGGGATTGACCGGTATTCGCTATCGAGGAACAACTTGGAGATTTCAACCTTGGATACGTTCGAGATTCAAGGAGGCTATCGGGTTGTGAATCACCACAACAACATCACACGTCCAACACCATCCACGACGTCAAACCATCCTCCACCGTCGTCCATCCTCACGGCAGCTCCGAGTCCGAGTTCTACACCCGTTCGTTTTATCCGTAAGTTCGTTCAAACGTTATCATATCCTATCTTCTCCAAGCCATTCTTCACCAACCCTCACACACGAAATTCCATCTTAAATCCAGCCCCCATACACGTCCTATACAGCCCCTATCCTTTGGTATTGTGTTATCTAATTTGTGTCATAGTTCTAGGTATTTTCGTTGTCTAGATTTCGTCTTTTTAGTTGTTTATTTAGTTGTTTAGCTGATGTGTCCGTATCCTAAAGTCTTCCGCTACGTTCTCCAGATTCGTCCTAGATTAATAGTCCGGGTCGTATCAAGGAATGCATAACTGTGACTCTTTAAACAAAAAGCCATCACTTACATAAAAACCATCACAAGCTCGTGGCTTAGCCATGCATGTCGTGTAAATAGGACCGAAAACAGAGTCAGACGCATACAATGATTGATGGACTCAAAACCAAGCATCTTAGCATGCATAAGAGAAAGAAACGTGTACCTTCTAGACAAGGCGTCGGCGACGACATTATCTTCTCCTTTTTTGTACTTGATGACGTATGGGAAGGATTCGATGAATTCGACCCACCTCGCATGTCTCTTGTTCAGATTATTTTGGCCCTTTAGATGCTTCAAACTCTCGTGATCCGTGTGAATCACAAACTCCTTTGGCCACAAATAATGCTGCCACGTCTCTAAAGCTCTTTTCAAAGCGTACAACTCCTTATCGTATGTAGAATACTTGAGGTCTGCATCATTGAGCTTTTCACTAAAGTAGGCGACGGGCCTCTTTTCCTGCATAAGAACTGCACCAATTCCCTTGCCCGAGGCATCACATTCTATTTCAAAAATTTTAGTAAAATCGGGCAAACATAAAACAGGTGCATGACCTAGCAAATACTTAAGGCGTGTAAACGCCTCCTCTAATTTTAGAGCGGTCTACTTCTATTCCTCGCTCACTTACTACGAAGCCTAAGAACATGACTTCATTCATGCAGAAAGTACACTTAGTCAAATTACCATATAACTTTGCATCACGGAGAAGTATGAAAACACGACGTAAATGGTCTAAGTGTGCGTGTGTGTTGCGGTTATAGATAAGAATATCATCAAAATAGACAACCACAAACTTACCTATCACATCACGCAATACATGGTTCATTAAACGCATAAAAGTACTAGGCGCGTTAGTTAAGCCAAAGGGCATAACTAACCACTCATATAATCCATGTTTCGTTTTGAAAGCTGTTTTCCATTCATTCCCCACTTTCATTCTTACTTGAAAATATCCGGATCTCAAATCAATTTTAGAAAAGACCTTAGAACCAGATAATTCATCTAACATGTCATCTAAGCGAGGAATGGGAAAATGATACTTTACCGTGATCTTGTTGATGGCACGACAATCCATGCAGTTTTCCATTCATCACCTTCTTGCATACGTACTTGAAAATAACCAGAACGCAAATCAATTTTAGAAAAGACACGCGAACCAGATAACTCATCAAGCATATCATCTAATCTAGGGATGGGAAAACGATACTTTACCGTGATTTTATTGATTGCACGGCAGTCCATGCACATACGCCATTCGTTGTTCTTTTTTGGCACTAGAATCACTGAACGGCGCACGAGCTCAAGCTGTCTCGAATTTGCTTCTTCTCCAACAGCTCCTTGACTTGCCTATCTATCTCCTTAGTCTCGTCGGGAGACATTCTATAGGCTGGTCGGTTGGGAAGCACGGCTCCGGGGACGAAATCGATCTGATGCTCGATTCCTCGCACTGGTGGAAGTCCTCCGGGTATCTCCTCAGGAAAAACGTCCTTGAACTCATCAAGTAAGGGCTGCACATCACTAGGCAAACAATCATTAGTAGCACTGCTCTTAAATGTGAGTAGAACAAGGGGCATACCTGCTTTAACGGCTTTCTGAACTCCTTTTGCTGAAATAAACAAGCTCTTCACATGAGGCTTGTTTGAACTCGACTCTGACTTCTTTTCCATAGCTAGGGAGCTCGAATGAGGTTGTTTGGAAGGTGAAGAGGCGGCGCCAAGGGGCTGTCCGGGGGCTGATGTTTCGGTCGTGGCCTTCGGGACCCGTTTTGCGGCTGCTTGCTTCGCCTTTTCCTCTTTGAACCTCTCTTGCATGCGTTGCTGATCCGTAGCAACGTCTTTAGGTGATAATGGCCTTAAGGTGCTGATTTAGCCATCAATGTCGACGGTGTAAGTGTTCAGACGTCCATCGTGGACAACACGTCGATCATACTGCCAAGGTCTGCCTAATAACAAGTGTGCCGCATCCATAGGGATAAATGCGCACAAAATAGTGTCAGAAAACTTATGGATTGAGAATGAGACACTTACCTGGTGAACCACGCGTATCTCGCCTCTTTCTGTAAGCCACTGCAATCTGTAAGGTTTTGCATGTTGTTGAACAGGTAGGCCAAGCTTTTCAACTGCGTACTGACTAATGGCATTGATCACACTACCACTATCGATTATCATGGAACATGTGTGACCTTGAATCACTGCACGGGTGTAGAAGATGTTTTCCCGTTGGTGTTCTTGTTCCTCTTCTCGAATGATGCTCAAACTCCGGATTGTGACCAAACTGAGCTGAACTTCCGGATCGACTGGATTAGGGGCTGCATCATTCTCGACTTCTGCTTCAAGTGTGGCATCGCCCACGGGATCCTTTTCATCCTCACTGGCTGATTCGACTTCATTTGATTCCGTTAAGTATAGAACTCGCCGGTTTGGACACTGAGCTTGGAAATGGCCCCAACCTTGACACTTATGACATTGGATGTCACGAGCACGATTAGGGGCTGCATTAGGGGCTGTAACACCTTGATTTGGCCGAGTAGGGGTCGGCCGTGGCTGGTTGGGCGGCGTAGACTCGGGTCTACGGCTTGACTGCGGTGTAGAACGGTCGAAACACCGTTCGGGTGGTCCGGATGGACCTCTGGGTCGTGTAGAATCATTAGAAGGAGTAGAAAGTGATGTGGAAGGGGTACCTTTATTCCAAGAGGGGCGTGTAGGGGCTGAATTGAAGTGGGATCGACGGCGACCCTCTCTTAGCTGCCTTTCCACAATCGTCGCGTACTGCACCATTCTTTCTACACTGGTGAAGTCTCTGAGCTCGACTTCACATGCAATGTCGGGGTTCATACCTTCAATGTACCGGATGATGGTAGCATTTAAGGTCTCTTGCTTCCCGACGCGGTTCAGAAGGGTCTCCAATTCCTTGTGGTACTCTTCAATCGACCTCGTACCTTGCTTGACCCGATTGAGATTCTTTTCAAGCTCTCTTTCATAATGCATGGGTATGAAACGCCCATGCATAAATCCTTTCATTTCCTCCCAGTTTTCGATTGGAGGGTTGTGATTTCGGCGTCTCCTTTCTTGCTGCATTTCCCACCATGAGGCTGCGTAGCCTCTAAACTCTAAGCATGCGAGTTGTACCTTCTTTTGCTTTGAAAAGTTATAGCATGCAAAGATCTTCTCTACCTTACGTTCCCAATCTAAGTAAACATCGGGATCGTGAAGGCCTTCAAATTCAGGTATGCTCGTCTTGATGTTGTTGAGCTTACCATCATCATCATCATCATGATTTGCTCGCCTATGTGGACCTCGGGGTCGGCCATGGCGTTCTCTTCGCCCTTGTGGTATGTAATCAGCTTCATAACCACTGGCTGCATAGGAATCGTATCCATAATCAAAGTCTTCTTCAAAGGCGGGCTCTCGGGGCGGCCTTTGATCAACTTGCTGAACAGGAGGCGGCTGTGGGACGTTTCTCAGGGGTTGGCGTCGGCCTTGGGCTCCTGTTTGAGGCTCATGTCGCCTCTTTGTGTTGTCTTGAGGCTCGGATTGCCTCTCTGCATTAGTTTGAGGCTCGGATTGCCTCGTCTCTTCATCTTGAGGCTTGAGTGGCCTCTTCTCAGGATCTCCTTGGACCGTTTGGGATGCGGCCGTTTGAGATCGAAGCTTTGCAAGCTCCTCTTGCAATTCAGCTACTTGGTTGCCAAGTTCGTCTTTCAGTAGACGAGTTTGTCGCTCAAAGTGCTTAGCTAGTGCTTCATATTGGTACTTGGCATCCCATTGTGGTTCGGACGAGTAGGATTGCTCGCCTGGTGTGTTCGGCGATCTAGGTTCCTCAAGGGGTGGAGTAGTCGCCCCTTTATTGTTTCCTTTCTTCATGGTACCTGCAAGACGAACAAACGTGAAGAAAAAGCAAAGTAGTACCTCACAATTCCTCACAGACGCTCGTGTATGTCACTCTTAATTTTTCCACTCGTGTTTAACTCTCAAGTATGTGTAGTGCACGTGTGGAGTGAAATATGGGGGTGGGTTGATCGAAAAATTCAGCAGCTTCTCTTGACTAGCTCCTCTGGGTCTTCTTCAAGCTCCAACGGATAGAATCAAGCCGGAAGGTTGCTAAGAGTAGAAAGTAGGCGTGTGGATTGAGTAATTCAGCTGGTGGTGTATGTGGACCACGGGTGTGTGGGTGTACGGGTGTATGGGTGTACGGGTGTATGGACTATGTGGTGTATAGGGTGAACCGGGTGTATATGGGAGAGAGATGGGAAATTCGAACACTATAGGGTATAGAATTCGAAAATTATAGGTGGATAATGATGGAAGATCTTGATTAGATATGGATGAGGATAGAAGATATCTAAACAAGGTAGAAAATCTAGTAGATAAGGTAGAATACTTTCGGATAAGTTTGACCAAGTGTGAACACAATCTAACAAATCCTAAAATATCTTTCTAGTATGGAAACACTATCTAAAACAAGGAATTAAAATTGAAATCAAATAATAAATCTGATTTTTTTTTTCGTTTTTTTTTTCGGATTTTTTTATTTTTTGACTTTTTTTTTTGCTGTAGGGATTTCGATCCCTTTGCTCCTTTTTTTTTTTCAATGAATAATTCACGAATTACAACTCGAAAGACTCAAAAACAATAAAACAAACACAATTGACGTATTGAACCACGAACGATATAAACCGACGTGGCTCTGATACCAATTTATGATGTGACCCGGGACCTATGGGACACGACACGGACGAAATATGCGGAAGCTTAGGAACGGAACAACGTCGGATACGTAAGGGATCAATACGAACAAAGAGAAAATAAGAAAGACTCGACTAGAAAAGATAAAACTCGAACGGGAATAGAACTTACTAGAATATGGTGACACGAACTATGACTCGATGAACACACTTGATACGTCGAAGGGAGGCTGGAATCTGATGGTGAATGACGGCAGACGGCGGTGGAGTGTTGGTGAGGACGGCGGTGGTTTGGTAGAAGGATAGGACAGATCGGTGAACCCGTGTTGAATCAACCCGAACGCACTCGTCTATCTTCTCCGGATAGCAATTCTCCCAAGTACTTGAATGCACCCTGAAGAACTTGAATAGGACTATTGATTTGCTAAAACAATAGAACTTTGAAGATAAAATTTCGATCAACAAAAGATCTTGAGACAGATTGAGAATAACTTGTTTATTTCTTGCAATTGTCTGATTATGAATGTCACAGGGTGCTCCTATTTATAGGAGAGCATAGCCACGAAAATATAACCCTAAATAACTAGATAAACATTGAAAAATACTAATCCTAATCAATCTAGGATAGAATCAAAAGATACAAAAAATAAGATAACAAAAATCTATCTAAATCTAACTAGATAAGGATAAATCCCAAACTGATTTGGGCTGGATATTCTCGCCATTCTTGGACCCAAAATACACGTCCATGGGCTGAATTAAGTGTATTAATTTCGTGGCCCATGTGTGTGTAATTCTTGCCACCTTTGCATGAAAAACAGCATCTCCCGATTTCCCATGCAAACGTGTATAACTTTTGATGTACACGTCCAAATGGCGTCGTTCTTCTTCTCACGCCTTCATGCTTCCTTCTTCATCATCTATGGATAGCATGGTGATCAATCTCGAGCTGCCCTTGACTTCATTTTCACCAAGTTCGAATTTGCGACGAATAGAAGCTTGTAAATAAGCTTGCAACTTCTTAGCTCGCAAACGCGTCATTGGACCTTTAAACTGCAGCTCCGGATCATCTTCTTCATTGCCTTGCACGACCTCATCAGAGCAATACGAACAAAGAGAAAACAAGAAAGACTCGACTAGGAAAGGACTCGAAGACTCGAACTAAGACTCTTGGATGACTTCGAACGGTGACTGGGACGACGGCGTACGATACAGACAACGGCGGAGGACGTCGGGAAGGTGACTTTGGCGGCGATGAAAGGTAGAAGGATAAATCAGGATCGGCGAACCCGTGTTGTAACAACTCGAACGCGCACGTCTAGCTTCTCCGGATAGCAATTCTCCCAAGTACTTAATTATACCCTGAAGAACCTAAATAAGACTATTGATTTGCTAGACCAATAGAATTGTAGATAAAAGTTTGATCAACCGAAGGATCGTGAGACAAATTGAGAATAACTCTTTATTTCTTGCAATTGTCTGAATAATAATGTCACAAGGTACTCCTATTTATAGGAGGCAATATGGATGAAAATTAGAGTCCTAAAACTAGAAGAATTTGATTCTAACACTAATCCTAATTAAACTAGGATAAAATCAAAAGATACCAAAAATAAGATAACAAAAATCTATTTAAATCTAACTAGATAAGGATAAATCCCAATGGGCTTGGGCTTGATGATTCTCGCCTATTTGGACCTTATTATTCACAACAATGGGCTGAATTAATGTGATTAATTTCGTGGCCCATGTGTAAATAATTCTTGCCACCTTTGCATGAAAAACAGCATCTCCCGATTTCCCATGCAAACGCGTAGAACTTTTCATGCACACGTCCAAATGGCTTCCTTCTTCTTCTCACATCTTCATGATACCTTCTTCATCATCAATGGATAGCATGGTGATCAATCTCGAGCTGCCCTTGACTTCATCTTCATGCATTTCGAATTTGCGACGTATGGAAGCTTGTAAATAAGCTTGTAACTTCTTCGCTCGCAAACGCGTCATTGGACCTTTAAACTGCAGCTCCGGATCATCTTCTTCTTTATTGCCATGCTGGATCTGGATCTCATCATGGAGGTAAACCACTTGGAATCTCCTCCGGAAACACGTCTGCAAACTCGTCCATGAGAGGCTGCACAACACTAGGCAAAGAAGACTCATTAGTAGCACTGTTCTTACAAGTCAATAAAACATAAGGCAAACCTTCTTTTAAAGCCCTTTCAACGCCTTTAACTGAAATAAAAAGGCTGCGGTTTTGAGGCTTCTTTGAGGTCGTTTTATTCAATCCATTGGCTGCCTTAGGATCTTGAGGGGGCTGCCTCGAAGTGTTGTGAGGGGCGGAGGAAGAATCATCGACTAATGGATCGGTATTGGCCGGAAATTCGCCGGTGGCAGCGGTACTACGGGTGGCGGTATAACGCCCCAGTCCCGGAATAATAGTGACAAGGGACCGGTGCGCTACTGGGGGAAGGGGTTGTGGTATAAAATAATTAAAGAAATAGGGTTAGTGCCCGAAACACTTGGGTAGCATAACCTCTATAACTGGAATTTAACCACGCTCTAAGGCGTCTTAGAAGGAACTTGAATCAATGATCAATCATCAAAAGGAACTTATCCCGCCAATTAATTGTAAGGACAGATCTCAATAACAAACACAAATCATATTATGATTCAAACAACTGAAAATAAACTATATCAGAGTAAACGGAACAAGCGTAGAGCATCTTTATTAAACTTAAGCAAAATATTTCCAAGTACTTCTTTGTTTAGAGTATCTAAGATCTCTAAACAACACAAAAAGAGCAAGCATATATCAACAAAAACACAGCCCTTGCCCCAGCTCCATCATCTTTCAGCCTGCCTCTCAACCTGAAAATATTTAGAAAAGATTTGGGCTGAGTACTAGTGTACCCAGTGGGCAAATTTGATAATAGTTCATAATCATTTTATAAATATGAATATTGTATCCACACGAGTATAACAATGGAAAGGTTTCAAAACTAAAAAGTATTCCATGTATACAAAGCTTCTTTTAACCTTACACACTCTGTCTCATCTGTCCCTTCCTACAGTGTTTTAACTTATATACACGTTCTCCAGCCCAGCTGTCTAATAAAGGATAGTGTATACGGTCCCAAAGCTTAAAGGATCCGAACTCGAGTCTAGTTAAGCACTCAATGTTTTCGTAGGATACTGGCGAACGCGACCAGTGAGATAAAACATTTTGATACAAATATTCATGCTTCACAGTTGATAAACAGTTGAGCTTATTAGCTGAACATAATTTGAGAAAAATATAACCCACCTAGATAACAAATAAACTTTCAACTCTTGGTTGATCCTGCTCAGGTTCTATTATATCTTCTGGGCCTACAACAATCATCATTGGCTTAGTTTAACTAAAGAGCCTCTATCAAAACTCAATTCCTAAGTTTATTTTTTAAACTTGATGTTAGATTTCATTATTAATTTGATATCATTTTTAACTTAGATAAACGAAAATAGAATACATGTAGCATACTTATACAATTATTATTTCCTAAAATTAAAGTAACATAATTACTTGGGATACTATCTTCTAAATAGATGGTAAATATTGAATTTCAAAATTAAACACTGATCAATTTGTTATTAAAGCTAATTAATCATATAAAAGTATAATCTAATTTTAATATATCTAAAAATAAAAGATTTATGTCCCTAAATAATGAATTTATGAATCCTGGGTTAAATAGAAAATTCAGATAAAATTTTATAATTAAATTGATTTTTAAATAACTTGGGCAAATTTTATTTTTAATAAATCTGGAAATTAGGAAATTAATGGGCTAATTTAATCAATTTATGAAGTTTTGGGTTAAATATTAATTTCTGAAAAGTTTATAGGATCCAAATGTATTTTTAAACAATTATGAGTGATAATGAAATTTTTATATCTTCTGGGGGCTTTTTTTTCTGCAAATTAATAAAAAAGGACCAAAGTGAAAATAACTTAACTACTATTAATCCTTTCATTATTGTTTGTAAATTCACGTCTAGAATAAGATCCCCAATTTTCATCTTCATCTCCCCTTTCTCTCTCTCTCTCTCTCTCTCTCTCTCTAAAATCACGCAAGGAACAAATAGAAATTAGAACTCCCAAATTCTGAAATCAAAATCCCTACTTCTTTCTCCCTCTTTCTTCAACCAGAATTCGGCGGGCTTGCCGTCGTCCTCCCACAGCCATACCACTCGATTCTGACGAGCTCAGCCGACTCACACAGGACTCGACACGAACCAGACCCAATGCCTATTCAACGCGGTGCGAGATGAGCCATATCGATGATTCATCGTCGACTCAACTCCATCTGAACCTCAGCCACAACTCAGACCTTTCGACACCTGACTCGACACAGCCCGAACTCAACGATGCCACTCTCCCCTGCTTCGACAACAACGACTGAAGCCACACACACACTCACACCAGCCGGCTCTCGACGACGAGAGGTGACTTAGTGATGAAGCCATGAGCAACAAAGATGATCAAGATCTGGAGTTGCAATTTTGAGGACTAATCACAAGATCAAGAGCTAAGAAGTTGCAAGCTTACTTGCAAGTGATGATTCGAAGAAAGCTCGAGATTGGAGATGAAGAAACCGAAAGGTGCAGCCCGAAGTTGGTTAATCTCTTAACCATTGAAGATCAAGAACACACCATGGAGAATTACACTTGAAGAGTTGAAGATGGAGAGCTCAACTGCACGTGTGCATGTGCATGAAATTGTCGTGCATGTGTGTGCGGTTTTGTTGAAGAATTCGGCTCTTATTTGATTTAATTAGGGGTTGAATTTTATTTAGACTATAGTATTTATTTAATTAATTTAGACTATAGTTTAGATCAGATTTTTATTTAATTATTTGAGTAATTTTCGTCCATAATGAGAATAGGTTTGACTAGAATTGTATTTAAGGCAATTTCCTACCTTGAATAGAATTCTAGTTTAGGTATCTTCCTAGTATAGTTAGAGATCTCTTTTGGATCAATTTTTAGGCCTTTTAAGCTTAATATTTTCGTCCCCCATAGCCTATAAATAGGGGATCATTGTTACATTGATACTTTAGACATTGTTGAATTAAATTGCTATTGCATTCAATTTGTGTCTCAAATCTATTCGTCTTTTGAATACTTTTCACACGAAAATATTCATTCTTGGAGCTAGCAACTACAAGTCTTATTCAAGGGTATTGCTCAATTCACTTGAGGGATTGACCGGTATTCGCTATCGAGGAACAACTTGGAGATTTCAACCTTGGATACGTTCGAGATTCAAAGAGGCTATCGGATTGTGAATCACTACAACATCTTCCATCCTCGCCATCGACGCCATCCATACAGCCCTACGCACGCCTCAAATTCAGCCCACAAGTTCGAGTATTCGTCATCCGTCGTTTTATCCGTAAGTCCATTCAAACACTAACATATCCTATCTTCTCCAAGCCATTCTTCACTAGCCTTCACACACGAAACTCTCCTTAATTCCAGCCCTATAAACCGTCTCTATACAGCTCTATAATCTTTGGTATTGTGTTATATATTTTGTGTCATTGTTCTAGGTATTTTAGTTGTTTAGAGTTCGTCTTTTCATTGTTTATCGAGTCGGATTGAAGCTCTTCAATTAGTTGACGTGTTTCGTATCCTAAGTCTTCCGCTACGTCTCTAGATTCGTCCTAGGTTCATTTGTCTGGGTCGTATCATATTTTGGCATCAGAGCCACGTCAGCTCTGCTGGTCGTGGTTCAATCCGACGTGTCATTTTATCCTACGTGCCGTCCTACGTGTCTTTTATTTTCGTACGTGTCATCGAGTTGTAATAGCATAGCTATCGTTTAAAAAAAAAGCCGATAAAAAAAAAAAGAAATCGGATAAAAGAAAAAGAAAAATCCGAAAATTTAAAAAAAAAAAGAGGTATATTCATTGTGTTTCCTTTTGAGTCTTATTTTAATTTTGGTACTTTCCTTGTAGTACTTTTCTATAGTTGGTACTTTCCTTTTAGTCAAGTTCTATAGTTGGTGTCTTCCATTAGAGATTTATTTTATTTTAGGAATTTTCCTTCCAAGTTTATTTTCTTTTTGGTAATTTCCATTAGAGTCTTATTTTATTTTTAGGATCTTTCCTTCCTAGTGATGAGATCGTGCAAAGCAATAAAGATGATGATTCGGAGCTGCAGTTTAAAGGTCCAATGACGCGTTTGCGAGCAAAGAAGTTGCAAGCTTATTTACAAGCTTCTATTCGTCGCAAATTCGAGTTGCATGAAGATGAAGTGTCGAGCAGCCCGAGATTGATCACTATGCTATCCATTGATGATGAAGAAGGAAGCATGAAGACGTGTGAAGAAGAATCACGCCATTTGGACGTGTGCATGAAGAGTTCTACGCGTTTGCATGGGAATCCGACAAGTTGCTGTTTTTCATGCAAAAGGTGGCAAGAATTAATTAACCA
This sequence comes from Perilla frutescens, assembly GCA_026008535.1. NCBI lineage: Eukaryota > Viridiplantae > Streptophyta > Magnoliopsida > Lamiales > Lamiaceae > Perilla > Perilla frutescens. The sequence continues at coordinate 49,181,476 of BRKX01000013.1, forward strand.
TAATATGGGCCACGAATTTAATCATTTAATTCAGCCCATTGTTATGATTAATTAGGTCCAATTAGGCGTGAATATTAAAGCCCAAAATCAGTTTGAGATTTATCCTTATCTAGTTAGATTTAGATAGATTTTTCTTATTTTATTTTTGGTATCTTTTGATTTTATCCTAGTTTGTTTAGGATTAGTTTTGGATCAGTTTTTATTACTTCTAGGACTCTAATTTTCGTCCATTATGCTTAGTATAAATAGGGATACCATGTGTTACATTAAAAGTTAGACAATTGCAAGAAATAAAGAGTTATTCTCAATCTGTCTCACGATCCTTCGGTTGATCAACTATTTACCTACAATTCTATTGTTCTAGCAAATCAATAGTCTTAATCAAGTTCTTCAGAGTTCAATCGTGACTTGGGAGAATTGCTATCCGAAGAAGTTAGACGTGCGTGTTCGAGTTATTCAACACGGGTTCGCTGAATCTATCCCATCCACAAATCTACCAACACCGCCGTCGATTCATTACCTCACGACGACCACCACCACCAGCTGTACGCTGTGAATCCAGCCACCACCGTGACCTCTTCGTGTTAGTCATCGAGTCCTTGTTCGTCGTCCGTATTCCTAGTAAGTTCTACATCCGATCGAGTTCTAATTGTCCTCTATAGTTTCGGTTCTTTTCCCATTCTTATTGGTATTGTGTTTTGCTTGGTTTTTGGTCATCATCTAGAGTTCTAAGTGTCGAGTCTAATTCAGGTCGTATTCATTTATTATCGAGTCTAAATTGTTCGTTTAGTTGAGTTGTAATTTAATTCATTGTTCGTGTCGTATTGTTCCCTTACGCATCCGACGTTGTTCCGTTCCTTAGCTTCCGCATATTTCGTCTGTGTCATGCCCCATAGGTCCCGGGTCACATCATAAATTGGTATCAAGAGCCACGTCGGTTCTTATCGTTCGTGGTTCAATACGTCAATTTCTATTCGTTTTATCATTTTGAGTCTTTCGAGTTGTAACTTGCATATTCATTGATACAAAAAAAAAAAAAGGAGCGAAGGGATCGAATCCCTGCAACAAAAAAAAAAATCGTCAAAAAAAAAACGAAAATTCAGATTTGTTTCTTGTTATTTCAATTATTTAGTGTCTTTCCTAGTTAGATAGATTTGTTTCCATCCTAGATAGATACTTAGGGATTTTAGATTGTGTCCATACTTGGTAAAACACATCCAAAAGTCTCTTACCTTATGTTCTAGATTTCTTTCCTTGTTTTTAGATTTCTTTCCATCCTCATCCATATCTTCCATACTTATCCACCCATATTTTGAATCCTACCATCTATAGGGTTCGAAATTTTCCAGCTCAATTACACATACACCTGGTTCACCATATACACCACATAGTCCATACACCCGTACACCCATACACCCGTACACCCGTACACCCGTGGTCTACATACACCAAAATCAGCAGGTTTACATACTCCACACGCCTACTTCTACTCTTAGCAACCTCCCGGCTTGATTTTATCCGTTGGAGCTTGAAGAAGACCCAGAGGAGCTAGTCAAGAGAAGCAGCTATTTTCGATCAACCCACCCCCATATTTCACTTCTTTCACACGTGCACTACATACTTGAGAGATACACGAGTAGAAAAATCAAGAGAGACATACACGAGCGTTTGTGAGGAATTGTTAGGTTCTACTTTGCTTTCTCTTCACGTTTGTTCGTTTTGCAGGTACTATGAAGAAAGGTACCATAGGAGAGTCTTCAGAGCTACCCACAGGTGAGCCTAGATCGCCTAATACCCCAGAAGATACATCATACAAGTCCAATGCAGCTTGGGACGCGAAGTACAACTTTGATGCTATGGCACAGTACTTCAGACGGGAGAACCAAATGATGAAGGATAACTTCAACAATCAGATTGTCGAGCTGACTGAAGAGATCCAAAGACTTAAAGCTCAACCATCTGAGCACCAAACAGTCCAAGGCAACGTAGAGAGGCAGCCCGAGCCTCAGGCTGAGCTTGAGCACTGACGCCAGCCGCCACAGCAGCCTCGAGCCGCAGCCAGGCCGCCTCCAAGGCAAGAATTCGAACAACACCATGACTATGGGTTTGAATGTGATGATGCCGCCAGTGGTTATGAAGCCGATTTCATACCACAAGGACGGGGCGACTACAATAACCGACCCCCGTGCACCTCATTGGCGTGCAAATCGAGAAGAAGAAATGCTCAACAACATCAAGACGAGCATCCCTGAGTTTGAAGGCCTTCACGACCCCGATATCTACTTAGATTGGGAGCGTAAGGTAGAAAAGATCTTTGCATACTATGACTTTTCGGAAGTCAAGAAAGTACAGCTCGCATGCTTAGAGTTTAGAGGTTACGCAGCCTCATGGTGGGAAATGCAGCAGGATCGACGCCGCAGAAACAGAAATCCTCCCATCGACACTTGGGAAGAAATGAAGGCGTTGATGCGTGGGCGTTTCATTCCAGTCCATTATGAGAGAGAGCTCGAGAAGAAGCTCAACCGAATCAAACAAGGCACGCGATCCATAGAAGAATATCACAAGGAGTTGGAGACTGCCTTGAACCGAGTAGGGAAGCAGGGAAACCTTAAATGCTACCATCATTCGGTACATTGAAGGTATGAATCCTGATATTGCATGTGAAGTCGAGTTGAGAGACTTCCACAGTGTTGAGAGGATGGTGCAGTACGCGTCGATTGTAGAAAAGCAGCTGAGAGAAGGCCGACGTCGATCACATCACAGTGCAGCCCCTACATGCCAACCTTGGAGTCGGGCAGCCCCTAGTTCGACATCATCTGATGCCTCACGACCGCGAGGTCCTCCAGAACAGCCCGTTCGACATTTTGATCGCACTCTACCACGGTCCAGTCGTAGACCCGAGTCTACACCGCCTGTTCAGCCAAGGCCGAACCTTACACGGCCTCCACCAAGTGTGACTGATGTGACCTGGGACCTATGGGACACGACACGGACGAAATATGCGGAAGCTTAGGAACGGAACAACGTCGGATACGTAAGGGATCAATACGAATAAAGAGAATAAATGAAATACTCGACTAGAACGAATAAGACTCGAACGAATAAAGAAACTTACTAGGAACGTAGACACCACTAGGACTCAACGTAGACTCTTGGAACGACTTGAGGTGGCTGGAATCACGGTGGTATGGCTGGAATTTGGTGGATGGATGGCGGCGATGTATGTTGTGGAATCGGCTAAATTCGGCGAACCCGTGTTGAAAACCCGAACGCGCACATCTAGCTTCTCCGGATAGCAATTCTCCCAAGTACTTAATTATACCCTGAAGAACCTAAATAAGACTATTGATTTGCTAGAACAATAGAATTGTAGATAAAAGTTTGATCAACCGAAGGATCGTGAGACAGATTGAGAATAACTCTTTATTTCTTGCAATTGTCTAATTATGAATGTCACAGGGTGCTCCTATTTATAGGAGAGCATAGCCACGAAAATATAACCCTAAATAACTAGATAAACATTGAAAAATACTAATCCTAATCAATCTAGGATAGAATCAAAAGATACCAAAAATAAGATAACAAAAATCTATCTAAATCTAACTAGATAAGGATAAATCCCAAACTGATTTGGGCTGGATATTCTCGCCATTCTTGGACCCAAAATACACGTCCATGGGCTGAATTAAGTGTATTAATTTCGTGGCCCATGTGTGTGTAATTCTTGCCACCTTTGCATGAAAAACAGCATCTCCCGATTTCCCATGCAAACGCGTATAACTTTTGATGTACACGTCCAAATGGCGTCGTTCTTCTTCTCACGTCTTCATGCTTCCTTCATCATCTATGGATAGCATGGTGATCAATCTCGAGCTGCCCTTGACTTCATTTTCACCAAGTTCGAATTTGCGACGAATAGAAGCTTGTAAAGAAGCTTGCAACTTCTTAGCTCGCAAACGCGTCATTGGACCTTTAAACTGCAGCTCCGGATCATCTTCTTCATTGCCTTGCACGACCTCATCATTCCCCCCCTGCTGAAAAGAATTCGTCCTCGAATTCGGGGACTCATCATTATCGAACTCATCATCTGCAGAAAAGGGAGATAAATCAGCAACATTAAATGTAGATGAACACTTATACTCACCGGGTAAATCAATGCGATATGCATTGTCATTGACTCGACTCAACACGGTGAACGGTCCATCTCCTCTAGGCATCAATTTCGATTTTCTCAAGTTGGGAAACCGTCCAGGACTCAGATGAATCCAAACACGATCTCCGGGCTGGAAAATCACTTGCGTGCGCCGTTTATTCTTTTGAACAGCATTACGTGCGCCAACGGCTTCAATGCGCGCACGCACCTTCTCATGCATCTCCTTAACTTGTTCCGCTTTTCTTGTACCTTTAACACTTGTTAGATGCTCAACAGGTAAAGGCAACAGATCATTAGGCGTTAGCGGATTAAAACCATAAACAACTTCAAATGGAGACATATTGGTAGATGAATGCACAACGCGATTATAAGCGAATTCAGCATATGGCAAACAATCTTCCCATGATTTCAAGTTATTTTTAACTAAAGAACGCAGCAAAGTACCTAAAGTGCGATTAACTACTTCAGTTTGTCCATCAGTTTGTGGATGACATGCAGTAGAAAATAACAGTTTGGTACCTAACTTACCCCATAGTACACGCCAAAAATGTGCTAGAAACTTAGAATCCCTATCACTAACAATAGTTCTAGGTATTCCATGTAAACGCACAACATGTATAAAGAACAAATTGGCAATGTGTACATCATCATCGGTTTTCCTACATGCAATGAAATGAGACATCTTGGAAAACCTATCAACTACAACGAATATGGAATCTCGACCAGACCTAGACCGTGGTAAACCTAATATGAAATCCATAGATAAATCAATCCACGGGGAAGACGAGGCTGGTAGAGGAGTGTATAAACCGAAAGGATGTGAAGTAGATTTCGATCTCCTACATGTAATGCATCTACTACACACATTCTCAACATCATGCTTCATACGTGGCCAAAAGAAATGTTCATGCAGCAAGTTTAACGTCTTAGACACACCAAAGTGACCCATTAAACCTCCCGCATGCGATTCAAGAACTAACAACTCACGCATAGAAGACTTAGGAATACACAACTGTGAACCCTTGAACAAGAAACCCTCATGCACGAAATAACCATCATAAGCACGAGATCTTGAGCAACATTCAGCATATAGGGTGCGAAAAATTCATCACATGCATATAACTCCTTAATTGCATCAAATCCCAACATCTTAGCATGCATAAGGTTCAAGAGAACATACCTTCTCGACAATGCATCAGCTACAACGTTTTCGGCACCTTTCTTGTACTTGATGACGTACGGGAAAGACTCGATAAACTCTACCCATCGTGCATGTCGCTTGTTCAGATTTTGTTGGCCTTTCAAATGCTTTAAACTCTCGTGATCCGTGTGAATCACAAACTCCTTAGACCGCAAATAGTGCTGCCACGTCTCTAAAGCTCTTTTGAGTGCGTACAGCTCCTTGTCATAGGTAGAATAACGAAGGGCTGCATCATGGAGCTTTTCACTGAAATAGGCGACTGGACGCCGTTCCCGCATCAAAACAGCACCAATCCAGGCCCGAGGCATCACATTCGATTTCAAAAGTCTTATTAAAGTCCAGAAGAGCAAGAACATGCGCATTACATAAACAAGACTTTAAAGTGTTAAACGCATGCTCTTGAACAGGACCCCATTCAAACTTGCGATCTTTCTTGCTTAACTCAGTAAGCGGCGCGGCTATGCTGGAGAAATCGCGCACAAAACGACGATAAAACCCAGCAAGGCCGTGGAAAGACCTCACATCACTCGCAGACTTAGGAGTGGGCCATTCCTCAATCGCTTTGATTTTGGAACAGTCTACTTCTATACCACGTAAGCTCACAACGAAGCCTAGAAACACGACTTCATTCATGCAAAAAGAACACTTAGACAGATTACCATACAATTTCGACTCCCTAAGAAGCTCAAAAACGTGTCTAAGGTGCTGCATATGTGTATGTGTCGTGTCACTGTAAATCAAGATGTCATCAAAATACACAACAACATACTTTCCAATTACTTCACGCAAAACATGATTCATCAAACGCATAAATGTGCTTGGTGCATTAGTGAGACCAAAAGGCATAACAAGCCATTCATACAAACCATGCTTAGTCTTAAATGCAATTTTCCATTCATCACCTTCTTGCATACGTACTTGAAAATAACCAGAACGCAAATCAATTTTAGAAAAGACACGCGAACCAGATAACTCATCAAGCATATCATCTAATCTAGGGATGGGAAAACGATACTTTACCGTGATTTTATTGATTGCACAACAGTCCATGCACATACGCCATTCGTTGTTCTTTTTTGGCACTAGAATCACTGGAACGGTGCACGGGCTCAAGCTGTCTCGAATTTGCTTCTTCTCCAACAGCTCCTTGACTTGCCTATCTATCTCCTTAGTCTCGTCGGGAGACGTTCTATAGGCTGGTCGGTTGGGAAGCACGGCTCCGGGGATGAAATCGATCTGATGCTCGATTCCTCGCACTAGTGGAAGTCCTCCGGGTATCTCCTCAGGAAAAACGTCCTTGAACTCATCAAGTAAGGGCTGCACATCACTAGGCAAACAATCATTAGTAGCACTGCTCTTAAATGTGAGTAGAACAAGGGGCATACCTGCTTTAACGGCTTTCTGAACTCCTTTTGCTGAAATAAACAAGCTCTTCACATGAGGCTTGTTTGAACTCGACTCTGACTTCTTTTCCACAGCTAGGGAGCTCGAATGAGGTTGTTTGGAAGGTGAAGAGGCGGCGCCAAGGGGCTGTCCGGGGGCTGATGTTTCGGTCGTGGCCTTCGGGACCCGTTTTGCGGCTGCTTGCTTCGCCTTTTCCTCTTTGAACCTCTCTTGCATGCGTTGCTGATCCGTAGCAACGTCTGTAGGTGATAATGGCCTTAGGGTGCTGATTTGGCCATCAATGTCGACGGTGTAAGTGTTCAGACGTCCATCGTGGACAACACGTCGATCATACTGCCAAGGTCTGCCTAATAACAAGTGTGCCGCATCCATAGGGATAACGTCGCACAAAACAGTGTCAGAAAACTTATGGATTGAGAATGAGACACTTACCTGGTGAACCACGCGTATCTCGCCTCTTTCTGTAAGCCACTGCAATCTGTAAGGTTTTGCATGTTGTTGAACAGGTAGACCAAGCTTTTCAACTGCGTACTGACTAATGGCATTGATCACATTGCCACTATTGATTATCATGGAACACGTGTGACCTTGAATCACTGCACGGGTGTAGAAGATGTTCTCCCGTTTGTTGTTCTTGTTCCTCTTCTCGAATGATGCTCAAACTCCGGATTGTGACCAAACTGAGCTGAACTTCCGGATCGACTGGATTAGGGGCTGCATCATTCTCGACTTCTGCTTCAAGTGTGGCGTCGCCCACGGGATCCTTTTCATCCTCACTGGCTGATTCGACTTCATTTGATTCCGTTAAGTATAGAACTCGCCGGTTTGGACACTGAGCTTGGAAATGGCCCCAACCTTGACACTTATGACATTGGACGTCACGAGCACGATTAGGGGCTGCATTAGGGGTTGTAAAACCTTGATTTGGCCGAGTAGGGGTCGGCCGTGGCTGGTTGGGCGGCGTAGACTCGGGTCTACGGCTTGACTGCGGTGTAGAACGGTCGAAACGCCGTTCGGGTGGTCCGGATGGACCTCTGGATCGTGTAGAATCATTAGAAGGAGTAGAAAGTGATGTGGAAGGGGTACCTTTATTCCAAGAGGGGCGTGTAGGGGCTGAATTGAAGTGGGATCGACGGCGACCCTCTCTTAGCTGCCTTTCCACAATCGTCGCGTACTGCACCATTCTTTCTACACTGGTGAAGTCTCTGAGCTCGACTTCACATGCAATGTCGGGGTTCATACCTTCAATGTACCGGATGATGGTAGCATTTAAGGTCTCTTGCTTCCCGACGCGGTTCAGAAGGGTCTCCAATTCCTTGTGGTACTCTTCAATCGACCTCGTACCTTGCTTGACCCGATTGAGCTTCTTTTCAAGCTCTCTTTCATAATGCATGGGTATAAAATGCCCACGCATAAATCCTTTCATTTCCTCCCAGTTGTCGATTGAAGGGTTGTGATTTCGGCGTCTCCTTTCTTGCTGCATTTCCCACCATGAGGCTGCGTAGCCTCTAAACTCTAAGCATGCGAGTTGTACCTTCTTTTGCTCTGAAAAGTTGTAGCATGCAAAGATCTTCTCTACCTTACGTTCCCAATCTAAGTAAGCATCGGGATCGTGAAGGCCTTCAAATTCAGGTATGCTCGTCTTGATGTTGTTGAGCCTACCATCATCATCATCATGATGATTTGCTCGCCTATGGGGACCTCAGGGTCGGCTATGGCGTTCTCTTGCTTCATAACCACTGGCTGTATAGGAATCGTATCCATAATCAAAGTCTTCTTCAAAGGCGGGCTCTCGGGGCGGCCTTTGATCATCTTGTTGAACAGGAGGCGGCTGTGGGACATTTCTCAGGGGTTGGCGTCGGCCTTGAGCTCCTGTTTGAGGCTCATGACGCCTCTCTGTGTTGTCTTGAGGCTCGGGTTGCCTCTCTGCAGTAGTTGGAGGCTCAGATTGCCTCATCTCTTCATCTTGAGGATCGAGTGACCTCTTCTCAGGATCTCCTTGGACCGTTTGGGATGCGGCAGTTTGAGATCGAAGCTTTGCAAGCTCTTCTTGCAATTCAGCTACTTGGTTGCCAAGTTCGTCTTTCAGTAGATGAGTCTGTCGCTCAAAGTGCTTAGCTAGTGCTTCATATTCGTACTTGGCATCCCATTGTGGTTCGGACGAGTAGGATTGTTCGCCTGGTGTGTTCGGCGATCTAGGCTCCTCAAGGGGTGGAGTAGTCACCCCTTTATTGTTTTCTTTCTTCATGGTACCTGCAAAACGAACAAACGTGAAGAAAAAGCAAAGTAGTACCTCACAATTCCTCACAGACGCTCGTGTATGTCACTCTTGATTTTTCCACTCGTGTTTAACTCTCAAGTATGTGTAGTGCACGTGTGGAGTGAAATATGGGGGTGGGTGGATCGAAATCTTCAGCAGCTTCTCTTGATTAGCTCCTCTGGGTCTTCTTCAAGCTCCAACGGATAGAATCAAGCCGGAAGGTTGCTAAGAGTAGAAGTAGGCGTGTGGAATGAGTATTCAATGGGTTGGTGTATGCGGACCACGGGTGTATGGGTGTACGGGTGTATGGGTGTATGGATTTGTGTGGTGTATAAGGTGAACCGGGTGTATATGGAAAAGAGATGGAAATTTCGAATCCTAGAGGTGTAGGAATCGAATTCTATGATGGATAAGGGTGGAGAATTTGAATAGATGTAGATTAGGATGAAATCTATCTAAACAAGGTAAGAAATCTAATGGATAAAGGAATAAGGATTTTGTATGTGTGAACACAATCTAGGAATCCCTAAAAAGATGGAAACAAATCTAAAAACAAGGAATTGGGATAAAAAACACAATAAATAAACTGAATTTTTGTTTTTTTTTGACGATTTTTTTTTGCTATAGGGATTTCGATCCCTTTGCTCTTTTTTCTCTTTTTTTTTCAATGAACAATTCACGTATTACAACTCAAAAGACTCAAATGAGAAAACGAATAGAAATTGACGTATTGAACCACGAACGATAGAAACCGACGTGGCTCTTGATACCAATTTATGATGTGACCCGGGACCTATGGGACACGACACGGACGAAATATGCGGAAGCTTAGGAACGGAACAACGTCGGATATGTAAGGGATCAATACGAATAAAGAGAATAAATGAAATACTCGACTAGAACGAATAAGACTCGAACGAATAAAGAAACTTACTAGGAACGTAGACACAACTAGGACTCAACGTAGACTCTTGAAACGACTTGAGGTGGCTGGAATCACGGTGGTATGGCTGGAATTCAGTGGATGGACGGCGGCGATGTATGTTGTGGAATCGGCTAAATTCGGCGAACCCGTGTTGAAAACCCGAACGCGCACGTCTAGCTTCTCCGGATAGCAATTCTCCCAAGTACTTAATTATACCCTGAAGAACCTAAATAAGACTATTGATTTGCTAGAACAATAGAATTGTAGATAGAAGTTTGATCAACCGAAGGATCGTGAGACAGATTGATAATAACTCTTTATTTCTTGCAATTGTCTAATTATGAATGTCACAGGGTGCTCCTATTTATAGGAGAGCATAGCCACGAAAATATAACCCTAAATAACTAGATAAACATTGAAAAATACTAATCCTAATCAATCTAGGATAGAATCAAAAGATACCAAAAATAAGATAACAAAAATCTATCTAAATCTAACTAGATAAGGATAAATCCCAAACTGATTTGGGCTGGATATTCTCGCCATTCTTGGACCCAAAATACACATCCATGGGCTGAATTAAGTGTATTAATTTCGTGGCCCATGTGTGTGTAATTCTTGCCACCTTTGCATGAAAAACAGCATCTCCCGATTTCCCATGCAAACGCGTATAACTTTTGATGTACACGTCCAAATGGCGTCGTTCTTCTTCTCACGTCTTCATGCTTCCTTCATCATCTATGGATAGCATGGTGATCAATCTCGAGCTGCCCTTGACTTTATTTTCACCAAGTTCGAATTTGCGACGAATAGAAGCTTGTAAATAAGCTTGCAACTTCTTAGCTCGCAAACGCGTCATTGGACCTTTAAACTGCAGCTCCGGATCATCTTCTTCATTGCCTTGCACAACCTCATCAGTGACGCCCCCTAATGCAGCCCCTAATCGAGCTCGTGACATTCAATGTCACAAATGTCAAGGTTGGGGCCACTTTCAAGCTCAATATCCAAACCGGCGAGTTCTGTACTTAACAGAATCGAATGAAGTCGAATCAGCCAGTGAGGATGAACAAGAGTCAGTGGGCGACACCACAGTTGAAGAAGAAGTCGAGAATGATGCAGCACATGAAGACATCGATCCGGAAGTTCAACAAGTTAGTTTGGTCACAATCCGGAGTTTGAGCATCATTCGAGAAGAAGAACAAGAACACCAACGGGAAAACATCTTCTACACCCGTGCAGTGATTAAAGGTCACATTTGTTCGATGATTATTGATAGTGGCAGCGTGATTAATGCCATTATTCAATACGCAGTGGAAAAGCTTGGTCTACCGGTTCAACAACACACGAGTCCCTATAGATTGTAGTGGCTCACCAATAGAGGCGAGATTCGCGTGGTACATCAGGTAAGTGTCTCGTTCTCAATCAATAAGTTTTCTGACACTGTCTTGTGCGACGTCATCCCTATGGATGTAGCAGACTTGTTGTTAGGCAGACCTTGGCAGTTTGATCGACGTGTTGTACACGATGGGCGATTAAATACCTACACAGTCTACTTAGATGGCCAGACTAGTACATTGAGGCCATTACCACCTAAAGCCGTTGCTACGCATGCAAGAGAAGTTCAAAGAGGAAAAGGCGAAGCAAGCTGATGCGACCCGGACTATTAATCTAGGACGAATCTAGAGAACGTAGCGGAAGACTTTAGGATGCGAAACACGTCAGTGAATGAAGGGTTTCAATCCGACTCAAATAAACGATAGAAAGACGAACTCTAGACAACTAAAAAATACCTAAACTATGACACGACTATGTAACACAAAATCCAAGGGATAAGGGCTGCAAAGGGACAATTTTATGGCTGGAATTTGGATGGAATTCGTGTGTGAAGTCTTGTGAAGAAGGGCTTGTTCACATCAAGACATGTCATCTAGTTCATCCAACGCAGATCACCAGTTAAATTCAGACATAATAAGTGAAGCTACAATTCCGTCCCAACCCATATGCATTGATCCAACACTTGATTCGGGTAAGTCGGATAATCTATTAATTTCTCAGAACAGTGCTACTAATGATTGTTTTTCTAGTGATGTGCAGATCGAGAAGAGAGAGTTCGAGATTGAGCAGCCTGGAATAGCTACATCCAACCCTGATGGCAGCTCGAAAGAAGTTTCCAACTCTCAAGAGGAGATCCACGAAGAGCTGAAGTTGGAGCATGATGATGTTCGACTTAGAGATCAGCTTGTTCTAGATAAGTCGTCCAATACCCATGTTGTTTATCTTAAGGACATGTTACTTGAAATCGAGAGAGGTAAGTACCGTCTGTACTATTCTAGTATTGATAGGTATTTGATGTGCATAGTTGAATCCATGTTTCTTTTTAGAATTAATTTAACATTTGGATTTGACTTGAAGTGCATGAAAAGGTTGGATAGTAGAGAGTCATTGTTTGTTCCAACCAAGTGTAAGATGCGTGCATGGTATTTGAATTCGATTAGTTTGTGTTTTTCCATTGCTCATTTGAAATCTCATTATAGTGTTGAACATGCTGAAAATTGCATAATTGTTTGTTATACCATGTTCGATCCATTATATGCTACATGTTGGATAGTTGATTGTTTTGTTGAGTGTTATGCTGCATGTGTTTGTGCATGAGGGTTTCTTGTTCAAGGGTTCACAGTTATGCATTCCTAAGTCTTCTATGCGTGAGTTGTTAGTTCTTGAATCGCATGCGGGAGGTTTAATGGGTCACTTTGGTGTGTCTAAAACGTTAAACTTGCTGCATGAACATTTCTTTTGGCCACATATGAAGCATGATGTTGAGAATGTGTGCAGTAGATGTATTACATGCAAGAAGTCGAAATCTACATCACACCCGTTTGGTTTATACACTCCTCTACCAGCCCCGTCTTCCCCGTGGATTGATTTATCTATGGATTTCATTTTGGGATTACCACGGTCTAGGTATGGTCGAGATGCAATTTTTGTGGTTGTTGATAGGTTTTCCAAGATGTCTCATTTCATTGCATGTAGGAAAACCGATGATGCAGTACACATAGCCAATCTGTTCTTTATACATGTTGTGCGTTTACATGGAATACCTAGAACTATTGTTAGTGATAGGGATTCTAAGTTTCTTGCACATTTTTGGCGTGTACTATGGGGTAAGTTGGGTACCAAACTGTTATTTTCTACTGCATGTCATCCACAAACTGATGGACAAACTGAAGTAGTTAATCGCACTTTAGGTACTTTGCTGCGTACTTTAGTTAAAAACAACTTGAAATCATGGGAAGATTGTTTGCCATATGCTGAATTTGCCTATAATAGAGTTGTGCATTCATCTACCAATATGTCTCCATTTGAAGTTGTTTATGGTTTTAATCCGCTAACGCCTAATGATCTGTTGCCTTTACCTGTTGAGCATCTAACAAGTGTTAAAGGTACAAGAAAAGCGGAACAAGTTAAGGAGATGCATGAGAAAGTACGTACGCGTATTGAAGCCGTTGGCGCACGTAATGCTGTTCAAAAGAATAAACGGCGCAAGCAAGTGATTTTCCAGCCCGGAGATCGCGTTTGGATTCTTCTAAGTCCTGGACGGTTTCCTAACTTGAGAAAATCGAAATTAATGCCTAGAGGAGATGGACCGTTCACCGTGTTGAGTCGAGTCAATGACAATGCATATCGCATTGATTTACCCGGTGAGTATAAGTGTTCGTCTATATTCAATGTTGCTGACTTATCTCCCTTTTCTGCAGATGATGAGTTCGATGATGATGAGTCCCCGAATTCGAGGATGAATTCTTTTCAGCAGGGGGGGAATGATGAGGTCATGCAAGGCAAAGAAGAAGATGATCCAGAGCTGTAGTTTAAAGGTCCAATGACGCGTTTGCGAGCTAAGAAGTTACAAGCTTATTTACAAGCTTCTATTCGTCGCAAATTCGAGTTGCATGAAGATGAAGTGAAGAGCAGCCCAAGATGGATCACCATGCTATCTATTAATGATGAAGAAGGTATCATGAAGACGTGAGAAGAAGAATCACGCCATTTGGACGTGTGCATAAAAAGTTATACGCGTTTGCATGGGAAATCGGGAGATGCTGTTTTTCATGCAAAGGTGGTAATATTAATTGTACCATGGGCCACGAAATTATTCATGTTAATTCAGCCCATGATCGAGTTCTAAGGTCCAAGATGGTGTGGAAATACAAGCCCAAATCCATTATGGGATTTATCCTTATCTAGTTAGATTTAGATAGATTTTTGTTATCTTATTTTTGGTATCTTTTGATTTTATCCTAGATTGCTTAGGATTAGTATTTTTTGATGTTTATCTAGTTAATTAGGGTTAATTTTCGTTCATAATCTCTCCTATAAATAGGAGCACCCTGTGACATTCATAATGCAGACAATTGCAAGAAATAAAGAGTTATTCTCAATCTGTCTCACGATCCTTCGGTTGATCAAACTTTTATCTACAATTCTATTGTTCTAGCAAATCAATAGTCTTATTTAAGTTCTTCAGGGTATAATTAAGTACTTGGGAGAATTGCTATCCGGAGAAGCTAGACGTGCGCGTTCGGGTTATTCAACACGGGTTCGCCGAATCTAACCAATCCACAACACATCGTCACCGCCGTCAATACCATCACCACCGCCGTCATCCGCCGCCGTGACCATCACCACCGCCGAGTTCCAGCCACCATCCAAGTGTTCCAATCGAGTCCTAGTTCGTGTCTACGTAATTCTAGTAAGTTTTATCGTATTTTGAGTCGGATTGATTCCATTGTTTTCTAGCTGACGTAGTTCGTTCTTGAAGTCTTCCGCGTGCATAAATCTCGTGTCTTGGATACATTGTCCGGGTCACATCAACTATAGTCTAAATTAATTAAATAAATACTATAGTCTAACTAAAATTCAATCCCTAATTAAATCAAATAAGGGACGAAAATTCCATGTAATGCGAATCTGTCATGCATGCACAATTTGATGAGTTCTTCTATCTTCATGCATTGCTCTTCAAATCTTGATCTCCAATCTTTAATTGTTAACAAAGTAACAATCTTGGGGTTGCATTTAACTTCTTCTAATTCTTCAAATTTCTTGCGAATAATTGCTTGGAAACAACCTTGCAATTTCTTGGCTCGAAATCGTGTAATTGAACCTCTAAATGGCAGCTCCGGATTTCTTCAAGGCCTTGCATGGCTTCATCAATATATTCTACACCACAGTTGCTATTCAAGATAAGACTTGCGCATTGATCATAGACAGTGGAAGTGTTATTAATGCAGTGAGCCAGTACGCGGTCGACAAGCTTGGATTTTCCACTGTGAAACATCCAAATCCATACCGTTTGCAATGGCTTACAGAAAGAGGCACAGTTCGCGTAACCGGTCAGGTACATGTATCTTTTTCCATCCGTCGTTATTCTGACACTGTATTATGCGATGTTATTCCTATGGATGCAGCACATATACTTTTAGGGAGACCATGGCAATTCGATAGACAAGCTGTACACGACGGAATCGCGAACACCTATACAGTGAAGAAAGACGGCCGAACCACCATACTGAAGCCGTTAACACCCAAAGCCGTTCAAGAGGAGCAAGAAATAATGCGAGCAAAGTTTAAAGAGGAGCGCGAGAAGACCGCCGCAGCAGCCGTTCGAGTCACCGCCGCGGACAGCCCTCACACGGCCGAGAAGTCTTCACCGCCGCCGCCTTCCCCATTGCAGCCTATTGCAGCCCCTTCATCACCTCAATACGACGCTATTGATCGTGGAAAAGGCGTCAATACAGCCCATTTACATCAAGAAAAGAATCGGTCTTTGTTTTGTACATTTAAAAGTGTTGAAA
Source organism: Perilla frutescens (assembly GCA_026008535.1). Lineage (NCBI taxonomy): Eukaryota > Viridiplantae > Streptophyta > Magnoliopsida > Lamiales > Lamiaceae > Perilla > Perilla frutescens. Next base: position 49,197,271 of record BRKX01000013.1, read on the forward strand.
AGGCTATTAGAGCTAGGATGCCTTTAATTCTTTTAACTTGTAAGAACAGTGCTACTAACGATGTTTCTTTGCCTAGTATTGTGCAGTTCCTTATAAAGGAGTTCGAGGACATATTTCCGGATGAGATTCCAAGTGGATTACCTCCAGTTTATGGGATCGAGCACCAGATCGACTTCGTGCCCGGAGCCGTCTTGCCGAACCGCCCTGCATACCGCACGTCACCTGAAGAAACAAAGGAGATAGATCGTCAAGTTAAGGAGCTGTTGGAGAAGAAGCAAATCCGAGAGTTGATGAGCCCATGTGCAGTTCCAGTGATTCTAGTGCCCAAGAAGAACGATGAATGGAGAATGTGCATGGATTGCAGAGCCATCAACAAGATAACAGTTAAGTATCATTTTCCCATTCCTAGACTTGATGATATGCTAGATGAACTTAGTGAATCTAAGATTTTTTCTAAGATTGATTTGAGGTCTGGTTATTTTCAAGTTCGCATGCATGAGGGTGATGAATGGAAAACAGCTTTTAAGACTAAGCATGGTTTATATGAGTGGTTGGTTATGCCTTTTGGTCTCACAAATGCACCGAGCACATTTATGAGATTGATGAACCATGTTTTGCGTGATGTTATTGGGAAATATGTGGTTATTTACTTTGATGATATCCTGATATACAGTCACAGTGCACAGGCGCACCTAGATCACCTTAGGCGCGTATTTTTGCTTTTGAGAGATGCTCGATTGTATGGCAACATGTCTAAGTGTTCTTTTGCTTAAATGAAGTAGTATTCTTAGGCTTTGTTGTGAGTTGTAGAGGTATTGAGGTTGACCGTTCCAAAATTAAGGCGATTGAGGAATGGCCAACACCCAAAACCGCGTCTGAAGTACGGTCCTTTCACGGCCTTGCCGGATTTTATTGTCGCTTTGTGCGCGATTTCTCTAGTATTGCCGCGCCTCTTACTGAGCTAAGTAAGAAGGATCGCAAGTTTGAATGGCAACAAGAGCATGCTTTTAATACTTTGAAGTCATTATTGTGTTCTGCTCCTGTTTTATGTTTACCGGATTTTTCTAAAACCTTTGAGATCGAGTGTGATGCCTCCGGGATAGGTATTGGTGCTGTTTTGATGCAGGAAAAACGCCCCTTGTGATGATGTTTAGGCTAGAAGTGATGTGACCCGGGACAATATGACACAATGAGACACAAAAGACGCGGAAGCTAGGAAAGAAACTACGTCGGTACGAAAGGATTCTATACTCGAAAACTAGACGACTAAGACTCAATTAAAATACCTAGATAGATGACACACAAATAAAAACACAAATCCAATATAATAGGGCTGTGTTGGGACGGTAATATGGACGGCTAGGATAATGATGATCGATGGTGATGAGTAGGTTTAGAATGGCTAGAGTAGATAGGGTATGATAGAGATGAAACGGACTTACGGATTGAAACGGGACGAGATGATGTTGAACTCGAGCAAGGGCTGGAATGGAATGAACGTTGATGATGCTTGGATGACGTCGAACGGCGATGATGGACGATGTAAAGTCGATGTGAATTACAACCCGAAAGTTGCCTTGAATCTCGAACGTACACAAGGCCAAATTCTTTAAGTTGCTCTTCGATAGCGAGTTTCCGATGATCCCTCGAACGTGGACGGTGAATTCCCTTTGTAAAACTTAGAGATGCTAATTCTAAGAGTATGAATTTAAAAGATCTAAACTCACAAAGATATAAAATGGGTTGAGACAATATTGAAAGCAAAGCTTAAAATTATCAAATATGGTCTGAATAACGATGAAATATGGATCCACTATTTATAATAGTTGGATCGAATTCCTAAGGCTAAGGGACGAAAATAATAGTCCTAATTAGACTAGAATTGGACTTTGACTACTTCCTAAACTAGAATTCTATTTAAGGTAGATTTTGTAGATCTTGCCTTATCTAAAAATCTGGTCAAAATTCTATCTAAAATAACCGAAAAATCCTAACTAAAAATCTGCAAAATTTCGTCCATAATATAATAAATAAAATACTATAGTCTAATAAATCAATCCCCTTAATTGGATCATCAAGGGCCGAATTATTTTGGACTTTTCCACCATGCATGCTTAACTTGGGCTGAATAGCAAGTATACATATCTAACCCAACAAAAGCACACACACGCCTTCTTCTTCATGCACACATGTTCACATCTTGATCTCCATCTTCAAATGTCAACAATGTCATCATCTTCAAGCTTCCTTGCACTCCGTCTTCAACTTCGAACTTCTTGCGAATTATGGCTTGTAAATATTCTTGCAACTTCTTAGCTCGTAGTCTTGTGACGGGGCCTTTGAATTGCAGCTCTTCATTGACTTCCTCATTGCTATGGATGTCCTCATCATTCCCCCCCTGCTGAAGAGAATTCGTCCTCGAATTTGAAGTGTCATCATGGTCGAATTCATCTGTAGATAAAGGAGACAAATCAGCAACATTAAACGTGGAAGAACACTTGTACTCACCAGGGAGATCAATGCGGTATGCATTATCATGAACACGGCTCAAAACAGTGAATGGGCCATCTCCACGGGGCGACAACTTCGATTTCCTCAAGTTAGAGAATCGGCCTGGACTCAAATGGATCCAAACACGATCTCCGGGCTGGAATATCACACGTTTGCGCCTCGTGTTGCGTGCTGCGGCGGTTTGAGCGCCTTTGTGCTTGATCCGGACACGAACCTTCTCATGCATCTCTCGAATAAAATAAGCTCTCTTCATACCTTTAACACTCGTTAGATGCTCAACGGGTAAAGGAATCAAATCAGTAGAAGTTAACGGATTAAATCCATAAACTACCTCAAATGGAGACATGTTAGTAGAAGAATTAATAACACGATTATAAGCAAATTCAGCATATGGTAAACATTCTTCCCATGACTTCAAATTGTTCTTAATTAGAGACCTCAGTTTGACCATCGGTTTGTGGATGACATGTAGTAGAAAACAATAACTTAGTACCTAATTTTCCCCACAAAACACGCCAGAAATATCCTAAAAACTTAGAATCCCTATCACTAACAATAGTACGAGGAATTCCATGCAATCTAACAATATGCACAAAAAACAAGTTGGCAATATGAACAGCATCATCGGTTTTTCTACATGCAATGAAATGAGCCAGTTTAGAGAACCGATCAACTACAACAAACACCGAATCTTTACCCGACCTAGACCTAGGTAATCCCAAGATGAAGTCCATAGATATGTCGATCCAAGGGGCTGTAGGGGCGGGTAAGGGCGTGTACAATCCAAACGGGTGTGAAGTGGACTTGGCTTGACGACAAGTAATGCAACGACTACACACATTTTCTACATCGCTACGCATATGCGGCCAATAAAAGTGTTCATGCAGCAAGTTCAATGTCTTATGTACACCAAAGTGACCCATCAAACCTCCCGCATGCGATTCTAACACAAGTAGCTCACGCATAGAATAAATAGGAATGCATAACTTAGACTCCTTAAATAAAAACCCATCATGCACATAATATCCATCAATTGCTCTAGATTTCGACACACATGAAGCATAAATGGGGCTGAAATAGGTGTCCTCAACATAAAGAGACTTAATGGACTCGAAACCAAGCATCTTAGCATGCATTAAGTTCAGAAGTGCGTACCTTTGAGATAACGCGTCCGCGACGATGTTTTCCTCGCCTTTCTTGTACTTGATCACGTATGGGAAGGACTCGATGAATTCCACCCATCTTGCATGCCTCTTGTTCAAATTTTGCTGTCCTTTGAAGTGCTTTAAGCTCTCGTGGTCCGTGTGAATCACGAATTCCTTGGGCCAAAGATAGTGCTGCCATGTATCCAATGCACGCTTCAAAGCATAAAGCTCTTTGTCGTACGTCGAACATCTCAAACTGGCGCCACTAAGCTTTTCACTGAAGTAGGCGACGGGCCTGCGATCCTGCATCAAAACTGCACAAATACCTATGCCCGAAGCATCACACTCGATCTCAAAAGTTTTAGTAAAATCAGGTAAACGAAGAACAAGAGCAGAACATAACAGAGATTTCAAAGTAGTAAGTGCATGCTCTTGTTGTTTACCCCACTCAAATTTCCGATCCTTCTTACTTAGCTCAGTAAGAGGGGCGGCTATACTGGAGGAATCCCGTACAAAACGATGGTAAAATCCAGCTAGTCCATGAAAGGACCGAACCTCGGAGGCGTTTTTCGGGGTTGGCCATTCCTCAATCGCCTTGATTTTGGAACGGTCTACCTCAATACCTCATGAACTGACGACAAAGCCTAGAAAAACGACTTCATCTATGCAAAAGGAACACTTAGACAAATTTCCATACAACTTTGCATCACGCAAAAGCATAAAAGAACGAAAGGTAAACCTGCTTTAAGTGCTTTCTCTACGCCTTTAACTAAGATGAACAAGAACCGATTTTGTTCAACTTTAGGGGCTGATCCGGATGATTTGCCATGAACTAAGGCATCATTAGAGGCCTTCGAAGGGGCTGCATTGGTCGAACTTGAAGAAGAATTCGGCTGAGGTGTTTCGGCCGAATCCCGACCGTTCACGACGGCGGTCCCGGCGGCGGCTGCGGCTTGCTTCGCCCGTTCTTGCTTAAATTTCTCTTGCATCCTCTCTTGATCCTCTGCAACAGCTTTAGGAGTGAGTGGCTTGAGCACAGTGGTTCGACCATTCATTGTGATCGAATAAGTGTTGGCCAAACCATCGTGAACTGCTTTTCTGTCGAATTGCCACGGTCTTCCTAAAAGAATGTGGGCTCCATAGGAATAACATCGCAAAGAACAGTGTCAGAATAACGACCTTTAGTAAATGAAACGTGTACCTGACCTGTAACTCTGATGGAACCTCGATCAATGAGCCATTGCAGCTTGTATGGCTTTGGATGCTTTGTATGTGGTAAGGGCGAGTTTATCAACGGCGTACTGGCTGATTGCGTTGATTACACTCCCACTGTCTATGATCATTGCACAAGTCTGATCCTTGATTGCAACGCGCGTGTAGAATATGTTCTCACGCTGTGATTGCTCTTCGTCTTCACGATTGATGTTCAGACTGCGAATAGACACTAGACTGACATGGGATAATTCATCCTCATCTTCTTCCTCATCGACTTTGGGGACTTCAACGGCTTCAGGGGCGGCGGTCTGGGGTTCCTCTTCGTCTTCACTGGCTGATTCAAGCGCGTTTTGTTCATTGAGAAACAAAACACGACGGTTCGGGCACTGATTCTGAAAATGGCCCCAATCTTGGCATTTGTGACACTGGATGTCACGGGCTCGATTAGGGGCTGCATTCGGCGTCGTATTGGGCTGATTAGGCCGTTGGAATGGGGGCCTTGGGGTCGACGTTGGTGTAGACTCGGGTCTACGGCTGGACTGCGGTGTAGAACGGTCGAAACGCCATTCAGGTGGTCCGGACTGACCTCGGGGTCGTGTGGACTCAGAAGAAGGTGTAGAAGGTGATGTGGAATGTGTACCTTTGTTCCAAGAAGGTCTGGGGGCGGCGGCATTATGGTGAGAACGGCGGCAGCCTTCTCTCAACTGCTTTTCCACGATCGATGCGTACTGCACCATCCTTTCTACACTGGTGAAGTCCTTCAATGTCGGGATTCATGCCTTCAATGTACCTAATGATGGTAGCATTTAAGGTCTCCTCCTTCCCGACTCGGTTCAAGGCTGTCTCCAACTCCTTATGATACTCTTCAATTGAACGGGTGCCTTGTTTGTTCCGGTTGTGCTTCTTTTCGAGCTCTCTCTCATAATGGACTGGAATGAAGCGTCCTCGCATCAATCCCTTCATTTCTTCCCATGTATCAATTGGTGGATTTCGATTTCTGCGCCTTCTTTCTTGCTGCATCTCCCACCAAGTGGCTGCGTAGCCTCTGAACTCCAAACAGGCTAACTGCACCTTTTTGACTTCTGTGAAGTCGTAGCAGTCAAAAATCTTCTCTACCTTACGTTCCCAATCAAGATAGATATCGGGATCGTGAAGGCCTTCAAACTCCGGGATGCTCGTGTTGATGTTATTGAGCATGCGATCTTCACTATAGCCATCACGGCTGCGGTCTCGACCATGGCGGCGTCCTCTGTCGAGTTCTTCAGTATTTTCATCAAAGTACTCATCCTCGGGCTCGTTCTGTCGCTGGTGTTGTCGAGCTGGTCCTCGAACTGCCTGAGTAATGGTCGGTGTGATCTTAGTGCGTTCAATAGCGTGCACTAAGCTATCAAGTTTGTCAGACAGGGCCCTGGTGCTGTCTCTGGAATTGTTTTGAGAGTGCCTCAAAATGATACTTAGGATCCCATTGTGTGGGTGGATCCGAAGTAGACTCCATGGGGGCTTTGGACAGATCTCCGGATGGGTCCAAAGGTGGAGTGTCGATTGGGGGAGTCGAAGATGACTCGGGACACCTTTCTTCATGATACCTGCAAAACGAACAAACGTAAAAGAAAACAAGGTAGGATGATGAGACCATGGCAAACATCAAATCGGTCCATTCAAAGCTGCCATTAAAGGACCCCAAGATTGTTACTTTGTTAACAATTAAAGATTGGAGATCAAGATTTGAAGAGCAATGCATGAAGATAGAACTCATCAAATTGTGCATGCATGGCAGATTCGCGTTGTATGGAGTTTTCGTCCCCCTTAGTTGATTTAATTAGAGATTGAATTTTATTTAGACTATAGTATTTATTTAATTATGTTAGACTATAGTTTAGTTCAGATTTTTATTTAATTTAATGTAATTTTCGTCCATATTATAGTCAAGGTTGACTAGAATTGTATTTAAGGCAATTTCCTACCTTGAATAGAATTCTAGTTTAGGGAACTTCCTAGTATAGTTAGAGATCCCTTTTGGATCAATTTTTGAGTCTTTTTTGATGCAAATTTCGTCCCCCTTATGTCTTATAAATAGGGGAACCATGTTACATTGATACTTTAGACATTATTGAAGATATTTTGCTTTTGCATCCAATTGTGTCTCAAATCTTATATTCTTTTGATTGTTTTCCATCAAGAAAATTATCATTCTTAGAATTAGCACATCTAAGTCTTATTAAAGGGTATTGCTTAATCCACTTGAGGGATTAACCGGTATTCGCTATCGAGGAGCAACTTAGAGATTTTGGCCTCGTGGTACGTTCGAGATCGCAAGGCAACTATCGGGTTGTGATTCACCACAACATCATCAACCATCAACGCCCACGACACCATCCATACAGCCCCTACGCACGCCTCCAATCAATCCACAAGTTCGAGTTCGAGTTCGTCTCCCGTTCCTTCAAATTCGTAAGTTCATTCAATCACTATCATATCCTATCTACCTAAGCCTTTCTTCACCAAACCTCACACACGAAATTACCTCAAAATCCCAGCCTATTTCTCGCCCCTATACAGCCCCTATCTTGTTGGATTTGTGTTATTTATTTTGTGTCATTTGTCTACGTATTTTAATTGTCTAGATTAGTTAGTTTTAGTCGTCTATTTGAGTCGGATTGATTCCCTTCTTTAGCTGACGTGTTCGTATCCTAAAGTATTCCGCTACGTTCTCCAGATTCGTCCTAGATTCATAGTCCGGGTCAACCTCAATACCTCTACAACTCACAACAAAGCCTAAGAATACTACTTCATTCAAGCAAAAAGAACACTTAGACATGTTGCCATACAATCGAGCATCTCTCAAAAGCAAAAATACGTGCCTAAGGTGATCTAGGTGTGCCTGTGCACTGTGACTGTATATCAGGATATCATCAAAGTAAACAACAACATATTTCCCAATAACATCACGCAAAACATGATTCATCAATCTCATAAATGTGCTCGGTGCATTTGTGAGACCAAAAGGCATAACCAACCATTCATATAAACCATGCTTAGTCTTAAAAGCTGTTTTCCATTCATCTCCTTCATGCATGCGAACTTGAAAATAACCAGACCTCAAATCAATCTTAGAAAATATCTTAGATCCACTAAGTTCATCTAGCATATCATCAAGTCTAGGAATGGGAAAACGATACTTAACTGTTATCTTGTCGATGGCTCTACAATCCATGCACATTCTCCATTCATTGTTCTTCTTGGGCACTAGAATCACTGGAACTGCACATGGGCTCATCGACTCTCTGATTTGCTTCTTCTCCAACAGCTCCTTAACTTGACGGTCTATCTCCTTAGTCTCTTCAGACAACGTGCGGTAAGCTGGGCGATTCGGCAAGACGGCTCTGGGCACGAAATCAATCTGGTGCTCGATCCCACGAACTGGAGGTAATCCACTTGGAATCTCATCCGGAAATACGTCCTCGAACTCCTTCATGAGTGGCTGCACATCACTAGGCAAAGAAACATCGTTAGTAGCACTGTTCTTACAAGTTAAAAGAACTAAAGGCAAACCTGCTTTAATAGCTTTCTCAACGCCTTTAATTGTGCAAAACAGGGCTCGATTCTTCTCTTGTGACTTAGGGGCTGAACTCACGCCTTTTCCATATGTAATGGAGCTGGAATGAGGTGTGGAAGGGGCTGCAATGGTTGTGGAAGAAGTAGGGGGCGGCGGTGAAGAGGATTCGGCCGTGAGGGGGTTGTCCGCGGCGATGGCTCAGACGGCGGCTGCAGTGGTCTTCTCACGCTCCTCTTTGAAGCTTGCTCGCATTATTTCTTGCTCCTCTTGAACAGCTTTGGGTGTCAACGGCTTCAAGATGGTGGTTCGGCCGTCTTTCTTCACTGTGTAGGTGTTCGTGAGTCCGTCGTGTACAGCTTGTCTATCGAATTACCACGGTCTCCCTAAAAGTATATGTGCTGCATCCATAGGAATAACATCGCATAATACAGTGTCAGAATAACGACCAATGGAAAAGGATACATGTACCTGACCGGTTACACGAATTGTGCCTCTTTCGGTAAGCCATTGCAAGCGGTATGGATTTGAATGCTTCACAGTGGAAAGTCCAAGTTTGTCGACTGCGTACTGGCTTACTGCATTGATAACACTCCCACTATCAACGATCATCGCGCAAGTCTTCCTTGAACAGCAACTTTCGTGTAGAAGATGTTCTCTCGCTGCGATTGTTGCTCTTCTTCTCGGTTTATGTTCAGACTGCGGATAGAAACCAAACTGACATGAAGATTCTCGGGTTCTTCTTCTTCAAACTCATCTTGGGCGTCTTCTTCAGGTGAAGGGTCGGCCTTGGGCGGTTCATCATCTTCACTGGCTGATTCGAGCTCATTCTGATCCGTGATGAAAAGAACGCGTCGGTTTGGGCACTGATTCTGAAAATGGCCCCAACCTTGGCATTTATGGCATTGAACATCTCGGGCTCGACTAGGGGCTGAAGTTGGCGCCGGACTGGGCTGATTGGGCCGTTAGAATGGTGGCCTTGGTGTAGACTCGGGTCTACGGTTGGCTTGCGGTGTAGAACGATCGAAACGGTGATCCGGAGGTCCGGATTGACCACGGGGTCGTGTAGAATCAACAGAAGGAGTAGAAGGTGATGTGGAAGGTGTACCTTTACTCCAAGATTGGCGAGTAGGGGCTGAAGTCTGACTGGATCGACGGCGGCCTTCTCGCAACTGCTTTTCCATAATTGATGCGTACTGCACCATTCTCTCTATGCTTGTGAATTCTTTGAGTTCCACTTCACATGCAATATCGGGATTCATACCTTCAATGTACCGAATGATGGTAGCATTCAAGGTCTCTTCTTTCCCAACTCGATTCAAGGCTGTCTCGAGCTCCTTATGGTACTCTTGAATCGAACGGGTTCCTTGCTTGATCCGGTTGAGCTTCTTTTCAAGCTCTCTTTCATAGTGGACTGGAATGAAACGTCCACGCATTAATCCCTTCATTTCTTCCCATGTGTCAATTGGCGGATTGCGGTTTCTGCGCCTTCTTTCCTGCTGCATCTCCCACCAAGTGGCTGCGTAGCCTCTGAACTCCAAACAGGCTAACTGCACCTTTTTGACCTCTGTGAAGTCGTAGCAGTCAAAAATCTTCTCTACCTGACGTTCCCAATCAAGATAGATATCGGGATCGTGAAGGCCTTCAAACTCCGGAATGCTCGTTTTGATGTTGTTGAGCATTCGGTCTTCATTATAGTCATCACGACAATTTCCACGTCTCCGGCGACGGCCTTGGTCGAACTCTTCAGTATTCTCATCAAAGTACTCCTCTTTAGGCTCGTTCTGACGCTCATTGCGTCTAGCGGGTCCTCGAACTGCCTGAGTAATGGTCGGTGTGATCTTAGTGCGTTCAATAGCATGCACTAAGCTATCAAGTTTGTCAGACAGGGCCTGGTGCTGTCTCTGGAAGTGTTTTGAGAGTGCCTCAAAATGATACTTAGGATCCCACGGTGCGGGTGGATCCGAAGTGGACTCCATGGGGGCTTTGGACGGATCTCGGGATGGGTCCAAAGGTGGAGTATCGGCTGGGGGAGTCTGGGATGAAACCTCACGTTCACTCGTTTGTTTTCACTCTTGATTTTACCACTCGTGTTTGCACTCAAAGTGTTTAGTGAAGTGTGTGTGTCGTGTATAATGGAATGGAGGAGTAGAACTCTTGTCGAATGTCGAGGGTACGGATGAATTGCACGAAGGTGTAGACGAGTATCACTATCTAGGATCAATGGATGAGATGGTATGATGACGTGTAGGAGGCGTGTGGCTTATGTGGCAAAGGGTGGGGACGTGTAGGACTAGGTGGCGTGTGGTAGGTGGGGTCGAGTAGGGTAGGGTGTAATAGGATTAGATGGATCCCCAAGTGTAGAAGGAAAGATGTAGAAAGGAAAAGGAAAGAAAGAATAGGTTATTTGGAAAGTGTTACACAATTGTGACACAATTCTAAATATCCTAATTGGACTAGACTCTAAAAGGAATGAACCAAAATTAAAATACAACTCAAAAGGAAACTACCAAAAAGAATTAAAACTTGGAAGGAAAGTTCCAAAAATAAAACAAGACTCTAAAGGAAGTTACCAACTAAGGAATTATCCTAGAAGGAAACTACCAAAATTAAAATAGAACTGAGAAGGAAAGTTCCAAAAATAAAATAGACTCACAAGGTAACTACCAAATAAGATGAAATACTAAAAGGAAATTACCAAAATAAATCAAGACTCAAATGGAAACACAATGAATATACCTCTTTTTTTTTTTTTCGAATTTTCGGATTTTTTTTTTCTCTTCTTTTATCCGATTTTTTTTTTTTGATCGCTCCTTTTTCTCTCTTTTTTTTTTTTTTTTTTTTTTTTTACGATCTGATTTTCTTTTTCTGTTTTTTTAAACAAGGAACAATATGGAAATTAAATTACAACTCGATAAAACGCAAACAAAATAAACGGAACAAATAAACGAGTATGGAACCACGAACGATATAAACCGACGTGGCTCTTGATACCAAAATATGATGTGACCCGGGACTAAATGACCAACGAGACACAAAAGATGCGGAAGCTAAGGATTGAAATTACGTCGGTGAAGTAAGGATTCTATACTCGATTATCTAGACGACTAAGACACAACTAAGATACCTAGAACTTTGACACAAATTAAATAACACAAACCAAGGGTTCAAGGGGCTGAAGTGGACGGTTTTATAGGGCTGGAAATTGGAAGAATTTCGTGTGTGAAGGTTGGTGAAGAAGGGCTTGGAGAAGATAGGATATGTTAGTGTTTGAACGGACTTACGGATATAACGAACGGATGTAGAATTCGGACTTGAAGGGGGCTGCCGTGATTTGGACGTTGATGACTGATTTGGAGGTCGTCGATGATGGTGATGGACGTGTGGTGTTGATGAAGTGATTCACAACCCGATAGCCTCCTTGAATCTCGAACGTCTTCAAGGTTGAAATCTCCAAGTTGTTCCTCGATAGCGAATACCGGTTAATCCCTCAAGTGGATTAAGCAATACCCTTGAATAAGACTTGTAGTTGCTAGCTCCAAGAATGAATATTTTCGTATGAAAAGTATTCAAAAGACAAATAGATTTGAGACACAAATTGAATGCAAAAGCAATTTAATTCAACAATGTCTAAAGTATCAATGAGACATGGTTCCCCTATTTATAAGCACTAAGGGGGACGAAAATTAGCATAAAAAAGGCCTAAAGATTGATCCAAAAGGGATCTCTAACTATACTAGGAAGTTCCCTAAGCTAGAATTCTATTCAAGGTAGGAAATTGCCTTAAATACAATTCTAGTCAAACTTGACCTCAATATGGACGAAAATTACTACTAAATAATTAAATAAATCTGATCCATCTATAGTCTTAATTAAATAAAATAAATACTATAGTCTAAAATAAAATCAACCCCATAATTAATTACTATGCGACCGATTTCTTCACTAGAAACCGCACACACATGCACGATAAATTTCATGCACATGCACACATGCTCTTGAACTCTTCATCTTCATCTCTTCAAGATTAATACTCCATGGTGTGTTCTTGATCTTCAATAGTTAATAAATTAACTATCTTGGAATTGCTTCTCTTGACTTCTTCATCTCCAATCTCGAGCTTTCTTCGAATCAACACTTGCAAGTAAGCTTGCAACTTCTTAGCTCTTGATCTTGTGAGGCCGCCATTTCAACGGCCAAATCAGCCCTCACAGCCTCCAAATTCAGTCCCTAACCGTGCTCGAGACATCCAATGCCACAAATGTCAAGGTTGGGGCCATTTTCAGAACCAGTGCCCAAATCGACGTGTTTTGATCATCACAGATCAAAACGAGATCGAATCCGCCAGTGAAGGAGAGCAAGAGCAGCCCACATACGATGAGAAACCTGAGGAATCGTTGCCTATAGATGATCAAGACGAGGCCGAGCCCGAGCTCAATCACGTCAGCCTTGTCTCCATTCGCAGTCTTAGCCTAATACGTGACGAGGATCAGCAAAATCAACGGGAGAACATCTTTTACACCCGTGTCACCATCAAGGATAAGATATGCTCAATGATCATCGATAGTGGGAGTGTAATTAACGCCATAAGCCAGTACGCGGTCACAAAATTGGCGTTACCTGTTATGAAGCATCCGAAGCCATACAAGCTTCAATGGCTCACAGACCGCGGCGTTATCAAAGTCATCTGCCAGGTAAGTGTTGATTTTTCCATAGGTAAATACTCTGACACAGTTGTTTGGGTTGATGCAGCTCACATCTTATTAGGGAGACCCTGGCAATATGATCGGCAAGCTAAACATGATGGATTCACAAACACCTACACGGTGCTGCGAAATGGTCGGTCTACAATCCTCACACCTTTACCTCCAAAGGCTGTAGCTGAAGACCAATTGAGGATGCAAGAGAAGTTCAAGGAAGACAGAGAGAGGGCAGCCGACTCCGCCTGTAATATCCCAAACTTTTTAGTATATAAAATAATAGTTTATGATTATCTTAAGGGTAAGTTAGGGAAGAAAAAGGACTCTGGTAATTTTTATTTTATTTTTATTTTTATTTTATTTAGATAAAATGTGCCGTTAAGAAAGTTGGAGATACCCCTAGAGCTTCTTATAATTCAGAAACCTAGATACATGCTCAAATATAATCATATCAGGACCTCCTGATAATCCTATTATATATTATTATAGTTGAATCCTATCTAATAATTTAAAACATGTCCAAAAATTCGCCGTTAATAATAGAAATATTTAGAGTTAATAGTTGAATTTAGAAGTTTACTTTCGAGTCTTAAAATACTTTGCGAGTCTTGTTTATTCGCACAAGGTTTATTTTAGTAATTATTATTATTATTATTATTTTCTAAAGGGTTATTAAATGATTAAAAAAAACGACAAAGATGATTAAGATATTTATTAAATATCTTCAATTGCCATTAATTATACACGTAGGTATCTATGTCAACTCAGCAAATTCTGTAAAACACTTGTCCAGCTCTTCTTCTCTTTGTTAATCAACCAAATACCACAAAAGTTTATTTTCTTCCAGACAGATCAACATAAAAATAAAATAGAACCATTTTTACCAAACTCTTCGACTGGAAATCAAATTTCACAGCAAATCTATCAGTTTTAGTTGGATTCCACTACCCAATACCTTAAACTATAAGTGTTACAGCAAACTCACCCATCTAGGTAAGTTTATTTTAAATGTAAATTCCTGTATTTGCTGTGTAAATTATACATCCATTAACCTCAGTAAATCTCTCCAATTTCAATTAACCAAAACAAAACATGAATTCATGTCTCGGTATGCCACCAAAATATACATCACCAAACATGTGAAGTGAGAATTCACGTTTCCTACTACAAAATCAACAAACCCCAAATTGTATAAAACTTTTTACCAAAACATATTTACAAAACAAAAATTCCACTATCCTCTGCAATAGTAGACAATTCTAGTTCCAAACTCATAGAACACACGATATTTTTCTATTCTTTTTCATCAAATATGTTTCAAACATCAGAAACTTGTAGATAGCCAATAAGCTTACTGAAATCAGAAAAGAAACAAATATATATGAATGAATAAAAATAGAGAGAATTGTTAAGGTTGAACTGTTATTGGGAGTCGAAGTAGAGGAATGAGACGTCGGCTGGGCTCAAGTCTCATCGACGTTTGTCTAAGTGATACGACCCAGACAAATGAATCTAGGACGAATCTAGAGACGTAGCGGAAGACTTAGGATACGAAACACGTCAACTAATTGAAGGGCTTCAATCTAACTCGATAAACGACGAAAAGACGAACTCTAGACAACTAAAATACCTAGAACAATGACACAAAATATATAACACAATACCAAAGATTATAGAGCTGTATAGAGACGGTTTATAAGGCTGGAATTAAGGAGAGTTTCGTGTGTGAAGGATAGTGAAGAATGGCTTGGAGAAGATAGGATATGTTAGTGTTTGAATGGACTTACAGAGATAAAACGACGGATGACGAATACTCGAACTTGTGGGCTGAATTTGAGGCGTGCGTAGGGCTGTATGGATGGCGTCGATGGCGAGGATGGAAGATGTTGTTGTAGTGATTCACAACCCGATAGCCTCCTTGAATCTCGAACGTATCCAAGGTTGAAATCTCCAAGTTGTTCCTCGATAACGAATTCCGGTCAATCCCTCAAGTGAATTGGGCAATACCCTTGAATAAGACTTGTAGTTGCTAGCTCCAAGAATGAATATTTTCGTGTGAAAAGTATTCAAAAGACGAATAGATTTGAGACACAAATTGAATGCAATAGCAATTTAATTCAACAATGTCTAAAGTATCAATGTAACAATGATCCCCTATTTATAGGCTATGGGGGACGAAAATATTAAGCTTAAAAGACCTAAAAATTGAACCAAAAGAGATCTCTAACTATACTAGGAAGATACCTAAACTAGAATTCTATTCAAGGTAGGAAATTGCCTTAAATACAATTCTAGTCAAACCTATTCTCATTATGGACGAAAATTACTCAAATAATTAAATAAAAATCTGATCTAAACTATAGTCTAAATTAATTAAATAAATACTATAGTCTAAATAAAATTCAACCCCTAATTAAATCAAATAAGGGCCGAATTCTTCAACAAAACCGCACACACATGCACGACAATTTCATGCACACGTGCAATTGAGCTCTCAATCTTCAACTCTTCAAGTGTAATTCTCCATGGTGTGTTCTTGATCTTCAATGGTTAAGAGATTAACCAACTTCGGGCTGCACCTTTCGGTTTCTTCATCTCCAATCTCGAGCTTTCTTCGAATCATCACTTGCAAGCTTGCAACTTCTTAGCTCTTGATCTTATGATTGGTCCTCGAAATTGCAACTCCGAATCTTGATCATCTTTGTTGCTCATGGCTTCATCATCCCCCCCTGCTGAAAAGAATTCGTCCTTGAATTTGGATCATCATCTTGATCGAATTCATCTGCATCAAAGGGAGATAAATCAGCAACATTATGATAAGATCGTGCAAGGCAATGAAGAAGATGATCCGGAGCTGCAGTTTAAAGGTCCAATGACGCGTTTGCGAGCTAAGAAGTTGCAAGCTTATTTACAAGCTTCTATTCGTCGCAAATTCGAACTTGGTGAAAATGAAGTCAAGGGCAGCTCGAGATTGATCACCATTGATGAGGACATCCATAGCAATGATGAAGTCAATAAAGAGCTGCAATTCAAAGGCCCCGTCACAAGACTACGAGCTAAGAAGTTGCAAGAATATTTGCAAGCTGTAATTCGCAAGAAGTTCGAAGTTGAAGACGGAGTACAAGGAAGCTTGAAGATGATGACATTATTGAAGATGGAAGATGGAGATCAAGATATGGAGTGCAATACATGAAGGAGGCGTGCAAGAAGTGCTTTTGTTGGGCTTGATGTGTATACTTGCTATTCAGCCCAAGTTAAGCATGCATGGTGGAAAAGCCCAAAATAATTCGGCCCTTGATGATCCAATTAAGGGGATTGATTTATTAGACTATAGTATTTTATTTATTATATTATGGACGAAATTTTGCAGATTTTTAGTTAGGATTTTTCGGTTATTTTAGATAGAATTTTGACCAGATTTTTAGATAAGGCAAGATCTACAAAATCTACCTTAAATAGAATTCTAGTTTAGGAAGTTTTCTAGTCCAATTTGGACAAGTCTTTTAGTTAGTTTTAGCTAGAAATTTCGTGCTCCCCTCTAGTATAAATAGAGGATCATTGTCAACATTATTCTTCAGACCATATTTGATAATTTTAAGCTTTGCTTTCAATATTGTCTCAACCCCAGTTTATATCTTTGTGAGTTTAGATCTTTTAAATTCATACTCTTAGATTTAGCATCTCTAAGTTTTACAAAGGGAATTCGCCGTCCACGTTCGAGGGATCGTCGGAAACTCGCTATCGAAGAGCAACTTAAAGAATTTGGCCTTGTGTACGTTCGAGATTCAAGGCAACTTTCGGGTTGTAATTCACATCGACAATTCATCTACATTGCCGCCGTTCGACTTCAATCACAAGCCATCAACGTCTGTTTCAAGAACAGCCACCATCGTGTTCGAGTTCGTATTCGTCTCGTTCAATCCGTAAGTCCATTACAACTCTATCATACCCTATCTACTCTAGCCATTCTAAACCTACTTCTCACCATCAAAATACCTTCACCATCATCGTCCATAAGCTCGTCCAAATCAGCCTTTGTTATTTGGATTTGTGTTTATTTGTGTGTCATTTATCTAGGTATTTTAGTTGAGTCCAAGTCGTCTAGTGAATCGAGTATAGGATCCCTTTCGTAATCGACGTAGTTTCTTTCCTAGCTTCCGCGTCTTTTGTGTCTCGTTGGTCATTGAGTCCCGGGTCACATCATAAATTGGTATCAAGAGCCACGTCGGTTTATATCGTTCGTGGTTCCATACTCGTTTATTTGTCCCGTTTCTTTTGTTTTGAGTTTTATCGAGTTGTATTTTATTTTCCGTATTGTTCATAGTTAAAAAAAAAAACAGATCGTACAAAAAAAAAAGGAAGAAAAGAACGATCAAAAAAAAAAATCGGATAAAAAAAACAAATCCGAAAAAAAAAAGAAGTAAATTCATTGTTTCTTTTTTGTGTCTACCTTATTTGGTACCTTCCTTTTGGGTACAAATCTATAGTTGGTTATTTCCTTTTAGATTTCCTTTCTTTTAGGAACTTTCCTTCTTAGTTTGTTTTGATTTTGGTAACTACTTTAGATCTCTATTTTTATTTTTTGGATTCTTTCCTTCTAGATTCTAGGCTAATTAAGGTATTTAGATTGTGTCACATAGATTGATACACATCCAAATCCCCTATTACCTTATCTCTTTCTTTCTTTCCTTATCTATCTTATTTCTTTCCATATCTTTCCTAGATTTATTTTTGGATTTCCCAATCTTTTTGGAACTTCATTAATTGATCTATCTCTTTCCTTTTCTCCCTCCACCATACTCGACCACCACCTATACTCCATACATCAAATTCGACAGCCCCTACACCACACATACTCAACCCGTATCTCATTCCTACACACTCCAAATTCATCCGTGTTCCGAACATAGCATTCCCGTCCTTTCCTCTACACAAGACCGCCGAGTTCCCTACTACATCTACACGATTTTCACACACTGTGCACCCATATATTGAGTGATACACGAGTGGTAAAATCAAGAGTGAAAACAAACGAGTGACGTGAGATTGTGAGGTCCTTCCTTGTTTTCTTTTACGTTTGTTCATTTTGTAGGTTTCATGAAGAAAGGTACCCGTTCCGAGTCATCCTTGACTCCCCCAGCCGACACTCCACCTTTGGACCCATCCCGAGATCCGTCCAAAGCCCCCATGGAGTCTACTTCGGATCCACCCACACAATGGGATCCTAAGTATCATTTTGAGGCACTCTCAAAACACTTCCAGGGACAGCACCAGGCCCTGTCTGACAAACTTGATAGCTTAGTGCATGCTATTGAACGCACTAAGATCACACCGACTATTACTCAGGCAGTTCGAGGACCAGCTCGACAGCACCAGCGACAGAACGAGCCCGAGGATGAGTACTTTGATGAAAATACTGAAAAACTCGACAGAGGACGCCGCCATGGTCGAGACCGCAGCCGTGATGGCTATGAGAGAGAGCTCGAAAAGAAGCTCAACCGGATCAAGCAAGGCACCCGTTCGATTGAAGAGTATCACAAAGAGTTGGAAACAGCCTTGAACCGAGTCGGGAAGGAGGAGACCTTAAATGCTACCATCATTAGGTACATTGAAGGCATGAATCCCGACATTGCTTGTGAAGTCGTGATGTGACCCTGGACTAAATGACCAACGAGACACAAAAGATGCGGAAGCTAAGGATTGAAACTACGTCGGTGAAGTAAGGATTCTATACTCGATTATCTAGACGACTAAGACACAACTAAGATACCTAGAACTTTGACACAAATTAAATAACACAAACCAAGGGTTCAAGGGGCTGAATTGGACGGTTTTATAGGGCTGGAAATTGGAAGAATTTCGTGTGTGAAGGTTGGTGAAGAAGGGCTTGGAGAAGATAGGATATGTTAGTGTTTGAACGGACTTACGGATATAACGAACGGATGTAGAATTCGGACTTGAAGGGGGCTGCTGTGATTTGGACGTTGATGGCTGATTTGGAGGTCGTCGATGATGGTGATGGACGTGTGGTGTTGATGAAGTGATTCACAACCCGATAGCCTCCTTGAATCTCGAACGTCTTCAAGGTTGAAATCTCCAAGTTGTTCCTCGATAGCGAATACCGGTTAATCCCTCAAGTGGATTAAGCAATACCCTTGAATAAGACTTGTAGTTGCTAGCTCCAAGAATGAATATTTTCGTATGAAAAGTATTCAAAAGACAAATAGATTTGAGACACAAATTGAATGCAAAAGCAATTTAATTCAACAATGTCTAAAGTATCAATGAGACATGGTTCCCCTATTTATAAGCACTAAGGGGGACGAAAATTAGCATAAAAAAGGCCTAAAGATTGATCCAAAAGGGATCTCTAACTATACTAGGAAGTTCCCTAAGCTAGAATTCTATTCAAGGTAGGAAATTGCCTTAAATACAATTCTAGTCAAACTTGACCTCAATATGGACGAAAATTACTACTAGATAATTAAATAAATCTGATCCAACTATAGTCTTAATTAAATAAAATAAATACTATAGTCTAAAATAAAATCAACCCCATAATTAATTACTATGGGACCGATTTCTTCACTAGAAACCGCACACACATGCACGATAAATTTCATGCATATGCACACATGCTCTTGAACTCTTCATCTTCATCTCTTCAAGATTAATACTCCATGGTGTGTTCTTGATCTTCAATAGTTAATAAATTAACTATCTTGGAATTGCTTCTCTTGACTTCTTCATCTCCAATCTCGAGCTTTCTTCGAATCAACACTTGCAAGTAAGCTTGTTCTTAGCTCTTGATCTTGTGATTGGTCCTCTAAATTGCAACTCCGGTTCTTCATCATCTTTGTTGTCCATGGCTTCATCATATGGTGAAGATCGCACGCTCAATAACATCAAGACGAGCATCCCGGAGTTTGAAGGCCTTCACGATCCCGATATCTATCTTGATTGGGAACGTAAGGTAGAGAAGATTTTTGACTGCTACGACTTTACAGAAGTCAAAAAGGTGCAGTTAGCCTGTTTGGAGTTCAGAGGCTATGCAGCCACTTGGTGGGAGATGCAGCAAGAAAGAAGGCGCAGGAATCGCAATCCGCCAATTGATACATGGGAAGAAATGAAGGGATTGATGCGAGGACGTTTCATTCCAGTCCATTATGAGAGAGAGCTCGAAAAGAAGCTCAACCGGATCAAGCAAGGCACCCGTTCGATTGAAGAGTATCACAAAGAGTTGGAAACAGCCTTGAACCGAGTCGGGAAGGAGGAGACCTTAAATGCTACCATCATTAGGTACATTGAAGGCATGAATCCCGACATTGCTTGTGAAGTCGTGATGTGACCCGGGACTAAATGACCAACGAGACACAAAAGATGCGGAAGCTAAGGATTGAAACTACGTCGGTGAAGTAAGGATTCTATACTCGATTATCTAGACGACTAAGACACAACTAAGATACCTAGAACTTTGACACAAATTAAATAACACAAACCAAGGGTTCAAGGGGCTGAATTGGACGGTTTTATAGGGCTGGAAATTGGAAGAATTTCGTGTGTGAAGGTTGGTGAAGAAGGGCTTGGAGAAGATAGGATATGTTAGTGTTTGAACGGACTTACGGATATAACGAACGGATGTAGAATTTGGACTTGAAGGGGGCTGCCGTGATTTGGACGTAGATGGCTGATTTGGAGGTCGTCGATGATGGTGATGGACGTGTGGTGTTGATGAAGTGATTCACAACCCGATAGCCTCCTTGAATCTCGAACGTCTTCAAGGTTGAAATCTCCAAGTTGTTCCTCATTAGCGAATACCGGTCAATCCCTCAAGTGAATTGAGCAATACCCTTGAATAAGACTTGTAGTTGCTAGCTCCAAGAATGAATATTTTCGTGTGAAAAGTATTCAAAAGACAAATAGATTTGAGACACAAATTGAATGCAAAAGCAATTTAATTCAACAATGTCTAAAGTATCAATGAGACATGGTTCCCCTATTTATAAGCACTAAGGGGGACGAAAATTAGCATAAAAAAGGCCTAAAGATTGATCCAAAAGGGATCTCTAACTATACTAGGAAGTTCCCTAAGCTAGAATTCTATTCAAGGTAGGAAATTGCCTTAAATACAATTCTAGTCAAACTTGACCTCAATATGGACGAAAATTACTACTAAATAATTAAATAAATCTGATCCAACTATAGTCTTAATTAAATAAAATAAATACTATAGTCTAAAATAAAATCAACCCCATAATTAATTACTATGGGACCGATTTCTTCACTAGAAACCGCACACACATGCACGATAAATTTCATGCACATGCACACATGCTCTTGAACTCTTCATCTTCATCTCTTCAAGATTAATACTCCATGGTGTGTTCTTGATCTTCAATAGTTAATAAATTAACTATCTTGGAATTGCTTCTCTTGACTTCTTCATCTCCAATCTCGAGCTTTCTTCGAATCAACACTTGCAAGTAAGCTTGCAACTTCTTAGCTCTTGATCTTGTGATTGGTCCTCTAAATTGCAACTCCGGTTCTTCATCATCTTTGTTGTCCATGGCTTCATCATTCCCCCCCTGCTGAAAAGAATTCGTCCTCGAATTTGGATCATCATCTTGATCGAATTCATCTGCATCAAAGGGAGATAAATCAGCTACATTAAACGTTGAAGAACATTTATACTCACCAGGTAGATCAATGCGGTATGCATTGTCATTGACACGGCTTAAGACGGTGAAAGGACCATCTCCTCTTGGTGACAACTTTGATTTCCTTAGATTAGGAAACCGTCCGGAACTCAAATGAATCCAAACACAATCACCGGGCTGAAATACAACACGTTTGCGACGTGTGTTATGGGCGGCGGCGGTTTGGGTACCTTTGTGCTCGATCCGGGCTCTTACTTTCTCATGCATCTCCTTGATAAGATCAGCTCTCTTCAATCCTTTAACACTTGTTAGATGCTCAACAGGTAAAGGAATCAAATCATTAGGCGTTAGTGGATTAAAACCATAAACAACCTCAAATGGAGACATGTTAGTAGAAGAATGAATAACACGATTGTAAGCAAACTCAGCATAAGGTAAACATTCTTCCCATGACTTCACATTATTCTTAATCAACGACCTAAGCAATGTTCCTAAAGTACGATTCACAACCTCAGTTTGACCATCGGTTTGTGGATGACATGCAGTAGAAAACAATAACTTAGTACCTAGCTTTCCCCAAAGAACGCGCCAAAAATGTCCCAAAAATTTAGAATCTCTATCACTAACAATAGTACGAGGAATTCCATGCAATCTAACAACATGAATAAAGAACAAATTGGCTATGTGAACAGCATCATCAGTTTTCCTACATGCAATGAAATGTGCCATTTTGGAAAACCTATCAACTACAACAAACACAGAATCTTTACCCGATCTAGACCTAGGCAATCCCAAAATGAAATCCATAGATAAATCAATCCAAGGACTAGATGGAGCAGGTAAAGGCGTGTACAAACCAAAAGGATGCGAAGTAGATTTAGACTTATGACAAGTAATACATCTACTACACATGCGTTCAACATCACGTTTCATATGCGGCCAAAAGAAATGCTCATGCAATAAGGATAATGTCTTATGCACACCAAAATGTCCCATTAATCCTCCCGCATGCGATTCTAAAACAAGTAGCTCACGCATAGAACAAGTAGGAATGCACAACTTAGATTCTCTAAACAAAAACCCATCATGCACATAAAATCCATCAAAAGATCTAGTAGAATTCGAACACTTAGCATAAATGGGGCTGAAATAATCGTCCATGGCATACAATGATTTAATGGACTCAAAACCAAGCATCTTAGCATGCATTAGGTTAAGCAACGTGTACCTTCGAGAGAGGGCGTCGGCGACGACGTTGTCTTCTCCTTTCTTGTACTTGATGACGTATGGAAACGACTCGATGAATTCGACCCATCTCGCATGACGCTTTTTCAAGTTGCTTTGACCTTTCAAGTGCTTCAAGCTCTCATGATCCGTGTGAATGACGAACTCCTTGGGCCACAAATAGTGCTGCCATGTATCCAATGCACGCTTCAAAGCGTATAGCTCTTTATCGTACGTCGAATAACGCAAACTGGCGCCATTGAGTTTCTCACTGAAGTAAGCTACAGGACGTTTTTCCTGCATCAAAACAGCACCAATATCTATCCTGGAGGCATCACACTCGATCTCAAAAGTTTTGGAAAAATCAGGTAAACACAAAACAGGAGCAGAACATAACAAAGATTTCAAAGTATTAAACGCATGCTCTTGTTGCTTACCCCATTCAAACTTGCGATCCTTCTTACTTAGCTCAGTAAGAGGCGCGGCAATGCTAGAGAAATCGCGCACAAAGCGACGATAAAATCCGGCAAGGCCGTGAAAGGATCGGACTTCAGACGCGGTTTTGGGCGTTGGCCATTCCTCAATCGCCTTGATTTTGGAACGGTCAACCTCAATACCTCTACAACTCACAACAAAGCCTAAGAATACTACTTCATTCAAGCAAAAAGAACACTTAGACATGTTGCCATACAATCGAGCATCTCTCAAAAGCAAAAATACGCGCCTAAGGTGATCTAGGCGCCTGTGCACTGTGACTGTATATCAGGATATCATCAAAGTAAACAACAACATATTTCCCAATAACATCACGCAAAACATGATTCATCAATCTCATAAATGTGCTCGGTGCATTTGTGAGACCAAAAGGCATAACCAACCATTCATATAAACCATGCTTAGTCTTAAAAGCTGTTTTCCATTCATCTCCTTCATGCATGCGAACTTGAAAATAACCAGACCTCAAATCAATCTTAGAAAATATCTTAGATCCACTAAGTTCATCTAGCATATCATCAAGCCTAGGAATGGGAAAACGATACTTAACTGTTATCTTGTTGATGGCTCTGCAATCCATACACATTCTCCATTCATTGTTCTTCTTGGGCACTAGAATCACTGGAACTGCACATGGGCTCATCGACTCTCTGATTTGCTTCTTCTCCAACAGCTCCTTAACTTGACGGTCTATCTCCTTAGTCTCTTCAGGCGACGTGCGGTAAGCTGGGCGATTCGGCAAGACGGCTCCGGGCACGAAATCAATCTGGTGCTCGATCCCACGAACTGGAGGTAATCCACTTGGAATCTCATCCGGAAATACGTCCTCGAACTCCTTCATGAGTGGCTGCACATCACTAGGCAAAGAAACATCGTTAGTAGCACTGTTCTTACAAGTTAAAAGAACTAAAGGCCAACCTGCTTTAATAGCTTTCTCAACGCCTTTAATTGTGCAAAACAGGGCTCGATTCTTCTCTTGTGACTTAGGGGCTGAACTCACGCCTTTTCCATATGTAATGGAGCTGGAATGAGGTGTGGAAGGGGCTGCAATGGTTGTGGAAGAAGTAGGGGGCGGCGGTGAAGAGGATTCGGCCGTGAGGGGGCTGTCCGCGGCGATGGCTCGGACGGCGGCTGCGGTGGTCTTCTCACGCTCCTCTCTGAACCTTGCTCGCATTATTTCTTGCTGCTCTTGAACAGCTTTGGGTGTCAACGGCTTCAAGATGGTGGTTCGGCCGTCTTTCTTCACTGTGTAGGTGTTCGTGAGTCCGTCGTGTACAGCTTGTCTATCGAATTGCCACGGTCTCCCTAAAAGTATATGTGCTGCATCCATAGGAATAACATCGCATAATACAGTGTCAGAATAACGACCAATGGAAAAGGATACATGTACCTGACCGGTTACACGAACTGTGCCTCTTTCGGTAAGCCATTGCAAGCGGTATGGATTTGGATGCTTCACAGTGGAAAGTCCAAGTTTGTCGACTGCGTACTGGCTTACTGCATTGATAACACTCCCACTATCAACGATCATCGCGCAAGTCTTGCCTTGAACAGCAACTTTCGTGTAGAAGATGTTCTCTCGCTGCGATTGTTGCTCTTCTTCTCGGTTTATGTTCAGACTGCGGATAGAAACCAAACTGACATGAAGATTCTCGGGTTCTTCTTCTTCAAACTCAACTTGGGCGTCTTCTTCAGGTGAAGGGTCGGCCTTGGGCGGTTCATCATCTTCACTGGCTGATTCGAGCTCATTCTGATCCGTGATGAAAAGAACGCGTCGGTTTGGGCACTGATTCTGAAAATGGCCCCAACCTTGGCATTTATGGCATTGAACATCTCGGGCTCGACTAGGGGCTGAAGTTGGCGCCGGACTGGGCTGATTGCGCCGTTGGAATGGTGGCCTTGGTGTAGACTCGGGTCTACGGTTGGCTTGCGGTGTAGAACGATCGAAACGGCGATCCGGAGGTCCGGATTGACCACGGGGTCGTGTAGAATCAACAGAAGGAGTAGAAGGTGATGCGGAAGGTGTACCTTTACTCCAAGATTGGCGAGTAGGGGCTGAAGTCTGACTGGATCGACGGCGGCCTTCTCGCAACTGCTTTTCCACAATTGATGCGTACTGCTCCATTCTCTCTATGCTTGTGAATTCTTTGAGTTCCACTTCACATGCAATATCGGGATTCATACCTTCAATGTACCGAATGATGGTAGCATTCAAGGTCTCTTCTTTCCCAACTCGATTCAAGGCTGTCTCGAGCTCCTTATGGTACTCTTGAATCGAACGGGTTCCTTGCTTGATCCGGTTGAGCTTCTTTTCAAGCTCTCTTTCATAGTGGACTGGAATGAAACGTCCACGCATTAATCCCTTCATTTCTTCCCATGTGTCAATTGGCGGATTGCGGTTTCTGCGCCTTCTTTCCTGCTGCATCTCCCACCAAGTGGCTGCGTAGCCTCTGAACTCCAAACAGGCTAACTGCACCTTTTTGACCTCTGTGAAGTCGTAGCAGTCAAAAATCTTCTCTACCTTACGTTCCCAATCAAGATAGATATCGGGATCGTGAAGGCCTTCAAACTCCGGAATGCTCGTTTTGATGTTGTTGAGCATTCGGTCTTCATTATAGTCATCACGACAATTTCCACGTCTCCGGCGACGGCCTTGGTCGAACTCTTCAGTATTCTCATCAAAGTACTCCTCTTTAGGCTCGTTCTGACGCTCATTGCGTCTAGCGGGTCCTCGAACTGCCTGAGTAATGGTCGGTGTGATCTTAGTGCGTTCAATAGCATGCACTAAGCTATCAAGTTTGTCAGACAGGGCCTGGTGCTGTCTCTGGAAGTGTTTTGAGAGTGCCTCAAAATGATACTTAGGATCCCACGGTGCGGGTGGATCCGAAGTGGACTCCATGGGGGCTTTGGACGGATCTCGGGATGGGTCCAAAGGTGGAGTATCGGCTGGGGGAGTCTGGGATGAAACCTCACGTTCACTCGTTTGTTTTCACTCTTGATTTTACCACTCGTGTTTGCACTCAAAGTGTTTAGTGAAGTGTGTGTGTCGTGTATAATGGAATGGAGGAGTAGAACTCTTGTCGAATGTCGAGGGTACGGATGAATTGCACGAAGGTGTAGACGAGTATCACTATCTAGGATCAATGGATGAGATGGTATGATGACGTGTAGGAGGCGTGTGGCTTATGTGGCAAAGGGTGGGGACGTGTAGGACTAGGTGGCGTGTGGTAGGTGGGGTCGAGTAGGGTAGGGTGTAATAGGATTAGATGGATCCCCAAGTGTAGAAGGAAAGATGTAGAAAGGAAAAGGAAAGAAAGAATAGGTTATTTGGAAAGTGTTACACAATTGTGACACAATTCTAAATATCATAATTGGACTAGACTCTAAAAGGAATGAACCAAAATTAAAATACAACTCAAAAGGAAACTACCAAAAAGAATTAAAACTTGGAAGGAAAGTTCCAAAAATAAAACAAGACTCTAAAGGAAGTCACCAACTAAGGAATTATCCTAGAAGGAAACTACCAAAATTAAAATAGAACTGAGAAGGAAAGTTCCAAAAATAAAATAGACTCACAAGGTAACTACCAAATAAGATGAAATACTAAAAGGAAATTACCAAAATAAATCAAGACTCAAATGGAAACACAATGAATATACCTCTTTTTTTTTTTTTTTTTTTTTTGAATTTTCGGATTTTTTTTTTCTCTTCTTTTATCCGATTTTTTTTTTTATCGCTCTTTTTCTCTTTTTTTTTTTTTTTTTTTACGATCTGATTTTCTTTTTCTGTTTTTTTAAACAAGGAACAATATGGAAATTAAATTACAACTCGATAAAACGCAAACAAAATAAACGGAACAAATAAACGAGTATGGAACCACGAACGATATAAACCGACGTGGCTCTGATACCAAAATATGATGTGACCCGGGACTAAATGACCAACGAGACACAAAAGATGCGGAAGCTAAGGATTGAAACTACGTCGGTGAAGTAAGGATTCTATACTCGATTATCTAGACGACTAAGACACAACTAAGATACCTAGAACTTTGACACAAATTAAATAACACAAACCAAGGGTTCAAGGGGCTGAATTGGACGGTTTTATAGGGCTGGAAATTGGAAGAATTTCGTGTGTGAAGGTTGGTGAAGAAGGGCTTGGAGAAGATAGGATATGTTAGTGTTTGAACGGACTTACGGATATAACGAACGGATGTAGAATTTGGACTTGAAGGGGGCTGCCGTGATTTGGACGTAGATGGCTGATTTGGAGGTCGTCGATGATGGTGATGGACATGTGGTGTTGATGAAGTGATTCACAACCCGATAGCCTCCTTGAATCTCGAACGTCTTCAAGGTTGAAATCTCCAAGTTGTTCCTCGTTAGCGAATACCGGTCAATCCCTCAAGTGAATTGAGCAATACCCTTGAATAAGACTTGTAGTTGCTAGCTCCAAGAATGAATATTTTCGTGTGAAAAGTATTCAAAAGACAAATAGATTTGAGACACAAATTGAATGCAAAAGCAATTTAATTCAACAATGTCTAAAGTATCAATGAGACATGGTTCCCCTATTTATAAGCACTAAGAGGGACGAAAATTAGCATAAAAAAGGCCTAAAGATTGATCCAAAAGGGATCTCTAACTATACTAGGAAGTTCCCTAAGCTAGAATTCTATTCAAGGTAGGAAATTGTCTTAAATACAATTCTAGTCAAACTTGACCTCAATATGGACGAAAATTACTACTAAATAATTAAATAAATCTGATCCAACTATAGTCTTAATTAAATAAAATAAATACTATAGTCTAAAATAAAATCAACCCCATAATTAATTACTATGGGACCGATTTCTTCACTAGAAACCGCACACGTGCACGATAAATTTCATGCACATGCACACATGCTCTTGAACTCTTCATCTTCATCTCTTCAAGATTAATACTCCATGGTGTGTTCTTGATCTTCAATAGTTAATAAATTAACTATCTTGGAATTGCTTCTCTTGACTTCTTCATCTCCAATCTCGAGCTTTCTTTGAATCAACACTTGCAAGTAAGCTTGCAACTTCTTAGCTCTTGATCTTGTGATTGGTCCTCTAAATTGCAACTCCGGTTCTTCATCATCTTTGTTGTCCATGGTTTCATCAAGTCGAGTTGAAGGACTTCACCAGTGTAGAAAGGATGGTGCAGTACGCATCGATCGTGGAAAAGCAGTTGAGAGAAGGCCGGCGCCGTTCTCACCATAATGCCGCCGCCCCCAGACCTTCTTGGAACAAAGGTACACATTCCACATCACCTTCTACACCTTCTTCTGAGTCCACACGACCCCGAGGTCAGCCCGGACCACCTGAACGGCGTTTCGACCGTTCTACACCGCAGTCCAGTCGTAGACCCGAGTCTACACCGACGTCGACCCCAAGGCCCCCATTCCAACGGCCAAATCAGCCCAATACGACGCCGAATGCAGCCCCTAATCGAGCCCGTGACATCCAATGTCATAAATGCCAAAGTTGGGGCCATTTTCAGAATCAGTGCCCGAACCGTCGTGTTTTGTTTGTCAATGAACAAAACGGGCTTGAATCAGCCAGTGAAGACGAAGAAGAGCCCCAGGACGTCGCCCCTAGTGCCGTCGAAGTTCCTGAAGTCGACGAGGAAGATGAAGAGGCCGAATTGCCTCATGTCAGTCTAGTGTCCATTCGCAGTCTGAACATTAATCGAGAAGACGAAGAGCAATCACAGCGTGAGAACATATTCTACACACGCGTTGCAATCAAGGATCAGACTTGTGCGATGATCATAGACAGTGGGAGTGTAATCAACGCAATCAGTCAATACGCCGTTGATAAACTCGCCCTTACCACTACAAAGCATCCAAAGCCATACAAGCTGCAATGGCTCACTGATTGCGGTTCAATCAGAGTAACAGGTCAGGTACACGTTTCATTTACTAAAGGTCGTTATTCTGACACTGTTCTTTGTGATGTTATTCCTATGGAGGCAGCCCACATTCTTTTAGCAAGACCGTGGCAATTCGACAGAAAAGCAATTCACGATGGTTTGGCCAACACCTATTCGATCACCATGGATGGCCGAACCACTGTGCTCAAACCACTCGCCCCTAAAGCTGTTGCAGAGGATCAAGAGAGGATGCAAGAGAGATTTAAGCAAGAACGGGCAAAACAAGCCGCAGCCGCCACCCGGACCGCCGCCGTGAACGGCCGAGACTCGGCCGAGACACAACAGCCGATCCCTTCTTCAAGTTCGGCCAATGCAGCCCCTTCGAAGGCTTCCAATGAAGCCTTAGTTCGTGGCAAATCATCCGGATCAGCCCCCAAAGTTGAACAAAATCGGTCTTTGTTCATTTCAGTTAAAGGCGTAGAGAAAGCACTTAAAGCAGGTTTACCTTTCGTTCTTTTATCTTATAAGGACAGTGCTACTAATGGTGTTTCTTTGCCTTGTGATGTGCAGCCCCTTATGGAGGAGTTCGCGGACGTGTTTCCGGAAGAGATTCCAAGTGGATTACCTCCAGTTCGTGGGATCGAGCACCAGATCGACTTCGTACCCGGCGCAGTCTTACCCAACAGACCGGCGTACCGCACGTCCCCCGAGGAGACAAAGGAGATCGACCGTCAAGTGAAGGAGTTGCTAGAGAAGAAGCAAATCCGTGAGTCGATGAGCCCTTGTGCAGTTCCAGTCATCCTAGTACCAAAGTAGAACAACGAATGGAGGATGTGCATGGATTGCCGCGCCATCAACAAAATAACGGTTAAGTACAGATTTCCTATCCCTAGACTTGATGATATGCTAGATGAATTAAGTGGTTCTAATGTGTTTTCTAAGATAGATTTAAGATCTGGTTATTTTCAAGTTAGAACGCATGAAGGGGTGATACGAACCCGAAAAGCATAAAAGAATCAAATCCAAGACTACCATTGAGAGCTTCAAAGATAATCATGTTGTTCAAGATTAAAGATTGGAGAACAAGATTTGAAGAACACAAGTGCATGAAAATATTCAGATATTTTGGGCAGCCCATGAAGATCAAATATTCAGCCCGAGATTGGTCAACATGCTATCATGTACCACAGCTGCAAGCTCTAGGTCATGGGTGGGATAATTTAACTCATGTGGCCTGAGCTGGCGAGATGCATAAGCAACGACTCTCTTGTCTTGCATTAGCACACACCCTAGCCCTAGCTTAGACGCATCTGTAAAGATAACAAATCCTTCATTTCCTTCTGGTATAACCAATACTGGAGCTGTGGTCAGTCTTTTCTTAAGTTCTTGGAAATTCTTCTCACATTCCTCAGTCCAAATAAACTTAGTCTTCTTTTTCAACAATTGTGTCATTGGCCTTGCCAATTTAGAAAATCCTTCAATAAATCTTCTATAGTAGCCTGCCAACCCTAGGAAACTTCTTATCTCATGTGCACTGGAAGGTGATTTCCAGTTACTTACTGCTTCAACCTTAGCAGGATCTACTTTGATTCCTTCTGATGACACAATATGGCCAAGGAACATTACCTCACTGAGCCAAAATTCACACTTGCTAAATTTGGCATATAATTTCTCCCTCCTCAATGTTTCCAAAATTATATGTAGATGTTCTTGGTGTTGTTCCTCACTTTTGGAATAGATAAGAATATCATCTATAAACACAAGAACAAAGTTATCCAGATATTGATGAAAGACTCTGTTCATCATATCCATGAACACAGCAGGTGCATTAGTCAACCCAAATGGCATTACTAAGAATTCATAGTGGCCGTAACGTGTTCGAAATGCTGTCTTAGGCACATCTTCTTTTCTTATCTTCAATTGGTGATAACCTGAACGTAAATCAATCTTTGAAAATACGTTAGCTCCTCTTAGTTGGTCAAACAAGTCATCGATCCTTGGCAAGGGATACTTATTCTTAACTGTCACCTTATTCAACTCCCTATAGTCTATGCACATTCGCAATGTACCATCCTTCTTTTTAACAAAGAGAATAGGCGCTCCCCAAGGTGAGACACTGGGTTGTATGAAACCTAAGTCCAACAGCTCTTGTAGTTGTACCTTCAGTTCTTGCAACTCATTAGGGGCCATTCTATATGGTGCCTTAGATATTGGAGCTGCTCCTGGTTCCAAGTCAATGGTAAATTCAGTTTGCCTATCGGGCGGTAGCCCTGGTAGGTCCTGTGGAAAAACATCCTTGTATTCCCGAACGATAGGGACTTGATCTATCGTTACTCCCTCTTTTTCTTTTCCTACTAGGTTAACCAGAAAAGCATGGCAACCTTCTTTTCTCATTAGCTTTATAGCTTTCAGGGCTGAAACAACTGGTATCTTCAAACCCATTCTTGCTCCAAAGAAAATTACCTTTGGTTCTCCTGGTTTCTGGAATATAACTTCTCTCTCATGACAACGTATAGTTGCATACGTTGCAGTTAGCCAATTCATTCCCAAGATTATATCAAAATCCTTCATGTCGATTACATATAAATCCGTGATGAAAATCTTTTTGTTAATCTCGAGTTCCAAATTCAGGCATATTCTATTGGCTATCACAGTTTTTCCAGAAGGGATGCTAACTTCTAAGGCATTAGTAGCATCTACTTGTCTAAGTTTTAATCTTTGACTAGCCTTTTCTGAAATAAAAGAGTGTGTAGCTCCAGTATCAAATAAAGCGAGCACAGGTATATTAACCATGTTAATCATACCTGCCAAATTTTCTGGAGCTCGCTCTGCCTGCTGTTGCTGAAGTGCATAAGTCCTGGCTGGCTGTAGGGCACGTTGTCCTTGGTCTGGCTTAAAATTTCCTCTCTGATTTTGCCTTAAGTTTCCACCCTGATTAGGCCTAGAATTGTTCCCTTGATTAGGCCTCTGATTTATATTCCCATCTTGTGCTGGTCTAGGAGGAAAACCTGTATTTTCTTTACTCCTAGGACAATCTCGAGCAAAATGTCCCGGTTGATGACAGAAGAAACATCCATCTGTATTCCTCATACACTTTCCTGAATGAAACTTCCGGCAGATAGGGCAGGGAGTCCTATTTCCTTGTTGATTCTGTTGCCCATAATTGTTATTTCCCTTAGCCCACTGTTGCTTATTTCCCACTGCATTTCTATCTTCCCATTTCCGCTTTCCCTTCAGATCTTGGGAAGATTGTTGTGGCTGGATTTTCTCAGCTGGCATAACAGATTCTATGTTCAAAGCCCGACGCAGTGTTTGCGCATACGACATCTCATCATGCCCCATAAGAGTCATGCTGATTTCTGGTTTAAGGCCCTTCCTAAACTTCTTAGCCTTCTTGCAGTCCGAGTCCACGAGATGTGGAGCATAACGAGAGAGTTGATTAAAGGCACGGTCATACTCAGTAACAGTAGAGCTTCCCTGTCGGAGGTTCCAGAATTCCGACTCTTTCTTTTCTCGATAGCAATCAGGAATGTATTTCTGATAAACTTCTTCCTTGAAGTCTTCCCAAGTAAATTCCTGCCATTGCTCATAAGTCATAGTTCTTTTTACAGACTCCCACCAATAGTCTGCATCGTCAATCAATTGAAACTGAGCACATGTAAGCTTTTCCTCATTCATGCAAGACATGTAATCAAATATTCGGTCCAGAGATCGAATCCATTTTTCTGCATCTATTGGGTCACCTAGCCCATTGAAAGTAGGTGGGTGATGTTTACGAAAAGCTTCTTCTGCTCTTGATGTCGGTATGGGAATTGGAATTGGTGCAGGTTGTCCATGGTTTTCTTGGTTCTGTGTTCTTTTCTTAGGAGGCATTCTGAAAAATTTTAGGCTTCAGAAATAACTATCACAAAATCTACTTCGTGCTAAATTAATACGAATGTGAGATATCTCCTAAACTAAATACTCAACAACATTTCTCATGCAATTCTAATCAGTCTACTTATTTGTAAAGGAAAGCACTTAGTCAGTCTACGTTCCACATGAATCTTAAGAGAGGCACTTAAAATCCAATTTATGTGTATAAGTCACAATTGGCTATGTTCATCTACATTCTCAATCAAATCATTCTATGTTCACATTTCATCTTCATAAGCATTCTCGATTTCCCATCAATTTAACATCATCACATTTCCAATTACTTTAACATTCTCACATTTCCAATCACTTACACATTATCACATTTCTAATCATAGGGCATTAATTACTATCGCCACACATTCCTTCAAATCATATCATGGACATATAGTCCCATTAAAAAAAAATAATAATTCAATACCATCTGGGCACAATGTCCCACAATTTTTTTACCATCATGGACAATAAGTCCCTTTTATTCATAACCATCATCATATGGACAGATAGTCCAAAATGATACCATTATCCTTTCGAAACCATCATTGGCGCGACTTTTCATAAATATCATCAATGTGGAGAATGGTCCTTATCCACATTTCTTTTTTTAAAATCAGTAAACATAATTGAATGTAAAAAAAAACATTTTAACTCACGTACCTTTTTTAAGCAAGATGAGAGCGGTGTAGGCGACGTGCTAGGGCTATCAGACAATTAATTAAGAGAATACACTGAGAACTAGACTTAATCAATAATATGACAGGCCTGCAGAGTTGCAGCCTGCTCTGATACCACTCTGTAACGCCCCGGTCCCGGGAGAAGGGCAGGGGACCGGTGCGCTACTTGGGGAAAGGGGGAAAGGGGTTGTTGAACAGAAGCAATCAAAGAAATAGGGTTAGTGCCCTAAAAATATGGGCAGCATAACCTCTATAAATGGATCAATCCACGCTTTTAAAGCGTATGAAATGACTCAAACCAGATACCATGACTCTTAGGATGAACCCAAGAAAGAATAACAAAGGCAAACTTCAATGTAAATAATAACAGTTCAAAGGTTAACTGTTAATAGGTTAGGCATAAAAAAGGCCAGACTGATGTCTGTCCAAATACTTAAAGTAAAGAGATGCCAGGCTCCCGCCTGTCGTGAAAGCAATATAAAGCCAGGCTTTTGCCTTGACATGAAAAACAATGTAAAGCCAGGCTTGCGCCTGTCTGAGTAAGGAAAGTAAATAAATGCCAGGCTTTCGCCTGTCAGGAACAGAAAGTAAACGGGATTCGGAGAACCGAACACTCCGTAACAATAAAGAAAATGGGATTCGGAAAACCGAACACTCCATAACCGTAAATAAAATGGGATTCGGAGAACCGAACACTCCATAACAGTAAATAAAATGGGATTCGGAGAACCGAACACTCCATAACAATAATCAGAGTAAGCGGACAAAAACGCAGTGCATTTATTCAGACACAAAAGGTAACCATGTTCTCAGTTGGACTCCACACATAAAAGAAACATATACATCAAAAGATAGCCCTTCAGCCTTAGCACAGCCGTCCACCATCCCGCAGCTCATCCTGAAAATATTTGAAAAGATTTGGGCGTGAGTACTAATGCACTCAGTGGGTACTTTTGAGAAAAACCTTCAGAATCATTTTATAAAATAGAATATCCAATCATATTGAGAGCATATCATGGAAAGCTTTCAAAACAGAAAATTTGTGAATTCCATGTATACAAAATCATTTTCGTTCCATCATTGCGCGCAACTCTCCCCTAGAACGCTTACGGTGAGTCGGTTCGTGTACACAACCCGGCTGCTTAAGGTTGGACACTGCCCTGTTTGCTTGGGGCTCGATATCGTGAACCATTGTAGTTTCGTCACCAAAAACAGTAGTAAGACTTACATGAGTCAGGAGAGCACATCAAATACAGTCATGAGTTGGATATTCAATCACGTTCATTTTATAAATATCAGGGCTTAATAACCCGAAATATATATTTTTATATAATAAAAACCCACCTGGTAATCTGAGCTAGATCTAGATTCTGATTCTGATCTCAACTAGAAGTCTCCTTCTTCTGTGCCTACAAGATTATCCGGCAACTTAGTTTCGATGAATGACTACCATTATGTCAAAATCTAACCTTTCTTAGCTATGAAGTAAATATTATAATATCTACTATCTTAATACGCAGCACCCGGATCATCAAAATATTTTGACTCTTAAGGGAACTTTACTCAGGGCATTTTTATAAAGAAAAACCGTTTAGGAAGTTTTGGCATACGGGGTGGTCAAACCCGTATCCTAAAATTAATTCGGTACAAATAAATTCATACCGCAAGATCTGCCCATTGGAAAAATATGAAACTTTAAATAAAAATACTATATTTTGACACGGAACAACTTTTGAGTTTAAAAATACGATAGGGCTATCCACGAAGGATAGATCTGAAAAAGACTACAATTTAATAATCGGATACCCAAAATATACCCGAAATTAAAAAGTGACAACATGGAAAATGTATATAAATATACATAGAACATAAAACCCTAAAGACACTTTTTGATTCGATGACCCGAAAGAGTCACCGATTTGAAAGGTGGTGGCGACTTTTGGCGGCGGTCACGATGATTTTCCATCGTGATCGTCCGTCGTGTCATCATTTCAATCACGTATTCGTGATCTATGCGTTGACACCTTCAAAACGACTATTTCGGAAATGAAATAGGAAACTAGAGACGTACCTTCTCTAGAAGCTGCTCGGCGTTTCGATTTTGAAAATGAATGAAAAATGAAACCTTAACCTCCTATTTATAGAAGAAAAATAAATAGGATAATATTTCGAAAAAGAAATTGGATAATGACGGATGTGCCTTAGTTATCCAAATCTATTACCTTTCACCCTAAAATTGTGCCAAGTGTTCATTTGAACTCGAAATTGGAAAATTCAAAGTTTGGCACGATGCTTGAAAATTTTTCTATCAACCCAAGAAAAATATCAGAACATATTTTAAAGCAATTTTTGACCAAATTAAATTTTAATAGATGTCTCTGGCTGCGATTTTCCTTTATTTGAATCCGTTAAGGACCCAACTTCTTACCTAAATTACCCTCAGGTAACATAAGTTGAGTAAAACCCTCTAAAATATTTCGGGGTATTACATTCTACCCTCCTTAATAAAAATTTCGTCCCGAAATTTGCGTACCTCTATAGGGTAAATCAGGGTACAACTCCTTGATTCTGCTTTCAAGCTCCCAGGTAGCTTCCTCTCTCCCATGGTTATTCCATAGGACTTTCACCAGTGATATCTGTTTGTTCCGTAATTTTTGGACCTTTTGGTCAAGAATAGCCTCTGGTTTTTCTTCATATGATAAATCCTGATTCAGGACTATCTCTTCATTCTTTATAACGTGTGTAGTATCAAACACGTACTTTCTCAACATTGAGACATGAAAAACATTATGAACCTCAGCTAGACTTGGCGGTAAGGCTAGTCTATAAGCTACCTCTCCAACTCGTTCAAGAATTTCAAATGGTCCAATATACCGTGGTTTCAATTTTCCTCTTTTGCCAAAACGTATAATTCCTTTAGTAGGAGATATTTTGAGAAAGACCTTATCTCCAACATTAAAATACAGATCCTTTCGACGTTTATCTGCATAGGCTTTTTGTCTATCTTGGGCCTCCTTCATTCTCATTCTTATCTTATCAATTATTTCGATTGTTATCTGAACAATCTCAGGGCCTAATATCTTTCTTTCACCCACTTCATCCCAATAAAGTGGTGATCTACATCTTCGGCCATACAATGCTTCATATGGTGCCATTCCAATGGTTGCCTGATAACTGTTGTTATAGGCGAACTCTACTAAGGGTAAAACATTTTCCCAGCTTCCACCTCTATCAGTTAAAACTCCTCTGAGCATATCCTCTAGTATTTGTATTGTCCTTTCTGATTGTCCATCAGTTTGAGGATGGAAAGCTGTACTGAAATTTAGTTGCGTTCCCATGGCATCTTGTAGACTTATCCAGAATCTAGAAGTAAATCTGGTATCTCGGTCAGAGGTGATCGAGACAGGTACGCCATGTAATCGCACAATCTCCTTCACATAGAGTTGAGCCAACTTATCCAGTCCAAGTGTCATCTTGATTGGTAAGAAGTGCGCGGATTTAGTCAATCGATCAACAACGACCCATATCGCAGTGTTTTCTCGCACTGATTTTGGTAATCCTACTATAAAATCCATGTTGACATGTTCCCATTTCCATTCTGGGATTTCAAGTGGTTGTAATAATCCTGATGGTCGTTGATGTACCGCCTTTACTTGCTGACAAGTTAAGCATCGTTCAACAAATGAGGCCACTTCTCTCTTCATATTTCGCCACCAGAAGTTTCTCTTCAAATCTCTATACATTTTTGTACTTCCAGGGTGAGCGGTATATGGAGTATCATGAGCTTCCATCATGATTTCATTCTTTAACTCTTCATTGTGGGGCACACATATTCTTCTTTCGTACATGAGAGCATTGTCATTTGCTTCAGCAAATCCTTTTGAATCCTCAGATCTTACTTTCAATCGCATCTTCTCCAAAAATTGATCCCCTCTTTGTGCCTCCACAATTCGTTTCCTTAAATCGGGTTTAGCTATTAAAGTAGCTATAAGTCCTTTAGTAGAGTCTGGTGGTTGAACCAACTGTAACTCTAGTCTTTGAAATTCTTCAATTAACCTTTCTTCTTGTGTTAGGAAACAACCTAACTCTGCTTTGGTTTTTCGGCTAAGGGCGTCTGCTACAACATTTGCTTTACCGGGGTGGTAGAGAATGGTACAATCATAATCCTTAACTAATTCCAGCCACCTTCTCTGCCTCATGTTTAAATCCTTCTGTTCAAAGAAGTACTTAAGACTCTTATGATCAGTGTAGATTTCACATCTGACACTGTATAAATAATGCCTCCAAATTTTCAAGGCATGTACCACAGCTGCAAGCTCTAGGTCATGGGTGGGATAATTTAACTCATGTGGCCTGAGCTGGCGAGATGCATAAGCAACGACTCTCTTGTCTTGCATTAGCACACACCCTAGCCCTAGCTTAGACGCATCTGTAAAGATAACAAATCCTTCATTTCCTTCTGGTATAACCAATACTGGAGCTGTGGTCAGTCTTTTCTTAAGTTCTTGGAAATTCTTCTCACATTCCTCAGTCCAAATAAACTTAGTCTTCTTTTTCAACAATTGTGTCATTGGCCTTGCCAATTTAGAAAATCCTTCAATAAATCTTCTATAGTAGCCTGCCAACCCTAGGAAACTTCTTATCTCATGTGCACTGGAAGGTGATTTCCAGTTACTTACTGCTTCAACCTTAGCAGGATCTACTTTGATTCCTTCTGATGACACAATATGGCCAAGGAACATTACCTCACTGAGCCAAAATTCACACTTGCTAAATTTGGCATATAATTTCTCCCTCCTCAATGTTTCCAAAATTATATGTAGATGTTCTTGGTGTTGTTCCTCACTTTTGGAATAGATAAGAATATCATCTATAAACACAAGAACAAAGTTATCCAGATATTGATGAAAGACTCTGTTCATCATATCCATGAACACAGCAGGTGCATTAGTCAACCCAAATGGCATTACTAAGAATTCATAGTGGCCGTAACGTGTTCGAAATGCTGTCTTAGGCACATCTTCTTTTCTTATCTTCAATTGGTGATAACCTGAACGTAAATCAATCTTTGAAAATACGTTAGCTCCTCTTAGTTGGTCAAACAAGTCATCGATCCTTGGCAAGGGATACTTATTCTTAACTGTCACCTTATTCAACTCCCTATAGTCTATGCACATTCGCAATGTACCATCCTTCTTTTTAACAAAGAGAATAGGCGCTCCCCAAGGTGAGACACTGGGTTGTATGAAACCTAAGTCCAACAGCTCTTGTAGTTGTACCTTCAGTTCTTGCAACTCATTAGGGGCCATTCTATATGGTGCCTTAGATATTGGAGCTGCTCCTGGTTCCAAGTCAATGGTAAATTCAGTTTGCCTATCGGGCGGTAGCCCTGGTAGGTCCTGTGGAAAAACATCCTTGTATTCCCGAACGATAGGGACTTGATCTATCGTTACTCCCTCTTTTTCTTTTCCTACTAGGTTAACCAGAAAAGCATGGCAACCTTCTTTTCTCATTAGCTTTATAGCTTTCAGGGCTGAAACAACTGGTATCTTCAAACCCATTCTTGCTCCAAAGAAAATTACCTTTGGTTCTCCTGGTTTCTGGAATATAACTTCTCTCTCATGACAACGTATAGTTGCATACGTTGCAGTTAGCCAATTCATTCCCAAGATTATATCAAAATCCTTCATGTCGATTACATATAAATCCGTGATGAAAATCTTTTTGTTAATCTCGAGTTCCAAATTCAGGCATATTCTATTGGCTATCACAGTTTTTCCAGAAGGGATGCTAACTTCTAAGGCATTAGTAGCATCTACTTGTCTAAGTTTTAATCTTTGACTAGCCTTTTCTGAAATAAAAGAGTGTGTAGCTCCAGTATCAAATAAAGCGAGCACAGGTATATTAACCATGTTAATCATACCTGCCAAATTTTCTGGAGCTCGCTCTGCCTGCTGTTGCTGAAGTGCATAAGTCCTGGCTGGCTGTAGGGCACGTTGTCCTTGGTCTGGCTTAAAATTTCCTCTCTGATTTTGCCTTAAGTTTCCACCCTGATTAGGCCTAGAATTGTTCCCTTGATTAGGCCTCTGATTTATATTCCCATCTTGTGCTGGTCTAGGAGGAAAACCTGTATTTTCTTTACTCCTAGGACAATCTCGAGCAAAATGTCCCGGTTGATGACAGAAGAAACATCCATCTGTATTCCTCATACACTTTCCTGAATGAAACTTCCGGCAGATAGGGCAGGGAGTCCTATTTCCTTGTTGATTCTGTTGCCCATAATTGTTATTTCCCTTAGCCCACTGTTGCTTATTTCCCACTGCATTTCTATCTTCCCATTTCCGCTTTCCCTTCAGATCTTGGGAAGATTGTTGTGGCTGGATTTTCTCAGCTGGCATAACAGATTCTATGTTCAAAGCCCGACGCAGTGTTTGCGCATACGACATCTCATCATGCCCCATAAGAGTCATGCTGATTTCTGGTTTAAGGCCCTTCCTAAACTTCTTAGCCTTCTTGCAGTCCGAGTCCACGAGATGTGGAGCATAACGAGAGAGTTGATTAAAGGCACGGTCATACTCAGTAACAGTAGAGCTTCCCTGTCGGAGGTTCCAGAATTCCGACTCTTTCTTTTCTCGATAGCAATCAGGAATGTATTTCTGATAAACTTCTTCCTTGAAGTCTTCCCAAGTAAATTCCTGCCATTGCTCATAAGTCATAGTTCTTTTTACAGACTCCCACCAATAGTCTGCATCGTCAATCAATTGAAACTGAGCACATGTAAGCTTTTCCTCATTCATGCAAGACATGTAATCAAATATTCGGTCCAGAGATCGAATCCATTTTTCTGCATCTATTGGGTCACCTAGCCCATTGAAAGTAGGTGGGTGATGTTTACGAAAAGCTTCTTCTGCTCTTGATGTCGGTATGGGAATTGGAATTGGTGCAGGTTGTCCATGGTTTTCTTGGTTCTGTGTTCTTTTCTTAGGAGGCATTCTGAAAAATTTTAGGCTTCAGAAATAACTATCACAAAATCTACTTCGTGCTAAATTAATACGAATGTGAGATATCTCCTAAACTAAATACTCAACAACATTTCTCATGCAATTCTAATCAGTCTACTTATTTGTAAAGGAAAGCACTTAGTCAGTCTACGTTCCACATGAATCTTAAGAGAGGCACTTAAAATCCAATTTATGTGTATAAGTCACAATTGGCTATGTTCATCTACATTCTCAATCAAATCATTCTATGTTCACATTTCATCTTCATAAGCATTCTCGATTTCCCATCAATTTAACATCATCACATTTCCAATTACTTTAACATTCTCACATTTCCAATCACTTACACATTATCACATTTCTAATCATAGGGCATTAATTACTATCGCCACACATTCCTTCAAATCATATCATGGACATATAGTCCCATTAAAAAAAAATAATAATTCAATACCATCTGGGCACAATGTCCCACAATTTTTTTACCATCATGGACAATAAGTCCCTTTTATTCATAACCATCATCATATGGACAGATAGTCCAAAATGATACCATTATCCTTTCGAAACCATCATTGGCGCGACTTTTCATAAATATCATCAATGTGGAGAATGGTCCTTATCCACATTTCTTTTTTTAAAATCAGTAAACATAATTGAATGTAAAAAAAAACATTTTAACTCACGTACCTTTTTTAAGCAAGATGAGAGCGGTGTAGGCGACGTGCTAGGGCTATCAGACAATTAATTAAGAGAATACACTGAGAACTAGACTTAATCAATAATATGACAGGCCTGCAGAGTTGCAGCCTGCTCTGATACCACTCTGTAACGCCCCGGTCCCGGGAGAAGGGCAGGGGACCGGTGCGCTACTTGGGGAAAGGGGGAAAGGGGTTGTTGAACAGAAGCAATCAAAGAAATAGGGTTAGTGCCCTAAAAATATGGGCAGCATAACCTCTATAAATGGATCAATCCACGCTTTTAAAGCGTATGAAATGACTCAAACCAGATACCATGACTCTTAGGATGAACCCAAGAAAGAATAACAAAGGCAAACTTCAATGTAAATAATAACAGTTCAAAGGTTAACTGTTAATAGGTTAGGCATAAAAAAGGCCAGACTGATGTCTGTCCAAATACTTAAAGTAAAGAGATGCCAGGCTCCCGCCTGTCGTGAAAGCAATATAAAGCCAGGCTTTTGCCTTGACATGAAAAACAATGTAAAGCCAGGCTTGCGCCTGTCTGAGTAAGGAAAGTAAATAAATGCCAGGCTTTCGCCTGTCAGGAACAGAAAGTAAACGGGATTCGGAGAACCGAACACTCCGTAACAATAAAGAAAATGGGATTCGGAAAACCGAACACTCCATAACCGTAAATAAAATGGGATTCGGAGAACCGAACACTCCATAACAGTAAATAAAATGGGATTCGGAGAACCGAACACTCCATAACAATAATCAGAGTAAGCGGACAAAAACGCAGTGCATTTATTCAGACACAAAAGGTAACCATGTTCTCAGTTGGACTCCACACATAAAAGAAACATATACATCAAAAGATAGCCCTTCAGCCTTAGCACAGCCGTCCACCATCCCGCAGCTCATCCTGAAAATATTTGAAAAGATTTGGGCGTGAGTACTAATGCACTCAGTGGGTACTTTTGAGAAAAACCTTCAGAATCATTTTATAAAATAGAATATCCAATCATATTGAGAGCATATCATGGAAAGCTTTCAAAACAGAAAATTTGTGAATTCCATGTATACAAAATCATTTTCGTTCCATCATTGCGCGCAACTCTCCCCTAGAACGCTTACGGTGAGTCGGTTCGTGTACACAACCCGGCTGCTTAAGGTTGGACACTGCCCTGTTTGCTTGGGGCTCGATATCGTGAACCATTGTAGTTTCGTCACCAAAAACAGTAGTAAGACTTACATGAGTCAGGAGAGCACATCAAATACAGTCATGAGTTGGATATTCAATCACGTTCATTTTATAAATATCAGGGCTTAATAACCCGAAATATATATTTTTATATAATAAAAACCCACCTGGTAATCTGAGCTAGATCTAGATTCTGATTCTGATCTCAACTAGAAGTCTCCTTCTTCTGTGCCTACAAGATTATCCGGCAACTTAGTTTCGATGAATGACTACCATTATGTCAAAATCTAACCTTTCTTAGCTATGAAGTAAATATTATAATATCTACTATCTTAATACGCAGCACCCGGATCATCAAAATATTTTGACTCTTAAGGGAACTTTACTCAGGGCATTTTTATAAAGAAAAACCGTTTAGGAAGTTTTGGCATACGGGGTGGTCAAACCCGTATCCTAAAATTAATTCGGTACAAATAAATTCATACCGCAAGATCTGCCCATTGGAAAAATATGAAACTTTAAATAAAAATACTATATTTTGACACGGAACAACTTTTGAGTTTAAAAATACGATAGGGCTATCCACGAAGGATAGATCTGAAAAAGACTACAATTTAATAATCGGATACCCAAAATATACCCGAAATTAAAAAGTGACAACATGGAAAATGTATATAAATATACATAGAACATAAAACCCTAAAGACACTTTTTGATTCGATGACCCGAAAGAGTCACCGATTTGAAAGGTGGTGGCGACTTTTGGCGGCGGTCACGATGATTTTCCATCGTGATCGTCCGTCGTGTCATCATTTCAATCACGTATTCGTGATCTATGCGTTGACACCTTCAAAACGACTATTTCGGAAATGAAATAGGAAACTAGAGACGTACCTTCTCTAGAAGCTGCTCGGCGTTTCGATTTTGAAAATGAATGAAAAATGAAACCTTAACCTCCTATTTATAGAAGAAAAATAAATAGGATAATATTTCGAAAAAGAAATTGGATAATGACGGATGTGCCTTAGTTATCCAAATCTATTACCTTTCACCCTAAAATTGTGCCAAGTGTTCATTTGAACTCGAAATTGGAAAATTCAAAGTTTGGCACGATGCTTGAAAATTTTTCTATCAACCCAAGAAAAATATCAGAACATATTTTAAAGCAATTTTTGACCAAATTAAATTTTAATAGATGTCTCTGGCTGCGATTTTCCTTTATTTGAATCCGTTAAGGACCCAACTTCTTACCTAAATTACCCTCAGGTAACATAAGTTGAGTAAAACCCTCTAAAATATTTCGGGGTATTACACCCTATCTATTCTTTTTATTTTTCTTGCTTTAATTTTCGTCCATATCCTTCCTTGTGGATCGAAAATTACCCCATACACCACTGTGTGCACCATACACCACCCGTACACCATCCGGATCATACACTCATGCACCCATGCACCCCACGGTCCATACACCATACACCACTCATACTCCATACACCCGTACACCATATACACCAAATTCTCGCCATC
This sequence comes from Perilla frutescens, assembly GCA_026008535.1. Lineage (NCBI taxonomy): Eukaryota > Viridiplantae > Streptophyta > Magnoliopsida > Lamiales > Lamiaceae > Perilla > Perilla frutescens. The sequence continues at coordinate 49,241,675 of BRKX01000013.1, forward strand.
TCTACATCCCCGAGTTTGAAGGTCTACACGATCCCAATGCATACCTTGATTGGGAACGAAAAGTAGACAAGGTTTTTGAGTACTACTACTTCCCCGAGCCAAAGAAGGTGCAATTAGTTTCCTTGGAGTTTAGAGGCTACGCAGCAACATGGTGGGAATTCCAGCAGAACCGATGCCATCGAGATCACCTTCCACCATCGACACATGGCGTGAGTTGAAAGATTTGATGCGGAAACGCTTCATTCCAGATCACTACCAATGGCAGTTGGAGGAAAAGCTATACAAGCTTAGACAAAGAGATCGAAGTGTAAATGACTACTACAACAAAATGATTGAAGCCATGAGACGAGCTGATGTAGAAGAATATCCAGAAGATACCATGGATAGATTTCTAGCTGGTCTACGAAGGGCAATTCGCGAAAGAGTAGCATTGTATCGCTTCGATGAGTTGGAGGACATGGTGGATTACGCCATTCGGATAGAAAAATGGCTAGAGGAACTAGAGATGAAGTCTAAAGAGGAGGTTCAAGTAGAGTCGACCACGAGTTACCAACCTGAGTCATTCGAGGAGTTTCTACGTACCTATGTACCACCTACATGGCTTACATCATCAATGTAGCCCCCGATCGATGACAAACCTGAGGAAAATCCAGCTGAATAGGAAAATCCTATTCTAGAGGTAACCATTTCCGTTGAAGCCTCTCTTGAAGAATTGATAGAAGTTGCAACTTGTGAAAGCGTTGGAGAAGAAGAAAAAGAGGTCGAGAGTGAGATCAACTTGGAAGTGGTTGAAGATCATGAGGAGCTCGATCAAGCTAGCATCGAGAAGCAGTCGAATTCTAACATCATTTGTCAACCATTTTCTTGTGATATCTTTATTTTACAGGTTGCTAAAGTTGTGCCCCATGTTATTGATCTTGTCCAAAAAGATATTGATGTTCTTTCCATGTTCGTCTTTGATCCCGGATATTTGAATTCGAGGACGAATTCTTTTCAAGAGGAGGGGAATGATACGAACCCGAAAAGCATAAAAGAATCAAATCCAAGACTACCATTGAGAGCTTCAAAGATAATCATGTTGTTCAAGATTAAAGATTGGAGATCAAGATTTGAAGAACACAAGTGCATGAAAATATTCAGATATTTTGGGCAGCCCATGAAGATCAAATATTCAGCCCGAGATTGGTCAACATGCTATCAATTAATGATGAAGAATGAAGCATGAAGACGTGAGAAGAAGAACGACGCCATTTGGACGTGTGCATGAAGAGTTCTACGCGTTTGTATGGGAATCCGACAAATTGCTATTTTTCATGCAAAAGGTGGCAAGAATTAATTAACCATAATATGGGCCACTAATTTATCCATTGAATTCAGCCCATTGTTGTGTTAATTAAAGGTCCAATAGGTGAAATTTCAAGCCCAAAAATCAGTTTGGGATTTATCCTTATCTAGTTAGATTTTTGTTATCTTATTTTTGGTATCTTTTGATTTTATCCTAGATTGATTAGGATTAGTATATTTTTGATTTCTTTAGCTTTTAGGACTCTAATTTTCGTCCATATATCACTCCTATAAATAGGAGTACCTTGTGACATTATTATTCAGACGTTGCATGAAATAAAAGATTAATTTCTCAATTGTCTCACCGATCCTTTGGTTGATCGACCCTTTTATCAAGTTCTTTAGACCTAGCAAATCTAAAGTCCTATTTCAAACTCTTTTCTATTCCATCAAGTGTAGGGGGGAGTGCTATCCAACTTGGAGTTTACGAGATATCGCGTTTCGTCTTCACCGCAAGACGGGGTTCGAGTAAGTAATCTTCTTCTACCTTGTTTATTCATCTCTGTCGTTCATCTACCTTCATCCCTACATTACGCACGTATCATCATCATCCACAGTCCACAAAACAGCCCAAATCCACTCCATAATTCGATTATCACCTATACGTGCTTATTTCGCCCTGATTAACACGTATAACAAATATGTCCCAATTCGCCTATCTATCTATTTATTTGTGTGTGTTTTATTTAGTTGAGTCTTGATCTAGGTTGTTTATGTGTCTATTTGTTTGAGTCTAATTCAGCATGTTAATCGAGTATATTGTTCATATATTTGAGTTGTATTTTCATTCTTTTGTTTGAGTCGTATTGATCCCTTACGCATCCAACGTAGTTCCGATTCTAGCTTCCGCGTATTTTGTCTTGGTCGTTCAGCACGTTAATCGAGTATATTGTTCATATATTTGAGTTGTATTTTCATTCGTTTATTTGAGTCGTATTGATCCCTTACGCATCCGACGTAGTTCCGATTCTTGCTTCCGCGTATTTTGTCTTGGTCGTGTCCCATAGGTCCCGGGTCACATCATTAATTGATAGCATGTTGACCAATCTCGGGCTGAATATTTGATCTTCATGGGCTGCCCAAAATATCTGAATATTTTCATGCACTTGTGTTCTTCAAATCTTGATCTCCAATCTTTAATCTTGAACAACATGATTATCTTTGAAGCTCTCAATGGTAGTCTTGGATTTGATTCTTTTATGCTTTTCGGGTTCGTATCAAGGGGATGAATGGAAAACTGCGTTTAAAACAAAGCATGGTCTATATGAGTGGTTAGTTATGCCATTTGGTCTCACTAATGCACCGAGCACGTTTATGAGGTTAATGAACCATGTTTTGCGTGATGTGATTGGTAAATTTGTGGTTGTCTACTTTGATGATATCTTGATTTACAGTCACAGTGCACAGGCGCACCTAGAACACCTTAGACGTGTTTTTATGCTCTTGCGTGATGCAAAGTTGTATGGAAATTTGTCTAAGTGTTCCTTTTGCATAGATGAAGTCGTTTTTCTAGGCTTTGTCGTCAGTTTTTGATGAGATCAAGCATAGCAATGAAGAAAATGATCCGGAGCTGCAGTTTAATGGTCCAATGACGCGTTTGCGAGCTAAGAAGTTACAAGCTTATTTACAAGCTTCTATTCGTCGCAAATTCGAAATGTATGAAGATGAAGTCAAGGGCAGCTCAAGATTGATCACCATGCTATCATTTGATGATGAAGAAGGAAGCATGAAGACGTGAGAAGAAGAACGACGCCATTTGGACGTGTGCATGAAAAGTTATACGCGTTTGCATGGGAAATCGGGAGATGCTGTTTTTCATGCAAAGGTGGCAAGATTAATTATAACATGGGCCACGAATTTAATCAATAAAATCAGCCCATTGTTGTGATTAATTAAGTCCAAATAGGCGAGATTTATGAAGGCCCAAGTTGTTGGGATTTATCCTTATCTAGTTAGATTTAGATAGATTTTTGTTATCTTATTTTTGGTATCTTTTGATTTTATCCTAGATTCATTAGGATTAGTTTTGGATTGATTTTTATCACTTAATTAGGTCTAATTTTCGTCCCCTATGTGTCCTATAAATAGGGCTACCATGTGACACTTTAAAAGTTAGACAATTGCAAGAATTCAAGAGTTATTTCTCAATCTGTCTCAAGATCTTTTGTTGATCGAAATTTTATCTTCAAAGTTCTATTGTTTTAGCAACTCAATAGTCCTATTCAAGTTCTTCAGGGTGCGTTCAAGTACTTGGGAGAATTGCTATCCGGAGAAGCTAGACGTGCGCGTTCGGGTTATTCAACACGGGTTCGCCGAATCTAACCTATCCTTCGACCACACCGCCGCCGCCAACACCATCAATACCGCCGTCATCCGCCGCCGTGACATCACCACCGCCGAGTTCCAGCCACCATCCAAGTGTTCCAATCGAGTCCTAGTTCGTGTCTACGTAATTCTAGTAAGTTTTATCGTATTTTGAGTCGGATTGATTCCATTGTTTTCTAGCTGACGTAGTTCGTTCTTGAAGTCTTCCGCGTGCATAAATCTCGTGTCTTGGATACATTGTCCGGGTCACATCATAAATTTGGTATCAGAGCCACGTCAGCTCTGCTGGTCGTGGTTCAATCCGACGTGTCATCTACGTGTCAAATACGTGTCATTTAAATTTCGTTTTGTTTCGAGTCTATTGTAATCTGATTCATATTCATTGAAAACAAAAAAAAAAAAAGAAAAAAAAAATCGGCCAAAAAGAAAAAAAAAATCGCCGATCAAAAAAAAAAAAAAAAAAAAAAAAAAAAAAAAAACGAAAATTCAATTTGTTATTGTGTTTTGGATCTTAATTCCTTGTTTTTAGATTTGTTCCCATATATTTAGGGATTCTTAGATTGTGTTCACACATTCAAAATCCTTATTTCCTTATCCATTAGATTTCTTACCTTGTTTAGATAGATTTCATCCTAATCTACATCTATTCAAGATCTTTCCATCCACATCCATATCTAATCAAATCCTTCACCCTTATCCATCCATATTTTCGATCCTACACACTAAAGGACTCGAAAATTTCATCTCTTTCAAACATACACCCGGTTCACCTTATACACCACATAGTCCATACACCCATACACCCATACACCCGTACACCCGTACACCCATACACCCGTGGTCTACATACACCAACCCATTGAATACTCATTCCACACGCCTACTTCTACTCTTAGCAACCTTCCGGCTTGATTTTATCCGTTGGAGCTTGAAGAAGACCCAGAGGAGCTAATCAACAAGAAGACTGTTTCGATCCACCCCACCCCCATATTTCACTCCACACGTGCACTACACATACTTGAGAGTTAAACACGAGTGGAAAAATCAAGAGTGACATACACGAGCGTTTGTGAGGAATTGTGAGGTTCTACTTTACTTTTTCTTCACGTTTGTTCGTTTTGCAGGATAAATGGACCAACAGGAAGATATTTTCTACACCCGTTGCTCCATCCAAGACAAAATTGGTTCCATGATTATTGACAGTGGTAGTGTATTTAACGCCATTAGTCAATATGCAGTGGACAAGCTCGGCCTAGTACCACAGAAGCATCCCAAGCCCTATAAGTTGCAGCGGCTTACAATCACAAGTCAGGTAAGTGTCGCATTTGCTATTGGTCGATATACTGACACTGTTTTATGTGATGTCATTCCTATGGAGGCAACACACATTCTTCTAGGTCAACCGTGGCAATTCGATCGAGGAGCAGTGCACGATTGTCACGCCAACACTTATTCCTTTGCTTGGAATGGACGACCCATCAAACTGATGCCTTTGGCACCTGAGGACGTCATTAAGGATCAGAAGTGGATGCAAGAAAAATTTAAAGCCGAAAGGGAAAGGAAGGCCGCAACTATCGAGAGCGAATCAATCGTCACCGTCCCTAGCCCTACTACGACACCGTTGGAGTCTTGTTCACATCAAGACATGTCGTCTAGTTCATCCAACGCAGATCACCAGTTAAATTCAGACATGATAAGTGAAGCTACAATTCCGTCGCAGCCCATATGCATTGATCCAACACTGGATTCGGGTAAGTCGGATAATCTATTAATTTCTCAGAACAGTGCTACTAATGATTGTTTTTCTAGTGATGTGCAGATCGAGAAGAGAGAGTTCGAGATTGAGCAGCCTGGAATAGCTACATCCAACCCTGATGACAGCTCGAAAGAAGTTTCCAACTCTCAAGAGGAGATCCACGAAGAGCTGAAGTTGGAGCATGATGATGTTCGACTTAGAGATCAGCTTGTTCTAGATAAGTCGTCCAACACCCACATTGTTTATCTTAAGGACGTGTTACATGAAATCGAGAGAGGTAAGAACCGTCTATACTATTCTAGTATTGATAGGTATTTGATGTGTATAGTTGAATCCATGTTTCTTTTTAGAATTAATTTGACATTTGGATTTAACTTGAATTGCATGAAAAGGTTGGATAGTAGAGAGTCATTGTTTGTTCCAACCAAGTGTAAGATGCGAGCATGGTATTTGAATTCGATTAGTTTGTGTTTTTCCATTGCTCATTTGAAAGCTATTCATAGTGTTGAACATGTTGGAAATTGCATGACTGTTTATTATACCATGTTAGATCCATTATATGTTACACATTGGATAGTTGATTGTTTTGTTGAGTATTGTGCTGAAGCTTTGTCAAGAAGGTACGCTCTCTTGAACTTTATGCATGCTAAGATGTTGGGATTTGATGCAATTAAGGAGTTGTGTGCATGTGATGAGTTCCTTGCACCGATCTATGCTCTTTGTTGCTCTAAATCTCATTCACATGATGGATATTTTGTGCATGAGAGGTTGTTGTTCAAGGGTTCACAGTTGTGTATTCCTATGTCTTCTATGCGTGAGTTGTTAGTTCTTGAATCGCATGCGGGAGGTTTAATGGGTCACTTTGGTGTGTCTAAAACGTTAAACTTGCTGCATGAGCATTTCTTTTGGCCACGTATAAAGCATGATGTTGAGAATGTGTGTAGTAGATGCATTACATGTAGGAGATCGAAATCTACTTCACATCCTTCTGGTTTATACACGCCTCTACCAGCCCCGTCTTCCCCGTGGATTGATTTATCTATGGATTTCATATTAGGTTTACCACGGTCTAGGTCTGGTCGAGATTCCATATTTGTTGTAGTTGATAAGTTTTCCAAGATGTCTCATTTCATTGCATGTAGGAAAACCGATGATGCAGTACACATAGCCAAGTTGTTCTTTATACATGTTGTGCGTTTACATGGAATACCTAGAACTATTGTTAGTGATAGGGATTCTAAGTTTCTAGCACATTTTTGGCGTGTACTATGGGGAAAATTAGGTACCAAGTTGTTGTTTTCTACTGCATGCCATCCACAAACTGATGGACAAACTGAAGTAGTTAATCGCACCTTAGGTACTTTGCTGGGTTCTTTGGTTAAAAACAACTTGAAATCTTGGGAAGAGTGTTCGCCATATGCTGAATTTGCTTATAATCGCGTTGTGCATTCATCTACCAATATGTCTCCGTTTGAAGTTGTTTATGGTTTTAATCCGCTAACGCCTAATGATCTGTTGCCTTTACCTGTTGAGCATCTAACAAGTGTTAAAGGTACAAGAAAAGCGGAACAAGTTAAGGAGATGCATGAGAAAATACGTGCGCGTATTGAAGCCGTTGGCGCACGTAATGCTGTTCAAAAGAATAAACGGCGCAAGCAAGTGATTTTCCAGCCTGGAGATCGCGTTTGGATTCATCTGAATCCTGGACGATTTCCCAACTTGAGAAAATCGAAATTGATGCCTAGAGGAGATGGACCATTCACCGTGCTGAGTCGAGTCAATGACAATGCATATCGCATTGATTTACCCGGTGAGTATAAGTGTTCATCTACATTTAATGTTGCTGACTTATCTCCCTTTTCTGCAGATGATGAGTTCGATGATGATGAGCCTGTGAATTCGAGGACGAATTCTTTTCAGCAGGGGGGGAATGATGAGATCAAGCATAGCAATGAAGAAAATGATCCGGAGCTGCAGTTTAAAGGTCCAATGACGCGTTTGCGAGCTAAGAAGTTACAAGCTTATTTACAAGCTTCTATTCGTCGCAAATTCGAAATGTATGAAGATGAAGTCAAGGGCAGCTCAAGATTGATCACCATGCTATCATTTGATGATGAAGAAGGAAGCATGAAGACGTGAGAAGAAGAACGACGCCATTTGGACGTGTGCATGAAAAGTTATACGCGTTTGCATGGGAAATCGGGAGATGCTGTTTTTCATGCAAAGGTGGCAAGATTAATTATAACATGGGCCACGAATTTAATCAATAAAATCAGCCCATTGTTGTGATTAATTAAGTCCAAATAGGCGAGATTTATGAAGGCCCAAGTTGTTGGGATTTATCCTTATCTAGTTAGATTTAGATAGATTTTTGTTATCTTATTTTTGGTATCTTTTGATTTTATCCTAGATTCATTAGGATTAGTTTTGGATTGATTTTTATCACTTAATTAGGTCTAATTTTCGTCCCCTATGTGTCCTATAAATAGGGCTACCATGTGACACTTTAAAAGTTAGACAATTGCAAGAATTCAAGAGTTATTTCTCAATCTGTCTCAAGATCTTTTGTTGATCGAAATTTTATCTTCAAAGTTCTATTGTTTTAGCAACTCAATAGTCCTATTCAAGTTCTTCAGGGTGCGTTCAAGTACTTGGGAGAATTGCTATCCGGAGAAGCTAGACGTGCGCGTTCGGGTTATTCAACACGGGTTCGCCGAATCTAACCTATCCTTCGACCACACCGCCGCCGCCAACACCATCAATACCGCCGTCATCCGCCGCCGTGACATCACCACCGCCGAGTTCCAGCCACCATCCAAGTGTTCCAATCGAGTCCTAGTTCGTGTCTACGTAATTCTAGTAAGTTTTATCGTATTTTGAGTCGGATTGATTCCATTGTTTTCTAGCTGACGTAGTTCGTTCTTGAAGTCTTCCGCGTGCATAAATCTCGTGTCTTGGATACATTGTCCGGGTCACATCAGTTTTCGTGGTATTGAGGTAGACCGTTCCAAAATCAAGGCGATTGAGGAATGGCCAACCCCGAAAAATGCTTCGGAAGTTCGGTCCTTTCATGGACTCGCCGGTTTTTACCGACGTTTTGTGCGTGATTTTTCTAGTATAGCCGCCCCTCTTACTGAGCTAAGTAAGAAGGATCGGAAATTTGAATGGGGTAAACAACAAGAGCATGCATTTACTACTTTGAAATCTTTGTTATGTTCTGCTCCTGTTCTTCGTTTACCTAATTTTACTAAGACTTTTGAGATCGAGTGTGATGCTTCGGGCATAGGTATTGGTGCAGTTTTGATGCAGGATCGCAGGCCCGTCGCCTACTTCAGTGAGAAGCTTAGTGGCGCCAGTTTGAGGTATTCTACGTACGACAAAGAGCTTTATGCTTTGAAGCGTGCATTGGATACATGGCAGCACTATCTTTGGCCCAAGGAGTTCGTGATTCACACGGACCATGAGAGCTTAAAGCACCTCAAAGGACAGCCAAATTTAAACAAGAGACATGCAAGATGGGTGGAATTTATCGAGTCCTTCCCATATGTGATCAAGTACAAGAAAGGTGAAGAGAATGTCGTCGCGGACGCGTTATCTCGAAGGTACGCACTTCTGAACTTAATGCATGCTAAGATGCTTGGTTTCGATTCCATTAAGTCGTTATATGTTGAGGACGCCTATTTCAGCCCCATATATGCTTCATGTGTGTCTTAATCGTCTAGTTATTCGAGTATAGAATCCTTTCGTAATCGACGTAGTTTCTTTCCTAGCTTCCGCGTCTTTTGTGTCTCGTTGGTCATTGAGTCCCGGGTCACATCATAAATTGATGAATGATGAGGACATCCATAGCAATGATGAAGTCAATGAAGAGCTGCAATTCAAAGGCCCCGTCACAAGACTACGAGCTAAGAAGTTGCAAGAATATTTGCAAGCTGTAATTCGCAAGAAGTTCGAAGTTGAAGACGGAGTGCAAGGAAGCTTGAAGATGATGACATTGTTGACATTGGAAGATGGAGATCAAGATGTGAAGTGCAATACATGAAGAAGGAGGCGTGTGTGTGCTTTTGTTGGGCTTGATGTGTATACTTGCTATTCAGCCCAAGTTAAGCATGCATGGTGGAAAAACCCAAAATAATTCAGCCCTTGATGATCCAATTAAGGGGATTGATTTATTAGTCTATAGTATTTTATTTATTATATTATGGACGGAATTTTGCAAATTTTTAGTTAGGATTTTTCGGTTATTTTAGATAGAATTTTGACCAGATTTTTAGATAAGGCAAGATCTACAAAATCTACCTTAAATAGAATTCTAGTTTAGGAAGTAGTCAGAGTCCAATTCTAGTCTAATTAGGACTATTATTTTCGTCCATTAAGCCTTAGGAATTCGATCCAACTATTATAAATAGTGGATCCATATTTCATTGTTATTCAGACCATATTTGATAATTTAAGCTTTGCTTTCAATATTGTCTCAACCCCAGTTTATATCTTTGTGAGTTTAGATCTTTTAAATTCATACTCTTAGATTTAGCATCTCTAAGTTTTACAAAGGGAATTCGCCGTCCACGTTCGAGGGATCGTCGGAAACTCGCTATCGAAGAGCAACTTAAAGAATTTGGCCTTGTGTACGTTCGAGATTCAAGGCAGCTTTCGGGTTGTAATTCACATCGACAATTCATCTACATTGCCGCCGTTCGACTTCAATCACAAGCCATCAACGTCCGTTTCAAGAACAGCCACCATCGTGTTCGAGTTCGTATTCGTCTCGTTCAGTCCGTAAGTCCATTACAACTCTATCATACCCTATCTACTCTAGCCATTCTAAACCTACTTCTCACCATCAAAATACCTTCACCATCATCGTCCATAAGCTCGTCCAAATCAGCCTTTGTTATTTGGATTTGTGTTTATTTGTGTGTCATTTATCTAGGTATTTTAGTTGAGTCCAAGTCGTCTAGTGAATCGAGTATAGGATCCCTTTCGTAATCGACGTAGTTTCTTTCCTAGCTTCCGCGTCTTTTGTGTCTCGTTGGTCATGGAGTCCCGGGTCACATCAATAACGTCGCACAAAACAGTGTCAGAAAACTTATTGATGAGGTCGTGCAAGGCAATGAAGAAGATGATCCGGAGCTGCAGTTTAAAGGTCCAATGACGCGTTTGCGAGCTAAGAAGTTGCAAACTTATTTACAAGCTTCTATTCGTCGTAAATTCGAACTTGGTGAAAATGAAGTCAAGGGCAGCTCGAGATTGATCACCATGCTATCCATAGATGATGAAGAAGGAAGCATGGAGATGTGAGAAGAAGAACGACGCCATTTGGACGTGTACATCAAAAGTTATACGCGTTTGCATGGGAAATTGGGAGATGCTGTTTTTCATGCAAAGGTGGCAAGAATTACACACACATGCAACGTCTAAAATAATAATGTACAATGGTTCCCCTATTTATAATACATAGGGAACGAAATTAACATAAAAAAAAGGCTAAAAGATTGATCCAAAAGGGATCTCTAACTATACTAGGAAGATACCTAAGCTAGAATTCTATTCAAGGTAGGAAATTGCCTTAAATACAATTCTAGTTAACCATGACTATATTATGGACGAAAATTACATAATAAATAATTAAAAATCTGAACTAAACTATAGTCTAACATAATTAAATAAATACTGTAGTCTAAATAAAATTCAATCTCTAATTAAATCAACTAAGGGGGACGAAAACTCCATGCAACTTGTCTATGCAATGTGAATCTGCCATGCATGCACAACTCCATGAGTTCTATCTTCATGCATTGCTCTTCAAATCTTGATCTCCAATCTTTGATTATTAAAGAAATAACAATCTTGGGATCCTTTAATGGCAGCTTTGGATGGACTGATTTGATGATTGCCATGGTCTCATCAACAAGAAAGGCGCCGAAAACGTTGTAGCTGATGCATTGTCGAGAAGGTACGTTCTCTTGAACCTTATGCATGCTAAGATGTTGGGATTTGATGCAATTAAGGAGTTATATGCATGTGTTGAATTTTTCGCACCCATATATGCTGAATGTTGCTCAAAATCTCGTGCTTATGATGGTTATTTCGTGCATGAGGGTTTCTTGTTCAAGGGTTCACAGTTGTGTATTCCTAAGTCTTCTATGCGTGAGTTGTTAGTTCTTGAATCGCATGCGGGAGGTTTAAAGGGTCACTTTGGTGTGTCTAAGACGTTAAACTTACTGCATGAACATTTCTTTTGGCCACGTATGAAGCATGATGTTGAGAATGTGTGTAGTAGATGCATTACATGTAGGAGATCGAAATCTACTTCACATCCTTTCGGTTTATACACTCCTCTACCAGCCCCGTCTTCCCCGTGGATTGATTTATCTATGGATTTCATATTAGGTTTACCACGGTCTAGGTCTGGTCGAGATTCCATATTCGTTGTAGTTGATAGGTTTTCCAAGATGTCTCATTTCATTGCATGTAGGAAAACCGATGATGCTGTACACATTGCCAATTTGTTCTTTATACATGTTGTGCGTTTACATGGAATACCTAGAACTATCGTTAGTGATAGGGATTCTAAGTTTCTAGCACATTTTTGGCGTGTACTATGGGGTAAGTTAGGTACCAAACTGTTATTTTCTACTGCATGTCATCCACAAACTGATGGACAAACTGAAGTAGTTAATCGCACTTTAGGTACTTTGCTGCGTTCTTTAGTTAAAAACAACTTGAAATCATGGGAAGATTGTTTGCCATATGCTGAATTCGCTTATAATCGCGTTGTGCATTCATCTACCAATATGTCTCCATTTGAAGTTGTTTATGGTTTTAATCCGCTAACGCCTAATGATCTGTTGCCTTTACCTGTTGAGTATCTAACAAGTGTTAAAGGTACAAGAAAAGCGGAACAAGTTAAGGAGATGCATGAGAAAATACGTGCGCGTATTGAGGCCGTTGGCGCACGTAATGTTGTTCAAAAGAATAAACGGCGAAAGCAAGTGATTTTCCAGCCCGGAGATCGTGTCTGGATTCATTTGAGTCCTGGCCGTTTTCCTAACTTGAGAAAATCGAAATTGATGCCTAGAGGAGATGGACCGTTCACCGTTCGCATTGATTTACCCGGTGAGTATAAGTGTTCATCTACATTTAATGTTGCTGATTTATCTCCCTTTTCTGCAGATGATGAGTTCGATAATGATGAGTCCCCGAATTCGAGGATGAATTCTTTTCAGCAGGGGGGGAATGATGAGGTCGTGCAAGGCAATGAAGAAGATGATCCGGAGCTGCAGTTTAAAGGTCCAATGACGCGTTTGCGAGCTAAGAAGTTGCAAGCTTATTTACAAGCTTCTATTCGTCGCAAATTCGAACTTGGTGAAAATGAAGTCAAGGGCAGCTCGAGATTGATCACCATGCTATCCATAGATGATGAAGAAGGAAGCATGAAGACGTGAGAAGAAGAACGACGCCATTTGGACGTGTACATCAAAAGTTATACGCGTTTGCATGGGAAATCGGGAGATGCTGTTTTTCATGCAAAGGTGGCAAGAATTACACACACATGGGCCACGAAATTAATACACTTAATTCAGCCCATGGACGTGTATTTTGGGTCCAAGAATGGCGAGAATATCCAGCCCAAATCAGTTTGGGATTTATCCTTATCTAGTTAGATTTAGATAGATTTTTATTATCTTATTTTGGTATCTTTTGATTCTATCCTAGATTGATTAGGATTAGTATTTTTCAATGTTTATCTAGTTATTTAGGGTTATATTTTCGTGGCTATGCTCTCCTATAAATAGGAGCACCCTGTGACATTCATAATCAGACAATTGCAAGAAATAAACAAGTTATTCTCAATCTGTCTCAAGATCTTTTGTTGATCGAAATTTTATCTTCAAAGTTCTATTGTTTTAGCAAATCAATAGTCCTATTCAAGTTCTTCAGGGTGCATTCAAGTACTTGGGAGAATTGCTATCCGGAGAAGCTAGACGAGTGCGTTCGGGTTGATTCAACACGGGTTCACCGATCTGTCCTATCCTTCTACCAAACCACCGCCGTCCTCACCAACACTCCACCGCCGTCCGCCGTCGTTCACTATCAGATTCCAGCCTCCCTTCGACGTATCAAGTGTGTTCATCGAGTCATAGTTCGTGTCACCATATTCTAGTAAGTTCTATTCCCATTCGAGTTTTATCTTTTCTAGTCGAGTCTTTCTTATTTTCTCTTTGTTCGTATTGATCCCTTACGTATCCGACATTGTTCCGTTCCTAAGCTTCCGCATATTTCGTCCGTGTCGTGTCCCATAGGTCCCGGGTCACATCACTTATGGATTGAGAATGAGACACTTACCTGGTGAACCACGCGTATCTCGCCTCTTTCTGTAAGCCACTGCAATCTGTAAGGTTTTGCATGTTGTTGAACAGGTAGACCAAGCTTTTCAACTGCGTACTGACTAATGGCATTGATCACACTGCCACTATCGATTATCATGGAACACGTGTGACCTTGAATCACTGCACGGGTGTAGAAGATGTTCTCCCGTTGGTGTTCTTGTTCCTCTTCTCGAATGATGCTCAAACTCCGGATTGTGACCAAACTGAGCTGAACTTCCGGATCGACTGGATTAGGGGCTGCATCATTCTCGACTTCTGCTTCAAGTGTGGCGTCGCCCACGGGATCATTTTCATCCTCACTGGCTGATTCGACTTCATTTGATTCCGAAGTATAGAACTCGCCGGTTTGGACACTGAGCTTGGAAATGGCTCCAACCTTGACACTTATGACATTGGATGTCATGAGCACGATTAGGGGCTGCATTAGGGGCTGTAACACCTTGATTTGGCCGAGTAGGGGTCGGCCGTGGCTGGTTGGGCGGCGTAGACTCGGGTCTACGGCTTGACTGCGGTGTAGAACGGTCGAAACGCCGTTCGGGTGGTCCGGATGGACCTCTGGATCGTGTAGAATCATTAGAAGGAGTAGAAAGTGATGTGGAAGGGGTACCTTTATTCCAAGAGAGGCGTGTAGGGGCTGAATTGAAGTGGGATCGACGGCGACCCTCTCTTAGCTGCCTTTCCACAATCGTCGCGTACTGCACCATTCTTTCTACACTGGTGAAGTCTCTAAGCTCGACTTCACATGCAATGTCGGGGTTCATACCTTCAATAAGGTCTCTTGCTTCCCGACGCGGTTCAGAAGGGTCTCCAATTCCTTGTGGTACTCTTCAATCGACCTCGTACCTTGCTTGATCCGATTGAGCTTCTTTTCAAGCTCTCTTTCATAATGCATGGGTATGAAACGCCCATGCATAAATCCTTTCATTTCCTCCCAGTTGTCGATTGGAGGGTTGTGATTTCGGCGTCTCCTTTCTTGCTGCATTTCCCACCATGAGGCTGCGTAGCCTCTAAACTCTAAGCATGCGAGTTGTACCTTCTTTTGCTCTGAAAAGTTGTAGCATGCAAAGATCTTCTCTACCTTACGTTCCCAATCTATGTAAACATCGGGATCGTGAAGGCCTTCAAATTCAGGTATGCTCGTCTTGATGTTGTTGAGCCTACCATCATCATCATCATCATGATTTGCTCGCCTATGGGGACCTTGGGGTCGGCCATGGCGTTCTCTTCGCCCTTGTGGTATGTAATCAGCTTCATAACCACTGGCTGCATAGGAATCGTATCCATAATCAAAGTCTTCTTCAAAGGCGGGCTCTCGGGGCGGCCTTTGATCAACTTGCTGAACAGGAGGCGGCTGTGGGACGTTTCTCAAGGGTTGGCGTCGGCCTTGGGCTCCTGTTTGAGGCTCATGTCGCCTCTCTGTGTTGTCTTGAGGCTCGGATTGCCTCTCTGCATTAGTTGGAGGCTCAGATTGCCTCGTCTCTTCATCTTGAGGCTCGAGTGGCCTTTTTTCAGGATCTCTGATGAGAATCAGATCATGCCAACAAAAGAAGAAGAAATGCACCATGGCAGCCCCAAGTGGATTGCTATGTTGTCCATAGAAGATGAAAAAGATCAGAATGACGAGATCGAGCAAGGTAATGATCAAGATGATCCGGAGCTGCAGTTTAAAGGTCCAATGACGCGTTTGCGAGCTAAGAAGTTGCAAGCTTATTTACAAGCTTCTATTCATCGTAAATTCGAACTTGGTGAAGATGAAGACAAGGGCAGCTCGAGATTGATCACCATGCTTTCCATTAATGAAGAAGAAGGAAGCATGAAGACGTGAGAAGAAGAATCACGCCATTTGGACGTGTGCATGAAGAGTTCTACGCGTTTGCATGGGAATCCGACAAGTTGCTGTTTTTCATGCAAAGGTGGCAAGAATTAAACATCACATGGGCCACGAATTAATTGATTATTTGGCAGCCCATGTCATGTAGATTGAAGTCCAAATAGGCGAATTTTGAAGGCCCAAAATCAGTTTGGGATTTATCCTTATCTAGTTAGATTTTTGTTATCTTATTTTTGGTATCTTTTGATTTTATCCTAGATTGATTAGGATTAGTATATTTTTGATTTCTTTAGCTTTTAGGACTCTAATTTTCGTCCATATATCACTCCTATAAATAGGAGTACCTTGTGACATTATTATTCAGACGTTGCATGAAATAAAGAGTTAATTTCTCAATTGTCTCACGATCCTTTGGTTGATCACCCATTTATCATATATTCTATTGTTCTAGCAAATCAATAGTCTTATATAAGTTCTTCAGGGTATTTATCAAGTACTTGGGAGAATTGCTATCCGGAGAAGTTAGACGAGTGCGTTCGGGTTGATTCAACACGGGTTCACCGATCCTGATTTATCCTTCTACCTTCCATCGCCGTCGAGATTTCCTCCACCACCGTCGTTCGCCGTGATTCCAGCCACCACCGCCGAGTTCCAGCCATCCAAGGGTGTCTTTCGTGTCAACAGTTGAGTCCTTGTTCGTGTCATCGCATTCTAGTAAGTTCTTTATCTGTTCGAGTCTTGTTCGTTTCTAGTCGAGTCTTTTCTTGTTTTCTCTTTGTTCGTATTGATCCCTTACGCATCCGACGTTGTTCCGTTCCTTGCTTCCGCGTCTTTTCATCCGTGTCGTGTCCCATAGGTCCCGGGTCACATCATAAATTGGTATCAAGAGCCACGTCGGTTTCTATCGTTCGTGGTTCAATACGTCAATTTCTATTCGTTTTCTCGTTTTGAGTCTTTCGAGTTGTAATACGTGAATTGTTCATTGAAAAAAAAAAGAGAAAAAGAGCAAAGGGATCGAAATCCCTATAGCAAAAAAAAAAAGGTCGAAAAAAAAAAAAACGAAAATCAGATTGTTTATTTGATTTCAAGTTTAATTCCTTGTTTTTTAGATTTGTTCCATATATTTAGGGATTCTTAGATTGTGTTCACACATCCAAAATCCTTATTTCCTTATCCGTTAGATTTCTTACCTTGTTTAGATAGATTTCATCCTAATCTATATCTATTCAAGATCTTTCCATCCTAATCCATATCTAATCAAATCTTCCACCCTTATCCACTCATATTTTCGATCCTAATCACTAAAGGGATTCGAAATTTCTCATCTTTTCCATATACACCTGGTTCACCTTATACACCACATAGTCCATACACCCGTACACCCGTACACCCATACACCCATACACCCGTACACCCGTACACCCGTGGTCCACATACACCACCAGCTGAATTACTCATTCCACACGCCTACTTCTACTCTTAGCAACCTTCCAGCTTGATTTTATCCGTTGGAGCTTGAAGAAGACCCAGAGGAGCTAATCAAGAAGAAGACTGTTTCGATCCACCCACCCCCAAAATCACTCCACACGTGCACCACATCTTTGAGAGTTAAACACGAGTGGAAAAAAAAAATCAAGAGTGACATACACGAGCGTTTGTGAGGAATTGTGAGGTCCTACTTTACTTTTTCTTCACGTTTGTTCGTTTTGCAGGATACATGGACCAACGGGAAGATATTTTCTACACCCGTTGCTCCATCCAAGACAAAATTTGTTCCATGATTATTGACAGTGGTAGTGTATTTAACGCCATTAGTCAATATGCAGTGGACAAGCTCGGCCTAGTACCACAGGAGCATCCCAAGCCCTATAAGTTGCAGCGGCTTACAATCACAAGTCAGGTAAGTGTCGCATTTACTATTGGACGATATACTGACACTGTTTTATGTGATGTCATTCCTATGGAGGCAACACACATTCTTCTAGGTCAACCGTGGCAATTCGATCGAGGAGCAGTGCACGATTGTCACGCCAACACTTATTCCTTTGCTTGGAATGGACGACCCATCAGACTGATGCCTTTCGCGCCTGAGGACGTCATTAAGGATCAGAAGTGGATGCAAGAAAAGTTTAAAACCGAAAGGGAAAAGAAGGCCGCAGCTACCCAGAGCGAATCAATCGCCACCGTCCCTAGCACTACTTCGACACCGTTGGAGTCTTGTCTGTGAGGTCCTACTTTACTTAGGAACGGAACAACGTCGGACAAGTAAGGGATCAATACGAACAAAGAGAAAACAAGAAAGACACGACTGGAAACGAACTAGACTCGAACAAATAAAGAACTTACTAGAAAACGTAGACTCGAACTAGGACTCGATGGAACACTTGAACGGCTGGAAGGGGCTGGAATCTCGGTGGTGAACGGCTGGAAGGGGCTGGAATCTCGGTGGTGAACGGCGGTGAAGGCGGCGGCGATGTGTGCTTGTGGAATCGGCTAAATTCGGCGAACCCGTGTTGAAAACCCGAACGCGCACGTCTAGCTTCTCTGGATAGCAATTCTCCCAAGTACTTAATTATACCCTGAAGAACTTGATTAAGACTATTGAGTTGCTAAAACAATAGAATTTTGAAGATAAAATTTCGATCAACAAAAGATCTTGAGACAGATTGAGAATAACTTGTTTATTTCTTGCAATTGTCTGAATTATGAATGTCACAAAGTACTCCTATTTATAGGAGCATATATGGACGAAAATTAGAGTCCTAAAAGCTAAAGAAATCTAAAATATACTAATCCTAATCAATCTAGGATAAAATCAAAAGATACCAAAAATAAGATAACAAAAATCTAACTAGATAAGGATAAATCCCAAAGTGGATTTGGGCTGGATATTCTCGCCATTCTTGGACCCAAAATACACGTCCATGGGCTGAATTAAGTGTATTAATTTCGTGGCCCATGTGTGTGTAATTCTTGCCACCTTTGCATGAAAAACAGCATCTCCCGATTTCCCATGCAAACGCGTATAACTTTTGATGTACACGTCCAAATGGTGTCGTTCTTCTTCTCACGTCTTCATGCTTCCTTCTTCTTCATCTATGGATAGCATGGTGATCAATCTCGAGCTGCCCTTGACTTCATTTTCACCAAGTTCGAATTTGCGACGAATAGAAGCTTGTAAATAAGCTTGCAACTTCTTAGCTCGCAAACGCGTCATTGGACCTTTAAACTGCAGCTCCGGATCATCTTCTTCATTGCCTTGCACGACCTCATCACTATGGGACACGACACGGACGAAATATGCGGAAGCTAACGAGCGAAACAACGTCGGATGCATAAGGGATCAATACGAACAAAGAGAATAAATGAAATACTCGACTAGAACGAATAAGACTCGAATGAATAAAGAAACTTACTAGGAACGTAGACACAACTAGGACTCAACGTAGACTCTTGGAACGACTTGAGGTGGCTGGAATCACGGTGGTATGGCTGGAATTCGGTGGATGGACGGCGGCGATGTATGTTGTGGAATCGGCTAAATTCGGCGAACCCGTGTTGAAAACCCGAACGCGCACGTCTAGCTTCTCCGGATAGCAATTCTCCCAAGTACTTAATTATACCCTCAAGAACCTAAATAAGACTATTGATTTGCTAGAACAATAGAATTTTAGATAAAAGTTTGATCAACCGAAGGATCGTGAGACAGATTGAGAATAACTCTTAATTTCTTGCAATTCTCTGAATCATAATGTCACAAGGTACTCCTATTTATAGGAGTGATATATGGACGAAAATTAGAGTCCTAAAAGCTAAAGAAATCGAAAATATACTAATCCTAATCAATCTAGGATAAAATCAAAAGATACCAAAAATAAGATAAGAAAAATCTATCTAAATCTAACTAGATAAGGATAAATCCCAATCTGACTTTGGGCCTTCAAAATTCTCGCCTATTGGACTTCTAATTAACACAATATGGGCTGCAATTTATCATAATAATTCGTGGCCCATTTATGCATTAATCTTGCCACCTTTGCATGAAAAACAGCAACTTGTCGGATTCCATGCAAACGCGTATAACTCTTCATGCACACGTCCAAATGGCGTCATTCTTCTTCTCACGTCTTCATGCTTCCTTCTTCATCATCTAAGGATAGCATGGTTGATGTGACCCGGGACTCAATGACCAACGAGACACAAAAGACGCGGAAGCTAAGAAAGAAACTACGTCGATTACGAAAGGGATCCTATACTCGATTCACTAGACGACTTGGACTCAACTAAAATACCTAGATAAATGACACACAAATAAACACAAATCCAAATAACAAAGGCTGATTTGGACGAGCTTATGGACGATGATGGTGAAGGTATTTTGATGGTGAGAAGTAGGTTTAGAATGGCTAGAGTAGATAGGGTATGATAGAGTTGTAATGGACTTACGGATTGAACGAGACGAATACGAACTCGAACACGATGGTGGCTGTTCTTGAAACGGACATTGATGGCTTGTGATTGAAGTCGAACGGCGGCAATGTAGATGAATTGTCGATGTGAATTACAACCCGAAAGTTGCCTTGAATCTCGAACGTACACAAGGCCAAATTCTTTAAGTTGCTCTTCGATAGCGAGTTTCCGACGATCCCTCGAACGTGGACGGCGAATTCCCTTTGTAAAACTTAGAGATGCTAAATCTAAGAGTATGAATTTAAAAGATCTAAACTCACAAAGATATAAACTGGGGTTGAGACAATATTGAAAGCAAAGCTTAAAATTATCAAATATGGTCTGAAGAATAATGTTGACAATGATCCTCTATTTATACTAGAGGGGAGCACGAAATTTCTAGCTAAAACTAACTAAAAGACTTGTCCAAATTGGACTAGAAAACTTCCTAAACTAGAATTCTATTTAAGGTAGATTTTGTAGATCTTGCCTTATCTAAAAATCTGGTCAAAATTCTATCTAAAATAACCGAAAAATCCTAACTAAAAATCTGCAAAATTTCGTCCATAATATAATAAATAAAATACTATAGTCTAATAAATAAATCCCCTTAATTGGATCATCAAGGGCCGAATTATTTTGGGCTTTTCCACCATGCATGCTTAACTTGGGCTGAAATAGCAAGTATACACATCAAGCCCAACAAAAGCACTTCTTGCACGCCTCCTTCATGTATTGCACTCCATATCTTGATCTCCATCTTCCATCTTCAATAATGTCATCATCTTCAAGCTTCCTTGTACTCCGTTTTCAACTTCGAACTTCTTGCGAATTACAGCTTGCAAATATTCTTGCAACTTCTTAGCTCGTAGTCTTGTGACGGGGCCTTTGAATTGCAACTCTTTATTGACTTCATCATTGCTATGGATGTCCTCATGGGCTGAATATTTGATCTTCATGGGCTGCCCAAAATATCTGAATATTTTCATGCACTTGTGTTCTTCAAATCTTGATCTCCAATCTTTAATCTTGAACAACATGATTATCTTTGAAGCTCTCAATGGTAGTCTTGGATTTGATTCTTTTATGCTTTTCGGGTTCGTATCACCCCTTCATGCATTCTAACTTGAAAATAACCAGATCTTAAATCTATCTTAGAAAACACATTAGAACCACTTAATTCATCTAGCATATCATCAAGTCTAGGGATAGGAAATCTGTACTTAACTGTTATTTTGTTGATGGCGCGGCAATCCATGCACATCCTCCATTCGTTGTTCTTCTTTGGTACTAGGATGACTGGAACTGCACAAGGGCTCATCGACTCACGGATTTGCTTCTTCTCTAGCAACTCCTTCACTTGACGGTCGATCTCCTTCGTCTCCTCGGGGGACGTGCGGTACGCCGGTCTGTTGGGTAAGACTGCGCCGGGTACGAAGTCGATCTGGTGCTCGATCCCACGAACTGGAGGTAATCCACTTGGAATCTCTTCCGGAAACACGTCCGCAAACTCCTCCATAAGGGGCTGCACATCACAAGGCAAAGAAACACCATTAGTAGCACTGTCCTTATAAGATAAAAGAACGAAAGGTAAACCTGCATTAAGTGCTTTCTCTACGCCTTTAACTGAAATGAACAAAGACCGATTTTGTTCAACTTTGGGGGCTGATCCGGATGATTTGCCACGAACTAAGGCTTCATTGGAAGCCTTCGAAGGGGCTGCATTGGCCGAACTTGAAGAAGGGATCGGCTGTTGTGTCTCGGCCGAGTCTCGGCCGTTCACGGCGGCGGTCCGGGCGGCGGCTGCGGCTTGTTTTGCCCGTTCTTGCTTAAATCTCTCTTGCATCCTCTCTTGATCCTCTGCAACAGCTTTAGGGGCGAGTGGTTTGAGCACAGTGGTTCGGCTATCCATGGTGATCGAATAGGTGTTGGTCAAACCATCGTGAACTGCTTTTCTGTCGAATTGCCACGGTCTTCCTAAAAGAATGTGGGCTGCCTCCATAGGAATAACATCACAAAGAACAGTGTCAGAATAACGACCTTTAGTAAATGAAACGTGTACCTGACCTGTTACTCTGATTGAACCGCGATCAGTGAGCCATTGCAGCTTGTATGGCTTTGGATGCTTTGTAGTGGTAAGGGCGAGTTTATCAACGGCGTATTGACTGATTGCGTTGATTACACTCCCACTGTCTATGATCATCGCACAAGTCTGATCCTTGATTGCAACGCGTGTGTAGAATATGTTCTCACGCTGTGATTGCTCTTCGTCTTCTCGATTAATGTTCAGACTGCGAATGGACACTAGACTGACATGAGGCAATTCGACCTCTTATCTTTCTCGTCGACTTCAGGAACTTCGACGGCACTAGGGGCGACGTCCTGGGGCTCTTCTTCGTCTTCACTGGCTGATTCAAGCCCGTTTTGTTCATTGACAAACAAAACACGACGGTTCGGGCACTGATTCTGAAAATGGCCCCAACCTTGGCATTTATGACATTGGATGTCACGGGCTCGATTAGGGGCTGCATTCGGCGTCGTATTGGGCTGATTTGGCCGTTAGAATGGGGGCCTTGGGGTCGACGTCGGTGTAGACTCGGGTCTACGACTGGACTGCGGTGTAGAACCGTCGAAACGCCGTTTAGGTGGTCCGGGCTGACCTCGGGGTCGTGTGGACTCAGAAGAAGGTGTAGAAGGTGATGTGGAATGTGTACCTTTGTTCCAAGAAGGTCTGGGGGCGGCGGCATTATGGTGAGAACGGCGCCGGCCTTCTCTCAACTGCTTTTCCACGATCGATGCGTACTGCACCATCCTTTCTACACTGGTGAAGTCCTTCAACTCGACCTCCAAATCAGCCATCAACGTCCAAATCACGGCAGCCCCCTTCAAGTCCGAATTCTACATCCGTTCGTTATATCCGTAAGTCCGTTCAAACACTAACATATCCTATCTTCTCCAAGCCCTTCTTCACCAACCTTCACACACGAAATTCTTCCAATTTCCAGCCCTATAAAACCGTCCAATTCAGCCCCTTGAACCCTTGGTTTGTGTTACTTAATTTGTGTCAAAGTTCTAGGTATCTTAGTTGTGTCTTAGTCGTCTAGATAATCGAGTATAGAATCCTTACTTCACCGACGTAGTTTCAATCCTTAGCTTCTGCATCTTTTGTGTCTCGTTGGTCATTTAGTCCCGGGTCACATCAACACACCATGGAGAATTACACTTGAAGAGTTGAAGATTGAGAGCTCAATTGCACGTGTGCATGTGCATGAAATTGTCGTGCATGTGTGTGCGGTTTTGTTGAAGAATTCGGCCCTTATTTGATTTAGTTAGGGGTTGAATTTTATTTAGACTATAGTATTTATTTAATTAATTTAGACTATAGTTTAGATCAGATTTTTATTTAATTATTTGAGTAATTTTCATCCATAATGAGAATAGGTTTGACTAGAATTGTATTTAAGGCAATTTCCTACCTTGAATAGAATTCTAGTTTAGGTATCTTCCTAGTATAGTTAGAGATCTCTTTTGGATCAATTTTTAGGTCTTTTAAGCTTAATATTTTCGTCCCCCATAGCCTATAAATAGGGGATCATTGTTACATTGATACTTTAGACATTGTTGAATTAAATTGCTATTGCATTCAATTTGTGTCTCAAATCTATTCGTCTTTTGAATACTTTTCACACGAAAATATTCATTCTTGGAGCTAGCAACTACAAGTCTTATTCAAGGGTATTGCTCAATTCACTTGAGGGATTGACCGGAATTCGCTATCGAGGAACAACTTGGAGATTTCAACCTTGGATACGTTCGAGATTCAAGGAGGCTATCGGGTTGTGAATCACTACAACAACATCTTCCATCCTCGCCATCGACGCCATCCATACAGCCCTACGCACACCTCAAATTCAGCCCACAAGTTCGAGTATTCGTCATCCGTCGTTTTATCTGTAAGTCCATTCAAACACTAACATATCCTATCTTCTCCAAGCCATTCTTCACTATCCTTCACACACGAAACTCTCCTTAATTCCAGCCTTATAAACCGTCTCTATACAGCTCTATAATCTTTGGTATTGTGTTATATATTTTGTGTCATTGTTCTAGGTATTTTAGTTGTCTAGAGTTCGTCTTTTCGTCGTTTATCGAGTCAGATTGAAGCCCTTCAATTAGTTGACGTGTTTCGTATCCTAAGTCTTCCGCTAAGTCTCTAGATTCGTCCTAGGTTCATTTGTCTGGGTCTTATCACTTAGACAAACGTCGATGAGACTTGAGCCCAGCCGACGTCTCCTTCCTCTACTTCGACTCCCAATAACAGTTCAACCTTAACAATTCTCTCTATTTCTATTCATTCATATATATTTGTTTCTTTTCTGATTTCAGTAAGCTTATTGGCTATCTACAAGTTTCTGATGTTTGAAACATATTTGATGAAAAAGAATAGAAAAATATCGTGTGTTCTATGAGTTTGGAACTAGAATTGTCTACTATTGCAGAGGATAGTGGAATTTTTGTTTTGAAAATATGTTTTGGTAAAAAGTTTTATACAATTTGGGGTTTGTTGATTTTGTAGTAGGAAACGTGAATTCTCACTTCACATGTTTGGTGATGTATATTTTGGTGGCATACCGAGACATGAATTCATGTTTTGTTTTGGTTAATTGAAATTGGAGAGATTTACTAAGGTTAATGGATGTATAATTTACACAGCAAATACAGGAATTTACATTTAAAATAAACTTACCTAGATGGGTGAGTTTGCTGTAACACTTATAGTTTAAGGTATTGAGTAGTGGAATCCAACTAAAACTGATAGATTTGCTGTGAAATTTGATTTCCAGTCGAAGAGTTTGGAAAAAATGGTTCTATTTTATTTTTATGTTGATCTGTCTGGAAGAAAATAAACTTTTGTGGTATTTGGTTGATTAACAAAGAGAAGAAGAGCTGGACAACTGTTTTACAGAATTTGCTGAGTTGACATAGATACCTACGTGTATAATTAATGGCAATTGAAGATATTTAATAAATATCTTAATCATCTTTGTCGTTTTTTTTAATCATTTAATAACCCTTTAGAAAATAATAATAATAATAATAATAATAATAATAATAATAATAATAATTACTAAAATAAACCTTGTGCGAATAAACAAGACTCGCAAAGTATTTTAAGACTCGAAAGTAAACTTCTAAATTCAACTATTAACTCTAAATATTTCTATTATTAACGGCGAATTTTTGGACATGTTTTAAATTATTAGATAGGATTCAACTATAATAATATATAATAGGATTATCAGGAGGTCCTGATATGATTATATTTGAGCATGTATCTAGGTTTCTGAATAAAATTATAAGAAGGTCTAGGGGTATCTCCAACTTTCTTAACGGCACATTTTATCTAAATAAAATAAAAATAAAAATAAAATAAAAATTACCAGAGTCCTTTTTCTTCCCTAACTTACCCTTAAGATAATCATAAACTATTATTTTATATACTAAAAAGTTTGGGATATTACAGGCGGAGTCGGCTGCCCTCTCTCTGTCTTCCTTGAACTTCTCTTGCATCCTCAATTGGTCTTCAGCTACAGCCTTTGGAGGTAAAGGTGTGAGGATTGTAGACCGACCATTTCGCAGCACCGTGTAGGTGTTTGCGAATCCATCATGCTTAGCTTGCCGATCATATTGCCAGGGTCTCCCTAATAAGATGTGAGCTGCATCCATAGGAATAACAACCCAAACAACTGTGTCAGAGTATTTACCTATGGAAAAATCAACACTTACCTGGCAGATGACTTTGATAACGCCGCGGTCTGTGAGCCATTGAAGCTTGTATGGCTTCGGATGCTTCATAACAGGTAACGCCAATTTTGTGACCGCGTACTGGCTTATGGCGTTAATTACACTCCCACTATCGATGATCATTGAGCATATCTTATCCTTGATGGTGACACGGGTGTAAAAGATGTTCTCCCGTTGATTTTGCTGATCCTCGTCACGTATTAGGCTAAGACTGCGAATGGAGACAAGGCTGACGTGATTGAGCTCGGGCTCGGCCTCGTCTTGATCATCTATAGGCAACGATTCCTCAGGTTTCTCATCGTATGTGGGCTGCTCTTGCTCTCCTTCACTGGCGGATTCGATCTCGTTTTGATCTGTGATGATCAAGACACGTTGATTTGGGCACTGGTTCTGAAAATGGCCCCAACCTTGACATTTGCGGCATTGGATGTCTCGAGCACGGTTAGGGACTGAATTTGGAGGCTGTGAGGGCTGATTTGGCCGTTGAAATGGCGGCCTCACGGGTGCGGGGGCAGTAGAAGCGGGTCTACTGTTGTTTGGCGGGGCAGAGCGATCACAACGGCGATCAAGCTGACCTCGGGGTCGTGTGGGATCAGATGGAGGAGTAGAAGACGTACCTTTATTCCATGAAGGTCTAGGGGTGGCGGCACTATGATGGCTGCGTTGCCAGCCTTCTCGCAATTGTCTTTCTACTATAGTGGCGTAGTGCACTATCTCTTCAATGCTGTGAAAGTCCTTTAATTCAACTTCACAGGCTATATCCGGATTCATCCCTTCAATGTACCGGATGATGGTGGCATTTAGTGACTCCTCTTTGCCCACTCGATTGAGCATGGTTTCAAGCTCTTTATGATACTCTTCAATCGATCGAGTACCTTGCTTGATCCGGTTCAGCTTATTTTCTAATTCTCATTCATAATGAACTGGAATGAATCGCCCTCGCATGATGTCCTTCATCTCGCGCCATGTATCTATAGGCGGATATCGATCATGACGCCTGCTTTGCTGCTGATTTTCCCACCAAGTGGCGACGTATCCTTTGAATTCTAAGGAAGCGAGCTGCACCTTCTTCAGCTCTGGAAACTCATAACATTCGAAGATCTTGTCGACCTTCCTTTCCCAATCGAGATATACATCAGGATCGTTGATGTGACCCGGGACCTATGGGACACGACACCGACGAAATATGCGGAAGCTAAGGAACGGAACAACGTTGGATGCGTAAGAGATCAATACGACTCGAATAAAAGAACGAAAATACAACTCAACTAAACGAACAATTTAGACTCGATAATATACGAATAACAACCTAAATTAGACTCGAACTAAGGACCTTAGACTATGACAATACCAAGCAAAACACAATACCAAGATGAAAGGGAAAGGATCGAAACTATGGAGGATAAATTAGGACTCGAACGGATATAGAACTTACTAGGAATTCGGACGACGAACAAGGACTCGATGATGAACAAGAATAGGACACGGTGGTGGCTGGAATCACGGCGATGATGGCTAGCAAGTGGTTGATGTGACCCGGGGCTAAATGACACGACGAGACATAAAATACGTGGAAGCTAGGAAAGAAACTACGTCGGTGAAGTAAGGGAATGATACTCGATTAACTAGACGACTAAGACTCAACTAAAATACCTAGACAATGACACACAAAATAACACAAAATCCAAACAATTAGAGGGCTGAATTGGACGAGTTTATGGATGGCTTGGATGATGATGATCGATGATGAAGTTTAGGGCTAGAAGGACTTGAGTAGATAGGGTATGATAGAGTAGAATCGGACTTACGGATTAAACGGGATGAACACGTTGGTGGCTGGTCTTGAAACGGACGTTTGATGGTGGTTGGAAGACGTCGATCGGTGGCAATGATGATGATTTGTCGATGTGAATTACGACCCGAAAGTTGCCTTGAATCTCGAACGTACACAAGGCCAAATTCTTTAAGTTGCTCTTCGGATAGCGAGTTTCCGATGATCTCTCGAACGTCGACGGCGAATTCCCTTTGTAAAACTTAGAGGTGCTAAATCTAAGAGTATGAATTTAATTATCTAAACTCACAAAGTGTAGCGCCCCGGTCCCAGATGACCGTAGAAATGGACGCCACGGGGGTTGGAATTAAGAAGCGGGTAAGAAAGGGGGTAACCTGATTAATGAAAATCTCAACAGAAGACCCAGAATAACCAAACATGTGCTAGAATTAGAATGGCTTAGACACTAAGATAAAAATTATGCCGAAATCTAATTAAAATTTTATATTAAAGTTTTGGGATATTACATTCCTCCCCCCCTTAAAAGAATTTCGTCCCGAAATTCACTTACCTTTGAATAATTCAGGATATTGCTGTCTCATTTTGCTTTCTAGTTCCCACGTTGCTTCAGTTCGATCGTGATGATTCCATTGCACAAGCACCAATGGAATTTGTTTGTTTCTTAGGACTTGAACTTTCCTATCAAGAATTTCGTGGGGTTTCTCCTCATACGTCCTATCAGAACGTAAAACCAACTCACTTTCTTTAATAACGTGTTCTGGGTCAAACACATATTTCCTGAGCATTGAAACGTGATACACATCGTGAACTTGTGACAGGTCTGGTGGTAGAGCTAATCGGTAAGCTACCTCACCAATTCTTTCTAATATCTCGAATGGGCCAATAAATCTTGGTCTCAGTTTGCCTTGTTTTCCGAATCTCACAACACCTCGTGTTGGAGATACTTTTAAGAAAACCTTTTCACCAACTTGGAACTCTAGGTTTGTCCTGCGCTTGTCTGCATAAGCTTTCTGTCTATCTTGTGCTTCTTTCATTCTTGCTCGAATTTGGTCGATCATCTTGACAGTGGTTTGCACGATCTCTGGAACCAAAATTTTTCTTTCTCCAACTTCATCCCAGTATAGGGGCGATCTGCATTTGCGACCATATAAGGCTTCATATGGTGCCATTTTTATAGTTGATTGGTAGCTATTGTTATAAGCGAACTCCACCAAAGGTAGAACATCTTCCCAGCTTGTGTTTCCGTCCAACACAACTCCTCGTAGCATGTCCTCCAGAATTTGTATTGTTCTTTCTGATTGACCATCTGTTTGAGGATGAAAAGCAGTGCTGAAGTTCAGCTTCGTTCCCATTGCTTCTTGAAGACTCTTCCAAAACCTTGATGTGAAGCGAGTATCACGATCTGACGTGATAGAAACTGGAATTCCATGTAGTCGAACAATCTCCTTCACATAAATTTGCGCTAACTTGCTTAATTCCGTTGTTGTTTTGATTGGCACAAAATGTGCTGATTTGGTCAATCGATCTACAATGACCCACACTGAAGAGTTTCCTTTCGCTGATCGCGGTAAGCCTACCACGAAATCCATCGTTATATGCTCCCATTTCCACTCTGGAATTTCCAACGGCTGCAATAATCCCGAAGGTCGTTGATGTATGGCTTTCACTTGTTGGCATGTTAAACATCTTTCCACAAATGTGGCTATCTCCCTTTTCATATTATTCCACCAGAAATATTGCTTCAGGTCCTTGTATAGCTTTGTGCTGCCTGGATGTGCCATGTAGGGAGTATTATGAGCCTCTCTCATAATTTCTTGCTTCAATGTGTCATTACTGGGAACGCATAATCTATCACGGAACATTAAAGCTCCGTCATTATCTTCCCTAAATTCTTTTGGTTCGCCCGCTTTGACTCTTTCTCTTATCTTCTCCAATCGTTCATCTTTTTGCTGAGCTTTTATGATGAAGCCATGCCTAGGATTGAAGAAGATAATCCGGAGCTGCAAATGATTGGACCGATCACAAGACTAAGAGCAAAGAAATTGCAAGGCTATTTCCAAGCCTATGTGCGACGCAAGTTAGACGAACAAGAGATCATGCACTGCAGCCCTAAATGGATTACCATGTTGTCCATTCAAGATGAAGATGAAGGCATGAAGTTGGAGACGAGTACTTAAAGAGGGAAGAAGGATTTTGACGTGTTGCATGGCTCGTGCATGTCGAACTCATGCATGAATTATTTCGGATATTTGGGCAGCCATGGAGTTCAAATTAATTCAGCCCAATTCGAAATATTAGAGTCCAATTATGAAGGCCCAAAAGTGTTGGGTTTTATTTATCCATTAGATAGATTTTTATTATTTTATTTTTGGTCTTTTTGGATTTACCTTAAATAGAGTTCTAATTAAGGTAGGAATCCTACTTAGATTAGGATATCTTTTTATTTTCGATTTCTTTTAGGATTTTACTTTAAATTTTCGTCCATCCCTCTTCTATATAAAGGGGATCATTGTTACTTTCATATTTAGACCATATTTGATTAAGAAGAATTTACCTTTCAATATTGTCTCACCCAAGATCCTCTTTTTGTTTATTTTCAGCCGAAAATATACACTCTTGAAAGCCTAGCAACTTCCAAGTTTTATTCTTAAATCTCATTCTATTTCACTTGTGGGAATAGGGTTAGATTGCTATTGAGGAGACGACCGATTGTTGTACGTTTCGTGAGGTGATCTTCACGGGGTTTGCAGCTGTGTTTTCGACTCAAATTCTTCCAACACCACTGCCAATCATCTTCAACATCATCCATCCATCCAATTTCGTCCATTACACTATCATCCATCAAGTTCAAGTCAAGTTGTTCAAGTATACAAGCTGATCGAGTCCAGTTCGTTCATACGTGTTCAACTCGCCAAGATAAGCATCTATATTGTAAGTTCTTTATTTTCGTGTCCTAACCTATCTACTACAGCCCTTCTTCACCACATAACATCATACTACACGTCCATAGCCATACCTTTTCGATTTCGAACCAAAACAGCCCTTTTCGACCTATTTAGTTGTGTTTTATTTGGTGTCGTGTCATAGTCTAGGTAATTTAATCGAGTCCTTTGAGTTTTGTTGAACCCTTACTTATCCGACGTTGTTTTGATTCTAGCTTCCGCGTATGTTTGTGTTGATCGTGTCCCATAGGTCCCGGGTCACATCATAAATTGGTATCAAGAGCCACGTCGGTTCTTATCGTTCGTGGTTCAATACGTCTATTTTTTTTTCTTTGTTTATGAATCTTTAGAATTGTAATCTGATTATTCAAAAAAAAAAAAAATCCAAAAAAAAAAAAAAAAAATCCGAAAAAAAAAAAAAAAAAACAGTTTGTTATTTTCGAATTTTTGTTCTTTCCTAGTTAGGATAGACTTCCACCATCTAGATTAAGTTATTTAGATTGTGTCCACATTAAGTAGATCACAACTAAATCTTTTAACCTTATCTAGATCCTATTCTTCCATACTAGCTTGTTTCCATCCTAATCTCTTCCTCCCTTCCATATACCATTCCTACACCTCATAAACCACCCCCACACCCTAATTTTCGTCCTCCCACCTAAAGGGAACGAAATTTTCTGACCTTGCTCCATCTACACCCTTTGATACACCCGTATATACACCCAATCCGGTGCATACACCACGCACCTACACCATACACCATACACCTACACCATACACCATACACCATACACCATACACCCTACACCCGTGCACCCAAAGCCCACGACATACACCATCCGTTCAGTTTATCGAGAGCATCCATCCTACACACACGGTGCAACTAGTTCGTGATCAAGAAGAAGACTTGCAAAGGAGCAGCTTTCATCTCCAATTTTCGGCACTTTCTTTTTACACTATTACACACGTGCACCACCCATATTGAGTGATACACGAGTGGTAAAACAAGAGTGTCAAAATCGAGTGATTTGTGAGTTGGTGAGGATCTCTTTATTCTTCACGTTTGTTCGTTTTGCAGGGTCCATGAAGAAGGGCAATAGGAATGAGTTGCCCAAGATCAGTGAGGACGACCCGAAGTCGCCCCTCACACTAGGAGAAGAGGCATCTTTTTCCAATACACCAACATGGGATGCCAAGTACCATTTTGACGCACTGACCTCCTACGTCAACCGTCAAAATCGTGAGATGAAAAATAGACTTGGTGAACAACTAGCCAAGTTAGCTGAGCAGATTGGGAGCCTCAAAACCCAGTCAACTGAAGCTCAGACAGTTCAAGGACCTCCTGAGAGGCCCAATGAACCCCCAGGCGCAGTAGAGAGGCAAGTTGAGCCTCAAGGAGCAAGAGCACCGCCCAGAGCTGCCAACCGACGCCCCCAGCCGCCACCTGAGCCAGAGGATGATGATTTCGGACCCGAGTCCGACTATCATGAGGAGTTCGAAGATAATTTCGAACCTCCACAAAGGGGAAACCGCCGAGATCGTCCCCGAGCCCCATATAGACGTGCATTCCGCGTCGATAGACCCAGATTCGAGGAAGACAACTCAATGGTGAACAACATCAAAACCACCATTCCAGAGTTCATGGGATTGCACGATCCTGATGTATATCTCGATTGGGAAAGGAAGGTCGACAAGATCTTCGAATGTTATGCGTTTCCAGAACTGAAGAAGGTGCAGCTCGCTTCCTTAGAATTCAAAGGATACGCCGCTACTTGGTGGGAAAATCAGCAGCAGAGAAGGCGTCGTGATCGATATCCGCCTATCGATACATGGCGCGAGATGAAGGATATCATGCGAGGGCAATTCATTCCAGTTCATTATGAACGAGAATTAGAAAAGAAGCTGAACCGGATCAAGCAAGGTACTCGATCGATTGAAGAGTATCATAAAGAGCTTGAAACCATGCTCAATCGAGTGGGCAAAGAGGAGTCACTAAATGCCACCATCATCCGGTACATTGAAGGGATGAATCCGGATATAGCCTGTGAAGTTGAATTAAAGGACTTTCACAGCATTGAAGAAATGGTGCACTACGCCACTATAGTAGAAAGACAGTTGCGAGAAGGACGGCGGCGCAGCCATCATAGTGCCGCCACCCCTAGACCTTCATGGAATAATGGTACGTCTTCTACTCCTCCATCTGATCCCACACGACCCCGAGGTCAGCCCGGACAGCCCGATCGCCGTTTTGATCGCTCTGCACCGCCAAACAACAGTAGACCCGCTTCTACTGCACCCGCACCCGTGAGGCCACCGTTTCAACGGCCAAATCAGCCCTCACAACCTCCAAATTCAGCCCCTAACCGTGCTCGAGACATCCAATGCCACAAATGTCAAGGTTGGGGCCATTTTCAGAATCAGTGCCCAAACAGACGCGTTTTGATCATCACAGATCAAAATGAGATCGAGTCAGCCAGTGAGGATGAACAAGAGCAGCCCGTAGGCGTCCCTAAGGCTGAGGAGACGTCCATAGTTGAGCCTGAAGAAGAGGAGCCCGAGACTCCTCGAGTTAGCCTTGTCTCTATTCGCAGTTTGAGCATCACTCGCGACGAGGACCAACAAAATCAGCGAGAAAATATTTTCTATACCCGAGTCGTGATCAAAGACAAGACATGCTCAATGATAGTTGATAGTGGGAGCGTGATCAATGCCATTAGTCAGTATGCTGTAGATAAACTAGCGCTGACTGTGATGAAGCATCCCAAGCCATATAAGCTGCAATGGCTTACTGATCGAGGCGAGATTCGCGTAGGTGGCCAGGTAAGTGTCGATTTTTCAATTGGTAGATATTCTGACACTGTTATCTGCGATGTTATTCCTATGGATGCAGCCCATATACTCTTAGGGAGACCTTGGCAATTCGACCGCCAAGCAGTTCACAACGGCGTCGCGAACACTTACACTATTACGCGAAACGGTCAAGTCACCATTTTAAAGCCTTTGTCCCCTAAAGCTGTAGCCGAAGATCAACAAAGTATGCAAGAGAAGCTCAAAGAAGAACGTGAAAGGGCAGCCGCAGCAGCCCGTAGATCCGCCGCCACCACCGGCGAAGTTTCGGCCGATTCCACCTCAACGGCTGCCGTTCTTCCATCTCCTTCTAACAACACTTCAAGGCAGCCCCCTAAAGGCCCCAATGCAGCTGGAAATTCGTCCAACATAACCAAGAATCGGAGCCTTTTTATTTCTGTAAAAGGCGTGGAAAAAGCAATTAAAGCAGGTTTGCCTTTAGTTCTTTTGACTTGTAGGAGCAGTGCTACTAACGAGTCTTGTTTGCCTAGTGTTGTGCAGCCCTTGATGGATGAGTTTGCGGACGTGTTCCCGGAGGAGATTCCAAGTGGTTTACCTCCAGTTCAAGGGATCGAGCACCAGATCGATTTCCAGCCCGGTGCCGTTCTTCCCAACTGATGTAACCAATACGATGCGGAAGCTTATCGAA
Source organism: Perilla frutescens (assembly GCA_026008535.1). Classification (NCBI taxonomy): domain Eukaryota; kingdom Viridiplantae; phylum Streptophyta; class Magnoliopsida; order Lamiales; family Lamiaceae; genus Perilla; species Perilla frutescens. The sequence goes on from BRKX01000013.1 coordinate 49,275,808, forward strand.
TCGAACACGCGTCAACTTGACAGATGATCCAACCCAAAAACAAACTGAACACTAACAAATAAATAACCCAAATAAACTGATCTCAAATCAAGTTTCAAGACTAAACACCAAGATATCCCAAAATCCCCAATTTCGACCCGAAGAACCCTAATTCTTGACCTAATCAATTGACCTAGCAAATGAAGTCAGATTACGCTCAAATTTTAGGACATTGCATAAATGTATAGCAGAAACAACATATCCAAAAATCAGGCAAAACGCACGTATAAATTGGGAGATGGCTCGGTGGGGATTTTTAGACGATTTACGACTCGATTGGATGGTATATGTGGAATCTGGACCTGGGATTGAATATGGGCGATGGTAACAATGTGGTGGATGGTGTGGGATGTGTATGGAGGCGTGGTGGTGATGGTACACGATGTGGAGGCGAAAGGAAACGAAATGGATAGAAGAAGCTTACCCGAAACGAACCCCGGATCTACGAGAATCCGAAACGCGAGTATGGAGTAGAACTTCGTGGCAGATCAACCCGTACACTACTGGATGCACGAACGAATCTTCTGATTTCGAGTTTGTAGGTGCCAATTCACAAACCCTACCAAGAACTATCGATATGCGTGTTTTGGAGACGGGATGAACGACAAAGCGTCTGTTATCAAATCCAATCTGTCTTTTTCCAGGGTTTGAAAAGTGCATAAATACTAACCTAAGGGAAAAATGAAATTATTAAGTTAATGGGCTTAATAATTTTCGAAAAATAAAAGAAAACAAGATAAAGGCCCAATTCACCTAACATTAATTTGGGCTTCAAACTAAATAAAATCCACAACTGAAAATAGTCTTATTAAATTAAATAAAATCTGCACTAATTCCATCTAGGCCTCTTCATCCTCATCTTGTATCGAAAGCATAATAATCAGCTTGGGGCTACTTCGAACCATCAACTCTTCCTCGAGCTTCTTTCCAACGAAACAGTGAAAGTAGTCTTGCAGCTTCTTGGCTCTAAGTCGCGTCACTGGACCACGCAGCTGCAACTCTGGATTTAGCTTGCCAAAGCTCACCCCATACTCATCATTCCCCCCTTCCTCAAAAGAATTCGACCTCGAATTCGGGTCCTCTTCATCAAAAGTATCTGTAGGAAAAGGAGAGAGATCAGAAACATTAAACGTTGGGGAACATTTATACTCACCAGGTAAGTCGAGTCGGTAAGCATTGTCATTGACTTTGGCGACCACAGTGAATGGCCCGTCACCACGGGGCATGAGCTTTGATTTCCTCAGGTTAGGAAAACGCCCCGGGCTGAAATGGACCCAAACTTTGTCACCGGGTTTGAAAATTACTTGTTTGCGATGTGAGTTTGCCTTGTTGGCATTCCGCACGCCTTGGAGCTCAATCCTCGCCTTCACCTTCTCATGCATCTCTCGTACCTGTTCAGCTCTTCGAACACCTTGCACACTCGAGAAATGGTCAATAGGCAAAGGTAACAGATCCGTTGGAGTCAACGGATTAAAACCATACACAACCTCAAAAGGCGACATATTCGTAGAAGAATGTACAACTCTATTATAAGCAAACTCAGCAAAAGGCAAACATTCTTCCCATGATTTCAAATTATTCTTAACTAATGCACGAAGTAAAGTACCAAGCGTCCTATTGACTACCTCAGTTTGACCATCCGTCTGCGGATGACATGCAGTAGAAAACAGAAGCTTCGTACCCAACTTTCCCCACAAGACTCTCCAAAAATGCCCCAAAAACTTTGAATCCCTATCAGACACAATGGTTCTAGGGAGACCATGCAAACGGACAACCTCACGAAAGAAAAGATTAGCAATGTTCACAGCATCATCAGTCTTTTTGCATGCAATAAAATGAGACATCTTAGAAAAACGATCTACAACCACAAAAACAGAGTCTTTACCAGTTTTAGACCTAGGCAAACCCAAGATAAAGTCCATGGAAATGTCTACCCAAGGTGAAGTAGGCGCCGGCAATGGCGTGTACAAGCCAAAAGGACTAGACGTGGATTTAGCCTTTCTACAAGTTATGCACCTAGCACAGACTCTCTCGACATCACGTTTCATGCGAGGCCAATAGAAATGCTCATGCAAGAGACTCAACGTTTTGTTAACACCAAAATGACCCATGAGACCCCCTGCATGTGACTCTAATATGAACGACTCCCGCATAGAACAATCAGGTACACACAGTTTAGCATCTTTAAACAAAAATCCATCAACAATATAGAACGAATCAATGGCCCTAGACTTTCCAACACAAGACTCGAATATGGGACCAAAGAAAGGATCAGATGCATAAAAACTCTTAATGTGCTCAAAACCCAAACATTGTGTGTGTAAAACAGAAACAAGCGCGTACCTTCGGGAAAGTGCATCGGCAACCACATTCTCTTCCCCCTTCTTGTACTTGATCACATACGGGAAGGATTCGATGAACTCCACCCATCTGGCATGACGTGCATTCAAACTTTGTTGTCCCTTCAGGTGTTTCAGGGACTCGTGATCAGTGTGAATCACGAACTCCTTTGGTCGCAGGTAATGTTGCCAAGTCTCCAAAGACCTCTTCAGTGCATATAGCTCCTTATCATAGGTGGAATATCTCAAAGCTGCACCATTGAGCTTCTCACTGAAGAACGCGACCGGCTTCCTTTCCTGCATCAACACAGCACCAATGCCTATGCCAGAGGCATCGCACTCAATCTCAAACATCTTGTTAAAGTCAGGCAAAACCAAAACAGGAGCATTACACAATTTAGACTTCAACAATGTAAAAGCATGCTCTTGGGCTTTTCCCCACTCAAACTTCCTATCTTTCTTACTCAGTTCGGTCAAAGGAGCGGCTATAGTGGAAAAATCCCGTACAAAACGGCGATAAAATCCAGCCAAACCATGAAATGACCGAACCTTTGCACAGGTCTTAGGTGTGGGCCATTCCTCGATGGCCTTAACCTTCGATCTGTCCACCTCGACTCCTCTACTACTCACCACAAAACCAAGAAAGACGACCTCATTCATGCAAAAAGTACATTTAGACGAATTGGCATACAACTTTGCATCACGCAGCAATTCAAAAACTCGCCTAAGATGTCTAACATGCTCAGAAATGCAAGTACTGTAAATGAGGATGTCATCAAAATACACAACCACATACTTCCCAATCACATCCCTCAAGACGTGGTTCATGAGACGCATGAATGTACTAGGGGCGTTGGTAAGCCCAAATGGCATGACAAGCCATTCGTACAATCCATGCTTCGTCTTGAACGCAGTCTTCCATTCATCCCCCTCACTCATACGGACTTGAAAATACCCAGAACGTAAATCAATTTTAGAGAAAATAGACGCTCCAGACAACTCATCCAACATATCATCCAAACGGGGAATAGGGAAGCGATACTTTACCGTTATTTTGTTTATAGCCCGGCAGTCCATGCACATACGCCACTCGTTGTTCTTCTTGGGTACGAGTATCACGGGTACGGCACAGGGTGACAGGCTCTCTCTGACCTGCTTCTTTTCCAGCAACTCCTTGACCTGACGGTCAATCTCCTTAGTCTCCTCGGGACTAGTGCGATATGCTGGCCTATTCGGTAGGACTGATCCCGGCTGGAAGTCGATCTGGTGCTCAATTCCTCGAATTGGCGGCAGACCACTCGGAATCTCCTCAGGAAACACGTCCTGGAACTCCTCCATCAATGGCTGCAAAACAGAAGGAACAACAACATCAGGAGTATCATAAGCCTTAAAATTAACTAGAACGATAGGCTTACCAGCTTTGATTATTTTTTGAACCCCCTTTGCACTAATAAATAAATTCCGGTGCACAGTATCGGGATTGTCGGTACTGGAGGTCAACGAGGTGGCCAAATGGGCAGCCTTGGTGGACCCCTTGGAAGCTGACGCCGTCCCCTTGGAGGTCTTGGGGTCGGCCGTTGATTGGCCAGCTGGAACCGGAAACTTGCCCTCAATCTGTTTCTCTTTCTTCTTCTCCTCCTTAAACTTCTCCTGCATTCTCCTTTGATCTTCATTGACATCCTTAGGTGTCAGTGGCCATAGTCGGGTGGTCCTTCCATCTCGGGTCACCGTATACGTGTTGGCAAATCCGTCATGAATAGCTTTCCTGTCAAATTGCCACGGCCGACCAAGCAGAATATGCGATGCCTCCATAGGGATGACATCACAAAGCACAGTATCAACAAAACGACCAATAGAGAAAGTAACGCTTACCTGATATCCTACACGGATTTCTCCTCGGTCAGTCAGCCACTGCAAGCGGTACGGCTTGGGGTGCTTCTGTGGAACCAGATTCAGTTTCCCCACTGCATACTGGCTGATCGCATTGACAACACTTCCACTGTCGATGATGAGCGAGCATATATTATCTCGGATCGAGCAGCGCGCGTAGAAGATGTTCTCACGCTGGTCATTCTGATCCTCCTCCCGAATTAGGCTCAGAGCTCGGATCGATACAAGGCTGACATGGGCTAGATCCGGCTTCTCATCATTAATTTCATCCACTAATGGACCATCTCGGGACTGTGGATCGTCCCCTGCTGTCTCAACTTCATCGAGTTCCTCCTCACTTGCTGACTCCAGCTCATTCTGCTCTGAAAGGAAAAGAACTCGCCTATTCGGACACTGAGCTTGAAAGTGTCCCCATCCTCGGCACTTGTGACATTGCACATCGCGTGCCCTTCCTGGTGTGCTACCCTGTGGCTGATTCGACTGTACCGGACGGCTTTGATTATTCCGGTTCGGTGCAGATGAATTGTGCTCAGATCTGCGGGTAGGCTGCGGAGCTGTCTGCTCATAGCGGCGAGCGGGCTGTGAAGTCTGGCCTTGAGGACGTGGAGGGGCTGTCCTAGGCATAGAAGACTCGCCTCGAACCCATGGTGTCCTTGCTGGCACAGAATGAGAAGAACGTCGGCGTCCCTCTTTAAGCTGCCGCTCGACTATCGAGGCATAGTGAATCATAGCCTCAATACTGGTGAAATCCTTCAGCTCGACTTCACAAGCAATGTCTGGGTGCATGCCTTCGATGTACCGGTTGATTGTAGCTATCAGCGTCTCTTCCTTGCCAACTCGGTTCATCGCAGTCTCTAACTCCTTATGGTACTCCTCAATAGACCGAGTACCCTGGCGAATCTGGCTCAGTCGACGCTCCAATTCCCGTTCATAGTTAACAGGAATAAAGCGGCCTCTCATCACATCTTTCATTTCTGGCCACGAGTCGATAGGCGGGTATCTGTCTCGACGGCGGCGGTTCTGGATGTTCTCCCACCAACTAGCTGCATACCCTGTGAACTCCATCGAAGCCAGTTGCACTTTCTTCACCTCTGGGAAGTCATAACACTCAAAAATCTTGTTGACCTTCCTCTCCCAGTCGAGGTATAGGTCGGGGTCATGCAGTCCCTCAAATGCCGGTACGCTTGTTTTGATGTTGTTTAACAAGCTGTCAGGATCGGCTCGTCGGGGCTGGAAAGGCGGATAGGCGCGGGCTGCACGCCTATAAGGCTGTCGGGGTCGATCACGTCTCTGATAAGGCTCAAACCCGGCCTCTGACTCCTCTGCAAAGTCACCATAGTCATCTCCTGCATCACGATATTCGTGATAGACCTCTTGCACCGGCGGTTGACGACGTTGCACTGGTTGCTGCGCCCTAGCATTGGCTCGGGCCTCTGCTCGGGCTGGCTCTGCATACACATAGGTCTCATCTGTGGGGACCTCCATATGGCGAGGTGCTGCCTCGTTCTGGACGGATTGGCCTTGTACCGCTGGCGGTAAGGGAGGTCGAGCATTGATAAGCTCGAGCTGCGCCATCACTTTGGCTAACGAATCTTCTAGCTTGTCCTCCAATAACTGACTGCGTCTCTCAAAATACTGAGACATGGCTTTGTAATGGAACTGAGCATCCCATTGATCCGATGAGGACGCATCTGAAGGAGTGTTCGGTGCAGCAGGTGACTTATCAGTCCTCTTATTATTTCCGTCTCCGGGCATCATCGTGTAGACCTGCAAAACAAAATAAAACCAGAAGAAAGAAAATAAAAGGTAAATAGGACCTCACTTTTTTTTTCACTTTTTTTTTCCTCTCGTGTTTATCACTCAAATTTCTGCACTCTGTAGATGTTGGAATTCCACTGTCTCTGTTGTTCTGATAGAGCTGCGGTTAGCTCCTCCAACTCTAGTCAAGAGCTCGAACTTGACTCCAATAATGCTCGAGTAGAGAAAATACCACAAAGTTACTGCAAGTTCAGGTAAACCACGGCTAGGGTGTGGAAATATGGCTGGAAAGTGGTTGGCTTGGCTATAGTGGTGGAAAGGACAGCAAACGGGGAGAAACGGCAAAACCGAAAAATATTCACTGGACGTTTTCACCTTGAAGATGGCCGAATTTGGTCAAAAATACACATATATCACCGCATAGCGGTGAGTTCAATCCAGCTCGTCGTTCCGTGTCCGGAATGGTATTATGGATGAAAATCGGAGTTCGGGAGCAAAATCTGCAGAAAACCGACGAATAGTGTATAGAGTCTTGGTGGCTTGTGTGATGGAAACTGGGAATTGTAGGATAGATGATGGATGACTTTTGGATAATTATTATTCCAAAACAAGAGCAATAATCCAACAAAGAAACAGAAACCAAACAACTAGGAAACAGAAACCAAACCCAAACCAACGAGGGAACTCACAAAATCAATCCTAACAAAGCTAAAGACACCAAACTCTAATTCCCCCCCTAGATAATGAACAATGTGGATGAAAAAATGGACACCCAACAATGCAAGATGACGTCCCCAATCGCTATACGACGAAGAACGGCAAACTGCGACACGACACAAAACAACAGAATTACTAGATATCCGAAACCAACAAAGATCAACAACAATAAACAAACTCAAGAAACTCAACAATAACACGGTAACACAATAGGGCTCGATCAAATTCTTTTTTTTTTTTTTTTCTTTTATCGAATTTTCTGTTTTTTTTTTCTTCTTTTTTTTTTTCAACGATTTTTTTTTTGTTTTTTTTTTTTTAAATGATCGATGCTCTTGCCCCCTACTGTATCACACACCAATTTGGATTGAACCACGACCAACCGAAGTTGACGTGGCTCTGATACCAAAAAGTATGATGTAACCAATACGATGCGGAAGCTTATCGAATCGAACACGCGTCAACTTGACAGATGATCCAACCCAAAAACAAACTGAACACTAACAAATAAATAATCCAAATAAACTGATCTCAAATCAAGTTTCAAGACTAAACACCAAGATATCCCAAAATCCCCAATTTCGACCCGAAGAACCCTAATTCTTGACCTAATCAATTGACCTAGCAAATGAAGTCAGATTACGCTCAAATTTTAGGACATTGCATAAATGTATAGCAGAAACAACATATCCAAAAATCAGGCAAAACGCACGTATAAATTGGGAGATGGCTCGGTGGGGATTTTTAGACGATTTACGACTCGATTGGATGGTATATGTGGAATCTGGACCTGGGATTGAATATGGGCGATGGTAACAACGTGGTGGATGGTGTGGGATGTGTATGGAGGCGTGGTGGTGATGGTACACGATGTGGAGGCGAAAGGAAACGAAATGGATAGAAGAAGCTTACCCGAAACGAACCCCGGATCTACGAGAATCCGAAACGCGAGTATGGAGTAGAACTTCGTTGCAGATCAACCCGTACACTACTGGATGCACGAACGAATCTTCTGATTTCGAGTTTGTAGGTGCCAATTCACAAACCCTACCAAGAACTATCGATATGCGTGTTTTGGAGACGGGATGAACGACAAAGCGTCTGTTATTGATGTGACACGAGAAATACGCAAGCGGAAGACTTCAAGAACGAACTACGTCAGCTAGAAAACAATGGAATCAATCCGACTCAAAATACGATAAAACTTACTAGAATTACGTAGACACGAACTAGGACTCGATTGGAACACTTGGATGGTGGCTGGAACTCGGCGGTGATGATGGTCACGGCGGCGGATGACGGCGGTATTGATGGTGTTGGCGGCGGCGGTGTGGTCGAAGGATAGGTTAGATTCGGCGAACCCGTGTTGAATAACCCGAACGCGCACGTCTAGCTTCTCCGGATAGCAATTCTCCCAAGTACTTGAACGCACCCTGAAGAACTTGAATAGGACTATTGAGTTGCTAAAACAATAGAACTTTGAAGATAAAATTTCGATCAACAAAAGATCTTGAGACAGATTGAGAAATAACTCTTGAATTCTTGCAATTGTCTAACTTTTAAAGTGTCACATGGTAGCCCTATTTATAGGACACATAGGGGACGAAAATTAGACCTAATTAAGTGATAAAAATCAATCCAAAACTAATCCTAATGAATCTAGGATAAAATCAAAAGATACCAAAAATAAGATAACAAAAATCTATCTAAATCTAACTAGATAAGGATAAATCCCAACAACTTGGGCCTTCATAAATCTCGCCTATTTGGACTTAATTAATCACAACAATGGGCTGATTTTATTGATTAAATTCGTGGCCCATGTTATAATTAATCTTGCCACCTTTGCATGAAAAACAGCATCTCCCGATTTCCCATGCAAACGCGTATAACTTTTCATGCACACGTCCAAATGGCGTCGTTCTTCTTCTCACGTCTTCATGCTTCCTTCTTCATCATCAAATGATAGCATGGTGATCAATCTTGAGCTGCCCTTGACTTCATCTTCATACATTTCGAATTTGCGACGAATAGAAGCTTGTAAATAAGCTTGTAACTTCTTAGCTCGCAAACGCGTCATTGGAAAAACGTCCTATAGGCTGGTCGGGAGACGTCCTATAGGCTGGTCGGTTCGGAAGCACGGCTCCGGGGACGAAGTCGATCTGATGCTCGATTCCTCGTACTGGTGGCAGTCCTCCGGGTATCTCCTCAGGAAAAACGTCCTTGAACTCATCAAGTAAGGGCTGCACATCACTATGCAAACACTCATTAGTAGCACTGCTCTTAAATGTGAGTAGAACAAGGGGCATACCTGCTTTAACGGCTTTCTGAACTCCTTTTGCTGAAATAAACAAGCTCTTCACATGAGGCTTGTTTGAACACGACTCCAACTCCTTTTCCACAGCTAGGGAGCTCGAATGAGGTGGTTTGGAAGGTGAAGTGGCGGTGCCAAGGGGCTGTCCGGGGGCTGAGGTCTCGGCCGTGGCCTTCGGGGCCCGTTTTGCGGCTGCTTGCTTCGCCTTTTCCTCTTTGAACCTCTCTTGCATGCGTTGTTGATCCATAGCAACGTCTTTAGGTGATAATGGCCTTAGGGTGCTGATTCGGCCATCAATGTCGACGGTGTAAGTGTTCATACGTCCATCGTGGACAACACGTCGATCATACTGCCAAGGTCTGCCTAACAACAAGTGTGCCGCATCCATAGGGATAACGTCGCACAAAACAGTGTCAGAAAACTTATGGATTGAGAATGAGACACTTACCTGGTGAACCACGCGTATCTCGCCTCTTTCTGTAAGCCACTGCAATCTGTAATGGGATCGACGGCGGCCCTCTCTTAGCTGCCTTTCCACAATCGTTGCGTACTGCACCATTCTTTCTACACTGGTGAAGTCTCTGAGCTCGACTTCACATGCAATGTCGGGGTTCATGCCTTCAATGTACCGGATGATGGTAGCATTTAAGGTCTCTTGCTTCCCGACTCGGTTCAGAAGGGTCTCCAATTCCTTGTGGTACTCTTCAATCGACCTTGTACCTTGTTTGACCCGATTGAGCTTCTTCTCAAGCTCTCTTTCATAATGCATGGGTATAAAACGGCCACGCATAAATCCCTTCATTTCCTCCCAGTTATCGATTGGAGGATTGTGGTTTCTGCGCCTTCTTTCTTGTTGCATTTCCCACCATGAGGCTGCATAGCCTCTAAACTCTAAGCATGCGAGTTGTACCTTCTTCTGCTCTGAAAAGTTGTAGCATGCAAAGATCTTCTCTACCTTACGTTCCCAATCTAAGTAAACATCGGGATCGTGAAGGCCTTCAAATTCGGGTATGCTCGTCTTGATGTTGTTGAGCCTACCATCATCGTCATCGTGATGATTTGCACGCCTATGGGGACCTCGGGGTCGGCCATGGCGTCCTCTGTGCCCTTGTGGTGGGTAATCAGCTTCATACCCACTGGCTGCATAGGAATCATATCCATATTCATAGTCATCTTCAAAGGCGGGCTCACGGGGCGGCCTTTGATCATTGTGTTGTACAGGCGGCGGCCTGTTAACGTTCCTCTGCTGCTGGCGTCGGTCAGTAGGCCCCAATTGAGGCTCAGGACGCCTCTCAGCATCATTTTGAGGCTCAGGTTGCCTTGCTGCATTGATTTGAGGCTCAGATTGCCGCGTTTCGTCATCTTGAGGCTCGAGTGGCCTCTTCTCAGGATCTCCTTGGACCGTTTGAGATGTGGTCGACTGGGCTTTGAGTCTTGCAAGCTCCTCTTGCAATTCAGCTACTTGGTTGCCAAGTTCGTCTTTCAGAAGACGATTCTGTCGTTCAAAGTGTTGAACTAGAGCTTGGTATTGGAACTTGGGATCCCACTGTGGTTCGGACGAGTAGGATTGTTCGTCTGGTGTGTTCGGCGATCTAGGCTCCTCAAGGGGTGGAGTAGTCGCCCCTTTATTGTTTCCTTTCTTCATGGTACCTGCAAAACGAACAAACGTGAAGAAAAAGCAAAGTAGTACCTCACAATTCCTCACAGACGCTCGTGTATGTCACTCTTGATTTTTCCACTCGTGTTTAACTCTCAAGTATGTGTAGTGCACGTGTGGAGTGAATTATAGGGGTGGGTTGATCGAAAAATTCAGCAGCTTCTCTTGACTAGCTCCTCTTGGGTCTTCTTCAAGCTCCAACGGATAAAATCAAGCCGGAAGGTTGCTAAGAGTAGAAGTAGGCGTGTGGAATGAGTATTCAATGGGTTGGTGTATGTAGACCACGGGTGTATGGGTGTACGGGTGTACGGGTGTATGGGTGTATGGACTATGTGGTGTATAAGGTGAACCGGGTGTATATGGAAGAGATGAAATTTTCGAGTCCTTTAGTGTGTAGGATCGAAAATATGGATGGATAAGGGTGAAGGATTTGATTAGATATGGATGTGGATGGAAAGATCTTGAATAGATGTAGATTAGGATGAAATCTATCTAAACAAGGTAAGAAATCTAATGGATAAGGAAATAAGGATTTTGAATGTGTGAACACAATCTAAGAATCCCTAAATATATGGGAACAAATCTAAAAACAAGGAATTGAGATCAAAAACACAAAAACAAACTGAATTTTCGTGTTTTTTTTTTTTTTTTTTTTCGGCGATTTTTTTTTTTTTTTTTTTTTTGGCGATTTTTTTTTTTTTTTTTTTTGGCCGATTTCTTTTCTCCTTTTTTTTTTCAATGAATATCAATCAGATTACAATAGACACGATGCCAAAATTTAAATGACACGTACGACAGAAAACTGACACGTAGATGACACGTCGGATTGAACCACGACCAGCAGAGCTGACGTGGCTCTAATGCCAAATTTATGATGTGACCCGGACAATGTATCCAAGACACGAGAAATACGCAAGCGGAAGACTTCAAGAACGAACTACGTCAGCTAGAAAATAATGGAATCAATCCGACTCAAAATACGATAAAACTTACTAGAATTACGTAGACACGAACTAGGACTCGATTGGAACACTTGGATGGTGGCTGGAACTCGGCGGTGATGATGGTCACAGCGGCGGATGACGGCGGTATTGATGGTGTTGGCGGCGGCGGTGTGGTCGAAGGATAGGTTAGATTCGGCGAACCCGTGTTGAATAACCCGAACGCGCACGTCTAGCTTCTCCGGATAGCAATTCTCCCAAGTACTTGAACGCACCCTGAAGAACTTGAATAGGACTATTGAGTTGCTAAAACAATAGAACTTTGAAGATAAAATTTCGATCAACAAAAGATCTTGAGACAGATTGAGAAATAACTCTTGAATTCTTGCAATTGTCTAACTTTTAAAGTGTCACATGGTAGCCCTATTTATAGGACACATAGGGGACGAAAATTAGACCTAATTAAGTGATAAAAATCAATCCAAAACTAATCCTAATGAATCTAGGATAAAATCAAAAGATACCAAAAATAAGATAACAAAAATCTATCTAAATCTAACTAGATAAGGATAAATCCCAACAACTTGGGCCTTCATAAATCTCGCCTATTTGGACTTAATTAATCACAACAATGGGCTGATTTTATTGATTAAATTCGTGGCCCATGTTATAATTAATCTTGCCACCTTTGCATGAAAAACAGCATCTCCCGATTTCCCATGCAAACGCGTATAACTTTTCATGCACACGTCCAAATGGCGTCGTTCTTCTTCTCACGTCTTCATGCTTCCTTCTTCATCATCAAATGATAGCATGGTGATCAATCTTGAGCTGCCCTTGACTTCATCTTCATACATTTCGAATTTGCGACGAATAGAAGCTTGTAAATAAGCTTGTAACTTCTTAGCTCGCAAACGCGTCATTGGACCTTTAAACTGCAGCTCCGGATCATCTTCTTCATTGCTATGCTTGATCTCATCAGTTATCAAATCCAATCTGTCTTTTTCCAGGGTTTGAAAAGTGCATAAATACTAACCTAAGGGAAAAATGAAATTATTAAGTTAATGGGCTTAATAATTTTCGAAAAATAAAAGAAAACAAGATAAAGGCCCAATTCACCTAACATTAATTTGGGCTTCAAACTAAATAAAATCCACAACTGAAAATAGTCTTATTAAATTAAATAAAATCTGCACTAATTCCATCTAGGCCTCTTCATCCTCATCTTGTATCGAAAGCATAATAATCAGCTTGGGGCTACTTCGAACCATCAACTCTTCCTCGAGCTTCTTTCCAACGAAACACTGAAAGTAGTCTTGCAGCTTCTTGGCTCTAAGTCGCGTCACTGGACCACGCAGCTGCAACTCTGGATTTAGCTTGCCAAAGCTCACCCCATACTCATCACCAACCGTCCAGCTTACCGTACCAGCCCCGAAGAGACGAAAGAGATCGATCGTCAAGTAAAGGAGCTGTTGGAGAAGAAGCAAATCCGTGAATCGCTGAGTCCGTGCGCCGTTCCGGTCATTCTAGTGCCAAAGAAGAACAACGAGTGGAGAATGTGCATGGATTGTCGCGCCATCAACAAGATTACGGTAAAGTATCGTTTTCCTATCCCTAGGTTAGATGACATGTTGGATGAGTTATCTGGCTCGAAAGTTTTCTCTAAAATTGACTTAAGATCTGGATATTTTCAAGTTAGAATGAAAGAGGGAGATGAATGGAAAACAGCCTTTAAAACTAAACATGGTTTATATGAATGGTTAGTTATGCCCTTTGGACTTACTAATGCGCCTAGTACATTCATGAGATTAATGAACCATGTCTTGCGTGATGTGATTGGAAAGTTTGTGGTTGTTTATTTTGATGACATATTGATTTATAGCCGCAGCACACACGCACACCTTGAGCACCTACGCCGTGTTTTTATGCTCTTACGTGATGCTAAGTTGTATGGAAATTTGGCTAAGTGTTCTTTTTGCATGAATGAAGTCACTTTCTTAGGCTTCGTTATTAGTGAACGCGGTATAGAAGTAGACCGTTCTAAGATCACTGCGATCGAAGAATGGCCAACTCCTAAATCGGCGTCAGAAGTTCGATCATTCCACGGCTTAGCTGGATTTTATCGTCGCTTTGTGCGCGATTTCTCCACAATAGCCGCCCCTCTTACTGAGTTAAGTAAGAAGGATCGACCATTCGAGTGGGGTAAGTTGCAAGATGAGGCGTTTACACGCCTAAAATACCTCCTGTGTCATGCACCTATTTTATGTTTGCCCGATTTTTCTAAAACTTTTGAAATTGAATGTGATGCCTCGGGCAAGGGTATTGGTGCTGTTCTTATGCAGGAGAGGAAGCCTGTCGCCTATTTTAGTGAAAAGCTCAATAATGCAGCCCTCAAGTATTCTACATACGACAAGGAGCTGTACGCACTAAAAAGAGCTTTAGAGACGTGGCAGCATTATTTGTGGCCAAAGGAGTTTGTGATTCACACCGATCACGAGAGCTTAAAGCATTTAAAGGGCCAAAATAATCTGAACAAAAGACATGTGAGGTGGGTCGAGTTCATCGAGTCCTTCCCGTACGTCATCAAATACAAGAAAGGTGAAGAGAACATAGTAGCCGACGCCTTATCTCGACGGTACACGTTTCTAACCTTAATGCATGCTAAATTGTTGGGTTTTGAATCGATTAAGAGCTTGTATAAATCTGATCCGTTTTTCTCACCCATATATGATGCATGTTCGGTCAAGTCACGTGCCATTGATGGATTTTATGTTAGTGAAGGTTACTTGTTCAAAGAGTCTCAATTATGCATTCCTGTTTCATCTATGCGTGAACTATTGGTTTTGGAATCGCATGCGGGAGGTTTAATGGGACATTTTGGTGTTGCTAAGACATTAAACATGCTGCATGAACACTTTTATTGGCCGCATATGAGAAAGGATGTTGAGAATGTGTGTAGTCGTTGTATTACATGTCGTAGAGCTAAGTCGACTTCACACCCATTTGGACTGTACACGCCACTACCCGCACCTTCATCCCCTTGGATTGATGTGTCTATGGACTTTATTTTGGGGTTACCTAGGTCTAAGACGGGTAAGGATTCTGTTTTTGTAGTAGTTGATCGGTTTTCTAAAATGGCTCATTTTATTGCATGTAAGAAAACTGATGATGCTGTGAATGTTGCTAACTTATTCTTTCGTGAAGTTGTGCGTTTACATGGTTTACCTAGGACTATTGTTAGTGACAGAGATTCGAAATTTCTAGGCCATTTCTGGCGTGTTCTTTGGGGAAAAATAGGTACCAAACTTTTATTTTCTACTGCATGTCATCCTCAAACTGACAGACAAACTGAAGTAGTAAATCGGACGTTAGGTACATTATTGCGTGCTTTAATTAAAAACAACTTGAAAAATTGGGAAGATTGTTTACCACATGCTGAATTTGCATATAATCGTGTTGTGCATTCATCTACCAATATGTCTCCATTTGAAGTTGTGTATGGATTTAACCCTTTAACTCCTTCGGATCTTATACCTTTACCTGTTGAGCATTTATCAAGTGTAAAAGGTCTGAAGCGAGCTGATTTCATCAAAGAGATTCATGAAAAGGTAAGAGCTCGAATTGAGCAAAAGGGCGTGAATACCGCCGCCGCAAGGAACCAACATCGGAAGCAAATCATTTTCAAGCCCGGTGATCGTGTTTGGATTCATCTGAGTCCCGGTCGGTTCCCAAACTTGAGAAAGTCTAAGCTTAATCCACGAGGCGATGGCCCGTTCACCGTGATCAGCCGCGTGAACGACAATGCGTACCGCATTGATTTACCCGGTGAGTATATGATACGAACCCGAAAAGCATAAAAGAATCAAATCCAAGAATGCCATTGAGAGCTTCAAAGTTAATCATGTTGTTCAAGGTTAAAGATTGGAGATCAAGATTTGAAGAACAAGACATGAATAAATTCGAATATGATGAGCAGCCCATGAAGATCAAATATTCAGCTCAAGATTGATCACCATGCTATCCATAAATGATGAAGAAGGAAGCATGAAGACGTGAGAAGAAGAATAACACCATTTGGACGTGTGCATTAAAAGTTATACGCATTTGCATGGGAAATCGGGAGATGCTGTTTTTCATGCAAAGGTGGCAAGATTAATTATAACATGGGCCACGAATTTAATCAATAAAATCAGCCCATTGTTGTGATTAATTAAGTCCAAATAGGCGAGATTTATGAAGGCCCAAGTTGTTGGGATTTATCCTTATCTAGTTAGATTTAGATAGATTTTTGTTATCTTATTTTTGGTATCTTTTGATTTTATCCTAGATTGATTAGGATTAGTATTTTTCAATGTTTATCTAGTTAATTAGGGTTTAATTTCGTCCATAATGTCTCCTATAAATAGGAGCACCCTGTGACATTCATAAATCAGACAATTGCAAGAAATAAAGAGTTATTCTCAATCTGTCTCACGATCCTTCGGTTGATCAAACTTTTATCTACAATTCTATTGTTCTAGCAAATCAATAGTCTTATTTAAGTTCTTCAGGGTATAATTAAGTACTTGGGAGAATTGCTATCCGGAGAAGCTAGACGTGCGCGTTCGGGTTATTCAACACGGGTTCGCCGAATCTAACCAATCCACAACACATCGTCACCGCCGTCAATACCATCACCACCGCCGTCATCCGCCGCCGTGACCATCACCACCGCCGAGTTCCAGCCACCATCCAAGTGTTCCAATCGAGTCCTAGTTCGTGTCTACGTAATTCTAGTAAGTTTTATCGTATTTTGAGTCGGATTGATTCCATTGTTTTCTAGCTGACGTAGTTCGTTCTTGAAGTCTTCCGCGTGAAAACAATGGAATCAATCCGACTCAAAATACGATAAAACTTACTAGAATTACGTAGACACGAACTAGGACTCGATTGGAACACTTGGATGGTGGCTGGAACTCGGCGGTGGTGATGGTCACGGCGGCGGATGACGGCGGTGGTGATGGTATTGACGGCGGTGACGATGTGTTGTGGATTGGTTAGATTCGGCGAACCCGTGTTGAATAACCCGAACGCGCACGTCTAGCTTCTCCGGATAGCAATTCTCCCAAGTACTTAATTATACCCTGAAGAACTTAAATAAGACTATTGATTTGCTAGAACAATAGAATTGTAGATAAAAGTTTGATCAACCGAAGGATCGTGAGACAGATTGAGAATAACTCTTTATTTCTTGCAATTGTCTGATTTATGAATGTCACATGGTGCTCCTATTTATAGGAGACATTATGGACGAAATTAAACCCTAATTAACTAGATAAACATTGAAAAATACTAATCCTAATCAATCTAGGATAAAATCAAAAGATACCAAAAATAAGATAACAAAAATCTATCTAAATCTAACTAGATAAGGATAAATCCCAACAACTTGGGCCTTCATAAATCTCGCCTATTTGGACTTAATTAATCACAACAATGGGCTGATTTTATTGATTAAATTCGTGGCCCATGTTATAATTAATCTTGCCACCTTTGCATGAAAAACAGCATCTCCCGATTTCCCATGCAAATGCGTATAACTTTTAATGCACACGTCCAAATGGTGTTATTCTTCTTCTCACGTCTTCATGCTTCCTTCTTCATCATTTATGGATAGCATGGTGATCAATCTTGAGCTGAATATTTGATCTTCATGGGCTGCTCATCATATTCGAATTTATTCATGTCTTGTTCTTCAAATCTTGATCTCCAATCTTTAACCTTGAACAACATGATTAACTTTGAAGCTCTCAATGGCATTCTTGGATTTGATTCTTTTATGCTTTTCGGGTTCGTATCAGTATAAGTGCTCTTCCACATTTAATGTAGCTGACTTATCTCCTTTTCCTGCAGATTCATTCGACCAAGAAGACACCTTGAATTCGAGGTCGAATTCTTTTCAGGAGGGGGGGAATGATGAAGCCATGCCTAGGATTGAAGAAGATAATCCGGAGCTGCAAATGATTGGACCGATCACAAGACTAAGAGCAAAGAAATTGCAAGGCTATTTCCAAGCCTATGTGCGACGCAAGTTAGACGAACAAGAGATCATGCACTGCAGCCCTAAATGGATTACCATGTTGTCCATTCAAGATGAAGATGAAGGCATGAAGTTGGAGACGAGTACTTAAAGAGGGAAGAAGGATTTTGACGTGTTGCATGGCTCGTGCATGTCGAACTCATGCATGAATTATTTTGGATATTTGGGCAGCCATGGAGTTCAAATTAATTCAGCCCAATTCGAAATATTAGAGTCCAATTATGAAGGCCCAAAAGTGTTGGGTTTTATTTATCCATTAGATAGATTTTTATTATTTTATTTTTGGTCTTTTTGGATTTGCCTTAAATAGAGTTCTAATTAAGGTAGGAATCCTACTTAGATTAGGATATCTTTTTATTTTCGATTTCTTTTAGGATTTTACTTTAAATTTTCGTCCATCCCTCTTCTATATAAAGGGGATCATTGTTACTTTCATATTTAGACCATATTTGATTAAGAAGAATTTACCTTTCAATATTGTCTCACCCAAGATCCTCTTTTTGTTTATTTTCAGCCGAAAATATACACTCTTGAAAGCCTAGCAACTTCCAAGTTTTATTCTTAAATCTCGTTCTATTTCACTTGTGGGAATAGGGTTAGATTGCTATCGAGGAGACGACCGATTGTTGTACGTTTCGTGAGGTGATCTTCACAGGGTTTGCAGCTGTGTTTTCGACTCAAATTCTTCCAACACCACTGCCAATCATCTTCAACATCATCCATCCATCCAATTTCGTCCATTACACTATCATCCATCAAGTTCAAGTCAAGTTGTTCAAGTATACAAGCTGATCGAGTCCAGTTCGTTCATACGTGTTCAACTCGCCAAGATAAGCATCTATATTGTAAGTTCTTTATTTTCGTGTCCTAACCTATCTACTACAGCCCTTCTTCACCACATAACATCATACTACACGTCCATAGCCATACCTTTTCGATTTCGAACCAAAACAGCCCTTTTCGACCTATTTAGTTGTGTTTTATTTGGTGTCGTGTCATAGTCTAGGTAATTTAATCGAGTCCTTAGAGTTTTTGATGAGGTCATACAAGGCAATGAAGAAAATGATCCGGAGCTGCAGTTTAAAGGTCCAATGACGCGTTTGCGAGCTAAGAAGTTACAAGCTTATTTACAAGCTTCTATTCGTCGCAAATTCGAAATGTATGAAGATGAAGTCAAGGGCAGCTCAAGATTGATCACCATGCTATCATTTGATGATGAAGAAGGAAGCATGAAGACGTGAGAAGAAGAACGACACCATTTGGACGTGTGCATGAAAAGTTATACGCGTTTGCATGGGAAATCGGGAGATGCTGTTTTTCATGCAAAGGTGGCAAGATTAATTATAACATGGGCCACGAATTTAATCAATAAAATCAGCCCATCGTTGTGATTAATTAAGTCCAAATAGGCGAGATTTATGAAGGCCCAAGTTGTTGGGATTTATCCTTATCTAGTTAGATTTAGATAGATTTTTGTTATCTTATTTTTGGTATCTTTTGATTTTATCCTAGATTCATTAGGATTAGTTTTGGATTGATTTTTATCACTTAATTAGGTCTAATTTTCGTCCCCTATGTGTCCTATAAATAGGGCTACCATGTGACACTTTAAAAGTTAGACAATTGCAAGAAATAAAGAGTTATTCTCAATCTGTCTCACGATCCTTCGGTTGATCAAACTTTTATCTACAATTCTATTGTTCTAGCAAATCAATAGTCTTATTTAAGTTCTTCAGGGTATAATTAAGTACTTGGGAGAATTGCTATCCGGAGAAGCTAGACGTGCGCGTTCGGGTTATTCAACACGGGTTCGCCGAATCTAACCAATCCACAACACATCGTCACCGCCGTCAATACCATCACCACCGCCGTCATCCGCCGCCGTGACCATCACCACCGCCGAGTTCCAGCCACCATCCAAGTGTTCCAATCGAGTCTTAGTTCGTGTCTACGTAATTCTAGTAAGTTTTATCGTATTTTGAGTCGGATTGATTCCATCGTTTTCTAGCTGACGTAGTTCGATTCTTGAGTCTTCCGCGTGCATAAATCTCGTGTCTTGGATACATTGTCCGGGTCACATCATAAATTTGGCATCAGAGCCACGTCAGCTCTGCTGGTCGTGGTTCAATCCGACGTGTCATCTACGTGTTGTAGAGCTTGGTGCAAACACCAACTCTAATTCCATCTTTTCTATTTCTCTCACAAGTTCCTCCTTATTTGTGAGTAGATATCCCATCACTCCTTGTTTCTTTCTGCTCAATGCGTCGGCTACTACATTTGCTTTCCCGGGATGGTAGTGTATCGTGCAGTCATAATCTTTCACTAACTCTAACCATCTTCTCTGCCTCATATTAAGCTCTTTCTGTTCGAAGATATACTTCAAACTCTTATGGTCAGTGTAAATCTCGCATTTCACCCCATAAAGATAATGTCTCCAAATCTTGAGTGCATGTACGACGGCAGCAAGCTCCAAATCGTTGGTTGGGTAGTTCAGTTCATGAGGTCTTAATTGTCGTGAAGCATATGCTACCACCTTCCCATTTTGCATCAGCACACACCCTAAACCCAATTTAGACGCGTCAGTGTATATCACGAATCCTTCTACTCCTTCTGGCAAAGTTAAGACTGGTGCAGTTGTTAATCTTGTCTTTAGTTCCTAAAAACTCTGTTCACACGCATCAGTCCACTCAAACTTGACCTTCTTCCTCAAAAGTTGTGTCATTGGCCTTGCTATCTTCGAAAAATCTTTAATGAACTTCCGGTAATATCCTGCTAAACTGAGGAAACTTCTTATCTCATGAATGTTGGTTGGTGATTTCCACTTCTTCACTGCCTCAACCTTTGCAGGATCCACCTTGATCCCCTCTGCTGACACAATGTGTCCGAGGAACATTACTTCACTTAGCCAAAATTCACACTTGCTGAATTTGGCATATAACTTTTCTCTCCTTAGTGTTTCTAACACTAGTCTCAAGTGTTCCTCATGTTCTTCTTCATTTCTTGAGTAGATCAATATATCGTCAATAAAGACCAACACAAACTTATCTAAATATTCATGGAAAACCCGATTCATTAAATTCATAAAGACTGCAGGTGCATTTGTTAACCCAAAAGGCAACACTAGAAACTCATAGTGGCCATATCTTGTTCGGAATGCAGTCTTGGGTATGTCATCTTTTCTTACCTTAATACCCAGATCGTAGATCAATCTTGGAAAAGATTTTTGCACCAGTCAACTGATCAAAAAGATCATCTATCCTCGGAAGTGGATACTTGTTCTTCACTGTCAACTTGTTCAACTCCCGATAGTCGATGCACATTCTCATAGTACCATCCTTCTTTTTGACGAATAGAATCGGTGCTCCCCAAGGCGATACACTGGGTCTTATAAAACCTAATTCCAATAATCCCTCCAGTTGCACTTTTAACTCTTGTAACTCATTCGGTGCTAACCGATATGGGGCTTTGGATACCGGTGCTGCTCCCGGTTCTAGGTCTATGGTGAACTCTACTTGTCTGTCTGGCGGCAGACCTGGCAAATCGTTTGGAAATACATCTTCATATTCCCGTACCACTGGTACCTGACCCACTGTTAAACCTTCTTCTTTCTTGCTTACAAGGTTCACTAGAAATGCCTGACAGTCTCCTTTTTGTAACAACTTTATAGCCTTTGATGCTGAAATAATGGGAATTATATTTCCCATTTTTGCTCCATAAAACTTCACTTCTTCCTCGCCTAGCTTCTAAAATATTATCTCTCTCTCATGGCAGCGTATTGTTGCACTCTCCATTGTTAGCCAATCCATTCCAAATATAATGTCAAAGTCCCGCATCTCAAGAGCATAGAGATCAGTTGTGAAATTCTTTTCACCTACTACCAATTCTAAGTTCTTACAAACACAATCGGCTAAAAGTGTTTGTCCTGAGGGAATGCTTACTGCTAAGGCTTCTCCTGCTAATTCTAGCTCTAGATTGAGACGTTTACATACATCTCTAGATATGAAAGAATGTGAAGCTCCAGTATCAAATAAGGCAAGCACAGGTATATCGCACAAACTAATCATACCTGCCAAATTCCCAGAGTTCCCAGCTGCCTCTTGCTGGTTGAGAGCATACGCTCTGGCTTGTTGTGGTGCACGAGGACCTTGATTTTGATTTTGCTGAGGTTTGGGATTACTTCTATTGTTGTTGTTATTTCCTCGACCTCCTCCACCTTGTGGTCTCATATTTCTCATGCCCTGTCTGAACTGTGGCCTCTGCTGCTGCTGATCTTGCATTCCCAAATTTTGTTGACATTTATTAGCATAATGCCCCTGTCGACCACACCGATAGCATTGGACACATGGCCCAAAGTGATATCGGTTACAAGTTGCACACAACGGTGAATTCCCTTGATAACCCTGAGATTTTGGTGCAACAGTCATTTTCCCTGCAGGCCTTGGTCCAAAGTTCCTTCCTCCTTGATAGTTATGCTGAAAATTCTTCCATTGATAACCACGTTGTGGTCCATCCCACTTTCGTTTTCCCTTCTGATCCCCAGCTACTGGTTGAGATGCTGAAGTCTTTGATGTTCCTTGCATTACCTCAATACTAAGTGCCCAACTCAGTATTTGACCATAGTTTGCTTCATCCTTTCCAATCAGTGCAGTGCCTATTTCCGGCTTCAAACCCATGTGAAATTTTTCAATCCTCTTTGCTTCTGTGTCTACGGTCTGTGGTGCATATCGAGATAACCTATTAAACTGCAAATCATATTCTGCGACTGATTTGCTCCCCTGTTTGAGATTCCAGAACTCATTAGCCTTCTGATGCTGATAATGAGCCGGTATGTACTTTTGATATAAGATCGTCTTAAAGTTATCCCAGGTGAACACTTCCCAATCTGCATCAGATATTGTCCTTCGAACTGACTCCCACCAGAAATCTGCATCATCCACAAGTTGATATAGGGCACAGGCCACCATTTCTTTATCACTACAATGCAAAAATCCAAATATCTTTTCAAGTGCTCGAACCCAACGTTCGGCTGTGAGTGGATCCCCTTCTCCATTGAAAGTTGGGGGATTATGGCGTCTGAACTCCATTTCAATTTGTGGTCCCTGACCCTGTGGATTATTCGGTACTTCCGGTACCGCCAAGTTCACATTTCTTGGTCTTCCTCTTGGCATTCTGCAACTAGTCAAATTTTCTATAGATCAACACTTGCGTAAAGATTCGAAAAGAAAATAAAAATAATAACTACACATCTCGTAAAGGAAATGAAATGTATATATGCAAGCCTTTCAAAAATATATACACAATATATATATAAATCTAAAAGATATCATGAAACGGAACTTTTATATAAAAGAGTGGAGTACTACACATACATTATCTATACATCAAAAATATAATATACCGTCTAGTCCACTAAGTCAAAAAGAGGCTAACTACCGAATGCCTCATATCGGAACGGTCTTATAACAACGACAACGTTTCCGACTAACAAAAGCTACTGAGCTAATGATACAACAAAATGTCAGCGTCAGTATATACTAAACTACTCAAACTACTACAACTATACATCTATCTATGGAGACGATGGAATATACCAGTGCCCAGGACGCCCCTCCGCATCGAAATCACGTCGAAAGTGGAGCGTCGTACTTCCATCAGTTACTTCCATTGGCTCCTCATTGGGATCCTCCTCCGGGTCCTCCTCTGCAATGGGCTCTAACTGGGTCCCAGATGGACCAGCCTCATCATCATGCGATGCTATCGTGATAAGTGGCGACTTTGGTGCAGGTGGTGCTGAACGATCCATCTCGATCGTCCTCTCCTCTGGTAAGACCGATGTAAATGGTACTCTAAACATATCCATATCCTCCTCCACTATGGGTAATTGTGGAGCCACACATCGTCTATCTGCCCAAGTCCGTAGCACATATGTGAAGAATCTCGAGAAATAGACTTTCTCTGCAAAAGTAGGCGGAGATCTCTCTGAGAAAATATCAGCGACTCTTGCAGCCCATGGTCTCCAAGCTTGGGGCAGTCCAATAATATATCTCGCCGTAGCCTCTACCTCTGTAATACCACCGATACCCGAGACAGTCATCCATAAAGTCACAAAACGTGCAGTGAACTCTGGCACATCCTCCCCTGGTCTACTAATACATGCACGAAACCTCTCTATCCGCTCATCCATCGTCACACGAGTACGACACCTCTTTCGAGGTCTCACCTGCCATCCCGCCATCTACTTAGCATAATTTCTCAATCAGTCTACGTTCAATCATTTTCATAAATTCTTACAAGTTTAGCCTAAGTTCAACAACTACAGGCTAAATTCATCTTAAGTTCTCAAATTTCAAGTCAAAGTACTCATCCAGAGCACAAACATCAAATACAAATCAACTATCAATGTGTGCAATCAACATATGTCAATCATTCATAAGTATGCCCAAAGCATAGATAAACAAATTCCTCACATGTATATAATAGAATCAACATGGTTTAACACAAAATTCTGTACGCCCACAGGCATATTTCATCCTCAAAACCAGTAAGTAATCAGTATAAGACTCAATCTTTCAAGGCATTTCTGCCAACATGGCAAATCACAATCTTTCATTTCCAACAAACTTAACATTTCACCCATTAATATAAACTTTTAAAATCTAAAAACCGCATAAAAACATGCGTACCTTTTAGCTGTTGCGTGAGTGACGAGCTGAGGACTTTTATAATATCACACGGGAATTTAATGAAAAAGAAAAATAAAGTAAGTTGACCCAACAGGTTTGCAGAGTTGCAAGACCTGCTCTGATACCACTCTGTAGCGCCCCGGTCCCAGATGACCGTAGAAATGGACGCCACGGGGGTTGGAATTAAGAAGCGGGTAAGAAAGGGGGTAACCTGATTAATGAAAATCTCAACAGAAGACCCAGAATAACCAAACATGTGCTAGAATTAGAATGGCTTAGACACTAAGATAAAAATTATGCCGAAATCTAATTAAAATTTTATATTAAAGTTTTGGGATATTACACAAAGATTGAAAGGGTTGAGACGATATTGAAAGCAAAGACTTAATTAATCAAAATATAGTCTAAAGTAACAATGTAATATGGATCCCCTATTTATAGCCATAGGTGGATCGAAAATCCTATCAAAGGGGCTAAAAATTCAAGGCCAAAAACAAACTAGACTAGAACTAGGAAACTTCCTAAACTAGAATTCTATTTAATGTAGATTTTGTAGATCTTGCCTTATCTAAAATCCTAATCAAATCTTTATCTAAATAACTGAAAATCTCAACTAAATTATTAATAAAATCTAACCGAAAATCTATAGTGTAACTAAATAAAATAAAATACTATAGTCTAATCAATCATTCCCCTTAATTGGATCATTAAGGGCCGAAACTTTGGGCTTCTTCAAACTTGGGCCGTGGATCATCAAACGCACACATGCACACGTCCATGCACACACGCACACATCTTCATGCAATGCACTCCAAGCCTTGATCTCCATCTTCCATCTTCAACAAAGTCATCATCTTCAAGCTTCCTTGCACGCCGTCTTCAACTTCGAACTTCTTGCGAATTGTGGCTTGCAAATAATCTTGCAACGTCTTAGCTCGTAATCTTGTGACGGGGCCTTTGAATTGCAGCTCTTCATTGATTTCATCATTGCTTTGGATGTCCTCATCAGTGGCGGACGTCGGCGGTGGAAGTATATCGGCGGCCATGTTGGTGTTGTGGATTGGAAAGATTCGGCGAACCCGTGTTGAATAACTCGAACGCGCACGTCTAACTTCTCCGGATAGCAATTCTCCCAAGTCACGATTGTACCCTGAAGAACTTGATTAAGACTATTGATTCACGATTGTACCCTGAAGAACTTGATTAAGACTATTGATTTGCTAGAACAATAGAATTGTATGTAAATAGTTGATCAACCGAAGGATCGTGAGACAGATTGAGAATGACTCTTTATTTCTTGCAATTGTCTAACTTTTAATGTAACAAATGGATCCCCTATTTATAGGTAACATAGGGCACGAAAATTAGACCTAATTAAGTGATAAAAATCAGTCCAAAACTAATCCTAATCAATCTAGGATAAAATCAAAAGATACCAAAAATAAGATAACAAAAATCTAACTAGATAATCAAAAGATACCAAAAATAAGATAACAAAAATCTAACTAGATAAGGATAAATCCTAACTACTTTGGGCCTCTCAAATCTCGCCTATTGAACCTTTAATAAACACAATATGGGCTGCAATATATCATAAATAATTCGTGGCCCATATCATGTATTATTCTTGCCATCTTTGCATGAAAAACAGCAACTTGTAGGATTCCCATGCAAACGTGTAGAACTCTTCATGCGCACGTCCAAATGGCGCGATTCTTCTTCTCACGTCGTTATGCTTCCTTCTTCATCATCAATGGATAGCATGGTGACCAATCTTGGGCTGCTCGACACATCTTCTTCATGCAACTCGAATTTGCGACGAATAGGAGCTTGTAAATAAGCTTGCAACTTCTTTGCTCGCAAACGCGTCATTGGACCTCTAAATTGCAGCTCCGGATCATCATCCTTATTGTCTTGCACAATCTCATCAATCGTGCAATCCCATGAACTCTGGAATGGTGGTTTTGATGTTGTTCACCATTGAGTTGTCTTCCTCGAATCTGGGTCTATCGACGCGGAATGCACGTCTGTATGGGGCTCGAGGACGATCTCGGTGGTTTCCCCTTGTGGAGGGAGGTTCAAAATTATCTTCGAACTCCTCATGATAGTCGGACTCGGGTCCAAAATCATCATCCTCTGGCTCAGGTGGCGGCTGGGGGCATCGGTTGGCAGCCCTCGACTGTGCTGCGGTTCCTTGAGGCTCAACTTGCCTCTCTACTACGCCTGGGGGTTCATTGGGCCTTTCAGGAGGTCCTTGAACTGTCTGAGCTTCAGTTGACTGGGTTTTGAGGCTCCCAATCTGCTCAGCAAACTTGGCTAGTTGTTCACCAAGTCTATTTTCCATCTCATGATTTTGACGATTGACATAGGAGGTCAGTGCGTCAAAATGGTACTTGGCGTCCCATGGTGTGTTGGAAAAAGGCGACTTCGGGTCATCCTCACTGATCTTGGGCAACTTGTTCCTATTGCCCTTCTTCATAGAACCTGCAAAACGAACAAACGTTAAGAATAAAGAGATCCTCACCAACTCACAGTCACTCGATTTTTTTAACACTCTTGTTTTACCACTCGTGTATCACTCAATATGGTGGTGCACATGTGAATAAGTGTACAAGATGGCCGAAAATCCAGTAGAATGGAAACTGCTTCCTTTGCAAGTCTATCTCTTGATCTCGATCAAAAGACTCCGTGTAGTGGGATGGAATGCTACTCGAAGGTTGCTGTAGTGGATGATGGAGTTTCTGGTGTATTTTGGTGTATGGGTGTAGGGTGTATGGAGTATGGTGTAGGGTGTAGGTGCGTGGTGTATCCATCGGGTGGTGTATGAAGAAGGTGTGCGAGTGTAACTGTGGGTGTATGATGAAGCCATGCCTAGGATTGAAGAATCCGGAGCTGCAAATGATTGGACCGGTCACAAGACTAAGAGCAAAGAAATTGCAAGGCTATTTCCAAGCCTATGTGCGACGCAAGTTAGACGAACAAGAGATCATGCATTGCAGCCCTAAATGGATTACCATGTTGTCTATTCAAGATGAAGATGAAGGCATGAAGTTGGAGACAAGTACTTAAAGAGGGAAGAAGGATTTTGACGTGTTGCATGGCTCGTGCACGTCGAACTCATGCATGAATTATTTCGGATATTTGGGCAGCCATGGAGTTCAAATTAATTCAGCCCAATTCGAAATATTAGAATCCAATTATGAAGGCCCAAAAGTGTTGGGTTTTATTTATCCATTAGATAGATTTTTATTATTTTATTTTTGGTCTTTTTGGATTTGCCTTAAATAGAGTTCTAATTAAGGTAGGAATCCTAGTTAGATTAGGATATCTTTTTATTTTTGATTTCTTTTAGGATTTATATTGGAATTTTCGTCCATCCCTCTAGTATAAATAGGGGATAATTGTTACATTGATATTGAGACCATATTTGATTAAGAAGAATTTACCTTTCAATATTGTCTCACCCAAGATCCTCTTTTTGTTTATTTTCAGCCGAAAATATACACTCATGAAAGCCTAGCAACTTCCAAGTTTTACTCTTAAATCTCGTTCTATTTCACTTGTGGGAATAGGGTTAGATTGCTATCGAGGAGACGACCGATTGCTGTACATTTCGTGAGGTGATCTTCACGGGGTTTGCAGCTGTGTTTTCGACTCAAATTCTTCCAACACCACTGCCAATCATCTTCAACATCATCCATCCATCCAATTTTGTCCATTACACTATCATCCATCAAGTTCAAGTCAAGTTGTTCAAGTATAGAAGCTGTTCGAGTGCAGTTCGTCCATACGTGCTATTCGCGCCAAGATAAGCACCTATCCCGTAAGTTCTTTATTTCCTTGTCATAACCTATCTACACCAGCCCTTCTTCACCACACAACGACCTAATACACGCCCATACTTGATGAGGACATCCATAGTAATGAGGAAGTCAATGAAGAGCTGCAATTCAAAGGACCCGTCACAAGACTACGAGCTAAGAAGTTGCAAGAATATTTGCAAGCTACAATTCGCAAGAAGTTTGAAGTTGAAGACAGCGTGCAAGGAAGCTTGAAGATGAAGACCTTATTGAAGATGGAAGATGGAGATCAAGACTATGAGTGCATGGCATGAAGGAGACATGTACGTGTGCATGAGAATGTGCATGTGTGCGTGTGTTGATGATCCACGGCCCAAGTGAAGAAGTCCAAAGTTTCGG
The DNA here is from genome assembly GCA_026008535.1 of Perilla frutescens. Classification (NCBI taxonomy): domain Eukaryota; kingdom Viridiplantae; phylum Streptophyta; class Magnoliopsida; order Lamiales; family Lamiaceae; genus Perilla; species Perilla frutescens. Next base: position 49,304,421 of record BRKX01000013.1, read on the forward strand.
CCCTTGATGATTTAATTAAGGGGATTGATTTATTAGATTATAGTATTTTATTTATTTAATTTATCCTATGGTTTGGACGAATTTTTGGCAGATTTTTAGTTAAGATTTTCGGTTATTATTAGATAGAATTTTGACTAGATTTTTAGATAAGGCAAGATCTACAAAATCTACCTTAAATAGAATTCTAATTTAGGAAGTAGTCAAAGTCCAATTCTAGTCTAAATTGGACTATAATTTTCGTTCCTTAGCCTTAGGAATTTCGATCCTACTATTATAAATAGTGGATCCATATTTCATTGTTACTTTAGACCATATTTGAAAATTAAAGCTTTGCTTCAATATTGTCTCAACCCCCATTTAATCGTTGTGAGTTTAGATCATTTAAATTCATACTCTTAGATTTAGCAACTCTAAGTTTTACAAAGGGAATTCGCCGTCGAAGAGCAACTTAAAGAATTTGGCCTTGTGTACGTCCGAGATTCAAGGCAACTTTCGAGTTGTAATTCACATCGACTTTACACCGTCCTTCATCGCCGTTCGACACCGATCACCACCATCCAACGTCCGTTCCAAGTCAGCCCCTTCGCATCCAAGTTCGAGTTCGTCTTGTTCAATCCGTAAGTTCGATTCTACTCTATCATACCCTATCTACTCTAGCCATTCTAACCTATTCATCATCATCGAAATTCCATCATTCTTACCCTTATCATAGCCGTCCCAAAACAGCCCTTCTTTGATTGGATTTGTGTTATTTTGTGTGATATTGTCTAGGTGTTTTAATTGAGTCTTAATCGTCTAGCTATTCGAGTATAGAATCCTTTCGTAATCGACGTAGTTTCTTTCCTAGCTTCCGCGTCTTTTGTGTCTCGTTGGTCTTTGAGTCCCGGGTCACATCAATACTCATACCCTTTCAATTCACACCAAAACAGCCACCTTTTCATTCTATTTCGTTGTGTTTTATTTGGTGTCGTGTCATAGTCTAGGTAATTTAATCGAGTTCTTTGAGTTTTGTTGAACCCTTACTTATCCGACGTCATTTCGATTCTAGCTTCCGCGTATGTTTGTCTTGATCATGTCCCATAGGTCCCGGGTCACATCAGTGTGAGTGGACAAGGCTGGAAATTTCGATCCCCTTGTAGTGTAGGAGTCGAAATCTTGGTGTGGAAAGGATATCGGTAGGAAAAGATTGGGATGGATCAAGCTCTTCAACAACCTTCTCTTCTTCTCCAACATTCTCACAAGTAGCAACATCGATCAGTTCTTCAATAGGTGCATCAACTGAAATTGTTAGGTCGAAAGTAGAATCTTCTTTGATGGCAACTCAACGTGGATCTCTTCTTGAATGTTGCTGGGTTGGCTTGGCACATCCATGACCGGCTGAACTGGTGATGCAGGCCGTGTAGGTGGTACATAGGTACGTAGAAACTCGTCAAATGACTCAAGTTGGTAACTCGTGGTCGACTCTACTTGAACCTCTTCCTTTGACTTCATCTCTAGTTCCTCTAGCCAAAAGGACATTTTTCCTGAGGAGATACCCGGAGGACTTCCACCAGTGCGAGGAATCGAGCATCAGATTGATTTCATCCCCGGAGCCGTGCTACCCAACCGACCAGCCTATAGGACGTCTCCCGACGAGACTAGAGAGATAGATAGGCAAGTCAAAGAGGTGTTGGAGAAGAAGCAAATCCGTGAGAGTTTGAGCCCGTGCGCCGTTCCAGTGATTCTAGTGCCAAAGAAGAACAACGAATGGCGTATGTGCATGGATTGTAGAGCAATCAACAAGATCACGGTAAAGTATCGTTTTCCCATCCCTAGATTAGATGATATGCTTGATGAGTTGTCTGGTTCACGTGTCTTTTCTATAATTGATTTGCGTTCTGGTTATTTTCAAGTACGTATGCAAGAAGGTGATGAATGGAAAACAACTGCATTTAAAACAAAGCATAGTTTGTATGAATGGCTTGTTATGCCTTTTGGTCTCACTAATGCACCAAGCACATTTATGCATTTGATGAATCATGTTTTGCGTGAAGTCATTGGAAAGTATGTTGTTGTGTACTTTGATGACATTTTGATTTACAGTGACACGACACATACCCATATGCAGCACCTTAGACACGTTTTTGAGTTACTTAGGGAGTCGAAATTATATGGTAACTTGTCTAAGTGTTCTTTTTGCATGGATGAAGTCGTTTTTCTAGGCTTCATTGTGAGTATACGTGGTATAGAAGTAGACCGTTCCAAAATCAAGGCGATTGAGGAATGGCCCACTGATGAGGTCGTGCAAGGCAATGAAGAAGATGATCCGGAGCTGCAGTTTAAAGGTCCAATGACGCGTTTGCGAGCTAAGAAGTTGCAAGCTTATTTACAAGCTTCTATTCGTCGCAAATTCGAACTTGGTGAAAATGAAGTCAAGGGCAGCTCGAGATTGATCACCATGCTATCCATAAATGATAAAGAAGGAAGCATGAAGACGTGAGAAGAAGAACGACGCCATTTGGACGTGTACATCAAAAGTTATACGCGTTTGCATGGGAAATCGGGAGATGCTGTTTTTCATGCAAAGGTGGCAAGAATTACACACACATGGGCCACGAAATTAATACACTTAATTCAGCCCATGGACGTGTATTTTGGGTCCAAGAATGGCGAGAATATCTAGCCCAAATCAGTTTGGGATTTATCCTTATCTAGTTAGATTTAGATAGATTTTTGTTATCTTATTTTTGGTATCTTTTGATTCTATCCTAGATTGATTAGGATTAGTATTTTTCAATGTTTATCTAGTTATTTAGGGTTATATTTTCGTGGCTTCCTATAAATAGGAGCACCCTGTGACATTAATAATCAGACAATTGCAAGAAATAAACAAGTTATTCTCAATCTGTCTCAAGATCTTTTGTTGATCAAAATTTTATCTTCAAAGTTCTATTGTTTTAGCAAATCAATAGTCCTATTCAAGTTCTTCAGGGTGCATTCAAGTACTTGGGAGAATTGCTATCCGGAGAAGCTAGACGAGTGCGTTCGGGTTGATTCAACACGGGTTCACCGATCTGTCCTATCCTTCTACCAAACCACCGCCGTCCTCACCAACACTCCACCGCCGTCCGCCGTCGTTCACCATCAGATTCCAGCCTCCCTTCGACGTATCAAGTGTGTTCATCGAGTCATAGTTCGTGTCACCATATTCTAGTAAGTTCTATTCCCGTTCGAGTTTTATCTTTTCTAGTCGAGTCTTTCTTATTTTCTCTTTGTTCGTATTGATCCCTTACGTATCCGACATTGTTCCGTTCCTAAGCTTCCGTATATTTCGTCCGTGTCGTGTCCCATAGGTCCCGGGTCACATCATAAATTGGTATCAAGAGCCACGTCGGTTTATATCGTTCGTGGTTCAATACGTCAATTGTGTTTGTTTTATTATTTTTGAGTCTTTCGAATTGTAATTCGTGAATTATTCATTGAAAAAAAAAAGAAAAGAAAAGGAGCAAAGGGATCGAAATCCCTATAGCAAAAAAAAAAAAGTCAAAAAAAAAAAATCCGAAAAAAAAACGAAAAAAAAAAATCAGATTTATTATTTGATTTCAATTTTAATTCCTTGTTTTAGATAGTGTTTCCATACTAGAAAGATATTTTAGGATTTGTTAGATTGTGTTCACACTTGGTCAAACTTATCCGAAAGTATTCTACCTTATCTACTAGATTTTCTACCTTGTTTAGATATCTTCCATCCTCATCCATATCTAATCAAGATCTTCCATCATTATCCACCTATAATTTTCGAATTCTATACCCTATAGTGTTCGAATTTCCCATCTCTCTCCCATATACACCCGGTTCACCCTATACACCACATAGTCCATACACCCGTACACCCATACACCCGTACACCCGCACACCCGTGGTCCACATACACCACCAGCTGAATTACTCAATCCACACGCCTACTTTCTACTCTTAGCAACCTTCCGCCTTGATTCTATCCGTTGGAGCTTGAAGAAGACCCAGAGGAGCTAGTCAAGAGAAGATGCTGAATTTTTTGATCAACCCACCCCCATATTTCACTCCACACGTGCACTACACATACTTGAGAGTTAAACACGAGTGGAAAAATTAAGAGTGACATACACGAGCGTCTGTGAGGAATTGTGAGGTACTACTTTGCTTTTTCTTCACGTTTGTTCGTCTTGCAGGTACCATGAAGAAAGGAAACAATAAAGGGGCGACTACTCCACCCCTTGAGGAACCTAGATCGCCGAACACACCAGGCGAGCAATCCAACTCGTCCGAACCACAATGGGATGCCAAGTACCAATATGAAGCACTAGCTAAGCACTTTGAGCGACAGACTCGTCTACTGAAAGACGAACTTGGCAACCAAGTAGCTGAATTGCAAGAGGAGCTTGCAAAGCTTCGATCTCAAACGGCCGCATCCCAAACGGTCCAAGGAGATCCTGAGAAGAGGCCACTCGAGCCTCAAGATGAAGAGACGAGGCAATCCGAGCCTCAAACTAATGCAGAGAGGCAATCCGAGCCTCAAGACAACACAAAGAGGCGACATGAGCCTCAAACAGGAGCCCAAGGCCGACGCCAACCCCTGAGAAACGTCCCACAGCCGCCTCCTGTTCAGCAAGTTGATCAAAGGCCACCCCGAGAGCCCGCCTTTGAAGAAGACTTTGATTATGGATACGATTCCTATGCAGCCAGTGGTTATGAAGCTGATTACATACCACAAGGGCGAAGAGAACGCCATGGCCGACCCCAAGGTCCCCATAGGCGAGCAAATCATGATGATGATGATGATGGTAGGCTCAACAACATCAAGACGAGCATACCTGAATTTGAAGGCCTTCACGATCCCGATGTTTACATAGATTGGGAATGTAAGGTAGAGAAGATCTTTGCATGCTACAACTTTTCAGAGCAAAAGAAGGTACAACTCGCATGCTTAGAGTTTAGAGGCTACGCAGCCTCATGGTGGGAAATGCAGCAAGAAAGGAGACGCCGAAATCACAACCCTCCAATCGACAACTGGGAGGAAATGAAAGGATTTATGCGTGGGCGTTTCATACCCATGCATTATGAAAGAGAGCTTGAAAAGAAGCTCAATCGGGTCAAGCAAGGTACGAGGTCGATTGAAGAGTACCACAAGGAATTGGAGACCCTTCTGAACCGCGTCGGGAAGCAAGAGACTTAAATGCTACCATCATCCGGTACATTGAAGGTATGAACCCCGACATTACATGTGAAGTCGAGCTCAGAGACTTCACCAGTGTAGAAAGAATGGTGCAGTACGCGACGATTGTGGAAAGGCAGCTAAGAGAGGGTCGCCGTCGATCCCACTTCAATTCAGCCCCTACACGCCCCTCTTGGAATAAAGGTACCCCTTCCACATCACTTTCTACTCCTTCTAATGATTCTACACGACCTAGAGGTCCATCTGGACCACCCGAACGGTGTTTCGACCGTTCTACACCGCAGTCAAGCCGTAGACCCGAGTCTACGCCGCCCAACCAGCCACGACCGACCCCTACTCGGCCAAATCAAGGTGTTACAGCCCATAATGCAGCCCCTAATCGTGCTCATGACATCCAATGTCATAAGTGTCAAGGTTGGGGCCATTTCCAAGCTCAGTCTCCAAACCGGCGAGTTCTATACTTAACGGAATCAAATGAAGTCGAATCAGCCAGTGAGGATGAAAAGGATCCCGTGGGCGACGCCACACTTGAAGCAGAAGTCGAGAATGATGCAGCCCCTAATCCAGTCGATCCGGAAGTTCAGCTCAGTTTGGTCACAATCCGGAGTTTGAGCATCATTCGAGAAGAGGAACAAGAACACCAACGGGAAAACATCTTCTACACCCGTGCAGTGATTCAAGGTCACACGTGTTCCATGATAATCGATAGTGGCAGTGTGATCAATGCCATTAGTCAGTACGCAGTTGAAAAGCTTGGTCTACCTGTTCAACAACATGCAAAACCTTACAGATTGCAGTGGCTTACAGAAAGAGGCGAGATACGCGTGGTTCACCAGGTAAGTGTCTCATTCTCAATCCATAAGTTTTCTGACACTGTTTTGTGCGACGTTATCCCTATGGATGCAGCACACTTGTTATTAGGCAGACCTTGGCAGTATGATCGACGTGTTGTGCACGATGGACATCTGAACACTTACACCGTCGACATTGATGGCCAAATCAGCACCTTAAGGCCATTATCACCTAAAGACGTTGCTACGGATCAGCAACGCATGCAAGAGAGGTTAAAAGAGGAAAAGGCGAAGCAAGCAGCCGCAAAACGGGTCCCGAAGGCCACGACCGAAACATCAGCCCCCGGACAGCCCCTTGGCGCCGCCTCTTCACCTTCCAAACAACCTCATTCGAGCTCCCTAGCTGTGGAAAAGAAGTCAGAGTCGAGTTCAAACAAGCCTCATGTGAAGAGCTTGTTATTTCAGCAAAAGGAGTTCAGAAAGCCGTTAAAGCAGGTATGCCCCTTGTTCTACTCACATTTAAGAGCAGTTCTACTAATGATTGTTTGCCTAATGATGTGCAGCCCTTACTTGATGAGTTCAAGGACGTTTTTCCTGAGGAGATACCCGGAGGACTTCCACCAGTGCGAGGAATCGAGCATCAGATCGATTTTGTCCCCGGAGCCATGCTTCCCAACCGACCAGCCTATAGGACGTCTCCCGACGAGACTAAGGAGATAGATAGGCAAGTCAAGGAGCTGTTGGAGAAGAAGCAAATTCGAGAAAGCTTGAGCCCGTGCGCCGTTCCAGTGATTCTAGTGCCAAAAAAGAACAACGAATGGCATATGTGCATGGACTGCCGTGCAATCAATAAAATCACGGTAAAGTATCGTTTTCCCATCCCTAGATTAGATGATATGCTTGATGAGTTATCTGGTTCGCGTGTCTTTTCTAAAATTGATTTGCGTTCTGGTTATTTTCAAGTACGTATGCAAGAAGGTGATGAATGGAAAACTGCATTTAAGACTAAGCATGGTTTGTATGAATGGCTTGTTATGCCTTTTGGTCTCACTAATGCACCAAGCACATTTATGCGTTTGATGAATCATGTTTTGCATGAAGTAATTGGAAAGTATGTTGTTGTGTATTTTGATGACATCTTGATTTACAGTGACACGACACATACACATATGCAGCACCTTAGACACGTTTTTGAGCTTCTTAGGGAGTCGAAATTGTATGGTAATCTGTCTAAGTGTTCTTTTTGCATGAATGAAGTCGTGTTTCTAGGCTTCGTTATGAGCTTACGTGGTATAGAAGTAGACCGTTCCAAAATCAAAGCGATTGAGGAATGGCCCACTCCTAAGTCTGCGAGTGATGTGAGGTCTTTCCACGGCTTTGCTGGGTTTTATCGTCGTTTTGTGCGCGATTTCTCCAGCATAGCCGCGCCGCTTACTGAGTTAAGCAAGAAAGATCGCAAGTTTGAATGGGGTCCTGTTCAAGAGCATGCGTTTAACACTTTAAAGTCTTGTTTATGTAATGCGCCTGTTCTTGCTCTTCCGGACTTTAATAAGACTTTTGAAATCGAATGTGATGCCTCGGGCAAAGGGATTGGTGCTGTTTTGATGCAGGAACGGCGTCCAGTCGCCTATTTCAGTGAAAAGCTCCATGATGCAGCCCTTCGTTATTCTACCTATAACAAGGAGTTGTACGCACTCAAAAGAGCTTTAGAGACGTGGCAGCACTATTTGTGGCCTAAGGAGTTTGTGATTCACACGGATCACGAGAGTTTAAAGCATTTGAAAGGCCAACAAAATCTGAACAAGCGACATGCACGATGGGTATAGTTTATCGAGTCTTTCCCGTACGTCATCAAGTACAAGAAAGGCGCCGAAAACGTTGTAGCTGATGCATTGTCGAGAAGGTACGTTCTCTTGAACCTTATGCATGCTAAGATGTTGGGATTTGATGCAATTAAGGAGTTATATGCATGTGATGAATTTTTCGCACCCATATATGCTGAATGTTGCTCAAAATCTCGTGCTTATGATGGTTATTTCGTGCATGAGGGTTTCTTGTTCAAGGGTTCACAGTTGTGTATTCCTAAGTCTTCTATGCGTGAGTTGTTAGTTCTTGAATCGCATGCGGGAGGTTTAATGGGTCACTTTGGTGTGTCTAAGACGTTAAACTTGCTGCATGAACATTTCTTTTGGCCACGTATGAAGCATGATGTTGAGAATGTGTGTAGTAGATGCATTACTTGTAGGAGATCGAAATCTACTTCACATCCTTTCGGTTTATACACTCCTCTACCAGCCCCGTCTTCCCCGTGGATTGATTTATCTATGGATTTCATATTAGGTTTACCACGGTCTAGGTCTGGTCGAGATTCCATATTCGTTGTAGTTGATAGGTTTTCCAAGATGTCTCATTTCATTGCATGTAGGAAAACCGATGATGCTGTACACATTGCCAATTTGTTCTTTATACATGTTGTGCGTTTACATGGAATACCTAGAACTATTGTTAGTGATAGGGATTCTAAGTTTCTAGCACATTTTTGGCGTGTACTATGGGGTAAGTTAGGTACCAAACTGTTATTTTCTACTGCATGTCATCCACAAACTGATGGACAAACTGAAGTAGTTAATCGCACTTTAGGTACTTTGCTGCGTTCTTTAGTTAAAAACAACTTGAAATCATGGGAAGATTGTTTGCCATATGCTGAATTCGCTTATAATCGCGTTGTGCATTCATCTACCAATATGTCTCCATTTGAAGTTGTTTATGGTTTTAATCCGCTAACGCCTAATGATCTGTTGCCTTTACCTGTTGAGCATCTAACAAGTGATAAAGGTACAAGAAAAGCGGAACAAGTTAAGGAGATGCATGAGAAGGTGCGTGCGCGCATTGAAGCCGTTGGCGCACGTAATGCTGTTCAAAAGAATAAACGGCGCACGTAAGTGATTTTCCATCCTGGAGATCGTGTTTGGATTCATCTGAGTCCTGGACGGTTTCCCAACTTGAGAAAATCGAAATTGATGCCTAGAGGAGATGGGTCGTTCACCGTGTTGAGTCGAGTCAATGACAATACATATCGCATTGATTTACCCGGTGTGTATAAGTGTTCATCTACATTTAATGTTGCTGATTTATCTCCCTTTTCTGCAGATGATGAGTTCGATAATGATGAGTCCCTGAATTCGAGGACGAATTCTTTTCAGCAGGGGGGGAATGATGAGGTCGTGCAAGGCAATGAAGAAGATGATCCGGAGCTGCAGTTTAAAGGTCCAATGACGCGTTTGCGAGCTAAGAAGTTGCAAGCTTATTTACAAGCTTCTATTCGTCGCAAATTCGAACTTGGTGAAAATGAAGTCAAGGGCAGCTCGAGATTGATCACCATGCTATCCATAGATGATGAAGGAAGCATGAAGACGTGAGAAGAAGAACGACGCCATTTGGACGTGTACATCAAAAGTTATACGCGTTTGCATGGGAAATCGGGAGATGCTGTTTTTCATGCAAAGGTGGCAAGAATTACACACACATGGGCCACGAAATTAATACACTTAATTCAGCCCATGGACGTGTATTTTGGGTCCAAGAATGGCGAGAATATCCAGCCCAAATCAGTTTGGGATTTATCCTTATCTAGTTAGATTTAGATAGATTTTTGTTATCTTATTTTTGGTATCTTTTGATTCTATCCTAGATTGATTAGGATTAGTATTTTTCAATGTTTATCTAGTTATTTAGGGTTATATTTTCGTGGCTATGCTCTCCTATAAATAGGAGCACCCTGTGACATTCATAATCAGACAATTGCAAGAAATAAACAAGTTATTCTCAATATGTCTCAAGATCTTTTGTTGATCGAAATTTTATCTTCAAAGTTCTATTGTTTTAGCAAATCAATAGTCCTATTCAAGTTCTTCAGGGTGCATTCAAGTACTTGGGAGAATTGCTATCCGGAGAAGCTAGACGAGTGCGTTCGGGTTGATTCAACACGGGTTCACCGATCTGTCCTATCCTTCTACCAAACCACCGCCGTCCTCACCAACACTCCACCGCCGTCCGCCGTCGTTCACCATCAGATTCCAGCCTCCCTTCGACGTATCAAGTGTGTTCATCGAGTCATAGTTCGTGTCACCATATTCTAGTAAGTTCTATTCCCGTTCGAGTTTTATCTTTTCTAGTCGAGTCTTTCTTATTTTCTCTTTGTTCGTATTGATCCCTTACGTATCCGACGTTGTTCCATTCCTAAGCTTCCGCATATTTCGTCCGTGTCGTGTCCCATAGGTCCCAGGTCACATCACCCACTCCTAAGTCTGCGAGTAATGTACGATCTTTCCATGGCCTTGCTGGCTTTTATCGTCGCTTTGTGCGCGATTTTTCCAGCATAGCTGCACCGCTTACTGAGTTAAACAAGAAAGATCGAAAGTTTGAATGGGGTCCTGTTCAAGAGCATGCGTTTAACACTTTAAAGTCTTTTTTATGTAATGCGCCTGTTCTTGCTCTTCCGGACTTTAATAAAACTTTTGAGATTGAATGTGATGCCTCGGGCAAAGGGATTGGTGGAGTTTTGATGCAGGAACGGCGTCCAGTCGCCTATTTTAGTGAAAAGCTCCATGATGCAGCACTTCGTTATTCCACCTATGATAAGGAGTTGTACGCACTCAAGAGAGCTTTGGAGACGTGGCAGCACTACTTATGGCCTAAAGAGTTCGTGATTCACATGGATCACGAGAGTTTGAAGCATCTAAAGGGGCCAACAAAATCTGAACAAGCAACATGCACGATGGGTAGAGTTTATCGAGTCTTTCCCGAACGTCATCAAGTACAAGAAAGGCGCCGAAAATGTCGTTGCTGATGCATTGTCGAGGAGGTACATTCTCTTGAACCTTATGCATGCTAAGATGTTGGGATTTGATGCAATTAAGGAGTTATATGCATGTAATGAGTTTTTCTCCCCTATCTATGCTAAATGTTGTTTGAAATCTCGTGCATATGATGGATATTTCGTGCATGATGGGTTCTTGTTCAAGGGTTCACAGTTGTGTATTCCTAAGTCTTTGATGCCACCCGGACTATTAATCTAGGATGAATCTAGAGACGTAGCGGAAGACATAGGATGCGAAACACGTCAACTAATTGAAGGGCTTCAATCCGACTCGATAAAATAAATGAAAGACGAAATCTAGACAACTAAAATACCTAGAAAAATGACACGAACTATATAACACAAATCCAATGAATGAGGGCTGTATAGTCCGGTTTTATGGCTGTAATGAGGGTGTTGGAATTATGTGTTTAGGGTGAAGAATGGCTAGGAGTAGGTAGGATATGATAGAGATGAAATGAACTTACGGTATGAGCGAAACGACGTAGAGCTTGAACTCGAACACGGGGCTGAATTGAGGCGTGCGTTGATAGAGTATGGATGGCGTCGATTATGGTTGATGGATGATGATTCGTTGATGTGAATCACAACCCGATGGCCTCCTTGAATCTCGAACGTACCCAAGGATGAAATCTCTAAGTTGATCTTCGGATAGCGAATACCGGTTAATCCCTCAAGTGGATTAAGCAATATCCTTGAGTAAGACTTAAAGTTGCTAGCTCCAAGAATATGAATTTGTTAATCAAAACTCACAAAGATTAAAAGGGGTTGAGACAATATTGAAAGCAAAGCTTAATAATTCAAATAAAGTCTAAAGTAACAATGTGACATGGTTCCCCTATTTATAAGCCTATGGGGAACGAAATTAATCATCAAAAAAGGCTCAAAAATTGATCCAAAAGGGATCTCTAACTATACTAGGAAGTTCCCTAAACTAGAATTCTATTCAAAGTAGGAAATTGCCTTAAATACAATTCAAGTCAACCTTGACTATAATATGGACGAAAATTACATTAAATTAAATAAAAATCTGAACTAAACTATAGTCAAACATAATTAAATAAATACTATAGTCTAAATAAAATTCAATCCCTAATTAAATCAAATAAGGGATGAAAATTTCATGCAACGCGAATCTGCCATGCATGCACAATTTGATGAGTTCTATCTTCATGCATTGCTCTTCAAATCTTGATATCTAATCTTTAATTGTTAACAAAGTAACAATCTTGGGGCTGCATTTAACTTCTTCTAATTCTTCAAATTTCTTGCGAATAATTGCTTGGAAACAACCTTGCAATTTCTTGGCTCGAAATCGTGTAATTGAACCTCTAAATGGCAGCTCTGGATTTAGTTCTTCAAGGCCTTGCATGGCTTCATCAGTCTTCTATGCGTGAGTTGTTAATTTTAGAGTCGCATGCAGGAGGTTTAATGGGTCACTTTGGTGTGTCTAAAACGTTAAACTTGCTGCATGAACATTTATTTTGGCCACGTATGAAGCATGATGTTGAGAATGTGTGTAGTAGATGCATTACATGTCGAAAATTGAAATCTACCTCACACCCGTTTGGTTTATACACGCCTCTACCAGCCCCGTCTTCACCGTGGATTGATTTATCTATGGATTTCATACTTGGTTTACCACGATCTAGGTCTGGTCGAGATTCTATATTTGTTGTGGTTGATAGGTTTTCCAAGATGTCTCATTTCATTGCATGTAGGAAAACTGATGATGCTGTACACATTGCCAATTTGTTCTTTGTACATGTTGTGCGTTTACATGGAATACCTTGAACTATTGTTAGTGATAGGGATTCTAAGTTTCTAGCACATTTTTGGCGTGTACTATGGGGAAAGTTAGGTACCAAATTTTTATTTTCTACTGCATGTCATCCGTAAACTGATGGACAAACTGAAGTAGTTAATCGCACTCTAGGTACTTTGCTGCGTGCTTTAGTTAAAAACAACTTGAAATCATGGGAAGATTGTTTGCCATATGCTGAATTTGCTTATAATCGCGTTGTGCATTCATCTACCAACATGTCTCCATTTGAAGTTGTTTATGGTTTTAATCCGCTAACGCCTACTGATCTTTTGCCTTTACCTTTTGAGCATCTAACAAGTGTAAAAGGTACAAGAAAAGTGGATCAAGTAAAAGAGATGCATGAGAAAATACGTGCGCGTATTGAGGCAGTTGGCGCACGTAATGCTGTTCAAAAGAACAAACGGCGCAAGCAAGTGATTTTCCAGCCTGGAGATCGCGTTTGGATTCATCTGAGTCCTGGCCATTTTCCTAATTGACAAAATCGAAATTGATGCCTAGAGGAGATGGACCGTTCACCGTGTTGAGTCGAGTCAATGACAATGCATATCGCATTGATTTACCCGGTGAGTACAATGTTCATCTACATTCAATGTTGCTGACTTATCTCCCTTTTCTGCAGATAATGAGTTCGATGAAGATGCGCCTGTTAATTCGAGGACGAATTCTTTTCAGCAAGGGGGGGAATGATGAGGTCGAGCTAGGCAAAGAAGAAGATGATCCGGAGCTGCAGTTCAAAGGTCCTATGACGCGTTTGCGAGCGAAGAAGTTGCAAGCTCATTTACAAGCTTCTATACGTCGCAAATTCAAAATGCATGATTAATGAAGTGAAGGGCAGCTCGAGATTGATCACCATGCTGTCCATTGATGATGAAGAAGGAAGCATGAAGACGTGAGAAGAAGAATCGCGCCATTTGGACGTGCGCATGAAGGGTTCTACGCGATTGCATGGGAATCCGACAAGTTGCTGTTTTTTATGCAAAGGTGGCAGATATTTTACACTGTGACGCGCGGTGGTTTCGCGCTCAAAAATATATTTATAAACTCTTGTGCCCACAGCGAGCGTAGCTAGCCAATGAGTACGGGTCGATCCCACAGAGAGCTGTTGCGATTCTATCTTCAAGTAACCAATTACAAAGGGGGTTTTGGTGTTGTCACTACACTGAATTTAAAATCTGCGAAAGAAACTAAATAAAATATCAAATAACAAAAGGTTCTGGCATTTGAATTAGAACTTGGTTTAAACATAAAACAACTCGATCATGGGCACACCGATTTTCATACATGATAGGTCATCTAGTTATGGTGACCGGATTCCTCTCATGCGTTTCCTCATCCATCCTTTCATTTTAGGTTTAAAAGTGATTCCTCTTCAATTAAACCCCTAACCAGTTAACCACCTCCCGATTCCTCTAAGAGATGTAAGCAATCAAGCAGCAGTGTGCCCTAGACGGACCCAGATCTGTTGTGTTCAACTGATTCCTCTTGTGCCCACAACACCCCATTAATTCCCTTATTACTATATGAACCAACACACAGTCACGATTCGCCAATTCAATTAATAGTGGTGTGTCCTCTTTACCTAATGAGTGATCAGCCACATTGGGCATTTCAGACACACACTCACGTGGAACAAGGCATAAGAATCAACAGAAACTAATCATGCATTACTATGCCCATTTTGGCCTCACGAGTCCAGAGTTATGCTCAAACCAATTTCATCATTCAAACGCCGAGAAGGCTAGACATAATTAAAACTGCAGAATTTAAGGACATAAAAATAAACAAAAACTTACGGAATTAATTAAGCAAAAACTTGACTCCAACGTCGAGGAACATGAACATATCCTAAGTCCCGAAGGTTTAAGACCTTTCGGATTGTTTGGCTGCCTAAGCAGCGTACTGGAAATAAAATGCAGAAAATATAAACTGTAGAAATGTTTCAGAGTGTCTAAAGCTTGTTTTTCCAGAGACTAAACTTGTTTAAATAGTTACATTTCCGAGTAGAGTTTCCCCCACAGGCGGGGGTCTTCTGCTGAAAGTCCGGAACGGCGTGCCCTCGCTGACCTTGACTGGATAAGCTTCAGCTTCAACAAATCCCTATTTTTTAGGGATTGTAGCTTATCTCCTCGTCTGAGCTTATCCTTTTGTTGCAGCACCTTCCAGGAGTCCAGCTTAGCTCCAACTCTCCTGCGGATATGTAGCTATGCTTCCACCAGCTGTCCTTCAACTGAATCCTAAATTCCACTGGAATGCCTATTCTGCCATGTGGTCGAGTCTGTGCGAGTACTGTGGGCACGGCATCATCTGTCAGCTCCATCTGTATCTGATATGCCCACTTCACCGACCGAATGTGGGATGGATACTGAGGACGTCCCCTGTGCCACTAATGAACATATGTGCGAGATAATCGTGAATATTTGGGCATAAAATGCTCCTTCCGCCAGACTCGACTCTTGAAATGCCCTTTGACCGTAACCTAGTTCTTTTCGACTCAAAACACACTAAAAAGGACATTTATAAGGGATAAAATGCCCATAAAAATACGAAATAAATGGACTTATCACACCCACACACTTTAAGCATGATTGTCCTCAAGCATGGGGTGCAACGCATCCAGAAAAATAAAAGAAAATAAAAGACAAAAGAAACAGACTCAAGACACAAGCATGCAAACTGTTACTCCGTGTGGGCACATCAGAAATAATCCAACAAAAATTGCAAAGTTTCAGCATACCTAAAATAGGTCAAAAATGAGTTTTAGCTTGGTGTTCCTCACAGACTCTCTTCACTCAGTGTATATTCTCATTTCGGCTGTAATTTTATGTAAATTCGTCCCATAAGTTTGCCAAAGTTCTGCTGTTCATTCTCTAGAAACCATGATGCATTAGTATCAATAGGGCTTTTTAGGCTACAGTTCGGCATTTTAAGTGGGAGGGGTTTTTATTGATTGTACAGACCCCTCCCCAACTCCTTTCTATTCTCTACCCTCCGATGCCCTGTTCAGGCACTGAATCTTGCTTATTTTGGGCATTCTACACACTTAGAACTCGGGGGAATTTTATTCAGACTATTTTTTTTTTCTTTTTCTTTTTCTTTCTTTTTTTCTAATCACTTTTTTTCTTTTTTTCTTTTTTATTTTATTCTTCCCCCTATTTTCTCTAGCCCTTCACATATATATGCCTTCCCAGAAAATATTTTGCCTTACCCATTTTTTTCTTTTCAGGTTTTATAATGCCCTGGCTAAGTATAAACCATCCCAGAACAAAATCGGCCAGGGCATTTCATAGGCTCAAAAGGGGGGTGCAAGGGATGTGTCATTGGTGGGAGTTATTTATTTTAGTGGTTCAGCAAAACATGGCCTATCTCATTTACATGTGCATCAATAATTCCAAGAGTTTAACACAGAACAGAGGCAAATTCTAGAACATCTTAAGCACAGAATTATTCACACTCATGAATGAAAGAAAAACTGTAATTCAAAGCATACAGCATATAGGCTCAAGTCTCACAGGGCATGCTAAAAGTCGTTCGTCATCCCTATCTTAATTGGGCATGCTGATCGATTTTTCTGTAAAGCAATTAAAGTTGGATCATCACGTGAAATGCCCACACAGACTCACAAAATAGCATGCTTTGACTCAACTACCCACCCACACACTTTGCAACTTGCAAAGTGTGGACACAGACTCAAACAACAAGACACAAAGAAAACAGAAAAAACAAAAACAAAACAAAACTAAAAATAAAACCTAATCTAAAGGACAGAAAGAACCAGGTCAATCGGTTGCAGGCGTTGGGTAGGAGAACCCAACATGCTTGAAATAGGCCTTCAGGGCTGCTTCTATTCGGGTCAGTTTTTCATTGGTCTGGAACTGGGCATTCTCTATCAACTCGAGTCTCCTCATGATCACTGCGACCGGGTGCTCCCTCTGCGGTGCCTTCCCTGCTGGTGGTTTCTTCGATGTACCTGCCATAGCTAAAAGCATGCTCGAGGGGTCTGCCCTCGGCACAAAGAAAACAGGCTTTCCATCCTCATCGTCAACCACATCTTGCATTCTCCTCAAGCAATTAAGATCAAAATACTCACGGGGAAGGGGGGTCAAATCAGTTTCATGCAAATTAAGGAGCCTATGTCTAACAGCAAGCTGGGTGATTAACTGGGCACAAGAGATACGATGCCTAGGGTGTGTTTTAATTTTTCGAAAATGTGCAATGGCCACAGAACCGAAATTGATTCTGATTTTGTGCACCATGCACCACAAAATGAACAGCTCCTGATTTGTGATTGAATTTGAGCTATCCTTACGGCCGAAAAAGTTGTAGGCCAACACCCTATGGCAGAATCTCAAAGCATCATTGTTTAAACAATATCCCTTTGTGGATCCGCTTTGAAAAACGGATCCATCCCCAATATCGACCCATTTTGCATCGACTCCTTCTGCAGAGTCGGGCACTACAGTCACGGCATCGACATACTCCTCCTCCTGGAGGCCCAAGTATGTCACGATGCCCAGTAACATATTCAAATCATCAGCAGATAAAGAATAACTCATACCCATCATTTTAAAAGACAAAACCCTGGTGGATGTAGCGGGCTTGTTCACAGCTTTGATTTTCAAATTTTGGACAAAATCACGAGACAACGACGGAAAAATCACACACTCCATATCTAAAAAGCATTCCCAACCAATTGCAGAAAATAGATCCCTTAACCTCCTGCTCTATACCAAGAGCTGCAAGCGTCTCACGGTGGACTCCTTTAGAGTTGATGATGCCCCTGACTGGTGGCGGGCCACTGCTGGGCTTACTCGGTGTGGGGCTCCCCACCCCTCTGAGGCCTCTTTTAGGCACAGGGGCTGAAGTGCCCTCTTCAGCCTTCCTCTTCCGCGAAGAGGCCTCTCCAGCCAGCTTGGCTCCAGCTTTCATACCAACAGATTTCCCCACCCTTCGCCTGGGTGAGGAGTCCTCCGAGGGCTCTTCAGAGCCTACTTGCGTTTGGGAGGGCGCACTGGGCTCCTGTTGCTCCTTCTCTTCTTCAGTATCCCCTTGCTGGGACACCTCTGGCTCGGTTGGCTCTGGAATGGGCTCTCCAACCTTTCTTTTTCCCTTCGCTTTCTCCAGTGCCCGCTTCTTGATGTCAGCGGGTGCCTCTTCTTCCTCTTCAAACAGGGGTACCTTCTCTGGTTGAGACTCAACCTCAATGTCTTCAATCTCAGTTAGGTATTTTTCCAAATCAGTGTCTCTGTCTCCTTCATCTTCAGCTTCTTCTCTCCCTTCAACTTCCTCTCCTTCCTCTTCGTCTTCCAAGTCCTCGATCTCCACCGACGGCACAGGAGTCGGAGCCTTAGCGGGCTTCTTGGCTTTCTTCTTCTCAGCCCCCTTTCTTCGGCTTTGGCTCAGGCTCTTCAGTAGCCTCTTCTTCCTACATGCCCTTAGCAGGCAGTCACCTCAGTATCTTGCTGCTCCGTTTGGGTTGGAGTAGCGGAGCTTTCTTCTGTCGCCTCGACTTCAGACGTAAGCTCCTGTTCCGATGGGGTCTCTTTGGGAAGCTTACTCGAAGCGGCTGCTTCAGACGCAGCCTTCCCCTTGGGTTTTGCAGAGGGTTTCTTCACGACTTTCGTTGGAGAGGGCTCTTCAAAGACAGCGGGGGTCTCGAAGTCCAGGCGTGCCAAAATATGGTACGACCCGGACAATTAATCTAGGACGATAATAACAACGTAGCAGAAGACTGAAGAATCGAAACACATCAACTAAATGAAGGGTTCCAATCCGACTCGATAAACAATGAAAATTATGAAAATCTAGACAACTAAAATACCTAGAACGATGACACAAATATATAACACAAATCCAAAGGTATATGGGCTGAAAAGGAACGTGTATAGGGGCTGGAATTATGGAGGTTTTCGTGTGTGATGGCTTGTGAAGAATGGCTGGAGAAGGTAGGATATGATAGAGTACGATTGAACTTACGGTATGAACGATCCGGTGTAAAACACGATCACGATCTTGGGGGCTGAATTGAAGCGTGCGTTGATGTGATGGCGTCGATTATGGTTGATGGATGATGATTCGTTGATGTGAATCACAACCCGATAGCCTCCTTGAATCTCGAACGTACCCAAGGATGAAATCTCTAAGTTGATCTTCAATTAGCGAATACCCGTTAATCCCTCGAGTGAATTAAGGAATACCCTTGAATAAGACTTAAAGATGCTATCCTCTAAGAATGATGATTTATGACTAAATCAACAAAAGTGTTTGTTTGATCAACCTAAGGATCGTGAGACAATTGAGAAAATAACTATTTATTTCATGCAACGTCTAAAATAATAATGTACAATGGTTCCCCTATTTATAATACATAGGGAACGAAATTAACATAAAAAAAAAGGCTAAAAGATTGATCCTAAAGGGATCTCTAACTATACTAGGAAGATACCTAAGGTAGAATTCTATTCAAGGTAGGAAATTGCCTTAAATACAATTCTAGTCAACCATGACTATATTATGGACGAAAATTACATAATAAATAATTAAAAATCTGAACTAAACTATAGTCTAACATAATTAAATAAATACTATAGTCTAAATAAAATTCAATCTCTAATTAAATCAACTAAGGGGGACGAAAACTCCATGCAACTTGTCTATGCAATGTGAATCTGCCATGCATGCACAACTTCATGAGTTCTATCTTCATGCATTGCTCTTCAAATCTTGATCTCCAATCTTTGATTATTAAAGAAGTAACAATCTTGGGATCCTTTAATGGCAGCTTTGGATGGACTGATTTGATGATTGCCATGGTCTCATCATTCCCCTCCTCTTGAAAAGAATTCGTCCTCGAATTCGAACGGCCTGGATCGAAAACGAACACGAACTGATCATCAATCTCTTTTAGCTCAATCGTCAACTTCATGGGGTGCATAGACATAGGAACCACGAATAAGTCTGGTGGAACATCAATAACACGTGGCACATCTTTGGCAACCTGTAAGATTAAAACATTAAAAGTACAAGGTTGACAAAAAATGTTAGAAATCAATGGATCCGCCATGTGTTTTTGCAAAGGCTCCACTTGTGCGACATCCATTTTCAAAATGATGTCATCCTCCATTTGTGAATATGGTTGTAACTCTATCATCTTTTCATCTTCTTCAACTGCAAGGTTGACAAAAAATGTTAGAAATCAATGGATCCGCCATGTGTTTTTGCAAAGGCTCCACTTGTGCGACATCCATTTTCAAAATGATGTCATCCTCCATTTGTGAATATGGTTGTAACTCTATCATCTTTTCATCTTCTTCAACTGCAGTAATGATCTCCATTTCTTCTTCTTCTTCACTCAAAGATTGATTCGACTCTTCTAGATCAAGCTCTTCAATAACCTTCTCTTCTTCTCCAACATTCTCACAAGTTGCAACATCGATCAGTTCTTTAATAGATGCATCAACGAAAATTGTTACCTTGAAAGTAGAATCTTCTTTGATGGCAACGATCTCAGATGGTAACTCAACGTGGATCTCATCTTGAATGTTGCTAGCTTGGCTTGGCACATGCATGACCGGTTGAACTGGTGATGCAGGGCGTGTAGGTGGTACATAGGTACGTAGAAACTCCTCGAATGACTCAGGTTCACTCCTAGTGAACGCATATCTCGTGATCGAACGGGCTGTTTGGCGTTGAGCTCTAAGTGGTGGAGGTGATGCTCTTTGCGTGTTGAGACTCTCAAGCTGCTTCGTTAACTTGGCTAGTGGATTAATCAGCTCATCTCTCATTACTTGTAGATTTGCTTCCATGCTCTTAATCATTGCATCAAAATGGTACTTTGTGTCCCATGCAAGGAACTGACTGGATGACTTGGGTGCATCGTATGGATTCATATTAACTTGGATGGAGTATGGTTCAGATGGTGTATGAGTGGTGTATGGTGTAGAATGTGGTGTAGGCAGATTTTTCGAACCCTTATATTGTAAGGAACGAAAATTATAGGGTATGGAGAGTATATGGAAGGTTTGAAAGGATTGGAATGGAAGAAATCAAGATAAGGAAAGAATTAGATGTATTTTTGAAGTTCCCAAATAGAATAGGAATCCAAAAGTATAGAAGGTAAGAATTAGGAAGGAAAAGGAAAAAGGGATTAGGTATTTTGGAAAGTGTTACACAATTGTGACACAATCTAAATATCCTAATTGAACTAGACTCTAAAAGGAAAGACCTAAAAATAAATTACAACTCAAAAGGAAATTACCAAAATAAAAATAAAACTTGGAAGGAAGGTTCCTAAAATAAAATAAGACTCTAATGGAAATTACCAAATAGAATTAGAACTTGGAAGGAAAGTTCCAAAAATAAAATATGACTCTAAAAGAAATTACCAAAATAAAATAGAACTTGGAAGGAAAGTTCCAAAAATAAAATTTGACTCTAAAGGAAGTTACCAACTAAAGAACTATACTAGAAGGAAATTACCAAATAAGAAAAGACTCACAAGGTAATTACCAACTATAGAGAAGTACTAAAAGGAAAGTACCAAAATTAAAACAAGACTCAAAACGTAACACAATGAATATGCCTCTTTTCTCTTTTTTTTTCTTTTTTTTTTTTTAATTTTCGGATTTTTTTTTTATTTTTTTTTACAATTTTTTTTTTCGGTTTTCCTTTTTTTTTTTAAACCGAATTTTTTTTTCTTTTTTTTTTTCAATGTACCCTAGCTATTACAACTCAAAAGACACGTAAGAAAATAAACAACACGTACGATGACACGTAGGATGAAACTTGACACGTCGGATTGAACCACGACCAGCAGAGCTGACGTGGCTCTGATACCAAAATATGATACGACCCGGACAATTAATCTAGGACGATAATAATAACATAGCAGAAGACTTAGGAACGAAACACGTCAACTTAATGAAGGGTTCAATCCGACTCGATAAACAATGAAAAGATGACAATCTAGACAACGAAAATACCTAGGAAAATGACACGAATTATGTAACACAAAACAAAAGAATAGAGGGGCTGTATAGGGACGAGATTATGACTGTAATTTGGTGTATGGAACGTGTGTTTGATGGTGAAGAAAGGCTTGGGTAGATAGGATATGTTAGAGATGAATCGAACTTACGTGTAGATGAAACGGGTAGAACTCGAACTCGCCTTGTGGAAGAGACTTGATCGATTAGTGGCTGGACGGTTACGGACGTGGATGACTTGATGGAAGTCGTCGTTTAGTGTAGATGGATGATGATTCGTTGAGGTGAATCACAACCCGATAGCCTCCTTGAATCTCGAACGTACCCAAGGATGAAATCTCTAAGTTGATCTTCGATTAGCGAATACCGGTTAATCCCTCAAGTGGATTAAGCAATACCCTTTAATAAGACTTAGATGTGCTAATTCTAAGAATGATAATTTTCTTGATGGAAAACAATCAAAAGAATATAAGATTTGAGACACAATTGGATGCAAAAGCAAAATATCTTCAATAATGTCTAAAGTATCAATGTAACATGGTTCCCCTATTTATAAGACATAAGGGGGACGAAATTTGCATCAAAAAAGACTCAAAAATTGATCCAAAAGGGATCTCTAACTATACTAGGAAGTTCCCTAAACTAGAATTCTATTCAAGGTAGGAAATTGCCTTAAATACAATTCTAGTCAACCTTGACTATAATATGGACGAAAATTACATTAAATTAAATAAAAATCTGAACTAAACTATAGTCTAATATAATTAAATAAATACTATAGTCTAAATAAAATTCAATCCCTAATTAAATCAAATAAGGGATGAAAATTCCATGCAACGCGAATCTGCCATGCATACACAATTTGATGAGTTCTATCTTCATGCATTGCTCTTCAAATCTTGATCTCCAATCTTTAATTATTAAAGGAGTAACAATCTTGGGATCCTTTAATGGCAGCTTTGGATGGACCGATTTGATGATTGCCATGGTCTCATCACTTAGGTCCAGCTTTAGGTGCAACCTTCTTGCCTCTTGTCTTCGCCATTGTTGGACCTTTTTTGAAGGTTTTTCAGAAATTAGGGTTGCAGAAGAAAATCGAGAGAGAAGGTTCTGATTTTTGCAAAAGGCGAGTGAGAGTGATAGTGGAGATTTTGTGGGGTAAGGTTTTTATATTAAAGGGATCACTATTCATGATTTGACTTGTGACTCTCCAAATTCCTTAGGAGTCTCCAGGATCAGTATGCCCTATATTAATGGATAAGCCTTATCCCTGAAAAATCGGAACAGATTTTATCTCTCCCGAGTGCCTCACTTCAGAATCCCTATTTCCAAGGGATTTATTTTATCTTCATCTTTCTCTCTCATTATCTAAACCTGCAATCACCATGCTTATCCAAAACAAGCGTAAAATTGCTCCCTAAACTAGTTTAATTAACTTGAAAATTTATTAAAAATAAATAAAAATGGATTAAGACAAGAAAACACCTGGGTTGCCTCCCAGTAGCGCCCTAGTTATTGTCGTGTGCACGACATCACCCCAGATCAGGCGTAAGTGGGCTCCGTGAGCCAAATCACTGTGACATCTTCATCGGAGTGCCCCAGGTAAGCTTTCACACGGTGGTCATTCACTTTGAAGCGCCCTCTAGTATCGGAATTTATCAGCTCAATTGCCCCATTCGGACATTCGGCATACACTTCAAATGGACCAACCCATTTGGTCATCAGTCCTCCTCCCATAAGCTTGAACCTTGAGTGGTACAGTAGCACTTTCTGTCCTGGGCTAAATCTCTTCCTTCGAATTACTTGATCATGGAGCCTTTTCATTTTTTCCTTGTATAGCTCCGAATTATCATAGGCCTCCATTCTCATTTCTTCCAGCTCTTGAATTTGAAATTTCCTGAAATGCCCAGCGGCGTCATGTTCCATATTCAGCTTCTGAAGTGCCCATCGTGCTTTGTGTTCCAACTCGACCGGCAGATGGAAACACTTTCCAAATAACATCCTGTATGGGGACATCCCAATTGGAGTCTTGAATGCAGTTCGGTATGCCCATAGGGCATCTTCTAGATGAACACTCCAATCTTTTCGGTTCGGGGCCACAACCTTCCCAAGAATGGCTTTTATTTCTCGATTTGAGACTTCAGCTTGGCCATTTCCTTGAGGATGGTAAGGTGTGGTGACCCTATGGTGAACCCCATACTTCTTCAACAATCTTTCCAGCATTTGGTTGCAAAAATGAGTCCCTTGATCACTGATGATAGACCTGGGCACACCAAACCGACTGAAAATGTGGGATTTCAGAAATGCGGCTACTACCCTTGCATTATTGGTAGGAGTAGTCTTTGCTTCTAGCCATTTGGACACATAATCAACTGTCAGGATAATATATTGGTTCCCCCTCGAATTTGGAAAGGGTCCCATAAAATCCATTCCCCAAATGTCAAAAATCTCCACTGGCATGATTGGCGTCATGGGCATTTCATTCCTTCTTGTGATGTTCCCTACCCTCTGGCATTGGTCACACTTCCTGCAGATGTTGTGGGCATCCTTGAATATTGTGGGCCAAAAGAACCCACAATCCAAAATTCTTCTCGCTGTTCGGTTTGGTCCGAAATGCCCTCCGCAAGCATAATTG